>OX336389.2:179740519-181008236 GCA_946902985.2 Meconema thalassinum
ACAAAAAAAGCTCAGTGGTTACCGGGACAAGATGGTCGCTACACACAACAAGCTTTAAATACTTGAGGTTAATAATCTATACACACACACTCGCTTGTTCTAAACTAAACTGTGTTGCTGTCAGTGCTCAGACAGTAGGCTGATGACAAAATGCATTGCTAACAGAAATATAATCATTTCCGGTTGTCTAATGTTACCAGCTATCCATTTTGTGTTGCAGTGGTAAGCACTTTTAGCTCTTGTACTGGTGGTCTTAACTCGATTTCCAGGTCTGAGGCCTAGAACAAGTCAAACTAAGAAACAAGGGCATGGTGGTGCAGTGGTTAAGCTGTTAGCCTTTTCACCAGGGTTCGATTTCAGGTTAATATGCATGTCATAAACATATTAAACAAAACGAAACAGAGATAACGTTTAAAACTGATTACATTTGTGCCTTTTCAAATTATTACTTGGATTACAAATATAAAGGTGAACTGGGTTTGATATACAGTTAATGCTGTCTATCACATACTAGACTGTAAGAAAGCCAAAAGAGCAAAAGGTGTAGGTAGAGCAGTGGTAAAATTGCTATATGTGCAGAGAACTACCTAGCGGTTTTATGAACTGGCAAAGCTATATCGCATAAACAGTGCAAGATAGAATCCAGCAGTCAAATTGTATCTTGTGGAACAGAGAAAATGCATTTTTACCTTGATGGATACCAAATGAGTGCAGATGAATGACCTATGCATTAGCCTACCATAGGTTATAACCACGAGGTGGAGGTGGGATTTCTAGATTTTATTGTTTAGAGACATGGCTTTTTTGTAACCAGTAGATTTAGTATTTTGTAGATATTCATTTTTGTAATTGTAAATGGTGGAAACATTTTTCTCTTTTGTAATAGTAAATGTTAAATGTATAACTAAAAGTTCTTTGGGATAAGTGTGCATGTCAAGGATAAATAGCGTGGTTGTATTTGTTTTTCGAAGACAGGTATGGTTGTGTGAATGTATGACTATAGATAGAATGATAGAGAGAGAAAGCTTGTGTGTGTGTGTATGTGTGTGTGTGTGTGTGTGTGTGTGGGTGGGTAGCATTTATTGTTCAACCAAAGCAAACATGGCAAGGTAGGATGGTGGGGTAATTAATGTATATTGCAAATGGTAAATATTATACTGTAGTTTTATTAACACTTGTGTTTTTTTAATGCAGCGGTAGATAGTGTTATTTTGTAAAACAGTCTTACCTACAGTAGTAGTAGTAGTAGTAGGCCTATACGTTTTTGGAAACAAACAGAAAGAGAATGCACTATTGCCATGGCCAAGCACTTCCATTAAGACGATTTCAAGAAAATTTAAATCAGCAAATGTGTGTTTAACAAAACTAAACTTTCAACATGGACTAAATCATAAACGTGTCGTCTGTGATATGGAAAAAATAGGAAATCCATGTTTCCATATCAACACAATTTAAAAACTTAAAACTGACATTTAAAAAATGTAAATGGGAAATTGACAAATGTGTAAACAACAAAATGGAAAATTCTTGTTCCCATATCATGAACTCCAAGAACTTTAAACTGACATTTTCAAATCGTGTACATGGAAAATTGACAAATGGCAATGTGTGAAATGTGAAAATGAAAAAAAAATGAACAAATGGCCATCATTATTTTAAAATAATAAAAAACCGTCGTGATCTATCGTTAAAGTGTGAATCAAACCACATCTACTTATTTGGATCACCCGAGTCTGAGTTGACCTGTTTTAGTCCTAATATACTTTTAAAATTTTATGTTAAAGCTCGAATTGAACTCAAGAGCTTTAGAGTGCCAGCTAACTATGCTAACCGTTACGTCACAAAGACAACTTTACACTACTCTTAATGAACAATAATAAGAAAAAGAATAATAAATTTTGAATTTTTTTTAAGGATGGACATGGTGACACTGTTTCTGTTGCACAGTCTGCTAGCCACTAGCCAGCATCTGGGGTCTTAGAAAACGATACAGTTGACATTTTGTAATGAGATGTGGCATGATTGAAAGTACTGTATTATGGGTTGCTGTTGAGTAAAAACTAATCCTGTACAAGGAAGCAAGGGTTCGAACCCCTTACCTAACATTACTATTGCCTGAACATGGCTTGACGACACAGTATTATTATGATACTCGGAACACAAACCATAGATAGAGTGTATTGTATAAGATCACTTTCTTTCTGAACATAGGTGGAGACTGTTGCTGGTTAACAATGGCATTAATATAGTAGGACGTGGGTATAGCAATTAAGAAAAAACAGACAATACCCATACAATATTTTTATTTATTTAATATAAGTACTTGTACAATAGTTACATTCAAAATACATTTCTTTTTTCTCTATTACTATTTAGTCCTTTTTGATTCTCTTGCATATGAAAGGTAGATAACCTTGTAGTTCAGCCCCTTAAAACAACAACAACACAACCTTTTGCATAGTCTGTGATGTTGATGACTCTTGAGATGTGGAAGATGAATTAAACATAACTTTTACACCAGGGGTTAAATGTTTCTCAATAAACACTGCACTATTTTGAGTAGCAACATTTTTTCTTGTACTAGCTTTTTAGCATTGTCATGATTATTTGTTGACACCAACAGTGTTTCTTCTGGTACACCACATTGATGATCACTCACACTTAAAAACCTTACCATTTCTACATTTTAGATTGCCTCGACATCTTTTTAACCTCTCTTTTGAGCATCGCCAAAATATTATTCCTTTTACATTTTGACGATTATAGTTATTAGAGTAGCCTTTATAGAGTACACGTTGTTTTTCTTTGTTAGTTGTTGTAAGTTCCATAGTAGCAACTAACCTGTTAGTATGATTTGCTCACTACAAAGGTTATAATTGTTCTGATAATAAAATAATTTAACGTTGGCTTTTATATTTAATATGTACAGTTTGAAGTGATAGCAAAAGTGACAGCAAAATGGTAGCAGAGTGGTAGAAATCCTTACATGTATTGTTAATAAATAGTTTAAGCGGTTATGTGGATCCATTACATAATAATTTTGGCTCGACAAAGCTCATTTTCTATATCCAATAGTTCTTCCTCATATTCAGTATAACCAGCCTGTTTATAGACATTCAGTTGCTGAAGCCTCCGGATTAGCTTACTTGGATTGTTCCAGTAGACAAAATCAACAAATGATTTTTTTTTGGTGTAAACAAAGCATTACCATTATCATTATTATCATCATCATCATCATCATCATCATCATCATCATCATCATCATCATCATCATAACCATTATCATTATCATCATCATTATAATCCTCATCACTATTACTATATAGTCCTTTTTGATCCTTTTGCAATACCACATTTTGTACAGTCTGAGTTGCCTTTGATAATGTTGGGAGTTTTTAAGACATTGACAATTGTCCTAACACGACTTTCTGAGGAGATGGTACATGCTTTTTAACAAACAATGCACTATCTTGAGCTGCAATATCTTTTTCTGGGACTAGTGTTTTAGCATTTTGAAGAGTTTCTTTTAAACAGCAGCGATGTTTTATCTGGTACACTACACTGATGATCACTCACACTTAAGACGTCACTATTTTTACTTTTTAGCTCACCTCGACCCTGTTTTGAACGATGTTTTAAACAACGCCAAATAACAGTTCCATTTTTATTGGTTCGTTTTACAATATATGTATATCCTTTATAGAATGCATATGGCATACCATAGCTATTTGTTGATACTTCTATGTCAATTGTCAAGCATGAACTAATCTCTACTAAAGTTCACTCGATAATATAAATAATAGTTTAAAGTAAGAGGAAAAGTGGGTGCAAGAGTGGGTGCAAAAGTGGGTGCAAAAGTGAGTGCAAAAGTGGGTGCAAAAGAGGGTGCAAAAGTGAGTGCAAAAGTGGGTGCAAAAGTGAGTGCAATAGTGGGTGCAAAAAGTGGGTGCAAAAGTCAGTGTAAAAGGGAGTGCAAAAGTGGGTGCAAAAGTGGATGTAAATGTGGGTGCAAAAGTGGGTGCCGTTTATAGTAGGCATTAATTTTACTAGAATGTGATTTGAGTAAATGTAATTTCTAAACCCAAGTAGCGAATAGTCAGTTGGTTTTGATCTATGCAAGCGATACATGTCACATACACTGGTGATGGATACTCAAGGCTTTAAGGTCAACAAAAACAAGTACAGTATATATTTAAAGAGGTGGCTATTATTGATTGCACAACACGCGGTTACCATATCTTTTTCTCGGACTAGTGCTTTAACATTTGAAGAGGTTTTTTAAACAGCAACGATGTTTTATCTGTCACACAACATTGATGATCACTCACACTTAAGACCTCACTATTTTTACTTTTTAGCTCACTTTGACACTGTTTTGAACGATGTTTTGAACAACGTCAAATAACAGTTCCATTTTTATTGGTTCGTTTTACAATATACGTATAACCTTTATAGTATGCATATGGTTTACCATAACTATTCGTTGATACTTCCATGTCAATTGTCACGCATGAAATAATCTCCAATAAATTTCGCTCAATAATAGAAATAATACTTTAAATTGGGTGTAAAAGTGGTGCAAAAGTGGGTGCAAAAGTGAGTGCAAAAGTGGGTGCAAAAGTGGGTGCAAAGGGGAATGTAAAAGTGGGTGCGAAAGTGGGTGCAGTTTATAGTAGGCACGATTTTTACTAGAATGTGATTTGAGTAAATTTAATTTCTAAACCCAAGTAGTGAGTAGTCAGTTGGTTTTGATCTATGCAAGCGTAAACATGTCTCATACACTGATGATGGATACTCAAGGCTTTATGGTCAACAAAAACAAGTATATAGTTAAAGAGTTGGCTATTATTGATTGCACAACGCTGAATACATTTTTGAAATTTTGACAAAGGGCCTAAGTGCACTTTTGTTAATATTTCGCGAACCAATAAGACTAGGGCATTGTATGAGGTATTGTTGGACTTTTTGCCGAAGACTGCTGGTAAACACCTATGTTCCTACGACCTTTTTAAAGATGGCGGCTGACCCACGAGGGGTGATTAAAAAGTATTCCAAGCGGCGCTTGTCGATAGGCATACCAATAATCAAAGAGGGGTATGACAGACCTTGAGGCGATAACCCCTTTTGATTGATCCCTGTTGATTTGCCCCTTTGGACTGGTCCCTGTTGACTAGCCCCTTTGGACGGGTCCTTTTTGAATGGAGTCATTTTTGACGGGCCCCTGCTGACGGGTCAGTGTGGACGGATCCCTGTTCACGGGTCCCTGTGGGCGGGTCCCTGTTGACAGGTCCTTTTGACTAATCCTTTTGGACCCGTCCCTTTGACATAATTTGGATAAATGCATGGGCCAACCCATAGGGATCACTTTTGCACCCACTTTTGCACCCACTTTTACACCCACTTTTACACCCAATTTAAACTATTATTTCTATTATTGAGCGAAATTTATTGGAGATTATTTCATGCGTGACAATTGACATGGAAGTATCAACGAATAGTTATGGTAAACCATACGCATACTATAAAGGTTATACGTATATTGTAAAACAAACCAATAAAAATGGAACTGTTATTTGATGTTGTTCAAAACATCGTTCAAAACAGTGTCAAAGTGCGCTAAAAATTAAAAATAGTGAGGTCTCAAGTGTCAGTGATCATCAATGTAGTGTGACAGATAAAACATCGTTGCTGTTTTAAAAAACTCTTCAAATGTTAAAACACTAGTCCGATAAAAAGATATGGTAACCGCGTGTTGTGCAATCAATAATAGCCACCTCTTTAAATATATACTCTACTTGTTTTTGTTGACCTTAAAGCCTTGAGTATCCATCACCAGTGTATCTGACATGTTTACGCTTGCATAGATCAAAACCAACTGACTATTCACTACTTGGGTTTAGAAATTACATTTACTCAAATCACATTCTAGTAAAATTCATGCCTACTATACACGGTACCCACTTTTGCACCCACATTTACATCCACTTTTGCACCCACTTTTGCACCCACTTTTGCACCCACTTTTGCACTCCCTTTTACACTGACTTTTGCACCCACTTTTTGCACCCACCTTTGCACTCACTTTTGCACCCACTTTTGCACTCACTTTAGCACCCACTTTTGCACCCACTCTTGCACCCACCCTTGCACCCACTTTTCCTCTCACTTTAAACTATTATTTATATTATCAAGTAAACTTTGCTAGAGATTAGTTCATACTTGACAATTGACATGGAAGTATCAACAAATAGCTATGGTATGCCATATGCATTCTATAAAGGATATACATATATTGTAAAACGAACCAATAAAAATGGAACTGTTATTTGGCGTTGTTCAAAACATCGTTCAAAACAGTGTCGAGGTGAGCTGAAAAGTAAAAATAGTGATGTCTTAAGTGTGAGTGATCATCAATGTAGTGTACCAGATAAAACATCGCTGCTGTTTAAAAAACTCTTCAAAATGCTAAAACACTAGTCCCACAAAAAGATATTGCAGCTCAAGATAGTGCATTGTTTGTTAAAAAGCATGTACCATCTCCTCAGAAAGTCGTGTTAGGACAGTTGTCAATGTCTGAAAAATTCCCAACATTATCAAAGGCAACTCAGACTGTGCAAAATGTGGTATTGCAAAGGATCAAAAAGGACTATATAGTAATAGTGATGAGGATTATAATGATGATGATAATGATAATGGTTATGATGATGATGATGATGATGATGATGATAATAATGATAATGGTATTGCTTTGTTTACACCAAAAAAAAATCATTTGTTGAATTTGTCTACTGGAACAATCCAAGTAAGCTAATCCGGCGGTTTCAGCAACTGCATGTCTATAAACAGGCTGGTTATACTGAATATGAGGAAGAACTATTGGATATAGAAAATGAGCTTCGTCGAGCCAAAATTATTATGTAATGGATCCACATAACCGCTTAAACTATTTATTAACAATAAATGTAATATTTTCTACCACTCTGCTACCATTTTGCTCTCACATTTGCTATCACTTCAAACTGTACATATTAAATATAAAAGCACCGGGTGAGTTAGCCGAGGTCGTTGCGGCATGACTGTTGGCAGTCGCTCACATCCGGGAGGCGAGGAGGTTCGAATCCCCCCGCCGGCAACCTTGAAGATGGTCTTCTGTGGTTTCCCATCTTCCTTCCAGGCAAATGCCGGGGTTGGTCCTTAACTATAGGCCACAGCCGCTACCTTCCAACTCCTCGACCCTCCCTTCCAACTTTCCTCCCCAACGGTACTTGTAGCTCACCCATTGGGTGTCCGTCTCGAAGCAGCTACAAAACGGGCGAGCCGAACATGTCCTCGGACACTCCCGGCACTAAAAGCCATACGCTAAAAAAAAAAAAAAATTAAAAAAAAAAAAAATATATAAAAGCCAACGCTAAATGATTTTATTATCAGAACAGTTATAAGCTTTGTAGTGAGAAAATCATACCAACAGGTTAGTTGCTACTATGGAACTTACTACAACTAACAAAGGTAAACAACGTGTACTCTATAAAGGCTACTCTTATAACTATAATCTTCAAAATGTAAAAGGAATAATATTTTGGCGATGCTCAAAAGAGAGGTTAAAAGATGTCGAGGCAATCTAAAAAGTAGAAATGGTAAGGTTTTAAGTGTGAGTGATCATCAATGTGGTGTACCAGATGAAACACTGTTGGTGTCAACAAATAATCATGACAGTGCTAAAAAGCTAGTACAAGAAAAAAAATGTTGCTACTCAAAATAGTGCAGTGTTTATTGAGAAACATTTAACCCCTGGTGTAAAAGTTATGTTTAATTCATCTTCCACATCTCAAGAGTCATCAACATCACAGACTATGCAAAAGGTTGTGTTGTTGTTGTTGTTGTTTTAAGTGGCTGAACTACAAGGCTATCTACCCTTCATATGCAAGAGAATCAAAAAGCACTAAATAGTAATAGAGAAAAAAGAAATGTATTTTGAATGTAACTATTGTACAAGTACTTATATTAAATGAATAAAAATATTGTATGGGTATTGTCTGTTTTTTCTTAATTGCTATACCCACGTCCTACTATATTAATGCCATTGTTAACCAGCAACAGTCTCCACCTATGTTCAGAAAGAAACTGATCTTATACAATACAACCGATCTATGGTTTGTGTACTGAGTATCATAATAATACAGTGTCGTCAAGCCATGTTCAGGCAATAGTAATATTAGGTAAGGGGTTCGAACCCTTGCTTCCTTGTACAGGATTAGTTTTTACTCAACAGCAACCCATAATACAGTACTTTGAATCATGCAACATCTCATTACAAAATGTCAACTGTATCGTTTTCTAAGACCCCAGATGCTGGCTAGTGGCTAGCAGACTGTGCAACAGAAACAGTGTCACCATGTCCATCCTTAAAAAAATTCAACATTTATTATTCTTTTTCTTATTATTGTTCATTAAGAGTAGTGTAAAGTTGTCTTTGTGTCGTAACGGTTAGCATAGTTAGCTGGCACTCTAAAGCTCTTGAGTGCAATTCGAGCTTTAACATAAAATTTTAAAAGTATATTAGGACTAAAACAGGTCAACTCAGACTCGGGTGATCCAAATAAGTAGATGTGGTTTGATTCACACTTTAACGATAGATCACGACGGTTTTTTATTATTTTAAAATAATGATGGCCATTTGTTCATTTTTTTTTCATTTTCACATTTCACACATTGCCATTTGTCAATTTTCCATGTACACGATTTGAAAATGTCAGTTTAAAGTTCTTGGAGTTCATGATATGGGAACAAGAATTTTCCATTTTGTTGTTTACACATTTGTCAATTTCCCATTTACATTTTTTAAATGTCAGTTTTAAGTTTTTAAATTGTGTTGATATGGAAACATGGATTTCCTATTTGTTCCATATCACAGACGACACGTTTATGATTTAGTCCATGTTGAAAGTTTAGTTTTGTAAAACACACATTTGCTGATATAAATTTTCTTGAAATCGTCTTAATGGAAGTGCTTGGCCATGGCAATAGTGCATTCTCTTTCTGTTTGTTTCCAAAAACGTATAGGCCTACTACTACTACTACTGTAGGTAAGACTGTTTTACAAAATAACACTATCTAACACTTCATTAAAAACACAAGTGTTAAAAGAACTGCAGTATACTATTTACCATTTGCTATATACATTAATTACCCCCACCATCCTACCTTGCCGTGTTTGGTTGAACAATAAATGTTACCCGCCCACACACACACACACACACACAGGCTTTCTCTCTCTATCATTCTATCTATAGTCATACATTCACACAACCATACCTGCCTTCGAAAAACAAATACAACCACGCTATTTATCCTTGACATGCACACTTATCCCAAAGAACTTTTAGTTATACATTTAACATTTACTATTACAAAAAAGAAAAATGTTTCCACTGTTTACAATTACAAAAATGAATATTTACAAAATACTAAATCTACTGGTTACAAAAAAGCCATGTCTCTAAACAATAAAATATAGAAATCCCACCTCCACCTCGTGGTTATAACCCTAAGGTATGCTAATGCATAGGTCATTCATCTGCACTCATTTGCTATCCATCAAGGTTAAAGTGCATTTTTTCTGTTCCACAAGATACAAATTTGATTGCTGGATTGTATCCTGCACTGTTTATGCGATATAGCTTTGCCAGTTCATAAAACCGCTAGGTAGTTCTCTACATATAGCAATTTTACCACTGCTCTACCTACGCCTTTTGCTCTTTTGGCTTTCTTACAGTCTAGTGTGTGATAGACAGCATTAACTGTATATCAAACCCAGTTCACCTTTATATTTGTAATCCAAGTAATAATTTGAAAAGACACAAATGTAATCAGTTTTAAACGTTATCTCTGTTTCGTTTTGTTTAATATGTTTATGACATGCATATTAACCTGAAATCGAACCCTGGTGAAAAGGCTAACAGCTTAACCACTGCACCACCATGCCCTTGTTTCTTAGTTTGACTTGTTCTAAGCCTCAGACCTGGAAATCGAGTTAAGACCACCAGTACAAGAGCTAAAAGTGCTTACCACTGCAACACAAAATGGATAGCTGGTAACATTAGACAACCGGAAATGATTATATTTCTGTTAGCAATGCATTTTGTCATCAGCCTACTGTCTGAGCACTGACAGCAACACAGTTTAGTTTAGAACAAGCGAGTGTGTGTGTATAGATTATTAGCCTCAAGTATTTAAAGCTTGTTGTGTGTAGCGACCATCTTGTCCCGGTAACCTCTGAGCATTTTTGTGTTTTAGCTATCCGTTTTAACCAATCAATTAAAGATAGTCTACTCTTAATTCTTGAATCGATAAATCAGAGTTTGTGTGCACCGTTTGTTATTTATTAACCCATACCTGCAACCTATAATCTCTCTATACTGCAGTTTGATCTGAAAACAAGTTTCAATGGTAAAGACTTGTCAGTCACTATACATGTAGCCTACACTAATTCTTTCTCTACCTAGCTATGTTTCATCACGCATGGTAAACATCTCACATGTTCGTATCCGATTATTAGTTTATAAAATCTCAGGTCGATGACCTTGATGTATTGGGTATTTTGGTTAAATTCATTGGCCATGGGAAAGGGTTGACCATTCTAAGACCTATGACACCTCACATGTTGATATTCGATTATTAGTTTATAAAATCATAGGTCAATGACCTTGCTGTTTTGGATTTTTGGGGTAAATTCATTGGTCATGGGAAAGGGTTAACCATTCTAAGTCCTATGACACCTCACTTGACCCTCTCCGATTATTAGTTTATAAAAGCATAGGTCAATGACCTTGCTGTTTTAGATCTTTTGGGTAAATTCGTTGGTCATGGAAAAGGGTTGACCATCCTGAGTCCCATGACACTTCATTTGACCCTCTCTGATTATTAGTTAGCGAGATATTAACAAAAGTGCAGCTAGGCCCTTTTGACAAAAATAAATAATACATTCAAAAACAGAATGTCACCTCAAGTCCAACGACCTCTCATACAAGTCCCTAGCCTTATTGGTTCATGAGATATTAAAAAGCTAATGACCTATTAGTTTTGGATCTTTTGGTATTTTTTTTTTAAATAACTCATCTATAAATCATTATTCAAAAAGCCCGCTCGCTTACAAAAAACCCAAGTGCGCATGCGTAAAAACAAAAAACACACTAATTAATTCATAGTAGCAATCGGCTCTTCACATGCGTTTCATGTGGAACAACGTTTAATTCCATCATAGCATTAGGGACCATGGGCCAGTCCATAGGGATCAGTCCAAAGGGACCGGACTAAAGGTATTAGTCAAAAAGGACCCGTCAACAAGGACCCGTCCACAGGGGCTCGTCCTCAAGGACTCGTCCACATGGACCTGTCAACAATGACCCGTCAACAATGACCTGTCAACAATGACCCGTCCACAGGGATTCGTCCATAGGGACCCGTCAACAAGGACCCGTCCACAGGGACTCGTCAACAAGGACCCGTCAACAATGACTCGTCAACAATGACCTGTCAACAATGACCCGTCCGCAGGGACCCGTCAACAAGGACCCGTCAACAATAACTCGTCAACAATGACCCGTCAACAGGGACCCGTCCACAGGGATCAGTCCAAAGGGACAAATCAACAATGACAGGGGCTCTCACCTCAAGGCTTGACATGTCCTCTTCGATTATTGGTTTGCCTATCGACAAGCGCTGCTTGGAATACTTTTTGATCACCCCTCGTGGGTTGGGTTAGGTTATGTTACACTACAGTCGCCATCTTTAAAAAGCCTGCCCTCTTACAAAAGCCATGAGTGAACATGCGTAAAAAACAAAAAACAAGCATGTTAATTCATAGTGGCTTTCCACCGTACACATGTCTCTTGTGTGAAACAACGTTTAATTTCATTTCAACATTCAAAATCCCACATGTCGCACTTGGAAAGCGAGAATTTCTAAAAAATTTTAATTTCACCCCCTAGTAGGGGTAGGTTTTATTTTGGGGTTGAAATATGTTGTCCAATGGAAAGGGGGTTTCAGCCTGCGTTCAACGACACCTCATTCGTCAAAATCCGACCATGCGTTCGAGAGATATCCTGCCGCCGCCATCTTGGCGGTGGAACGGTGGCGGTAGCGCTAGAACCCCTAAAAAACCACTACTCACCTGGTATACTATGCAGGGTCTTTCATATAAAGTAAGAACGGCAAGCGGCAGTTTTGTTATCCGCTTGCTGCGGCAGCCTTGGCCGAGCTTGTGGCGCGCCATGGCCCCCTGCTGTACTATTGAAGCACGCGCATAGTACATACGAGGGCTGATTCTTTTTTCAAGTTCCGATGGACTGTATAAAAATAATAGATTGACATACCAAACTGATTTTACTACTAAATGTTTGCTTGTTTTATTCTTATGTCTCAACATAATTGCCAAAACGATTGAAACATTTGTCGTATCGTTGCACCAGTTTACCAATGCCCTCGGCAAAATATTCTGCCGCCACTGAGGTGGGTACGTCTGGACTGCCTCATGAAGATTTTCCTTTTTGGCTAGGCGTTGCCGCCTAACCATACCTTCAATTCTCGAAAAAGGTGAAAATCATTCACGACCACACTGTACCAACGTTACGATAGACTTTTACAAAGAATTCAAGTGTGAGTTTTCTGACCATCTTTCGTTTAGTCCAAACCAGCACTGAATGATTTTCACCTTTTTCGAGAATTGAAGATATGATTGGGCGGCAACCGCTCGCCAAAAAGGAAAAACTTCAGGAGACTGTCCAGACGAACCCACCTCAGTACTATGTGCGCGCATTCAATAGTACAGCAGGGTGCCATGGCGCGCCACAAGGTCGGGCAAGGCCGCCGCAGGAGCGAATAACAAAATTGCCGCTTGCCGTTCTTACTTTATATGAAAGACCCTGTATAGAGGCAGTGGCGGGTCCAGGCCTGGCGGGCCCTGGGCGATATGATAAGGTGGGGCCCACAACAATAGGAAATTAAAAAATATCAATCAAATGGAAAGTAGTTTTGTAATAATGATAATAATAATAATAATAATAATAATAATAATAATAATAATAAAATAAAGAATAGTTACAATATTTTGAATACACTACAGTACATTTTTAATAATATGAATGAAACCTTTAAATCCCATTGAACAAGATTGAGTAAACTATGAAATATTAAAATATTATAATTAAGTAAAAATATTTCGGGCTTGTAGGCCGTGAGCAGTGAGCAGACTGCTGACCAAGGAATGGAGCAGAACTCTTGATAATGCTGGACGCAGTTTCCTGTGAAACGTCGGGAGATATCCTCTCTGGACCACGGCCTACAAGCCCGAAAAACTTGTACTTATTTATGAACGCCGGCCGTAAAAACCTAAGCTGTTATATTAAAATGTTACTTTGCCACTTTTTTCCGGCTGAAGTCTTCTATTATTTCACTGAAATCTAAACTTGCTAAATGGTCAAGGGAGGTTATAGCTGCACTGAAAGAAAAATCTTATAAATTAGTTTGAAAAGTATAATTAATTAATTAATTAATTAATTAATTAAATTTAAAAAAAATCCATGGTGCGGGGCCCCCGGACCGCGGGCCCCTGCGCGGTTGCCCTCCTCGCCCTCCCCTAGATCCGCCCCTGTATAGAGGCTATACATAAATGAAGTGAGTAGGCCTACTCGTCCACCAAAGTTACATTTGTTAGCAACTATGATGAATTAGAAGAGAAACTGAATGCACGTTTCCAATATGTAGTGATAAATTGATACCTCTCATAGAGGAGTTAGCTATTGTTGTTTAAAGGCGTCGATCAGCAAGGTCAACTGTCCCTCTTCATAAAGGGGTTACTGCAGTTTCATCTAAACCATATACCCTAACATCTACTGATATACTGTCATAAACGTCAGCCACAACACTCTATTTAATAATGAAGAAACTTCTATAGCGAAGCTTGCTCATCACATTCATGTAGGAGGCTTGACTAGATTACGAAATAGGGAGAGGAGATAAGTTGAAAATCATATAAAGGATTGTTTCAACTAGTCAAAGGTCAACGTTGAGTTTCTATTCTCCAACTTGGACGTGTTCGGAAGACGGAAGGAGCCAATAAAAAAGGAGCTTTGTGTAAAATAAGGGCAAGAATGTTCCCTCGTTGGAGCTGGGTGACAAGTCAATTGAGGTGTTTGAAAAGCTGCGAGCTGTGCAATCAGTTGGCCTTGGTGAGACCCGGGATTCTTCCGGTCAACATATGTTCCCGTTTCTGAATTGGCTTGCAACGTGCGACAGACTTGTCTCTCAGCTCAAGATCAATATTTGCACAATAGTATGTGAAATACAGATTTACTGGGAGTTTACAAATTTGCTCCAAGGTTTAGAATTTGGAAGGATATTTCCTTCGTGGCAGATGAATGTTACAGCTCAAAATCTCCACACATTTCAACAGTAATTCCTTATTACTTTATCACATCGACTGGAATTCACAGTTCCTTTCTCCTCCATATTTATGATATTGCCACTGTCTTTTAGTCTCATAATATGTGGGGGTTTAGTATACTAGTTATCAACGAAGACAGCACGGGCTCAATTCCCAGATCTGCCATAGAAGATAAAGCTATGCCCTTAGTTTTAAATTCCGCAATCAAACAGGGAAATGTTTGATACGTGAGATATTAGTGGTTGTAGACAAATATTGCAACATTATCTTATTGTTGTGAGGTTTGAAGACATTTTTCAGTGTTGCCTGAGTAAACAAAAGTTTGGTGCTTTTCAGTCGGTCAACACGAATGTGCTTTGTGTAAAATAAGGGAAAGAATGTTCGCTCGTTGGAGCTGGGTGACAAGTCAATTGAGGTGTTTGAAAAGCAGGGAGCTGTGCAACCAGCTCTTTTTGGGTACATTCGTGTTGACCGACTGAAAGGCACCAAACTTTTGTTATTATCTTATTGTATATTTTATAACGCCAAATAGCATGCTATATCATTTAAGTGGTGAAGACAACGCAGTCATCAGTTTTATGTACTTAGGCCTACTCTATGCGTGAAATGTTTGTGATAATAATAATATTAAAAATATTAATAATAATAATAATAATAACAATCTCTATAATAAAGTAAGCTGTGCATAATGACCAAATATACCCCAGTTTGATTTTTGCCCCTTTGCCTACTTGTGGTTAAGCAGCTTCGGTGGCGTAGTTGGTAGCATGCTGAGCTTCTATGCCAAAGATCGTCGGTTCCAACCAGACCGAAGTCCTCGGATTTTTATGAGCGTTAAAAATCCCTCAGTATGCCTTTCTTTGGAGGGGAAGTAAAGCCAGCGGGCCCATGTCATAATTTAATGGCATGTAGAAGAACCTTCCACTAACAACAATATTGTGTGAAGCAAAAATTTGTAGTTTAGATTTGATTAACGCTCTGTAAGTTCCAACGTTTGTCACCAGGTGCCAGTTGCAGTAGTGTGCCCGTTTAGACCGGAGTCCGCACGACCACATATGCATTTTACCAATAATCAGTCAGCACGAGAATCAAAATATCCCGGAGCGCCAGATGGGTTAAAGCAAATCGCAAAAACGACATCAAATTAAAAAAATGCTTTGCTGATTTTTGGCTCAATGCAACAATAAGGATAGAAGGAGATTTAATTGGGAGAAACACATCTGGTAAAATTATCTCAGTTTATTTTAAAGTTAAAATCTGACTGCAAAAAAAATGCTCAAAGCAGCATCATCCACGTGTGGCGATCCACACACTTATTTACACACAATATACAGAAATCTTCCAAACACATTTGACAATCTTTTTGGAAACACAAGTCCGATTAAT
The DNA here is from genome assembly GCA_946902985.2 of Meconema thalassinum. Lineage (NCBI taxonomy): Eukaryota > Metazoa > Arthropoda > Insecta > Orthoptera > Tettigoniidae > Meconema > Meconema thalassinum. The sequence goes on from OX336389.2 coordinate 179,756,346, forward strand.
AGTCCTGTGGACTGTGTTCCAAAATTATTAATATTTAATTCCAGTTCAAAATTAATTGTCTATACTGGAAATGACGTAGATCACTGTTTGACTATTTACATGATATTAACACTCGTAGAATAAATGTTCATAGAATTCTAAACTTTCATTTGTTTTCCAGTTTCAAAAATATATCGTCGAAAATATTATCATCATTGAAGCAACACAAATTATTTATACATATTAATAACATCTGAAAAGTATTTGACCTTGAGCATAGCATCGAAGAACTGTGCGAAGCACAAAAACAATTAATAGTTCTTCTGACATTAAACATTCGAGAAGTGACTCGATTATGAACTTCAAGTCCCAAACAAAATACATGATTTCTGAATCATCAACTTGATCAATAAATGGTTGAACCATTCAACTATTCAACTTTCCACTTGGAATCATTATTATAAAAATATTGATATTTATGGCCATTTCTAGCAACTTTCACAACTTGCAATTCTTCGACAGAATGCGGAAATTAGAATTGTAGTTTTATAATGAATTCATTTAGTTCATGGCACTAGGACTGAAAATATCCTTCAAATTATTCGTGGTTAAAGAAATTATCTTTAATTGGCAGTGGCCCATTCTACTATTTGCGTAAGAAAACAATATTACAACAACAACAACAACGGCAAAGGTCTTCCTCTGAAGAAGAATAAACTACTATCATGACAAATCCGGGTTCTAGCAAAATCAAAGTCTAAATGGAATTCGTAAACAAGGTTGAAATAAGAACTGATGGTTTTCAAGAAATAACCTTCGGGTCATTCATCCGACGAAATGTGTAGTTCCAATACTCCTACTATAAACCTGAGCCATCGAACCTGCTATTTGATTGATGCTCGAAAAAACCTTCATTCCTGCGACTTAAATATGCGCACCTGGGAATGGCATTTCAACTACTCCACACACATAAATTTTCTTCCCAAAATGTATACAATAAATCAAGCCTCTGCTTGTTATCAACACTGGAAGATTAATAAACTTACAAGTTTATTTTATTTTACCATTCAGTTCAACCCGTGAATTTACCATACATATGAAAATCTTTACTTCACTTTCGAGTGTATTTACGTCATGATTTTATATAAATACAAAAATATCCTATTTGATACAAATATCATTTCCTTCCCGTTTCATGCCTCTCCGTGTTATATGAAAAATATACTTTACTCAATGCAAATATCATCTGTTCAACCAGAACTGAAATGTTGGTTGAATGCGGGCTTGCGCTAACCACTCTCCTTCGGAAAATCTCCTGTTCCAAACTAGAAATGTTTAAACTACTTCATAGGCTCTTTCTCAATACATATGATTATTATAAAATATAATATCCAAGAATTATTTAGAAAAATTATGAAAATTATTATTATTATTATTAGTGGATTATTATTATTATTATTAATTATATCATTTTAAATGTGTTTAATTATCATCTCATTATGTGAGAATCCACATGTTCGAACCTTCGAATATGGAAAAAATATCCATTCCTCAACAAAAATAAATTTAACTTTTACAGTTACATGGGTTTTCCGTGGTTTCCTTAAAATATGAAAAATTCAAATAAATGCTCGAAATGCTCGGTCATCGATCCTAAACTGTTCTGAGTGCTGAAAATACTCAGAATAACTCTAACAAGTCTTGCGTAAATCATTGCAAGCTTTAAATACGACGAAAAAAATGTGTTGGTCATCTGCAGAAAAATAGTTTGTTCCAATTAGCTAGGCATAATATAATTCAAATGTGGCTTACATTTCTTGATGGTCTTGAAGTGTAGTAAACCTGGTCTGTACCAGATTTATCCGTAGACATGCCCTATCGGACAAGCATGTATAATCCTTGTATCCGCCGCCATTGTAGACCCACAAATCGTCTAGCCAGACATAGTGGTAGTATCTTTCGACGTTTGAATAAACTGTGGTTCCATTTTGATTTGGGCTTCTATCAAAGCCATAACAGTTTGTTTAAATAGGGTCAGATCTAAGTGATCTCTTCTTAAATATGTCAGTTGTAACATAACTCACTGTAATCTCATCAGTACAAGAAAAACATTGACAGTCTAAGCAATTAACGGCTGTTCTGAAGATCGTTCCCTGGGCATGGTTTGTATATCACCATCTGCCATGCGCTAGACAACTTGCAGTTTCCCTTGCGTAGACTAATGAACGCCACCGTTATAGACTAGTCTTCAGTGTACTGACAGATCGAAGTGGTTAACTAGTTACAAAAAATAAAAACTGACTTGAAAATGGATTTAAACATCCAAGTATTAAGTTACTACTGGACTGTGACAAAATACTATTTTCTAGACAGAGTCTAGCATATGTCCTTTTGGAAATATAAATATTTCCACCAATGTCTGTAGAAAAACAATCACCTCAGTGATTCTCCTCACCAGAAACTTACTAAGTTCCAACTCGTTTGCGCAGCACTTCTCGTGACTATCACGATTTGAAAAGAACTTCTGCATAGATACGGCAACCATGTGCCTTGGCTCAGCGTAGACGCAACTTGCTTGCCAAGTGCTTGTGTTAGAATGAGCTAACCATGCCTGCTCCAGCTGGCTTGTATTCAAAACGGTCAGGGTCACGCGTCATCGCCTGATATCTAGAAATCCTCATATCTCTTGAATCCCTGGTCCGATTTACTTGATACTAATTGCATTCTCTTTCATTTGGCCGTGCCAGTAATCTGATCCCAGTCTCAAGTCTCTACTCCATAGTTAACTATTTAATCAATAAATAGCCTCCACCTCTGCTATTACTCGCTACGTCACTTGACATCCAACTATCGGTAAAAGCCTTCGAAATGCTTCTCGAAGCAATGTAGCGCGATATTCAAATATCTGAACTTTCAAAAGCGGCTACAGCCTTTCCCTTGATATCTAGGTGTCTGAAACTTGGAATACCCATTCCTAGAGTTGGGCACATCCACCCCACACCTAGCAAAAAATAAAAATTGAAAAATTTTTATTTTTCCTATCTACACATTAAATCATCTGGTTCTTGAATAATAGATCTTCAAATTCGATGCATTATAAGTTCCCACGATGTTACCAGTTCGTGTATTGGCTACTTCATAGCTTCCATTATTGTTTACTTCCAACAATATTCAAAATCTTCAATTTCTCCAGGTTTAATGTCAAAAATATCGTGATACTCTTCCAAAATCTTCCCTAGCTCTGGGGACTCCTTCTCAGTGTAGACTTCTCTTCCTTCGGCTTCGTGAAAAATCAGAGACCATTGAGCATCTCCCTCGATGTCTTCCTCTTCTTTTCCCTCGAAGTTAATCTCTTCGGTATTCTTAAATCTGATCGTCTCTGTCTTCATATCTATCACTGCTTGATATTTCTGAATGAAATCTGCTCCCAATATCATGTCAAAAGCCATGTCCTTCATTACAACAAATACATGTCGGAAATCATGTCTTCCAATCGTAATACATAAGTATAATTGTGTTTTACACAGAGATATTTTATTGGGTATTATTCCTTGGATCTTAATTCCTGATACTGGAATCTCCTCTAAATTCTCTTTGAGCTTCCACAGAATATAAAGCTTCTCACTCACCAGACAAAGCATAGCCCCAGTATCGATCAAAGTATCGACAGGCATACCAAATACTTCGCATCATATGATTGGCATTCTAATTCTGGTACCCATTTCTTTTCGTTCGTCATTCTGTTGAATTAAGTCATCATCCTCTGCTTGCCATTTAATAATTCTGGAAGTGAAAGTATTCAAAATTCTATCTTCTACTGTGAATTCGAAGTTGTTTTTTTTTTCATTACCATTCCCCCGGGATTGTTGTGTTCCCGATGGACCTGGATCATTGGGCCTCTGCTCCAAAAATTGCAAGTTACCTTGGTGTCTTGCTTCTAAATTTTTCCTTGTGTCCTTCTTAAACTCTTCATTGGACTGACGAGTATCTACATTCCCTCTATTATTGTAGTTATTTCTACCATAGGATCTTCTTTCATGGTACCTTCCTTGACTATCTCGTGGTCTTCTCCATCGAGTATTGTATCGATTACCACCATCCGGTCTTGCATATGGTTTGTAACTGTATCTGTTACTATGCTGGTTCCATCCTCTCTTATTGGAATCTTCCCTCGGCGTTTTCTCTTCTCGCTCCTCTCGAATCTCTCGAGGTGTCTGAGAATAACTATCAGCCATAACAGCATACACAGCGTTATTATTCTTTGCTCCCTTCTGATGGAAGAATTGAGCGTTTGTATGATCCAGCTTCTGTAATACTTCATCAAATTGTTCCATATTATAGATATCAGCAGCGATCAAAGTCCTCTGGACGTCTGCTGGAAACTGACGTATCAATGCAGTAATCAACTCGTTATCTGGCATCGGCGGATCTAAATGTTGGAGTTTAGACAGCTGTCCAGAAAAGTACGTAGAGTATCGAGTAGGTTGTGACGTCGAGAATCTCTTCGAATATAACTCTGCTCTGACTTGCTGTTGGGTTTCCGGGGACCAAAACTTCTTCAATAGCCCGCGAGAAAACTCCTCAAAAGTGGTTAGAGTGGATCTAAATGCTCTAAACCACAGAAGTGCAGGACCTTCCAAGAACTTCCCTATCACTCGGATCTGTCTTTCTTTAGGGATCTTAGAATCTTTCAGGTAATCACCTGCTTCTCTCAAAAAATCCACGGGTGTTACAGAATCTCGCCCTGAAAATTTAGAAGGCTTGTCTTCTATATTCTTAAATACCGTTATGGGGTTGGATTGAAATACTGTCCTGACCTCATCCTGTCTATCAGTCTCTCTAGCTCCTCCTAGATTTATCTGTATCTGTTCCTTTCCCCTTACATTTGGCGTTTTAAACAGATGATCAGACTGTTTCTCATCCTTTATTTGAGTTTTCATAGCCTCAAGTTCCTTTAGGTTTTCTTCTGCCATCTTCTTAATTGCTTCAGTTTCTTTACAATTGTCTTTAACATCAATGGATATCTGGTTCATAACAGCTTCATGACTTTTCAATGACCCTGTCATATCTGATATGTCCTTCTGAGTTGCTTGGATATCTTTGGAAATTACTTCAATATGGGATGACAAAGATTCCCTAATCTCCTTGATTCCCTCTTGATTCTCCAACTTGAGTGTGTCTTTAATTTCATTGACAACTGTGGTTTTAATTTCAGTTTGCAATTCACTAATCACACCTTCTCTTATTTCTCCCATGACAAGTTCTTTGAATTGTTCCGTTAAACGTTGAACAACTAGAATTCCCATCTCGTTACTCTCCTTCTTCACTCTGACTTCCAGGTTGACCATGTCTTCACCAACTTTCCTAAGACCATGTTCTATCCTATCAGCTAAGCTTTGGGATCGAAGATCGGCATCGCGAAATTTATCGTCCATTAAACTTGCGTTAGTAGCTAATGAAGTTTCGAGCTCATGTGTTTTGTCGCATAATTTATTCATTTTACTTTCAAGTGTCATTTTCAAAATTTCAGAATTCTCTTTAAATTTACTTTCCATTGAATTAAATTTACTATTCAAATTTTCCTTTAAGTTATCTTTTAACCTGCTTTCCAACAAATCGGAATTTTCTTTGAGTTTATCCTCTAAACTTTCTTTTAAGTTACCTTTTAACCTGCTTTCTAAAGAATCAGAATTTTCTTTAAGTTTATTTTCCAAAGAATCAGAATTTTCTTTAAGTTTATCATTCAAATTTTCTTTAAGTTTATTTTCTAAAGAATCAGAATTTTCTATAAGTTTCTTTTCCAAAGCCTCAGTATTTTCTTTCATAATGGCTGCTACACGCAGTCCAGCCTGTTTTGAACTCTCCTCCAAACTCCTCATCATCCTCATCATTTCTTCCATAATTTCAATTATTATTCAAACTTAGGGGTATACAACAGTGGCAAACACAAGCTTATAACTAGAACAAGAAATATGAATAGCTAATTGGAACACTATAATAAAATGAGATTTGTCCTAATGTCGAGGTGATGGAAAAACAAAATTCTCTACTTTTACGAATTACATTTACCACAATATCACAAGAAAAATATGCAAGTTCTCAAATATCCTCCACCTGGATTCTAATAATGTGTATATCCAGTCATCGAACGTTTACTACTGAATTTACTTGACGCCCTAATGGTTAAGCCATTATCAAAAATAATCAAACCCATTCTAATTATTAACCAAGTTAAATTTTTAAGTTTCCCCACTAATTGGGTTTCCTACTAATTTATTCATCCAAACCAGACATCTCTCAACTCCCAAAATATTTCTATAAAAATTATCACAATTTCAAATCGGCATGCGATTGACCATGTCTAAATCGGGACCCACGTTCGAAGCCATTTCTCTCTCTATCTTATTTTATGTGCCCGTTTAGACCGGAGTCCGCACGACCACATATGCATTTTACCAATAATCAGTCAGCACGAGAATCAAAATATCCCGGAGCGCCAGATGGGTTAAAGCAAATCGCAAAAACGACATCAAATTAAAAAAATGCTTTGCTGATTTTTGGCTCAATGCAACAATAAGGATAGAAGGAGATTTAATTGGGAGAAACACATCTGGTAAAATTATCTCAGTTTATTTTAAAGTTAAAATCTGACTGCAAAAAAAATGCTCAAAGCAGCATCATCCACGTGTGGCGATCCACACACTTATTTACACACAATATACAGAAATCTTCCAAACACATTTGACAATCTTTTTGGAAACACAAGTCCGATTAATAGTCCTGTGGACTGTGTTCCAAAATTATTAATATTTAATTCCAGTTCAAAATTAATTGTCTATACTGGAAATGACGTAGATCACTGTTTGACTATTTACATGATATTAACACTCGTAGAATAAATGTTCATAGAATTCTAAACTTTCATTTGTTTTCCAGTTTCAAAAATATATCGTCGAAAATATTATCATCATTGAAGCAACACAAATTATTTATACATATTAATAACATCTGAAAAGTATTTGACCTTGAGCATAGCATCGAAGAACTGTGCGAAGCACAAAAACAATTAATAGTTCTTCTGACATTAAACATTCGAGAAGTGACTCGATTATGAACTTCAAGTCCCAAACAAAATACATGATTTCTGAATCATCAACTTGATCAATAAATGGTTGAACCATTCAACTATTCAACTTTCCACTTGGAATCATTATTATAAAAATATTGATATTTATGGCCATTTCTAGCAACTTTCACAACTTGCAATTCTTCGACAGAATGCGGAAATTAGAATTGTAGTTTTATAATGAATTCATTTAGTTCATGGCACTAGGACTGAAAATATCCTTCAAATTATTCGTGGTTAAAGAAATTATCTTTAATTGGCAGTGGCCCATTCTACTATTTGCGTAAGAACACAATATTACAACAACAACAACAACGGCAAAGGTCTTCCTCTGAAGAAGAATAAACTACTATCATGACAAATCCGGGTTCTAGCAAAATCAAAGTCTAAATGGAATTCGTAAACAAGGTTGAAATAAGAACTGATGGTTTTCAAGAAATAACCTTCGGGTCATTCATCCGACGAAATGTGTAGTTCCAAAACTCCTACTATAAACCTGAGCCATCGAACCTGCTATTTGATTGATGCTCGAAAAAACCTTCATTCCTGCGACTTAAACATGCGCACCTGGGAATGGCATTTCAACTACTCCACACACATAAATTTTCTTCCCAAAATTTATACAATAAATCAAGCCTCTGCTTGTTATCAACACTGGAAGATTAATAAACTTACAAGTTTATTTTATTTTACCATTCAGTTCAACCCGTGAATTTACCATACATATGAAAATCTTTACTTCACTTTCGAGTGTATTTACGTCATGATTTTATATAAATACAAAAATATCCTATTTGATACAAATATCATTTGCTTCCCGTTTCATGCCTCTCCGTGTTATATGAAAAATATACTTTACTCAATGCAAATATCATCTGTTCAACCAGAACTGAAATGTTGGTTGAATGCGGGCTTGCGCTAACCACTCTCCTTCGGAAAATCTCCTGTTCCAAACTAGAAATGTTTAAACTACTTCATAGGCTCTTTCTCAATACATATGATTATTATAAAATATAATATCCAAGAATTATTTAGAAAAATTATGAAAATTATTATTATTATTAGTGGATTATTATTATTATTAATTATATCATTTTAAATGTGTTTAATTATCATCTCATTATGTGAGAATCCACATGTTCGAACCTTCGAATATGGAAAAAATATCCATTCCTCAACAAAAATAAATTTAACTTTTACAGTTACATGGGTTTTCCGTGGTTTCCTTAAAATATGAAAAATTCAAATAAATGCTCGAAATGCTCGGTCATCGATCCTAAACTGTTCTGAGTGCTGAAAATACTCAGAATAACTCTAACAAGTCTTGCGTAAATCATTGCAAGCTTTAAATACGACGAAAAAAATGTGTTGGTCATCTGCAGAAAAATAGTTTGTTCCAATTAGCTAGGCATAATATAATTCAAATGTGGCTTACATTTCTTGATGGTCTTGAAGTGTAGTAAACCTGGTCTGTACCAGATTTATCCGTAGACATGCCCTATCGGACAAGCATGTATAATCCTTGTATCCGCCGCCATTGTAGACCCACAAATCGTCTAGCCAGACATAGTGGTAGTATCTTTCGACGTTTGAATAAACTGTGGTTCCATTTTGATATGGGCTTCTATCAAAGCCATAACAGTTTGTTTAAATAGGGTCAGATCTAAGTGATCTCTTCTTAAATATGTCAGTTGTAACATAACTCACTGTAATCTCATCAGTACAAGAAAAACATTGACAGTCTAAGCAATTAACGGCTGTTCTGAAGATCGTTCCCTGGGCATGGTTTGTATATCACCATCTGCCATGCGCTAGACAACTTGCAGTTTCCCTTGCGTAGACTAATGAACGCCACCGTTATAGACTAGTCTTCAGTGTACTGACAGATCGAAGTGGTTAACTAGTTACAAAAAATGAAAACTGACTTGAAAATGGATTTAAACATCCAAGTATTAAGTTACTACTGGACTGTGTCAAAATACTATTTTCTAGACAGAGTCTAGCATATGTCCTTTTGGAAATATAAATATTTCCACCAATGTCTGTAGAAAAACAATCACCTCAGTGATTCTCCTCACCAGAAACTTACTAAGTTCCAACTCGTTTGCGCAGCACTTCTCGTGACTATCACGATTTGAAAAGAACTTCTGCGTAGATACGGCAACCATGTGCCTTGGCTCAGCGTAGACGCAACTTGCTTGCCAAGTGCTTGTGTTAGAATGAGCTAACCATGCCTGCTCCAGCTGGCTTGTATTCAAAACGGTCAGGGTCACGCGTCATCGCCTGATATCTAGAAATCCTCATATCTCTTGAATCCCTGGTCCGATTTACTTGATACTAATTGCATTCTCTTTCATTTGGCCGTGCCAGTAATCTGATCCCAGTCTCAAGTCTCTACTCCATAGTTAACTATTTAATCAATAAATAGCCTCCACCTCTGCTATTACTCGCTACGTCACTTGACATCCAACTATCGGTAAAATCCTTCGAAATGCTTCTCGAAGCAATGTAGCGCGATATTCAAATATCTGAACTTTCAAAAGCGGCTACAGCCTTTCCCTTGATATCTAGGTGCCTGAAACTTGGAATACCCATTCCTAGAGTTGGGCACAGTAGGTGGCATCTAGTAGCCAATTTCACTGCTAGGTGTCGTGGACGGTAGTATTTGGTAGCAGAAGTAGGAACTACTTGAAAATGATCGTCTGCAGTCCTTACCTGAATTACAGATAACGCACAATAATACACCCATCACAATGAACACCGGTTATCAGGCAGATTCTACACACATCCAAAGTACACGGGGCTACATGACCGCGTGGTCGCAGCCCCTGAACCGAGGAAACAATTGGTATATTCTATGGAATATACGTTTCCTTAGAGTTATAAGTCACTGCTCTTTGCTTTTACTTTCTTTTAATTAGTTCTTTTATTTCCCTTCTCGCAGACACCAACAGTGACCTTTCATGTATTTCCGTTTCTTTGTACACTCGCTTATTCTGTTTTAAAGTCTCTTTCAGATGTGCATTTTCCTTGCAAAGCTTACCTTACAGCTCTACATGCGGCAATTCGTTGAACCCATTGATTCCAGTCATCTCAAGAACTATGACTGCAAGTTCTACAACTTTGAAGCAGATGTCGCCCTTGTCATTATCTGCAAGCTCCATGAAGACTTTTATTCTATGTACAGAAATTCTATAGTGTGTACTTTCATTTTATTTTGTTGAATACAATGTATATCTTCTTTTGTTTCCCCCTCCCTTCCCCTTGCTGCACTGGCTTACGGAGTGTTTGAATATCTCACTCATTTCTCTTCAAGTGAGGCTACGTGAAAGTTCAGTCTTCTCGTCTGGAGGCACATTTCCTTTACCCATAAGGTAGTTTGATATCGACGCCATGTCGTAAACGTTTGTGTAACGGTTAGCCGAGAACCATCAACTGCGCTGCAATGGGAAGATAAGTACCATTCTAAAGTGTCTTAACCACATTTTTAAAAGGTTTTAAACAATTCTGGAAGCTTTTACTGAACTTTATAGGCAGTGTTTAAATTTTCTCAATATTGTGCAATATTATGCAATCTTTCAACTGCCCTCCGTGGGAAATTGCGTTGTCATGCTTAAGCTAACTATGATTGCTACTAAAAGTCATGAAACCTAGTACTTCTTGTACGAAATAAGGGGATACCTTCCCTACATCGAGGGATTTTTGTTAAACTAATAGCTGTCTGAAAACATAACTTTACTATCTTCGTGGGATTTCTACTTGCCTTATTCAACTAGGATTACAACTCTAGAAACTTCTATGTGCAATAAACTCTAAACAGTGAAAAACTACTCTACAAAGTCAAATTACTGCTGATTCAAATTAAATTATAAACTGCAACAGTGACATTTCTCTTATGTTCTACAAACTGTTTGTGCTACGAAAAGTGTATGTGAGACTAACTTTCGCGCCGCGTTCGTACGAAACAGTAAAATTGGCAAGACTTTAAATCCCATACTTCCTGCATCCTCATTTTCTTTTACTAACAACTTAGGGTGGTTTAAACTATTTTCTTGCAATTCAATGAGGCTTAGCCTATAAATAGGCTCCCTCTCATTTTTTCATGTATCGCATTTTGTAATTACTGCTTCAATAAACTATGAGGTTATAAATCCACATTTAAATACGCCTTTGCGTTTTCCTGCTGCGTTCAGGAATTTTGAATTTGTTATTTCCCAATTGTTAAAGCGTTTGTATTTATTCTTATGTAATCAAGGCTTTACTAAGGTGACATTCCCAATTTGTATTTAACACATCTATTAATTACTGCTTCAATAATTTAAGTGGTTATAAATCCACTTCTTAATCCCTTTTTTCTTCTCCTGCTGTGCCCAGGAATTTCGAATTACTTATAGCTTTTTTGTATACTACAATGGCATTCTAATAAAGCAGCATTGGTATTCTGCCTAGCCAATCTAAAGCAGTATTTCCAAACGAAATCATCATCATCTCCCCTTTTTAGTCGACACTGGGTGGGGGCAAATATGGTTTCTCTCCACTTTGTTCTGTCGTTCCACCATTCCTCTTCCGACACGGTGTTCCAAACCAGATTCCGTTTACTAATGCTATTCTTCACCAAGTCCATCCAAGTATTCTTGGTCTTCCTCGTCCTCTCTTCCCTGTCATCCGTCGTTCCAGTGCTCGTCTTTGTAGCCTTACTTCATTCATCCGTTTCACATGTCCAAACCATCTTAATCAGTTTGGCTCCAGTTTTCATTTAGTTTCTGTACTCCCAGTTCTTTCCGTACAACTTCATTTATCACTTTGTCTCTCCTCGTTTTCTGGACCATACTTCTCAAGAATCTCATCTCAGCTGCCTGTACTCTGCTCCCATCCCTCTTAGTCATTGTCCAAGTTTCTGCTGCATTTGTCATTATAGGAACATACTATGCTTTGTACATACCTTCTTTTGCCTTAATTGGTATATCCTTGTTCCATACTAGTCCCCGTACCTGTTGGTAGAAAGCACTCCCGAGTTGTATTCTTCTGCTAATTACCAAATAGTCTTCCATCTTCTGTCAGTTCACTTCCCAAGTATATGAAGTGTTTCACCACTTCCAATTCCTTATCTCCTACGTTGATTACTCCTTTTCCTTCTTTCTTACATCTTCTCACCACCACTGTTTTACCCTTCTCAGGGGCAGATGACCTCGTAGTTACGCCCCTTAAAACAACAATAACTAACTAACTAACTTACTCTTCTCCACATTTATCTTCAATCCCCACTGCTCAATCTTTTCATTTATTACGTCTAACTGTTCTTGTACTTCCATCTCATCCTCGCCCCAGATCACAACATAGTCTGCAAACAACATTACCTTTATCTTTGCCCTACTATAGTCCTTCATTGCTGCCTTCATGATATCATCCATCACCATTAAGAACAATAATGGTGACAACACACTTCCTTGCTTTAGTCCAGTGACAATTTTTAACCATTCCGATATCCCGACTCTAGTCTTCACATTACTGTAGCAATCCATGCACATTCCTTTTATCATGTCTCTCAGTTCCTTGTCTATCCCCCTATTTGTTAAGCTTTCCCAAACTTTTGTTCTAGGGATGCTCTCATAGGCCTTTTCTAGATCAAGAAAAGTCATTACCATATCCTTCCCACATACCCAACTCTTTTCAATGTTCTGTCTCAGAATGAAAAGGGGTTCCACTGTTGACCTGCCCCCTCTAAATCGAAACTGCTCCTCCTCTATTAATTGGTTTTCTACCTTTACTCTAAATCTTTTTTCTAGGATTCTTTCCTTTACTTTGGCAACATGCGAGAAGATGGTGATTCCTCGGTAGTTACCACACACCTTCCTGTCTCCTTGGCAATATTATTCCCTTTTTCCAGTCTTCAGGAACTTTCTTCTCCCTCCACACACTCCTGAGAAGTCTGTATGTCCTCTGCAGTCCCACTGGTCCTGCGGCCTTGATCATTTATATTGCCACTTCGTCGATTCCCACAGCTTTCCCTATCTTCATCTTCCTAACTGCCCATTCCACTTCTGCCATAGTAATGTCTGGCTCTTCTTCTATTTTTCCTCCACCGGTTTGGCTATTTGCGTAACTTCTCCGCATGTCTGGCGTCTCACATTCAACAGCTCGCTGAAATATTCTTTCCATCTGTCCGTTATCTCTTCTGGTTTTGTCAATATTTCACCTTCTTTGTTTTTCATGAACCCAGTGTTCACCTTTTCATTTCTTCTACGTTTTATAATTCCAAACAGCAATTTCTTTCCACAATTTAAATCCTCCCTTATTTCCTGAGTGAATTCTTCCCAGCTTTTCTTCTTTTCCTCTGCAATTACTTTCTTGCAATCTCTGTTTGCTTCTATATATTTTGCTCTACTTTCTTCAGTCTTTTTTGTTTTCCATTCCTTCCAAATTCTCTTCTTCTCCCTTACATTTTCTTTCACTCTATCATTCCACCAATTTGTCGCCTTTTTCCGTACCTTTCCTGATGTTCTACCACATGTTTTCTCTGCATTGTTTACAAATACACTCTGGAACTTTCCCCATTCTTGTTCCACATGGGTAATATCCGTCCTTGGTATCTGTTCTTGCAATTCTCTCCTAAGCTCTTCTGCAACCTCCTTTTCCTTTAGTCTCTAGACCTTAATCTGTCTTTCCCTTTTTTCTGGTAATCTCATAACTTTTCCTACATTTAATTTTGCTACCACAGCCCTTTGGTCTCCTCCAAAAGCTTCCTCTGGCATGGCTGTGACATCCATTAGCTCTTTCCGATGTCCTTTTTCGACTAAAACATAGTCTATCAGACTTTTCGTTTTTCTATCTCCCCATCCATACCTCGTTATCTTCTGACTATTTTTCTTTCTGAACCACGTATTCCCTATAATTAATTGGTTCCGCTGACAGAAGTCCATTAAGAAGTCCCCTTTTGGATTCTTACTGCCATAACCATATGGTCCCAATATCTCCTCTCTTCCTTGTCTGTTGGGTAGATTATTGGCTGAGGAATAACCTAACCACCAAGGGAAGATGATAAAGAAAAGGAGGTGAGTTTCGGACTGGAGAGAAAGGATAGAGAAATAGGAGGAGAGTCCCACAAAAGTTATAAATTTAACTTTAAGTACACTCAAAGGCGGTTGCCACTGCAAATCCGCTCTCTGATACCTAAAGTGGGTAAGGACCTGGTCGAAGCTAACGGGAACCGCAGCTAGGACTTGGGCGGTTTGCAAGAGACTGGCTTTAGCATATTCCCTCTCAAGCATGCATATGCCTACTATAGGGAAGGGTGATGGTCTGGCAAGACAAAGAGTAACAGACTTATTGTATGTCTGTTCAAAGGAATTCGGTTTTGAAAAAGTAATTCGGAGAATGCCAATAATTTTAATCGGTTTTGATATTTCCAGTTTTCGAAGTTGTAGAGTTCTTGAAAAGCGACCAAATGCTTCCAAGAAGGATAGTGATAAAAGAATTATGCCTTTGGGAATAAATTTGGTAAATGAACCAATAGTTGCATTTGGAAATGGCTAAGCTTTTATCCAGCAAGGAGCCGACTAAAAGTTTAGGCAGAGAGAAACACTTATCTTTTGTAAAACCAACCATAAGTTTTTTGGAGAGGATCTCCACAAGCAGGAAGCTGGCGTAGCGAGCTGTACTTGCCTTACTGACCAGTTAGAATTAGCTATTAAAGCTAAGAGAAACTTTATCAAGATAACTTCTAAGAGTTCTTGCTCAAATGCAACGAGTTGTGAAAGCTCTATCACGAGATTTATTTGCATTAACGAGGGCATGAACCTAGGAAGAGTCAGGGAAGACAGGATCTTGCCTAACCGTTGTATTAGAGAAATGATGAGTCAAAAAGGAAAGTTTAAATTTATTTAACAATGCAAAAAAGTCTAATAAATTTAACAAGTATATAGTTTCAAGTTTTGTTAACAATTTGGGGTCGCAGACCTCCTAACATTTAAAGTTTGCTCCAGGCAATTAACAATTCTTTAGGTTTCAAACCTTTATATGTACTAAAATCTTTGTAAGATTTAAAAAAGACAAATGAAGTGATTAAAGTTAGACATTAAATCGAGTACAAGGTGTGTACTTCCAGAAATTTCCAAGTACCTATCTTAGAAAAAGTTACAACTTCGAAAATAACAAAAAAAAAAGAAAGCAGGTAGAATGAAAGAGAAGTTCCTATAACTTCTTATATTTACGCTGAATTACGTTTATAATAGTTATACAAAATAGGACAGGTCACTTACTGTGAAACCTGAAGAGAAAGTCAAAAGGAAGGTTCTAGACTTCCTATGTTTAAGTAGGAATCACGAGACAAATGGGGCAAGACCTAAAGTTACAACTTTATTATTATGGTTTGTTAGTAAAAGGTTTAGGAAAGATCAATTGTGATTGAGTATAAATGTTAATGGCCTTATTTATAATAATCGGACGAACGCGACGCGGAAGAAATACTGAAAGAACACTGTTTATCACTATAGTTTGTTAAATGGATGAAAAGTTCATTGTAGTAGCACAAAAGTTTATGGCAAGGAAAGTTATTGCAATGATGAAAAATAATTTGTTGCACTAGGTAGGCGAAAGTCTATTGCTTGAGAAAGTTGTGAATTACAATTAAATGCGCCATAGAACATTCCAACGGTGGAAGAAGATTAGCTATTGAGCATTAATTCATAAGGAAGATTCCTCATTTTTAAATAGTATTCCCACAAGTGAGTGGAAAATACATGATGGCACGACTTGTAGGTAGAGTACAGAATCTGGAAGGTTCCAGAACGATCCTAATAGAAGAATAGGGCCAAAATTAATCCAGCGGAGGAACGAGCTTATTAGTTTATAGACAGTAGGTATTCCATATTATCCCACGTTGTGAGAAGATCTCTCATTTAATAAGCATCAGAAATGCAGCTTTTACAAAGATTGGTGGGTAGACAAACTCAATATGAAAAATCCCGCGAAGGATGATTATTGCCCAAATAAGTAATCTCACACTGCCTATAAATGGTTATTAAAAGCATGTAGATATTAAAACCGATGAAGATGAGGTTTAAACCTGAAGTCTGTACTTATCTTTGCTGCATGGCGAAGGTGAAGTTCCCTTTGACGATTAAAGTTCCAACATGGCGTGGAATCTGAAGAATGCCTCTTAGTTCAGGAGGCTGGCTCTAGTTGAGCCTTGACTGAGTCGGCGTTCGACGTACAAGTGAGACATGCTCAGCGAAGCACAGGGGGACCAAGGAAGGGAAAAGAGTGGGGTAGGAGACAAAAGGAAGACATAGCAGAATAGACAACCTTGAAAAAATAAATGTTTTTCTTGATGAATGGTCTTCAAAGAGTTGATAGCAGACGATACTAGCGCAGCATGGTGGGTGAAAAAGTAGACGAAGTTCTCTTGATCACGGAGATGATAGCTGGCGATGGCGACGAGCTCTGGTGGCCAGATTGATAAGGAAGTCCTCTTGCACCGGGAAGAATTGAGGAACTTCAGAGATTCGCTGCTAGATGACGCTAGGTGGGTCATGGAAGATACATATCTAGAACAGACTCACAAATGACATAAGAGACATGACCACCAAAGAGAATCTAGAAGATCACTGTCGGTGTTTGATAAAAAAGAAGGAATGAACAATCAAACAGTATTAAAAAATATACTCTAACATACCGTGTATTCCAAGAATACACCATCTGTCTCTTTCCACTTGCGCATTCAAATCACCCATTAGTATTATTTCCTTATCCTCTATATATTTTTCCACCTATTTTAGGAATTCTTCTAAGTTCTCTTCTTTATTTCCCGTTTGTGGAGCATATACTTGAACCAGATCTGTTGTCCCTGTCTGGAACTGTATCCTTACTATGATCATCCTGTCACTTATCACCTTCACCTCCTCCAAATACTCTAGGACATCCTTTCTTATAATCAATCCTACTCCATTTTTTGCCTCCTGTCCTCCACTGTAAAAGAGCTTTAGTATTCTTTCCCCTTTTTCTTCCATTTCGTTTCACTGAGACCGAGGATGGCTATATCCTTCTCTATCATGAAGTCCATTAGCTCCTCAGTATTGTCCGTCAGGGTTAAGATGTTGACTGTCCCTATTCGGATGTATTGCGTTGATGATCGCCCATTTCTCACAGCTCCCCCAGCATCTGAAGAATTGCGCGTTGCCTGCAGGTGATGCCCTTGCATTTTCCGAGGCTAAACCATATTTCCAAACGAAATATCCACCCAAATTATAAAACATTTTATTATTCTTATTATACAGTAGGTCCCAGACCTTTTAATTGTTCAAATTGTTCGAAAACCCTTGCGAGGGTCCATATTACTCTTGTTGTAGGTCAAAGATCTTCGAATTGTACAAATTGTTTCAAAATACTTCTTAATTGTGCAAACTCTTTCAAAATACTTCTTAATTGCACAAATTGTTCCAAACCTATTATTGTTGAAGCAATTAAAATTGCAATAATTTCTTGGAGTTACATTATCTTGCTCAAGATCTGTTAGGCATAACCTTTCCTTCCCTATCTTTTCTTTCGAATTACTTTCACTTCAAATAAATGATTAAAAGTATTCAATGCTAAGTTTACTAAAAACTCAATCGTTTGTTGCGTTTAGAGCAAAACATCTGACAACATTGCTCATTAAGCTTACGTTAGCTATTTCTTGTAAATCATTAAAAGCTAGTATAGCTCACTCAGGCAGCTTCCTACTTGAAGCGATGTTCGCTTTGTCCTATGATTTCTTACTTTGAATTGTATTTTTGTCTAAGTTAGGTGTGGGTTTCCTACCCCGTTCTAAACTTCTAGTCGGCACTCTGCTGGATAAAAGTTTACCCTACTTTAAACGCAACAATCGTTAAGGTACTCATCGACACTACTAAAGACTTTTCATTACAAGTTATCTTATTTTCTTGACATTGAAATCACTGATGCCAAGAATATAAACTAGTGGATTTTTGCCAGAAAATAAAAATTAAAATGCATTTAGGGGGGGGGGTGTCTTTTTCAATGATTAATCACAAAAATAACGGACATTTTAGGACGCGATATCTTTGCTCTTTTTCAACTTAATTGAGCCATTTTTATTGCAAATTGATCTGCTGTATGTTCAGAATGTTGTATAGCAGAATAGTTTCTGTATCATTGATTGAGGCAAATATATTAGCTTTGTTTAACAATTTACGTTATTTTGATTGAAAAAATAAATTAATTGTGGGGGCCGCGACCCCTAATTTCAATTTAACACCTTCATTCTGCTTTACAACATAGCTGCATTATTTGTCTATATTTTAGTTTTTAAATGAAACAAATATCTGCCTTCTAAGTGGACATTTTAACTGCACAAGTCGAGCCAAATATTGAAAAAAATGAAGTGAGAGAAATCGTAACTTAAAGTTGAGGTACACATTTAGAGTAAAGAGTCTTACTTTTCAACTCCTGAAAACTGCCTTTTCTTTGGATTGTAGGTCAATCATCTGCATTCTCCGACCCGAGAGTATCTCCTACATTGTTTTAGTTCTGGAGTAGACTGTTTCAAAGCCAGATTCATGTGTGCCTTATCTGCTGCACCTATGCGTCAAAGTTACAGCTGATGAAAAGCGTGCACACCGATCATATATAAATATAAATATAAATGAGCTAAACAACAATAAAACGACCGTAGTATAAACTATATATTTTTGGAAACTAGAGAGGACATAGTATCGAATGAGATAATTTAAAAAAATCGAAAATTTTCTTGAAAATGACTAATGGAAGGATCCATGCGTACCTTAACGTCTAGTTATATTTACAAATAAGAATAATCTTACTAAAAGCTCTGAAAGCGCCTATCTCTGTCCACTCTGGGGGCATTTGGTTTGTCGCTTAAGAATCCATCCTTGTTGGGGAATAAAACTATTCCTGTCAATTTCAATATCTTGAGTATATTCGAATATTCCCTAAAACGTTTTCTTTCAGAATGGAAAAGAGAAAAACGTAACTTTCCCTTTTTTTGTGATTCCTCGCAAGCGAGCAGTGTACCTACATAGTACCGAATTTTCCGTTCGGAAGGGAAGGGACACTCAGCGCCTGCCTGCCGGCAAAAACAGCTAGCGTTGCTCGCACTATTACACTCGCTTATAGGAACTCGCATTCTCGCCTTGCGTCAACAAGCCTTGATCAACATACTACTATTTTTAATTATCTAGCTATATTATTTCTTTTGTCTTGGATTCTTTCCTTTCTACCTAAAGATCGTTTCCCCTCCCAAACCTTTTTTTTTTCAAATCATCTTCCCTCCGGTAGTGTCTAAGCTCAGGCTTAACCTACCACCAATCAACCAACCAACTTGTCTACCCGTCAGTTAGTTTGTTTGTTTTCCAATATGTCAGTTTATCTGTTGTTTGTTTCTCTGTTTATCTGTTTGTATGTTTGCCTCTTTGTTACGGGCTGGCGTCAAATCTACTGGAGCAAATGATATGAAATTCCGTATGTAAGTAGAAGACATCCCTATATTAAACTAGGCTACGAATTATGTAACTTAAAGGGGGGGGGGGAGGTTTAACATGAAGCCTTAAATTCCACAGTTACTCAATTGCGCAATCTGTATCCTTCTCTTGTCATCGCAATGCCAGGTGTGAGAACAGCTTGCTGATTCATCGCGAGGTTACATGTCCTTACATAGATGACACAGCACAGGTCTAATGCATGTGTCTCAATGAAACCTGTAAGAAGTCGCAAGTTGCCTATCTATCACTTCACACCGATCGTGGACTGAGGATATTTTGTTGTAAACATGTCCGTCTATTAATAATAATATTTATGATAGAATGAACCCTTGTGAAAATTATGTCCTGTGAAGTAAGACATTTGTACAATCTGTATATATTTGCCAGCTGGCGTGAGTCAATTGTAAAGTGTTGAAACTGAACTCAAGCTCGGCTGCCGGTTTGAATTCGGTCACGGGTTATCAGACAGATTCTACACACAACCAAAGTACACGGGGCTACATGTGTGTGTGTTATCTTTAATTGTAAGCCCATTCAATTTTGTACGATATATAATATATACATTACAGTAATGTTTCCCCGCCGGCCCCGTGGTGTTGGGGTTGTGAGCCTGCCTCTCACCCGGAGGCTCCGGGTTCGATTTCTGGCTCCATCGGGGATTTTAGAAACTGATGTGAGGGCTGGAACGAGGTGCACTCAGCCTCGTGAGTACAATTGAGTAGCTGTCTGACAGTGAGGCAGTGCCCCGATCACGAAAAGCAGGACTAACGGCCGAGGGGACCCGATGCGCTGACCACGCGTCACCCCATAATCTGCAGGCGAAATGACTGGGAAGCGGTCACTTGGTAGGCCTAGGCCCTTCATGGGCTGTAGTGCCAGGGGTTATGTTAATGTTTCCTTGCCAAACCAATACACATAATGCAAGTACAATTAAATTAAACTGTAGCTGGCTGCGTGGCTTAAAAAAGAAAAAAAAAGATACGAGCCTTACAGTAGTCGCATATGATGTGTAACATCTGACATGTTATGCTACTCGTATACTACACAGCTTGGACATTCTTAAAATGTTAATTTACATTCCATTTTCATACTGGTACTAAGATGAATGTATAGATTGAATTGGAGATATGCTACTGTCACATTTGTGGCGCAGCGGTCAAGCTGTTAGTCTCTCACCAAGGTAGACCGGGTTTGATTCCCGGTCAATACATGTGAGATTTTCTAATTGAAATGCAATGTCCTGTGGTTCGCATTCCACGTAAAAGGGAGGTACCGTGGATCATCATCGTGAGATTAACGGACACGCAAAACTACAAGCTTCCTTCCTTCCTTTTACATTAATAATTCATAATAACAAAGTGACACACAACGTCGACAGTACTCTCAAATACTGTGAGCACATTCCTCAGTAACTATAACATTCATTATTCTCAAGGCTCTCATACAGTGGTGTTGGGGTTGTGAGCCTGCCTTTCACCCGGAGGCTCCGGGTTCGATTTCCGGCTCCATCAAAACATGGGTTCCTACAATCATGAAATGACCTAGTCTCACATATGATGAAAATACAGCTTTTATTCCACTCATATAACAACATTCTGTTATGCATTTAATATTTGATTACTCACCCACAGCTCGACAATAATGCCGCTTACTTAAATGTTATTTGTCGTCTTTGTCCTACCCCATGTGATATTCAACCTTGAACGTGAAGCTTCATAAATTGCTCAATGACAAATGAAAGTCGGTGAAACATTTGCCACTGTGCTCGTCAAACCAGTGCCTGCTAATTGCACTGCCTACTGTATTGCCATAACATTCTCGCGCTACAGAGCACACACTGCCTTGCTTCCAATACACACATTTTCAATTGTACATCAAGCTGGCAGTGCGTCTTCACTTCCGTCCGATCCACTTCCGTTCGATCCACTTCCGCCCGATTCACTTCCGTCCCATTTTTCTGGCAGTGCGTCTTCACTTCCGTCCAATCCACGTCCGTTCTATCCACTTTCGCCCGATTCACTTCCGTCCCCAATTTTCACAATCACTCCCACAAAACTATCCAGCAACCGAGCGGAGAGATGTTACACATCAAAAACCAACGAATATTTCTAAATCGGCAATTTTGTTAGAATTTGCGTGCTGGCTGATAGTTTATTTCTCTTATCCGCTGTTTAATGTTTATTTTTACATCATAATTGGTATTCCTTTCAGTATCTAATTCTAAGAAGAACAATGTACTCGATTCAAATTACGAAATTGCACGGTTGTTGGCCAAATAAGGTCTGACAGTCTAGCCATAACTAAGCTAACCCCAGTCACCAGTTTCCCGAACGCTGTTTCTTATTTACTCTAAGAACGCAAACCAGTCAACGACGGGTACAAAGAGTTATAATAATAATAATAACAATAAAGGATTTTGACGTCCAGAGGTGCCTGGTGCAGGTATTTGCTACTGGTGACACTATATAATGTAATATGAGGTGTTGAATTCATAAACATCTAGTTATTGACCTTGTAAAGTAAACAAAACAAGATTTATAACCCATAACCATCCTAGTAATGAAATTCACGGGCCATCTCCCCAAGGACTAGAACCACATAACCGTGAAGCTAAAGTACGTCAAATGAGCTGTGTTAATTTTAAGGTGCCTGCTACTGTAAACAATATTGTTAATTGGTGCTAGCGTTGTTAAGGAAGGCAGGGTAAACACTTTCAACGATGGTCAAAAGTGAGATTCTGACTTATCGATCCTCGAACATTTCGCCAACTCACTGAACTTGATAGGTACTTATATACCGTATATATTTTACCCTACTTTTCACATTTTGGAAAAATGAGGAAGAAGTAGACTTATGAGATCGATCCGGGCAAACGTGTGTCTGTCTGTTTGGCTGGCTGTCTGTCTGTCTGTCTGTGTGTGTCCACCTATCAACTCCTAAACGGCTGTAGCAATCGAAACCAAGTTTGGTATGAGTAAAGATCTATACCTGGATATATCAAGCCCATATTTGAAAATATGTCAGTGCAACCAACTGCTGAAAAACGGCACTTGAAATTTGAGCTCCATGTTGGATATCATGGAAGGTATGCATGGGAGCTATTCCAAAATTGGCACACATATAGATAATAATATTTCAGTTTTATTTTCTGGAGGCCATATATGGCAGTGTGGCCAAAATGATTCTAAGCCTGCTTATAGGTCCAATTTTTAAATCCATATAACTCCTACACTATCGATTGGATTTCAACCAAATGTCGTGTATACTATGTATGCATAAACAGATTTGACTGAGCGTATTCTGAAGAACCACCAGGGCTGCCAACTCATAATAAATGATATTTCTATTCTTTTATCCAAATACCAATATAACTGAAAGTATGCAAGCCGACAGCTTTAAACTATGCACACGTATAGTACCTGACATTCTAGATTAATTTGGAGTAACTAATAAACATCAGTGCTGCCAACATGATTCTAAGCCTGCTGATAGGACCAATTTTTAAATACATGTAACTTCTATACTATCAATTGGATTTCAACCAAATTTCGTATGTGCTATGTATACCATAACAGATATGACTATGCGTATTCTTAGGAGAAACCGGGGCTGCCAACTGTTAATAAATGATGTCTTTATTGTTTTACCCTAATATCAATATATCAGAAAGTATGCAAGCCAACAGCTCTAAACTTTGCACACGTATAGTACCTGACATTCTAGATTAATTTGGAGTAACTAATGTACGTCAATGCTGCCAACATGATTCTAAGCCAGCTGATAGGTCCGATTTTAAATTACATGTAACTTCTACACTAACAAATGGATTTCATCCAAAATTGGCACAACAAGAGATCATAATATTTCAGATTATTTCTGACCAACCCATGCATGGCATTGTTGCCAACATGGTTTTACGCGTGCTGATAGATTCAATGTCTAACTGCATGTAACAACCATGCTATCCATTGGTCTTCAACCAAATTTTGTATTCTGTACCTTAAGAGATGGAACTAAGAATATATTCAGTTACCAGGGCTGCCAACTGTAGTGCTCCAGTAGGCTACATTATACCAGGTATATTTCGAACTAATTAGAAATTTCGATATTATCAACTTAATTTCGACATTATTCTAGATAGGTCCATATAGATTAATCATTGGCATGAACCTTCATTTTAAGAAAAGTAGGCTCTTTAGTTTGTCAGGGAACTTCTTGTTTTCATTGTCTTCGTATGTCAGTTTTCTACTGGAGAGGGCAACCAATCCCTAATTGTTCATCACCACCTATCCTGTATTTCTGTCCGAAGTGTTACTCATGGAGTTATTCTTACATCTAGATTCACACATGGTGTACTACAGTACATGTAGTATAATAAGTATCTGAGGAACATGGTAGTTAAGGAGCAGATGTCCTCATAATTCCGCCCCTTAAAACAACAATAACTAACTAACATGGTTGTTTGGGGCGGGTCCGTTATTGAAACATCCGTCTCGCTGCGTAGTGGCTAGCATTCCTGGCTGTCATCGTGGAGGCCCGGGTTCGATTCCTTTCTCTGCCAAGAAATTTAATTTTGGTATTAGGTTTGGATCGGAGTACACTCAGCCTCGTGAGTCAAAACTGAGAAGAGACGGGTTCGATTTCTACCTCAGGCATCCTGGAAGTGGTTTTCCGACGTTTCTCATTTCTAATCCAGGCAAATGCGGGAATGGTACCTACCTGAAGGCCACGGCTTCTTCCTACCCGAATTCTACCTGAATTACAAGTACACACACTAATAGAGACATCACAGTGACACCGGTTATCAGACAAATTCCACACACACGCAAGTACAAGTGGATACATGACCACGATGTTGCAAAGCCCCTAAAGAATCTACAACAACCTCAACGTTATTGAAACATATAATTATCAGGTAGTAGTTTTACATATTTTGCATAATTTAATTCTTAAATATTTAAGCTATATCTAGGGTAGGTGGAGCAAAATGGATAACTGGAACTCTATTTTTGTTTAAATTATTAATGTAGGCAATGGCCATGTAAATTCTTTTCAGAACGGGTCAGGGAAGGGATTTTGTAAGGAAACAGACCGTGGACCTATTGAAAGTAGCCGTCCCGGCATTTGCCTGGTGGTGAAAATGGGAAACCACGAAAGCCATTTTCAGGACAGCCGAGGTGGGATATGAACCCACGCTCTCCCGATGCCAGCGAGGCACCGGCCACCGCGGCCGCTAACTTCAAATTATATCTACACTCTATTTAGTCATATCGATATTAACCTGATAGTTCTAATCGGTACTTTGACGTTAAGGATGTATTCAGTATCTGGTCTATTTAAATTTATTTTGAAAACTTTCTAGCACACGTCTTACTTGATGGAAACAAAAACATATTTTTGACGAATAATGCAACTCCCAACATTACAGCCATCAGCCCAGTTCACTTGCGACATCATGGTAATTTAATCACGTGGACTTGTGTGTGTAATCTATCTGATAACCTGTGTTACTTTGATGGTCGTATTTGTGTGTGTAACTGTGTGTGACTGGGGTTATGATTGGGTTGGAGTTGGGTTTAAGTTAGGTACCATCCCAACATCTCCCTTGAATAGAAGTTTTTTTTTGTCGTGTAGCCTCCTGAGAGGCCGAGTGCCGGTCTTTCTAGTCGACGCCCGTGGGCGACCTGCGCGTCGGGATGAGAGATGGAATGGATGAAGATGAATGAAACTGGGCAAGGATGTGGAAGGAAGCGGCCGTGGCCTGTCAGAAGGTACTGTCCCAGCATTTGCCTGGTGTTGAAAATGGGAAACCATGGAAAACCATTTCAAGGACAGCCGACGGTGGGGCTCGAACCCACGCGTCTACCGAGTCAGCAGAGAGCTTGGCCCCTTGACCTAACGCAGCGCTTTAGCCCGCGTAGCCACTACTGTCGGTTGAATAGAAGTGGGAAACCAGGTAAAAGCCACTTCTAGGATGGCTGTGGTGGTTATCAAACCTATCACTCCTCATTTCTGCCCCACGAGGCTGAGTGTACCCCGTTCCAACCATCAGACAAAATTGAATTTCTTGGCAGAGCCGGGATTTGAAACTGGACCTCAGGAGTGACAGCTAAGAATACTAGCCACTGAACCACAAGTTGGTCAGTGTACTTGATTGAGTGTGTGTCTTGTAGTTAGGGATAGGATTGGGATGGAATCTACCGTGGCTTTACGTTAAGTACTATTCCGACATTTGACTGGAGCAGAAGTAGAAAAACCAAGGAAAACCACTTGTAGAATTGCTGCGGTGAGAATCAAACCCTTCTTTTTATCAGTGTTGTCATATCGAAGCTGAGTGAGCCCCGTTTGATCGTCCATACCAGAATAAAATGTATTGTCAGAGTCAGGAATCACGCTTGGAGCCCTTATGAAGACAGTCTTAGTACGTACACCTAGACCACACAGTTTGAAATGAAATATAGTGTTAAAGCTTTTAACAACGAAATTGAGGGGAAAGTAACCAACATTCGTGATTATAAATTATAGGAATACACTGTGTTTAATTCATCCAGGAGTAGGTCATTATACAAAAAGGAGTGTGGACTGTGCAATACTTTAGATATTCGCTGGAAGGTGTCTGTTTAAAATAACTCTTTGCTAAGACTCTCAAGACTTCCGTGGTTGTTCACGTTTCACCAAGAAACGAAGGTAGTCTACCGTTATATTTCCCACCGTGGGTTAGAATTATTAATCTAGCTCATATACCTCCCCTCGGTGTGCGTGACTCAGCGGTAACGTTCTCGCCTGCTGACTCCAAAATAGCAGGATCGAATCCCAGCGCAGTCAACTGGCATTTAAAAGTGCTTAAATGTGAGGGAGCCGTGTCAGTAGATTTACTGGCACGTAAAAGAACCACTTCGGGACAAACGTTTGGCACCTGGGCGTCTCTAAAAGCCGTAGTAGATAAAAGGGACATTCCCTTAATATTAAATTGTTATATTTGGGTATCAGGCCTAACAGATTTTATCAGTCATCAGTGCCTGTAATTTATTTGTAATTGTTTGCTCTCTGAAATGTAGCTTTACAAATTCTTATAAATAGTCATTTTCCAAGTAAAAATTAGTAATTGTGTGGAGTTCCCACTTACTTCCCATTGCCAACTTTAACAAATGTTTACCACACTTATCTACCATCAGCCTTTCATCTCCTTATGATT
Source organism: Meconema thalassinum (assembly GCA_946902985.2). Taxonomy (NCBI): domain Eukaryota; kingdom Metazoa; phylum Arthropoda; class Insecta; order Orthoptera; family Tettigoniidae; genus Meconema; species Meconema thalassinum. Next base: position 179,783,143 of record OX336389.2, read on the forward strand.
AGCCCATCGCAAAATATTCCAGTAGCTATTATCAATAACATTGAAGACTTTGAGGATGATAAGACGCATCATATCTATAAGCTAGACGACGTTTTGCACTACTAATATGGGAGGATTAATCAAGATTTTTAATCAAATTATGGCGGGCAACACTCAATACATGTATCGTGATTTGTAGACTACTGACTCAAGTCTCGATTGTAAGTGACTTAGGTTGATGCAACTATTAGATCCGTCACTCTTGTACCGGAATATCCATATATCGTGTCTCCGGAGCTGAGATGAGGTCCCACTCGGCTGACACAAACTGCGTTGGGAGACCTTAAATAAACGGATTATCGCAGCAGACCCTCATAAACGCTGTTGTTGGCCAAGTGAAACCCAACCGCAACCACAACCACAGAGACACGATATATGGATAACTCTACATGTAAAGCTCTGTCTGAGGTTATGTTCAAGCTTGCAGTACTACCAACGCAAACAAATAAGGGCTATGTGAATAGTTCCAATAACGCACACAAACCAACCGTATTATTCGCACTAAATCATTGAAGAAAATGATATATGTCTGCAGATCTGACGAATTAATTTCACACCCCGGAGCATAGCCATGCTCGCTAAATCACCCACCACGACCTTGATTGGGAGCTGCAACAGATCAGGAGATCAGAGGTTCGAATCCTTGCGCCGACAGTGATTATTCTGACTATGGATTTTCCCCGTTTTCTTCAACAAACACTTCCGGCAAATGCCAAGATAGTACCTTACTTCTGGTCCTGGGGCACCTACCCTAAAATTACAGTTACGTACACTATTACTAAACAGTCACCAAATAAACACTTGGTTTTGAGACAAATTGAACACTCACTAAACGGGAACGATGTCCCAAATCCCTAAATCTAAATAACGATAACAATTGTTTTAAAATTGGTAATTTTAAAGGAAACGTGGAAATCATTTACTTTTTGAAGGCCACATATATGTTGTTGAAAGTTTCCTTACTGTTTTAGAACCTTAATTTAGTCGAAACCATTACTTCCCATAACATTGTATACAAAGCAGGCCTAAGTTAGCATAGCTGAGTGTAGAAAAAAGCAAAGGCATACTTTAATAGCGACTAGTTACACTGCTTGTTGTAAAACTGGTACCGATGCGAGCACCGCCAAGCATTTGAGTTCGAATCCCGGTTAAGGTTACTATTTCAAGTCATACTCAATATATATGACCACTCCAAGTGGAGCTATTCCCAAAGCACATTTCTATTAACCAAGCAAAAATGCTAGTTTAAAAGGAAAATAAATACAAATGAGGAAATAGTTAATGCACGTTGACACACTAAATTAATCCTTATATAGGATCCTGATTATTAACTATTATAATTCAGAATGGATTAGTGGTATTTTAGCAGGAGAAGTTAAGTTTACTGCATCAAGAGATGTGTATTTCTTTCGTTCGGGTATGGACTGCTGAAGTGTAGTGGGTAAATATACAGTATCTGCCTGAAAGACAGGGTATTTGACTTAGAGTTTCGATGGTGGCCACATTTTCAGCTCTTATGCTTCAAAGTGCAACCACTTTAAACCAAGAGCAGTCTCTAATTTTATGGGACACGTTTGGCTGCTTGTGAGACGGACAGACGGATGGTTCACAAAAATCTCCTGAATGATCTCATAATCTTACCTTTAAATATTTTTTCGAAATGCTTAAAGCAGGCCAAAACATCGTTATGGAACATTAGTTGTAATTCTGAAATGAGAATATACATTTAAGTAACTCGTCTGCTAATCCAAGCTAAGATCGAATTCCGCAGTATAATCACATTATTTGTGATTGAACTTTTGGCGTTATCCTTCATTTTTGTAATTCCTTTTTGAACCTTTGATGCCATTCAAAGACTCTTTCGAAGCATCTGCACTACTAGCAACTTTACACAATTGTAACAAACATCATGAGCATTCCTAATAATGCAGAACTAAGACTTTGATGTTATTATACCATTATGACAGCAGAATCAGTCGGCATGCCGTCATAGCCATGGTCCAAGTTATAGCGCCATCAGTGATTGTCAACTCCAGGCTAGGAAATCGATTAAGAATTGTTTAAGCACCATGATCGCACTCCATAGCTCCCTGTAGTTTCTAAATCTTTCCAAAATTTAACATTTCAGACATAACAGACACGTGAAAAACCAACTCATGGGAAGTTTTAAAATCATATTTATATTTCTCGTATCCTATTCATGCAATCTAGTTGGAAGTTTCTATCGTGAACCAATATAGTGATATTTATTTACTGGAATATTATTCTGTGGCTTGCAGTCAAACCAATCCAACAGTGTAGAAACACGAAATATTTCATGTCGGAAGACCGCTTGACCGCAACGGCCCCTCGACACCCCATCCACCGAACCCACAACCCTAAAAGGATCAGATGTGCATTCTCAAGTCAGCCCGCACGGGACTAGTTACCTCAGGGTCGATCGGTGTTAGTGAGATGTGGAAATGTTTTGAACTGACCCAAGAAAGCACATCAAAAACAACAAGAAAAAAGAAGAAGTCCAGTCTTAAGTTACCTTCTTTGTTTATTTTGAAACAGCACCCTAACCTACTTCTGAGGGTAAGAATCGGATAAGCCGCTAACCTGGATACATGATGAATAGTCCCTAAATGACGTTAAGTTACCCTCTTATGAAGTCCTATTATACAACAAAACAAAAAAACAGCAAACTAAGGGAATAATACGTAAGTTCGGCCCTAAGCAATTACAATGAGAAATTTAATTAAAGCAAAACAATGTGTATGAAACTAGGCTATGATGGTATTATCCCTGACATTTAACGTTAAGGTTATGTTCTGATTTGATCCTATCGGAAATTAATCATAGACGTGACGCGCCTATGCAGAAAAATAACTATCACACAATTGGTTCACTATAAAGAAAATCAGTAACAAATGGGAACACAAGTCAACAAACCATAAACACAAAATAGAGTACACTTTTATATTCAACATCCTCCCTACACAAATCGTCGACTCTTTGTAGACGATTGTCATCTGAATGCATGTCAATGTAGGTTGGCAACAGCGTGAACACCGTCATGTCTGACGTTGCATTTGCAAAGTCCAGGCTTCCGTGGATTCGCCTAGAAATTACATTCGAAGATTCAAGGAGTGTCAGCTTGATCTAATTGTATTTAGAAGCATCACCCTCAGGTGAAAAATCGAAGATCGAATCATAACAACAACCACAACAACATACGAAAAATTACATTATAAAAAAAAACTGAAGTTCAAAACTATTTAATTATTTATTTAATTATTAATTATTTATTACTTTCAAAATAAAACTATTTCATTATTATTATTATCATTATTTATTATTATTTATTATTATTATTATTATTTTTTATTATTATTTATTATTAATTCCAGAAAGTGTATTTAATATTGTCATTAGACACGAAGAACAGAATCAGACCCATTAATAAACTCTCACTTCGAGAAGCATCAGTCATCTCGATTCTACAGCATCATCAAAAATCTTCATATGAGCATCACCGCTCAACTTCAATACACGCCAGTCACAGCTGGACTCGTGTTTACAAATACCAATACGTGTGGTCACCCAACACACACCTTATAGAACGGTCGACAGTGGTATAAACATCACCTGTCACCTAATTAACATCACCATGAGCGATAATGCATCGTCTTCATGTGGAACAAATTACCCAATCACAATCTAACACGTTGCCCTGGTCTGATACATCTTCGGTCTGTACAAAATTAAGTTAATGGCTGCCCAGAACAGCTGTTACAGCTCTTAAATAATGGTTTCAATCTAATACAAGTTACATTTTACTTAACAAATTTATTAACCTTATGGGAGTGTAAATTCATTGAGAAAATACTGCTGTGCAGTTCTACGATAAGTGTAGTATTGAGTTTGTGTGTGCCTTTAGTTGTTGTATAAAGTGACATGTGACTGACGCATTTGCTTGCGGCCGGTATCTTCGAGTGTCTGCTACAGCTTTCAAGGTCCCAATACACTCTCCCGCTGACAAACAATTGAGCTCACCGCTTGCTTTGTAACCAGTTCTAAATCCATACATTCAGATGTACGATTGTAATAACGCCACACTTCTGGCATAACAAAAGAATAATGTTGTATTCCAGGTAGACCAAAGATATAGATACTGTATGTCACTCTTCTGCAGTGACTTTAATATATTAAAATGATACGTAGGAGGTATTAAAAATGCTTAAATAAATTATACTGTAGTCATTCCGTCGTGTCTATCGACTGCCATACCTTCCCAAGGATCGTGTGTTCGAGAATAACACACACTTCCACCTTACTTAAGTACATGAAGTTATATTTGCGGCGTTCTTCTTCAATTTATGCATAGTGCTCCCAATGCCTTTCTTAATCATTATATTTACAAATTGCCAAGTAGAAATAGACCGACAGGAAATAATAGTTAATCACATAACTACCAAAAAAACAAATCCTGCCTATAACCAACAGTGTGAATACGTGCGGCCAATATCTTATGCTAATTATCCACCACAATTCTACCGTACATAAATGGTTTTATTTGACTTACTCGTTCATGTTGGTTGTATGAGATGGATGGCTCTCGGTTTGAACCTGGTCCTCGGTTCACTCACCGACCTTAACCATCGTTTCTTCCTTCTCATGGTATTATTTGGCATCGGCTCTTCCCATGGTTGAATGGTTTACTCGGACATTCCTCCTGCCATAAGGATGGCGGTAGCTTCCGTGTAGTTATAGGTCCCCATGATGGTAGTAGTATTACACGTTGTAGAAGCCTGAATCACTGATTTTATCGGAACAATAATTGTAAAATTTCCACTGATTCTAAACTGTGCGGATATTCAAAATTGCCTTTCTATTTCCGCCACTGACTTTATTGACGCATCTGCACCATATTATACAGACTTTACTACTTTTCTCACTCCACAATTACATGAGTTTGATAATAGCACTTCAAAATTTTGACAATTTTCAGTTCGACTAGTCAGGAATAACAGTTTCAATGCACTTTCCCAATATACCGGTCTGTTCGATAATAGTAATATTAATGGACTCCTCGTCCTCACCCTGTTCATTACCCGAGATCCAGTTGCGGCGTTTTTCACTCACACACGACATGACACAGTACTGTCCAGGTAATGGCGACCAGTGCTTCTTCCTCTCCATCGTCGGGCACCGCGTGAGTCGTTTCCTGACTATGTAAATTAACCGTTTATAACCCAGCATATCATTTACACAACCAGCATTCTCAAAAATTATAGGGAAAATTCATTGGAGTGCCCTTGTTGTCTGAATTGTCCTGTGGTTCATAATCTCACTATTAAATAAATATGTTACTTCAGCTGGCGACTTCCCCTGGTTGGTTGGTGTTCCATGGTTGGACGTGTGGTTGAGCTTCTTTGGGATCTTTTTTCTCGGCAATCAATTTTCGATGAGCCGACAATGGTCATGGGGTCATGAGCCCTTCGGTCTCAGTATACATCTATAATTTTCAAGATACATGGTAAGAAGGAAAGCAACATGGCGACCACATGAACTTCAAATATTTAAAATGACATTTCAGGCAACTTAATCATCCGAGCGCAGTGGAAAAAGTCTCAGCAAATATCCAATTAGAGGTAATTAATGTCTTGAATTGTTTTCAATAATTCAAGATGGCGTCAGTGCAAAGTTCTCAAAATATATTTTCCTTTCTCGTGTCCTATTTAAGTGATTGAAGTGAAGCATCGTATAATGAACCACCATAATAATATGTATCTAATGGCACTGAATTCTTTAAATTGTAGAAGCTGTGATTTGACATTTTCCTAACTCCTGAGACTCGTTACAGATCTCTGAGGTAGGTGCCGTAATTATTCAAAACTGAAAGCTATATGTTCTCTCACGTAATTTCATATTGTGGCAGCGGTGGTGGTGATTTCATTGTGAGCAGAACGTTGGGGTCATCTGCCCTAATTTTTTGGTGTGGATATCGTAATTTAGAAGCTATAAGCATCCTTATTTCAGAAAAAGAACATCCATTACTGATGCTTTATTGAACCAATCTTTGGAGAAGTTGATAACCCAGTGCCAATGTATAAATTTCCTGGTAAATACAGTAATATTGTTTTGTGTTGTATTGTACATAACGAATCACCGTGTGATTCTGGAGTTGCTGGAGGTGTATTAATGTGAATTATCTTGAGATTGGTTTGGCTTAAGTTTTGGTTCATTGATTGTCTAAAATGGCTAGAATACTAAGTTTGGATATTGAGTTCTGAGTGTGAAATTGTTGTCACATTGTAGGTCATGTAAGTTATTAAACGTCCATCACATGGAAGAGTGATTTAATTGGTAAGAGAATTTTGAATATAATAGAATATATGACAATATGCACTTTCTTGCTCACGGAACCTCTTGTTATGTACTATAATTAACTAAATTTAAAAAACAATAGGAAATATCTAATTTGAATGACTGAATCGCATTCTGGAGTGTATATATTCTTATAATATAGGCTAATGCTGAGTAACGCGGTGATTTATTCACAGTGATAGAACTGACCTATTCCACAAAATGGATGACTTGCCTTGTTCTTTCTCCCTTTCGTTCGAACTCCCTTATTTTTTGCCTCCCTTTCGTTTGACCTCCCTTACTTTTTGCCTCTACACATAAACCTGGAGCGCACGTAACTCGTGGCCAATAAACTCCTTTCTCCTCATAATACAGTACATCTAGATGCATCCCTTCTTCGTGCTGACTAGATTTCCACAAAACTCTGACTTACCGTAGCTGTTTTTCCACCTACCCTACATTGATATGTCCCGTGTCGTGTGGAACAACTATATTCAGTTTTGAGGTCTATGTGAAATATATCCCTCCACTTTCGGAAGAGAGTCATCACTTTCCAAACTAGACTTCCACCTTCCTTCTTGACCTAATTATTCAGATATACAAATTCTATAGGGCGTTTAAGATATTTCGTATATTTTATAGACCGGGTGTGTTTGCACACAACGATATGTTTACATGTTCGAGTGTTGGTGAGATCTGCGCTAACAAGATGCTTTCATGTCAATCTGTCTCCTACCCTTGATTTCGTCTGCCTAAATATAACTCCTCCTATTACCTCCGTCGGGTGAAGTTTCCTCGTCTCTTCCAGTCTCTTTCGCATCTAACTTTTTTATTCCTCGACATGTATGGTATTATTACTTAACGAGTTTTCTTAGTTGTTATGAACTCTTAATGTTGAACGTAGCGCGGGATATATTTTAAATTAGGGATGAGGTAAAAATGTCTCCAGACAGTGGTTGAAAACCTGAGAGAGGCTCTCCAAATTTGACTCACTTGTACCTTAGAGATCCAGAATTATGTGTTTGGCTTGTACTGTACTCAAGAAAAGTATCTTATATTATGATGGAGTGGTTAACACAGCGCACACGGCGTTTGAAAATAAATCATCAGGATCACCTTGGTTGTTGTTGTTAATGTATTTGTTGTTTAAAGATAAGGAAAATCTGCATTATCTGACCCTATTTTTATTACCCATGGCAGAAGAATAGCATGGAGGGAATTTTGCAAGTGTAAAAGATTATACTTTAGCCATATAATATATTTCGAAGTCGGGATATAAGACTTCAAATATTCTGGAATTACTCACCTAATTTAAGCTAGGACTGGGGGCGTGGTGGCTCAGCGGACTAGCTGAATGCCTCTCACCAAGGCGATCCGGGTTCGATTCCCGTTCAATGCATGTGAGATTTTCGAAGTGAAATGCTACGTCCTGTGGTTCGGATTCCACGTAAAAAGGAGGTCCCGTGGCTTATGATCTAGAGATTAACGGTCACGTTAAACTACAAGCTTCCTTTTCCTTAAGCTAGGACTACTATCAAACCATAGACGAGAGAGTCAGTTAGCCGGCTGAGGAAGTAAATTGTGGTGTTACAGTACATTTAGTTACATCTTTAGCTCTGGTATGATAATGAACTACTTGTTTCATTAGTTTATCATCGGACTTTGGCACACTAAGATAGGACTAGAATAAATTACAAACATTATTAATACATCAATAACCTAGATCAATGATATTTTGGAACATATTCATACAAACTGGGTGAGGGGAGAGCAGTAAGAAGGAGAATTATGGCTGCTCAACACCTTATGTAAATAAAATATCAAGGAATCAATACATGCTGTCGAGTTGGGGCCGGAAATACTATGAGATTTCCATTTTAATATATTCAATGGGGTATTTTCTAGCTTCAGTTGAATATCGCAGTCAACCAAGAAATGGAAACAGTTTTGTGGGATTCACACATGATTTTTCAGCCTACAGATTCTATCATACCTCCCAAGACCCAAAGAAACCATTTCTTTTTATGATATTTATATCATATTCTCGTTGTAAAATAAGCTTGGATAGGAAACTTCCATGCTACAGTTTCTATTTCCATTTTCTGAACGCAGTGAATGTATTACTAGCTATTCTCATCAAACTTCCATCATCATATTGGGAACGCTATCTATTTAAGTAGAGCAATCAACAACAAACTAGTTATTATTTTTCGACGAATGGATAATATGTGGTAAGCTTCCATTTTTTTCAAACAACCAATTTCAAACATACAGAGTATAAAGAAACAGTAAATATCAGATGAAAAGGCGTGATGACAAATGTTCAGGTTTGTGTATTAGGTGTACTGTTACATTTTGTACAATCAGTGTAAAGGCTGCAAGAAAGATTTTTCTTAATTTTTATCAGGCTGTGGTTTTGTTAATATAAATTGTTCATCGCTATTTTTCTAGTTGTTGCTTCCAGTAGCTCCTCCGTCATCATCATAATCTTTAATAACTCTAAATTCATATTTGTTCTATATATTAAATACACATTACTTTCCCTGTGCAATTTTAAGAGGTTGTCAGTCTAGGTCGGAATCGTCATGCTGCCACACGGATCATCCCATGGCCCGACCTTCATGAGCAGTTTCTGACGAAGTCTTATCCCCTTCATTACTACCAGCGAGAAAACCCGTAGATGTGTGTGCTGTGGAAACTTCTTTGTTCTCTTCCCTTTCTAAGGGGCCTAACATCTAGGTTATCAGCCGGAAACTTTTAATATTGGAAGAGTTGCCTTAGTCAGTATCACCCAGGAGGGTAACTCGTGGTGTCCCAGCCCCACTAAATATGTTTATACACCGATGGGGAATCGAAGAATACTCAACCTTATATCGATAATATTTCCTAAATGCTATTGTTTAATTGTTTTCAACCAAACGCTACACTTCTTGCTGCACTTCGGTCAGTGGAAAGCAGCAGTACACAGAATGCCTTATTTATCATAAGTTATGAAACGAGTGCTTTTGGCATTATTATTAAGTACTTGAGCGAGGGAATCATGAGGTCAGATATCGAGATGATTCATTAAGTACGAGTTGCATTTGTAGCGACTATTTCAACAAATGGTAATGCAATTCATTAAATTCTTGGGAGGTATTTTAAGTAGGTAATATAGGCCGAAGCTGGGACAGGGGCTAATGGGCAAGATGGCCGCCGCGCGCAACCAGCCCTATGTTATTGTTATGGAGGGGTCAGTCATAGCTGGGCCAGGGGCTAATGGGCAATATGGCCGCCACGCCCTGAGACCGTCATTGACGTCACAGGGAGAGGTCGGCTGTGTAGTTGCCCATTAGCCCCTGGCCCAGCTATGACTGACCCCTCCATAACAATAACATAGGTCTGGTTGCGCGCGGCGGCCATCTTGCCCATTAGCCCCTGTCCCAGCTTCGGCCTATATTACCTACTATTTTATATTCAATTACGTATATTCTGGATCGCGTACTTAGGGACGATCAAACGAAAAACTGCAGAAATTGTCCCGGTATTTGAAAACAGGTTTCAGCGTAACTTAAATGTATGTTGTGTGCAATGCCTTCATGGAAAGAAAACGTCATATAATAATAATAATATGCTACATTACAACAACAGAATAAAAATCTTACATGCCAATTTGAAGGTTTCCTCATATTCCAGTCGATTGTCATCTTACAACTCGTACAAACTCACTCCATCGAAAAAATAAATTTACATAAAATAGAGTGCGTTTGAAGTTAACCTGTTGCAGTTTGATCAAAAGAAACTTCATGAAACAAGGTGATCTTTGCAACACCACTCACGTATTGTAAACCAGGAGCGTGTTATAATGGCGCAATGTTCAAGGATATCTACTACACCGACGGTTCATTATCAACTCTCAGAAGTGCACTCTTGGAATGAGAAGACAGAAAGTCATAGTCGTTTGCATAGACGGCGCCCTGTATAGAACACACAGGAGCTTTGTCGAGTGAGTTGAGTACGCTCCTTGCCTGAAATACTGCAATAGGGAGTAGCTGCAAATTAAATGATTAGTGGCTCGGATTCTGACACTGACAGTGACCATGCTGAGTGAATGCGGCAGAACACAAGATCAGTTTTGTAATGTAGATGGGTGATATTAAACCGTATTCTTCGGCTCAAATACACCTAAAATACCCTAATGAAATAATTTCCTGATGACATAAGGATGTCACTTGGGTTATTTAAATGCAAAACATTGAACATCGATCAAGGGAAGCTTCAGACAATAGGATTACAAACATGGTTTCGTGATTGCGTACATCCACTTAACGATAATGACAGATGACCAGAGCGCACTCGTGAAGCAAAAAATAATAGATACTTACGTACAACGACCCACAAACATAATCAAAACAAAATTAAACGGTAAGAACAAGAGTTCCAAATGTATATGGTAATACAGGGACTACGTAAGTATTAATGGCTTGGAAGATAAGTGTACCAAGACAGACCTGGGTAATATTCAAGCGATGCTATAAACAATACGAATCAAATATATGGCCATCAAGGTATGGTAGCGGTTGAAAGATCAACTATACCACTCTGAAAGGGAGGAAGGGGTTCGTTGACATGGTACAACTGCATGAAAAACAGATATTCAGTCTACACACTGTACATATTTTGTGAATGAGAACTTGGCACTCCGTCATGCAACCTCCATTGACCTTGCCCCTTGCCATTCAGTGAGTTAACGGCACTTGATTGAAAATTTAAAAAAAATCGGGAATGGTTCTTTGAAGCGTTACACGGATGCCATCCAAATGAACTTACCAACAATATGTCGAAATGTCGAACAAATGTTTAAGTCATACAGGTCTATTTAAAGAGACAGAAGAAGATAGATATAAAAGATCAGAGTATGGCAACCAAAAACTATAGGACATATATTGTCAAGGAGCAAGGAATAAATTACCCAATAAAGAGTGTCATGAGAACCCAGAGACGGTCCTGCACTTCACATCGGGATGCTAGGTTCAAGCTCCAACAGACCACCTTGAATGGCATGACCTAGTAGCTAAATGTATTCATCAGAAACCAGCTCTGCAGAATGTTCATTCAGAACTTTTCTCCATGTTATAGGCCTACGTATATACTGTCAAACGTATTGGACAACCAAACATATAAATTGAACTGAAATAGAACCACTTCTACAAAGAAAACAGTCCCTCATGTTAGGCTGGATATGACCATCACAAAACTGGGAAAGTGATCTTCCTGGTAGATGTAACTGTTGCGAACATCCACAACCTTTTAGATACTTGGTGCGGGAACATGTTAAATTTCAGACACCTGCCAGACCCTTCTAAAGCCGCATGAAAGCTGAACTTAATACAGATCATTCCATTGATCATATCGGCCACTGGAGTGATCCCTAACAACTTACAAAAAGTCTCAAAAGACTGAAACTCCACCCATCTACATACATACGAGTACAGTAACAATAGTCTTAAGCACATATTCCATTTTCCGTTTAACGCAGAACTAACAAAGAATGAATAAAAGTTGATACTCAGCCATTGTTTTGTCGGAACACCACTGGATACCATGAGAAAAGGAAATAATAATAATAAAAATAATAATAATAATAAGAATAATAAAAATAATAATGTACAGTATGTCCACTGCTCAGCATTCCCGTTTTCAGCGGGGTCGGGGATGAGATGCGATAAATTTCTAGGATTCGATGAGAGTACTGCTGTACATTCTGGACAACGTCAACATCACCGCATATGGGTCTAGCCCAGCCGCTTTGTGCCTTGAATAGTTCATTAGCTCTTAATTGCAGGTATGTTTTGCGAAATAAGTGTACAGAGGGCAGACGTCTAGTTGGAAACTCTTGCGCATATAATGCGCAAGCTTCAATTGGATTGCGACCAGATGCTGCACGGATTAAACTTACGTGTGTAAGTTGCTGAAAACCTCAGCTATTGCCGATATGTTGACAATAACTGTAATGCTGCTGTACCGAGTACCAGCTCTCGAAAGCAATGCGACCCATCAGATGGGTAAAACCGAGGTACATACAGCGAGCGGCCATCTTATTGTTAGAGTACGAACAGTATGTGCTGAGGGTTCAAGGTCAAGCTGACCACTCTGTGCAGACAGATTTCTGCCACGTTTCATTGGTGGGGAAACAGCGACATCAGTCACTCGTCACCCGCCATTCTGTCAACATCGCATGTTAATCGTCTTAAGCTAAGCGCAGTTAAGGGCGGGGTTTCTCCTCCAGCACTCTGGCTAACCGCCAATCATACTGTAGCGTGACTTTGAAGCTTCACCACGTACCGTCCGTCTTGGTATTCTGACGTAACCTGCTTGCATAAAATTAAACCCCTTAGGAAATCAGTTATTAGACCTCCCGTTTATCATTAGTACATGCGGGACACTTATAAGTAGAAATTACGGGGCAAAAGGGCAACCTGGTAAGGCTATAATCCCACCTACCAGTATAAAGGATCTTGTGTAAACCCGCCTTTGGGACTTGGCCAAAAATATTACCAAGAGTGTGCTCATTCTTAATTCATATAGTGAACACCCACACACTCACAGACATACGGACAGGAGTCAATCTTAAAACTTATTTGAAATTTATTTTCATATGATTAAAATTTGCTATAGTGAACTATAAGCATATATTCAATGGAACCTTACGTACTCCGTGGTTGTTTAGGTCCGTAGACTCAATTTACTACCGACGTCTCGCTTAAGTCATAATTCTTCCATTCAGTATCTCAGTTCATTGTTCCTATGATTGATTTGGTTCCACTACCACGACGATAACGTACACATGGGCGAGGGGCCTGTCTGGGTATAAATCAAGACAGGTAAAGCTCTATCGCGCATTGATCTTTAAAGGTATTTGAACACTGAAAATTAATGCAATAACTTGTAACGCGAAGATAGGTTGTTGCATAAATTAATTATTATGTCCCGTGTTCGCATTCATTTGTGTAGATATAAAGGCAAACATGCAGGTGGGCTAAATCACACGTGGTGGCACAATCTGGAACACTGTGCTAGCAGGAGATTCAATCTTGGTGAGTAGACGACATACACGGAAGCTGACATGCAAGATGGATTACAATCTCCACAACATTTAACAGCTTCTCCTATCTAATGACAAAGACGCGACTGCGATGATGCTAATTGAAAAACATGATAAAATACATCAACATGCCTGTTCAGGTGAGTTTCTTGACACAACCGGTAACCTTGTGGTGGTCAGACTAACAAACGAGATGCTTTCAGTTTTTCTCGGTCATGCTGCTTGCCTCCCACCGAGACAGACCGGGTTTGAATCCCAGTTAAGGTATTTGGGATTTTCGAAGGGAAACGTCACATCATGTGTTTCAGATTCCACGTGAAAGGAGGTCTCTTGTTTAATGCTAACAAAGTTAATGGGCATGTAGAACTACTGTGCAATCTTCCTTATATTTTTAAATGTCCCCTGTTTATTGCGGTGAGTTATTAATTTAGGAGTTGATGCGTGGGACTTTATTCCCTCCAGAATTTTTACCGGCTAAATTAAATGCCCACCATGACACACGCTGGTAAGCAATGTATTCAACGTGGTGGTTTTATTGCCCAATATGATTTTGACTCGTGGATAATCTGGTTAAAAAGTAAATTTGCAAGGCTATACTTTACCATTATTTAATAGTTACAACGCACCCGACTGACGAATTGCTTATGATTGTTGATCGATCGTGATCGTGGTTGACTAATTTAGGTACCATTGTTGTCAATCTAGTATTGAATGCGGTCTTCTCATTTCTCATTTCTCTTCTAGCTTTGGTATTCCCACTCAATTATCACATTCATCCACTAGGGTATAAACCGTGGTCAACTTTTAGTGAATGAAGAAATAAATAAACATGTAAAGGCTGGTTATTTCTTCATGAAGTAAATAGAGCTTGGAATTTCAGGTTGAAACGTTTGGTTAGAAAGGTGCAGAAATGTGCTATTACTTAACCCAAAAGTGATAAAATAAAAAAGGAAATATTCATACAAACAGTGCCAAAATACAATTTCGTCATTTACAAGGATACAAAACTAACTCATATTTAGAATCTGCCTGAAACGAGTACAGAACACAATGTACAAATCATACATAGAGAACACTGTTAAAACAGAGAACATTTAACATTTCAACGTTTCTTTTCAGTGGGGCTGCATCACAGGTAACTAAATAAATGTAAATGTAAAAAAGAAACGTTGAACGTCCACAGACAAGAGTGGTGCATATTTTGTTTGCTATCGATAATTCAAATCCTTGTTTGTTGAAAAATTCTCAACATCAGGGTTTTTGGATAAGCTCTGTTTAAGTATATGCTTTTTAATACCCTCCAGTGCTTCCTTCACATCCATCAGAAGGGCCCATTGCTCGTAGCCTATTTTCATTTATAAAAAATAGGCTTATTATATCACATTCTGTCCATGTGTGTGTGTATGTATGTGCGTGCGTGCGCGTGTGTGTGTGTGTCCCTAATAACTTCTAAACGGCTTGAGCGATTTCAATGTCACTTGATATGGTCAATGCTTAAAACTGAATTATGAGTACTATTTAGGCCGACCCTGTCCGTGCCCTTCAAATTTTATTACGTCTCACCAATCCAACATGGCGTCTTTGCGAAATATTCCACTGACATTCTATATCTCCGAATCTATTACCCATACCACCCTGAAATTTTGTACGGTGATAAAGGGCACTACTAGACGTTCACCTACGTGACTTTCAAAATCCTGTTAACTACAATACGAACATGGCGGCCAAGCGAAGTTGAAATATTTATATAGACTATTTCCGCGATTAACCCACCCAAACGCAGTGAAACTTGGTACAGCATATGACTATACAAATTGCAATGCAATGGCATCTAATATAGTTCGATTAATTACTTAACGTCAAGATGGTGGCTGTGCGAAAATTTAAAATTAAGTTTTTATTTATTTCTTTTGTTCCAATCATGTGATCGAAAACAACGTTTGAATAATGATCGTACACGATAATACTCATTTAATAGTACATAAATCTATGGCCTACAAATATTTAAAAACCAACATGGCGACCCGATCCGAAATATTTAGGCGGTTCTCAATATATAATAATATATGACAGCAATAAAACTGAAATTGTGTATGCTTATAGGTCCTATAAACATAAGTTCACCTATGGGACGTTCAATAACCTGGTGAAAACAAATTGAACCTAGCGGCGACGCGAAATTCAGAAACTGAAATGGACCTTTCTCGCGATTTAACCATCCGAGCGCAGTGAAACGTGGCACGGAGTATGCCTATATAAATTTTAATCCACTGGCATCAAATTCGTTTAAATTATTTTCGTAACCAAAAGATGGCAGCTGAGCGAAATTTTAAAATGTGGTTTTTATTTCTTGTGTCCTAATCATGCGATTGAAGTATGAATAATACACCTACAAAATAATCTCCATATACTAGTACATAACTCCAACATGGCGGGTTGTCAGTATCTATGAATCTATTACAACAATCAAAATACAAAATTGTATGTTGATAAGAGGCAATTACACTGTATAACCAAAAACGCCGCACCAGGAAGGAATTGTCCGATGGTGATAAAAATCGGTGGATTTGAGGAACAGACATAGAAAAATAAAGATCAAAAGTGCTGAACAACACTCGAATGATTTATTGCAGAGTTGGAACGTTACAAAGTGAGGACGTCAATAAAGAGTTGGTCCACCCTTGGCCTGGGTGCAAGCCATCACCCGACATGGCATGGACTGATAAATTTCCCGGATGGTGTCCTGCGGAATTTCGTGCCAAATGGTCTCCAACTCTTCGGCTAAATCGGCGACATTCCGGGATGTTCGCAATCGCCTTCCCATGACGTCCCAAATGTGCTCTATGGGAGAGAGATCAGGCGACCGAGCTGGCCAAGGAAGGACAGGGCAAGCTTGAAGTCAGTCCATAGCAACACGTGCCGTGTGTGGCCGGGCATTATCCTATTGGAATGTAAGTTCTGGATGTCGCTGAAGGAACGGTAACACAACCCGCCGTAGAATGTCATCAACATACCGCTGTGCTGTCAGTGTGTCAGGAATGACTACCAGAGGGGTCCGGCTATCAAAGGAGATGGCACCCCAGACCATCACCCCCTGTTGTGGGGCTGTGTGGCGTGCGATAGTCAAGGCTGGATCCTCACGCTGGCCAGGACGTCTCCAAACACGTCTGCGGTTGTCGTCAGGGCACCGTTGGAAACGGGACTCGTCACTAAAGGCTATACGTCCCCAGTCAGCGCAGTTCCACGTTGCTCGAGCACGGCACCACTGTAATCTGACTTGACAGTGAAAAGGCGTGAGTGGTAAGCGGCGTAACGGGCGGCGCGTGCGCAAATTACTGTCGCTCAGGCGTCTGTTGATGGTCACGGTGGACATATGTGTGCAGGTCACACGCTGGATCATTGATAACGACGACTCCGGTGCTGTGATAGCCTTTTCTTGAAAAAGCGTATGCAGTGAAGGACAGCCCAAATCCATAAGATCCGCACATTCACACGTGGGGGGTAGAAACAGGCATAGCCATTCGCGTTTTTCAGTTCCTTTGACAAATACAATAGTAGCCATGGATAGATGTGCGTTTAATATCATAGCTAGGTATTTATAGGTAAAGGTTCCCTCGATCCATTGCAATCCTGGATGGGTTCGTATCCACTGGGGCTGTCTTTGATCTTTAACAGGCTGAAACTCTAGCGGAAACGGTGGTTTAAACACCAAATGAAATAGTTTGGTGACCAGTGTGTCGTGCAATCGATAATAGCCACCTCCTTAAATATATATTTGTTTTTGTTGACCTTAAATCCTTGAGTATCCACCACCAGTGTACGTGACATGTTTACGCTTGCCTTGATCAAAACCAACTGACTACTCACTACTCGGGTTTAGAAATTACATTTACTCAAATCACATTTTAGTAAAAATAATGCCTACTATAAACTGCAACCACTTTTGCACCCACTTTTGCACCCACTATAGCACCCACTTTTGCACCCGCTTTTGCACCCATTTTTGCTCTCACTTTAAACTATTATTTTTATTATCGGGTTAACTTTACTAGACATTAGTTCATGCTTGACAATTGATATGGAAGTATCAACGACTAGCTATGATAAGCCATATGCATACTATAAAGGATATACATAGATTGTAAAATGAACAAATAAAAATGGAACTGTTATTTGGCGTTGTTCAAAAAAACGTTCAAAACAGTGTCGAGGTGACCTGAAAAGTAAAAATAGTGAGGTATTAAGTGTGAGTGATCATCAATGGGGTGTACCAGATAAAACATCGTTGCTGTTTATAAAAACTCCTCAAAATGCAAAAACGCTAGTCTGAGAAAAAGAGATTTCAGCTCGTGATAGTGCATTGTTTGTTAAAAAGCCTTTATAATCTCCTCAGAACGTCGCGTGAGGACAGTTGTCAACGTCCGAAGAAACCCCAACACTATCAATGGCAACCACTGATCTCTATACATGGATGGCTGGTAGCTAAGGCAGCAGTAAGCCAAATAGACGATGACAGGTATAGCAAGATGGCAGCAAGCGCATGGTGCAATATTGCGAATCCGGCTCTGTGATTGGTTACTGGTAGTTGGATGTTATACATGTATTTATACTGGCAGTAAATATTTAAAATTTCTTATAGTTGTAAAATGGGCTGAATTTGGTTATTTAAAGCGTAAAATCTTAGTTTTAAGTACCGATTTGGTGACCCATCATCCCAGGCAAGCCGGTAATACCTTTACTTCTCAGGCAGATAGGTCACTTAGCCGTAATTTTAAAGTTATTGTGAAGTTAAGTATACATATGCGGTGGTGCTGAAGCAGACGTGATCGGTCTAGGCTATTGCGTTTTTAAATTTGATCCCATTTCAGGGTTTTTCGGTTCTGAGTGCAAATAGTTTGCTTAATAGCTGAAAACGGCGTGGAGAGTATATTTTGAGTAGGTTTTAGTTGTGTTAAGTTTTATGTGCAGCTGAGGAGTGAAATTGGTTTGGCTTAAAATGCATTTTTGGCTTTGATCTACTTCCCGTTATTATTAAGTTTATTGTGCTGCTAGCGTGATTAAAAGCTGTAGTATTTGATGTAGAGTGCTGGGAATACTTGGGGGAAGTGTTGGCGAGAGGGAGAGAAGTGAGGGGATGGGATTATGGAGTTGTTACTGTTGTTGCTTGTTTTCCAACTGCTGTTTTTTGATGGCTTTTTGTAGTGCCTGCAACCCTGGTACGAATCGGCGTGTCCACATCCACAATTCCCCCCACCGGGAACTACCTGAAATAAACAGTAGTAAATTGTTTTTCACTCGTTACCCTGTTACTGTTCGCTAATTGCGTGTACTCAGCACCTAAATTGATATTTGTCAGCCGCTATTATACATTCATTTTTATTGCTATTCCGTAGATGTACTGACCACGGAATGACGTGTCAGTGATCCCAATGCCCTTATGCTATGAGTGAACATATCTCTATATTTTTATTTGTTCCAGAGCACCATTAATTACGATTTAAAATTGACTAGATTATCATTGCTTCCCCATAAGGAGAGCTCCCGAATGGGTACGCCAACATGGCGGACCGCGTGCTCAACCTGGCGTACTTTCTCGTGCAGCGGAAAGCTGCCATCAGCGATCCATGTATAGAGATCAGTGATGGCAACACAGACTATGGAAAAAGTGGTATTACAAAAGGATCAAAAAATGACTATATGGTAACAGTGATGATGATTATAATGACGATGATGGTAATAATGATAATGATAATGGTTATGACGATAATAATAATTATGCTAATGGTAATGCCCTGTTTACACCTAAAAATCATTTGTTAAATTTGTCAACTCGAACAATCCCAGTACGCTAATCCGGCGGTTTCCGCAATTGCATGCCTATAAACAGGCTGGTTTTACTGAATATGAGGAGAACTATTGGATATAGAAAATGAACTTCGCCTTGCCAAAATTATTGTGTAACGGGTCCACATAATCGCTTAGAGTGAGTCTTAACATACATTCTAGGGATTTTACTACTACATGTATAGTCATCCTTTTAAAACTATAGCAAGCAGTCGTAATGGGATAGAGAGTTGTATTCTATTTGTAAAAATATTTAAATTAAATTAATAAGAATATTTTATGTATATCTATTGTTTTTCTTAATTGCTACCCCCACCTCTCACTTTTAATGCACTCGTTAGCCTTTAGATATCTTCAATAATGTTTGTAAAGTGTTGTCTTAAGTAATAGACTCTATTTGGGGTTTTGGATAACGAGAATCATTGTAATACAGTGCTGACAACCCATGTTCAGGTAATAGTTATGTTGGGTAAGGGGTTCGAACCCTTGCTTCCTTATACAGGAAATTTGATCTTAAGTCAAACGCCTTAACCGCTCGGCCAACACAACAATCAACCCCATGCCTCCAATACAAGAGTCAAGAGTGTTAGCCACTATGCAAGAAAATAGGATTGGAAATAAAGTTGCCGTGGCCTGACAAAAGGTTTCGTTTCAAGAGCACTTTAAGGTCACTTTTTAGTTTTACCTATTACGGTTGAGTGCGCCTCGTTAAGATAAAAGCGAGAATGTAACAACTGCGACCGTGACGTAATGCAAGCATATTCTTGCATCATAGTAACTAAAGATATGTCTTTCTGCGAGATCAGCTTGACCATACTGTCCCCACTGCCAACAGACCTGCACGTTAATAAACCGTTTTCATTATTTATTATTAGTCGCCAAAGTGTTAGCTCACAGCTAACTCGTGTCTGGTTATAAAATTCTTATCGCAAGGCCACTCAAGGCCTAAAAAATTAGTCTTAACGTATAGTGCAATCATCTTTCTACCTACATAGCCGTGTGTAATAAATCATCAATATTAGTTTGGTCTTTTTCCAAAACTAAAATCTAAAATAAAAAATCTAAAATGTAAATTTTAAAATCTAAAATCTAAAATCTAAAATCCAAAAATCTAAAAATAAATAATTCATAGTCAAGGGAATATATTTCCAAGTAATATAATTCCTTATATGTTTGTCATTGATAATTGGTTATCTAAAATTTCAAGTCAATGACTTTACAGGTTGGTCATTTGGATAAACGTGAAATCTAAAATCTAAAATCTAAATTCTAAAATCTAAAATTGAAAAATTCATGGTAATGGGAATGTAATTCCAAGTAGGCTAATACAAATCCTAATATATCATTCTTTAATAATTAGTTACCGAAACTTTCAAGTCACGACATTACGGTTCGGTCTCTTTCCAAAATCTTGGTTTGATCTTTTCGCAAAATCTACTATTAAAAATGTAAAATAAAAATATAAAATCAAAAATCGTAAATCGAAAATCAAAAATCAATAATCTAAAATCTAAAATCTTTAACAAGTCAAATATCAAAAATTGAAAAACAAAAAATCTAAAAATAAAAAAATAAAATTAAAATGTAAAATCTAAAATTTAAAATCTAAAATCTAAATTCTAAATTCTAAATTCTAAAATCTAAAATTTACAAGTCATGACATTAGGGTTTGGCCTTTTTGCAAAATGTTGGTTTGGTCTTTTCGCAAAATCTAAAACCAAAAATCAAAACTCTAAAATATAAAATCTAAAAACTAAAATCTAAAATCAAAAACCATAAATCAAAAATCTAAAATCTTCAACAAGTCAAATATCAAAAATTGAAAAACAAAAATCTAAAAATCAGAAACTAAAATAAAAAATGTAAAATCTAAAATTTAAGATCTAAAATCTAAAATCTAAATTCTAAACTCTAAAATCTAAAATTCAAAAATTCATAGTAAAGGGAATGTAATTCCAAGTAATACAAATCCTTATGTGTCTTTCTTTAATAAGTAGTCACCGAAAATTTCAAATCATGACATTATGGTTTGGTCTTTTCGAAAAATCTAAAATCTAAAATCAAAAATCAAAAATATAAAATATAAAAACTAAAATCTAAAATCTAAAATCAAAAAACAAAAATCGAAAATCGAAAATAAAAAAAATAAAAAATCAAGAATCAAAAACCTCAAATCAACAATCTAAAATCTAAAAATCTTACATGCATTAATTTAAATGCTATATCAGGTTTTTACAATTATAAATTCAACAAATCTTGGGTTCCCAAAGCCATATGACACGTCAGGTGTCCAAATCTGATAATTGGTTTATCAAATCTCCGGTCAATTACCTTGCAGTTTCAGGTATTTTGTGTAAATCCATGTGCCACGGGAATGGGAACTTCGCGCCGAGTCATTTGACACCTTGTGTGTCCAAATCTAATCATTGGTTAGCGATATTAAAAAGTTAATGACCTTTTAGGTTTGGATAGAAAAAGAAAGGGGGTTATGCCAAATAATTTGTCACCTCTTGTGTCCAAAATCCTATCATTAGTTAGCGAGATACTAAAACGCCGATGACCTTTTTGTTTCGGGTTCTTTGGTTACATTAGGGGGCTAGAGGAAAATAGAGGGTGTCAACCCGTGTAATTTGACACCTGATATGTCCAAATCCGATCATTGATTAGCAAGATATTAAAAACCCGATGACCGTTTAGTTTTGGGTTATTTGGTTAAATTCGAGGCTATAGGGAAAGAGAGGGGGTCATGGCAAGTAATCTGACACCTCATGTGTCCACATCCGATCATTGGTTAGCGAGATATTAAAAAGCCGATGACCTGTTAGTTTTGTTTTTTTTGTTTAAATTCGGGGGGCTATATGAAAGAGAGGGCATCACCCCGAGTCCTAGGACACCTCATATGTCCAAATCCGATCATTGGATCGGGAAATATCGCCATTCACCACGTGGGTAGTTTTTGATCACGCCTCGTGAGGGAGGTTAGGATAGATTAAACTACAGCCGCCATCTTATTTGGTTAGGCTGGGTTAAGTCAATAACCAGTAAATAATCAATTAAAAACGGGTAAAACCATAATTTTCAAAATGTGTAGTTAGGCCCTTTGGCACAATTTGGATAAATTCATGGGCCAGTCGAAAGGGGCCGTCGGCCCCAGGCCTGACGTCACCCTCTTCGATTATCGATTTGCGAGATATTGACTTGCCTACCGACAGGGGTCCACCGTCAATCGAGCGCACGTGGGTGGGTAGACCCAGCCTCATACCTCTACTCCCTATCATCTAAATGACTTAACATCAACAAGAGTAACAACATAATCGAAAACAAAATTTACATGCTTTTCATTTGGTCAACACGATTGTACCCAATTGTAATGGGTGTAATTTCCTAAACTTGAAAAGGAAAACCAAGAGATGAATCATTTAATTTTCGTTTAGTATGTCAACACTGAATAGTGGCTTCCAACACGATAATCAAAAGGATTCCAAAACCAGAAGTTATTCCTCTATGTTGATCCGCAATAGGGCGACATTTTGCGCAACAGAGAACATGGCAGAATTACAATATATCAGGAACATCTCGAGTACAATGTAGCCTAACCTCAGCGAGAAATGAGTGCACTCACGGTAACGTTTGATGCCCAGTACCAACACGACAATTAGTACACTGTAATCCGGGGTTGTAAGCATACATTTCGAGCGATTGTGCTGATTGATTTGAGCTTTGACTCTGGGTTAGGGAACTTTACACGAAAGAAAGAAAGAAAGAAAGAAAGAAAGAAATAAAGAGAGAAGGAAGAAAACAAAGGAAAATCCTGTGCTGTTGCCAAAAGTGCGTTCATAATTTTTGTGAATGGCAGTACATTATTAGCAAGGTTTCATTGGTAAGATTCACTGTGAAGCGCTCTCGTCATATGTTTACACAACGAACAGTAGCCTATATCCCTTACCGAAAGTGAATTACAGAATACTGCCATTTCATGATCGAGTGTACTGAAGCATTACTAAAACGTGAATAATAAGCGTTAGCTTTATTCTTTCCAATCTCTAGGTACGAATCAGATAATAAATAACTATTAAGAGAAATTAATTGTAATTGATAAGTAAATTTCATTATACTTACAATGAATTGTAAATAATTTTTGGAGTAAGTTAAATCCTTCACTGATTGATTAATTGTAAAAGCTTTAAAATAATGTTCAACGCCACTTGTACCCAGTGGTACCGGTACCTGTGTATTAAGTGACAGTTACTATTACCTGTTAACATAATGAAGAAAGAATGAAATCTTCCAAGATGCCGGACGCGTAATGGACAGAGTAATTTAAATATAATATACTTTTTACTAGAGTTCACTAGTTTTACCAACTCATTATTTAAACAAAAATTTAATATAACATGATGCAGCACGAATATGCCATCAAGTAATTAGTGGTTTCTAATGGGAATAACTTAATAATATACAGTACTTTAAAGTGCATCCAATTAGTTTGCCTGTGCCTACACTACCTTATTCAAGAACTCTGAACAATTGCTTTAAAATTTTGTCGGAACGCCATGTTGGTCTTACTTGAGTACTAGATATCCACCGTCGAAACTAGTTTTAGTTATAAACCTGAAATAATCATGTAACTGGACCAAACGCGAGTTCCACGCACACATAGTGTGCATTTGGTTAGCCTGATATCCAAAATGCTTGGGTTAGTATAAGAGCAATGGGCCATAGTCAATCACAAAGTCTTTGGAATTGAGCATTCTAAATCTGCATTAATGTAAGCGTAGTCTTTGCTATTGTTGCTTTATTTCAAGGCTTAGAAATTGTTGCCCATTAATTCCTGCGTTACAGTGAGATGCTTCACACTCATAGGTGATTATCCAGGTGAATGCCTAATAGGGTGAATATTTAATAAATATCAGTTAATATTAGAGTTCAGTACGTGCCAAAATATTCTTAATATTTCTGACTTACAGTTGTGAAATGTACGTGATTTTCTTGGACGCCTCCACTTTACTGTAATATGGAAAACATGTACGTAGATACGGCAGGAATTTCAAGCCCCTCATGACAAAAAATCCTGCTGAGATTAAAAAAGGCAGGGCTCTCGTATGGGGAAATGAAAAGCAAACTAAATAAGTTATAGGTGGCTGCGGCTGTACGTGCCCTGGCATAGCACTCCGCAGCTATCTGGATCGGCTCGGCTCGGCTCCGCACTTCTCGGCACCGTTACATGCATCAAAGTAATTATGGACGAATGCTTACCTCACATGTTCTACTTTTATACTAACATTTCATAAATTCCGGTATACGATATTCAGAGTACTAAAAGTACATCTAAGTGGGACGCGTCACCATACGTTTACTGGAGTTGCGCACTACCTGTGAGCTACACTGGTTTGTAACAAATGGAATCGCGGGTTTAACTGTAAATAAATGTGTCAAAAGACAGCTCTTTCCAGCATCGCCAAGGGTGGGTAGACACATATAATGCGAGGAGTAGAGAGTTAAAGATGTGGTTTAATCTTAAGTTATGATGACTTTCGACGGCCATCATGGTTTTACTTTCTCGGATTGACCCGGATCCACTATAGCTAATAACTGAACGGTTGAAACTCCCTAATTACTTGTTCCTGAGTAGCTTTATAATTCGAGTCTCAACAAAAAATATATTCACACCATTAAAAACACTACAATACTACTAATTATCAGACAGCAGTTGGAAGACGTTCAGTAAAATCCATAGACTTCCTAAATTCTTTGTAGCTCAGACAGTACTTGAGAAGAATTATGAATCACTGCGCACTGATTTAAAATACGTTGTTAATAGCTACTGAAATAATCAGTTCATTTAGATAAAACGTTTCTGTAAAAATACTTATCTTACTCCATCCTTTTGTACGGAACGCAGGTGCCATGGCTCCACTTGAATCACTGTAAGTTTTTAAACATTTCTCAGCTTAGTCATCTGCCCTATTCTATTCTATTCCTTTGTATTCATCTTTCTTCCTGCTTATACAAATGTGGCAAAATGCACTTACAAAGTAGGCCTATCTCTACACTAAAAACGTATAGCATAGACTGTGTCTGTCAATTGAACAAATTTTTCAAGGTAATCGCGATGCTTGGCCAACCGTAAATGCACTTCAAAGCCTTATTTAATATTCCTAAGAGAAGTAAAGAGTTTAGCGAAGATAAAAATTACAATGCGTGAAAAAGGGGGCTTGCCATTTAAATTCAACCAAATGCTTTTGAGACTAGATTCCCAAGCTGAAAATTTTAACAATAATATGTTTCATATTTTAGAAGGATTTCGTGCACGTCTCCCCTTAAATATGTAAAGTGCATGAGGAGGATGACTGAGAATATCCTGGCCCTCGGATGAAGCAATAACAGGAACTAAATTTTGAAAAGTAGATCATTCTGTGCTATTATTGTTACTACGCCGTAAAGACAGTTGTTTGGATGTATGAAAGTCATTCCATTGCATCTTTTAAAGCATAAAAATAATTTACTTGTACAAATGAACTGTAAATACGTTCAGCAAAAAAATAATATACTGCCTACATTAATATGCGATTCAGCTTCACGTGACGAAAACAATTACAATATGATCACCTTGCCCCGGTGGCATTCACCACCAGGATCTCTGAAAGCTACAGATGGCATGTTGGCAGCATGATATACAGTATAAAGGACTAGTCTACGGGCTCTCTATTAGTAGTCTCTTCAGCGTGAGGATGGGAAAACTGGTCGGCCTCTCCTATTTCAATACATGCCAAGTTGTGATGGCACGTACCTTGGCACCAACATCTCTAAATGATACGGCTTTTTGGAATCTCAAGCTCCACTGTTTGGAGTTCAGCCGAAATAAATCAGAAACCTCTATGGACATCAGATTGGCAGGTGGAAAACTAAAGGAAGTAGGAGACTTCTGTTACTTAGGAAGCAAAATAACCACTGATGGACGAAGGAAAGAGGATATAAATAGTAGGTTAGCTCAGGCAAGGAAAGCATTTCTACAGAAAAGGAATCTGTTGACATCGAATATAGATTTAGGTATTAGGAAGTCATTTTTAAGGCCTTTGTCTGGAGCGTGGCGCTCTATGGAAGTGAAACTTGGACTATTGGTGCAGCAGAAAAGAGCAGAATTGAAGCTTTTGAAATGCGGTGTTACAGGAGAATGATGAAGATCAGATGGGTAGATAGGGTTACAAACGAAGAGGTATTAAGACTAGTGGGTGAGGAGAGATGTTTCTGGCAACTGCTAATGAAGAGAAGAGATAGGTTGGTAGGATACATACTAAGACACCCAGGAATAACAAGCTTAGTTATGGAAGGAAGGGTCGAGAACAAGACCTGTAGGGGTAGACCAAGGTTAGAATATGTTAAACAGATTGCCTCAGATGTAGGGTGTGTTAGCTATGTAGAGATGAAACGATTAGCTCAGGACAGGGAGGCATGGAAAGCTGCATCAAACCAGTCTAAAGACTGAATACTCAAACAACAACAGTTGCACTGTTGTGAGGAGGTTTTGAGAGTGGTATAACACAGAGGAAACAATGATGTGTGTCGATAGCAGCTCATTGATTCTCGAGACCAGCAAAAGTGAGAGCGCATTGTTTTGACTGACCGCAGGACCACAGTTCGAGAAATCACCCACATGTACAACAGTGATGTTTTACAGCATATGGTTCATCCAACATTACGAAGCATGGGACGGTGGAATCAATGACTTGGTCATACTCCAATAACGACTGCTCTCCATCGAAATGAGGTAAGCGCCTTAACAATAACACTGTATCGTAGAAGTTGAAATCCGATGAATGCAGGGTTTTGGTTGATCATATCCACAGCAGTAAACCACGCACGTCATTTTCTAGCAAGACCTACGTATCGCTTTTCTTTGCTCGGCGGAGGGAAGGCAGGCTGGTGTAGGCGATGATTTCTGTGACACTCTGGGATAGACACATGCTGTAACACAACAGCCACCACAGAGCCACTGTTACACCACACGTGTTCTCAAGGACAATATATGCAAATGCATATATTCATTGGAGCGCCATTATTAATTGAAAATTTGTAATTATATGTTTCATATACCACTAGGATGATTGATGGAGTTTAGAAAGTGCGTAAAGGAACACAGATTGCACTTGAGTGCACATTACTATCATGCAAATGATTATCATAATACTTGTTGTTAATTCGATTAGTGATTTGCAACATCGTGGTTACTTAGTCTCGAGTGCTTGGATGTGTGTAGGATTTGTTTGATAGTCTGTGTCAGTGTTGTCTGTAGTAGTGTGTGTGTTTATAATTGATACTTGGATTGGGAAGGAGGTGATTGTGGCCATCCTGCAAACCATCCTAGCGTTTTCCAGGTGTAGAATTTGGAAACCACAAAATACATTTAGGATGGCTTAAGTGGGAATTAAACACTTCTCTTCTCAGTTTTGCCTCACGAGGCTGAGTGTACCACGTTCCAACTTTCAGACCTGAATTAAAGTTCTTGGCAGAACCAAGGATCAAACAGCAACAACGCTGACAGTGGGGACATCAGCCACTGTGGAATGGGGGTGGTTATCTCAGGCATAGGCCTACATTCTGAGTCGTGGCCCTCTTTTTACCCAGGAGGTTTCAACTTCCCAACTCACCTGGAAATTCGTCAAACGCCTCGTGTGAGTAAGGCTATTTTCCCAAGCTTGCTAAAACAAATCAAAGTGTCTGGCTACGTTGCAAAGTAGTTAAAATAATAGACCTTGGCCCATGGTGCCCCAGGTTTGATACCCTGCTGGGCTATGGAGAGTTAACTCTTCAATAATTATTTCTTTTGGTTCGGGGACAGGGTGATTTTGACTTCTTCCTCGCCATTTCATCCTTATCACGGCGCAAAGATCCCTCATGGGCGTCAACTTAAAATACCTGCACAAAGCTTCACCGATGGCTACACGCCTAACTTAATGCAGGTCAGAAGCTTTGGATGTGACGGAGATTACGTGGCCATGCACCCGAAATCTGAATTTAATTCGATGAGACTTATGCTAGTTAAGATAAGGAAGGAAGCTTGTAGTTTTATGTGACCATTAGTTTAACCTCGAAAATCCCACGTGAATTAGCAGGTCACCGTAGTGGGAGGCAAGCAGCTTGGCCACTGCGCCATTACGCCCGCTACCCCCTCAGTTAAGATAGGGAACTAGGCTGTGATAAATTTTTATTTGTGTGCAAAGTTTAGAGGAAGGCTAAAATATATTTTGCTACAATTTCTGTTAAAATTAGTTTGATTTACTACCATTGAATAACAAAGCAGCATAAATGCCCTATACTCTCACATACAACTAATATTTAGGGATATATTGCCCACTTATGATCTGGAATTCCATTTTCTCCACCCCATGGCGCAAGCGTCAGCTTAAAATTGTGCACCATGGCTGCGATGAGGATCTGCAAAAAGGGTGGTGATCAGTGGGTCGAATCCACGTGCTAGCTGCGGCCATCTCGAGTGTGATTTACCCCAGGTTTCTCCATAACTCTCCGTGTTACCTACAGTACTATGAAGCTAACTTAAACTGTAAATTAAGTCCTTTTATTGAATTTTTATTCAGAGCAGCTGAAAATAGTTGTCTCCTTTTTAAAGTATATAAAAACAATTATAGATCCTAATGACCTGAATGAGGTACACTTGGTGGGCGCAGATGTAATACACACCTTAAAAAAGGAAAATAGGAAATGTCTTATAAACTTGGGATATATAAGGAAAAGGATGATGCATGGTAAAAAATGGCAAATTTTGAAAATTCTCTAAAAACTCTTATGATAAGAATTTAGACGTTATAAAAGTTGCTTTTGTTTGCCACAAGCATGTCATTACTGTGATATGAGTATCATTTGTCAACAATATTTGTAGCATGTTCAACAATCGAATTAATATTGACATTTTATTCCTCTCTTAAGCTGGATCTCCCCCCTTAACCCATTTACCCTACAGAAGGTAGCTCCCTTATACCTGCGGTAATGGTCTTAACCCATTTGCCCTACAGAAGGTAACTCCCTTATACCTGCGGTAATGGTCTTAACCCATTTACCCTACAGAAGGTAGCACCCTTATACCTGCGGTAATGGTCTTAACCCATTTACCCTACAGAAGGTAACTCCCTTATACCTGCGGTAATGGTCTTAACCCGTTTGCCCTACAGGAGGTAACTCCCTTATACCTACGGTACTGGTCTTAACGCATTTGTCCTACAGAAGGTAACTCCCTTATACCTGCGGTAATGGTCTTAACCCATTTGCCCTACAGACGGTAACTCCCTTATACCTGCGGTAATGGTCTTAACCCACTTGCCCTACAGAAGGTAACTCCCTTATACCTGCGAAAATGGTCTTAACCCATTTGCCCTACAGACGGTAACTCTCATCTAACTGCGGTAATGGTCTTAACTCATTTGCCCTACAGAAGGTAGCTCCCATTTAACTGTGGTAATGGTCTTAAACCTTTTACCCTACAGAAGGTAGCTCTCATCTACCTGTGGTAATGGTCTTAACCCATTTACCCTGCAGAAGGTAGCTCCCATATACCTGCGGTAATGATCTTAACCCATTTGCCCTGCAGAAGGTAGCTCACATCTAACTGCGGTAATAGTCTTAACCCATTTACCCTACAGAAGGTACCGCCCATCTACCTGCGGTAATGATCTTAACTCATTTACCCTGCAGAAGGTAGCTCTCATCTAACTGTGGTAATGGTCTTAAACCATTTACCTTGCAAAAGGTAGCTCCCATCTAACTGCGGTAATAGTCTTAACCCATTTACCCTACAGACGGTACCACCCATCTACCTGCGGTAATGTCTTAACCCATTTACACTAGAGAAGGTAGCACCCATCTACCTGTGGTAATGGTCTTAACCCATTTACCCTACGGAAGGTAGCTCCCATCTACCTGTGGTAATGGTCCTAACCCATTTACCCTACAGAAGGTAGCTCCCATCTACCTGTGTTAATGGTCCTAACCCAATTACCTTACAGAAGGTAGCTCCCATCTACTTGTGTTAATGGTCCTAATCCATTTACCCTACAGAAGGTAGCTCCCATCAACCTGTGGTAATGGTCTTAACCCATTTAGGCTACCCTACAGAAGATTGCTCCAATTTACCTCTGGTGATGGTCGAATCCCGTTAACCATACACAATGAAGTTCCCATCTAACTCTGGTAATGGTCTTAACCCACTTGCCCTTCAGAAAGTAGCTCCCACCTACCTGTTGTAATGGTCTTTATCCGTTTAACTTATAGAAGGAATTTCTCATCTACCTGTGGTGATGGTTTTAACCCATTAACCCTACAGAAGGTAGCATCCATCTACCTCTGGTAATGGTATTAACCTGTTAACCCCTCACAAGGAAGTTCCCATCTACCTCCGGTAATGGTCTTAACCTGTTAACCCCCCACAAGGAAGTTCCCATCTACCTCTGGTAATGGTCTTAACCTGTTAACCCCTACAAGGAAGTTCCTATCCACCTCTGGTAATGGTCTTAACCTGTTACCCCCCACAAGGAAGTTCCCATCTACCTCTGGTAATGGTCTTAACCTATTAACCCCCCACAAGGAAGTTCCCATCTACCTCTGGTAATGGTCTTAACCTCTTAACCCCCTACAATGAAGTTCCCATCTACCTCTGGTGATAGCCTTAACCCATTAACCCTGCAGAATCTGGAAGCACCCACAGGCCACAAGCACCGTTATCCGTTTGTAACCAGATGCCCCGATATCCCGCTCACCATTACTATACCGGGTGATTCATCAGTGCCTTCCAATATCGTTTGCTGCAACCCAACGCACGTGCGACATGGATATAAGGTGGCTATTACCCCGCAGGCGTACTGTATGGTACTAATGTCCGGTGAGCACATTTTTCACACGATTCTGAATCCCACCGACAAATTATATCGTCCGTTCGCAAACATGACACATTGAAATCATGTAGCAACATCCTTTTTCCATGTAAATACAGTATGTTAATGTGTCGTGCCTTTTGACCGAGTGGAACAAAGAGGGGATTTAATGCATAAGACTATCTAACAGTGCAGTAACTAATGTCCTAAACACCGAACCGGATGGCGTATGTATCCTACTCTCGTCGTACTAGCAACATGTACCCAGCAGTGTAGCGTAGCGGTGGTGGTTAGGCGTTAGCCTAGCAATTGACAGAATGTGCCATCGGCATTTCGGATCCTGCAATGTTCAAATATTCAAATATACAGGTATGATGTCTGAATACGTAAACACAGGCCCACGTTCGCTACATTCAAACAGTAGTACGACTCTGTTATTCATCTTGTGCCCTGCGCATACTCCGCTGGTTACTGCTTTTTGTCTTGCTTCCCCATAAATGAGGAGCATGCCAACGCATTCCTTTGTGGCTGAATGACAGCAGATATTAAGCTTGTGAATATCTGCTGTCATTCAGCCACAAAGGAATGCGTTGGCATGCTCCTCATTTATGGGGAAGCAAGACAAAAAGCGTGCGCGGCACTTCGTCTGTACCAGGAGCGGTATCCCTACGGGCGACACCCGGCTGCCGTGTTGAAAGACGTCTAAGGGCAACGGGCGTGATTGCCCACCAGCCACCAGTCCTCGGTAGGTCCGTTACATCAGGTGAAACAGAAGAGCTCGCCTATAGATCATTCACTAACCTGGTGAGCATAAAACCAACATGGCAACTACGCGAAATTTAAATGCTGTATTTAAATTGATTTTTCTCGAGACTTTTCATCCGAGCGACGTAAAACATGGCGCGGTATATCTTCATATAAGCCTTGATATTTTGACGTCTAATTTAATGGAATTTTACGAGAACTTAAAAATGGTGGCTGTGCAATTTTAAAAAAATCTCGTTTTCATTTCTAATGTCCTAAGTAACACCAGTAGCCTAGAGTTTTGAAAATAGGCTATTTATTTTTTCATAGAACTATTTGTTTCCCTTTCGTGGTACCCTCATGTAGTCAGTGTTCAGAATTCCTCTTATCCTTCGTCTTCACGGTATCTACTGTCTATTGAGAGAGACCAAAAATGACAGAGTATGTGAAGTCAAAACGCATGAGGCACCCTAGGTAGCACTTATTGGTGTACACCCTCAAGCCCTCACGGTTAGTGAGCATGTGATTAGGTGATTACGACGAATTCTTGATCTGGGTCCAATTTTTACTTTCTTCATTGACTTTGGGACGGACCATTTCCTATTTCCATTTGCTAACTGCCTTTCGTTGTTCTACTCACTTCCATGACCCTCAAACGGTATTCTGTGCTGACATTTCAGTGCCAAATTCATTACGACCATCCAGATACAAGGTGTAAATGATTTCGCTTGAATACGGGGACAAGAATAGCAGCTGCTCAGGTGGGTTCACAAGTTTAGTTGTCATTTACACTTCGATCAATCGCACTTCTGTAAACTTATTATCCCTGCATGTACCGTAGGTCCTGTGGGAAATGGTTTTACCAGTGCGATTGTTCGGAGTGAGAATAAGAACTAAGTACGCATATTCACAAAGGGCCGCTCGAAGTCTGACGAACTTATTCAAATGTATTTCGTTCAAGATATTTTACCTGTGATATGACCAACATAAATGCAAAATTTGTTGAGGTCGGGAGATTGTCATTACTGATATTTCCTTGTTAACGCGCCTGGATATCCAGTTCAAAGCCACACATAGAGGTTTAAATAGATATAGAATTATTCCTAGAGCAGCACCAATATCTTATCTCCTCCTCTAAAATAAACACAAATCAACTTCAGGGCCATATCTAATCAAGTAAGTGCAAGACTGTGCCCTGGAGGGCCATGTCGCTCCACGAAGGGCGAGAATGTTCACCGTGGGTCGCACTCTGATGTGACTGGAAATTATTCCCTAGAGCCATGCTTGAGTACTTGCGCGTCAACATTAATAGTTGAGGATTATAATTACAGAACTCTCCCGGGGATTCATTTGTGACTCAATATCAGTAATATAACGTTATACAGTAAGGTGGGCAGACGTGACAACAGCACAGGTAAATGTTACTGCTGTCTGGAGGGAAGCGTAGACGAACTAAACGTACTGCCTTTTATTAGTCCGTCTTTAAGCATTGGCGATACGTCTGAATCGGAAACTAACTTAAAAACATTGACATAATTTGGATTCAACACTGATAATTATGTAATTTCCCATACCGAAAAATTGCCCTATTTTAGCCTACGTTTGATTTTTGTAAAAAAAATGGGCCAACTGTCCGTGTGACTGTCTGTGATTGTGTGTCTTTCCCAGCCCTCCCGTATGAATTCAAACATGACAAAACCGAATTGAACCAAATTCGGTACAGAGGTAACATCAGTAAAGGGCACCTCAGTGTAATGCTTTATATCGGCACCATCTAACGAACACAAAATGGTGGTCGCCCAAATATTCTGCAGGTTAGAAACCTATATCCCAAAAGAAAAATAGCGGCATCTTTAAATTTTCAAGAAGGTGGCTGGGCGTAATATTAAACGTAATTAGGAATAATTCAGAATTTAATTGTGCAATCAAAACAAAACTTAGTAAGAAAGAAGTACCATAATTATAAGGGACCTTGCTGAAATAAGCCACAAGAATAGCACACTGAATACAACGCGCGGTGGCCGTCTTCAAAATATAGAATATGATAATGAGTAACTCAATGTATTATAGACCATTATTGCTTTACTGTCGGTCAAGACAATCGTGTTAACCGACTCAAAAGCATAAAATTTTCACATAGACAACATTTAAAAATGGCTTTCAACACAATAATTTTAAGATACAACTGCGAAACTTGGCAGTTATGTTGAACCTTGTAAGTGGCTTCCTATGACCAATTCAAAATAACAGCGACTCTATACGTTCACGATGGCGGCTGGCCGCATTTATAAAAATTGAATGTAAAATAGCACAACATACAAAATACACAAGCTATAATAGGATGCATCGAGACTCTGCATTTACCTAAGCTGTGGGGGAAAGCTCACATGGTCGCACTGCTAAAACCAGGCAAGGAACCAACGGATGCGAAGAAATTCCAACCTGTCTCTCTTCTTTGCCACCTATACAAGGCATTTGAAAGGTTGATGCTTGAAGGAATTGCAACATTCATTGATGACCGGTTAATTCAAGATCAAGCTGGATTTAGACCAGGGAAATCATATTGCAGCGAAATTCTGAACATAACATAGCATATCGAGGATGGTTATGAGAATAAACTTATCACTGGTGTCGCCTTTATAGATCTCAGTGCTGCATATGCTACAGTGAACCATAACAAGCTCATAGTCAAGCTGTACAACATCACTAAGGACATAAAACTAACAAATGTCATACGCGGGATGCTCCAGAACAGAAGGTTCTATGTCACACTTCAAGGGAACAAAAGACGATGGAAGAACCAGAAAAACGGGTTGCCTCAAGGCCGTGGGTTATCCCCATTACTATTCAACATTCATAGAAATGAACAGCTAGAATATTTAGAGGCCAGGCGATTTATGTATGAGGATGACACTGCTATTGCTGTACAGGGTAGATGCTTTGAAGAGGTGGAGAGAAAACTGTCCAATGCTCTTGAGAGATTAGACAATTATTATACCCAGAATCACCTGAAACCTAACCCAGGAAAGACGTAAGTATGCGCATTTCATCTTCTCAACAGAGAGGCCCGGATAATGTTGAATGTTGTCTGGAAAGGAGTGACACTCTAAAGCTGTGAAACGGCTCGATATTTGGGAATCAAGCTTGATCGTACCCTGAGCTTCAGGAAACATTGTAGTGAATTGAAGTGCTAGATCAACTTAAGGAATAGCATAATATGGAAGTTGATAGGTACAACTTTGAGAGCGAACCATCAGGTTCTACGTTCAACAGCTTTAGCACTTTGCTTCGCAGCAGGAGAGTACGGATCATCAGAGTGGGGAGCATCTGCCCATACCAAGCAAGTGGACATAGCTCTTAACGAGTCCACCCGTATTGTCACTGGATGTCTGAGACCTACTCCAGTGCAAAAGATCTACCCTCTCGCTGGCATTGCACCTCCCGCTATTCGACGGGAGGTGGCAGCAGAGAAAGAGAGACAAAAGCTTCAGACAGATCCCAGACATTCTATGTTCAACCACAAGGTGACCACTCCTCGCCTAAGATCCAGAAAGAGTTTTATTAAGAGTACGGTACCCCTCCATACTAAACCAGATGTCCAGCGTGTGTCACTCTGGAAACAAATAGTACCAGAGGGGTTTACCCCTATTGAAGAACTGAGCAGTGGTAGTTATTTGCCTTATACCACCCCCTTAAACCGGATGAGAGCAGGAGAGCCTAAGTGTCGTGAAGTGGGGTTATGCAGAAGATCCAAGATGTGACTGTGGAGAAGTATAGACTGCACAACACCTGCTCACGTGCCAAGATCTGAATGACACCTGCAGCCAGGAATACCTTATGTTGGCCACAGACCGATGGATAAGAGCTGCAGAGTTCTGGAAAGGCAGAATAGTTTGCCTCCCGGACACGGAAATATAATTTAAAAAATATAATATGTAGGATAATCAACGTGGCATTTAGTGACCTCGCTACCAACATTCATAAGAATATTACACTGAATAAAGCGCCCAGAAGCCATCTTGAAAAAATATACATAACTCCATAGATTTAAGGGGTACGATAACTGAAGTTAGAACAAAAGTAGAACCGTAAAAGGGCTTTGTCTGCCAAAGGCAAAAGAAACTCCCCACCATATATTCAATATGGTGGCTGAGCATCCAATAAAATTTCAAAATCAATAATTCAAGATCAAATTGCGCAAATAACACGAAGCTTTGAAAAGGACGAGAAACAGATAATATACCGTGCTTTCATTAATCATGACTTTCAAACTGCAGTTAGCACGCAGCCGCCATTTTGAAAAAATAATATATTAACGTTGACAATCCACTGTTTGTTACAGTTACAGTGACGAAATGCAGCTCATAAGCAATCGCACACGATAGGTTTTCTCTGCAGAAGGCACCACATAAACGATTCCTTATATTCAAGAGGGGGGTTGACGTTCTTTTCTAAGGTTCCAATCGATTCCTCTAGATGCAAAAGCGGAACTACAACGGAACGTAGTAAACGGGGGGGGGCTTATATAGGGTCCAACACTTGACGTTCATCAAAGGAACATTCAGTTACATTCCTAGAATTCCTAGATAAGGACAAAGAGGTATTACAATACTCATGCATTAGGAAAAGAGAGGCTACGATTTCTTTGCTGAACGTCTTGTTGATAATATGAAATGTAGGTATGTGTGTTTGAGTTTTCAATTTTTAGACCGGTTAGATGCAAGCCTCCACGCTTCACTGTCTTGAGCTAATTGTTTCATCTGTACATAGCTAGCACAACCTAGAGCCGAGGTAGTCTGTGTAACATATTATAAGATTAGCCCACTCTACAGTTCTTGTTCTCAATCCTTCCTTCCTTTCTTCCATAACTAGGATTACTATTCCTGGCTACCTTAGTGTGTGCCCCATCAGCCTATCTCTTCTTTACATTATCACTCGCCAGAAATATTTTTCTTCTCCCATTCGTCTTAATATCTCTTCATTTGTTACATTATCTGCCCATATAATCTTCATCATTCTTCGGTAACATCACATTCCAAACTCTCGTGTTCTCTTCTTTTCTGCTAGACCAACGGTCCAAGTCTCACATTTATGAAGCACCACGTTCAGCACAATGGCCTTCAAAATTGATTTTGTTATACCTACATATACAGAGTGAACAAAAAATGCTGCACTTGGAGGTCAGCATGCGGTTCCTCGTCGAAATTCACGACAAAAGTTTATGTTGCAAAACCTAGTCCCGCCAATAGGTTTAACAGAAATGCGTGTTATGAAACGAGGCTCTGGCAACGTTGTAACAGCATGCAGCGTGGCCAAGAATAGGTCACAGGAACTCGGCGCTCTGCCGGAGTTTTCTCTGTACACTCCGATACACTGCAGGATGTGACAGTGTTGCCAGCTTCTAGTTTTCATACTTGTGTTTCCAAACAGCATCCGATCCGATTTTGCTATATAAACGTTTGTCTTGCAATTGGTTGAGGAATCGGATGCCGATATCCAAGTGCGGTATTTTTTGTTCACCCTGTATATATATATGATGTCCAGAGATTTCTCTTCTGTAGGAATGCTCTTAATAAAGTTGGTGTCAACCTACTATTTACATCATCTTTGCTCCGCTTAACTCTGTTTAGTTTGCTTCCGAAGTAGCAGAAGCCTCCTACTTTCTTGAGGTTTTCCTCACATGCCAATTTAAAGTCAATAGGGGTTTCTGATTTCTTTAGACTGCTTTCTATTTTCTTAAATTCATCAATTTTCAACATGAATTCTTTCCTCAAGACAGGCTTGGAAAATCCTTCAAATCGTCTGGTGAATCGGTGAAGGTGACATCGTCATCAGTAAATCTCACTACTGAAATAATTTCACGTTGAACCCTTAATCCTTCTTTAAATTCTGTCTC
Source organism: Meconema thalassinum (assembly GCA_946902985.2). NCBI lineage: Eukaryota > Metazoa > Arthropoda > Insecta > Orthoptera > Tettigoniidae > Meconema > Meconema thalassinum. Next base: position 179,820,983 of record OX336389.2, read on the forward strand.
ATTTCCTTCATTGCTCATTTTATGTATAGTATGAAAAGTATGGGAGATAAATTGCAGCTTTTCCTCACACCTTTCTGAATACCAGCTTCTCTCTCATGTCCTTCGGTTCGAATAACTGATGCCTGGTTTCTGTATGGATTGCAGCTCACTCTCCTATGCCTGTACTTTATTCCAATTCTTTTCTAATATCAAACAAATTACTTCAAACAACACTATCAAAATCCTTTTCGAATTCTACAAATATACTGCTCAAAAAAATTAAAGCACCACTTTTTTCAAAGGCCACCAAATTTTGAAAAGTTGACCTACAAGCTCGAAATCTCAGTATGACGTTTGTCCTGACGCCTACCAAGCATATGCTTCAGCACAACTCCCCAACTTGAGTAGTTTCGGGGTAGCACCCCGAAAACCAGCCCATTTTCGAAAACCGCAAATTGAAGTTTGCGAAAAACGCTGCAGGACTTGTCGCAGGTTGCCAAAGCAGTCGAAAATGAATGAGTCATGCTCTTAAAGGTTCCACAAACACGTAGAAATCGTTACATTTGACGTTGGGGCATTTTCAACCCCCTTCATCATCCCCTAAACATGGACTACCATTGGGGGCGTCTGAGAAGGTACCGGGTGTGTTTAACCATCTGAAAACCTGCACACCGTCCTCAGTTGCTGATTGCAGTAAGTTCTTAAGACCTCCGGCAATGTCCATACCCCCTAACACCCTCAACTGGCATGGGACCAAACCACCCCCTCTCGATTCACCCCTAAGGAAGGTTTTAATCGAGATGTTTATCAGTGCTGTGAATGGGGGGGTCTTCCCCTACCGTTTCAAAAAAGGAGCTGTGCCTTTGTCATCACCCCTTCCCCTGCAACCCCCGTTTGTTTGAGTTTTCGAATCAGGCCCTTTTTAAGGGCTGAAACGAGGTCTTAATCGCTGAAAGGGCTGTAAAGGTCCTTAGAAGTAGCGGTGACACGAAATCAACCCCTTCCGATCGTTGATTGACATTCCGTCCCCGAAATTCGAAATTGTTGCACCCCCAACCCTCCCTGTCTGGACGCGTAACGCGTCATGGCAGAGTTTTCAGAGTTGGATGGAAATGAAGCTTATGGCCTGACATGGAGCCCAAAACAGCAGGTTGGATGGAAATTCATCGGTAGAGTGGGAAACGGGACCAAAAATTTTCAAAAATTTAACAGCCTCTAGTAAGTACACCAATGCATAGGCAACCCACATCACGTCATTTTTCTCTCATTGCCAAACTTTGTAACCTATTGCCGATCATAGGCAACCCACACGCACGGACGTGATGTGGGTTGCCTATGCACGGGCGTACTTACTGTAGGCTGTACACTTTCTTGAAAAATTTTGGTCCCGTTTCCCAACCTACCGATGAATTTCTATCCAACCTGCTGTTTTGGGCTCCATTGCAGGCCATAAGCTTCATTTCCATCCAACTCTGAAAACTCTGCCATGACGCTAAGCCACGGAGGCGACGGGCCTATTCATAAGGCATTTTAAACTCAATTTCACGCAGGAACATTATCGAAACAAGCAAAATATAAATGAAACTTAATTCCGTAATGCAGTAGTATTGGAACGTGGAAATAAGTCACCATCTTGTGCACAAAAATTGAGTAGTCGAAATAGCCGTGGGGTTAGTTCTTATGACAGTGAATCTAGAGATCTTGGGTTCGAATCCCGGACGCGGTAGATATTTCTGCTACCAGATTATCATTTTAAACGATATTTATCATATCAATATGACTCATTTTAACAGAATCCATATGAAATTACGTGTTGGTCTGTGAATGAAGAGGACCTGTTTATAAGGAATTTAAGGTTATGAGTGGTGTCGCGTCTATTAATCTAGTTGATCCATATCGTATTCTTTATTTAGGCTAGTGCTGGTGGAAGCTATAAATCATCTAATAAAATGAGTTCCGTACTATAAACTACAATATCTATAGAACACTCCCTTTTACAATTGATTAATATTTGTACCAATAATAGTATAAAATACCGGTGTATCAACAATTTCAGCTGAGGTTTCTTCTATGTCAGATGTTACACATCATATGCGACTACTGTAAGGCTCGTAATTTTTTTCTATAAACCGATAGCAGTCATATCGTCCTTCTTTGAAATAATTTCGAGCCTTCTCTCTAAATTATTTAAACTATTATTGGTTAAGGGAAACATTGCAGTAACACAAGTAGGCAAACTGATTCAAATTATCTCTAGGTAATTTATATGGCATAGACCAATCTAAAAGTAAATTTGGTTGTACAGTACTTACAAATCTAAAGACCACAAATGTGTCCTTTGTATTTTCGCACTCTTTACCAGTCCAGCATAGCAGCGTGATAGAAGCAGATTCCACGGGTTCTTTGATCTTGATGTCAAAATACCCTAACTGGAACAACATTATTTACTAAGGTTATTTTCTGCATTTGCTTCAAATTTCTGTATGTATTCTGTAATTAATTTCCGTCAGTTTCCCCTTATATAATTCCTAGATCTGGCTTCCTATAAATCAATCAGATGGAACACTCGAGAAGGAAAAACAAGCTAGAGGATTGCATGTACTAATTCATTTTCTGTTAAGACAAATCATGGATAGCTCTATCGTGACGTTCATGGAGAAAGCCAAGAAGTGGAGAACATACTGGAAACCACGGTGCACTATAATCATGAGGGAAGTTTGGATTTATTGGGCACTGTCTGATTCATGCCTACTATCCACCCAAGGTATAAGTCTGGGAAGAGAATTCTGTGAGACAAATACCACCAGGCAAATGCCGGGACGGTTCCTTTCAATAGGTCCATGGCTAATTTACTTCCAATATCTCTTCCCTGACCCGTCCTGAAAAGAAAAGTACATGGCCATTGGTTGCATTAATAAAATTAATATAAATATACTAATTTTGTGTAGTAAGTGAGTCACCAAATAGTTGAATATCGAAATTCTTGGAGTCCTCATAACTCACAGGGAAATCAATTTCTTAAGGTAACCAGTAAAACTAGGGTCAAATTTCAGGTAAAATTCTGCTCAACTTCTATGAAATCATTTTTGTTCTTGAGCTTCAGGGCGATAACCACGACACTATTATTGTACATCTTAAGAAGGAAGCAATTTTTCTTTGTTGGGAGAACAAGCTTAAATGGTTAATAAATAGGTCCCCAGCCCGTGCTCCTAGCGCGAGAGCTCCTCTGACTGCTCAACGTTTGACTCGGTGATTTCCTCGCCTGTCTTGTCACGCCAAGTGGACCGGTTTGCTCTCATTAGTGACAGCTCGGAAAAACTCACAGCGTAGCTCCCCTCGTACATGGCAGCTATCTCGCTCACACAGAGCTTTGAACCCCTGAGCCGGCCAGGGGACAGTTGAGCTGGAGAGCCATTGATTAATGGATTATTCTACCAGTCAATAAAGGCTCATAACCAACAATGGATTCTTAATAGACAAGATTACATGACAATTTATTTATCTAGTTAATCACCTGCCCCTAAAAATACTGTTTTAAGAAAAATGCAATTATATATACGTCCTGGTAACATCTGTTCTTCCGGTACGCACCGTAAACACAGTAAAACAGATATCTTTTTTATGGTCTACACAAACTTAGGAATCTCTTAAGTCATAATATTATTAAACATTAGAATCCTCGAGTGCGCTCTCTATATTATTTAATGTGTAAATAAATCATACGTGAAACATGAAGTAAACATTGCGGCCGTGTTTAAGCTACCGCATTACCTACAATCTACAATCACTCCCCTCCGCAGTGTAGATGGCTAGAGGGAGCTAAGCGCCACGTCTGCCAGTCTTACATCAGATCGGTTAAAGTCCACGGCAGGGGTACTCTTATTTTTTATTTATTTAATTTTACCGTCTCTTAACGTACGTACAAATATTCAGTGAACGAAAGTGTATGTTGCCCCAAGAAAGGCCGGTATGTTATACTTATCACGGTTGGGGGAGGGGGTGGGGTGGGGGGGGGGGGGGGGAGGGGGGACACCAAACTGCAAAAGGGTTAGTTACGTTAGCAAGCGCTCGAAGTGATGCCCTGCTTGGTTTATGCTCATCTGAGCACGCTGCTGAATGGATATTCCTGTGCGCTGTGATAATGTAGATGTTATAGATCTGTAGGTTTCGGCAATGATAAACAGAATTTTCTGGCTCCTGTGTGTAAATTGTTTGTTTCAAATGATCCTACAGAAAGAAGTCTAATAGCGTTAAATCTGGTGACCTGGCGCTCCAAGACACAGGCCCTTCTCTTCTTACCCATTTTGCTGGATATGTCTCATTCAGATTGTTAAACGCCCAGTATGATGGAGCTCCATCCTGTTGAAACCACATCGTTAAACATTCCCCAAGTGCCACATCCTCCGGCCGAAGTGGGAGTTGCTGGCGTAGAAAGTGTGAGCGACGTGCGCTGGTTAAATGACTCTCAAAGGAACATGGCCCAATAACGCGATCATCCAAGTTATCACATCATAATATTTTCACTCCTGATTGTACTCGATAGGCTGCTTGTCTCACCAAGTTGGGATTGTCAGCATTCCAATAGTGCATTTTGTGACGGTTGACGGTATCATTATTGTGGAATTATGATTCGTCCAAGAACAGAATTTTTGTTATGAATGCTGCATCATTTTCTAGATCTTCTAACAGCCACTGTCAGATATTCATTTCAGCTGCAAAATACATCCGTGGAGCCCCTGACGTAGCTGTATATGGTGGGGTAATATTTAGTACAGAATTTCGGCTGGTATTGTCCTGTTGTGCGATTGCTCATGTATTATTTTGTGGATTATCGAAACTTGTGCCCAGAACAGCCTCCTAATACTATGGTCTTGCCTCGGAGAGCTGGTATCGTGTGAAGTGGCTCTGTTGTTTGCAATCATCTTTCAACACTGCTGAAGGTATTTGCAGTCAGATGTTGCCCTTCCGCATACCTTTCTCAATAAAAGCGGAAGTGTATAGTTTTACAAGAGCATTAATCTAGCGATCATAAACCACGGTACTTCCTCATTACTTAGAATCTGAACTAATGGACGTGAAATTTCTCTTATAAAAAAACCAAATACATTAAACGGGAATCAAACACGGTTTACCGTGGTGAAAGGCATGTAGCTTGAGCACTGCACCATCATGTCCCTATTTCCTAATAGGCCTACTGACGTAGTGTCCGCTACGAATTCTACTTCCCGTAAGTACCGTAGTCAACGTATTCCTCCGCGGAATACATGGCGAATTGCTGATGCTTCATTATTCCGGCCATGCAGCATTACAGTGTGTGCACCGTACAAAGACAATAATAGGGGCGTTTTAGTACTTGAATGTGTAGCACGTTGACCAGTGTTAACTATTGGATTTTGTATTATGGTTGCTCGAGTTCAGGCCTTCATTGCAAACAAACCAACAGACCTATTGAAAAATGAGTTATACCAATATTTGCCTTGTTTAATTCTGCATTGGAGGGCCGGGGCCCAGTCGTCCAAAAATCCAACTCGATGGTTTTACTTTGGGCACAATAAGAATAACTATACACTATTTTTGCGTGAATGAGGTATTCCCCACAATTAAGAACCTCCACGAGAAACTGTCCGAAAATATCGACGATTTTCCTGATATATCAATTTCTATGCTTTTAAAAGTAGTCAAAAGCTTGAGATTCCTATTCAATAAACTGAACAGGAAACCAGTGCTAATGGTATCTGTGACAGTTGCTGCATCCCGACATACATTCCTTAGAAGAATGAGAGAACTTCGACCACAGGACTACAAGATCTTCTTTACAGAACCACACTATGAAGTATTGGTGGCAAGAAAACGTGGTTGATGCTTTGGAAAATAACTTCGAAAATTATGATCGATAGAGAGGGTACCTTCAGGAAATTTATGGATGGCGTGGAAGTTTCAAGAAACCGTCTGGAGCTGGGAAGCGCATAATAATTTTGCATATAGGAAATGAAGAAGGATTTCTTGCCGGTGCAGAACTTTGTTTTATCGGCAAGAAAGGGAGTATGATTACCACAACGAAATGAACTCGACTCATTACGAAGAACGGTTCACGAAAGTACTGAGTTTATTGCCTCAAAGGTCGGCAGTCTTTATACACACATCAAAAAAAGTTTTGCATCACCTCGGTTCCCAGATCTCCGGCATATAGACGTTGACTGTGTATATTGTATCCAAGATACAGTCCCTTTGACTGTTCATAGATGTCACTAAAACTGCTCAAAGATGTAAACAACCATGCATGAGCAGGGCCTATTAGACGGAGGGGGTACGACAGCCGATCAATTCCAGTCATTCCACCAGGACGAAGGTACGCTGCTCATGTTGTCTGTAGTTCTACCATGCCTAGAAGGTCAATACCGCAGTTCGATCGCGTCCGCATTGTTACTTTGTGTCAAGAAGGGCTCTCAACAAGGGAAGTTTCCAGGCGTCTCAGAGTGAACCAAAGCGATGTTGTTCGGACATGGAGGAGGTACAGAGATACAGGAACTGTCGATGACAGGCCTCGCTCAGGCCGCCCAAGGGCTACTACTGTAGTGGATGACCGCTACTTACGGATTGCCGCTCGGAGGAACCCTGACAGCAATGCCACCATGTTGAATAATGCGTTTCGTTCAGCCACAGGACGTCGTGTTTCAACTCAAACTGTGCGCAATAGGCTGCATGATGCGCAACTTCACTCCCGACGTCCATGGCGAGGTCCAGCTTTGCAACCCCGACACCATGCAGCGCGGTACAGATGGGCCCAACAACATGCTGAATGGACCCCACAGAATTGGCATCACGTTCTCTTCACCGATGAGTGTCGCATATGCCTTCAACCAGACAATCGTCGGAGACGTGTTTGGAGGCACCCTGGTCAGGCTGAACGTCTTAGACACACTGTCCAGCGAGTGCAGCAAGGTGGTGGTTCCCTGATGTTTTGGGGTGGCATTATGTGGGGCCGACGTACGCCACTGGTGGTCATGGAAGGCTCCGAAACGGCTTTACGATACCTGAATGACATCCTCCGACCCATAGTGCAACCATATCGGCAGAATATTGGAGAGGCATTTGTCTTCATGGACGACAATTCTCGACCTCATCGTGCACATCTTGTGAATGCGTTCCTTCAAGATAACGACATCGCTCGACTACAGTGGCCAGCATGTTCGCCAGACATGAACCCTATCGAACATGCCTGGGATATGTTGAAAAGGGCTGTTTATGGACGTCTTGACCCACCAACCACTCTGAGAGATTTACGCCGAATTGTCGTTGAGGAGTGGGACAATTTGGACCAACAGTGTCTTGATGAACTTGTGGATAGTATGCCACGGCGAATACAGGCATGCATCAATGCAAGAGGACGTGCTACTGGGTATTAGAGGTAGTGGTGTGTACTGCAATCTGGACTACAAATGCTGAAAGTCTAGCTGTATGATGGTACAACATGCAATGTGTGGGTCTCATGAGCAATAAAACGAGCTGAAATGTTGTTTGTGTTGATCTCTATTCCCTTTGTATTTAACGGTTCCGGAACTCTTGGAACCGAGGTGATGCAAAACTTTTTTTGATGTGTGTAGATAAAGCCCCATACCATACGATGGTCGATCCTTCAACTCAATACCCGAACATGTCGTGGCTGAAACCTGACATTATCACCTGGATAACATCAAAAAATATATCGCTACCACTTGGAGTTGGCAATTACAACATGCTGACTAAATCATAGCTGTTTGTCCTTGCCAGGCCTTTTTTTTCAAACTCCAGTGAAGAATCTGGAACAACTAACCAAACTACTTCGAACGTATATAAAGCTCGTTTGGTTACCAGTGGCTTATTGAGAGCTCAATCCAATCGAACATATTTGGGCTTACGTTGACGAAAAAATAGCATAATCAAATATGGCTAACATATTACAAAATGTTAGAAGTATGGAAGCAATGAAAGTTTTATGCCAGGAAGCCTTACGTACCGTCACTCCCGAGCGACGGAAACAATGTGTTAAACACGCTAAAAGAATTGAAGACCACTACTGGGAGAAAGATGGACTGTCTGAAAATGCCCGTAATTTCGAGTCAGTCATAATTTACATGAATGACAGCATTTCTGATTCATCGGAACAGGGCGATTCTTCATACAAAGAATACTGGCTGAATTAAATATTGAAATGATATGTAAATAATATAAATAGCCCATGTAAAAATTGTGTAGCATGACATTTCCAAATTAAGAAGCAAACCATTTTTAAACCTGCCATTGAAGGTCCAAACGCCTTATGTGAAATGGTGATGTAAAACGAAATTTGTACGAGGAAAGAAAATCAAATGTTGAAAGTAAACTTAAAGCTGTGTTCGTTCGTTGCGAGCTGCGACTTCTGCAACTTAACGCGGCAACGCTGCACCCGAATTCACAAGTCCCGCCTGTCTTTAATCGCACGAGTCAGAACGCACAAAACCTCCCATTAATATTAGCCTACTCTTCATAAATCCGTCACTACACTGCATGTTTCATGTGCTCGTAGTTTCCGGCAATAACGAATGACAGCTTCAACATGGGACCAAGTTTCCTGCTGAACGTTTATCCTGGGCTGAGAAAAGGTTACTTCAGAAAAAGTTTAGGAACTTTTTAATGGATAGTTAAAGAAAATTTTAACTTGAGATTTTCACTACCAATACTTGTGCATATAACATATAAAACTTTCATTACCCTCAGCCAAGTATTTTTTCATGTGTATAGTTTAAAATGGGAGGTTCCTAGAAAAGACGTCAAAAACTCGGACAATTTTTCATACAACCAAAACCACAAATAAAACGATAATTTATAAACTTGAGAATATTTGGCTTATGCATAGTCTAACGCAAAATTAAACAAGAAAAATATTGGTATAACTAATTTTTCAATAGGTCTGTTGGTTTGTTTGTAATTAAGGCCTAAACTCGAGTATCCATAATTGAAAATCCGATAGTAGGCACTGAAGCTTCATATTGATGTAACAAATCTTGTTTGATATGGAATTCGAACTATCAATATTACATTCCGTTAATTGGTAAACTGGCGTTTGACCACAAGCACTACACCAGAGCTGTGGGGTGAGAGACTTGTTTTAAGAATGCCTTAGAGCACGTTACTCATCCAGTTCGCTGATTCGAACAATTTCCATGTTACAGTACCGTACTATCAAGCGTTCATTTCGCGTTGTGGTATACTCGGTCATTCGGTCCGACATCTTAACGTAGTGACATGATAAGCTATTTTACACCTTCGTAGAGGTGGTACTGAGACGCAGTTTACTTGCTTCTTATCTTCTTCCACTAAAAGCGCAGGATCCTACAGAAAAGGTCATCCATCCAAGTTTTGACTACTGTCCCCGCGCCAGCTCTGTGGACGCGGGGTATGAGGTAAGAGGAAGGTAAGGGGAGCGGGAACAATGAGTGAGCGAGGGAATTTCCGGGCCATGCTTATGCTTAGTATAGTACAGTGCTACGTCATCGCTGGCTTACTCACTCCACTCCACATTCCTGCCAGGTTTTCAGAGCTGGCGCGGGGACACGTCCAATGTCCCTTAATTTCGAAGATCTCACGGGATCCAGTATTTCAACCTGACCAAGTCTCTGGATGTATCTTTAATAATAAATAAATGAACAAATAAATAAATTCCATCATTCATTATTTGATAAATACATGCAAGTAGATAAATGTACCGCCCGAAAATTGAACACAGGGTAAAACGATGAAAGGCTGACGCCTAATCATCTGTTCTACGAAGGGGCTGGGCAAGAGAACTAATTGAAAAATCCACAGCCTGCTTCCAGTCTCCGACCGGGTCAGGAATTGAATGAATGAAGCCCCCATCTAGCGGCGAGGGTATGAACTGTGCCGGCTGCCGAGGCCTGACGCACTCCTCTGGGGCAATGATTAAATGAATGACAGATGAAATGAAATGATGGTGGAGAGTATTGCTGGAATGAAATTTTGACAGGGAAAACCGGAGTACCCGGAGATAAACCTGTCTGCCTCCGTTTTGTCCAGCACAGATTTCACATGGAGTGACCGGGATTTGAACCACGGACCCAGCGGTGAGAGGCCGGCGTGCTGCCGCCTAAGCCACGGAGGCTTCGCAAGAGAACTAATTATAAGGTTTAAATGTCGAGTAATGAGACTGGAGAAGGAGATACAACCTGACTAACGCCTGTGTTTCCCTCTTGTTCACTTTTGTTACCACTCTCGTACAGAGATTCAAAGTTAGTTAAAAGTCACGCCGATAATTATGCACAGGACTAAAGCCACTGAGAGGTAAAATAAATATGTTTCCCTGTTGGGGATTACGGTACCTGCCCTCACTGACGTGTTGTGCCGTTAATGAAGACGTGCAATGGATGGCGAATGAAGCCAGGCGCAGGAATCAGAGTAGCGTTGGGTTTCGCCTGGCCTGCAGTGTGTCCCCTTCATAACGTATAAAATATTCAAAAGCCCATCAAAGCTTTGTGACAATGCAGCGGGCTGTTACGAGGCCTGGCGCACGTCTGTAATCTACTTACCAGTTTAAAAGCCAGCTTTCGAAACCGAGTCCAACAAATAGTGAAAAATATAGCTACCGACAGATCAACTAATCAGTGCATTCGTTTGGCCGATGTGTGCGTAACGTTTGATCCGTGACTCCTACCTTGATTGTAGGTAGAGTCTGCCCCAAATGTCATGCAATCATTGATGTAAATGTTCCGATAAAATTACAGATTACCTTTATTAATTCCGAACGTCAATTCAATTCTTTCAGGATAAAGCGTTTCATTATTTCAAATTAAGTTGAAACAACTATTACGAAGCAGCTGAGTGCAGTTCGAACACAAATGCAGTAGATGAGTTTAATTACATACTCTGCTTCATTGCTACATCCGATGTCAATGTCCTTTCACTTTCCCACAGTATGTGCGAAACCGATCGAAAACCACGTTGTTTTTGGAATTTATATTTTTTTTTATAAAACTCATTGCCAACAAGAAGTTCCGTGACGAACTAAAGACCCTACTTTTCTTAAAATTTAAGATTCATGCCAATGATTAATCTATATGGATCAATCTAGAATAATGACGGAATTAGGTAGGTAATATCGAAATTTCTAATTAGTTCGAAATACTGTATACCTGGCATAATGTAGCCTAATAGAGAACTACAGTTGGCAGCCCTGATGACTGAATATATTCTTAGTTCCATCTCTTAAGGTACAGAATACAAAATTTGGTTGAAGTCCAATGTATAGCATGGACGTTACATGCAGTTAAACATTGGATCTAACAGCGCGCCTAAAATCATGTTGCCAACAATGACATACATGTATTTGTCAGAAATAATCTGAAATAATATAATCTACTGTTGTCTCAATTTTGAATGAAATCCATTAGTTAATATAGAAGTTACAATCATTTTAAAATTGGACCTATCAGCAGGCTTAGAATCATGTTGGCAGCACTGGCGTAGGCCTATATTACTTACTCCAAATTTATCTAGAATGCCAGGTACTATACGTGTGCAAAGTTTAGAGCTATTGGCTTACATACTTTCTGATATATTGATATTAGGGTAACAAAAATAGAGGCAGTATTTATTAACAGTTGGCAGCCCTGGTTACTCTTAAGAATCGGCATAGTCATATCTGTTAAGGTACACACAGCACACACGAAATTTGCTTGAAATCCAAATTATAGTATAGAAGTTACATGTATTTAAATTTGGACCTCTCAGCAGGCTTAGAATCATGTTGGTAGCACTGACGTATATAAGTTACTCCAAATTAATATAGAATGTCAGGTACTATACGTGTGCATAGTTTCAAGCTGTCGGCTTGCATACTTTCTGATATATGGGTATTTGGTAAAAAAAAATGAGAGCATTTATTAACAGTTGGCAGCCCTGGTGGCTCTTAAGAATCCGCCCAGTCATATATGTTTATGTACACATATCACATACGAAATTTGGTTGAAATCCAATTGATAGTGTAGAAGTTATATGCATTTAAAATTTGGACCTACCAGCAGGCTTAGAATCATTTTGGCAACACTGCCATGAATGGCCTCCTGGAAATTATACTGCAATATTATTATCTATACGTGTGCCAATTTTGAAAAAGCTCCCATTCATACCTTCCAAGATATCCAACAAGGAGCTCAAATTTGAATTGCAATTTTTCAGCAGTTGGTAGCACTGACATCATTTTCAAATATGGCCGTGAGATATTCAGGTATAGATATTTACTCCTACCAAGTTTTGTTTCGATTGCTGCAGCCGTTTAGGAGTTGATAGGGAGGGGGGGACACACACACAGCCAGACAGACCGACAGACAGAAGGACAGACAGACACACATTTGCCCGATCTCATAAGTCTACTTTTTCCTCATTTTTGCAAAATGTGAAAAGTAGGCTAAAAATGAAATGAAGTACTAAGTTATAATGTAACTTCTTGTACGTAGCTTACCGAGTACATGTGCTCATCGGTACATTTAATCTGTGACATAATTATATAAATAATTTTCAATTTATTTCGCGCGCCGCTTGCAACATTGTCCAATGTTTCCACAATCGAACTGGTAATGTGTGTCACTCATAATAACGTACTCTAATTCACCTGCCTTTGTAATCTCATTGTGGTATTATCATTGGAACAATTCAAGTTCTGTTTCGTTTCATTGTATTGAATTGTTACAATACGATCTTTACTTTTTATTATTTCTTGGTATTAGGGCTGTAACGGGGTATACTCTGAATCGTGAGGACAAATGAGTAGATAAGTGGGTACAAGCACCTATCTTGGCCATCCGGGAGGTGGTTTTCTATGTTTTCCCACTTCCACTCCAGGTGAATACCAGAATGATACCGTTTTTCAAGCCACGGCCACTACCTTCCCAATTCTAAAAAAAAAAAAATATCAAATACACACACGCTTACAAACACCACAGGAACACAGGTTATCGGACATCAGTGACGTAGGGCTGTTGACCACGATGTTACAAGGCTCTGAATGAAGTAACAACAACTACTACACTAAAAATACAGTGCACAGTAACACCCTAACTGGTCTCACACCACGGTTAAGGAATTACGTCATTCTCCTGCCAAGCGTAGAGTACACAATGCTCACATGAAATTTACAACTGGTGCTTGACTCGGGAGATGCACAGCCGGACTGAGCAAGCTACTGGCATGCGCTACTGAGGGAGCCAAATACTCAGTACAGTGTGCCCCTTCCGCAATCACTACTTACTCGCACCTTACAGACACGTAACTGGTAACTGTCACCATTTTAATCTGCTCACGTGTATTTTCATGAATGCGTTACCTTCCACCCTGAAAACAGATTATCTTGGATAACAATTTTAACATAATGTGTAGCCTCCTCTGGCTAAAATACAGTCCTGTAATCGTGCGGAGAAACTACCATAGAGGTGTAGGATTCCATACAGGTAGATAATGTTCCACTATAATTCCATCTCTTGACGCAATTAACGGCTGTTGCCGGTAATGCACACCAGACTTGTCTCAATGGATACAGGTCTGGTGACCGTCTGGTGCCAGGGTAATTGACGAGCATCTTGCAGAGCATGTAGGGTAACGTGGGCAATGTGCTGTTGAAAGCACATCACACTGACGTTGTAGAAAACGATAAAAAAGTGCACCTGAAAGTAATGGGCTGGTTAATGTCATGGCCGTATTCTGTACTGTTTAGTGTTGCTCAACAAACATTAGACGTAATGAGGATTTAAAGCCATTTTTCAGTGTAGCCTGTACAAGCCATTGTTGTAACTCTTCAGTCGGTCAATACAAATTAACCCAAAATGAATACAATGTGTAGGCCTATATATATATATAACGATAAATAAGTACACCTGAATGTAATATATGCATTAGTTACAATGACTGTCAAATTGCAATTTAAACAAAAAGTTCCGTGACGAACTAAAGAGCCTACTTTTCTTAAAATTTAAGATTCATGTCAATGATTAATCTACTGTATATGGATCTATCTAGAATAATGTCGAAATTAAGTTGGTAATATCGAAATTTCTAATTAGTTCGAAATACTGTATACCTGGCATAATGTAGCCTAATAGAGAACTACAGTTGGCAGCCCTGGTGACTGAATATATTCTTAGTTCCATCTCTTAAGGTACAGAATACAAAATTTGGTTGAAGTCCGATGGATAGCATGGACGTTATATGCAGTTAAACATTGGATCTAACAGCGCGCGTAAAATCATGTTGGCAACAGTGACATACATGAATTGGTCAGAAATAATCTGAAATAATCTGATCTATTGTTGTGTCAATTTTGAATGAAATCCATTAGTTAGTATAGAAGTTACATGCATTTTAAAATTGGACCTATCAGAAGGCTTAGAATCATGTTGGCAGCACTGACGTATATTAGTTACTCCAAATTAATCTAAAATGCCAGGTACTATACGTGTGCAAAGTTTAGAGCTATTGGCTTGAATACTTTCTGATATATTGATATTAGGGTAACAATAATAGAGACAGTATTTATTAACAGTTGGCAGCCCTGGTTACTCTTAAGAATCGGCACAGGCATATCTGTTATGGTACACATAGCACACACGAAATTTGGTTGAAATCCAGTTGATAGTTTAGAAGTTACATGAATTTAAACTTGGACCTCTCAGCAGGCTTAGAATCATGTTGGCAGCACTGACGTATATAAGTTACTCCAAATTAATATAGAATGTCAGGTACTATACGTGTGCATAGTTTAAAGCTGTCAGCTTGCATACTTTCTGAGATATTGGTATTTAGATAAAATAAATTGAGAGCATTTATTAACAGTTGGCAGCCCTCGTGGATCTTAAGAATACGTTTAGTCATATCTGTTTATATACACATAGCACATACGAAATTTGGTTGAAATGCAATTGATAGTATAGAAGTTGTATGCATTTCAAATTTGGACTTTTCAGCAGGCTTAGAATCATTTTGGCAACACTGTGATGTATGGCCTCCTGGAAATTAAACTGCAATATTATTATCTATACGTGTGCCAATTTTGAAATAGCTCCCATTCATACCTTCCAAGATATCCAACATGGAGCTCAAATTTCAATTGCGATTTCTCAGCAGTTGGTAGCACTGACATCCTCTTCAAATATGGCCGTGAGATATTCTTTACTCCTACCAAATTTTGTTACGATTGCTGCAGCCGTTTAAGAGTTGATAGGGGGGGGGGACACACAAAGACAGACAGACAGACAGGCAGAAGGACAGACAGACAGACAGGCAGACACACATTTGCCCGATCTCAGAAGTCTACTTTTTCCTCATTTTTGCAAAATGTGAAATATAGGCTAAAAATACATGCATTAGTCATGATCACTATTAAATTGAAATTTAAAAAATACTGTATTAGCTATAATCAATATTAAATTATATTTTTTTAAATGAACATAATTGTATTAGTTATAATCACTATTAAATTGCAATTTAAAATATTATATGTATTACTTATAATCACTTCGTCTTTTCAATAGCCTGAATAAGTTACGAGAATTAAGAAAATGGTTTTTAAAATTTCGAACAGACGTCATCTTGAATTTTTGAAAACAAATGAACATCACTGAATACAGTATAACCCCTCAAATCCGAACTAATTGGGGCTGTAGCCTGTTCGGATTTCAATTTGATCGGATTAGCCGAAATATATCCATAACATAATGACCAGCCCCCGTTACGGTATAGCACTGTAGCCTACATTGAGCGAGGCAGGCTGGTTTGGCACAAGCAGCGAACATGAAATAGTGAGTCTGGACCAAAGTCAACATGACGGCAATGTATCTAATAATAATAATGTTATTGGTTTTACGTCCCTTTTAACTACTCTGGGTTTTAGAGACGCCGGGGTGCCGGAATTTTGCCCCGAAGGGGATCTTTAACGTGCCAGTAAATCTACTGACACGGCTCCCTCGCATTTGCGCACCCTCAAATGCCAGCTGACTGCGCCAGGATACGAACCTGCAACCTTGGGCTTAGCAAGCGAGAACGTTACCGCTGAGCCACGCAGCCAGCCAATGTATCTAATGACAGTGAGGAAGAAGAAACTTCGGCGGACAATGTGACTTATACTGAAGCTGCATCTGCTGTTGACATCGCATTGCGCTTCGTAGAACAACACGCAGCAGCCACGCCAAACGATGTCATCTTAGTGCGACGCTGGCGCGCAATTGTCTCCGCGGGAAGGTTTTCGTCACTTCTACAATATTGAAGATAACTGATTTCTAGTGAAAGATTAAGTGATATTTTGTGTGTTTCGATTGCTATTTCATTGTTTTAGTACTTTGCTAAATAATAATACGGAATAATAATAACCAACGTTTCCGTTTCTCAATCCTGTATGGGATAAGTAGTCTATGTAGGCACTTTTGCACTATGCTAACTGTACTTCTTGTTAATTTTTCAACTAGGCCTAATTATGTAAAATGCGGTCATAATGCAGAGTACGGTATATGATTGTTTTATGACTAAGTAAATAAGTTTCTCTTTTTTGCGTGTAGTTTTTCAAACTTCAAATTGTTGAAAGATCCTCGTTCGGTTTACCCGGGATTTCGGATTTCCGGGGTTCGGATATGAGGGGTTTCACTGTATTATAATCATGCCTTTTTAAGCCAACCTACATTTCTATCGTTTGTTTTGGACACGAGAAATATAAAAGTGATTTTAAACATTTTACAGAGCCGCCATTTTGAAGTTCTCATAGAAATTGAACAAATTTAGACGGCAATTTATTGAGCCTTGTATTACGATTTTCCGTGCTAAGGTTCATTGCGTACGGATGATTAAGCCACGGGAATAATGCATATAACTATTTAAGTTTCGCGTCGCCGCCATGTGGGATTTGTGCTCATCAAGTTATTGAAAGACCCATATATAAACTTATATTAATAGCCTTTATCAACATACAAATATTTCATCTTGATTGCGGTAATATATTTGCAGATATTGAGAACCGTATAAATATTTCGGATGATCGCCATGTTGAATTGTTCTATATGTAGGCCATAGAGTTATGTATCATAAGATCAAGATTATTGCTTAGGTTCATTATTCAAACGTTCATTTTCATATCTTGGTTTGGACACAAAATAAATAATATTTTAAAAGTTTGCACATATGCCATCTTGAATTATTGAAGCAATTGAATAAAATTAAGATGCCAGTAGCTTAAATCATGTAAACCTATGTGCCGTATCAGGTTTCACTTTGCTCGGACGATTAAATCGCGAGAAAATGCCATCTGAATATTTTAAATTCGCTTGGCCGCCATGTTAGTTTTGTAGATAATAAGATTCTCGATGTCACATAGGTGAACAAAAAGTAATATTCGCTATCACCATACGAAATTTCAGGGGTATATCTGTAACTAGCAACCCGACCTGGCTTCTCTAGGGAACAGTTATGAATGCATTACATGATAAGCGCTTTTTTTTCCAATGTCAATGAACAACGACCAATATCCGTTTTACGTCTCGGCATGATGGGTTAAAATCACTGACTGGACTATTAATTATATATATTACATGGAGATGCATGGGCAACACATTCTTGTTAGACGTAATTTAAGAATGGCGAGGTGCATGAAACACAAATCACTCTTCCGTCCAATCTTAACTTCACTGTGAATTTTTCGGAACGAAAAGTTCACAGGCGAAATGAAGAAAAGCGGACTTGCAATTCCTGGGAAACTCCAAACACAACCACTCTTCTCTAAAGTTTTTAACTTAACACGACTCGACAATTTGCCGCTGGCTCTATCTGGGACAATAAGCTCGTCCGCTAGCTAAACTGTAACTTGGGCGATAGACTCTCCCCTAGCTAGCTCATAAACTGTCGCCTCAGTAACTGAATGGAGATTGTTGGAAGAAATGAAAAATAAATCACTTATATTAGGCGATGTATTGAAGATAGAGATATGCTCTCCTGGGCTTTTTTGTAGAACTTTTCATGCTGAACAATTATTACACTCATAGTATGTAGATATTTTTAACGGTTTGCCCAGCGTAAGCTTAAAAAGCGCACTGACGCCAGTTTTTATTTCGACCTTTTCACTGAAATCGTCAGTGCTTGACTTCCTTTGCTCATAAATAACTTATTTTCTACAGAAACCTTCCTCGAGATATCCTTTACAGAATGGTGAAAACCGCATCAAAATCCATTTAGTGGTTCTCGAGATTACCCTTGACATCCAGGAATCTGGGACTTAGTTTTATACTAAGTAGAGATTATACGCCAATCAGTATAATTTAATATAATATAATCCCCCTTCCGTCCAATCTCAAATTGACTGTGAATTTTGCGGAACGAAAAGTTCACAGGCGAATGAGAGTTGCACTTCCAGAGAATGGCGAGGCGAATCAAACTCAAATGCCCCTGCCGTCCAATCTTAACATGACTGTGTTTCACAGGCGACATGAAGAAAACCCGAGTTGCACTTCCAGGGAAACTCCAAAGACAACCACCCTTCTCAGAAGTCTCAACTCAACACGATTCGACGGTTTGCTGCTGGCTGTATCTGGGGGCAATAGGTTCGCCCGCTAGCTAGGCTGTAACAGGGATGATAGACTCGCCCTTAGCTAGCTCGTAAACTGTCGCCTCAGTAGTTGAATGGACATGGTTGGAAGAAATTAAAACGCAAAAACACTTTTAGTGGGCGATGTATTGAAGAGAGACATATGCTCTCGCGGACTTTTTGTAGAACTTTTCATGCTGAACAATTCTTACACTCATAGTATATAGATATTTTTAACGGTTTGCCCAGCGTAAGCTTACAAAACGCTCGGACGCCAGGTTTTTTCGACTTTTCCACTGAAATCGTTATTGCTCGTTTTTTTTAATCATAAATAAATTATTTTCTACAGAAATCATCCTCGAGTTATCCTTTACAGAATGGTGAAAACCCCATCAAAATCCATCCAGTGGTTCTCGAGTTTACCCGTAACATCCAAGAATCTGGGACTTTGTTCTATACTAAGTAGGGATAGCCTCGGAGGTACAGAATGCCGGAGAAATACTTTGCGCGGCTGCCATATTGGATTGTTTTGAATTATCTACGCCGCAAAGCTATGCACAATTAAATGAAGACCATTTCGTAGAAGCATTATTCAAATGTTCACTTTGATTGCTTAATTAGGGCATAAGGAATACAAATAATATTTTAAAATTTCGCACAACGTCATCTTGACGTTATAAGAACAATTGAACTAAATTTGTTGCCAGTGGATTAGAATTTGTATAGACATTTACCGTACCAGGTTTCACTGCGCTTGGATGGTTAAATCTTGAGAAAAGGCCATTTAAATGTTTCAACTTCGCAAGGCCGCCATGTTGGTTTTGTGCTTTAAATTCTTTTTGAAAGTTTAATTGGAGAACTTATAATTGTGCCATATATCACCGTACAAAATTGTGGGTTATTTCGGTAGCCGTTGCGGAGATATAGCATGCCAGTAAAATACTTCACGTGGCCGCTATGTTGGATTGGTGAACCATTTAAATTCGAAAGACACGGCCGTGGTCGGAATTACTTACAGAGTTTCATTGAAATCGCTTTTGTCGTTAAGAATTTATTAGGGACACTCACACACGCACACGGACAAAAGTTGATCTCATAAGCCTATTTTTCATAAATGGAATTAGGCTAAAATATTACATCCGTATTAGTTATAATCACTATTAAATTGCAGAAAATCCCGTATAAGTTATAATCTTTATTAAATTGCAATTCATCAAATAAATACATGCCTTAGTTATAATCACTATTAAGTTGTACTTTAACCCGTCATCGGTATCGTTGTTAGGTTGCTCCTAACAAAAACATTCCTAATTAAGGAAAGTTTTTTGTTTTAAGACTCAACCTTTTCAAACTCCAGGTATTCTCAAATGAGTATATGAGTCATATGTTTTGCTTTGTTATGCGATGATTCACGCACACGTGTCACGTGTGGAAAGGTGGAAAGTCAGTGTCACAGGCAGTGTTAGGTGGCTTCTAGCCTCGATACCTTTGGCGTTACATTTTTTGTGCGTTCCGTGCTGGTGTAATATTTTTGTGAGAAGTGTCAAAGTGAAGTTTTAAATGCTAATAGTGAATCTGTTCTTTTGAGCTGGATTGAAGAAGAGGACGAAGTATTTACAGATGTTGACGACCAAGACTGTGCTTCTGAATGTCTAAGTGATGCTCCTAGAGAACATTCCATGCATCAAACTGATACTGAGCAATCCAACGATTCAGATAGTTTTTTTTAGCATATGGCTTTTAGTGCCGGGAGAGTTCGATTCGCCGGAGTTAGTAGCTGCTTCTAGCGGACACCCATGGGGTGAGCTACAAGTACCGTTGCGTGTGGAGTGTTGTCTGGGGAAGGAAAGTGTGAATGTAAGAACTAGGAATTGGAAGGTATCGGCTGTGGCCCCTAGTTACTGTCGGGGAAATAAGTATAGATACTCGAGTTTAGAGGTCAATAAAACCTTTACCCTTAGTCTTACATAAGAACAACCTACACCAAAATTTTCCTTGTTTTATTTGTCGTTAACAATATAGAGTAAATATTTGCATTGTATCTCGTTAAAATTTTATAGCAGATTGAACAAAAAAAGTACCGGTTTTTCTTACCAAGTTCACGGAGCGCTCACTTAGAAGGATCATTACGTTAAAAGTATTAATCGGATCGTAACGAAACTCTAATACATCTTGAAGGGACTTATTGTTAACGCGTATATGAAGTTTTAATCTGATCCGACGTTTCTTTAAATAGTTGTTGTGAATTTTGTAAAACAACTTTTTCTCTGGCCTGTGTGGTCATAGCAGTATGAAATATGGCTTGTTATGAGGCGCATAGCAATGCAAGGCTAAACGAAAAACTACATTTTATCTACTTTTGATAATTGCTTTTATATCGATTGATATTTAATCAGGTGGTTATGTGAGAAGAATGTATCGTAACAAGCGACGGGAACAATGCGCTCGGTCGAGGAAACTCGTGCGACGTTGCCCTGTGAAACATATTACGCGCGCGTTCCATGCCGTAAGGTCTGTGAATTTCTGTTGTTGTTTTGTAATTTGTGATAGGCCGTTATTACACTACCAAAGAAATTTGTCAAATAAATTTTATCATATATTTTATAAAACTGTACTTTTATCAAAGTTATACAAAGCAATAACCACACCATTACCCTACATCAAATATTTTATCATAGTTCAGCAAATTGGATGAAGGACAGTTCCTTGTTCACTTAACTGTATTACGGCAGGTGAAATTCTGTGGTGGCAATACCGGTATATAAAGGAAACGCAAAGATAACGTGAATGTATATGGGTTAAACCATGGGTCGCTCACGTGACAAGGAAGATATTTTATACGAGTAAAATCTTGGTGAAGGAGCTGCAGTACGAGGTCTTGAAAAATGACATTAATTAAAATAAATTAAACCATAAGTGAAATTGACGAATTGTAATACAAATATTATAATATATATTCGCCTCCGTTGCTTAGCTGCCACCCCGGAGGTCCGTGGTTCGATTCCCGGCTCTGCCACGAAATTTGAAAAGTCGTATGAGGATTGGAACGGGGTCTACTCAGCCTCGGGTGGTCCAAATGAGTAGAGAGGGGTTCAATTCCCACCTCTGCCATCTTCGAAGTGGTTTTCGTGGTTTCCCAATTCGTCTCCAGGCAAATGCCGGGATGATACCTAACGTAAGGCCACGGCCGCCTCATCCCCTCTTCCTTGCCTATCCCTCCCAATCTTCCCATCCCTCATAAGGTCCCTGTTCGCTTTGCAGGTGAGGCCGCCTGGGAGAGGTGCTGGTCACACACCCCAGTTGAATCCCCGATCCCGAAGTTTCAAAATGGAGGCGGTAAATGCGGGATCCATCGCTGAGTCTGAGGGAATAGCCAACCCTGGAGGGTAATACGACTAAGAAAAAATAAAAAATAAAATACACTATCATTCACGTCTATTTAACTTAACTATTTAATTCTTCTTTATATCCTGAAATATGCGTCCCTTATGTACAGCGCTAATATCCTCTCATAATTTTACCTACAAGTTAGAGAAACGTGTCTTATTTCATTTCCGCAAGAAGTGAAACATTTCCCAACACCTTTTTTAATGCGGGCTTTGGACCTCCATTGGCAGGTTTAAAAATAGAGTGTCAGCTGAAAAGCTATTATTATAAGATTAATTGTTTGAAGTAAT
Source organism: Meconema thalassinum (assembly GCA_946902985.2). NCBI lineage: Eukaryota > Metazoa > Arthropoda > Insecta > Orthoptera > Tettigoniidae > Meconema > Meconema thalassinum. The sequence goes on from OX336389.2 coordinate 179,843,225, forward strand.
TTACACTTTGAGATTATTAGATTATAAAAGTGTTCCCTTATTAACCGTCTGAAAAACCACTGCCCGATGAATCAGATGAACTGTCATTTAAGTTTATAACAAGTGGCTCAACAACGGGGACGTCTTCTGTTAGCCCATCCTTTTCCCAGTAATGTTTCTCTATATTTTTTCCATAGCTCCGGTGTTACGGACCTCAAGGCTTCTTTACAGAGATCTCGGATCACCTCCATTGATCTTCCTCTCCGCCTGGTTACTCATATTCACTTTAGCTATTTTATTTTTCACGTAGGACCAAACCAGCTCAGCTCTATGGGGTTGAGCTCACAATGAGCAACTGGCCGCCAGACGAGTTCGACGTCAGGGCGAACATTCTTGATTATCTGTTCCAGCTTCTTTTTAGGTGCCCTGAAGTGAGGTTTGGCGTGAACAATTAGCTCGGCTTTCGTCATACTCTCATACTTTTGGATTCTGGGAGGAAAAGGAATATCTTTCATTGCAGCGGCACATCTCTTCACCGTGGCTATCGACCTTCCATACACTTGGATACTTTTTGCTAAACTCTCTTATCATTATTACTTTCTCTCTCGCTTCTAAAAAAAACATATTGCACTTTTAATCATGGCAAATTCTCCCTCCGTTAACTGTGGTTTAGCTGGCATCTTGATCGATGTAGGTAATACATACAGTGATAGTTGCTGCTTGTTGCCAATGACTCAACGAAGAACAAAGGTCAGAGTTTGGTGTGCGTAGGAACGAGCGCGCAGCGAGTTCGAAATACGGTAGTCAACTGGCAACATTGCCAGGCTGCTACGGTACTATCGCCACCCACAATGGTCCGATTAAATATCAATCCATATCAAATCGATAATCACAAGTAGATACAATGTAGTTTTACGTTAAGCCTTGCATTGCTATGAGCCTCATAACAAGCCATATTTCATACTGCTATGACCACCCAGGTCAGAGAAAAAGTTGTTTTACAAAATTCACAACAACTATTTTAAGAAACGTCAGATCAGATTAAAACTTCATATACGCGTTAACAATAAGTTCCTTTAGGACATATTAAAGTTTCCTTACGATCAGATCAATACTTTTAACGTAATGATCTTTCTAAGTGAGCGCTCCGTAAGCTTGGTAAGAAAAACCGGTACTTTTTTTTGTTCAATCTGCTATAAAATTTTAACGATATACAATGCACATTTTTACTCTATATCGTTAAACGACAAATGCAACAAGGAAAATATTGGTGTAGGTTGTTCTTATGTAAGACTGAGGGTAAAGGTTTTATTGAACCCTAAACTCGAGTATCTATATTTATTTCCCCGACAGTAGGGACCAACCCCGGCATTTGCCTGGAAGGAAGATGCGAAACCACAGAAAACCATCTTCAAGGTTGCCGGCGGGGGGATTCAAAACTCCTCGCCTCCCTGATGTGAGCGACTACTGCCTGCAGCCACGCCGTAACAACCACGGCTAACTCACCCGGTATTCAGATAGTGAAATGAGTGAATAGGACAATGATAGAAAATATTGTTGTTTAAAAATCATGATCAAATTTGTTGTTTAGCAATGTAATGCCAAGGTTTTTGTTCCTTTTCATAATATATTTAGTAATGTTTATGTAGATTTATGTGTATATAACGAGGTAACATAAAACGAGTCTCATAAAACAAAATTATAATTACATTCTAAAAGAACGAAAATAATGTAGGAGTCAAAATTGTAGTAGTTAATTTTCAAGGTAAAAAACTATTGTGGATATATACAAATACGTAAGTATATACTTACCTAGATATGTTAATAAATAACCAAAGACTAGTATCATTTATTCTAAATACCAAGAAGAGCACGTATAAGCACTAAATCATATACCAAGTTGATGTTAGGGAGCGCCTATATACGATACCTCTCGCGTAAGTGAGGACAACGCTACCGATGGCGGGTTAATATACAAATACATGCGTTAGTTATAATCACTATTAAATTGCAATTTTCAAAAATTACATCTATTAATTATAATCAATATTAAATTGCAATTTAAAATATCACATGCCTCAGTTATATATTAATCTCTTAAATTGTAATTTAAAATATTGCAAGCTTTAATTATAGTCGCTATTAAATATCAATTCAAAAATATATGTATTAGTTATAGGCACTATTACATTGAATTTTAAAAAATATACACCCTTTAGTTATAAGCAGTATTATATTGCAATTTCAAAAGTACATGCTTTAGTTATAGTCACTATTAAATTGTAATTTTAAAAATTATATGTTTTAGTTATAGTCAGCATTAAATTTCAGTTTTAAAAACAATATATATTAGTCTATAATCACCATTAAATTGCAATTTTTATAAATTACATATATTAGTTATAATCAACATAAAATTGCAATTTATAAGTTACATGCTTTAGTTTTAACCACTGTTAAATTGCATTTTAAAAAATTACATGCTTCAGTTTTAATCACTAATTAATTTCAATTTAAAAAGATAACATGTATTAGTTATACTCATTGTTAAATTTCAATCTTATAATATTAAATGTATTCGTTACAATCAATATTAAATTGCAATTTTTAAAAAATACCTGTATTAGTTATAATCGCTATTAAATTGCAATTGAAAAAATACGTGATGTATTAGTTATAAGTTAATCACTATTAAATTACAAGTTAATAGTTATTACAACTAATTCATGTTATTTCAGGAGTGTTTACTTATATCTCTGTATATATACATTGCACCCAGTCTTTTTTGCGCAGATTTGTGCGGACCAACACTGAAGAGTTACGACAGATTGATAACATTAGACTAGTAAATTAACTGTAGACTATGGTTTCCTATGGCATGGTTCTAGGAGTTGACCCTGTAAACCACTGCCGTAAACAGTCTGGTAGTCCCCGTTAACGTGTTAACCGACTAAAAATCACTCCGTACATAGGAACAACTCTGGGCAGTGATACAGTATGTTTGCGGACTAGACTGTCGAACATACCTGTTGTGTATGGCTGGCTTGACGGAGGGATAGATGCTGCTCAAATCACCGCATAATTCCACCCGAGCACTAATTAAGGTAATGTTGTGCTTGCCTTGTATTCAAACACAGTATTTTACCAACCCAGACTGGCCGTCAATAATCCATGCTGAGAGGCTTGTCTTTTAATTAAGATTGCTTAATCATCGGTCCGTATGTGTACGGTATACGTCATGCTAACCTAATAGCCATCTAGCATTCAAGAAGGATGTAGTATTGAATACATGAGCTCAACTGCCTTCAAATAACGTGTAGAATGTGCCAACCTCATCTCTCCTTTCAGTAATTGGATGAACCCAAATTAGCCGATTTTTTCTTCTCCTTTTCATTCAACGACGGAATAACAATAACGCTAGAAGCTGCTCTCTGTTCTTTTCAAACTACACAAGCAATCAATAATTTGAACATCTGAGGAAGTGAGTTGGTTTCAGAAACTACACTGCAACCACTCGTACGACGGCGACAGAAAATTTTCCGCTGTGTGTGTAACCGGTCGGCGACGGTTAAATCTCCGACCGAAAAAATCCGCTCGGAAAAATAGACGTCGCCGCCATTCCAACAGTAGCCCATTGAAGTACATTAGAGCTCACACATTAGACGAAAAAAAAATCCGATCGGTCAGTTTGCCGTTATCGGTAGCTGTGCAGCCGTCGGGTACCACTGCACTGACGGAAGTTTTACCGCTGTCTTTATCTAGTGGTCTACGTGACCAAATGCGCGTTTACAGACACAGCAGATTTCCTACCACTCCAGTAGCTAGCACACCGAATTGAACTTCACATTGGCAGAGAAGTATATAGCGTGAACATCGTTTATATATCGTGAATATCGTATCATTTCGTAAACATGCGTGATATGATTGATAATGAAATAATTCTCATTTCATTAATTCAAGCAAGACCTGTTCTATGGGATAAAACACTGGACAGTTTCAAGGACCGCAATGCTGCTAGAAATGCTTGGCATGAAGTGTGCGTTGAATTTCGAAGTGACTTCGACCAGATGGAAGAAAACGAAAGGAACAATTTTGGTAAGCCCATATCCCTCTAATTATTCAAACTTATTACTGCGCACGTCGTTCCTATCATTACTCAAAATTTAAAAATTGTTAAGTCAAAAATCGGATTTTTAAATTTTGCTCATTGCGAATTGGAAGAAGGGGTTTATTAAAAAAATATATTATTAGGCTATTTTAATTTGTTGCTAGCGTTACGACAATAGTTTACAATTAGATAAAAATTATCACAAGAACGCTTTCAAACATATCCTTTACACCTTGGACATCTGCCAGGAAACACTTCCTACACTTGAAACAAAATATTTACATAGAATGTTTCTCACATCGTTTGCTTTGAGGCCTCCTATTGTAGTGTTCTCTCCTGGTATATCTTCCATTCCTACAATTGACGTTGTATCCTCAACAATGTAACCATCTCCATCCCTTTCAAAATTATGAAGAATAATGCAGGCTTTAACAATATAATTAGCAAATTGTGGTTGAACATTTAGGGGTCGATGGAATATTCTCCATTTGTTGCTGAGGATACCGAAAGCACATTCTGTGTACCTTCTTGCTCGGCACAACCGATAGTTGAAGATTCTCTTTCCGTCTGGTAAATGTTTCCCAGCGTAAGGCCTGAGCAAATGTTTGTGTAGCCCAAATGCTGCATCACCAACAAATAGTATGGCACTTACGGACTTCCTGTGCCTGGTAGACACTTTTCATCAGGTAGATTTTTTTGAACTACTTTCTATTGATTTCCACAGCTGAGTCTGTTTAAAACTCGATGAGTCACAGTCCTTACCATAACTACCAACATGCACAAAAACAAATCGGTACTTATTATCTGCAATGCCCATTAACACAATTGAATGGTAGTCTTTATAATTAAAATACATAGATCCAATTTTTATTGGACTCACGATGCGAACGTGTGTCCCATCTACTGCCCCTATACAATGGGGAAAGTTTGCTTGTTTTCAAATCCATTTGCTACTGATTCCTACCTTTCTTTTGTAAGGGGAGGTATGCACTCATTTTTCATAACCTCCCACATTGCTTGACACACATCTTTAACTAACACCCTTGCTGTTGAGATTCCTACTCTGAAGGAATAATGAAGGTCGGTGAAAGTACATCCACTTGCTAGGTATCTGAAAATATAAAAAACAATTACAAAGTCAATATAAGTTAGACGGTAGGCTACATAATGTTTTTCTTAAGGTAACGAAGTGATGAAACGTTGGAAACATCTACGTGACGCCTTCGCCAAGGCTGAAAAGCATGCTAAAGACATGAAAATTACTGGCACACAAGCTACCAAGAAACGAAAATACATATTCAATGACGAACTGCAGTTCTTAAAGAAAATATACCAAATCGCAGACACCACAGAGAGTTTCATTGTAGAAGAGAACAATGATGGCACGTCGCAACAAACAGATAACACAGTACAAGAAGAAGGCCTAACTATTGCAACAAAGGAAACAGCACTTCCTAGTCAACCACGGAGGAAACACAAGAAAATGGATGAAGTAGATTTGGAAATTTTAAAGGCATTAGACAACAAACAATCATCGAACCACCAAATGTCCTTCTTTAACAGTCTACTTCACCATACAGAGAAGTTTGACAGCAATGAGCGGCTTCAATTCCAAGTGGAGGTTCTTCGCGTAGTTTCCAATATTAAAAATCAAAACGTTGTATCTCATCACTATCAAGGATACAGTACACAATCATCTTCACAGTTGCAGCAACATATCCAACCAACGTATTACGATCCCCAACCACACACCTTTCCACAACCACTTCAACCTCCTTTCCCTATGGCTCCAAATTACTCATATCCTCCACAGCTCCCACCTTACGACCCACCATTAATTCCCTCAGTTTCCACACAGAACGAACTACCTGCTCCACCATGCAAACCAAGAAAATCTTCTCGAACATACACAACTCTGGCTCCACATCCATCACAAGAGCATAACCCACAAACCACAATAGCTGGATATTTTGCCGAGTTCGTTGGCGAAAACGATCGTGAAAGAAGTTCTACACCAAGTTTCCTCAATTCGTCAAGTACAATGGATGTACAGTTCTAATTATAAAAATATGGAGTGTATTATTGTACTTCATATATTCTTGAGAATGTTTCTTAATACAGATCTTTAGAAAATGATTATCCCTGCTTCTTATAGTATCCTATATTATTTTCAACTTTATAAGATTTTTTTCACTTACCTCGGTGTTATTGCCAACATTTCTACTGGTTGAATACAGTTCCTCATTTTGGTATTTTTGCGCTGAATGGTATCTTTCAACCATTCATGCCATTCTTCAAAGGAAGTCATCGACATTCTGAAATAATTGAAGAATTTCGTGTCATCCTGCCTCAACTCTTCAAATAACATGTAGAAAGTGCCAACCTCATATCTCCTTTCATTAATTGGATTAACCCATATAAGTCGATTTTTTTTTCTCCTTTTAATTCGACGACGGAATAACAACAACGCTAGAAGATGCTGTCTGTTCATTTCAAACTACACAAGCAATCAATAAATGAACTACTGAGGATGTGAGTTGGTTTTAGAACTTACACTGTAACTACTCGTACGACGGCGACGGAAAATTTTCCAACGTGTGTGTAACCGACCGGCGACGGTTAAATCTCCTACCGAAAAAATCCGCTCGGAAAAATCCGCCGTGTGTGTAACCGGCCTTAGGCCTTATTTGTGGTCGACACCGCAATCGCAAATAACTATGACTGACGCCAAGCCAGGATCTGTTTCATCATCAAATACTTCCATGCGTCATTCATCCATCCATCCAGTGACGTCTTTCGTGACACCATCGGAGGTGGGCTGCACGGTGATCTGGTCTGACTGTGAGGGGAAGCCTGGTGAGAGTCAACCTTGATCGTAGCTCAGTTTCCAGCAAACTGTTCCTGAGGGACCTAGATGACACTGTGGGTTCACTATCGATCCTAATGTGTGCTGCAGCTACCGTGTGATCGGCAATAGCTGAATCAGTATGCCGCTGCCGTCCGGAACCAGGAACATCTTCCGTGGACCACCAGTTCTGATAAACAGCTGACACTTCACGTCCAACATGTTGGGCAATTCTTCTCAAGAGCTATCCAAACCTCCCGCATGCCAAGAATATGATCGGGTTGAAATTCCGGCAATTGCACGAACTGGCATATCTACGTTGTTTTCTCACATAGTACGATGCTCGTAACCTACAGACCACTCGTTCTGCAAGTCAAATGCAGTATAACTTCTAATTCTCTTGGTAGAACTAACTGCTTAATTCACGCATTGTGATAACCAATATCCCTGTTGTTCTAATGAACTCGGTTCACCCAGTTCAGTATAGAGTGTCTAATTCGCAACCCTTCTGCTTATAGATTCATCAAATACACGAGCTTTAGTGGCATGGGTGAGATGATATCTTACTGGCCAGGCTGTTGATGTCCTCTGGACGTTTGTGGCCTTATTGAGGTTGTATCTTCCAGTCTATAGTTAGATGATATCAGGCCAATTTTCTGTGGCTTCTATGAGGTAACAGTATACCTCGGTAGCCAGTTGGGTGATACCAAACTGAAATTCTGTTGTTTAAGTAAGGTCATGTTTATGGAGCCATTTACTTGATATCAGGCCAAACTTCTGTGTCATGGGCTGAATTACATCTCCGATGTCATTCAGTTGATGTTTGTAAGCACTGCTACACAGTTGGTCACGGAGTGGCGTTGTAAGGTAAAAATGGCCCGTACGAGACATGAATTTCTGTGTAACAATCTCTCTTTACTTGTTTCAGAACTTAGACACACCAAGCTAAAGAAAATTGGCCATCAAATACTTTTTACATTTCACTTTAAGACGTATGTAAGTTAAAATTAGAGCAGTACAAAAGTACCGTGTTAATTGGAGGCTTAATCTGAAATGTTGAAGCAAAAGCTGGTCTACACGTTAATAGAAGACGAAAGATTAAAGATTGCACACCCTGACATTTAATATCAGAATTAGTAGGTTGAATTATTGTGGTGTCTTACACATACCATCACGCAACATTCCAGTGGTAAATATAAGAAGACATGAATTCCGACAAAACCTCGAGCCTATATTAATGTGAACAGGCGATGTGCTTATTCCTGATACATTCCACACAAGCATTGGGAATTTCTGTTAGGATTCACATTTTGGTCTTGAATTTCTGAGTATATTTTAACTATATAATGCGACGTTTCGTTAGAACCTAATCTCCCAACGTTTGCCCTATTTAGTGATTCTGATGACTATCAACAGCTAGTGTTGTAATGCAACCTTGTGTTGAAAAGAATCAATGATTACATATTTTCAATATGTAGATAGACACATAGAAACGTCCAACTAACCCCCTTTCGAAATATAAATAAAAACGTTCAGTATAATTAATAAATTTTTGTATCAGGTTAGTACATCGTAAATGTGTAAGTTTTACTCTCAGCCCAAATTAAATAGGCACATTAACGCGTTAATAATAATAATAATAATAATAATAATAATAATAATATTGGGTGGCCTCGGGTGCCGGGTGCAAACTTTGTTATTTGACGCCCAGAAGGCAGCTTGCATTGACCGACTGAAAATCATCTTGTGGATTGCAGCATTATCTTACGCTATATTAAAGTGCTTCACACATCGGGAATTTATTTCTTGGATCCTATAAAACATTAATTCCAAATTTACGGTATAATGTCATGTTTCCAGACCAGTATGCAATTTTACATAAGAGTGAATTATAATGGGATCCAAGCAATACACCTAAGTTAATTGATATACTAGACTAATGACTTTATTGTGTTTAGGCAGTTCCTACAATTCGCATTTTAAATCGCTCTTTCATTCATTATATTTTCTAATTCCTAGGGTTGAAAAGTTCAATAGAATATATAAACTCTGTTTTATAATGTCTTAAACAACATGTTAGGACAATATTATTTAATATATGACGAACAAAGCTATAAAATACTTATAATTTTTAATCGAGGAGCCAAGAAATTACCTCCATTCTAGTGGGACGTTTCTGGGAAATATATCTTCATTAATGTTGTGAATAGTTCTTAAGTTGACACCACAGACATCCACAATTCATAAACGATACATTTAAACCAGGACAACAACGCAATATTATGAAGTTTCACTAATGACTGAATTACAAAGAAGCAAACCTCTCAACAAAAATATGAAAACACAACTCATCAGAATCTTATTCTTAAGGAATCAACAAGTTGAACTTAGGAACAAAGTGCCATCATGAATTACCATTGGTGGCACTCTGGAAGAATTTTGGCAATTGTTAAGGAAGATCGTGAGTATGTTCATTAATTGATTTAGAAATTCACACTTCACAGCATATTCTTCTTCGTCGTTTGGGCCTAGTGAGGACCACAGGGTTCGTATCTCCTCGTCGCTTTGTCTTTTCTCTTCTTCCAGTACTTTTTCATCATCTGACTATGAGCCAGCTTTCTTTCCTCCGTCCATGGTGGTCTGCTGACTCCGGTGTTCTTCCTAGCTGTGAGTGATACAGGAAAAACTCCCTGTCGGATGGCTAGCCAGAATTGTTGGCGGTCCTGTATGGAATTAAGTGGGATTCCTAGGTGGTCTAAATCCGTCCTGACCGTAGAAATCCACTGGGTCCTAGAGGCCTTCCCTCTTCCTGCCACTATGAAGATCTTACTAGTGAGCCGGCAAGGGATCATGCGGGTCAAGTGTCCATAGAAAGCCAGGCGCCTTTTTCTTATACAAGTTACAATGTCTTCTTGATGGCTGTAAAGCTCATCATTGTGCCGAATTCTGTCGGTGCCTCCCTCTTCCCGTATAGGTCCTAGTATCCTCCGCAGTATCTTCCTCTCCTTGAGTTCATGTTTCCTGAGTGGGCCTTTCCTGGACATCACAAGGCACTCAGAGGCGTACAGAACAGATGGTCTTACCACTGAATTGTAGTGTCTGAGTTTGAGGTTTTTGGAGAGGAACTTTGATGCGTAGATGCTGCGGCAGGACTGGTAGGCCCTCTCGAACTAGGTGCACCTGGTGTCTATGGCCAGATTCTCACTCTGGTTTGCCGAGATCCACTCCCCTAGGTACATGGTCGCAGGGAATTTTCGGATGATGACCCCCTCAAGTGGAATTGTGGGCGGCGCTTCCTTGATGTTAGTCATGAATTCAGTCTTCCCAATGTTGATCATCAGGCCAGTCCGAACCGCTACATCGTGAAGACTCTGTAGGTGATGAGTAGCTTCCTCTATAGTGTTGGTCAGTATGGCGAGGTCGTCGACAAAGGCCATGCATGACATATGAAGGTAGTCTTTCTCGTATCCAAGCTGCAGACCAGTCCTTGGTGTTAGTCGCACCATCCATTCCCTTATGATATTCTCCAGGATGCAATTGAAGAGGATGCAAGAGAGTCCAACGCCCTGTCTAACTCCCGTCTTGATGGGGAAGCTCTCGGATAGTTCACCTCTGAACTTGACTTTAGATGTTGTGTTTGTCAAGGTGGCCTGTACTAGTTTAAGTTTTTTTTCATCATGGCCAAATTCTCGCAAGTTGGAGAAAAGACTCGCTATGTCCACCAAGTCGTATGCCTTCTGGAAATCCACTAAGACAACTACCCAGGTTTGTCCCCCACGACTCTTATAGGTGAGGATGGTCTTGAGATTTTGGATCTGTTCTGGACAAGATCGATTGTTACGAAAGCGGGCCTGACCTCTGTAATTGTTGAGGTCAGTCTTGCTTCCCTTCTTGTGTAACGGGTGAATTATTGCTGATGTCCACCTTTCCGGTAGGGTCACTGTTGTCCATATGTCTTATATGATATGTTGGATGCTCTGCAAGGACTGTTCATCTGCGCATTTCCACATCTCTGCTTCTATTGCATCTTCACCTGAGGCTTTATTATTTTTCAGGTTATTGATTATACTCTCTATTTCCCCTCTGTCAGGCGGTTGAGAATCAGGATTCCTGATAGATGGTTCATGGAAGATTAATCTTTCACTTGGTTCTTCTGTGTTGAGGAGCTTCTGGAAATAATCTGCAAGAACGGTGGTACAATCCTTGTTATTTAGTTGGATCTTGCCGTCTGGTCCACGAAGAAGTAAGGTAGGAGCAGTGTACTGGGTCGTCTGATTCATAAGTCCCTTGTACAGGTCTCTGGAGTTGTGTCTCTTGAAGTCCCCTTCTGCCTGTTGTAGCAGGGTTCGTAGGTAATTCCTTTGAGCGCCACGTACAGTGTTCGCTGTTGCCTTTACGTGATGAAAGCCTCAAGGTTGAAATCATTCTTGTACTGGTTCTACCTGATCCGGGCTCGACGTCTTTCGTCTATGGCCTTATCGCAATCTGTAGTCCACCAAGGGTGTTTTCCTTTATTGGACGTAGCGGGAATAGTTTCGGGAGTGGCATCCAGTAACGCTTTCTGGAGGGAACTTCTTTCTGTGTATTCATCCGAAGGGTTTGTTGGAAGTTACAGTTTTCATCACGTAGGCTTTGAGTATTGAACCGAGGTACTCTAGAGCTCTTTTGTGGTTTTGCTACTTTTCTCAAGGGTTGAAAATTAGCATTGACTAGTGAAAGGTAATGATCGGAGTCTATATTGGCTCCTCTCAGTACTTTGACGTTCTGTATCTCCCTGTGATATAGTCTGTCTATAGCCATATGATCAAGCTGAAATTCACCTGGCAAAGGATTTGGGCTTCTCCAAGTCATGGCTTTCCTAGGTAGTCGCTTGAAGGCTGTTGATTTAAGGACCAAGTGGTACTTGTCACAGAGTTCTATGTGGCACTCACCGTTTCTATTCGTTCTCTTGTGGGCTGGGTATACACCTACCATCCTTCGGTATTTCTGTTCCCTGTCGACTTGGGCATTGAAGTCCCCCATGAGTATAGTTGAGTGGTTATGTGGGATCTTGTCTAGTATTTCTTCTATGTAGTCCCAGAAGTGTTCCACTAATTCCAGGTCTTTCCGGTTGGTGTCATTTGTGGGTGCGTGGAAGGTCACTATGGTATACGCTCTGTTACGAGATCTGAATTATAGTGAAGAGGTCCTTCCGTTAGGTGATGTAAAATCTAAAATGTGGTCAACCATACTGTGATGTACGGCAAAACCTGTGCCCAGGTGTGGGACTGTCCTCATCACTCTTTCATCCAGATTTCCCTTATGATGGGCAGCTGGGTCGGTGAGCTGATCAGTACTGAGGGCTTCAAGGCTTACTAGCTTGATAGTTAAAAACCCGTTACCTTTTAGGTAACCATTCCTCTACAATTCTAGTAGAACTCGAAGCATGAAGAAACCTTCACTTCACAGCATATATGTATATATATAATATCAACCCGCCCCGGCTTCGCCCGGGAACAGTTATGAATGCAAGGTGATAGGCTACTTTTAACCGAGGTCTTATAAGATGTACTTGTATAGGACATTAGTCGTTTTACCTTCAGCAGTGAACACGAAAAGATTTCGGTGTGATGTGACACGTGATAGAGTCACGTAAAGCTATCCACGAGAAAAACATTCTCCACTGAGATCAACTCCAGTCACGCTAAGTGTCTGACACTGTGCTTTGTTTATAGTCATGCCAAAGCAGACTCTTTCTGAGAATTGTACTAGTTTGAAATGATAAGGCAAATCTGAAGGAATCATAGGGATCCTGGTAAGTAAGACCGTTTCTCCTGTACCGCAGCTAGTTAAGATAGTTGCTTCAATGAAACAGTTTTTCAAAGTTTTCACTACCAATGGCATCCAATTGCATAACTTTGGTGGGTGTAAATTACGTAGCATAGGAGTGTTAACCATCAATAATTATTTTATTAACTTTTTAGTATTCCCACTTTTAAAAGAAGCTTGTGAGGTGGAAAATCAGAAGGAAGTAAAGAATTTAGGAATTCTTTAGAGTAATGAACAGCTTCTTCACTATCAATTACTGCGTCTACTGAGTAATATACTAGAGCCTGGGCAGTGCATTTGGAGGACGCCAAGTCATAAATTTTCACATCTTGTTTGTTTGTCGGCGATAATATTGCTCTTTCTTTAAACCATGACTGAGACTTGTTAGATAGGTCATGGATTTGGGGATAAACGCTATCAATCAATTCTGAATGCTGCTTACTAAATCACAGAAATCGTGAATGAGGGTAACTTTCCCGTCAATGACCGGTAAATCTCCATTTCCGACTCTAAGTGACAAATTTGCAAACAGACTATTATCTTTTGAAGATAAGGGTACTCTCATGTTAGTTTTGAGGGCCAATTTTGTTATATCCGGCCAGATGTAAGATCTTTTTAATGAAGCGTTCACTTCGTCGGCTCTCGTTCCTCTGGTAACAACTGGTAAGATTTGACAAAAATCTCCGGCGAACAAAACTGTGCATCCACCCATAGATGTGTTCCGATTCCTTAGATCACGCAAGGTCCTGTCTACAGCTTCAACGGAAGTTTTGTGTGACATTGTAGCCTCATCACATAACTAAAGAACAATTTTGGATTACACTGTCAGTGTTACTTTGCTTTGAAATATTACATACGCTTTTAGACTTTCAAAGGAAGTTTAATTGTTGCATGTGCTGTTCTTCCCCCTTCCAAAAGAGTGGCTGCAATTCCAGATGATGTGACGGCAAGAGCAATATTACCACCAGGACTCACTATGGCGAGCAACAAATTAATCAAGAACGTTTTGCCTTTGCCTCCAGGGGCATCGTGAAAAAATATCTTGCCTTCCTTCTTAGTGATGCTAGATATGATGGTGTTATAAGCTTGATTTATGATCGTGGTTCAGACAGTGTTCTTCTTCAGCAACGGTTTGAAGGAGCCGAGCATGAAGTCTTTCTTTCTCTTGTGACAATCGAGAAATTATTTGTTGCTCTGTTTCATAGATACGGGATAAGCGCTCTTTTTTCGATGTCAGTGAACTATGACCTATATCCGTTTTACATCTCGGCATGATGGCTTAAAATCACTGACTGGACTATTAATTATAGCGAATTCTTTTCAGACGTAATTTAAGAATGGCAAGGTGCATGAAACACAAATCCACCTTCCGTGCAATCTTAAATTGACTGTGTATTTTGCGGAACGAAAGGTTCACAGGTGAAATGAAGAAAAGCCGAGTTGCACTTCCAGGGGAATGGCAAGGTGCACGAAACACAAATCCCCCTTCCGTCCAATCTTAATTTAACTGTGTATTTTGTGGAACGGAAAGTTCACAGGCGAAATGAAGAGTTGCACTTCCAGGGAATGGCGAGGTGCATGAAAAACAACTCCCCCTTCAGCCCAATCTTAACTTGACTGTGTATTTTGCGAAACGAAAAGTTCACAGGCGAAATAAGAAAAGCCGAGTTGCACTTCCAGGGAATGGCGAGGTGCATGAAACACAAATCCCCCTTCCGTCCAATCGTAACTTGACTGTGCATTTTGCGGAACGGAAAGTTCACAGGCGAAATGAAGAAAAGCTGAGTTGCACTTCCAGGGAAACTCCAAACACAACCACCCTTCTCTGAAGTCTTAACTCAACACGGCACGACGGTTTGCTGCTGGCTGTATCTGGGGTAATAGGTTCGCCCGGTAGTTAGGCCCTTGGCTAGCTCGTAAACTGTAGCCTCAGTATTTGAATGGACATGGTGGGAAGAAATGAAAAAGTAAAAACACTTATAGTGGGCGATGTATTGAAGATATGGATATGCTCTCGGGGACTTTTTTGCAGAACTTTTCACGCGGAACAATTTTTACACTCAGAGTATTTAGATATTTTTAACCATTTGCCCAGCGTATGCTTACAAAGCACTCGGACGCCAGTTTTTTCCGACCTTTTCACTGAAATCGTTACTGCTCGTCTTTCTTTCGTCATAAATAAATTATTTTATACAGAAATTATCCTCGAGATATCCTTTACAGAATGTTGAATACCACATCAAAATCCATCCAAGGGTTCTTGAGATTGCCCGTGACATCCATGAATCGGGGAATTTATTTTATACTAAGTAGAGATACTGTATTTCAAATATGTCTACAATTGAGCCTTTATTTGAGATCATTTGATGAGTATGAATGAAGTAACGACACATTTTTAACGTCAGAAACAATGGATTGGCATGAACCTCAGATTTAGAAATGAGTATATTGAACCCTTATGTGCTCATCCTGGTGATATTGTCTTTGGAAGCATGTTCAATTACATTGACTATGTCTTGAACAAACGCGGATGCCAGCTCAAGCTTCGGGTACTCTTTTGACTTGGGAGAGCCATGTTAATATTATTCCTGGATATATTTATATAAATATTTTCATTCTACACATCACAGGAATTTATAATCTGTATTTCTGTAAAAATAACCACGTTCCTGTGGCTTTTAAAATGAGTTTCTAAACATTGGTAAAAGTATTTTCCTCGCGGATATGCGAAGCGGATTTAAGTAACCACTACATGACTTTGGAAGTTCCTTGGAAGCCGGAAGGCAGTTCCGAGAAGAAAAACACCACGTTTTGAGTCCGCCTAGTCTGGACGCACCACGTTTTGAGTCCACCGAGTTTGGACGCACCACGACTTAGTCCGTTGAGACTGGACACACGTCTTTGTGGGAGAGTACACGATTGTAGTTGCAGTGAACAAGTATCTGTGACCATCGCGCTTATTAAGCACAATAAATTGCGTGAAACACAATTGCAGGGCGAATACAGTGAAACCAACGTCGTTTTCTTTTATAAATCTGTGAATTTGTGATTATTCGCTGTCTTGCACTTGGTCTGTTATCTTGGACAATACGTTGCCGACAGCTTTGATCCACGAGGCGTGGAAATTTCACAAAACGCAATCAGTAAGTACTGTGTCACGAGCGTAAAATACGCCAATTTAAATAATTTACTTGTGAAAGGCTTGTGCCGGGAGTTGTATCACACGATTCCGATGATATTCAGTGATTGTGTTGCGAAGTATTAAAGTCTGTTTGCAGGATGTCACCTTTTGTATCTGTAAAATCGGTGGCAGACGTTAATGACCCTTATGGTAATTTGTCTGCACCTGTGAGTAGAAGCAGTGTTGAATTGATAACCAGTGAAAATTACCATACATTCTGTGCCAACATCGTGATTTTCTACGCAATATGCACCTCACTCTAAGCCACGTGTACGATATGCTTCAACCCGTACATGAAATGTTTGTAATGGCATAAATCAACCCATGAGCCATGTCGAAGGAATAGCACTACCATGAATAGGAACCATATGAAGAGGAATAACAAGAGGAGGAAAAGGGGTAGGATGGATTATTTTAAACCCTCCTACCTAGAGGATATGAACAACGCCTCATCTCCAGGGAAAATGAGGTGAATGACGAAATCCACAGTGAGTTTTGTACTTCATTGTTGTAAAGGGTCTTTTCTTGGTAGATTAGCATAATACCTATTTGATGGCAACCAGTTTAGGCAGGATTGTGTAGTACTAGATTTTCTGATGTATTTTTCCTTCCACTTAGCTTTGAGACTGGTCAAATACTTGTGAGATACCATATGGCGGAGTGTCGTGCCGGTGCATTTTCTATTACTTGTGAACCAATGTAAAATGTACCCATTTACTTGTCCTAGCTCTGAGAGCTGTTTCTAGTCAGCTTAAACTGAATTTCATGGGATGAGTATCATCCGAGTGTTAACTTAGGAAGCACCCTGTCTTAATTCTTTAATTCATCTAAACCACGTTTATGGGCGTATCATTTGGTAGGTATGAAGAGATTTTGTTCATGTTTTTATGTGGAACTCTGACGCCACTGAATTCCAAATAGGAATAATTAATATGTGTAATAATAAAGGTTATCAGACCCTACATCAAACCCACGAACTCTAACCTATCTTTTCGAACAGCACGGAGGAGTGCAAGTGCTGCCAATTTAAATTGGTTTGTGTCAGGAGGCACGCACATTTATCCCAATAAGATTATACATATGAAATGTGGTAGGAATATGTTTGAAAAGCAAGGCAGTTAGGTAGCGTAGTAGCCTCTGTCATGTAGGCTTATTTGGTTTATAAAACATGTTATATTTTCATACTGTACAGGGCATGGTACAGATCGGTGTGTTGTAAATAGAGTATTTCATTATCTACGTTGAAAGGATCACATATAGGACTGTAACATATGAATCCCGCTGTGTAGTCGATATGCATTTTGACTTGCTAAATGCAAGAGATACTTCACGCGCCATGTGAACACTGTAAGCAGTAGCGAGGTGCGCGATGCACCCAAGGTCAAGCCAGCCACCCCGCAAACAATTACCCATAATGCCCAGTATTCTCATTTGTGAGAATGGACTAGTATTGATTATTTTAGACGTTATCTGACGTCATATTTATTTGAGGACTGCTGTGAGCAATGTTAAAGAATGCTACGGAATGTAGGTAAACAGCTGTTAAGTTGTATTTCTGATAGGAGTGACACTGACGTCACATTTTGAGTCTGCTATTTGCAAGCAACTGTTCTTGTATGAGTATTTCATTTTTTTTCTGAACATGATGGAAGGTTTATCACTGTTTAATTATTGATCAAGTCTACACTGTATAAGGCTAGTTATTTATGTGATTGTTGTGTCTGTAAGACATGCTGACGGGAGAATTGAGTCCTGCTACCATTTGCTGTGATTCGGGCAGTATTGAGCATTGTTGCCAGACTGAACCGATGAATATTTTTGCGTTCCTTGGAGAACCGCCAAGTGTTATTCTTATTGGAGCATATTGATAGCTCATGGTATTATTGTGACTAGTAGAGTCACGTGCTTGTAAGCATCTCTTGTGTAGAGACTTACAAATGTTATTCAGCCTGAGTCATGAGATTCATCGACGAATCGACATAATAACCAACTAGGGAGCTAAACCAACGATTTAAACTTGCATTAAATCATGAAATCTAATTACCATAAATCTACGCCAATAATATGATGGATTACTTTTGATTACCTAAACTAGAACCTACATTTTTGCTGTCTGACGCATTGAGCTGAACATTTCAAGATGGAAATAACTTTAGGACGAGCTGACACTTTTTGGACCGACGAGAATTACTGGCACCAATAGTTCGTAACTGGTGGGCCGCTGTGATTCTATGCCATGTCAGACGTAGTTTTCACTAAGCTTTTGCCAACCTAACTACATGCTGGAGATGACAATTAAGAGCAAAGGGCTTCTTAATTTGCGTACGAAGGATTTGCAAATAATAATATTTGTGTGTTATTGATGTATTTGTGTGATTCACCTGATTGTTCCTGTAGTGTGTCGGCAGCTTATCCGGACGCTCTTTACTCCCGGAAGAAATTATCAAATGGTCATGAACGACGGAAATGTATAAAAACGTTTGTGTGTTTACGGTTTGACTTGTACTTATTAATGTAACTGTGTGTCTTTAGAAATTGACCCTTTACTAAGGGTTCTTGTTGAGAGAAGAAAAAGATAATTGGAGTGCGACTCTACCTTGTAATTCTGGGAGCTTTAAATTTCTATTTTGAACTCCGGAAGGTCAATTTTTCTTTTCACTGTGTATTGAGTGTTCTGGGTGTTTAGGGGGATTGTTTTGCCCTAAGTTGGTGCTTGGCTTTGTTCTGTTTGTTCTAGAACTTTTGGTTTGCTGTAATTTCAAGATTTAGCTAGATGAAATGATTTTAAATGTAAATGCGGAAGGGGTACCAGCATAACTTAGAACCTTGCTGTTTTTTTCCTGTGTTGTTTAACGTAAATTCTGTATTCGATTCATTACATGTGTTTGTATTTGAGTAGGGTTTTCTTTACGTGGCACGTTCCAAGGTTTGTTGTTGTTGCTTTGATTTCCTGTATAGAAGGACTTTCAAGAGGGCTAACTTAGCGTCAGTTAGGACCTGATTCTATTATTTATTTTTGTTTATTAGCTTTGTGGACTAACCGATTTCAAACCCTCCGAAGTAGGATAGGGGTTAGAATTTATTGAATAAATGTTTCACGACTTTTACTTAAGCCTTTATCTTGTTATTTACTAGTTTTGTGTGTTGAGGTATTGTTAGGAACAAGTACCAAAGCGCATGCAAATGTTCACATAATCCCATTTTTAGCCTACTATCATTTATGGAAAAATATGCTTATGATATCATCTATTGTCGGTGTATGTGTGTGTGCGTATGTGTGTGACCGTGTGTGTCCCTCCCCCCCCCCCCACAGAAAATATCTAAACGGCTAAAGCAATTTCAATAAAACTCATTAAGGTCACAGAACTATTTTGTCCGACACCGACGGTGGGCTTTAAATTGTATTACAGCTCACCAATATAACATGGTGGCTGTGCGAAATATTTCACCGACATTTTAAATCTCCTATATCACACTGAAAATTTGAACGACAATAAAGGGATCTACTAAAAGTTCACCTATGTGACTCTCAAAAATATATTCAGTTCAAAACAAACATGGCGGCCAAGCGAAGTTGAAACATTTAAAGCAGGGGTAGAAAACAACAAAGCCTTCGCGATCTACTGTTTCATACCACCGTATCAAAGTGATCTAGTTCTTTTAAAAATCCAGTAATTGCTACATTTTTAATTGTTAATATTGTGAAACAACTATATTTAAGAATGAAACTATTACATCTTCACTATTTGCTGAAAATACAAAAATTTACATTCAATGTGAAACTTGAGGAGATGTCCGTTTAACAATGTCTTTGATATTAGGTGTATAACTTGTTACACTTAGTCGAATACACGAGTCAAGGTGTTCGTCAGTCAACCTTGTTCTGTGTTTATTTTTAATAAAATTCGTATTTGAAAACAATGATTCACACAGGTAAGTAGTAGCAAACAAGGCCTTTATCAAGTAACACAGGATATTTCTCCTGAGGAATTAAAGGCCAGCAGTTTTTAGGTTCCGCATTAGATTTGAGATACAAATCATTTTTTAATGATATGATTTTAAGTTCAAGAGCTGCCCCATCTACGTCAAAAACATTTTCAATGGAAGAAGATACATTCAATAGTTCAAGGTTAGCCCAAGGGTTACCACAGAAATCTTTTGAAAATCTGAAAAAACATTTTTCAAATCATCCCTCAAAATGGAGATCATGTTTACATAACATTCTCTATCATAGGGTATCTCACATTCTTCTACTTGGGTCGTCAGAGTTGGAAAGTGTCTTAACTCACCTCTCTTAAGGCAGGACTCTAATAAACACAATTTTTCAGTAAAAGAATTTACTTCAGATATCATTTCAGCAATATCTTTGTCCTTGCCCTGAAATTTCAAATTTAGTCCGTTAAGCTTTTCTGTTAAGTCAACTAAAAAGCAAAATCCATATGCCAGAGAGGATCTTCAATATAAGCTAACAGGTTATTCTCTTCTATTTCCTGCAGAAACAGTTTGACAGCTGGTAAAACCTTGTGGAAACGTTCAAGTACATTTCCCTTACTGAGCCAGCGTACTTCAGTATAGAGAACTAATCTCCATATTGCAGTTCCAATTCGTCTCCAAATCTTTGAAAAGTCTTCTTTGAAGAGAATGAGACCTAATTTTGTTCACTATCTTCACAACAGTTTTCATGGTTTCATTAAATTTAAAAATATTCCACACAGAGACTGCTGGTGTAAAATACAGTGATAAGTTAAAAGCTGTGGAAAACTCTCATCTCTTTGGCACAGAGCAAGAAAACCATTTTTAGAACCTCTTAAAGCTGGGGTCCCATCTGTGGTAATGCTTACAAGCTTTTGGATAGGTATTTTCTCTGACAAGATGAGTTGTTTCACAGCAAAAAATACATCTTCTCCTCTTGTATGGACTTTCAAAGAAATTACTTTCAAAAGTTCTTCTTTGACAGTAAAATTATTAAAAACCATCCTTACAAAAACTGCCAACTGTGCAGTACCTGTTGCATCAATGGATTTGTCTAACTGCAATGAAAAATAACAACACTCCTCCAAGTCTGTTTTCAATTGAGAGAAAACATCACGAGACATTGTTTCAACTCTTCTTGTAACCGTTATTGACGAAAGTTGAAGCGATTCGATGGCAGCCACTATTTCAGACTTGTTCTTGAAATTATTAAACAACTCATCAGCAGCTTCTCGAAATGCTTCTTTTATGAATTCGCCTTCTTCAAAGGGTTTCCTCCGTTTCGCCAATAAATTCGAAACACGATACGAAGCAAGGGTGGCAGCAACACTTCTATCCACTGGTTTAGTGAATATATTTTGCTGAACACTTAACTGATTTTTAAGTATCTTGAATTTTTTCTTTCCTCATTTCACTGCTTAAAGGAAACTCTGCATTCACACATAAGTGCATAGTTTTGAAGTGTCTCTCGATGTCTGCCTTTTTCACGAATGCAATTGTAGCTTGACACAACAAACAAATACATGTGCCATTTCTTTCCGCTACGAAAAACTCGTGTTCCCATTCGGAATGATAATTATAAACTTTACGTTTTTTAATACGTCACTCATTATGCGTTAAGTGTCGTTGCACTACGTACGCAATTATGTTCTTGATACAAGATCACGTTTGAATATAGTCACAAACTATCTCGTCCACACACTATAAAAACATGAAAGTTAGCAGTTCACAGTAACGACACCAAAGAAGTTAATATTGTAACCACAATAAATAGCACGAGGCACGAAACTCACCGCCTGTTAATTTGGAAGAAGCTTTCTTTCAAATTACACACCGCCTTATCCAGACACATACCGAACCAATACAACACATTGCACAAAGATAAATGAAACAGTGTAGAGACAAGTGGTGCGCAAGTAGCGGCTGTTTGAACAAATGCGAGAAAAACAATCTGAGGTTCAAGGTAGATGTTGCTACTAGTTCTACAAACTTGTTTCGAACGAACACGCATTTTCTCTGCTACGAAAAACAATTGTCCATTTTATTGAATAATTTTTCTCCTGCACTCTCAGTACTCACGCCATCTACTAAATAAGCACTCGCGATCTACCGGTAGATCGCGATCGACGTGTTGCCGACCCGAGATTTAAAGAGTATTTTCTTACGAGAGTAGTTGGCGCAATTTATTACATAACCTGAAGAGGGCGGCTGTGTGAATTTTTAAATTTTTAAAATTTTGAAATTAAGTTTTTATTTTTTGTGTCCTAATCATGTGATTGAAGTGAACGTTTGAATAATGAATCTACGTAATAATATTCATCTATTGGTATATAACTGTATGGCTTAAATATACTGTATAAAAATCCAACATGGCGACCATCCGATATATTTAGATGGTTCTAAATATCTACTAATCTATGAAAGCAATCAAACTGAAATATCGTATGTTGATAAAGGCTATGGACATAAGTTCATCTATGAGACTTTCAATAACATGGTGAACACAAATCCAACATCCAATATTTAAATGGACCTTTCTCGCAATTTAACCATCCGAGTGCAGTGAAACTTGGTGCGTTGAATTCCTTTACAAATTTTAATCCACTGGAATCTAATTCATATCAATTGATTTCAGAACCACACGATGGCAGCTGTGAAAAATTTCAAAATTTCGTTTTTTTTTCTTGTGACCTAATCATGCGATTTATGTTTGAATAATACACCTACGCAATAATCTTCATCTAATAGTGAATAATTCAATGGTCAACATATATTAAAATCCAACATAGCGACCATCCGAAATATTTAGACGGTTCTCAAAACCTACGAATCTATTACAGCAATCAAACTGAAATTTTGTATGTTCATAGAGGCAATGAACATATGTAGGATGTACGAAAATTGGCTATTTAGTTATTCACGGAACTACCTTTTCATATTCAGATGATGAATTGTACAGTACAGTAAGTCTTCAATATCCCAATCAATAGTCTTAATTCATTTCTCCTAATACTGATCTGAATATTGCTTTAAAATACCGTGTAAGGGACTTCCATGAATTGCTGAGTAATGAAAAGTAATACTCTAAAGGTCATTTCTTCTTCTTTCCATTTTTAAGATCCTCTGAATGTATAACTACCGAGAGGATGAACATTACACAATGCAGTGAGGCAAACTAGAGGTTACTATTCACAAACGCTTAGCCAAGAAAATTCTGAATACTTCCCTGTTAAAGTGAGCGTGAGGAGAGAAGGCTTTGACGAGTGTGTCCTCTTGACACCGTGACTTGGCGTTGCACCCACGGGACTCATGCTGAATAGCGGTATGAAACCTTCTCCGACGAGAACCGTACTCAAAATATTGATATTACGACTCGAAAGGTGGCGTTAATCTTTGTTTAAGGATGAGCACGTGTCCAAAGTTACAAAAAGTTATTCTTGTTAAGTTGAATAATTAACGGAACTAGTAGGAATTATGCTAAATTGTTGGTATTCAAGAACACGTTAGAGAAACCTCTAATCCTATAAGATAAAGAAGTGTGATTATTCAAACAGTGTATTTGTTCCTTATCTGCATATCTTAGTTTACAATCGCGAATATGGCTATTCGAATAGTTTTTGGGTGATCAATATTGATGGGATTCATTTAATAATTTGTACAAAATGCATTAATTTCAAGTTCTCGTAAGTTGAGGTTCTGTCATGTTGCGGTAGCGTTTTCTTGCAGCCGTAATGTGATGGCGAATTAGGCCAAATAGCTGAAAGGAACTGACGACCATTTTGAAATTGAAAGATGATGTGAAGTTAAGGCTCTCAGTGTTTGTCGTGACAGCATGCTATTATAATATCGAATGATCTTGACTTGGCGCTAGCAATATTTTTAGCCTACTTTTCACATTTTGCAAAAAATGAGGAAAAAGAAGTCTTATGAGATCGATCCGGGAAAATGTGTGTCTGTCTGTCTGTCTGTCCTTCTGTCTGTCTGTCTGTCTGGCTGTGTGTGTGTCCCCCCCTATCAACTCCTAAACGGCTGCAGCAATCAAAACCAAATTCAGTAGGAGTAAAGATGTGCACCGGAATAGCTCACGTCCATATTTGAAAATGATGTCAGTGTTACCAACTGCTGAAAAGACGCACTAGAAATTTGAGCTCCATGTTGGATAACTTGCAAGGTATGCATGGGAGCTATTCCAAAATTGGCACACATGTAGATAATACTATTTCAGTTTCATTTCCAGGAGGCCAACCATGACAGTGTTGCCAAAATAATTTTAAGCCTTCTGATATGTCCAATGTTTAAATGCATATAACTTCTACACTATCAACTGGATTTCAACCAAATTTTGTATGTAATATCTGTACATAAACAGATATGACTGAGCGTATTCTTAAGAGCCACCAGGGCTGCCAACTGTTAATAATTGCTCTCTCTATTTTTTAAAATCCAAATACCAATATATCAGAAAGTATGCAAGCCAACAGCTTTAAACTAAGCACACGTATATTCTGACATTTTAGATTAATTTGGAGTAACTTATATACGTCAGTTCTACCAACATGATTATAAGCCTGCTGATAGTACCAATTTTAAATACATGTAACTTCTATACTATCAGTTGGATTTCAACCAAATTTCGTATGTGCAATGTGTACCATAACAGATATGACTATAAGTATTGTTAAGAGCAATCAGGGCTGCCAACTGTTAATAAATGCTGTCTATATTCTTTTTACCCTAATATCAATATATCAGAAAGTATGCAAGCCAACAGCTTTATACTTTGCACACGTATAGCACCTGACATTCTAGAATAATTTGGAGTAATTAATACAAGGTGGTGCTGCCAACATGATTCTATGCCTGCTGATATGTCCAATTTTAAAATACATGTAACTTCTATACTAACAAATGGATTTCATCCAAAATTGGCACAACAAGATATCATAATAATTCAGATTATTTCTGACCAGCACACGCATGGTATTGTTGGCAACATGCTTTTACGCGTGCTGATAGATCCAGTGTCTAACTGCATGTAACGTCCATTGGACTTCAACCAAATTTTGTATTCTGTACCTTAAGAGGTGGAACTAAGAATATATTCAGTCACAAGGGCTGCCAACTGTAGTGCTCTATTTTGCTACATTATACCAGGTATATTTTGAACTAATTAGATATTTCGATATTACCAACTTAATTTCGTCATTATTCTAGATAGGTTCATATACTGTAGAATAATCATTGGCATGAAAAGTAGGCTGTATAGTTCTTCACGGAACTTCTTGTTGTTGGAATATGAATAGATACCAGAAGTTGATAAGGGACGTTCAGAGGCGAGTGACATTTTTAAAGGTGTCCTACAGAAGATGTGGATGAATATTTTGTGCGTCATCTACAATAAAATGAAGAAAACGTAGTCCCGTGAAGAACTGGCGTAACCTACTTTTATATATTTTACTGGTCTATGACTCAACAAAATACCCCTGTTAATAAAATAAATTTCCATGTGATGGACTAAAAAGTATCTGTTCTATTCCCTTCACTGTGATGCTCTAGTAAATGGAGCAATTATGTCAAATTTGTAACTCAGGATCCAAATAGTGAAGCCATTTTCAGAAAATAAGCACAATAATTAAGATTTCACGATATCAAATGGGGTTATAAGGATGCTAGTGCTTGCCCCGTTTTGAAAAAGAATTTCCACCGCTGCTCAAGGTATCTCCAATTAACACACCTCCATGTGTATTTGAAGTCACATGATGGGACACTATCTATAATACTATGAATAAAAAATAAATATGAATGTATTGGAGAATTTAGTTCAATATGCGTGATGGTGCAATGGTTTAGCTGCTTGCCTCTCACCAAGGCAGACCGGGTTCGATTCTGGGTCAATGCACGTGAGATTTTCGATGTGAAATATGGAGGTCCCGTGGCTCATGATCGCGAGGTTATAGCTCACGTAAAATCAGACGCTGCCTGCCTGAAGAGTCTACAAGGGTCGCCATGGAGAACAAGTTACGGTTTTTGAACTGGTAGTGTCGTGGTTTAGTTGCGGACAAGGTTCACATTGCCTTTATCATTATTGAGTATAATTTATTGATTCCCTGATAAGTGTCTTAAGGTGAAAAGCTGGACTAGACTGCTGTCACTCGTTGTCCCTCTTGCACTAACCTTACGTTAAATCCCTCTACGAAATTGCGTAGCTATATGCCAACACGCCAGGGCTTATTCGCTGGCACCTCCATGTTTCACTTATTAAGTAATACCCGGGCCCGTCACTTCTTAGCTATTTCATTTAATAACGCACATTCTAGATGCCAATAGGAGCACAGATTACTCAGACAGGTTGATAGCAAAAAAAGAAAGCCATAAGCAATCCGAATCGTCATTTGTTCTCTTTACTATCTCAGTACAAACAGCGGCTTGGTGCCGTTGGTATCTTGTGGGAGATACTGTTCACGTTTCCACGCCCCTTGCTTTCTCAAGTAAGATTTTTAAGTCACACCTAGAAGCTTGGGAGTTTTGAGATCAATGGTTCGAAGACTGGCACTGACAGTGATAAAGTTTCAATCCAATGTGTGATTATTCTACAGATGATTCCATACTCACTCCTGGCAAATAACGTGATGGTACGTACTCAAATTCTTTAATTTATTATTTACAGCTACACGCACTAGCACATCTACAACAGAAAGAAGTTATCAGACAAATCCAACACATACACAATTACAATGGGCTAATGACTAACTTGATACTTTTAAATAGAATCAACAACTCAGACAACTTCAGGGAAGAAAGATGGACCCGAAGAGCGTGTGAGACAGATTAATTAATTAGATAAATAATTTTATTTACAGCCACTTTAGAGCTCGGAAGCTCATTATACTGTAGTTAAAAAGGAAGCTTCTAGTTTAACGTGACCGTTAATCTTGAGATAATGAGCCACGGGACCTCCGTTTTACGTGAAATCCGAACCACAGGACATGGCATTTCACTTCGTATATACTGTAGTTGCACCCTGCAAACATCTATGCATATTTTTACAGAATATAACCATTGTAAACCTAAATTATATACACATATGAAAAACAGTTCTGCATCAAAACTGTTTGTCGCGTTACTGTGTTGCTATCATGGCCGATCCCATGCCGACAGAAACTCTGATAGCTATCTGTATCTGCGGAATGCCGCACCAAACAGGAGGCAGCATTTTAGTGGAAGTTTATAGCACCACTTGCAGAAGTACCCGTTCTTCCAACGGTCTTCGGTATTAATAACCAGACGTTATCAACTGAGCTACTGTTGCAATGGTTAGGGGCTTGTCATTCTTTTATACGTTTAACAGAGTGAAGTTAGTTTTCTGGGAATATCACAGACACTGTTAATTTAAGGGCCTTAAAATGTGGTTTCCGGATACCCTTTATAGACTCATGAATTTTGTGTCTCACATTGAGAAGCGCCACATAATGCGTTGGTCGTCCTTCTAGGATAATTTTTATTTTCCGCCTATTTTAGCATGTATTTTGAAAAGTTGTTTCCTATACCCACCCTTCTATGAGAAGTACGGTGAAGATAAATGATTGGTGTATTGACTCTCATGGATACCATACCTAATTTTACGATGCTCCAAACTTCCGAACACGATTTATAGGCGTACATAAGGATACACAGATAGGCAGACAGACAAATCCATTGACTACAACATATCACAGCGGCTTCGGTAGCATAGATGGTAGAATGCTGAACTTCTATACCCAAGATCGCGGGTTCAAACGCGGCCAAAGTCGTCAGATTTTTAAGAGCGTTGAAAATCCTTCAGTATGCCTTCCTTCGGAGGGGAAGTAAAGCCGGCTGGACCATGTCATAGATTTATCGCATGTAAAAGAACCTTCCACTAAAATTGTGTGAAGCTAAATTTGTAGGTTAGATTTGATTAACGCTCTATTAGTTCCAACGTTTGCCGCCAGGTGCCGATTGCGGCGGCATCTAATAGCCAAGTTCACACCTAGGTAGCATTTGGTAGCAAAATTAGGAACTACTTGAAAGTGATCGTCCGCAGTCCTTACCTGAAATACAGATAACACACACTAATACAGCCATCACAATTAACACCAGTTACCAGACTGATTCTACACACACCCAAAGTACACGAGGCTACATGACTGCGTTGTCGCAGCCCCTAAACTGAGGAACCAACTAAGCAATCTACAACATATCACCCAGATGTCCAAATATGGATATATCAACCACTCGGTATCAAACAAAATCATCCTTACCATGAACCCGTTTGTGAACATAAAAATGATAAGTTAGAATGTGCTCAAACTAAATTCACCTAACGTGTACATCCTGACGCGAAAATAAAATTGAAAACCCTGTAGACGAAACGCAATAAAGCTCACATAATAACTGACTCTCCCTGTTGTGTAAAGTCCCCATCCACAGGAAGATCCCTTTAATAAATTATGAAGGCTTGTGGTGTATGAATACTCAGGGTTTTTAGCCTTCAATGGCCCAAATTATTAAAAGACACAAAAATAATATTTAAATTCAGGAATTTTTGAAAATAATGTTACTGTTTGGAGATTTAATTCTGTACGACATATCACTCGTGTAAATCGAGTGAAAAAGTTCTACCGCACCCCTTGATTCCCTTAAGCACATTGATGATTTTTTCAGTCTAAGTTGGTTCCGTGATAACCTTATAGCCATTTGCAAACGTTCACAGAAATGTAATAAAGTGGAAAGTTGTATGTCACCTCTTGAGAACCTGTTGTCATGGTTACTGGCTTGCATTCCTTCATTAGTTTATTAAATTCAATTAGTTTTTTGGGAATATCTAAAAAACTGTGGGTTTTAGTGCCTTAAAATGTGGTTTTCGTGTGTTTCTCACATTGAGGGGCTGAAAATAAGCTTTGTCTCGTCCTTCTACGCCTAATTCAGAATGTATTTTAAGGGGGTAGGACCCTTTATATGAGAGGTACGGAGAAGAGTTACATCAATGATTGGTGTCGTGCCTCTGATGGATATCTGACCAAATTTTACGTTGATCCACCCAGCAGTTCTCGAGTTATAAGGACACAAAGTTGTCCACAGACAAACAGAGAGACATAAAGACAGGCAGACGAAACATTTATTTTTGCGCGCATCTGTCATAAAACAGTCTGAAACGCGCAAATAACGCAAATTTCCGTGGAAATTCAGAAATAACAGACAAACTTTCATTTTTATATATACTGTATAGGGATTAGATAGCATTAGAGTTGTGTTGTGGACAGTGTAGTGAACGTCCATAATGACACAACGGTAGTTGTCGACACTTGATAGGGCACACAACACTACTTTATGCCGAGAGGAACTGCCTATAAGAGAAGTAGTTGGTTGTGAGTGCAGATCAGTGTGATGTGGTTCTAACATGGAACTGATTCATGACGTCTGATAGTGTGGAGGACTTAGCACTTTTGAAAACTGCAGCTGTCTCCGACTTTGTGCTAGGATGAACAGGGATCTGATTGTTGCGGAACTCCGTTTGGCACCGGGGGTTACAGGATGTCACGTGTCCACACAGACTCCCAGGAACAGGTTGTACGGTGCTTACCTATATTCCCGACAGCCATGGCGAGATCCAGCTCTAACACCTCAACACCGTGCAACCCGCTACAGATTGAGCACGATATCATACTGCATCGTTTTACTCGGGTGATCTTCCCGTTCTCCTTACATGAACCTTGTTGAATATGTCTAGGGTCGACTGACGCGAGCCATCCAGAACAACTTCACAAGTTGCAGGACGTACGCAAAATAGCAAATAACGAATGGACAAATTGGACCAAAATTGGTTTGGAGTCCTTGTGGGTGATAATGTCAGACAGATTCAAGCATGTTTCTGAACAAAGGGGTGCATTATGCTGTATTGACATCAAGATTGGTCTACCTCCCTCCCAACGAGAAGCCACGGCTGTTATTAGGTACAGAAAAATTATCCTTTTTGGGGCTAAGTAGAAATGATTCCAACTGCACTACAACATCATTTGAGGTGGACCAAATCTTGCACTATACAATTCATAGATTGTGAACAACTTTTTTGATGGGAGTAGTTACACAACATTAACACACACATACACAACATAAGTTATAATCATAAAAATTGAAATATAAAAATAAAAGCAATTTGGAGGGGAATTTAGGGGGATAATTAACAAGTAGTTCGGTAATAGTACATTATGCAACGAGCCTATAATGGCTATAATTAAGACACGAGTATTTTTTATAAAACGAGCGTATGCGAGTTTTATCATTTCCATACGAGTGTCTTAATTACCATTATAGGCGAGTTGCATACGACTGTT
Organism: Meconema thalassinum; assembly: GCA_946902985.2. Classification (NCBI taxonomy): domain Eukaryota; kingdom Metazoa; phylum Arthropoda; class Insecta; order Orthoptera; family Tettigoniidae; genus Meconema; species Meconema thalassinum. Next base: position 179,873,470 of record OX336389.2, read on the forward strand.
TATGTTCGACGATAATTATAACTTTATTATATGTTTTAACATAAATATTCATAAATATCTGTTGAGAGTCAGCCACTTGAATTTTGTGATCGAAGAGCGAGCGCTGGGTATATCTCTGTCTTTCAAGATCTCGGAACGACCGACGCATGCGCTCTGTGTGCTTGCCATGCCATATGCAGGCCATATGTTTACATCTGCCGTCCCTCAGTAATATTGTCACCGGAGTCGTTTGAAGGCAATGCGCTGTGTAGAAATTAAGTGTTGGTGATATTAAGGTACAGTGCTATTTCTTGTCTCATATTCGCCAGTTTATTTACCTGAACATATGGATGGTGCGTATTCCATGTCGGTAATTTATTATAGTTCGATGTTGTGTTTATGTCCGACATGTTGGATTTTGAGCGCATGCGTGAAGTTATCGTTACCTAATTGGTCAATGAACGAGCTCTGATTGGCTGGAGAAACTGTATCATAATGAAAAACAGTGTTATAATGACCATCATTATGATACAGTTTTCTGACACATAATAGTGAGGGTCGAACATAAAGAATTAAATAGTCTATTTTCACATATCCCACTGGTCCATTAAAACTTTCCTGCGTATTAGATCGATTTCCTACGTGATAGGCCTATACTAAATAGCTTTTGGTTTGCAACATGTCTTCACCAACACCATTAAAATGAGAAGTTATGAACTAGTTTCAATATCGGTGATTGACACTCCTCCCGTGAGGTGGCGTCTCTCTGTGACGAACCAATTGTATTAATTTATTAAAGAAAGAACAAATGCACGGCTTCTATGAATTAGGAAAATTAAACTGCTTATTTTAGTGCCCGTATATAATGACCATTATCATAGCACATCATACGAATCATCTTTTCAATCGCCTGAATAAGATATGATAAATAAAAAAATAGGTGTTTAAATTTCGAACAGACCCAATATTCAATTTCAGAAAACAATTGAACGTTATTAGATGCATCTACGCTAAGCTTTGAATAAAGAATCATTGCACTCGGGTGATTAGATCGCTAGAAATAATATTTTGTATATTTAAAAATCACATGGCGTCATTATGTTTTTGTAATTCTCAGGATTTGGAAAGTCACACATGTGTCTTCGGGGGTATTGAGAACCGGCGAAATGTATCGTATTGACGCCATGTTGGATTGTTTTATACAGTATATATGCTATGGAATTATATGCCACCAGATTAATATTATAATCATGACTCATTATTCCACCCTGCATTTCTATCACTTTATTACGATACGAGAAATATAAACATAATTTTAAAATTTTGCCCAGGCACCATCTTGCCGTTATGAAAACAATTTAACTAAATTAGATGCCAGTGGATTATTATTAGTATACACATTAACCTGCCAAGTTTGACTTCGCATGGATAGTTAAACCACGAGAAAATTTCTTTTAAATGTTTAACATTTGGTTGGCCGCTATGTTGGTTTTCTACTTAACAGGTTTCTAAAAGTCACATATGCGAACTTATAATAGTACCTTTTATCACCAGACAAAATTTGAGGGTGATATCGGTAATTGTTGTGGAGATATAGAATGCCAGTGACATACTTCACACGGCCGCCATGTTGGATTGGTGAAATACATTAAAATTTGAAAGGCAAGGTCTATGTTGGACGAGGTAGTAGTATGCACTTAACTAGTTTCATTGAAATCGCTTCGGCCGTTTAGTTAATTAGGGGGCGCACACACACATACGCGCACACGGATAAAAGGTGGTCTCATAAGCCTTTTTTTTTCATAAATGAAAATAGGCTAAAAAGCACAACAAAGCAGTCAACAAAAAGAGAAATAATATATAATGAGAACACTTCGCTTTGTATAATAATAAGTTTCTGTCTGCTGTTAATTAGTTTGTCCAAACTTGGCCCCGAAACGGCCTCACCGATCTTAAAGCAATTTTGAGTGTAGACTTACCAATATCTTCTGAACAGGTCGGGTGAGATTTTATACCCCAATATATTAAAATGTCGAGGACTGGGTGGGAGATATATACATCTATGCCTAACATAAAAATGGCCATGAGTTGGGACACAACACAGACTTTGTCATCGCTTCCGAAATTCGTGTTCAGGCATTTGTATTTCCCACTGTGGGCCGTGCCTTTTTAGCCCGTTTTCATTTATGAAGAACTAGGCTTATGAGATCACCTTTTGTCCGTGTGTGTGTGCGTATGAGTGTGTGGGTGACCCCCTAATAAAATCTAAACGGCTGAAACGATTTCAATGAAACTCGGTAAGCTCATAGTACTATTATGTTCGATCCCGAACGTGCCCTTAACATTATATTACGCCTCACCGATCCAACATGGCGGCGGGGCGAAATATTTCACCGGCATTCAATATCTCCGAAACTATTACCGATATCGCTCTGAAACTGTGTACGGTGATAAAGGACACTACATGAAGTTCGTCTATGTGACCCTCAAAAACCTCTTAAGTACAAAACGAGCATAGCGGCCAAGCGAATTTGAAACATTTAAATAGACTTTTCTCGCGATTTGACCGTCCGAGCGCAGTCAAACATGGTACAGAAAATGTCTATACACATTGTAATGCAATGACGTCTAATTTTGTTCAATTGTTTACATAACTTTAAGATGGTGGCTGTGCGAAATTTTAAAATTAAGATTTTTTTGTGTGTTCTTATCATGCTATCGAAGTCAACGTTTTAATAATGAACCTACGCAATAATCGTCATCTGATAGTAGATAACTCTATGGCATACATATATACCAATCCAAGATGGGAACCATCTGAAATATTTAGATGGTTCTCAATATCTACTAATCCATGACAGCAATCAAACAGAAAGTTTCTATGTTGATAATGGCTATGAATATAAGTTTACCTATTGGACTTTCAATACCCTGGTGACCACATATCCTACATGGCGGTGACGCGAAACTTAAATATTTAAAAGGACGTTCCTGGCGATTTCACCATCCAAGCGCAGTGAAATTTGGTACGTTAAATGTTTATACAAATTTTAATCTACTGACATCTAATTTATTTCAATTGTTTTCATAACCACAAGATGGCGGTTGTGCGTAATTTATATATCTCCTTTTTATTTCTTGTGTCCTAATCATGCGTTAGGAGTTTGAATCACACAGGTACGCATTAATTTTCATGTAATAGTATACGTATAACTCTATGCCCTACATAGATGAAAATCCAACATGTCGACTACCTAAATATTTAGACGGTTCTCAATATCTACGAATCTATTACCGCAATCACACTGCAATTTTGTGTGTTTATAGAGGCAATATACATAAATAGGATATATGAAAATAGGCTATTTTGTTCTTCACGGAATTACTTGTTCTATTATTTAATTACTCCACTACAAAACCAGGATCATGGAAAGGGAACTGTGTTTGATGGCTTTTCTCCATAATAGGTCACTAGGTACAACATAGTTATAGTGAACATGACTTAAGTATTGCTTTCGAGAAATAAGAGGGATATCTTCAACAAAAAAGTGCCTTATTTCTGATTACCGTTCCAAGACACTGAAGTTACATCACTGGATAAGCAATATAATTGCGTCTATCAAAGACGTTATAATATTTTGTGTGCCATAATCTACAGTTCCCATGTCAGACATCATCGCAGTCAAAGAAACTTTAATAACATGCATAAATTCCTTCTGTACAAATAATATATAGTATACTTTCTGTCGCAGTTCATTGACTTTACAGTGGAAGCCGACAGTTGTCTCACTACCAGCAATACGAACCAAGCAACACGTAACTAATTCATTACGATTATCGCTTCCAAAAATTTACTTATAGTGAAGGTATGGTTGTAATAATATATCCTTATATTGTTCATAAGAATTTCATAGCCTCACTCTTTACCGATTGTCCCCAATTCCTAACATCGTAGCAGGGCTACGATAGTTAAACATCGATTTATCAAAGGAGACAAACACATGACAGGAAATAAACTACTTTTTGTATTTAAGGACAACCGAGGGAGAGTAAACATCAATTAATGAGTCAGTAATGCATCCTGATTCACTCGCTTCACAAAGTTGTGTTAACAAATTTGATTCACACAAAAAAAAGGAATTAATATATCCAAACAACGGATACTGTACCGACTTCAGTATATCCTGCAACGTTGTTGCACCCATACTGAAATACTTAACCCAAGAATCGCCAGGTAGAAATGCTAGTTGCTTTTTTCTTTAACAAGGCGTGTGTAAATTGCTTGTATTTAAATGGTGGGAGTGTTAATGTGATAGTGCAGGTCAAAGGTATTGAAGATTCACAACGTTGTTCATATAAAATATATTTTAAACAAGCTGTACCCGGCATGCGTTGCAATGCCAATCAAAGAAAGTGTTGGTGTTGAATTTCTGTTTCTTGAAGTGCTTTTGGATACACAATATGATTTTGAATTTCCGTTAACTGCCTCTAAGCTATCGTAAAATGGATTTACTAATTTAGAAACATTAGTGGGAGCGTGCACAACAACTTTCCAAAGTTTCATCGCAATCGGATGAATGGCATATGAACGTATACGGGATTTTGTTTAAACGATTCGTGCGCTGTCACTCATTTGTTGAATCTACTCGTGCGCTACCTATTGTGAAATGGATTTACTAAGTCGAAACCCATCAAGGTTTCATCACAATCGATGAAGGGTATATGAACGCATAGGGGATTTTGTTGAAACGCTTCGCGCGTCGTCACTCATTTGTTGAATCTAATCGTGCGCTACATATTGTAAAATGGATTTAATAAGTTAGAAACCTTCACGTAAGTGTCCACAACATCTCACCCAAGTTTCAGCGCTATATGACTGATAGTATATGAAGACATAGGGACTTAGATGAAACGCTCCGCGTGTCGTCGCTCATTTGTCGAATCTACTCGTGTGCTACCTACTGTGAAATGTATTGACTATGTCAGAAACCTTCCTTGGAGTGTCCACCATATCTCACCCACGTTTCACCGCTATAGGCCGAATGGTATACGACCTTATACGGTACTTTGTTGAAACGCTTCGCGCGTCATCCCTCATTTGTTGAATCTACCTGTCCGCTGCACATTGTAAAGTGGATTTACTAATCCAGAAACCTTCCATGAAGTATACACAACATCTCACCCGAGTTTCATAGCTATCGGACGAAAGCTATATGAATGCATACGGGACTTTGTTGAAACGCTTCGCGTGTCGTCGCTCATTTGTAGGATCTAATCGTGCGCTACCTACTCTAAAATGTATTTACTAAGTTAGAAACCTACACGTAAGTGTCCACAACATCCTACCCCAGTTTCATCGCTATCGGACGAATGGTATATGAACGCATACGGAACTTTGTTGAAAGGCTTCGCGCGTCGTCGTTCAATTTGTTGAATCTACTCGTGCGCTACCTATTGTAAAGTGGGTTTACTAAGCCAGAAACCTTCCCTGAAGGGTACACACATCTCATCAAGTTTCTTCGCTATCGGACGAATGGTATATGAACGCATACGGGACTTTGTTAAAACGCTTCACGTGTCGTCGCTCATTTGTTGAATCTACTCGTGCGCTGCCCATTGCAAAATGGATTTACTAAGCCAGAAATCTTCCCTGGAGCAAACACAACATCTCACCCTAGTTTCATCGCTATTGGACGAATGGTATATGAACGCATACGTGACTTTGTTGAAACGCTTCGCGCGTCGTAGCTCATTTGTTGAATCTACTCGAGCGCTATCTACTGTGAAATGTATTCACTAATTTTGAAACCTTCACGTAAGTGTATACAACATCTCACCCAAGTTTCATCGCTATCGTACGAATGGTATATGAACACATACGGGACTTTGATGAAACGCTTCGCGCATCGTCGCTCATTTGTTGAATCTGCTCCTGCGCTACCTATTGTAAAATGGATTTACTAAGCCAGAAACCATCCTTGGAGTGTACTCAACATTTCACCCAAGTTTCAGCGCAATCGGATGAGTGGTATATGAACGCATAGGAGACATACCCACAGACAGACAAACTATCACGTAACATTGATTTTTATATATATAGATTTAGTGGTGCGCTGACTAGGAATAGGATTGGAAAGAGATGGAGAGAGAAAGAGAGATCTTGTCACGAGAATCTCTTCCTCAGTCTTCAACCTATTAACTCTACTCCACCCCGCCACTCATAACCCATCCTTCTCCTGCTAGGGGCAGATGAACTCGTTGTTCCACCCCTCAAAAAAACAATAACGAACTACTTTTCCTGCTGTGTCCATGTGGTTCAGTGCAAAATGTACGAGGTGTAAAATGAATATAAAAATTTGGTTGGACCTTAAACTGAGCAACGATCTAGTCGTTTCCACTGAAGGTACAATGTTTCGCCTCACGGATAAGAAATAGTCCTTGGTTCTTCCCCTGCTTATCAGACAAAGGGAAGATCCTATCGTCTGGTGATAAGCCTCGATACCTCCATCAATGCACCGTACCTTTACGTCCATTCTTCATTCGACATTGTTTGGCAGTATAATGCGAACAGTTCAGTTAATTATTAATTCACGGAAACGGCTTGGCTTCCTCCTTCAGTCTGATGATGCAACCACTCGCAAATTCTTTCAGTTGTTGAGAACTACCTTGACTGCGTCGTCGAGGTATTCTGTGTGCTTACTGAATCTCCCTATAAGTATGGCATTAATAAATCACTGGGCTCATGTGGAAATTAAGAGAACTCCTTAAGTGTAGGGATATTAACGTCTTCATATAGATGACGCTTTTCCACTGGCATCTGCAAACATCGCTGTGTCCATGCGCTCACCATTCCCGTAGCCTTAATTCTGAGTGCGCCATTTTCTTGAAATTGAAGATTTAATAAATTATTTTGATGTAATTTCTTTCATTTCCTTCATCTGTTTCATTCATCTTCATTCATTTCATCTCTTTAACTCGGGGGCGTGGTGGCTCAGCGGTCTAGCTGTATGCCTCTTACCAAGGCGGTCCGGGTTCGATTCCCGGTCAATGCATGTGAGATTTTCGACGTGAAATGCCATGTCCTGTGGTTCGGATTCCACGTAAAAAGGAGGTCCCGTGGCTCATAATCACAAGATTCACGGACACGTAAAACTACAATCTTCCTTCCTTTCCTTTCTCTTTAACTCCTCTCATTAGGTTGGCGTCAAGAAGGGCATCCGGTCGTAAACTCCATCCACCACATAGACTTTCATTGCATCTGAGCCCCGACTCCATTAAAAACTCGAATTACAAGGGGTAGACATACAATTATGTGGTTGTTGATTAATGAGTTGGAGGTGAGTTTCCACTGATTACTCATGGTCTAACGGGACAATTAAAGAGTGAAAGGATCTCTCGGATTTCAGAATTGAGCCCTGATGATTTGAATGAAGTTGCCTCTGATTGTAGCATGTAGAGGACGGGAATATGGGATGCTATATAAGTGCAATATCGTTCAGCAAGGCTTGTTGCATGATCACACTCCCTGCCCGCAGGTAAGCCTGCGGCTATATTTCAAATTCATAAAATATGAATATTTCAATCATTCCTGTCTGCTCTTGTAACCACCACAGATAGTGAGTAGAGTAGGCATCTTGTACAGGTAAGGAAATCTGACTTTAGGATATAATAAGCAGAGTAAGCGAAGTGGTCACAGTAAATGCTCTTTGTGAAGTAATGTAATTTGAGCAGTGATCGGACAGAAGAATATTTTGTCTTTGCCTCCATATAATTTTTTGTTTCATGCGGGTATGTTCACCTCTATTTTCAACCAAATATGGAATATTGTAAATCCTTTTTGAATCGGTTGCGTTGGAAAAACGGTTTAGTTAATCTACAAGAAGTTTAGTTGTGTTGTCCAAGTTGTGAAGAACTATGTCGCGGACTCCCACCAGGTTGACAAGTTAAGTTTCATGACGCGTACTGACCGGAGTTCATATCTCTGTATAGAAATTTCATTAACGACTGGAATGTACACTCACATTCACTACCCTCTGTCTCAGTTCACGCATTCAAATTTTGATATCTTCCCTGTCTTAGAGTTTAGTGGTTTAGATTTATTCAACACACAGTTTCCACATTTATAACTTCCTATAAATGAGCCAACCATTATTCAATGACCCGGGAAAGCAAATTCTATAAATCGACAAGTTTAAAATATATACATAACAAACTAATGTTATGGTGTTAGAAGCCATTTTGAACCTATTTTTATCATATGAAAAAAAGGAGGCTTTTAAGATCACTGTTGTCCGTGTGTGTGATATGTGTGTGTCCCTATTAAAATCTTAACAGCAGGAGTGATTCCAATGAAACTCAGTAAGGACATACTACTTGGTATATTCTGTGAATATACGTTCCATGTAAATTTTCACCCGCATTGGGTCTTCTTTAATTTTTTCCGCCTTTCTCATTTTTTATTTCGTGAAAACCACCAATAGAGATTTCTTTGCATTTAGCTCTCTTCTTGTGCATTTTCCTATGTTCTCTTCAGTTTGTTCCAGAAATGGAGATGTCTTCCCTCTCCCTCGCCCCTGTTTAGCAGTAGCTTTGGGCTTCTCCCTGCAGCGCTTCATATGGCAAATTGCTGAATTGAATGGTACTGGCAGCCGGCGTGTGAACTCTTTGCCAGCGGCCGCTGAAGAATGTTTATTACTTCGGCTCACCTGCTACAGATGGCAATCTACACCTTTCTTCACTTTGTGGACTCTGCTTCAAGATAAGAAATTTGTGTATTCAAGAGATTTATTGCGTCACATTGCGTCATATTTACAATACGTACACTTATTTAGTTGCAGTATTGGTAATACAACTCGGCGGTATTTGTTAGTTGTAGTCTTAATGATGTTTTGGTGAGATGCTGGAAGTGATGATAGAACTCCGGAATTTGCCTGTTTGGAGTGACTATGTGGTTGTTGTGAATGGTCAATTCTGATTGTACTGTATGGTACAGGCTACTTATCTGGTTAGGGGTCTTGTGCAGTCCGGCAGCGAGCAGTTCACATGGACACTAGTAACACGCGACTGACTGGTTTGCTATCTCTCTGGGCTGCTTCCCCCCCCCCTCCCGCATTCCTAAGTGCTGTGTGTACCAAGTGCAGGTGTACCTGTAGTGGGTTGCCAAGTCTAGACATGATGGTGTATGTAACTGTATTCAGGACGGTCTTCAACTATTAAAGTCCTTCGAATCAATTTTCACCACGTATAATCTAGTATCCGGTCTCTGAGAATGTCCCGGCGCCTTTAATACTGCTGTGAATACCGCCCTAGGTTTATTGAATAAAAGGTACATCGTACATCCTGATCGAAATTACATTTTCCTATTATTAACCCCCCCCCCCCCTATTTTCCTCACTTTTTTTAAAATCTAGCTTGGCTGTATCGCTATGTTGTGTCTTGTTTCCGACAGGGTGTATTTTTTAGTAGAGTGAAGAGGAGTGAGCTCTCCATGAAAGTGTGTTCATTTAAATTATTGGGGTTGCCTTTCGGTTCGTGATGAATTATTTTTAAGTCGGTTTCAATGTTAGTGAAACTGTGGTCCGCGTCGCACATGTGTTCGCATACGGCTGAGTGTGTCTCGTATTTTATCGCATTTCTTTGTTCACGGTAACGTATATCCACTCTTCTTCCGCTCTGTCCGATGTAATTAGCTTGACAACCTGTGACTTGGCACGTAATGGAATATACCCCTGACTTTGAATACGGCTCTTGTTTATTATGATTACTATTGTGCAGATGCTTACCGGTTGTGTTATTCGTTGTGAATGCTATTTTTATGCCTTGATTTTTGAACAGATTAGTGAATTTATTTGTGTTCGCATTCAAATAATTGGACCGCGCGATTTTTTTCTCATTATTGTCCGGCTTTGAAATCGTTTTATCCTTATTTTTATGCCTGGCTACAATTTGATCTATTTTTCTGGGCGGTAAATTGTTTTCCTTTGCTATTTGCTTGATTGTTATTATTTCCTTATTATAATTGTCTTTTGACATGGGCATGTTTAAAACCCTGTGCACCTTTGAATTGAACCCCGCTAATGTATGCCTACTGGGGTGATTGGACTGATTGTCAATTGCATACGAGTTTTTTTGTGGCTTTTCGGAATATGGAATATGAAAGCTATGAAATTTTTACGTTCGATGGTTATGTCGAGATAATTTTTTTCCGATCCATTTCGGATTCCTTAATGAATTTGATTGAGTGGCGTGGGCTATGAATGGTTTGGAGAATTGCTTCTTCGCTTGTTAATTCAATGTCGTAGATGCAAATTACATCATCCACTTATCTTTTCCACATTACTATTCCCTTAGTTGGGGTCTTTTCTAAGAACGCATTTTCCAGTGCATTAATGAAGATGTCGGCGATTAGCCCGTTTTGTTGTGACCCCATGGCTAGGCCCTCTGTTTGTGTGTACATTTTATTGTCGAATTGAAACACGTTTTGGCTCAGTACGACCCTCAGTAATCTAACAACCTCTTTAGTTTCTTTTGCCGAGGTGTTGGATTTTAAATTGTTTTCGATAGTGTTGATGGGTTCATTAATTGGAATATTGGTGTACATGTTAGTTATATCGAAGGATACTAGCCACTAGCTAGGTTTCATTTGTAGCATGTTCAATGCAGTTACTTATTCCGTTGTGATCTTTACAGAATTGTATGTCATTGGAATGACGGTGTTTTAAGATTTTTACTAACTCTCTACTGATTTTGAAATTTGGCCCATTCCTACAGCTGACTGTTGGTCTCATTGGGCACTCCTTTTTGTGTGTTTTGGTTGTCCCCATAATGACGGTATTTTCGGGTTCATGTTTATTAAATTTGATTTTTCGGCTTTGGTCAATATGTATTCTGTTTCTTTTAACGCACTTTTTATTTGTTTTTGTAATTTGTTGGTGGGGTCTTTTAGTATTTTTTTGATTTCATCGTTGTTCAGGAATTCGACTGTTTTATCGATGTATTCTGTTTTGTGCAGAATTACTGTGGTGTTCCCCTTATCTGCTTTCGTGACGACTAAGTCATGTTCTTTTATTTTATGTTTCAATGACTTTATTTCTTTGAGTTGCTTGTTGGCTTGAGTGTTGTTGCTTTCGCCCTTTCGTTTGAGGATTATTTTGGCTTCGTTGGTGGCCAGATTTTTGGTTAATTTCCTATCTTCTGTTGGAAGCTTGTGACTGGCTATCTCAATATCTGTGATAAATTGTTTTATATTGTGGTTCGTGTGTGCGTGTGTGCAGTTGTATTTCAATCATTTGTGTAACATATTCATTTCTTCTTGAGAATAAGTTACGTTCGTTCTGTTGTTTACTCTGCTGTGGAAATTGAATTCTTTGTTATTCGTTTGTTGTACATTAGGTAGATTGTTTTGTGTTTCTCCTAGTTTTCTTAGTTTAATTTAGAGCGATTCGTGCTTCCTCGTTGCTCTTATTTGGACAGTGTCATGTAGGTGTTCAGTGAAGCAGTTCCATTGGGATGCATGCCAGAAATTACTTAGTTGCAATTGAATGTCGTATAATTGTTGGTTGATTTTTTTCTTTCATATGTATGGGAATAATCATTCGTTATTTATCCAAAGCGCTTTAACTTGATTAGTTGAAATGATCGACGCTGGTGTTTTTGGTACGGTTTTAATTGGTACGTATTTATGGGTGAGATTTAGTTCTATACATTTTTTGTTGAACCAAATTGACTTGTTTAAGTTCACGATTTTAAGCCTGAGTGATATGAATCTCTTGGCTTCACGGTTTGCCTGACTAGCCGTGAACATTATGGGGTTTGAAGCCAGTTTTCAGTGTTGCCTTAGTAAACAAAGGTTTGGTGCATTTCAGTTGGTCAACATGAATGCACCCAAATGAGTTGGGTTACACCCCAATCCTGAAAACAATTATATGAGATTAATACATACAATTGGATGACCAGTTTCGATATTCAAGCGATCATCATCAGATCCATTATACTTAGGCAATACAATCTATGTCTGAATATACGGGTGAAAATATTTACAATATGTACAGTAATTTAGTTGCAGTATTGGTAATGCAACTCGTCGGTATATGTTAGTTGTAGTCTATCTGATGTTTTGGTGAGATGCTGGAAGTGATGGTAGAACTCCGGAATTTGCTTGTTTGGAGAGACTATGTGGTTGTTGTGAATGGTCAATTCTGATCTTACTGTATTGAACAGGCTACTAATCTGGTTAGGGGTCTTGTGCAGTCCGGCAGCGAGCAGATCACATCGACAATAGTAACACGCGACTGACTGGTCGGCTATCTCGCTGCGCTGCTTCCCCCTACCCGCATTTCTAAGGGATGTGTGTACCAAGTGTAGGTGTACCTGTAGTGGGTTGCCAAGTCTAGACATGTTGGTATATGTTACTGTCTTCAACTATTAAAGACCGTGGAATCAATTCTCGCCACGCATATACTAGTAGCCATATAAACGCTGCCGGTCTCTGAGAATATCCCGGCACCATTAATACTGCCGTGAATACCAGCCTAGGTTTATTGAAGAAAAGGTACATCGTACATCCTGATCCAAATAACTATTATCCCTCTATTCCCCCCCCCCCCTCCCTAGAATTTCTCCAAACCATTACTAGCCTACACCACTCAATCAAATTCACTAAGGAATCCGAAATCGTTCGGAAAATAAATTATCTCGACATAACCATCGAACGTTAAATTAATGAGCTCTCATATCCCATATTCCGAAAAGCCACACAAACCTCGCATGCAATCGACAATCAGTCCAATTACCCCAGTACGCATAAATTAGTGGGGTTCAATTCAAGGGTGCACAGGGCTTTAAACATACCCATGTCAAAAGACAATTATAATAAGGAAATAAGAATAATCAAACAAATAGCAAAGGAAAACAATTTTCCGCCCAGAAAAATAGATCTAATTGAAGCCAGAAATAAAAATAAAGATAAAATTATTCCAAAGCCGGACAATAATGATAAAAAATTCGCGCGTTTCAATTATGTGAATGCGAACACATATACAATCACTAATCTGTTCAAAAAAGCAAGGCATAAAAAGCATTCACAACGAATAACACAACCGGTAAGCATATGCACAAGAGTAATCTAAAAAGACCCTTATTCAAAGTCAGGGGTACATTCCAGTACGTGCCAAGACACAGGTTGTCTGGCTAATTACCTCGGACAGAGTGGAATAAGATTGGATGCACGTTACCATGAACATAGAAATGCGATAAAATAAGGAACACACTCAGCCGTATGCGAACACATGTGCGATGCGTGCCACAGTTTAACTAACATTGAAACCGACTTAAAAATAATTCATCACTAACCAAAAATCAGTGCTCTTGACATAAAGGAAGCAATAGAGATACACGTAGCCAAAAGAAACAACCGCAATAATTTAAATGAACACACTTTCATGGAGAGCTCACCCCTCTTCACTCCACTAAAAACACACCCTGTCGGAAACAAGACAAAACATAGCGATACAGCCAAGCTAGATAAAATAGGGGGGAAAATAGGTGTATACTAATAGGAAAATGTTATTTGGATCAGGATGTACGATGTACCGTTTCTTCAATAAACTTAAGCCGGTATTCACGCAGTATTAAAGGTGCCGGGACATTCTCAGAGATCGGCAGCGCTTATATGGGTGCTAGTTTATGCGTGGCGAAAATTGATTCCACGGTCTTTCATAGTTGAAGACCGTACTGAATACAGTTACATACACCATCATGTCTAGACTTGGCAACCCACTACAGGTACACCTGCACTTGGTACACACAGCACTTAGGAATGCGGGGAGGGGGAAGCAGGCCAGCGAGATAGCAGACCAGTCAGTCGCGTGTTAATATTGTCCATGTTAACTGTCCGCTGCCGGACCGCACAAGACCCTAACCAGATAAGTAGCCTGTACAATACAGTAAGATCAGAATTGACCATTCACAACAACCACATAGTCACTCCAAACAGGCAAATTCCGGAGTTCTACCATCACTTCCAGCATCTCACCAAAAAAATCATTAAGGCTACAACTAACAAGTACCGACGAGTTGTATTACCAATACTGCAACTAAATAAGTGTACGTATTGTAAATATTTTCACCCGTATTTTCAGTCGTAGATTTAATAGCCTACAAGCTGTACCCGGCATGCGTTGCAATGCCAATAAAAAAAAGTGTTGGCATTGTAATTTTGTTTCTTGAAGTGCTTTTGGATACACATTATTTTCTTCAATTTCCGTTAACTGCCTCTAAGCTATCGTAAAATGGATTTACTAATTTATAAGCATTTGTGGGAGCGTGGACAACGACTCACCAATGTTTCATCGCAATCGGATGAATGGTGTATGAACACAGATGGAACTTTGTTCAAACGCTTCGCGCCCCGTCACACATTTGTTGAAACTACTCGTGGGCTACCTAATATACAATGGAATTAGTAAATTAGAAACGTTCCCTGCAGTGTACACAATAACTCACTCAAGTTTCATCGAAATCGGATGAATGGTATATGAACGCATACGGGATTTTATTTATACGATTCGCGCACCGTCATTCATTTGTTGAATCTACCCGTGGGCTACTTATTGTGCAATGGATTTACTCAGTCAAAAACATTCCCTGCAGTGTGCACAAAAACTCACCCAAGTTTCATCGCTACCGGACGAATGGTATATGAACGCGTACTTTGTTGAAACGATTCGCGTGCCGTCGCTCACTTGTTGAATCTACTCGTGCTCTGCCTATTGTAAAATAGATTTACTAAGCCAGATACCTTCTTTGGAGTGTACTCAACATCTCACTCAATTTTCATCGCTATCGGACGAATGGTATATGAACGCATACGGGACTTTGTTGAAACGATTCGCGCGTCAACGCTCATTTACTGAATCTACTCATGCGCTACCTATTGAAAAGTGGTTTTACTAAGCCAGAACCCTTCCTTAGAGTGTACTCAATATCTCACCCAAGTGTCGTCGCTATCAGACGAATGGTATATGAACGTATACGGGACTTTTTTGAAACGCTTCGCGCGTCGTCCCTCATTTGTTGAATCTACTCGTGCGCTACGTATTCTGAAGTGGATTTACTAAGCCAGAAACCTTCGTTAGAGAGCACTCAATATCTCACCCAAGTTTCATCGCTTTTGGACGAACGGTATATGAACGCATACGGGACTTCGTTGAAACGCTTCGCGCGTCGTCGCTCATTTGTTGAATCTACTCGTGCGCTACCTATTGTAAAATTGATTTACTAAGCCAGAAACCTTCCCTGGAGTGTACTCAACATCTCACCCAATTTTCATCGCTATCGGACTAATGGTAACATATGTGAACGCGTACGGGACTTTTTTTCTGAAACGCTGCGCGCGTTGTCGCTCATTTGTTGAATCTACTCGTGTGCTGCCTATTGTAAAATGATTTCCTAAGCCAGAAACCTTCAATGGAGTATACACAACATCCCACCCAAGTTTCATCGCAATCGGAATATGAACGCATAACTGACTTTTTAAAGCGATTCGCGGATCGTCGCTCATTTGTTGAATCTACTCGTGCGCTACCTAAGTAAAATTGATTTACTAATCCAGAAAGCTTCCCTGGAGTGTACTCAACATCTCACCCAAGTTGCATTGCTATCAGACGAATGGTATATGAACGCATACGGGACTTTGTTGGAGCGCTTAGCGCGACGTTGTTCATTTGTTGATTCTACTCGTGTTCTACCTATTGTAAAATGGATTTACTAAGACAGAAACCTTTCCTGGAGTGTACTCAACATCTCACCCAAGTTTCATCGCAATCGGATGAATGGTATATGAACACATAACGGACTTTGTTGAAACGCTTCACGCGTCGTCGCTCATTTGTTGAATCTACTCGTGCGCGACCTATTGTAAAATGGATTTACTAAGCCAGGAACCTTCCCTGGAGTGTACTCAACATCTCACCTAAGTTTCATCGCTATCGGACTAATGGTAACGTATATATCGCGTACGGGACTTTTTTGAAACGCTTCGCGTGTCGTCGCTCATTTGTTGAATCTACTCGTATGCTGCCTATTGTAAAATTATTTACTAAGCCAGAAACCTTCCCCGGAGTGTTCACAACATATCACCCAAGTTGCATTGCATTCGGACGAATGGCATATAAACGCATACGGGACTTTGTTGAAACGATTCGCGCGTCGTTGCTCATTTGTAATTCTGCTTGCGTGCTACCTATTGTAGAATGGATTTACTATGCCAGAAACCTTCAATGGAGTATACACAACATCTCACCCAAGTTTCATCGCAATCGGATGAATGGTATACGAACGCATAACGGACTTTGTTAAAGCGATTCGCGCATCGTCGCTCATTTGTTGAATCTACTCGTGCACCACCTATTGTAAAATTGATTTACTAAACCAGAAACCTTCCCTGAAGTGTACTGAACATCTCACCCAAGTTTCATCTCAATCGGATGAGTGGTATATGAATGCATAGGAGGCATACACACCCACACACCCACATACTATCTCGTAACATTGATTTTTATATATATATAAGTGTAATGGATCTGATGATGATCGCTTGACGATCGAAACTGGTCATCATAGTGTATTTATTGATCTCATGTATTTTTTTTCAGGATTAGGGTATAATCCCACTTATTTGGGTACATTCGTGTAGACCGACAGAAAAGCACCAAACTTTTGTTTACTAAGGTAACACTGAAAAATCGCTTCAAACCCCATAACATACACTTATGAGGGAAGCTTCTTTTGTCCAAACTACACGGTCATCAGCCCATTAGTTTGCAGATGGCGGCTATGTATGTGTGCAAATCGATTCGCCCTATCAATTCAAACACGGTGAAACCGAATTGAACAAAATTTGGATACGAGGTAGCACTAGCAAAGAAAAGCTCAGTTTTATATCGCCGTCATCTTGACGGAAACGAAATGGCGGCCACCCTAATGTTCCAAGCTTGAATCAAATTACGACTAACCTAATCACCTGATCTCTACCAAATTTTGCAACAACATATCTTTATGTGGGAAGCGTATTTTGACCAACCTACAAGGTCATCATCCCAATAGTTTGCAGATGGCGGCCATGTATATGTGCAAATCGATTCCCCTGTCAATTAAAGCACGGTGAAACCGAAATGAACGAAATTTGGTACAGATGTTGCAGTAGGAAAGTGAACCTCAGTGTCATGTTTTATATCGCCGCCATATTGACGTAAACGTAATGGTGGCCACCCAAATGTTCAAAGCGTAAAACAAATTACGACCAACTTAACCATCCGATCTCTACCAAATGGTGCAGCAATATACGTTAATGTAGGAAGCGTCTTTTACCCAAACTACTAGGTCATCAGCCAAATAGTTTCAAGATGGCGGATGTATGAATCAAGCAAGTATTATAGCCTAACCGTAACTTACGATTCAATAAGGCCTGGCCTCAACAATTCAGCTTATCGTACATAGGGAGGTTTAATCTCTCCTCAAAGAGGTGATCGGTAGGATATTAGATATTATAATAGAATATATAAGCGTAGAAGTAACGAACAGGTCAGGCTTACCGTGCGATATCGTTGTGGGCCCGTGCCGTCCCGTTGTCGAAATGACCTCTATCTTTACTCGTAAATACACATATTTCCGTAACTTCCTAAGTTTATATCCTTTTAGGAATGTATTGAACAAAATAATACATATTTAGTATCAAATGGTTTATAGAAACGCCAGAAAACACTAATGAAAAAGTTGATTTCAAAATAAAATATGATACACTTGTACTAAACCAGTTGTGTATCAAGTATTATCATAGCGCATCCGTGGCGTAATGGTAGCGACTTTGGGCTCATAGTCTGGGGGTTCGTGGATCAATGCCCTGTAGGTTCTATTTTTTAAATTAGTTTTTTATATTTATTGATTTATAACTACTCACACGTTATAATGTTAAGCATTTTATAGTGTGCATTTGCAATCGAATATATTATATATATTCTGATAACACCACATATTGTTACGTCCTTGGGGGTTTAACTGTGGGCCTGGTATGGGATTGTGGAAATGTTGGCAGGAAGCTACGTGTGAGTAGGTGTTAATGAATGATTGCTGAGTGGACAGAATCTGGAGGCCGCTTAGCGACCTTGCCTTGAGAGCTGGCTCGGCGAGTGCTGAGTGCGCGTTCTGGTCAGACAATATGCCTGACCACTTGTAATGGGAACCAATCATACAGCTCGGAAAAGTGGGATTCGGGGATGTAAGCGACGGCGTTTAAGAGACGCAAGAGATTGATTTAAATGTGTAAAAGTGGCTTCAATGCTTTAAGTGATGAATGTGTAGCAGTACTGGAGATTCCAGTGGTGTGATTGAATTGAGTGTGAAATCAATGTAAAAATAAAGAAGACAAATTTAGTAAAGGTTCGGAGGAGGTAGGAATAACTAAGGAAAACCCTTGAGATACACTCACCTGAGACAGCGATACGTCGAGCAGCGGTCGGGCAGCGAGATAGTAGGCGTAAGATGCTTAGTCCTTGGTGTAGCTGGCATTTAAACGAATTGCTAGTGTTTGTGTATTGTAATCAGCAGATTCCTGCTCCACATACCAGGTAGCTAGGTGTTTGTTTAAGGTGTGGCAATTGTTACCGCATGTATGGAAGTTGGCTGGCTAGGCCTGTGTAGCTCTCATTGTTGTTGGTTCATTTTAGGGACTGTCGGTTGAAACGGGGATGAAAGGGGACGAAAGGTGGTGACTACGCCTTGTGGGAACCTCAGAGTTTAACAAGATCTCCACTGGATCGAATGATCGACCTCGATAATTGTGAGAGTCGAGGGGCGGTGTATGGATTTTGTCTCTTCTTCTTCCTCTTCTTCATTTTCATCCTCTTCTCCTCCTCCTGTCCTGGTGTCTTCTGTGTGTGTAGGTATGTAGATGACTATTTGCTTGGTTTGTGAATGCTCTGTGGTTTGGGTGAGGTATTTAAGGGTGGTACATTGTTTTTATACATAGTGTGGTTTTGATGCTTATGGGGATGATGGTGTTTTAAATATACAGCGTTATGATAATACAATACAATGCGATTTAATATAATATGCGCCCATACAATGCGATACAATATGATGGTGGACAATACAATATAATACAGTAGTGGACAATGCAATAATTATAATGGTTAGGATGATTGTGAAAATGATGTGAGTGAATAATTTGCATACTTTATTTTGTGGGATGAACAGGTAATGGCCCTTTGTGATACTGTATTTACATGTGGATTGTGCTTAAAATTAACTTATATTTATAGTGACGTTCTATCTCTAACTTATGATATACGGTACCGCCTAAGCTCATGAGCTACGCTATTTCTTCTTATGATCTATGCACATTGTATGTCTAAGCTTATAATATAAACGGCCGTGTTATGCCTAACTTACGAACTATGTGGCCACACTATGCTTTGGTTGTGAGTTTACATTCTGTAGTCAGGTAAGCTCTTTTGTCAACAGTGAGGAACGTCATTCACAGACTATGACGTCTCTCAGTGTTATGTGTTTGTGCCTCATGGCTGATATTTTAGCGTATGTGTGCAATGAATTGTGTGTAATTATGTGTTTAATATCCGATGCCCCACAGGCATCGGGCATTACCGTGTCGGTGTTTTCTTGGCATGCGGTGACCTGTGGAAAAATGTTGCAATCTGCCAAGTCCGTGATCTCCTGTCCTGATATATGAAGGTGTGTTATCTCCTTTCATTCATTCATTCGTTTATTTGCAATTGGGGGTGTGTCCCCCGGTGGCAAATTAGATATACATAACAAATAAATAACTGTACATAACAATTCACTAACAATTAAACTGGAGTATTTACACAAATAGTCAGTCTTTTCTTAAACACACCTATATGTTTGGGAAAAGGCTCTAAGACTGCGGCAGGTAGAGAGTTCCAATTATCAATGGCACGGTTTACGAATGAATATTAACCATAATTTGTTCGCTGTGGTCGGCCCTTAACTTTGAAAGGATGATCACTCCTACCCATGTAAGTAGGCTTTTCCATACGTTTGCTAAGCTCACCCCATGCTGGTTGATTTGTATACGTGTTGTACATAGCGTAGAGTCTAGATTTCATCCCCCTAGCCTCAAGTGATTCCCACCCAAGTTTCTTTAACATACGGCTCACACTGCTCCTGGGATTAAAGTCACTGAGCACAAATCTAGCGGCCTGTCTTTGTACCATTTCCAACTCATTTATGAGCCCTACTTGATATGGATCCCAAACCGCCGAGGCGTATTCCAGAATAGGACTTACACGTGACAAATATCCTAATTTTTTAGCAGAGGTACTACTTCCTTTTAATACCCTCATTACAAACTGCAGGGATTTGTAAGCTTTAGAAACTACACATCCTATATGTCTACTCCATTTCATACCATTTCTTACGTGAACGCCCAAATATTTGCAAGAATCTTCTTCTACAAGTATTTCCGAGCCAATCTTATATTGAAAATCTTGCCTTTGCACTTTCCCTATTTTTAAGAGACTACATTTTCTTGTGTTTATTTTCATTTTATTTTCAATCGCCCACTTATAGACCAGGTTCAGGTCATCTTGAAGTACTGCATTGTCTTGTGAGTCATGTATCTTTCGATATATTACACAATCATCCGCAAACAATCGACAGTCACTGCGAATCCCATTTGGTAAGTCATTTATAAACGCCAAAATAACAAAGTTCCGATTACGCTGCCCTGAGGGATACCCGACGTTACAGTAATTTCATCCGAGAATCGGCCTTCAACTTTCACTTTCTGGGAACGACCCGTCAAAAATTCTTGGATCCATAAAATTACTCTTCTATCAATCTTCGTCGAAGCTAATTTATGGAGTAGCATGTCATGTGGCACGACATCAAATGCCTTCGCAAAATCTATAACTACGGCGTCTACTGAAACTCCATCGTCTAACGATTCGCTAATACCATGAAAAAGTGATAACATCTGACTCTCGCATGAGTAACCTTTCCAAAATCCATGTTGCCTATCATTAAACCATGATAATGTTTCCCACTGTTCCCTCAAGTAGTCGCAAATGAGATGCACCATCTGTTTACAAACGATGGACGTAAGACTAACCGGCCTGTAGTTGCCCAATTCAAGTCTGCTCCCTCCCTTAAATATTGGGACTATCGTAGTTCTTTTCCAGTCATACGGGATTTGCGCATTGTTTATTGACACATTAAACATCACCTCCAAGTATCGTGCCACGGCCCTACCTCCTAGTTTAAGTACTTCACTAACAATATCATCAGGACCCTTTGATACATTGAAACGTAATTTTTGTATTAGCTTTACAATTGCTGACTGGTTTATTTGGAGAAGTGGAGCCCCTGATTCGCCGTTAAGGTCCAACACACAGCTATTGGATTTATTGAACACACTACCATAAAAGACATTTAATTCATTAGCCATGGCCTGCTTCTCAGTATTTAATTTACCGTCACCGGACATTATCATCGACAAATTATTTGAATTTCCCTTTATTCTCCTAACATAACTGTAATTTTTTTTCCACCCATCGCCTCCCGAACCAGGTAAACCTTGCATATAATTGTCATGAGCAGCCCTCTTTTTTAAGACGAACTCTCTTGATAAGGAATTAAATTTCAACATATACTTGCCACTATCATGTCTTTTATTGTATAATTTCCTAATTTTCCGTTTAAGACTCCTGATTTCCCGTGTGTAATACTTAGGATCTGGGTTTTGTTTCAGTAACTTAAATGGAACAAATTTATCAATAGCGCTATTTAAAATTTTCAAAAAGTTAGTCCACAGGATATTAATGTGATTTCCTTCCGATGCCCATCCTACAAATAGCTCATTCAAAAACCCCTGAAATTTGCTCTGATCCGCCCTGCGATACTGGAATATGATCTTATTTGCTACATCAGAGTCTAATGTTGTAATATCACCGTATCTAATATTTAATTCAACCCCAGAATGGTCACTAATTCCTGGTACTTTCAGACAGTTAATATACTGCTCTACAGGCCTTACGAGATAAACATCTAAGGTATTATTGCCTCTAGTTGGGAAGTCAACTACTTGGGAAAATTCCCCCTCCCTTAAGAATTTGTTTGCAGCGCTCTGAGCTTGACCACAGCTAGTTGACTCACCAGACCAGTCTACTTTGGGGAGGTTTAAATCTCCGGCAATTATTATGCTCTTTTTCATAGCATTACCCGTACAAGTTTTATCATACAGTGTGTCGAGAAGCGAAAAGTTATCTTTCGGTGCTCTATACACCCCTATCACCTGAAGAGGGAATTTATTCCCTTTATCCGAAATTTGTACACATACCATTTCATGATCCGTATCAGCCCACTTTAATAAACTAGCTATATTTTTACGCACACAAATAAATAGCCCACCACCTCGCTTCCCCCGATCCCTTCTGTACATTTCGTAGGTCCCTTGAATTATTTCATTACTATTTATATCCTCATATAACCAAGATTCAGTAGCAATGACAATGTCCGGAGAAAATGTCTCTACAAGATTCCAGAATTCAATTAATTTATTTCCTAAACTCTGACAATTAACCTGCAGTAATCTTAGAGTCTTACCTCCGCAGCAAATATCCAGAAGTAGCTCCTTCTGTTCCCGTCGGCTGGCAACCTCTGGACCTGCTCCTCCTCACAATGGCCGGCACGAACCGATGACCCTGTCATGTAGGCTCCCTAGGTTGAAAGCGCCCCGTCGATTTAAATGCAGCCCGTCTCGGGCGAAGTCACGGCCACCAATCCAGCAGTCAGCATCTACGTACACTAATCCCAGTTGTGCACAAACCCAGTTCATGCGGTCATCTACAGTCTTAACTCGCATTAACGGAACATCTGCCCGCCGAACAATGCCACTCATTATAATTTTTGCATTTCTAAACTTGCTTTTAGCTTTTCTGCCTAGTTCGTGGAGCTCCCCCATGATGTTGCTGCTCGTGCATCTCTGAAAGTGAAAGCATACAGGTTAAAGATTATATTGCAGCAGCTAGCCGTGTACTCCCTTTTTATTGCAACTCTTTATGTATAGCTGTGTGCGTGAGTGAGCTGCGCTGTCGAATTCGGCAATAAGTCGACCAGTGTTGCTTTCGTCGATTAGGTCAACGTTTGTGATCCTGATTTGGGGCGTAGTGGTTTGGGATTGGCGGATAGGGTGTGTGCTACGTTTCAAACGGTTTATTTCAGATTTTCCATGCGCTGCGTGATGGAATTGGCTGGATTATGTGTTTCCCTGCGTCTAAACTGTGTCTAATGAGAGCGTGTGGCTGTGTTGAGGTACTTGAGTGCTTCGAGATATATGTTCTAAGGGGTGTGTGGGTTATTTACTTTTGCTTTGCTAGCGTGCAGTGGTGCGGAATCGATTTAAACCTGTTCTATTGGTTTAACCCCGTCGCTGGGCCAGTTGTATTGGTCCTTTCAGTTGCGACGGCCCACGCCTCCACGAAATTTGTTACGTCCTTGGGGGTTTAACAGCGGGCTTGGTATGGGATTGTGGAAATGTTGGCAGGACGCAATGTGTGAGTAGGTGATAATGAATGAGTGCTGTGTGGACAGAATCTGGAAGCCGCTTAGCGACCTTGCCCTGAGAGCTGGCTCGGCGAGTGCTGAGCGCGCGTTCTGGTCAGACAATGTGCCTGGCCACTTGTAATGGGAACCGAACGTATAGCTCGGAGGAAGTGGGAATCGGGGATGTAAGCGAGGGCGTTTAAGAAACACAAGAGATTTATTTAAAAGTGTAAAAGTGGCTTTAATGCTCTAAGCGATGAATGTGTAGCAGTACTGGAGATTCCAGTGGTGTGAATGAATTGAGTGTAAAAGCAATGTAAAAAAATGAGTGAGTACAAATTTAGTAAACGTTCTCAGGAGGTAGGAATAACTAAGGAAAAACCTTGAGATACACTCACCTGAGACAGTGACACGTCGAGCAGCAGTCGGGCAGCGAGACGGTAGGCGTAAGATGCTTAGTCATTGGTGTGGCTGGTATTTAAGCAAATTGCCAGTGTTTGTGTAATGTAATCAGCAGATTCCAGCTCCACATACCAGGTAGCTAGGTGTTTGCTTTACGTGTGGCAATTGTTACCACATGTATGAAAGTTGGCTGGCTAGGCCTGTGTAGCTGTCGTTGTTGTTGGTTCATTTTAGGGACTGTAGCCTGAAACGGGGATGAAAGGGGGGTGACTACGCCCTGTGGCAACCCCAGGGTGTAACAATACCCCACCACTAGAATACAGCGATTAATATTCGTTGACCTTGATCCGCGTTAGAGACAATTGTTGTTGTTGTTGATTCTTTAGGAGCTTGCGGCATCATGGCCTTACTTGGGTGTGTGTAGAAGTTGTCTAGCTAGCCTGTGTTGCTATGATGTCTCTAGGCTTACTAGTGTGTGTACTTTTATACGAGTAAGGATTTGGGTAGGAAGCTGTTGTTGTTTCATTCGAGATGCATGGACATCATGGTCATTTAGCCCCGTGTACTTGGGTAAGTGTAGAATTTTGTATTTTAACCTGTGTTATTGTGATGGCTGTATTAGTGTGTGTGTGTGTGTGTGTGTGTGTCTGGCTGCGTGGCTCAGGGGTAACCTTCTCGCTTGCTGAGCCCAAGGTTGCAGGTTCGAAACCTGGCGCAGTCAGCTGGCATTTGAGGGTGCGCAAATGCGAGGGAACCGTGTCAGTACATTTACTGGCACGTTAAAGATCCCTTCGGGGCAAAATTCCGGCACCCCGACGTCTCTAAAAGCCAGGGTAGTTAAAAGGGACGTAAACCAATAACATTATTATTATTTTATTGTATTAGTGTGTGTATACGGTATATAATTCAGGTGAGGATTCAATCAAGCAGCGTTTAATATCCGCATAGCACGTTGTATTTCAACAAGCTACTACAACCAATATTCAATTATACTCCTTGAAAAGGACAAAGATTTATAACTATACCCATGCATTTAGGAGAAAGTAGGCTATATGTTATTTACTGAACATCTTGTTGCTTATGTATCTGTGAAATGAGTTTAGAAGGCAGTGATATTTTTGTCTGATCGCAGCAGACTGGGAGAACTGGCTATTGGCATGCAGAAACACATGCAGGTTATTTATCGAGGACTTGGAGTGCAAATGATTAAAGATTAAAGCATTTAGGTTTGTATTAGACACGCTGTTGTGAAGGCACTGGTTAATATATTGTTTGTAATGTAATACTTACTTGAGAACAGCTGGTTGCTGATACGATGGATTATATTGCCCATGAATGCAAGGAATCATGTATAAATTAGAGAGCCATTCGATATGTTGTCTTGTAGCAGACATTATTGATATTTATTGCTCAGGTTTTGGAGCTAATGTTTAAGCCGGCAACAATGAAATTTTTGTCGTGTAGACCGATGATGGAAGGACTGACGAGTCTGTGTTATTGTATGAGACACAGGGTGTCTGTAATGTTGGTGTATAGTGATTTTTTTTGTCATTGAAAATCTACGAGGTATTTAGATGGTTTCATTCCCTACACATAGCTACACTGAACGAGATTCATGGTCAATACAATTTACAAATACACTTTGAGGTATAATAATGAATAAACTTGGAAATTAATAATCATGTGATAGGATTTTAAAATTATAAACAGTTCTTAAATAATTCTTGAATTTTAAAATAATATGAGTTGAATGCCAAGCTTAAATTTCTCTATGCTTGACCGACACTAGAACCTGCCAATCTTCGTTTGTTTTGATACATTTGTGAATGTTATCCTGATCATGTGACGACGTTCAATTAATGTCGTGGTATTGGAAATACACGCATTATATTGAAAGCAACGTGAGTCGTGGCAGCTTGCCATAGCAGTTGCTGACTTCCTTTCTTCTTTCTTCTCATTTAACTTACGACAATTTGTCGCAAAGAGCGATATATCGTGGAGGTAGTAGTGCCCTGTTAGGAGGGTTTTTGATCTGTAAATATTTGTGTAGTATTAGATTAGTGTTTTTGTTTACCAGGACTTCATTGAGTATAGATTTGATTTTCCTTGCAATAAACGCGTATCGTCTATTTTCATTTAGCTTCAAGTAGGATTCGTTTAGATGAATAACGTTAAATTTAAACGTTGGAAATGACACCGTCATAACTTAGCTATTTTTATTGTGCTCGTAAATGTAAAATAACGCTAGCCTTGTAAGCAAGTGAATGTCTTGCTTTGCTGTAAATTCTCAGATGTTATTAGTATTATTATTATTATTAGTCATTCCTGATGTATTGCGTAGGGACGATTTACGTGTCATACTCTTAGTGTGCTTGCTATCGTTTTGTATTTAGGATTGTGAGAGACTCAAGTTAGATTTATCAGTCGGGACTTTTTTTTACCATTTCCTTTCAGGGCAGATTAATACGAACTAGCCGATTTTGTTTTACCTCTCATTACTAGGCTAGGGATCTGCTCTTTTGTGAATAAACTTATTGGATTTGAACTTAAGTCTGTCCTCTTTCTTGATTAGGTTTAATTTATTGCGTCGATGCATTCCTCTGGGCTGGTTAAAATAGAACCTCACCAATTCCCCACACCCCCGAGTGCAGCTTTTCGTGCTGAACCAGTCCAAGAATGTGTCGTTTCCCTGGCTGTGTGTGTTGGTTGGAGAAGGGCCTTGGAAGGGCCATTTGAAACCAGTGGCTCCCTAAAATCCTTGTCTAACAGGCACAATATAGCAGTGGTATTTACGATTATCTCGCCACGCAGCCGTCATGTTAAATCGCTCAGCATTACCGCTGTGAGAAGTTGAAGCATGTCTGGTGATCGGAGGTTCGATTTCCGGAGCTGACATAAGCTATCCTGAGTAAGGATTTCCGCCTGTATTTCACACTCTCTCCAGGGATATCCTGATAACCTTTTTCAAATCCCGGGGCACCTACCCTATCACTGAACTTAATAATTACAGTTACACACACTTCTCCAGTCACGAGAGAAACACAGGTTCTCAGACAAATTTTCCACACACCAAGCCCCTAATACGAACTAATAACTTTAACGAGAAATTTGCGAGAGATATCAGGTATATTGATGAGTGAATGGAAATATTATTCATAATCGTACATTCTCTGGCGTGACAATGGGTCGCAATGATATCACTTGTTGCTGTTTTTTCGTATAACTATTAACAATGGACATTCTTGGGCTAGAACGGGAGGATCCAAATGAAAACATGTGAATAACACCAATCGGTGGTCACTGAAACAGTGGTGTTAGTCGTGACCATGCAAAACGCTGTATTCGATGACAGCCACCGTCTGTTTGATGTATGTGGTAAGTGCATCGCTATGCTGTACCAGCAGTGAAGAGTTAAGTTTTTTGCACGACGGAAAACAGTGGAGAGTGGCTCCATGGAGCGCAGTTAACTCATCAAATTATCAGAGTTAAATCTACGACGCGCTGATTATGCATACATGAAGAAACAAAAATATTTGAAGATATGCTGAATAGGTGGAGGGAAATTGAGAACTTGAACATCGCATACCTGGAGTTGGCTATTCAAACAGTTCCACAACCAGTGGAACAAGACACTCCACAGGAAGTGAGTATGAACCATTGTCACAGAGAAAGCATAGGTTAAACTTAAAGAATTTATCCCTGACGCCACACCAGAGAACGTTTACCACTATAATTATCATGCCTTCAACTCCCATAGTATGCTGTCGATACGCAGTCAGTGAATTAAAAATGAACTGAATTGCTAAGTGATATTGAATTACGTCAATACAAGACGACAAGAACGTTCGCTCTTTAAGGGCAACTGACAGTTATAAATACAATTTATAAAACAATACCCAATATCATAGCTCGATAGGGCAAGGGAATTTGGTTCATCTATGGATTATTAATACATGCAAATGTGAGCAAAGGCAGCAGCGAAACTTGTCAAGCTTGACAATTTCAAAGCATCCATTATGTTCATCAACAGATTTAAGGCTGAATAGGGCATTGCTGGCTTATGCGTTACCATATTCGTCACACGAGAGTTTGTTGAAGACGTGAATGCATTACATTAAGCACGAGAACTTGTTGAACTTCAATGTATTGAGCCCGAATGCTGATGTTTGATTAGCCAATCGATGATGATATTGATCGACTGTACGGAATTGTATCAGATTTTCTGAGTTGGAAAATAATATATAAGTTCTTTGGTTAGAACATGATTGACTTTGCATGCCAGTAAGTGTATTTAACTATTTTTCTATTTTTTCCATTTTCAACGATTTTTTGCAACACTGGAAAATTATTTATAATTATTTTGAGATTTTTGGAAATATTAAAATTATGGAAAACCTTGAAAATATACGAATGATAATGTATTGAAGTTCACATGCCTCAAGTTTTTAACTCGAGTCTACTAGGAGCTCTGTCTATTTGAAGCCTTGTGAGGTAGGCGCGTGTCGCTAATCTTGAAGATGAAACGTGCTAAGTGATTCAGAATTGTATCTGTAATTTTATGGAAGGAATCGAATGTATTTCAGTAGCCAATGAGTGCTTCGAGTATTTGTTGAACGTTTGGAAGCATGATTTTGGTGCTATTTGTTCAGTAGATTATTTGAATTTCTGTGTTAATGCCGGTTGAGGAACCGATGAATTGTCAAGACCGTGGACATTTTGGAATTTATTAATACCATAAAGTAGACATGAACGATGACCAGAACAATACAGGATTCATAATCGTCGAGAAAACAATGACCACGATATTGCGCGAATTTTCTGTGTGGATGGTCACATACGTAAATATGTGCACATGTCACACAACTGACTTTTTAGAATCAGTGTGAGTGGGGATGAAAAGGCATTTTGTTATTAACCCGCACAGTGTAAAATCAGTGCTACGATTATATCTACAAAAATGACTACAGAACGAGCTCACCATCCACATGGTTTGATTTCACTCACATACACGTGGAGGTGAGATAAGATGAATCTTTTATTGCTATGGGAGAGTGGAAGACCGAGCAGGTACGAGGCCCAAGAAGAAGACGATGGTTCAGCTCTAAACCACGAGCTTACGTCTTAATACCATGAGTGGGGCTATATTTACATCAGAAGCTACAGACATGTCAGTTTGGAGCACATCAATGCTTTGTAGGATTTTGTAAAGGTTTGAAAATGTACAGTATATTATATTAAAGGTCATATGAAGCACAATCGAATAGGTAGGCAACTTTAATAATCATAGCATAGTGAAATCGTATCATTTTTAACTCAAGGAGTCGTGCAGTATTGTATAATAATAATAATGTTATTGGTTTTACGTCCCTTTTAACTACACTGATCTTCTTAGTTTGAGTTCATTGAGATTTTCTTTGTGAGCAGTAACTCATCATTCTTGAGTTGAGTAGGCAGTGGTTCAGCAAGTCTGTAAGTAAAAATGTGAACCTGTTTTAAACGTGTTTATTAGGAACGCAGCTGACAAGGGAAGTCTTCGCGCCACTACACTCCGATCGGGATGAAACTCAGGAGACGAATAGCTGAGGAAATGTACCAAACAGGACAGGAAACCGCATCGGCTCAAATTAATATTCAATACCATTTTTATTGTATGAAACGTCCGCACATCGAGCGCGCGCTAGTAAGAGCGGCACAAGGAACGGAGCAGACACCGCAAACGAGTTGTTGGCTCGACTGTCACGTTTAGAACATGTACTTTATTGGTTATTAATTCGGTCCGTGTTTTGGGGGCTAATTTGACGTCTTCGTTACAGGTCTCATGGCAAACCGTATAGATGACCCAAGTTTTTCCGTTAAAACGGAAGATAGCTTGGTTATGCTTGACCTCGACAACGATGCAGAATACGACAGGGAGCACGATGAACCTGCGGCAGAAGTGATGTAAGTGTGCAATATAAGAAAGCCGCTATTGATTTTGGCGTAATCGAGGAGGTAAACAACGGAAGTTCCAAACTGTGCATCGCCGCTATAAGAAGTTGAAGTGTCGTAATGACCTTGACATATGGGAGAAACATGTTGAGCGCGGAGGTACGAAAAAAGAAAAACTGAAATTAATTTTCGATGCAACCGCTAAAAAGTTTCAATGCGCCAGAGAGGGAAGAAAGGTTGTTCATGACAGTGATATCCGGAAATGGGCTCGTGCGGCAGCACGGAGAGTAGGTGATGAACCCTTTCGGGCATCGAAAGTTTGGCTCTCCCATTTTAAAAGATCTTCCGTATTGTGTCAAGAAAAGTGACAAAATTCGTGTCACATAATTATACAACAAATCATGCTGACCTACTTGCAAGTGCGACAACCTCTGTTGGAGATGTTGCGGAAGCCATTGAAACCAATAGTCCAATGTGTGTCTTTAATACAGACCAAAGTGGGTTTAACATGGAATCTCACTCTGGACGAACTCTTCACAGCAAAGGTTACAAGCGTATATTTGCTGAAGCACAATCCCTAAATTCATTAACGCATAGTTACACCGTCCAACCAATAATCTCCGCGGACAGTCGTCTGCTTCCCGTTCTACTTGTGGTATTACAGGAAAAGAACGGAGTCTTTGGACCAAGAGTTAAGGACACCTTGTTTACTACACCTAATTTATATGTATTCGCTTCCAAGTCGGGTAAATTAACTCAACATTTATTTCAAGGGTGGCTCCTAAATGTGTATTTTCCGTTAGTCCCCGATTTTAGTGTACTGGTTTTAGATTCATGGACTGGACAAACAGAAGATGCTATACTTGCAGCTAAACCAAATGACAAGGACATTGATGTCAAGATTGTACCAAAAGGAACCACAGGTATAATTCAACCCCTGGCTGGATGTAGCCTATTTGGATTTCTGATATGGAAGAATTTCATTCGAACTTTCTACGATAGTGTGCTGTTACATGGTCTAGAGTTCAATATTCACCTACGTAACAACATCTTGAAAGTTCAGTCTTTTACACACAACCAATTGTCATCCCCACGCTTTCAAAGCATGTGGCTGGCTTTGTAGATGAACGACCGTCCAACTTTCCGAACCCTGTTGTTTTTTGTTTTAAAAGTCCTTTTCTGGATATTTGTGGCCAGTGTACAAATACTGCCATACTCACGTGTGACTGGTGTAAAACAAATCTATGTATTGACCACCTTGTTCGTGACATTCACCTTTGTGATACGTTCATTGATTGAAACAAACAAGATATGATAAACAACTGATACTCGTTAATTGTGTCAAGTACTGTACTTATTATTAGGTATCGGTTGCATTTTATTTCGGTAATTGTATATAATACCTCGGTAATATATCTCGGATAATGAACAGATTACGGTAGCAACCCTGCTACTATGTTATCCATATTGATGAATTTTACAGCTTAATTTGGTTCCGTTATAAGGTAACACGTCCTGCATATTACTAAAAAAAAGTACATCCACATTGAAGGCCACGCGCTTGTATCATTCCGTCTCGCCTGGAAACAGCGAGCGTGTGCCAGACCTGTTACAGCCTCACTGACTTGCTGCTCACCATTCTCGGTTCGGCACGCGTATCATTGTCATAACTTTAACGTTATAAATATGACATAGAGTATTAATTTGAGCCGATGCGGTTTCCTGTCCCGTGTTGTACATTTCCTCAGCTATTTTTATCCTGAATTTCATCCCGATCGGAGTGTAGTACCGCGAAGACTTCCCTTGTGAGATTAGGGAAGCTTTTGTTTTATGTTTTTACAATGACCGACGACTTCATGACATGTTTAAAAGAATGGTATTTTAGTGTGCAGGTGATCGCGTGTTCGATGATCACAAGTCAATTGTTAGGGCTTGTAGAAGCTATTAAGAATGCATTCGCGTAAGGTTTTAGAGCACATTATGATTGGAAGTTTGGTGGATGAACGCAAATATAGAATTGATGATTAAATAAGGATATATCCTTTTAATATTTCATGGTTGACCCATTGTATAGTTTAGGAACTTAGTTATTGTTCTCTCTATTAGAGACATTATGGATGAGTTGACCAGGGTCACTCACACTATGAAGCTGGTATTTAAGGTAACAGAGGAAGCTTTTAGCATGTTAACCATGGACTGGCGAGCCATAGTTGCTGTTTGTTGCAGCCACTTACGGGTGTTATGTTGCAGACGTGATGATATTTATTCGTGAACTGGAGTTTAACTGATCTTCAGTATGATTGAGACCGTTATTCTTTTGATACACCATTACACTATACGAGTACTTTCGGTCAATTAATTACAAGTACACCTTGAGGAGCGGCTTCGGTGGCGTAGTTGGTAATGTGTTGAACTGCTGTTCCCAAGATAGCGAGTTGAAACCCGGCCGAAGTCATCGAATTTTTTAAGAGCATTAAAAATCCTTCAATATGCCTTCCTTCGGAGGGTAAATAAAGCCGACAGTCCCATGCCATAGATTTATGGCATGCAAAAGATCCTTCCACAGACTTAACTTGTGTGAAGCTAAATTTCTAGGTTATATTTCGTTGGAATGCTCTATTAAAGTTCCAACGTTCACCCTTTGGTATCATTGACATCTGGTAGCGAAAGTTGGAACTACTTGAACTTGAACGGAACTTGTAGCTCACCCTATGCGTGTCCGCTGGAAGCAGCTACAGACTATAGCGAGCCGAATATGTCCTTGGACACTCCCGGCACTAAAAGCCATACGATAAATTAATTAATAAATAAATAAATATATAAATAAATAAATAAAACACCTTGAGAGATAACATTGAACTTAAACAGCTGATAATAATCATGCGTAAGGATTTTCGAACCTAAACCGACGATCAATAATTCTGTGATTAAGAAATAACGAATGCTAATCTTATATTTTTTCTGACCAATGCAAATAGAACTTTATTTTCGACGCTTTACTTTGATACATTCTTGACTTCTACCCTATTGTGAGACGACAATTGTTAATGACCTGATAATCTGAAACCACTGTCGTTAATGACAATGTAACCTGCGACACGGCATTTCACCATGCAGTTACCAACGTAATTTTTCCACCTTACACTCAGTGACCATTAAGCACAAACAGTGATTAATGTGAGTGGGTAGGGGAACCAATTGTGCAAAAGAGGGACTATTTATTGACTTTGTTATTTATTTGTGTTGTATTAGCTATCTTTTTTTACCAGGAAAAGATTGTGCATATTTAAGTTATTTTTCTTTGCATAGACGCTTCTCGTCTATTTTATTTAACGTGAATTGGGGCTAGCTAGATGATTAACCTAGAGATAAATGTTGGAGGTGACACCATCATAGTCTAGATATCTTTATTATTGGCAGTAAATGTAAATGAACTCTTTGAAATTGTCAACGCTTAAATAATTGAATTGCTGTAGATTCTTGGTGTAATTATTAGTATTTTTAAATCATCATTGTAGTGCGTAGATATTCATTTACGTGTCACGCTCTTAGTTAATTTGCTATTCATTTTTACGTGGTTAGGACTTCGAGAGGAATAAGTTAGACTTCAGATAAGAACGATTTATTTTATTTTCAGAGAAGATTAGTATGGATTAGTTATTTTTAACCTCTCCGGAGTAGGCCAGGAATCGGTTTTTCTTTAATGAAAAAAAGTTAGTGGATCTTTTACGTAAGTCTGGCCTAATTATTTTTAGATTTACTTTTTGTAACGAGTGTGTTCTCTGGGCCGGTTTCTTAACATACCTCTCTTCTTCCAGATACGCCCTGGGTTAATTTTCTCGTGCAGAGGTGGTCTAAGAACACATACATCCTCTCAGGGTGTGTGTTGGTTGGAGGAGGGTCTCTTGAGGGCTGTTTATGACCGATTGTCCTTTGAAACTCTTGTCTAACGGGCACAGTATGGAACAGTGATAAGAATCAGTTTTGTTATGAGTTGTCTTCACCGTCCACACTAATTCACAGGGGAGAGAAATACATTTGGTTTGTTGCAGTCTGTGGATTTTTACAATTGGTGCGACTATCTCAATGAGTTGAAGATTAACCAACAAGCTATACACAAGTTTTGAAGAGGGACTAGGAAATTTCGGCCCAAATATTATGATGAAACCTGAAGCAATATGCTGTCATAACATTAGCTTTGAGCCAGGCAACAAAGCAAAATGACGAAAGTATATATGAAACGTTTTCTAAAGATTGTCCTAGGTGAACATATCGGTGATGAAAAGTGATTGTTGTGTGACTCCTGGTCAGGACATCATGATTGTTCAATTTTACTAGAAAGCTTCCGGAACAAAGATGATACGCCGAAGATAATACCATCCAAGACAACGAAATACTGCCAAACTCGTTATATCTAAATATTTTGGCAATGCAACCTATATTTCGGGTGAATTACTAATTTGGTAAGGATGGTATGCAACAATCCACTGGCAAATTTACACTATCTTTATTTCATCATCAAGCTGCATTCTTGGATCTACAACCAACTTTCGGCATATACATGAAAGCTTGATACGTTTCAGTATGTTTGATAAATGACCAGTTACGACATCGGTTCATGAGAATAATCATTTGATAGAGTCATTAGTGTAGCACTTGACAAAGGGCTGTTACCATGCACACAGAATGCCGAATATGAGCCGCTAGTGATTGCCAGATGTGCATTGTCTTTAATATGCTGTGGTTTGACCACACTTCTGGCATCCCACACTGCACTTTGAGGATTAAATGGTTGTTGAATAGTATTAGGTCAGTGTAGAAGTATATTGTTCAGTTTTTACGTTCTTCAGTATTGCATCACTATATTTGTTTCAATGTCGTCGCCATAGTTGATTGTATTGGTTCATAGTAAAATTGTTTTTGGTCTTGGTACCTCTCTCGTAGTATCAGTATACTTACACAAACATGGCATCTGTCTTCAGATGCAGCGTTGGAATGACTCACACCACAGTATTTTTGTGACCGCATAATTTGTATTATATACATGCTTTCAATTGTATCCACCCATTCCAGGCCAAGTATGTCCTTCGTAAATAATCTCGCACCCATGTTCTATATCACTTATTTTGTTACAGTGAAATAATGATATGATATTAACATTATAATGTTTCTGATATCCACCATCATAACCATCAACATCAAATACAGACACAAGAGCAATATTAAAATTATTATCTGTATTACAATGTAATGGATATATTTAATACGGTTCATTTCTACGTACATATTGTAGTATGTACCTTATGTATTAGTGTGATTATATAGAAAGGAGGTTCCAATAACAATTAAGTTCTCTGACAAAATAATTCTTAACTTAACCAAGTCCAAATTTTGTCTTATCAGTCCCATCGTTGATCGTGTCTTAGCGCGCAAGTATACAAGGTGGCCCATTCGCGGCTTGCAATCTACATATAATTGTCCCGAATGTACTAGTGATGAACGGGTGGTCTAATAACTGAATTGCTAAAGGGAAACCTTGCATGCAAGCAGGATTCGTCAGAATGCCAAGAGATAACAACCAGACGGCCTCACGCTGCATGTTCCTCAGTGCTCCCGTCTAATGCGCCCCATGGTGATATGAAGCCTCGCTGGGGAGCGCAGAATAGTAGCTTTGCACGTGGTACAGCAGTACGAAAGTTGCTATCAACACATCGAAAATGGCTGAGGTTTTCACCAAAAACGAGCACACACACATAATTTTATTCTATGGAGAATCAGATCACAATCCCACCAATACTCGCACATTATATGCACAAGAGATTCCAAATAGACGCCTGCCTTGTGAACATGTATTTCCCCGTACAGAGCTGTAATTAAGAGCTAATGGATTTTTGAAGCACATACCAGCATGGCTAGATCCATCTGCAACAATTCTGATGTTGTGCAGAGTGTATATCAGTACTGTGATAGAAGACTTCACACGGTACGTTCAATTACACCGTACTGAAATAATGAGTTGTTGTTGTTAATGTTGATTTTAGGGGCTTTGTAGCATAGTGGTCATGTAGCCCTGTGTACTTAAGTGTGTGAAGATTTTGTCTGTTAACCTGTGTCACTGTTATAATTAAGTAAAAGTACAAAGGAGCGGAACCCTTGAAAAACCGGACGCAGTTTCCGGTGAAACGTCAGGAGATATCCAGTCTGGACCACGGCCTACAAGCCTGAAAAACTTGTACTTAATAATGAACGCCGGCCGTGAAAGCCTAAGATGTTATATGTGTCACTATTGTTATTTTATTATTACAGTCTAGTACAGACATCATAGTGACAATAATAATAATAATAATCCGCCTCGAGGAGGACGTAGAGCTGACTACGGCCAGACGGGTCCACAGGTGGATCGCCCTCTAGATATGGAGGGTAGCTGCGACATAAGTACGGCAACCTGACGAATAAGCAGTCCCGGACCAACAGCGGCATTGCTAACAGGATGTGGTGGGTCTGTGGATGGCACCACAGTCTCTATAAAATGCCACATATATCCAAAGACAGCAATGTGACAAGGCGAGTCAGTGCCACCATAAGCACTAGCCAACAGCGTCTGTACTCCATGTTAGGGGCGGCTGTGAAAGGCGTCTGTACCCCATGTTAGGGGTGGCCTAAATGAAATCCTGGCAGTAGGTATAAAATGCAACCCATTGATAATGGAGAAAACGTCAAAGAATAATGAGCCTCAGAAAAGGACGCTACCCGAGGTGCGTCGGGGCACGTCTGGAGCTGGTGCTGAACGTGACAGCAGGTGAATCACCAGTGACATGATGCTGAACAGGCGGGCACATGTTGGGTCACCCGAAAATTCTACAGCCGACAACGCAGATAGGAGAACCCAACAGCCGTCGTCTCCCCATGTCGAAAGTGTTTCAACCATTCAACTGACCACTAAGGCAGGCAAACTGAGGCAGCGCTTAAAATGGACTGATGAGATGAACAAATTCATAATGCGCTCCTACTTTATTGTTACAAACTTAGAGAGAGACCTCACAACATATAGGAAAGATCTGCACAAGTTGTTTGTGGAGAATTTTTCTGAGTACTCTTTCATTACAGAACAAAGAATTGCAGACCAAAGACGTGTAATAG
This sequence comes from Meconema thalassinum, assembly GCA_946902985.2. Lineage (NCBI taxonomy): Eukaryota > Metazoa > Arthropoda > Insecta > Orthoptera > Tettigoniidae > Meconema > Meconema thalassinum. The sequence continues at coordinate 179,910,496 of OX336389.2, forward strand.
TGAGGAACAATAGACTTCCTGCAATAATGATTCAAAGTCTTAAAGAGGAAGCAGCAAAAATTCTAGCTTCAGAATCCAACAATGAACGCAGACCCACATTATTGATTCAAGCTGTTCAGGAAGTAACCTGCAGAAATGACACAGGGGAAGAGGGAATTATTGAACCCACTATCCCTTCTAATATCTCGAGTTCTGATGAAACAAGTTGTATTGAACATGTGTTTAAAGAGGCAATGACAGAATTTATGGGCCTTAAAGTAGACTATCGACCAAAGCTGCCCAAACTCCTAGAAACAGCAAAGAGTAAATCTCTTGTCAGTATGACAAATAACATCCTAAAACAGTATGTGGAAACATCCGATAATCTAGAAGAAACAAACTCTCTTGTATATTGCGCAGCAGTAACTGTGATAAGGCTGAACAACCTGAAACTAATACCTTTGTCTGGAAGCTCTCGTGGAAAAGGTGCAGATGCAGAATACATTCCACCCTGGCAGCGTCGATTAGAAAATGACATCAAGGAACTGAGGAAAACCATAGGCCAACTAACAGCATATTTAAACAATAAAACTAAACCCAAAACCAATCGATAGCTGAGGAATATATTCAGAAAAATCAACAGCCATATAAAGGAATATGATCACACAGAAAAAATCAAGGAATACATTGACAACCAAAAGCTAAAATTATGCGCAAAAGCAGCGAGACTCAGGAGGTACAAGGAATCACGAGCGAGGAAAGTACAAAACAAACTTTTCTCCAACAATGAAAGTCAGTTCTACAGAATGATCAAACGAAACAAACAATCCATGACAAAAGCAGAACCTCCTAGCACGCAAGAAACGGAAGATTTTTGGAGAAGTGTATGGGTTGCGAAGTCACCACACAATGAAAATGCAAATTGGATCAACGAAGAACGAAATAGCAATAATGTATATGAAGAAATGGATTTTAATACCATTGAAGAACAGCATGTGTATGATGCTATAAGGAGAACTCAGAATTGGAAAGCGCCGGGCACAGATAAAATTCACAATTATTGGTACAAACATTTCACGTGCGTGCACCAGAAGATAGCCCAGCAATTTACTTACCTCATCCATCATCCTGAGGAATGTCCTGATTTCCTTACTGCTGGAATTACATACCTAATCTCAAAAGAAAGTGGAAATACTAAAGACCCAACAAACTACCTGTCTCCAAACACTTTACAAACTATTTACGTCCATAATTGCGGACGAAATATACAAGTATCTCGACAAACATAACATTTTGGCTGAGGAACAGAAAGGATGCAAGAAGCTGTCGCAAGGATGCAAAGAACGGATAGTTATTGATTCTGTGATAACACAACAGGCGATACATAGTCAAAGTAATCTATATACGGCATACATAGATTACCAGAAAGCATTTGATTCAGCCCCGCATTCATGGCTGAAAGAAATCCTCCATATGTATAAGATTAACCCTGCTGTAATTCACTTTCTGGAGGTCACGATGGATAATTGGAAAACAGTACTATATACTAAGACAGACAATGAATATGTCACATCTGACACAATAAAAATTGAGCGTGGTATCTATCAAGGAGACTCGCTAAGCCCATTATGGTTTCGCTTAGCCATCAATCCTCTCTCTAAAATTCTAAAATCCACCGGTTTCGGATTTGACATCAAATACTACAACAGGAAATACAGAATATCCCATCTCCTTTATATGGATGACCTCAAAGTATATGCACACAGTGAGACTCAAATGAATGCCATGCTAAATATAATAGATTCATATTCATCCGATGTCCGAATGACGTTGGGAGTGAAGAAATGCAAGCGTCTGACAATTGAAAGAGGTAAATATGCAACTTCTGAACCACATGAGCTACGCAAAGGATCTATAATTGAAGGAATGACTGAAATAGAAACCTACAAATATCTGGGATTTGCTCAAAATACAACTTTGGATCATAAAAGTATCAAAGATGAACTCATTGGAAAATATACCACAAGACTACATCAAGTGCTGCGAACCAATCTATGTCCAAGGAACAAAATTAAAGCTATCAACACATACGCTATACCAACCCTAGTATATTCATTTGGGATTCTGAAATGGTCAGCAACAGAAATGGAAAGCCTGCAGAGAAAAACAAGGACCCTTCTCACTACTTACCGTTTACATCATCCAAACGCCTGTAATGAAAGGGTCACTCTTCCACGAAAGATGGGAGGTCGAGGAGTACTGGATTTACAAATTTTGCTCCAGAACCAAATTAAAACACTTAGAAGATATTTCTATCAAAGAAAGGAAAACAGCATTCTCCATAAAGCCATTGTACTTGCTGATAAACACACTGTATTGAACCTTCGTACATCCTCTGATGATCATATCAGCCAACCACTACACTTACATGAAAAGGAAAAGGCATGGGGAGAAAAGACCCTCCATGAAAAATACTACAGCAACCTATCCCAACAGAGTATTGATAAAAACGCATCGTGTATGTGGTTACAAAGTGGTCGACTGTTTGGAGAAACAGAGGGATTCGCAATTGCCATCCAAGATCAAGTCATTGCTACAAAAAATTACAAGAAATACATCATCAAAGATACCAGTGTAATTTCAGACAAATGCAGGCAATGCGCCATTCATCTCGAGACCATTGACCATATCACTGCAGGTTGCCTAATACTAGCATCAGTTGAATATACAAAACGGCACAATCAGGTTGCAGGCATCATTCATCAAGCACTCGCACAGAAATATAAACTAACTGAGGAGTATATCCCTTACTACAAGTATTATCCACCATCCCTCCTCGAAAATGAATTGTGTAAAATATACTGGGACACTGGTATTGTGACAGATAAAACAATAGATCACAATCGACCAGACATCATAGTAGTAAATAAGGTTGATGGCACTACATTTATAATAGACATAGCAGTCCCCAACGACACCAACATCGAACGTAAACACAATGAAAAAACCACCAAGTATAGACAGCTTGCAGAGGAAATCAAGAGGATATGGAAGATGAACTGCGTCCGGATAGTGCCTGTAATCTTGTCAGTCAACGGCCTCATACCTCACACACTCCACAAGAGTCTGAAGGAATTGGATCTTCCGCCGACCATCTACAAGAGTATGCAGCATTCGGTCCTATTGTCCACATGCAATATTGTGCGATCCTTCCTTGCTAGTGAATGAGTGATAATGAACTCTTATATTTTGTATATACATGATATGTATTATAGTTTGTATTATAGTTTTTATGTATTGTTGTAAAGCACTTGGTTTAACCCGTGCTTTAGAGTAACCCATGTTTGTAATTGTGAATTGAATAAATAAATAAATAAATACATAATAATAATAATAATAATAATAATAATAATAATAATAGGAATCCCGTAACAGTACTTGTGTTGTAAAAATATTGATAAATTGACATCCAATATATTGTACACCACGTTGTAACGCTCCTTTGCAAACAGCGATTTCTGTAATAAACAGCGTTCATTTGTAAATACGCCAAAGATGCCGAATAGAAAGTTTAATAACACATTAATTTTTACCTTTAGATAGGTTTGCCAGATTTCAAGAATGGAAAAACGGAACACACGTCCCAAAACATTGTTTTTTTTTTAATCAAGGTTGTTAAATGTTGTAATAAATAATACACATATGTATTAAATAAGCATTACATAATCAAATACACAAAATTAAAACTCGATAATGCTGACATATCATATAGGACTATTACACCAGCTTGGGGCCGATAACCTAGATGTTAGGCCCCTTAAAACAACAATTATCATCATCATCATATTACACCAGCAACTTAGAAATGCTTGTCATTTGAACGACCCTTTGCAATGATTTTTTAATTTTTATATTACCTTCTGATAACATTCACTACAATTTTCGTCATAATAATTGTAATATAAGAACAATTCTTGTTTTATCAAAGTAATGGAGCTTCTGTTTCTATCATCTCTCCATTTGATATTCATGACAGAACATACTCTCTAAGTAAAAGCATTGGAGGGGAAAATGCTGAGTATTAACTTCACAGGGACTAAGATAATCCTTAATTTTGATGACCCTAATAAATTTATAACATGTACCCATCTATCGGACACAGACATAGAAATCATTTTCTCTTTCAAACTTGCACCTGTGTCACCAGAAAACAAGTTAGATAACACAATCAGTTTTGAAGCGGGACATTTTAAAATCGGTGGGAAATTTAATATACAATATTATCAAATTAACCAAAAAACTGAATATTTAGCGTTCCGTTAACGATTAAAACGGAACGCGGAACAAAACAAGGAAAAAAATGGAATTGTTCCGGGTAAAACGGAACGTCTGGCAACCCTACGTGTAGACAACAGAAATTCCACTCTACAATAGAATTGCTTGGTATATGGACACAAACCAACATATTATTGCTTCAAAGCAGCGGCGGCTCGTTCGAACGCACCTGGAAATGCAACGACTGTATGATGCAATGCGTAACGTTAAAGCTAAACATATTGATCAAGAATGTATAGTGTTTTACGTAGGCGATTCAAGGCCAGTGTAGCATAGCACTGTAAACAATTGTATCTGTGAACCCCCAGCTCCATTTGGACAAGCCGCCGCTGCTTCAAAGCTTAGAAAATAAAATAAATTAAAATGCCTCACCTGAACAGCCATTCATAATGAATAAGCTCAAAGGCATGTCCCTGGTGGCGAATAGAATGCTGAACACGTCTCGCAGTGTCGGCATGGTCACGTCGTAGCAGTTCAGGTGTCAGTGCAGCACAGGCCTCACCAATCGTTGTTTTAATTGATCAACATTTTCTGGCGCCGTTTCAAAGACTTTTGATTTTATATAGCCCCACAGAAAGAAGTCCAGAGGGGTTAGATCAGGCGATCGTGGTGGCCTCTGCCAGGGTCCTCCACGACCTATCCACCATTCAGGATATCGTGTATTCAGATATTCCGTAACGGCTCGGAAGGTATAAGGTGGAGCACCGTCATGCTGGTACCAATGTTGTAATACAACCTGGAGTGGAATATCTTCTAGGCTTCCCAGAGAGAAGTCGGTTTGTAGAAATTCAAGATAATTCCTACCTCTAAGTCTGGGGGCTATATAAACAGGCCCAATTAGGTAGTCTCCTAGAATACCACGCCACACTTATAACCCCCAGTAGATCTGAACATGCTGTGCACGAACCCAGTGGGGGTTCACTGGAGCCCAGTAATGAAGAATGTGAGTATTGACGTTGGCATCATTGGCGAAATAGCAGTCATCACTCCACATAATATTCCTGGCAAAATGTGGATCATTCTTCGGCAATATGCTACCCTGCGATCGAAATCACTTTCATACAGTGTTGGTGTACGTGCGGCTTATACGGATGCCATTTTTTCTCCTTCAGGATCCTCTGTATTGAAGTTCGTGGCACTCCTATCTCCCTTGGAGCTTCTCTTTGCCCTAAGCAATGTGCACATTGTAACAAAGATGGTTCGTATTATTATTATTATTATTATTATTATTATTATTATTATTATTATTATTATGGTTAAGGAGGCTAAATTATCTTGTATCAACACTAATTAATGATCTACCACCTGGATTGTCCAATATGAACAGCAAACAACGAGCTATTCGCCGCATAAGAAATGAATACCTAAATAAGCATTAATTAATATCATAAACCTATTATTGCATGCACTCTTGTATTGAAATACCATCTCTGTAGTGTAAACATAATTCATATGTTTCACAGATAATCTTTACTGGTTTTCTGTCAGATTCCTGAGACATATCACAAATGCATTATCAACAGTAATTAATAAATAAATTCTAATTAAGAATTCAAATTATTATTATTATTATTATTATTATTATTATTATTATCATTATTATTACTATTATTATTATTATTATTATCAGCAGTAGCTCAGTAAGGTGAAGTGTAACTAACCGTGTGCAGGATTCCGTTCAAAGTACTGTAGTAGGCTACATTCTGTACAACTTCAGCATTACCGCAGACGGGTCTAGTCCTGCTGGTATTTGCCTGGAACATTCCATTCGTTCGTAATTGCAGCTTTGTTCGGCGAAATACTGTCGAGACGGCAAACGTCTATCTGGAAACACCGGTGCACACCGTCTACGAGCTTCAACAGCATTACGACCAGTTTCTCTATAGATTAGCATAATGTCCGTGTACTCATCGATGCTGAATACACCAGCCATCGTCAATATGTTGCCAGCAACTGTCGTGTTGTTATACCACATATGAGTCTATTACGCTCTCAAATGCGAGGCTTCAAAAGGCAATGGAGTGCATTAGATGGGTAGCTCTGACGACCATGCAGTTAGCGGCCGTCCGGTTTTTATTCCTTCGTATAGTTATACCAAACTTGTCGATGTCCAATTGAATCAGGCAATGAGAATGATATCTGGCACAGTAAAATCAACACCAACATTTTGGTTACCAGCACTGAGTCATATTCCACCAGCGGAACTCAGACGCAAACATGTCTTACTCCGGGAGTATAAGAAGATAAATGCCAACGACCAGCTACCAATACACCAGGACATCACTGCTGCTGAAGTGAGACGTCTACGCTCGCGAAACCCCTCCATCCGGACAGCGAGACACCTGGTGAACCAAAACTTCAACCTGCTGCAAAACTGGAAAGAAGAATTGGTGGAAAACATTCCAAGTCAGCTGCAAGATATCACAAACTCCACAACACCACCAAGTGGCTTCCATCCACCCCGGAAAACATGGTCAACGCTAAACAGGATAAGAACAAACCATGGTAGATGTGCAGATCTTCTCTACAAATGGGGATATATATCTTCACCAGAATGCAGTTGTGGTGATCCCAGGCAGACCATACGGCATATAGTGAATGACTTCCCGACGCATTCCTACAGTGGCAACTTCAGTGACTTTGTGGAAGCAGGCCCAGCTGTGATAGACTTTATTAACAACTTGAAAGTGAAACTGTAAATAATGTAAATACACATCTATTTTTGACTAATGTTGATATGTACAGCCAAACGCTAAATAAATAAATCCTTCGTATTCTGACGTAATCAGCCTGCATGCAGTGTGACTCTTGTGGAAATACGTTTTCAGACATCCCATACAGCATTAGTGAATGCGGGGCACCTAAAACTAGATTGCGCCCGGTAAACGGGCTACCTGGGATATGAATACTGAAAGGAGACTGAACATTATAATACAAAAGAACTGGTGGAGGCTGGGAAAGAGGGCTTTCAAGTATCTCACGTATTAAAACGACAGAGCTGAGAGTGCAATAAGGATATTTGCAGTATGAGAGATGGATGATTATATGGGAGATAGTATTATATTAACTAAGTCAACTTGCAACTCTGAGGTATCTGGAACGAGTTTGCCCCCGTGGTTACTAAAACACATTTGAGTGATAGAATGTTGAGTTATCACATGAATATATTTTTTTGCAAAATATCATTCTAAAGAATACAAGCCTCCGTGGCTTAGGCGGCAGCACGCCGGCCTCTCACCGCTGGGTCCGTGGTTCAAATCCCGGTCACTCCATGTGAGATCTGTGCTGGACAAAACGGAGGCAGACAGGTTTTTCTCCGGGTACTCCGGTTTTCCCTGTCAAAATTTAATTTCAGCAACACTCTCCACTATCATTTCTTTTCATCTGTCATTCATTTAATCATTGCCCCAGAGGAGTGCGTCAGGCCTCGGCAGCCGGCACTGTTCATATCCTCGCCGCTAGATGGGGGCTTCATTCATTCCATTCCTGACCCGGTCGGAGACTGGAAGCAGGATGTGGATTTTCATTTTTCATTCTAAAGAATAAATGCGTTAAAGAGAAACTCAATTTTACTCTACAGTTACTATCTTGGTAGATACCCTGTAGCTTACCCCTCAAAATACAAGGATACAATTATTCCGTTCTAACTATAACACGTGTATGAATGGTGTTGGAAAAAACACACTTGCGTTCACAGAAGTGCCATGTGCCATAAAACATCAACGAAGGTAATCGCTCAGTGATTTATAATGGATAAGTATCGGCTGACGCTGTACTGTGAACTTCAATTGCAATACTGCAAAACTCACAGTGAAAACGACTTATTTATCTCGGACAGCGTTACTTACTGACACTATGAGCTTTTGAAAATGAAGTCAAGAAGCACTCCACTCAGAATGATTTGTGCGAGATACCATGATTAAATTCATTTTGAGACCCAGCGGTGAGTGACAAAGGGTCCACGCTCTTAGTGATAACTAACACTAGGATCTACGGCAATTTAAATTTATGTGGTTACAGCTGGCATTTAAATTTTGCCGTACTGGAATTGGTTTTCCTTGGTTATCCAATTCTATTCCAGGCATATCTCGAAATGTTTCCTAATTTGAGGTCACGGCCACCTCCTTCAGAATCCTAGCCTCAATTACAAATATACACACTACTACAGAAACAACATTAGCACGGATAATCAGAAAAATTCTACACATAACCAAGTGCTCGGGGATGAATGACCATTATGTCGCAGGCCGTGTATGAATCAACAACAACAACAACAACAAGTATTTAGTAATGTGCTCATTCTCATTTGTAGTAGGGCTGGCTTCGTAGCTCAGTGGTAACGTTCTTGCTTGCTGCGTCCAAGGTTGCAGGATCAAATCCAGGCACAGTCAGCTGGCATTCGAGGGTGCGCAAATGCGAGGGAGTCATGTCAGTAGATTTACTGGCAAGTTTAAAAACCCCTTCGGGGTAAAATTCTGGCACCCCGGCGTCCCTAAAAGCCACGGTAGTTAAAAGGGACGTAAAATAAATAACATTATTATATTATTTATTTGTCGCAGCCTAGAGTTCGTATGTAGGCTATGTACTTTATATATTTATTGTGCCCGTATGAAGTTTGGAAACATGTTGTGGTTGACAAGCGCACTATGACGCCACATGAGCTACGTCACATCCGAGACCCACAGGTAGATAGTAGCGCAAAACCTCAACCAACCAGTTGGGGCAGCATTTGAAAATTAACGAGAGCCGGTTAGCGAGATAAAATAATGAATATAGAATGTTCAAGATCTAGAAGACATAATGATTAAGCACTGGTAAAAATCACGTATTTCTATCACAGACTTAAGTAGATATAAAATTATGAAATTTAGATCAATCCTCGGTAGGATGACGTCGTCCTGAAACTAAATATAACTCGAATCCCAACAGTGCTAGGGTAGCAACAATACACGGTTCATCGGGGAAGAACAATTGTTCGCAAAAACGTCTTATAACGCTGACACTTGGTTTAAGACGCAGTTCGGTCTTGCAACGAAATTATTTGAGTTCGTGAACAATGAGATCTCCTGGTATACTGTTGGTCTTTACTCATAACAAATAACAGATCTAACTGAATATACATATTAGTTGGTTAGACTTCGTAAGATAAGGAAATCGCATTATTTAGTGCTATGTTCTCTGAGGCCAATTCTATCCAATCACAAGATCTTTGATTTCTATAAAACGTCTATAGAAAAATTAAATTGATAAAGAATATTTGTAGACCTACGATTTTAAATGAATAAAATTTGTTATTTACAGATGAAATTATTCTCTCTTTTATGTCACCACAAATGGGATTCCTGGCTGTATCATATCACTTTGTTCCAAGAGGATATACGGCTCGGCTTGTTCGTTGGCACTCCATTTATTTTGTTTGATGCGTGTTTACAGAGCTTCCATCCCCTTCGGTAACAATTATATCTATGTGTTTGTCTGATGTTGACAACAGCACAATCAATAGTCTCAGCGCAGGGACTTGGCAGAGCGCGAACTGCTAAGTGCGGTGTGTCACCAGGGGAAGGAGAGGGCTACATTATAATTGACAAGGTAAACCGCTGCCGTCACTCTGATGCTTCTTTCCCATAGAACGAGATCACAAACTTGAACGTTTTACAGAGTTAGTCACATCAAATATCTTCTGAGCAGTTGAAGATGTAAAGTATATACAGTAAGTATATTTTCTCTTTTCACTTTGATGCATGGCAATGAGGGACTCATAAATTAATATGCAACTTTATCCCTTTGAGCCCTGAACCTTTAAAAATTGGTAAATAATGTAATTTTAAAATTTCATAAACCTTTATATGCTTCAGTTTGAACACATATTTTTTTTCAAAACGCTTACTTATACCTAAGTATAAGTTTTTTAGGTGGTACTTACAAGTACCGTCAGTCCTCTACAGGCAACAGGGTATTTACTGACTTCGTGTTTAGAATAGGACACAAATTCTTATTCTTTTGTAGATACTTACCAAAGTTAAGAAATATGTTGGTTCTGTGGGTGATAGCTGCCTTCGTGGTGTAGCCTATTGGTCTGCGTGCTTAGCCCTCCCCCACCGGAGGTCCAAGGTTCGATTCCTGGCTCTGCCACGAGATTTGAAAAGTGGTATGAGGAATGGAACGGGGTCTACTCAGCCTCGGGTGATCCAAGTGAGTAGAGAGGGTTCGATTCCCACCTCATCCATCCTCGAAGTGGTTATCCGTGGTTTCCCACTTCATCTTCGGGAAAATGCCAGGATGGTAACTGCCGTCAGGCAATAGCCGCCTACTTCCCTCTTCCTTGTCTATCCCTGCCAATCTTCCCATCCCGTCCCATCCCCCATAAGGCCCCTGTTCGCGTTTCAGGTGCGGCCACCTGGACGAGGTACGAGTCCCGCCTCCCCAGTTGCATGCCCGGACTCGATGTCAAGCTCCAGGACACTGCCCGTACAGGCGGTAAAGGTGGGTTCCCTCGACGAGTCCGTGGGAAAAACCTTCCTGGAGGGTAAACTGACTGCGAAAACGAAAATGTTATATACAATAAATGTATTTTGTCAGAAATAAATAGACCTACCAAGAAATATACACGTTGCATAAATATGAAAAGTAGAAAATTAATATACTCTGAAACCAGAAGGGCAGTTAGATTCTGAAGTGTTTGAGCCCAAGAAGTCATTGCTACACGTGTATCTCATGGTATTCAACAAAGCAGTTTTTACTCTCGTTGACAGGCGTCTTCGGTGGCGTAGTTGGTAGCATGCTGAGCATTTATGACCTCTTGTTGGATTTAGGGTTCTCCATGGCCACATGTCCTTGAGCTACCGACCTTCTGTATTCTAACACTGAAATTGTACCAAAGAGTTCACAACAAATAATGTAAGAATTTAAGAACAGAATATCTAACATTCCCCAGAAAAGTCTCAGCTTTCGCCTTTTGGACTTGCGATCAACATTGTACAGAGCTCGCAATCGATCCGAAATGTCTACATCAGGTAGGCTATTTCCTCTAGAAGAACATTATTTATATCTTCTAATGCTAAAACTTTGTGGGCATTCATATCTCACACTTTATCAGTCAAACAATGCTAGAAGTACTACATATACACACTTTGGAATACCTCCGTGATGAACTTCCCGCCTAAACATTACCTCAACAATTGTTTCCTTGCCAACTTCCCATAGAGCCCTGACGGTACTTAGGAGTACAAAGTATTTTATTGGTTCTGAAAATAAACATCAGTGTTTGAGGCAAGTTTTGAGATGATGTACGTGCTTTCATGACAATAATCCACATTACTGATCGAATAAATTTTTGCTTCATTGCAGAATAACACACAGAAATATGTCTTAGTTTGTGCACCTGAAACCTGACCAAAGAATGTGTACATGCAATATTTCAGTGCTGAGTTCCGGAGGCAGTTCTGGGAAACAGTGTATTTAGCATATTTGGGATGCTTTGGCAAGGTACTGAGAAGTACCGCCAGGCCATAAGTGGTTCATATTAGCAACCACTACTTTTAAATACGACTTCAAATATTATGGTACTTCAAAGTACCGTCAGTGCACAAAGGGTTATACCACGACAGAACAATCATTGGGATAATGATATCAGAATTCGTTCTTTAAAACAAAATATACTCTTGTCAGCTCTTTATTACACATTTAGCGGGTCAATTACTTCGTAAATCAGTCATATTTTTTAAAGCGGGGGTACTAAGATTTCAATTTATTACGTCCGAGTGGGTGACGCACGATCTGAAATATAATTCAAGTCGCTAGGAACTGAAGGCACACAGTTGGAAAAGCAAGCAAGCTTGTAGTATAACGTGACCGTTAATCACGAGATCATGAGCCACGGGACCTCCTTTTTACATGGAATCCGAACCACAGGACATGGCATTACACTTCAAAAATCTCACATGCATTGACCAGGAATCGAACCCGGTGAGAGGCATACAGCTTGACCGGTGCGCCACCACGCCCCTCACACACAGATGGAACCTTGTCTAAATATTGCAAAACTAATTGCTCCTGGTATACTGGTCAAATTTCGAAATGATCCCGGTAATGTATTTGCATAATAATGAACTACATTATTTTTATGACTATAAAATCAGTTGTTATATTTCGGTAGAGTGGACATCGTTACTTAAATGATCACTAATGCCACAGTGATATTTTTACGTTTTATGAGCTAGTCTACGTATAGACATTGTGCAGTGCGAAAACATAATATTGCGTTGATATTTTAAACGGATCAGGAGATATTTGAGGAAAATGACTTAAAGTAGATGACTTAGTCTTTGTTATAAAATAATGGCGGCATGTCATCAAACTTATAAATAGAAGTTTATAGAAGTTTGTGTTGAACCATAATCACACTTCAATATTACTGTTTCTTCACTAAATAATTCGCTGAGCTGAAGCAGTGGTATGGTCGCGTCAGAATGTACCCGGATAGATCCTTGTACTTGTATTCTTAAACGAGACACCGACCAAGCTCACTCTTTGTATAAAGGTATACATATTGTCCCCTTGCGAGGCACGGAGACAAGGTGTGAACCCAACAATTTATTCAAAGGAAGCCAGGATCTTGGCTTGCAGGGCAAGGTTAAATTAAAGAAGCTCGTGTTAGATTAGCACACTTCGAAATTTAAGTCCAGTTGATATCAAGAAAATCAAACGAATAACACTGCAGGTTCAGTACATTTATACCAGTTTAAGTTAGAATGCTCACAGAATCCAGGGAGTTGACGCGGAACAAATTGACTCAGAATTGTGGGAGGAGTAGACCATCGCCACTCAAGCACTTAAGGCCAGACGAGCGCACTATTTTCAAGAAAGGGAATCCCATCTGTGACGACTGGAGACCTGAAACAAAAACAAGAATTTCCGTGACGAAGTAAAGAGCCTACTTTTCATGCTAATGATTATTCTACAGTATATGAACCTATCTAGAATAATGACGAAATTAAGTTGGTAATATCGAAATGTCTAATTAGTTTCAAATATTCCTGGTATAATGTAGCCTAATAGAGCACTACAGTGGCAGCCCTGGTGACTGAATATATTCTTAGTTCCATCTCTTAAGGTACAGAATACAAAATTTGGTTGAAGTCCAATGGACGTTACATGCAGTTAGACATTGGATCTATCAGCACGCCTAACAGCATGTTGGCAACAATGTCATGCGTGTGCTGGTTAGAAATAATCGGAAATATTACATCTTGTTGTGCCAATTTTGGATGAAATCCATTTGTTAGTTTAGAAGTTACATGTATTTTAAAATTGGTCCTATCAGCAGACTCATGTTGGCAGCACTGACTTATATTAATTATTCCAAATTAATATAGAATGTCAGGTGCTATACGTGTGCAAAGTATAGGTCTGTTGGCTTGCATACTTCCTGATATATTGTTATTAGGGTAAAAAATATAGACTGCATTTATTAACAGTTGGCAGCCCTGATTGCTCTTAAGAATACTTAGAGTCATATCTGTTATGTTACACATAGCACATACGAAATTTGGTTGAAATCCAACTGATAGTATGGAAGTTACATGTATTTAAAAATTGGCCCTATCAGCAGGCTTAGAATCATGTTGGTAGAACTGAAGTATATAAGTTACTCCAAAATTAATCTAAATTGTCAGGTACTATACGTGTGCATAGTTTAAAGCTGTCGGCTTGCATACTTTCTGATATATTGGTATTTGGATAAAATAATAGAGAGAGCAATTATTAACAGTTGGCAGCTCTAGTGGCTCTTAAGAATACACTCAGTCATATGTGTTTATGTACACACATCACATACAAAATTTGGTTGAAATCCAATTGATAGTGTAGAAGTTATAGGCATTTAAAAATTAGACCTATCATAAGGCTTGACATTATTTTGGCAACATTGTCATGTATGGCCTCCTGGAAACTTAACTGAAATAGTGTTATCGACAAGTGTGCCAATTTTGGGATAGCTCCCATGCATACCTTCCAAGATATCCAACATGGAGCTCATATTTCTAGTGCGTTTTTTCAGCAGTTGGTAGCACTGACATCATTTTAAAATATGGACGTGAGATATTCCGGTACAAATCTTTACTCATACTAAATTTGGTTTAGATTTCTGCAGCCGTTTAGAAGTTGATAGGGGGGGGGGGAACACACACACAGACAGACAGACAGACAGACATTTTCCCGGATCGATCTCATAAGTCTACTTTTTCCTCATTTTTGCAAAATGTGAAAAGTAGGCTAAAAATAGAATCAATGGAAAGGAAAACCATACGCCTAATTTCGGCTAATTAGAGATCCAACCTATGAAAATGTAAATGGAAGATCGTTCCAAAAGGTGAACAAGAAGTTCCGTGACGAACTAAAGAGCCTACTTTTCTTAAAATTTAAAATTCATATCAATGATTAATCTACTGTTTATGGATCTATCTAGAATAATGACGAAATTAAGTTGGTAATATCAAAATTTCTAATTAGTTCGAAATACTGTATACTGGGCATAATGTAGCCTAATAGAACACTAAAGTTGGCAGCCCTGGTGACTGAACATATTCTTAGTTCCATCTCTTAGGGTACAGAATACAACATTTGGTTGATGTCCAATGGATAGCATGGACGTTACATGCAGTTAAACATTGGATCTAACAGCGCGCGTAAAATCATGTTGGCAACAATGTCATGCATGTATTGGTCAGAAATAATCTGAAATATTATGATCTATTGCTGTGCCAAATTTGAATGAAATCCATTAGTTAGTATAGAAGTTTCATGCATTTTAAAATTGGACTTATCAGCAGGCTTAGAATCAATTTGGCAACACTGACGTATATTAGTTACTCCAAATTAATCTAGAATGCCAGATACTATACGTGTGCAAAATTTAAAGCTATTGGCTTGCATACTTTCTGATATATTGATATTAGGGTAACAATAATAGAGACAGTATTTATTAACAGTTGGCAGCCCTGGTTACTCTTAAGAATCGGCATAGTCATATCTGTTATGGTACACATAGCACACACGAAATTAGGTTGAAATCCAAATGATAGTATAAATGTTACATGTATTTAAAGTTGGACCTCTCAACAGGCTTAGAATCATGTTGGCAGCACTGACGTATATAAGTTACTCCAAATTAATATAGAATGTCAGGTACTATACGTGTGCATAGTTTAAAGCTGTAGGCTTGCGTACTTTCTGATGTATGGGTATTTGGATTTAAAAAATGAGAGCATTTATTAACAGTTGGCAGCCCCGGTGGCTCTTAAGAATACGCTCAGTCATATCTGTTTATGTACACATAGCACATACGAAATTTGGTTGAAATCTAATTGATAGTGTAGAAGTTATATGAATTTAAAATTTGGATCTATCAGCAAGCTTTTAATTATTTTGGCAATACTCCCATGTATGGCCTCCTGGAAATTAAACTGCAATATTATTATCTATACGTGTGCCAATTTTGAAATAGCTCCCATTCATACCTTCCAAGATATCCAACATGGAGTTCAAATTTCAATTGTGATTTTTCAGCAGTTGGTAGCACTGACATCATTTTCAAATATGGCCGTGAGATATTCAGGTATAGATCTTTACTCCTACCAAATTTTGTTTCGATTGCTGCAGCCGTTTAGGAGTTTATAGGGGGGTACACACACACACAGCCAGCCAGACAGACAGACAGACAGAAGGACAGACAGACAGACACACATTTGCCCGATCTCATAAGTCTACTTTTTCCTCATTTTTGCAAAATGTGAAAAGTAGGCTAAAAATAAAGTGAAAATTTAAGTGGTGGAAAATGATATAATTAAAGCCAGTTGGGAGCCACCACGGACGAGCACCTTAGTGCCTTGTCCTGCGTATGATTGAGACTTGTTCGTAGGGAATCCTCCGAAAAGTGTCTATCACCGCGTATCCACGCCTGATGATAAACTTTTGATTCTTTGATTGATTGGGTGAACAAAATCAACTACGCCACATAAAATCGTGTTTTGCAAAGAAAAATACACCAGAATATAATAGGGACAGGTCTGTGGGGAGCCTGATTCAGAAAATAGCCCTTGAGAGGCAAGGTTCGCGACACACAGCAGTCTGACATGGACGCCGCGAAAGTCCCTAAGTCAAGTAAAAATTTAGACTTACACGACCGGCGTTGAAATAGGAATCTCTGTTTCGCGGGCATATAGGCCGTGTACCAAGGACATTTTTTCGTCCTGACGTTTCGCTGAATACCTCGCTTAATTTAACCTGTGAACATGCTGAACGCAGTATTCAGCGAAACGTCAGGACGACAAAATGTCCTTGGAACATGGCCTATAAGCCCGAAACAGAGATAACTATCCCTAAGTCAAAGTAGTGAAATATAAGATGAATATTATCACGAAGTACAGGGCGCCAGGAAATGTTCTCCGCAGCGCCCACGTGCACCTGCGAGAAGTAGCGTCATCAGTTTAGTTGGCAGCACAGTGTCCTTGATAGGGTGAAGGCCCCATGTGTGGGCTGTGGGCTGTCAAAATCGTCAGTGTGTATAGTTAGATTATTGGAAGAGTGCAACAGTATGTTATGAATGGCTGTGGTGAGTACAAAGTTTACTGATTGTTTGTTTCGGTACAAGCGACAGCCGTACTTCCAACGTAAATGGTGACGCTATCTTTTGCAGAAGCATGTAGGCACTGCGGAGAACATTCCCTGGCGCCATGTATGATAAATTGCATAAATGTTATATGTACAGTAGAGCACAAATTGTTAGACTTTCGTAGGAGCAGGCTATGTCGCTCAACGACCCGTTATAAGTGACGCACAATATTAAGATATAGGAGTGAATTAACAAGTTCTTAAGGGGTGACTAATCAGTATCAGTGAATAAATAGGTATTCGATACGTGATTAATTACTTATAAAGCGATCTGATAAATCAGAAACACACGTTCTCAGTGAACAAATAAGGAACAGTGTAGAGTCAATTAAATACATTCGCACAGGGTTGACGCGAACAGATAAAGTAGTCGCGCTCTAAATTAAAGTGTCAGGCCCAGAAGGGTACGGTAGACACGGAATATTATGTCATGAGCATTTGTAATCACAAGGCAATGAGGTAGACTACAGGAGAAAATCGCATTGAATGATATGGAACTTAAAGTGAGATTTTCAAGTATAGAGGAGAGCGGGAACCAGTGGAGATCTTCGCCAGTCAGATTTAGCTGAGGGGATAGTGACAGCATAGTCCCCTCATCGCGAAGAGAGATAGCAAGTCACCTGCACATTTGAGAATTGGCATAGTGGGTGAAGAAGCAGGATGTACAAAAAGAGTGTTTGAGTGTTTTATTTTTTCAACTGTTGATATGTGTTATATTCTTCAGTGTTCACATTGTGTGTTATATTATCTCCAAGGAGGAGATAGAAGTAATAAAAATGTTTCTGTGGAAGTGGAGCTTGGATACAACGAAGGAGAACATATGGTTCAATTCGAAAGTTTGGAAATGATGGGGTGGTAAATAAACCCAAGATGGGTGGATTGTTGTTTTGAGACCATTGGATACCTCCCCACGTAAGTACCACATGTTAATTGTAGTGTTTGTTAACGCCATGCATCATTAAATTATATAATAATGTGAAATCAGTGACAAGATGGACCCAAAATTTGTAGATAAGACAGATAACATGTTGGGTTAGGAAGGAGATTGGATTCAGGGCCGGCAAAGTAGTTTAAAATAAGAAAGATAAATGTATCAGGAAGGACGAGACAAATGTATTGAAAGATTGAAGATTTTAGAGTATTTAAATAGGCCAGTAGGAAGATTGTGAAAATGCAGGGTAACAGAATGTGTGACCAGAAATATCAAGAGTACTGATAATTAACGAAAGGTTTCGGTAGTAAACTGACTAATGATTCTAGCTGAAAATGAGCTAAATAAATGTAATTGCTAGGTTGAAGTAGTGTAAGATTGAACGTAGGTTACTAGCATGGGTATTCGGGAATGGGCTGGATGAGATAGAAAATCGTCTAAATATGTCGAAATTGTTCTCACGCTGCTCTGACAGGTGAAGGAAACGTCGTACCGAGTGCACCAAGTATTTAGTGAGATGGTACGTCGTCAATTGTACAAGGTTCTCATGCTGTGTTAAACAGGTGATGGAAAGAGTGTGCCGGTTTTATTTTTCTTTAGCGTATGGCTTTTAGTGCCGGGAAAGTCCGAGGACATGTTCGGCTCGCCAGAGTTTGTAGATGCTTCTATGCCGACCCCCTTGTGGTGAGCTACAAATACCGTCGCGTGAGGAGTGTTGACTGGGGAGGAAAGTGTGAATGTAAGGACGAGGAATTGGAAGGTAGCGACTGTGGTCTATAGTTAGGGACCAACCCCGGCGTTGGCCTCGAAGGAAGATGGGAAACCACACAAGACCATCTTCAAGGTTTCCGACGGGGGTATTCGAACGTCCTCACCTCCCGGATGTGAGTGACTGCCTGCAGTCACGCCGTAACGACCACGGCTAACTCACCCGGTAGTAGGCCAGTGAGCACCAGGTGACGAGTATAGTGTGCCAGTGAGCACTTAATGAAGCTTCAGAACAGCCAGAGACGAGGTTAGATTCCTATCCCGTGTCTGTATTAATTGTGTACCATCTCCTACGAGTATTGAAATAGCGGGGGAACGTGTCTTTTACCCCACCACTAGAGTTCAACCATCAGCCTCACCGGAACGCAAATCCATAGCTATATCACCTAACCCTTCCGTATTGCAATTAAGAAGGCTATCTTAGGCCAGAAGGATTTAGTAGAAGCTTGTTATGTCGAGGATTAATTTTTTGAAACCTCTCGGTGAAATATGATGAACATGCTTGGGATCATTGCCCGCATTAATTGGTATTACAAATTGGTGTATTGTATTCAAGGGATAGATATGGCCAGGGGGAGATTTTAAGTAGGGTCTAGGAAAGGTCTTCCCACTCCCCAAAGCCGGAAGCCATTTTAAAGAGGGGGCCCAGGCACTGTCATACATTTTGGACTGTCACGAGGGCTGAGTTTTCGATGATTCATGATGATGATGATAATTGTTGTTTTAAGGGGCCTAACATCTAGGTTATCGGCCCAACCTCGATGATTGACATGACCATGGACCCACGACCCATAATAGCCATTGGCAATTCAAATGCATTTCTCTAAAATAATGATGGGCTATCATTTGTAATGAAGCCGAAAGAAATATCCAGCGAAAAAGAATTGTAAAATGTAAATAAAAGTCGACCCGGTGAATAATAATAATACTAACATGTATGGGTGCCAATAAGAAAGGCCTACATCTGTGTACGAAATGATACTTGTCCTGAAAAATGTTGTATGGCATTAAAAGGAAATATAAGGTGCTTACGTATATGCATGGAGTATTAAGTGGGACGAGATTACACTCCGAGAATAACTTGGGAGAATATTATGAGAAATGTTAGAAATTATGTGAGATTGAAATTAAATATTGATGAATAAGAATTGAATTGAATTTGAATTTATTCATAGATAACTGCCACTGAGGCTAAAGAGCCCCTTTATGTAGCGTATACAATGGTCTGGATTGAAGGTTTGTAATAAAAAAATAAAACTAAAAACTAAACCTAGCTTAACAACTAAGAAAAACTAAATATAAAATATACTTATAACTAAACGAGCCAATTAGCAGACATTTCATACAAAATGAATACAAATTAGAATATAATAATTAAAGAACCTACCTAATGTTTTATATCTATTAAAAGAAAACAAATTATAATACGGTAATAAAGGGTTCAATTTTTATGTAAGTATAATATGATCTATTATTAAAACAATTACATGAGTGACATGATTACTAGAACTTCTATCAATTCCACGGAAATTGTATCTTGAATACTAAAAATATTATAGAAAGCTGTATGGCACGGATATATTTCAAAAATTTTGTATGGAATATTTATATTTTTGATTCGTATTCCTTCAGGAATCTTGATATTAGGTATTTCTTGAGTTGTGTAGTGTTAACAGAGTTTGTAAATGAGTGAAGGTGGAATGTATTAAAGAGCAGTGAAGCTGTGCAAAGGAATGATTTATTGTATTTAGTTGTATGGTGGACAGGAATCTGTTGAGTGGAATCAGTAAATCTATTTTCTCTGTGGTGGACGGAGTTCATTGGTTTAAACACATTATAGAGATAACCAGGGGTTTCTGTACACCAATATTTTCTGGGTTAGGATCGCCATTGACAGCTGCCTACGTTCACGAAGTTTCAACCACTGCATTTGCACATAATAAGGTGTAATGTGTACATCACGCCTGACGTCTAAAATGTAACGAAAGCATGCATGTTGAACTCTCTGTAATTTCATGTTAAGTGTTTCTGATAAGTCGTTATACACTACTGATCCATATTCGATGATAGGAAGTATCGAAGTTTGGATTAAAAGCTTGCGCATTTTTGACGGCGTGTAAGGGATATTCCGCTTCAAGATATGCATTGATGATATTGTGCCCAACTCTAGGAATGGGTATTCCAAGATTCAGACACCTAGATATCAAGGGAAAGGCTACAGCCGCTTTTGAAAGTTGAGATATTTGAATATCGCGCTACATTACTTCTAGAATGGAATGGAAACTTTGTGCAGCCAAGAGCATGTTAAGTGACGTAGCAAGTAGTAGCAGAGGTCGAGACTATTTGTTGATTAAATAGTTCGCCATGGAGTAGAGACTTGAGACTTGGATCAGATTACTGGCACGGCCAAATGAAAGAAAATGCACTTAGTCTCAAGTGAATCGGACCAGAGACACCGGAGATATGACGATTTCCAGATTTCAGCGTGATCCAGCGTGGACCCGACCGTTTTGAATAAAAGCCGACCGGCCCAAGCATCATCAGCTCACTTCGAACCAAGCTCTTGCATGACAAGGTGCTGCTGCTACGTTGAGCCAAGGCACATGGTTGCCGGATCTACGCAGAAGATATCTTTAAATTGTGATAGTCACAAAAGTACTGCGATACGTGTGGAACATAGTAAGTTTCCGGCAGAGGGAATCACTAAGGTGATTGTTATTTTTCTACGGACACAGGTGAAATACTTTATTTCTATGTGGACATATGCTAGACTTTGTCTAGAAAGTACTTTGTCACAGTCCAGTAATAATAATTCAATACTTGGATATTTTAATCCAATTAGTCAGTTTCATAAATTGTAACTTGATAACCACTCCGATCTTTCAGTATATTGAAGGCCAGTCTATCACGGTGTTGTTCATTAGCCGACAAAGGGAAACTATAAGTTGCTTCGCGCATGATAGATGGTGATAAACCATGCCCAGGGAACGATCTTCAGAACAGCCGTTGATTGATTTAGACTGTCAGTGTTTTCTTGTACTGAAAAGATTACCGTGAGTTATGTTACAACTGACGTATTTGAGAATAGATCATTTAGATCTGACCCCATTTAAGCGAACTGCTATGGATTTCATTGAAGCCAATATTAAAATGGATCAGCAGTTACTTCAAACTTCAAGAAATATTTCCACTATGTCGTGTTAGACAGATTGTGGGTATATAATGGCGGCCGATACAAGGATTAGACGTGCGTGTCCAATAGGGCATGTATCTGGATAAATCTGGTACAGACCAGGTTCACTACGCTTCAAGACCAACGAGAAATGTAAGCCACATTTGAATTTTATATTATGCCTAGCTAATTGGAACAAACTCATTTTCTGCAGATGACCAACACATTTGTTTATTTTCTTCGTATTTAAATCTTGCAATGATTTACGAAAGACATATTAGAGTTATTCTGAGTATTTTCAGCACTCAGAACAGTTTAGGATCGATGACCGAGCATAACGAGCATTTATTTGAATGTTTCATATTTTTTTGATAATCACGGTAATCAGCCGAGGTAACTGTAAAAGTTAATAATTATTTGTTGAGAAATGGATATTTTATCCATATTCGAAGGATCGAACATGTGGATTCTCACATAATGAAATAATAATTAAACACATTTACAATAATATAACTAATAATAATAATAATAATCCACTAATAATAATAATGATGATTATCATAACTTTTCTAAATAATTCTCGGATCTTATATTTTCTAATAATCACATTCATTGAGAGAGAGCTTATGAAGTAGTTTAATCATTTCTAGTTTGGAACAGGTGATTTTCCGAAGGATAGTGGTTAGCGCAAGCACGCATTCAACCAATATTACAGTTCTGGTTGAACAGTTAATATTTGCAATGAGCAAAGTATATTTTTCAGATAACACGGAGAGGCATGAAACGGGAAGCAAATGATATTTGTATCAATTAGGATATTTTTGTATTTATATAAAATCATGACGTAGATACACATTCGAAAGTGAAATAGAGAGTATCATAAGTGTGGTAAATTCACGATTTGAACTGAATGGTAAAATAAAATAAACTTGTAAGTTTATAAATCTTCCAGTGTTGATAATAAGCAGAGGCTTGATTTATTGTATAAATTTTGGGAAGAAAATTTATGTGTGGAGTAGTGGAAATGCCATTCCCAGGTGCGCATGTTTAAGTCGCAGGAATGAGGAGGTTTTTATTTGAGCATCAATCAAATAGCAGGTTCGATGACTCAGTGTTAAAGAAGGAGTATTGGAACTACACATTGCGTCGTATGAATGACCCAAAGGTTATTTCTTAAAAACCATCAGTTCTTATTTCAACCTTGTTTACGGATTCCATTAAGACTTGGATTTTGCTAGAACCCGGATTTGTCATGATAGTATTTTATTCTTCTTCAGAGGAAGACCTTTGCCGTTGTTGTTGGAATATTGTGTTCTTATAAAAATAATAGAATGGGCCACTGCCAATTAAAAATAATTCTATAACCACGAATAATTTGAAGGATGTTTTCAATCCTAGTGCCATGAACTAAATGAATTTATTATGAAGCTACAATTCTTATTTCCGCATTCTGTTCAAGAATTGCAAAATTGTGAAAGTTACTAAAATGGCCACAAATATAAATATTTTTCTTAATAATGATTCCAATTGGAAAATCGAATAGTTGAATGGTCCAACAATTTATTGATCAAGTTGATGATTCAGAAATCATATATTTTGTTAGGAACTTGACGTTCATAATCGAGTCACTCCTCGAAACGTTTAATGTCAGAAGAACAATTAATTTTGTTGTGCTTCGCACAGTTCTTCGATGCTATGCTCAAAGGTCAGATACTTTTCAGATGTTGTTATTAATATGTGTACATAATTTGTGTTGATTCAGAGATAATAATATTTTTTGACAATATTTTTTGAAACTGGAAAAATAAGTGAAAGTTAAAAATTCTATGAACAATTATTCTACGAGTGTTAATATTATGTAAAAATTCAACCAGTGAACTACAGTATTTCCAGTAAAGACAATTAAATTTGAACTGGATTTAATCATAAATAATGGATATAATTTTGGAACACAGTCTATAGGACTGATAATCAGACTTGTGTCTCCAAAGATAATTGTCCAATGTGTTGGAAAATTTCTGTACATTGTGTAAATAGTAATGTGGGTCGCCACACATGAATGATGCTGCTTTGAGCATTTTATTTTGCAGTCAATTTTAAATTCAGAATAAAATGAGATAATTTTACATGATGTGTTATGCCCAGTTGAATCTCCTTCTATCCTTATTGTTGCATTGAGCCAAAAATCAGTAAAGCATTTTTTTCATTTGATGTCGTTTTTGCGATTAGCTTTAACCCATCTGGCGCCCCGGGATATTTTGACTCTCGTGCTGACTGATTCTTGGTAAAATGCATATGTGGTCGTGCGGACTCCGGTCTAAACGGGCACATAAAATAAGATAGAGAGAGAAATGTCTTCGAACGAGGGGCTCGAGTTAGACACGGTCAATCGCATGCTGATTTAAATTGTGATAATTTTTTATATATATATTTTGGGAGTTGAGAGATGTCTGGTTTGGATGAATAAATTAGTAGGAAACCCAATTAGTGCGGAAAATTAAAAATTTAACTGGGTTAATAATTAGAATGGGTTTGATTATTTTTGATAATGGCTTTACCATTAGGGCGTCAAGTAAATTCAGTAGTAAACGTTCGATGACTGGACATACGCATTATTAGAATCCAGGTGGAGGATATTTGAGAACTTGCATATTTTTCTTGTGGTAAATGTAATTCGTAAAAGTAGAGAATTTTTTTTCCATCACGTCGACATTAGGACAAATCTCATTTTATTAGAGTGTTCAAATTAGCTATTCATATTTCTTGTTCTAATTATAATCTTGTGTCTGCCAACATGTATACCCCTAAGTTTTGAATAATAATTGAAAATTATGGAAGAGATGATGAGGATGATGAGGAGTTTGGAAGAGAGTTCCAAAGAAGCTGGACTGCGTGTAGCAGCCATTATGAAAGAAAATACAGAGGCTTTGGAAAAGAAACTTAAAGAAAATTCTGATTCTTTAGAAAATAAACTTAAAGAAAGTTTAAATGATAAACTTAAAGAAAATTCTGATTCTTTAAAAGATAACTTGAAAGAAAATTTAGATGATAAACTCAAGGAAAATTCCGATTTGTTAGAAAGCAGGTTAAAAGATAACTTGAAGGAAAATTTAAATAGTAAATTTAATTCTATGGAAAATAAATTTAAAGAGAATTCCGAAATCTTGAAAATGTCACTTGAGAGTAAAATGACTAAATTATGCGAAAAAACACATGAGCTCGAAACTTCATTAGCCACTAACGCAAGTTTAATGGACGATAAATTTCGCGATGCCGATCTAAGATCCCAAAGCTTAGCTGATAGGATAGAACATGGTCTTAGGAAAGTTGGGGAAGACATGATCAACCTAGAAGTCAGAGTGAAGAAAGAGAGCAATGAGATGGCAACTCTAGTTGTTCAACGTTTGACAGAACAATTCAAAGAACTCATAGTGGGAGAAATAAGAGAAGGTGTGATTAATAAATTACAAACTGAAATTAAAACCACAGTTATCGATGCAATTAAAGACACACTCAAGTTGGAGAACCAAGAGGGAGTCAAGGAAATTAGAGAATCTTTGTCATCCCATATTCAAGTAATTTCCAAAGATATTCAAGCAACTCAGAAGGACATATCAGATGTGACAGGGTCGTTGAAAAGTCACGAGGCTGTTATGAACCAGATATCCACTAATGTCAAGGAGAACTGTAAGGAAACCGAAGAAATTAGAAAAATGGCAGAAGAAAACCATAAGGAAATTGAGGCTACGAAAACCCAAATCAAGGACGAGAAACAGTCTGACCATCTGTTGAAAATGCCAAGTATAAGGGGAGAAGAACGGATACAGATAAACCTAGGAGCAGCTAGAGAAACTGATAGTCAAAGACAGGATGAGGTCAGGACAGTATTTCAATCCAACCCCATAACTGTATTCAAGAATGTAGAGGATGACCCTTCTAAATTTTCAGGGCGAGATTCTGTGACACCCGTAGAATTCTTGAGAGAAGCAGGTGATTACCTAAAAGATTCCAAAATCCCTAAGGAAAGACAGATCCGAGTGATAGGGAAATTTTTGGAAGGTCCCGCACTTCCTTGCTTTAGAGCTTTTAGGTCCACTCTCACCAATTTTGAGGAGTTTTCCCGTGGGTTATTAAAAAAGTTTTGGTCCCCGGAAACCCAACAGCAAGTCAGAGCAGAATTATATTCAAAGAGATTCTCGACGTCACAACCTACTCGATACTCTACGTACTTTTATGGACAGCTTTCTAAACTACAACATTTAGATCCGCCAATGCCAGATAATGAATTAATTACCGCATTAATACGTCAGTTTCCAGCAGACGTCCAAAGAACTTTGATCGCTGCTGACATTTATAATATGGAGCAATTTGACGAGGTATTGCAGAAACTTGATCACACGAACGCTCAATTCTTCCATCAGAAGGGAGGAAAGAATAACAACGCTGTGTACGCTGTTATGGCCGACAGTTATTCCCAAACACCTCGAGAGATTCCAGAGGGGCGAGAAGAGAAAACGCCGAGGGAAGAGCCTGATAAAAGAGGATGGAATCAGAACAATAACAGATACAGTTACAAGCCTTATGCGAGACCGGATGGTGGATATCGATATAATACTCGATGGAGAAGGCCAAGGGATAATCAAGGAAGGTACCAGGAAAGAAGGTACTATGGTAGAAACAATAACTACAATAACAGAGGGAATGTGAACACTCGTCAGTCCAATGAAGAGTTCAATAAGGAGACGAGGAAGAACTTGGAAGAAAGACACCAAGAAAACTTGCAGTTCTTGGAACAGAAGCCCAATGAACCAGGTCCATCGGGAACACAACAATCCCGGGGGAATGGAAAAGAAAAAAAAACTTCGAATTCACAGTAGAAGATAGAATTTTAAACACTTTCACTTCCAGGATTATTAAATGGCAAGCAGAGGATGATGACTTAATTCAACATAATGACGAACGGAAAGAAATAGGTACAAGAATTAAAATGCCAATCATATAATGCGAAGTATTCGGTATGCCTGTCGATACTTTAATTGATACTGGGGCTACGCCTTGTCTTGTGAGCGAGAAGCTTTATATTCTGTGGAAGCTTAAAGAGAATTTAGAGGAGATTCCAGTATCAAGAATTAAAATCCAAGGAATAATACCCAACAAAATATCTCTGTGTAAAACACAATTATACTTATGTGTTACTATTGGAGGACATGATTTCCGACATGTGTTTGTAGTAATGAAGGACATGGCTTTTGACATGATATTGGGAGCGGATTTCATTCCGAAATATCAAGCAGTGATAGACATGAAGACAGAGACGATCAGATTCAAGAATACCGAAGAGATAAACTTCGAGGGAAAAGAAGAGGAAGACATCGAGGGAGATGCTCAATGGTCTCTGATTTTTCATGAAGCTGAAGGAAGAGAAGTCTACACTGAGAAGGAGTCCCCAGAGCTAGGAAAAATTTTGGAAGAGTACCACGATATTTTTGATATTAAACCTGGTGAGATTAAAGATTTTGAATATCGTATTCGTGTAAATGATGATGCACCTTTCCATGCTAAATTGTATCCGGTAGCGGAAAAGCATCGAGATATGGTAAAATTGCTTATCGAAGAGATGGAAAGTAACAATGTGATTGAAAAGTACACTACCTCTTAGGTCAATCCATTAGCAGTAGTGTCTAAGCCAGATGGAAGTCTGAGACTATGTTTAGACGCGCGAAATTTGAATTCAAGATTGCTGCCAGAGTATGACAGACCACCAATCATTAGGGAACTGTTAAGGAAATTCCAAGGCAAGGTCTGGTTCTCTAACATTGATCTCACTTCGTCCTACCACCACATTAGGCTTAGTGAAGATTCCAAAAAGTTTACAGGGTTTATGTTTGACCAGCAGACATATGTATTCCGCCGTCTACCATTTGGGGTCAAAACATCTGGATCTGTTTTGATCAGAGCACTGGAACAAAACATGAGTCCTGAAGTAAAAGAGATAGCAATTCGTTACATAGATGATATCCTAATTGCATCTGAGACTAAGGAGGAACATTTGTTATATCTTCAGATGTTATTCGCAGATTTGAGAAAAGCGAACTTTAAAGTAAACCTTCGAAAATGTCAGTTCTTTCGGAAGGAAATAAAATTTTTGGGCCACATTTTGGATGGTGAAGGATACCGTCCCAATGAGACAAAGATACAGGTGATTGCAAATTTCCCTAGACCTACTAGAGTGAAGAATGTCCGCAGTTTTCTCGGGACATGCCAATTCTTTGCAGGGCATTGTCCAAGCTTCACCAAGACTGTTGCTCCATTGCAGGAATTATTAAAAAAAGGAAACAAATGGAAATGGAATGAAGATTGTGAACAATCATTTCAAGATGCCAAGAGGTTGTTGGTAAACAGCGTGAAATTAGAATATCCTGACTTTACCAAGAATTTCATCATAGAATCTGATGCATCCACCGTAGGGATTGGAGCTATTCTTCTTCAAGAAGATGACGATCACAAGAGACGTTACCTGGCGTTCATAAGCAGGAAATTTCGTCCATCAGAAAGGAATTATTACACCACAGAGTTAGAAGCCCTTGCTGTAATCTTCGCGTTGGAGTCATGGAAGAAAATGTTAATTGGACATTCAGTAATTGTGAGGACTGATCACCATGCATTGGAGTTTATCTTGAGAACAAACTTTGCCAGTGATAGGATAACTAGATGGTCACTTTTTATTCAACAATTCAACCTAGTTATTGAACACACTCCTGGAAAATTGAACATTGGGGCCGATTTATTGAGTAGAGCAGTGGAGTCTACATCTAAGGTTTTTCAAGTTAACCTGACGCAGGAGGATGAGGATACCTTGAGAAGGTTAAGATTGTTGCATTTATCCCAGAGGAGAGACCGACGTCTTAGAAACATTTTTCGTTTTCTACAGGGAGACATGGATCCAAATGATGATGATTTTGTGGAAACTGAAAGAATTTCAAGAGATTTTATGATGTTAGATGATTTAATCTACAAGTTTGCAGATCCCGACCATACGAAGCTATGAAATCGCCAATACACGAACTGGTAACATCGTGGGAACTTATAATGCAGCGAATTTGAAGATTTATTATTCAAAAACCAGATGATTTAATGTGTAGATAGGAAAAATAAAAATTTTCCAATTTTTATTTTTTGCTAGGTGTGGGGTGGATGTGCCCAACTCTAGGAATGGGTATTCCAAGATTCAGACACCTAGATATTAAGGGAAAGGCTACAGCCGCTTTTGAAAGTTGAGATATTTGAATATCACGCTACATTACTTCTAGAATGGAATGGAAACTTTGTGCAGCCAAGAGCATGTTAAGTGACGTAGCAAGTAGTAGCAGAGGTCGAGACTATTTGTTGATTAAATAGTTAGCCATGGAGTAGAGACTTGAGACTTGGATCAGATTACTGGCACGGCCAAATGAAATAGAATGCACTTAGTCTCTAGTGAATCGGACCAGAGACACCGGAGATATGACGATTTCCAGATTTCAGCGTGATCCAGCGTGGACCCGACCGTTTTGAATAAAAGCCGACCGGCCCAATCATCATCAGCTCACTTCGAACCAAGCTCTTGCATGACAAGGTGCTGCTGCTACGTTGAGCCAAGGCACATGGTTGCCGGATCTACGCAGAAGATATCTTTAAATTGTGATAGTCACAAAAGTACTGCGATACGTGTGGAACATAGTAAGTTTCAGGCAGAGGGAATCACTAAGGTGATTGTTATTTTTCTACGGACACAGGTGAAATACTTTATTTCTATGTGGACATATGCTAGACTTTGTCTAGAAAGTACTTTGTCACAGTCCAGTAATAATAATTCAATACTTGGATATTTTAATCCAATTAGTCAGTTTCATAAATTGTAACTTGATAACCACTCCGATCTTTCAGTATATTGAAGGCCAGTCTATCACGGTGTTGTTCATTAGCCGACAAAGGGAAACTATAAGTTGCTTCGCGCATGATAGATGGTGATAAACCATGCCCAGGGAACGATCTTCAGAACAGCCGTTGATTGATTTAGACTGTCAGTGTTTTCTTGTACTGAAAAGATTACCGTGAGTTATGTGACAACTGACGTATTTGAGAATAGATCATTTAGATCTGACCCCATTTAAGCGAACTGCTATGGATTTCATTGAAGCCAATATTAAAATGGATCAGCAGTTACTTCAAACTTCAAGAAATATTTCCACTATGTCGTGTTAGACAGATTGTGGGTATATAATGGCGGCCGATACAAGGATTAGACGTGCGTGTCCAATAGGGCATGTATCTGGATAAATCTGGTACAGACCAGGTTCACTACGCTTCAAGACCAACGAGAAATGTAAGCCACATTTGAATTTTATATTATGCCTAGCTAATTGGAACAAACTCATTTTCTGCAGTTGACCAACACATTTGTTTTTTTCTTCGTATTTAAATCTTGCAATGATTTACGCAAGACATATTAGAGTTATTCTGAGTATTTTCAGCACTCAGAACAGTTTAGGATCGATGACCGAGCATAACGAGCATTTATTTGAATGTTTCATATTTTTTTGATAATCACGGTAATCAGCCGAGGTAACTGTAAAAGTTAATAATTATTTGTTGAGAAATGGATATTTTGTCCATATTCGAAGGATCGAACATGTGGATTCTCACATAATGAAATAATAATTAAACACATTTACAATAATATAACTAATAATAATAATAATAATCCACTAATAATAATAATGATGATTTTCATAACTTTTCTAAATAATTCTTGGATCTTATATTTTCTAATAATCACATTCATTGAGAGAGAGCTTATGAAGTAGTTTAATCATTTCTAGTTTGGAACAGGTGATTTTCCGAAGGATAGTGGTTAGCGCAAGCCCGCATTCAACCAATATTACAGTTCTGGTTGAACAGTTAATATTTGCAATGAGCAAAGTATATTTTTCAGATAACACGGAGAGGCATGAAACGGGAAGCAAATGATATTTGTATCAATTAGGATATTTTATTTATATAAAATCATGACGTAGATACACATTCGAAAGTGAAATAGAGAGTATCATAAGTGTGGTAAATTCACGATTTGAACTGAATGGTAAAATAAAATAAACTTGTAAGTTTATAAATCTTCCAGTGTTGATAATAAGCAGAGGCTTGATTTATGTGTGTGGAGTAGTTGAAATGCCATTCCCAGGTGCGCATGTTTAAGTCTCAGGAATGAGGAGGTTTTTATTTGAGCATCAATCAAATAGCAGGTTCGATGACTCAGTGTTAAAGAAGGAGTATTGGAACTACACATTGCGTCGTATGAATGACCCAAAGGTTATTTCTTAAAAACCATCAGTTCTTATTTCAACCTTGTTTACGGATTCCATTAAGACTTTGATTGCAAGAACCCGGATTTGTCATGATAGTATTTTATTCTTCTTCAGAGGAAGACCTTTGCCGTTGTTGTTGGAATATTGTGTTCTTATAAAAATAATAGAATGGGCCACTGCCAATTAAAAATAATTCTATAACCACGAATAATTTGAAGGATGTTTTCAATCCTAGTGTCATGAACTAAATGAATTTATTATGAAGCTACAATTCTTATTTCCGCATTCTGTTCAAGAATTGCAAAATTGTGAAAGTTACTAAAATGGCCACAAATATAAATATTTTTCTTAATAATGATTCCAAGTGGAAAATCGAATAGTTGAATGGTCCAACAATTTATTGATCAAGTTGATGATTCAGAAATCATATATTTTGTTAGGAACTTGAAGTTCATAATCGAGTCACTTCTCGAAACGTTTAATGTCAGAAGAACAATTAATTTTGTTGTGCTTCGCACAGTTCTTCGATGCTATGCTCAAAGGTCAGATACTTTTCAGATGTTGTTATTAATATGTGTACATAATTTGTGTTGATTCAGAGATAATAATATTTTTTGACAATATTTTTTGAAACTGGAAAAATAAGTGAAAGTTAAAAATTCTATGAACAATTATTCTACGAGTGTTAATATTATGTAACAAGAAGTTCCGTGAAGAACTATACAGCCTACTTTTCATGCCAATGATTATTCTACAGAATATGAACCTATCTAGAATAATGACGATATTAAGTTGCTAATATCGAAATTTCCAATTAGTTCGAAATACTGTATACCTGGCATAATATATCCTAATAGAGCACTACAGTTGGCAGCCCTGATGACTGAATATATTCTTAGTTCCATCTCTTAAGGTACAAAATACAAAATTTGGTTGAAGTCCAATGAATAGCATGGACGTTACATGCAGTTAAACATTGGATCTAACAGCGCGCGTAAAATCATGTTGGCAACAATGTCATGCATGTATTGGTCAGAAATAATCTGAAATAATATGATCTATTGTTGTGCCAATTTTGAATGAAATCCATTAGTTAGTGTAGAAGTTACATGCATTTTAAAATTGGACCTATCAGCTGGCTTAGAATCATGTTGGCAGCACTGACGTATATTAGTTACTCCAAATTCGTCTAGAATGCCAGGGACTATACGTGTGCAAAGTTTAAAGCTATTGGCTCGCATACTTTCTGATATATTGATATTAGGGTAACAAAAATAGGGACAGCACATATTAACAGTTGGCAGCCCTGGTTGCTCCTTAGAATACACATAGTCATATCTGTTATGGTACACATAGCACATACGAAATTTGGTTGAAATCCAAATGATAGTATGGAAGTTACATGTATTTAAAATTGGACTTGTCAGCAGGCTTAGAATCATGTTGGTAGCACTGACGTGTATAAGTTACTCCAAATTAATGTAGAATGTCAAGTACTATACGTGTGCATAGTTTAAAGCTGTTGGCTTGCTTACTTTCTGATATATTGGTATTTGGATAAAATAAATTAGGAGCATTTATTAACAGTTGGCAGCCCTGGTAGGTCTTAAGAATACGCTCAGTCATATCTGGTTATGTACACATACAACATACGAAATTTGGTGGAATTCCAATTGATAGTGTAGAAGTTATATGCATTTAAAAATTGGACCTATCAGGAGGCTTATAATCATTTTGGCAACACTGCCATGTTTGGCCTCCTGGAAATTAAACTGAAATATCATGATCTGTACGTGTGCCAATTTTGAAATAGCTCCCATTCATACTTTCGAAGATATCCAACATGGAGCTCAAATTTCAATTGCGATTTTTTAGCAGTTGGTAGCACTGATATCATTTTCAAATATGGCCGTGAGATATTCAGGTATAGATCTTTACTCC
The DNA here is from genome assembly GCA_946902985.2 of Meconema thalassinum. Taxonomy (NCBI): domain Eukaryota; kingdom Metazoa; phylum Arthropoda; class Insecta; order Orthoptera; family Tettigoniidae; genus Meconema; species Meconema thalassinum. The sequence continues at coordinate 179,943,635 of OX336389.2, forward strand.
TACCAAATTTTGTTTCGATTGCTGCAGCCGTTTAGGAGTTGATAGGGGGGGGACACACACACAGCCAGACAGACAGAAGGACAGACAGACAGACAGACAGACAGACAGACACACATTTGCCCGATCTCATAAGTCTACTTTTTCCTCATTTTTGCAAAATGTGAAAAGTAGGCTAAAAATTCAACCAGTGAACTACAGTATTTCCATTAAAGACAATTAAATTCGAACTGGATTTAATCATAAATAATGGATATAATTTTGGAACACAGTCTATAGGACTGATAATCAGATTTGTGTCTCCAAAGATAATTGTCCAATGTGTTGGAAAATGTCTGTACATTGTGTAAATAGTAATGTGGGTCGCCACACATGAATGATGCTGCTTTGAGCATTTTATTTTGCAGTCAATTTTAAATTCAGAATAAAATGAGATAATTTAACATGATGTGTTATGCCCAGTTGAATCTTCTTCTATCCTTATTGTTGCATTGAGCCAAAAATCAGTAAAGCATTTTTTTTCATTTGATGTCGTTTTTGCGATTAGATTTAACCCATCTGGCGCCCCGGGATATTTTGACTCTCGTGCTGACTGATTCTTGGTAAAATGCATATGTGGTCGTGCGGACTCCGGTCTAAACGGGCTGGGTAGTTTATTGGCCGAGGAATAACCCACCCACCAAGGGAAGATGATTAAGAGAAGGAAGTAGATTTGGGATTGAAAAAAAAGGATGGAAAAATAGGAGGAGAGTCCCACAAAAGTTATGAATTTAACTTTCAATACATTTAGAGGCAGTTGCCACCGCAAATCCGTTCTCGGATACCTTAAGTGGATACGAGCTTGGTCGAAGCTAACGGGAACCGCAGCTAAGACTTGGGCAGTTTGCCAGAGAGAGGCTGTAGTGTATTCCTCCCAAGCATGCATAAAAGTACTATAGGGAAGGGTGGTGGTCTGGCCAGACAAATAGTAAAAGCTTTATTGAGTATGAACGAGGGCATAAACCTAGGAAGAGCTAGGAAAGCCAGGATCTTGCCTAACTGTAGTATCAGAGAAATGACGAATCCAAAAACAAATATTTAATTTATTAAACAATGCAAAGAAGTTTGAGGAAATTAACAAACATGTAATATAATTTTGACGAACATAGTTCATTTGAACTTTTTAACAAATGTGGTCGCAGACCTCTCAACATTAAATGTTTGCTCCAGGCAATTGACAATTTACAAGGTTTCAAACCTTACATGTTTCTAAAATCTTTGTAATATTTAAACAAATAAACAATGAAGTAATTAAAGTTTGAACGTGAATTGAGGTACAAAGAGTGTACCTTAAGAAATTCTTGAGAGAATGTTCTAGAGAAAGTGACAACTTCGAAAATAACAATAATAAAAACATGAAAGATAAGATAGAAGTTCCTAAAACTTCTTATATTTATACAAAATTAATGTTGGTTATTATGCAAATAAGGGCAGGTCACTTACTGTGAAACCTGAAGAAAGTGAAAAGGAAGGTTCTAGACTTCCCAAGTTTGAGCAGGAATCACTAGCCAAATGGGACAGTTTCCATTTCGTGAAACCTGAACATGACTCGCTCAAGAGTTTAAAGAATTGTTTTCCCTGATTATAGGAAAGGAACAATGTGAATTTGAAACTTGTATCACACAAGCAATTATGCAGAATTTAATTAATGTTAAACTAGCAAAGTTGTAAGGGCACTTCGTGAGTGACACCTTATAGGAAAGTTACAATTTTATTAATAATGGTGGTTAGTAGAAGGTTGAGGAAAGATCATTGGGATATAGGATCAATGTTCATGGCCGTATTTAATGTAAACGGACGAGCGCGACGCGGTAGAAACGTGGAACAAGCACTGGTTATCACTGTAGTCTATAAAGATGGATGCAAAGTTCACTATAGAAACACTAAAGTTTATGAGAAAGAAAGTTATTGCAATTATGGAAATAACTGATTGCACTATATAGGTGAGAGTCTATTTCTTGAAAAAGTTGTGATTTACAATTAAATGTACCATAAAACATTCCAGTGGTTCCAGCGGTGGAAGAAAGTTAGCTATTGCAACAATTTGTAAGGAAGATTCCTCATTTTAAATATTATTTTCACAAGTGAGTGAAAAATACCTGACGGCAAGACTCGCAGATAGAGTACCAGATCTGGAAAGTTCCAGAACGATCTTTATAGAAGAATGGAGTCAAAGTTAATCCAGCGGAGGCACTAGCTTTATGAATTATAGACAGCCGGTATTAGGTAATATCCCACGTAGTGAGAGGATTTCTCATTTGAATAGCTTAAGAGAGCTCTTTTTTAGTAAAGTTGGCTTATACAAGCAAAAGCTCAACATGGCAAATCCCACGAAGAATGATTTTTGCCCCAAAGTAGATAATTTCACACTGTCTATAAAAATATCATTAAAAGCACGTGGAAGTTAAAACCATGAAGATGAGGTTAAAACTTTTAAAATGGTACTTATCTTGATTTCATGTTGAAGGCGAAGTTCCGTTGGATGACGATAACTACTTTGCCAACATGGCGTAGAAGAGAGTGTGCCTCTTGGTTTGAGAAGACTAGCTCGAGAGGAGCTTTGACTGACCGAGTCAACTGCCGACTGAGAAGTGAGACCTGCTCAACGGAGCACGGAGGGACCGAGGAAGGGGAAAAGAGTGGGGGGTAGGAGACAAAAGGAGAACATATAAGCATTGCCAATATTACAACAAAAAATGATCTCTTGCTGAGCTGGTCTTCAAGGAGTTGATAACAGATGATACTAGCGCAGCATGGTGAGTAAAGAAGTAGACGTAGTCCTCTTGCTCAAGGAGAAAATAGCTGGCGATGGTAACAGGATCTGGTGGCCAGATGGAGAAGGAATTCCTCTTGCACGAGGAAGAGTTGAAGAGCTTCAGATATTCGCTGCGAGATGACGCTAGGTGGGTCACAGAATATATATCTGGAACAGACTCATACAAAATATAAGCGACCTGAACCCCTAAGAGAAAACAGAAGATCACTGTTGGTGTTTGACAAAGAGGAAGGAAAGAACATGCAAAAGCATTGAAAATTATAATCTCTGGTACCGTGTATTCCAAGAATGCACCACGGGCACAATATAGCTTTCTTTATTACAGCTGCGGTATGCTCTCCCCAAGATAAGGTTCTATCAAAAATTACTCCTAGGTTGTTCACAGAGTTGCTGAAGGGGATATCATTGTCTAGTAATTTTATTGGTGGTAGTGAGTGAAGATCAACAGAGTTAAGAAGTTTAGTATAGCCAATGCATATAAGTTGAGTCTTAGAAATGCTTAACTGAATGTTATGGTTTAGGGTCCACTGATGGAGGTGAGCGATGTCTTCGTTGAAAAGTTCTATATGGTGAGGCGCATCAGAGGGACTGAAATGGAATTAAGCCTGTACGGCATCAGCGTACATATGACAGAGACTGTTTTTGAATACACTGGGCATATCATTTATATAAAGCGAGAAGCACAGTGGCCCAAGAACTGACCCTTGGGGTACACCACTTTTTACTGATTGCCAATTCGATGAGGGGCCATCAAAGATGACCACTCTCTGTTGCCGACCTGCTAGGTACGATTCAAACCAAGACAATGCATTCCGCGATAAGCCAATGGAGTGCAGCTTCGCAAGGAGCAACTCATGGCTTACGCAATCGAAGGACTTACTGAGATCAAAGAGGCACAGAATTGTAAGCTGTCTTTGGTCAATTGCTGAGCGTATGTCGTCCGTTATTTTTAAGGGCGTGGTAGTTGTGCTATGACCTTTCTTAAATCCGGATTGATGAGGATTTTGGATGTGTAACTCGGTAAAATATTCACACATTTGTTCATGAACTATTCTTTCTAGAACTTTGCTTAGAGCACAAAGTATGCTAATGGGCCTGAAATCACTGCAAGACGCAGGTATTCTCTTCTTAGGCACTGGGCGTATATTCGCACACTTCCAGAGCGTCGGGTATACTCCGTTTTGTAAACAGAAGTTGAACAATTGTAAAATGGCCGGCAGGAATATATCGAGACAATTTGAGAGAAGGGAGATTGGAATGTTATTCGGACCTTTGGCTTTAGTACGAATAGACCTAATCGCTATCACTATTTGTTCTGGGTATACGTATTTGAAGTAGAATTTTTCATGGTTTGGCGGCGGAAGAAATCTATAATGCTCTGCGGTCTGGGATATTCTTGTTGTGTTACTGTTGGGAACTACGTTTAAGTAATGATTGCTCAGCTCGGAGGGGGAAGCTGGCATTTGGATATCAGGGCGGGGGCTGGCACCTATTCCAAGGGATTTTGCAGCTCTCCAGGACGCTGCGGAATTCTCACAGTGTTTGAAGAGGTTATATGTGTACTTAACTTTAGCATTTCTTATCGCTTGTGTTCTGTTATTCCGTAGAATTCTGAATTTGTCATAGTCATCCGGAAGTTTTGTCTTTAAAAATTCCTTGCGGGCTCTGTCGCGAATCTTTATCAAGTCTTTAATTGTTCTGTTAAACCATGGAGTTGAATGGTGTTTATCGTTTACTATCTTTTGAGGGGCATGTTTGTCACACAGAAAGTAGATGTTTTTGTTAACGAGACTGAGCTTTTCGTCTACGTTGTTTGTTTTATAATACTGCTCCCAAAGGAGTAATTCTGCATCCGCACTAAAATCACTTGAACTAAATTTACTGAAATCACGCACTAGGTATGTCTTGGGTTTTGCTTTAGGAGCAGGTAAGGAAAATACAGCGTACAAGAGGTCATGAGCTGAGAATCCAGGAGCAGGCTCCTGTCCAAATTCTATAACAAGATCATTGCAGTTGGAAGATATTATACCAAGAATGCTATCGCAGGTAGCGGTGTGGAAGTTTTCAGTGAATGGCAAACATTCAAGGTTGCAGGCGTTCAACATCTCACGAATACTTTCTGTTTCAAACGTACCACAGCCAAATCTAGCATTTATGTCACCAACAACGAAAATGTATTTGTAATTCAGTAAATGTGTGTACATATTGTTCAAGAATGAGTCTAAATAGCCAGCTTTTGGTGAATGGTATACACAAGAAAAGAGTATAGTCTGGCAGGATAATTTCAAATATCAAATATTCCGGTTTCTTACTGTATTCATCCGGAGATTTGCTATGGATGTTGCATTTTAGGGTGTCCTTGACAGAGGCGAGGCGCCCATTAGGGCGCTGAGGCTCAGCCTATCCGTAAAAAAGTTAAATTAGTTTTCTTCCGCTGTTATTGGTGTTTTTCGATTGATATTTCAAATATTATATATTTGAACTGAAGCCTCCGTGGCTTAGGCGGCAGCACGCCGGCCTCTCACCGCTGGGTCCGTGGTTCAAATCCCGGTCACTCCATGTGAGATCTGTGCTGGACAAAACGGAGGCAGACAGGTTTTTCTCCGGGTACTCCGGTTTTCCCTGTCAAAATTTCATTCCAGCAACACTCTCCACTATCATTTCATTTCATCTGTCATTCATTTAATCATTGCCCCAGAGGAGTGCGTCAGGCCTCGGCAGCCGGCACAGTTCATATCCTCGCCGCTAGATAGGGGCTTCATTCATTCCATTCCTGACCCGGTCGGAGACTGGAAGCAGGCTGTGGATTTTCATTTCATATATTTGAACTCGTGCTGCCCAGCGCTGTGTCTGCTCACAACCAAATCAACCAATAGCTATTCACCTCAACTCAGCCTGACGCGCGCAGACGCAGTAGCAACTACTTGCGTGGCGGGGTGAAGAGGAGGGTGTATCTTTTAAACGTGTGCGTTAAGGCTTGCCCAAGGACCTGGAAATAGAAATCCCACAACGCTGGTTGTAAGTAACTGCTGCAATCTAGTGGTGTTTGGCAGAACTAAGACAGCACAGTGTAATGAATGATACTGGTTACAGGGTTGTCAACGATATTAAATGCAAGATAGCATAATTTTCTGACATGAAAAATTATTGAACATGGACATAAATCTGAACAGGACCCATACATACGCAAAAAAATGAATTTAAGATAAATCTCATTATGTGTTGCTTTGAAATACATAACTTAACTTGAAGAATGATATTTTTTCAAATGTGCTATTTCGACATGTTGGCAGTCCTGGCTACACGGTGAATGATACGAATCTGTGTAGCCTATTGCCAGTGTGGAATGTAAGTGCAGTGAAGTGTGTTTCTATTAATCTATTTGTATCTTACTGTGTGGTGTGTTTGTGTTACAGTGTAGTTGAAAACAAATAGTAGGCATCAGTACGCTAATCTACACGACACATGCGTTTCAATGGATGCGTTCAATATATCTCAAGATCCATTGAATTTTCTTATTGAAAATCCAACATTTTTTTCTCAACTCTCTTTGGAGGAAAAATCCAGGTGAAAGAACGGGAGCCCACGCCAAGCTTGTCAGTTCAGAAAACCGATGGAAAGTTTGTAAGACGGTTTCAGAGACAATGGTACGAGTTGAAACCATGGTTGAGTGGTAGTGCTACCCGAAATAGATTATTTTGTGTTTATTGTGTGCTTTTTGATAAAGACAATTTAGAATGGGGCAAAAGAGGGGTTGGTGAGGAAAGTCTTAAAAATTTTCTTTCTAAGGCAAAAAAAAAACATGCGTGTTCAATTTCACACATCACAGCAGCTGTTAAAAATAATCTTTTAGGTACTGCTATAATTGACCATGCCCTTTATGAGGCGATGCGTCATGCAGCTTTGAAACACAATGACAAAGACGAGCGTATTAGGAATATAATGAAAAGACTGATTTCAACTCTCTGTTTCCTGGCGCGGCAAGAGTTAGCTCTCAGAGGTCACGATGAATCTGAGACGTCTTTAAACAATGGCAATTATTTAGAATTATTGGATTTCTTGGCGGAAGAACCGTATCTGAAAGATCATTTATTATCCGATGGGGTATATAAAGGCACTTCCTCTGACACACAAAACGAAATACTCGAATGCATTGCGGAAGTAGTTAAAGAACAGATTTTTAGTGAACTTGAAAATAGTCCGTTTATTTCCATACAGGTTGATGAAACCATGGATATCTCAACTACAAGTCAAATGAGCTTTATTTTCCATTATGCCAATAACGAATCGGGAGAAATTGAAGAGAGATTCGTCGGATTTTATGACGTTTCAAAAGACCGAAGTGCTCAAGGTATAGCCGCTGTTTTGCTTGACGTCCTCAAAACCTGGAAGATCTCGAAAGGGAAATTAATATCCCAAACGAACGATGGATGCAGTGCTATGGCAGGTAAAAATGCTGGTGTTCACTGTATTGTAAGACAAGAATATCCTCATGCCCTCTTCATCCATTGCTACGAGCATTAATTATATTTGGTTCTGCTTTATGCTTGTAAAACAATTACGCAAGTTAAGATTTTTGTAGCAAACCTCGCAGGATTCCATACTTTCTTTAGCCGTTCTAGTAAAAGAAGCGATCCCAGAGAAAGGGGTTTCAAATTGCCAAGCTCATGTGAAACAAGATGGAACTTTCATTCGCGCGCTGTTGCAACAATTATCTTTCACTATGCGGAACTAAAAGCCGCATTTCATGATATTATAGACAATGATGGATGGGATGATAATTCCTTACAGCAGGCAATTGGACTCGGCAATATATTAAATGACCTGACGTTTCTTTCTTTGCTGCAGTATTATAATTTGATTTTTCAGCATACGGGTGTATTGTTTGACATCCTGCAAAGCAAAACCGTAGATATAAGACGTTGCAAGTACGAAATTGAAAATTGCACCAAGGCGGTTGATAAACTAAGATGTGAAGAAGTATTTCTTTCCTGCATAGAGAAAGCTAACTCTCTCCTAAATTCAGCAGGTGAACTTAAAACTACACTAAATGAAGCAGGATCAGAGAAATTGAAGAGACTTGGGTTTGAAATAGTTGACACTATAGTAGTGAATATGGAAACCAGATTCCAGGACTTTCAGAAGCTAGATTTTACGGAATTTGTAGATCAGGAAAAATTTTTGTATTACAGTAGGCCAAATAATTTCCCGACATTTATTCTCGAAAAATTGTTTAAAGTGTATCCATTCTTCGATCATGAAAAACTGACAGGAGAACTTATGTTCGTTTATAGCAGTGAGGATAAACACCTATCGCCTAGGGATTTATTCAAATACATTATACACAATGGGTTAAAAAATGTGCTCCCCGAGTGCGTGAAGCTACTTTCCTTGGTACTTTCATTTCCGGCGACCACTGCTTCATGCGAAAGAAGCATGAGTGCATTGAAACGTGTTAAAACGTACCTCCGCAACACAATGACGAACGATAGACTATCAAATTTGGCAATTTTGGCTATAGAGAAGAGAACTGTTAAATCTTCTTCCAAGCGTCAAGAATTCATTTCTCGAGTTATCGACGTCTACGCCCAGGAAAAGGACAGAAGGATCGAACTTACCTACAAAAAAAGTTAATGGTGAGTGATAATGTATTAATTTGCTGATGCTCCTTGTCGAATTAGATTTAATTATTTGAAATAACACATCTGCTCTATTATGACTGTGTAAGTGAAGAATACAATTTAGTTGAGATAATTGTTCTATTTTAATATTTTCCATACATGGTATGAGTAACTGTAAGTGCCCCATTAAAGTAAAAAAAAGACCCGACCTCTGATGAGTTAAGGGACACTGGGGGTGGGGACACAGCCTTTCCAGTAGACTAAAGCTGTGAATTTTGAGGAGTTGAGCACGTTTGTTACTTTCGGAATTCATTCAACTTCAGCCTACCCTACAAAAAATATCACGCTTCGCCACTGGTCCTTGACATAAACGGCAACGCCACCTGAACCTTTGCCAAGTCTGTCATTACGAAAGACGTTATATCTACTGATATAAATTGAAGCATCCCCTATTGAGGACTTAAGATATGTTTCACTGACTGCTATTATGTCAAATGAACTGTTACCAAAACTATGACGGAATTCAGAAATTTGGGAGGAGTCAACTAGAGATTGTGCGTTGATGTGTGCCACCTTAAGCCTGTTTGAGTTTCTCAAGCTAATGTTTGATAGCAGTTCAGTTAATACATTTTCATCATGAGACATAAAAGCAACGAATACACTCTTAATTACAGAATTAAGAACATATAGACACAATATCTATACTAATATAATAAAGCTGAAGAGTTTGTGTGTTTGTGTGTGCGCTAATCTCTGGAACTACCAGTCCGATTCGAAACAATCTTTTTGATGTGTAACATCTTTCCACTCGGTTGCTGGATAGTTTTGTGGGAGTGATTTTGAAAATTGGGGACGGAAGTGGATCGGAACGATCGAGCTGGCTGTGGTGGATCGAACGGAAGTATGCACTGCCCGCTCGATCGATAGAACGGAAGTGTACTAGGTGGCAGTGGTAGAAAACGGAAGTATGCACTGCCCGCTCGATCGATCGAACGGAAGTGTGCCCTAGCTGGCAGTGGTGGATCCAGCGGAAGTATAAGACGCACTGCCAACTCGATCGATCGATCCAGCTGGCACTGGTAAGAGAAACAATCAGCGCGCGGTGTCGCAAATTGATACCGAACGTACTCTCGGCCATGGGGAATGTATATGACGGAAACGGAAAACGCTCATGCGAACTCTGGTGTCAAGTGATTGAAACAAATGACATGGTACATGATCGAAGTCTTCGTATCAGTATTTAAATGGTAAAATGCCTTAATATCAAACATTGTAATGTGCCCGCTGGCCGAAGGTTTAGGGGAGCCACCGGTTTCAAATGACACTTCCGAGATCCTCTTCCAGTTAACACACAAGTATAGGGGACGATACATTCATAGGCTGGAGTAGCACAAAGTCTGCACTCGGGGGTGTCGGGAATTAGTGAGGTTCGATCTTTAACCAGCTCAGAGGAATGCATCGATAACAAAACTAAACAAGTAAAGAGAGGTCAGTCTTATGTTAAAATCACAAATAAATTTTATTCAGAATAGATCCCTAGCCTAGCATGAGAGTTGCAAAATGGCTAGTCCGATACTATTCTGCCCTGAAAGAAAATATAAAAAAGTCCTAAACAAGATCTAAATTACTCTCATGGTCCTAATACAAAATTCGACTAAAATTAACAAGCTAAGAGAATGGCACGTAAGATCGGCCCTAAGCAAATACATCGAAATGACTACGGGAGGATCAATCATCAAAAGAATCTACAGCAAAGCAAGACATTTACTTGTTTACAAATACTAGAAGATTTACATTTAGTAGCAAGGGAAAAATTTGTCCTATGCTATGATGGTGCCATCTCTAACATTTATCTTTAGAGTTAAGTGTTTAGCTAGTCCTAAATATCATTGATTAATAAACGAGATGCGTTTATTACTAAGAAAATCAAGCTATGTGCACAATGTTGCTGAATAAATTAAAAAAACTATGCTAATACAACACAAATGCATACACTAATGCATCACTCCTATGGTTGTGCAATTGGCACTGCCTGCGTACTCGATTTGTTACTGTTTGTAACAAACGGTCATAGTGTCAAAGTGTTAAGAAAGTAGAAAAATATAGGAAAGCCTGCAAATGCGATAGTAATTAAACAATTACATCGACTCATATTGATACTAATCTGATGTGTGTGCTTCTGTTATCACATCACCAATTAGTTGTCGACTATTCATGAGAAAATGTTTCAAAATGTATCTAAAACAGCTTAACAATATCTAAGTGTTAACATTTGGTCCAGAAAATAGTTTATATTTAATTTTTATTTTTAATGTTTAGAAATTTTATTTAGACTCAGGGGGAATTATAAGATTCGTTGGTTTTCAAAACCCTATTTTTGATTATTAAAGCTTCACACAATTATTTATCCCTGACAGTATTGTTGTTCAATTTATGGACCTTTAAAAGCGTTCAGTGTATTTAGGTAACGTATTTAGGTATTTAGATAACTCAATAGTTTAATAGTTTACTAGACACCCTGTGTCTTCACCAATTACTTCATAATTATTAGACATCCTGTGTCCTCACCAATTACTTCACTCTTATTTCGGATTCATTGATCCAGGCGCCCTCGGTTTGGTACGACTTCAAATAGTTCATTACCACCGATATAACCACAATAACAATGTCGGAGGTATTAATCCACCGTCACGACTCATATGATACTCTCATAACGTTAATTTACAAAAGTGTGAATTCCTCACTGATACACGTTTGAAATGCTGGTAATAAAGATTATGTGTACAGAATACACATCCTGACAACGTTTTAAATAAACATGAAGGCTTCTGATATAAGCTAAAAGTGTGTGTGAGCATTTATAAAATTGCCTCTTCCCTGAATAAGGTCGAACCTGCGTTCATTTTGTTACGAAATACTGATGCATTCATTGCCTGCGTGGCTTCTCTTAAATAAATAAACCTGTTTTCAAGTATTGATCTGGCCAACAAATTTGAATAACGGAACTCTGCATTCCACTTGTAGTAATGTTAAGAATATCACAGCCTTCTAAACAAAATACTGATGCATTGCCTACAATCGAGTGTGCTGTGTAGTGGGTTTGGCTCGTAACCTTGGCCTAGATTTAACATCTGCCAAACTAGTTTATTTGTCATCAGCTAGACAAAATAAAAGTTGATAATAACTGTTTTGAAATGATACGAAATGAGCATTGAAAATCCAGCCTTCCTGGCGTCTATAAATGTTTAATAAATCTATTACTTTCCACACGCGTCTTATAACTAACTACCCGCATTGTGCACTTAAATAAATGAAACCAAATTAAACTAATCTACTGTTTCCAACTCATTACAATACGCTACAAATACTTGATCTGATTTACAGATGCAGCGACACTTGGTTCGAGACCCGCCATGAGATGTTATATGCGGTCTCGTGTATGGCTTTAGATTATCTTCTCATTGTATTTGGACATCTTCCGCTGCCAATTCCCAAGCATGATTTAGAAATCACATGCCATCGCTTGGTTGGGGTTGTATTTGAAGATCTGATGGTTTAGCATGATTGTAATGTTAGCCTTGGTAATAACGTAGCACATAATTAACGAAAACTTGCGCGCACTGAAGCTAATATGCGGTAAAAAAAATTGCCCATTTTCACTCCGCCACTGGCTCTATTCTTGTCGCTTGTGCGACACTCACTCATGACTTTTGCACTGATATTTACAGAAAATATTAACATAAATTATTAAACCAAAAATACTGCCCATCCGGCAAATAAAGATTGTACTCGTAGATTTTGTACAGTTAATTAATTACACAGTTTATGTAACACTGAAGTGTGTGTGTGTGTCCATGCGGTCATAAAGTTTGCTTTACACAAATGTAATATTATTATAACATACTTTAATACGCTGTAATTGGATTATACAGTATATAGAAATATGAATGATTCTGTTATGTTAACTATTATTTTGTTGCACGTATTGATCAAAGGGTATGGTATGGGATGTTATCTTTGCTCATAGAAGATTTTGAAGTGGATGCACTGTGTCACCATCTGTCCGTCAAGTTATTACATTCAATATTGGCGTGGCTTTGTAATGTAAATTAATTTTAAAATACTGCCAGTTCGATTTCGTTCAAAACACTTTCTAAACGCTGTCTACCATAATGAGAACAAATTATAAAATTTTCATTGATATCGGAGCAGTAGTTTTAAGAGTTTTACGAGACTAAGGTGCGGCAAAGTCGCGTGTCCAACAGGAAACAAACTACGCTATCTGTACACAGGTTCCCACCAGTACGAACTGCTAGTAATTGAGTAATCTAAGTTCCTTGAACAATTATGTCAACGATGCACATATTGGAGGGAAATGAGAACAAATCATTGGCACATTGCACCTTTCTTCTGAAAGAGCTGCAGGACTTACCACAAGTGCCATCTTGTGATGCTCTTGGAAGGTCCTTCGAAACCACTGAGGAGTTAGCCCTTTTGATATGTAATGCTACATCGCACATAGCACCATTCTATAAAAAAGAATGCTTTTTTAAAAAAATGGCACTTAGCACCTTTCTACTGATAGGTATCCAGTGAGCAAGCCTTCATGAACTATTTCTCAATACTTTCTCTTTACTCACAAGAGGGCCTATTCATAAGGCATTTTAAACTCAATTTCACGCAGGAACATTATCGAAACAAGCAAAATATAAATGAAACTTAATTCCGTAATGCAGTTTTTTTTAAATTTAGCCAATTTACCCTCTAGGTTGATGGTTCCCATTGACTAAGCGAGGGAACTCACCACTACCGACTCTATGGGCAGTGTCCTGGAGCTTGGAACATCTGGGCGGGATGGATACAACTGGGGAGGTGTGATCAGTACTTCGCCCAGGCGGCCTCACCTGCAAAGCGAGCAGGGGCCTCATGAGGGATGGGAAGGGATGGAAGATTGGGATGGAGAGGCTAGGAAGAGGGAAGGAGGCGGCCGTGGCCTTACAGTAGATACCATCCCGGCATATACCCGAAGACGAAGTGGGAAACCACGGAAAACCACTTCGAGGATGGCTGAGGTGGGAATTGAACCCGGTCTACTCATTTGGACCACCCGAGGCGGAGTAGACCCCGTTCCAGTCCTCATACCACTTTTCAAATTTCGTGGACCTCCGGGGCGGCAGCTAACCATGCTGACCGCTACGCTACGGAGGTGACTGCAGTATTATTGGAACATGGAAATAAGTCACCATCTTGTGCACAATATCTTGGGTTCGAATCCTGGGCGGGGTAGATATTTTTGCTACCAGATTATCATTTTAAACGATATTTATCATAACAATATGACTCATTTTAACAGAATCCATATAAAATTACGTGTTGGACTGGGAATGAAGAGGACCTGTTTATAAGGAATTTAAGGTTATGAGCGCTGTCGCGTCTATTAATCTAGTTGATCCATATCGTATTATTTATTTAGGCTAGTGCTGGTGGAAGCTACAAATCATCTAATAAAATGAGTTCCGTATTATAAACTGCAATATCTGTAAAACACTCCCTTTTACAATAGATTAATATTTGTGTCAATAATACTATAAAATACCGGTGTATCAACAATTTCACGTGAGGTTTCTTCTATGTCAGATGTTACACATCATATGCGACTACTGTAAGGCTCGTATTTTTTTTATATGATAGCCAGATTCAAGATAAATAGTTTAGGCTATGTAGCATTAAGCTACACCTCTCAGGTAACCTTCAAGATTGATTTTTGTTCAGTAAGTCGGTAGAACAAGCGCTCCCGAACAGCTCTATCCGCATGCGCTGGCGTTACGGTTAGTGATACGTACACCGTTTCACCTATCTGAACCAAAATTTGTATACTTAACCTTTGGAACCCTGATGGTAACACTGTCTACGTGAAATTTATGACAGACCAGTCCATTCCCTGCATTTAGGCCCTTTGGTTAAAATCTACACCTTTTCCCCGATCTGAACCAAAACGTGTATACTTACCCTTTGGAACCCTGCGAGTAACACTGTTTACATGAAATTTCGGACAGACCACTCCATTCCTTGCATTTAGGCCCTTTGGCACAAATATACACCGCTTCACCGATCAGAACCAAAATTTGTATACTTACCCTTTGGAACCCTGCGAGTAACACAGTCTGCATGAAATATCGGACAGACCACTCCATTCCCTGCATGTAGGCCCTTTGGCACAAATCTTCACCGTTTCACCGATCTGAACCATAAAAAATATACTTACCCTTTGGAACCCTGCGAGTAACACTGCCTGCATGAAATTTACGACAGACCAGTCCATTCCCTGCATTTAGGCCCTTTGGCACAAATCTACACCCTTTCACCAATCTGAACCAAAAGTTGTATAGGCCTACTTACCCTATGGAACCCTGCGATTAACACTGTTTACATGAAATTTCGGACAGACCACTCCATTCCTTGCATTTAGGCCCTTTGGCACAAATCTACACCGTTTCACCGATCAGAACCAAAATTTGTATACTTACCCTTTGGAACCCTGCGAGTAACACAGTCTGCATGAAATATCGGACAGACCACTCCATTCCCTGCATGTAGGCCCTTTGGCAAAAATCTTCACCGTTTCACCGATCTGAACCAAAATTTGTATACTTACCCTTTGGAACCCTGCGAGTAATACTGCCTACATGAAATTTACGACAGACCAGTCCATTCCCTGCATTTAGGCCCTTTGGCACAAATCTACACCCTTTCATCAATCTGAACCAAAAGTTGTATAGGCCTACTTACCCTTTGGAACCCTGCGATTAACACTGTTTACCTGAAATTTCGGACAGACCACTCCATTCCCTGCATTTAGGCCCTTTGGCACACATCTACACCGTTTCACCGATCTGAACGGCAATTTGGCACAAATATACACCGTTTCTCAGATATGAACCACATTTTACATACTTACCCTTTGGATCCCGACGAGTAACACTGTCTGCTTGAAATTTCGGACAGACCACTCCATTCCCTGCATTTAGGTCCTTTGGCACAAATCTACACCGTTTCACCGATCTGAACCACATTATGTATACTTAACCCTTTGGAACCCTGCGGGTGACACTGTCCACTTTAAATTTCGGACATACCACTCCATCCCCTGCATTTAGGCCCTTCATCACAAATCTACAATGCTTCTCCTAATTGCACCAAATTTTACATACACTTTGAAATCCTGCTGGTAACACTGTCCACTTGATATTTTGGACAACGCTCCCCATTCCCTATATTTAGAATAACATACAAAATGAACTTGAAAACCACGTATTAAGGCCCTAGAACCATTCATGTCCGTAGTAGTGTAACTGTAATAGTATTTTAATAAGTCAATTGTAGACGGGCAGTTCGGGCAGCATCACGTCACCCCTGCCAGTGTTCTGGTGCAGAATTGCGAAAATAGTTGCATCTTGCACTGTTTATAAATTGCAGTCACGGGGGGTAATTAGTGCAAAAAGATTTCTTAGGCCCCTTTAAACAGTTATCATCATGGAAATATTATGCCTCTGTATAAGTGCAATGGTGTTGGTGCAGTACATTGAGGTTATCAGCTGTAATAAGCGTTGGTGCTTTCAAATTTACCTTCATTTATTCCAAACTTATCGTTAAGCGCTTTGTGGCGATAAATGATACTATTGCTACCTCAGTAGCTCGGGATAGCTGAAGTTTCCAAAGAGTTCTGATTATTTTCCTACGGCGCTATGCGACAAAAGACGACACTATTGGTCTCTACATTTCTAACAGCCAATGAGATATAGGCCCTAGGCAGTGTCTTTTATTTCACTTACTCCTCTTTCTATTTTTTGGAAATTTGTTTGTAAATTACATGTGTCAGTGCTGTAGTTAGTAAATAGCTGATTCCCTATTCATAATTATCATTACGGGAAAATGACCTGAACGTTACGTCCATTATACTGTACTACTTATAACCCCCACTACAACCACCACCACCACCACCACCACCACCACCACCCCCACAAAAAGATATATTTTTAAAATATTGATTTCTGTTAATTTAAGTATTTTGTGCCAGTTCTCTAGTAGTATTCATTATCATCCATAAAACAAATAAATCCACCGGGCGAAGCCGGTCACTACTGCTAGTATACTATAAACTGTTTTGCAAACCTGAGATCACTATTGTAAAAATAATAAAACAAACGATAAAATGACGTATCAAAAACAATGAATAGTCTAATATACGCTAAAAATAAAGTAAAGTCTAGTGAGATATCGAGTATACAGTACTAGATTAATTTTGAAGTTGATATTAATACCTACTACGTTAGACATAGAAAAAAGAGAAAGAAAATAATTAATTCTATTTTAGAGCAATGAATCTAATTCTAATTAATTAATAACATAAATTTCAGTAAGGAAGAAAGAAAAGTATTTTGATCTTCCTTATTTCCAAGTAGCCTATCCAGGTTCCATATTTATGCTGAAGAGTTGAAGTGTTGAGTTACCATCAGCTGCGCGGTTCTCCAAGGGGTCCTTACTTCAAGGGTGTTGGGTACCGCTTCTACAACGCCTCGAGGTATCGAGTTGTTGTTAGTCTGTGTTTTGTATCACCCACACGTACCATGATAACACGTGTAATTTAGGCCAAAATGGCCGACAGTATGTTTTAGTAGGTCAGTGCGGGCCTTCGTTAAATCTTCCCGCACCGTTATGTTGGTGTTCTTCAGAAAATTCTTCGATTTGAGGAAAGCATTCCGATCAGCATAGGACACGAATTTTACAATAATAGGTCTCCTTTTATTACTTCCTCGGAAGCCGACACGATGGGACCTATCAATCATGGTAAGCTCGAGTGGGACATTAATTTTCCTGACGACATCTAGAACTCATTGATCTGTAGACTCGCCGGGAATTTCTGGTACCCCGAAAATCCTCAAGCTGTTCTCTCTCTGGTACATTTCAATACTATCCTGTTTTCGTTTAATTGCTGCTCAAGGTCAGCCATTGCCTCATCCCGTTGTGCGAGTTCAGTTTTTAGTTCCCTTATGACGTCTGTGTTAAAGTCAATTTTCTCCTTTTGTTTTTCAATGACCTTGGTTGCTACACGTTCTACAAGGTCGTCTAGGAGATCGTTGTTACTTAGCATATTGACTAGTGATCGCGACACTGTGGAGTCCAAATTATATGCACCAAGTTGAGTGCTCCGGGTAGTTTTCGTACACTCGAATAGATCACGTTGCGGGTCAGTCTGTCCTGCAACACTAGCGCTTGCTGAGCTTCCACTGGGGTCAACGTCTGTAGCATGACTTGGTTGGACAATTTCCTTTCTGAAGGGTGCAGTGGATCTATCTACCAGGGAGCATCGCATTTCACTACACTCGGGCCTTGAGCTCTTCGCGACGGCCGACCTTTTACTACGAGTAGTCGGGGTAGTTCCTGCTTTTTCACCTGGGCTGCGCTGCTGCTCACCATCTGAGCAATTGTCTTTGTTGGTAGCGCTGCGCACAGATTCTGCATTTCGCTTGGTGGCCTTCATTTGTTTCTGTTTCCTACCCATGCTGTTGTAGAATGCTTTTTATTTTTACGAGCTAAAAACTTAAAGGCGCACAAACTATCTACGTATTTCGAGGGTAACTCAAGGAAATTGT
This sequence comes from Meconema thalassinum, assembly GCA_946902985.2. NCBI lineage: Eukaryota > Metazoa > Arthropoda > Insecta > Orthoptera > Tettigoniidae > Meconema > Meconema thalassinum. The sequence goes on from OX336389.2 coordinate 179,961,721, forward strand.
TGTTGTACAAGATGGATCAACACAAATTCTTCACTCTTCACCTTCTTTGAACATCTACATAGTCAAGGTAACACTGGAGTGGCAAACTCACGTTGCAACTATTCCGCCATTTGCAGATATGACATATAATTTGGTGTGGTAAAAGGTTTGGTGGAAATTCAAGATGATTTGTTCTATGAATAGCATGGAGTTGACCATGGAAGGTGATTTGAAGTCAGATTAAATTTCTACAAGGAGTAGTGTGGTGATCGCAAAACTTTGAAAAGTTGTTGATGTTACACACCTAAGTAGGCTACTGTAGGTAAGATCGAAATTGAATTTGTGTTTGGATTTATAGTTGCTCAGTGTATGACAATGTGTTATGATTAGACAAATGTAAAGGGAATGTAGGTTCTATCAGATCAATGCCTTGAGTTTTATTATTAACTGTAGTTTTAAAAATAACTTGTTTAAATACTTTTCTGTAATTGTTCACCTCAGCTAATATCCCGAGTGTGTTGTTGCTAACTGCGGGAATGGACGTAACACCTCCGAGACGATTTGAGCAAACAGAATTAGCAATAAAACATCTCCAATCATCGAATGCGTACAATACATGTTTCGACAAACAGTTCTTAGTTTTTAACCATATTAGCTGATTTGTTTTCACAGTTCTGATACTATTGTACAAAGGATTAAGAGGTCGTCATTTTATTTTACACATTTGTAAAAGAAATCTTTTAATGTAATAATATGTAAAATGTTCAAACCTCCCAGGAGTATCAAATAATAATAGATTTTGGTGATTCCTTCAATATTTTGTTGGCCCATCTGTATACAAAGATGTGAAGCAGAGCCATTCGTATTACATAAGTTTTAAAGTATCCAAACAATGCTTTCGGAATAATGTAAAAATATTCAATTTGTTATCCTAAAATCTTCAGGTATAGACTAGAATGTACTAGTTTGTTGATGGAGCTCATGTACTAAAACACACCTGTCACAATGCACATTCCTGCTGCAATATTAATTCTTCTCAGGACCTCTATATCTACTTTGTTGCCACAGTTCAATTGTAGAACAGCATTATTAACACCTTCGTTGTATGAACTTGCATTTCAACAAGATGTTCAGTAAAGAACATATAGCCTACTTTCTCCTCCTATATATAGCCTACTTGTCCTTTTCATGGAGTATAATTGAATGCAGGTTGTAGTAGCTTGTTGAAATTCAACGTGCTATACGGATATTAAACGTTGATTGATTTAATCCTCACATGAATTTTATAAACACACACTAATACAGCCATCAAAATTCAGCAGTGTAAACTCGTCCCAAAATAAGATTATACATCAAATTACTCTATTAAGACATTTTCTCTATTTAAAAGTTACTGGATGCTTAAGTGATTCCCTTCTCGCTGGCAGATAACAGCATTACGCACAGTCTTCTTAAATGAACTAGTTATACTCTGTGAGCTGCCTGAATAGGATTGACATTTAGCCGGAAATTCCATATCAGTCATCACCCACCTGCCTCTTGACCAATCCATGTTCGCATAGTTGATGTCATAATACTCTGCGATGCAATATTACAGCTCAAGTGCTTCAGTGCCTGGTCAGCTGTATCTTTGGCTTGTACAGTTTGGTAACCTCGTTCTCAGACCACATGGCGAGGCGAGAACTGTCAATCCCATTCTGGTAGCTCACCGAGTATAGTTGAAGCGCCGCTTGCAAATGTTGTAAATTAGTGAACATTCGATTGGGAGAAACTGAAATATGATCTTCCAACATTTGTAACAAATGAACTTATTAATTAATGAACTGCCAAAGAAAGCTTTGGTAGTGCCGTGTGCACACAGTAGTAAATGTGCATTGTCTGTCACGTGCCAATTAGTCTGATTGGCTCTAGAATAAATAATTGGTGCCGTGTGAAAAGGCGACCGTGTTATGTCTAACTGCCATCTTTGAATAACTCATCAACTCGAATTGGTACATCCTAGGCGTATTTGTGGTCGTTCCTGAAGGGTATTTTTCCCCTGGCCGGGAAACAATATTTTCAAGAAACCTTATGTTGTAAGGAAAAAGTTGGAGAACACCACATTCGATATCTTATTACTATTCTGGATCATCTGTACGTATTTGGAATAACTATGAAAAAGAGGAAATTGTAGCCCGAGGCCTGATGAATGGTAGCAGCCATTAATGGAAAAGGTTTTTTTTCCTCAAGATTATTATTTATTTTAAAATAATGTGTTAAAATTTAGTGAAAAGCCCGTGAATTAATGGATTATTTTCAAGGTATGTTATTTCTTCAATAGTTTCTTTTATTTTACCTAGATGTGCCATATAGCCTATAAGTGGTGTTATATACTATAATTGTGTTTAATTAGGAAGCTTCCAAGTTTTATTTTTTCCTTCTTATATACTGTATATATATACATTCGTTACCTTAAATTGATAGTTGTTTTATTGTAATTACGAGTATTTCGTGTATTATTTCTATATCTAGTTAGATATCCTGTTTTTCGCTAGTCAGCATATCAACAACAAAAACATTAACAACAGTGGACTCTACCGCGGATAAAGGTCAACGAATATTAATCGCTATATTTGAGTGTTGAAATACAGTATGTGATGTTATAAATTATATGTTATATATATATGATATTTTCGATTGCAAATACACACTACATATGCTTAGCCCGGCAGTGGTCACGTGGGGGGGGGGGGGGACTGTCTCACTTTGGAAATGTCTTCACTGTAGCTCTGCATCCCGCACACGGATTCACTTACCCTCATAGGTATTCCTAGTAGGGAGCATGACGAGACACCTTCCGCAATAATAGCAATTTAACACTTGAAACATTCACACGGTTACTATTATTGTACACGCCTGCTCAGAAGTGAGACTTTCCCTCACCCGCGACTATAAACGTAACTATTTTTGTGTTACTTTTCGTTGTATATTTTGTTCTCAAGTGAATTTGAAAATGGCTAATAAACTGGAGGAACAGGTTATGGTATGGCAGGACGAGGTGGAGCAAGAATTAAGAAGGAATGGTATGGCAGATGGTGATTTGTTGGAAGTTGGCAGTGCTAGTGAAGTCGAAGAGGATAATCTAGAACTCCGTGATTCAGTGCTTAAGATATATCTGGCGATGAACTGGATAATGCTGGTGCACAGTACTCGGAGATAGATGGACGCACAACCTGGTACATCCATTGCCCACAATACGTGCAAAACCCAGACAGAAGAACCTTGTTCGACGCCTTCCTGAAGTAAGAGATGAGGCAAAAATTGTGACCGCCCTCAGTGAGGCTGGAGATTGTTTCTTCCTCAGGAAACAATTCAAGGAATTGCGGACTGCACTAACATACAAGAGTCTAAATTGCGTGAAAATTACGCACTAGAAGAGGTCGCTCGAAACACTGACTGTCAAGAAATAACTGCGTTATTTGGCCTATTCTATCTCTCTGGCGTTTTGAAGGTATGTCATGTGACTGCAGAGTACTATTGGGCAATCTCTGCCTCATTTTTTTCTAACAATTCCCACTACTGTCAATCCTTTCTTCCGCGAGTCTAAAGCCATGGAAACCGATGCAAAATAATTATCCACAATGAAGTTCCTACCATTATTCTCAATAAGAAATGCTAGTTGTTTGACAACCTCTGCAGGCTTGTTCACAACAGAGTAAGTTTCAACGGGTTGCTTTCCCTTATAAATTTCCCTTTTGTATGTATGCTTAATAAATGCGAGCGTCCGCCAGAAAATATATATAGATGCCATATTTAGACTGCTTTGATTTAAAACGTTTAATTATTCTTATTGGTCCGGCAAAATTAAAGTATATCTTTTTGTAAATACCTATTAGGTCCTTCACGAAAGCAAATAAACGTATTATCGTCCCTTTCAAAGCGATCATTTGTGTATTAAACTTGAAATCACGAAGGTGAGCGAAGATCTCACCCGCGATCACTTATGTCGAAATTACACCTCCTTGCGGACAATTTAAACCTATGTACGATAAGCTGAATTGTTGAGGCCAGACCTTGTTGATTCGTAAGTTACGGTTAGGCTGTAACACTTGCATGATTCATACATCCACCATCTTTAAACTATTTGGCTGATGACTTTGTAGTTTGAGCAAAAGATGCTTCCCACATTTCGGTATACTGTTGCAAAATTTTGTAGAGATCGGATGATTAAGTTAGTCGTAATTTGATTTAAGCTCAGAACATTTGGGTGGGCGCCATTTCGTTTTTGTTATGATGGCGGTGATATGCAACATGACACTGAGTTGTCCCTTGCTAGTGCCACCCCTGTACCAAAGATGGTTCTATTTGGTTTCGTTGTGTTTGAATTGATAGGGGGGATCGATTTGCACAAATACATGGCCGCCATCTTCAAACTGTTGGGCCGATGACCTTGAAGTTTGATCAAAAGGCGTTTCCCACACGAAGGTATGATGTTGCAACACTTGATAGAGATCAGATGATTAGGTTAGTAGTAATTTGATTTAAGCATTGAATATTTGGGTGGCCGCCATTACGTTTCCATGAAGATGGCGGCGATATAAAATATGACACTGAGGTGCCCTTTGCAAGTGCTACCTCTGTACCAAATTTCGTTCAATTCGGTTTCACCGTGTTTGAATTGATAGCGGGGAGTGGGGGACAGACATGCCGAGCACACACACATACACACAATTTTTGGCCCTGTGTTGATCTCATAAGTCTACTTTCATTTTTTGGAAAAATCGAAAGTAGGCTAACAACTAAGGTTCATAACGTACCCGAGTTCATTCTGGTTCATTTCACATATAAGCCGACCATCCAGCTCAATTTATAGTGACGTTATTTGGGTTGAAAGAGAGAAAGTTGCAGTAATTTCTTAAATCTGAGAAACCAAGGATTGAAAATAGGCAGTAAGATGGCTGAGTTCAACATCGAACCTTAGAATTTCCCTACTGTATAGGCCAGGCCCTCCTTTTCAATTTTTTGTATCCACTTGCAACTTTCTACTTCGCCTGAAGTACTTTCTGCGCGATTTTGGTTCAAATATAGTCTGGTATGGGCTGTAAGGACACGGTGTTTCGGGTTTACTAGTTCGTAGACGTAGCTTATTTGCTTCGCACACGCCTGTCATAGTACATATTCCAGCTGCAATCTTCTTTCTTCTAGGACCACTATTTCTACTTTGTAGCCACAGTTGAAATGTAAAACAGCATCATTAACATCTAATTTCAGATTGGTAAGCCCGATATAATGTTCCCTTGGTACATCGTTGCCATATCGATCCATTGAAAGATTCTTTATTAGCGTCAAACCATGAAGATATTTGGACAGCTTGTTTGGATCAAAATGTATCTCATATAAAGGTTTCACAGCATGAAGAACTTCTAATAGTATCCCAGTTTTATGTTTGAAGTTGTTGAGCTGGTTGTTGACTTTGGCTTGCTGGTATGAGACCAGCTGTACTTTCCTTGGGGGCACCTGGCTGTCAAATGATATGGTATTGCCCATATGGCATTTCTCATCTCTTGCATATTGCTTGAAAATAACGCAGGGATATGCCAAAGTAGATTTGGCACTTATCAATCATTTATCAGCGAAACAAGCTACCACAAAATCTCCAAGATCATGTGTAGAAGACTGTGAACACATCACTATTTTGAAGCATAATAATACTGTATTAACAGAGCTTCCTGTGAATGAATATTGATACTACAAACCAGTCGCCAACCCTAATGGAATCAATAAACGTGTACAAACTTACAAGGAGAGTTCATTTCTGGAACACGCCATCTCCTTGTCATCAAGAAGCGCGCACTACTGCATTTAAACCCACTTTAAATACATTATAGTCACCCTGGCTGTATATAGCATACATTTCCTTTATGTACAGACGTTATGCTTGAATATGGCACGAAAATGTCAAATTTAGTCCAAAAGTGCTATTTTGAACATACAGTATGTTTAAATTAACTGCTTTAGCTATTAATATAACCAGCATGCCGAATTTCCCTCGAGAGTAAATTTTTAACGTGCCAGTAATATACTGACAGGAGTGTCTCACATTTATGCACCCTTAATTTCAAACGAACTATTTGTTGCCTACTTTCAATTTTTGCAAAAAGAATGAAGTACACTTGCGAGATCTACATGATCCAAACGTCCATGTGACTTTGTGTGCATGCGTGTATGTCTGCCCCCCTCCTCATCAATTCAAACCCAACGAAATCCAACATAACCAAATTTTGTACAGATGTAGCACTAGCAAAGGGCACTTCAGTGTCATGTATTATATCGCCAGCATTTTAACCAAAACAATATGGCGGTCACCCTAATGTTCAAAGCTTAAAACAAATTTTGACTAAATTAATCATTGGATCTCTACCAAAGTTTGGAGAATCATACCTTCTTGTACGAAGCGTCTTGTCCCAAAACTACAAGGCCATGAGCCTAAAAAATGCCAGATGGCGGCCTTATAAATCATGCAAGCATTATAATTCATAACTTATGATCCAATGAAGCATATTCACAATACTTGGATTTCTGATATTTTTGTAAGAGGAATATATGTTACCAACGTGACGACTTAAGAGAGTGCATATTGCGCGCAGCCGCTATCTTAATGTTAACAAATAAAAATTACATAACTCACAACACTTAAGAATTGCAGTGTCCAAAATGAGTGACAAGGTAGGACCGTATATGTGTCCTTGTATGCCCAAGGCAAAATAACATACTCTAAACATTCAAGATGGCAGATGCACGAACTATAAGGGCATTAGAGTCGACAATTCAGAATGAAATTGGCTTGTAGTTTTACGTGACCGATAATCTTGTGATCATGAGCCACGGGACCTCCTTTTTACGTGGAATCCAAACCACAAGATATGGCATTTCACTTCGAAAATCCCACATGCATTGACCGGGAATCCAACCCGGTCCACCTTGATGAGAGGCGAATAGCTCGACCGGTACTCACCACGCCCCTAACTCAGAATGAAATTGTGTAATTAAGACAACACTTGCCAAGAGGTGAGTAGCATATAAGAACTCTCAATTGCGTTAGTCAAAAGATTATCACACTGAAAAGAGAGAACAGCGGCCATCTTGAAATTTTCAAATAAATTACTAAGTCTTGGTTCCTTGTATTTTCGGAAAGAACTTCCTACGTTATTTGTTTTGAGGTAAAGATAGCATATCTGCACACACCTGACCTTGCTAGTAACCAAGCTGCACCTTTCAAGGTTGTTCATTACGAAAACTACTTTCTCTCTTGATTGCTGATCAATACATTCAGAATCTAATAGTTTGTAACCATTATAATATGATTCTAACAATAAGACCACAACTTTGCGAACTTTTAGAAAATGGAGCTTAGTGTGCTTCAGTAATCTCGCATTTAGTGCTTTTGAAGAGGAGACTGGTGTCGTTCACCAATAAAGGAAAGCACTCAAATATCTGTAAAAGATGGGAGTAATATTTCTCTCTACGCTAATTTTCACTGCGGGAATTTTGTACGAAGGGGCATTAACTCCGTTATCTTACTGCTCTCCTTGGAATAAGGCTATGAAATACTTCATTTGAAGAACCAACCCCATCAGTATTCATTTTATTTAAAAATATATTATCATTCTATCGAGAGTTAGTAGTTGTAAGTGTTCCAAGTCCTTAATGTGAAGGTAAGACGAATAGCACCCTGGGAATATTAGTCGAACTTCCCACTTTAGCATTAAGTTTGCTGCTTCAAGTTTAGCAAGCTGTATTTACGCCAGCTAGTAGCTTACCCTGCGGCATCCAGTAGAAAATATCTCCGTGATAAGGATTAACATTTTACAAGCCAACTAAAATCTCTAACACATAAAATTATATAACACTTTAACTTACTTTTCCTTTATTGGCTCACGGAGAGCCGACGAGCCAGTTCTCATTGAAATCGACGGACTCTATTTTTAAGCCTTCACCTTATCGTCACATAACCGTAAAAAAGAGGAATAATCGCCCCGTTTGACGTGAGGGCATGTGGACAGGAGTGGGGTACTCTCAGCTTAATGTGTGCTTGTAAAGCAACCTGATATTACAGTTCTATCCTTTTGAAGACATTAATATTTAAATCGATTTAAAAACTACTGTTGGGAAATTGACGGAAATAAACTTAACTCACTTCCATACGCTTTTTGTGCATCCCGGTAGATGAGCGGCTTTTGGTTGAGATCGTGCATTCAAACATATTGAGTTTGCAGAAAGTCCAGATTAGTTTTAGATGCATGTTATTCATCCGGAACTGGAAATGCTCATCAATTGTACTCTCTATATGAATATTGATTTAAAAATGTTAGAAGTGTTGCCTTTGTAATATAGTAAAATAATTGATTTTCATTCGGCCATGACGTAGCCTAAATGTGCACAATTAATTGAGTGGGGAAAGGCACTTACCTACTCACATCATTTCACCTAGAGAAATACACTCATTATACACTCCCTATTCAAGAAGGGAATTATGAATTATATACCAAAATATTTAGAAAATATCTAGTCCATTTTACCGTGTCTTGTTGGAGGGCGTGGTTGCGCAACGGTCAAGCTGTTTGCCTTTCACCAAGGTGGACCGGGTTCGATTCCCGGTCAAAGCTTGTGAGATTTTCTATGTGAATGCCATGGCCTGTGGCTCGGATTCCACATAAAATGGAGGTCCCGTGGCTCATGATCACGAGGTTAATGGTCACATAAATTACAAGCTTCCTTGATTCTTGTTTCTAGCCTGCATTATAATCGGTTCAATGTATCATTACGGCGCTTGTAATATCCAGTATGTGGCACTGCCAGACGTTTCTATAAAATTGGTCACGCCCTCAGCAATATCCTATGTGGATATATAGACCCTCATAACATGTTCGTTAGATTCATATCCTGAAGTTCACAAACAGAGGAAAATTTGCTTATGTTAATTGTTGAGTTTTCATGAATGTCCACGTAGGCCAGTGAGACGTGACTGTCTTACGGAACATTTGTCACATTGGAGGTTTGGGCTTGATTCCCGGCTCTGTGAAGGAATTTAATTCTGGTGTGGGCGATGGAAGGGGGTACGCTGAGCATCGCGAGGCCAACAAAGGAAAGCACTCAAATATCTGGAAAAGATAACAACTGCACCTCTTATGGAAGAGAAATGGAGCGTGCACCATATTCACGTCGAGAATTTCACTGTCGCAATAATCGGTGTTATTCTAGCAGAAAATAACTTGTGCAGTATATAAAGATCATGAGAACTACACTCTAGTCTAAATTATTTGTTAAGATAATTTTTCTCATGGCACTAGTTCGTTATACTATTTTATATTCAGTAGATTGCTCATTCGGTGACGAGTTTACACTGATTCAACGCAGAGGAATTCACATGCCCACCAAGTGAACGTAACAAAAGCTGTAATACGAAATCATGTACCAGAATTCCTATTCCATGATAGTGGTTTATAATTGGTCTATTATATTTTTGGTAACACAACAGCACAGCATTTTAGTCACATATTTTCACCTTTAGTTTTATGGTCCACATTAATATTTGGTCAAGAATGTGTGGATTGGTTTCGTACGTACAGTAGATAAGATCTTCCTCAGTGGTCGCTGTTGTGCTATTCTTTCTAGATATACAACTGCCACCTATCCACCAGGGGGGCAATACATGGATTCCACAACCGAATCCGCAGCAGGAAAGGGTTCAACAACGCCGAGAATGAATGAGTTTGTGAACTCTGCAACCAAGCCTCCGCACAGTATCACTTATTCGAATGTACTCGAATACACTCTATAACAACAACAACAAAAAACACGCACCGGGAAGGTATTGTCCGATTGTAAGGAAATTACGTATGCAAAGACATTCGGACCGAACATGCAACTGATTAAAGCTTCGTGTCCAATGAATGAATAGTGGGAGCTCCCACGCATCCGAACTGCGCATGCATCAAGTGTAAATACGGCGCGATTTTGAAGCGTATGCTCAAAGTGGCTGTTGCATTTGACTGCGTTTTCAGAACGTCGGCTGTAAGAATGCCACGCCGAAGGATGTAAGAGTTTGAAAGAGGTCGTGCGATCGGATTGAAAGAAACTGGTTGGTCGAATCGAGCTGTCGCTGGACATTTGGGTCGAAGTGATGCGGTGACCAGACGATGCTGGCAGGCGTGGGTCAGCAACGGCTGGCATCAGCATCAGGACGGCAGTGGTCGACCGAGGGCCACAACAGCACGGGAAGACAGAGCGATTGTCAGAACAGCTGTCACAACACTGGAGTCGTCGTTATCAACGATCCAGCGTGTGACCCACACACATGTGTCCGTCATGACCATCAACAGAAGACTGAGCGACAGGAGTTTGCGCTCGCGCCGCCTGTTACGCCGCTTACCACTCACGCCTATCCACCGTCAAGTCAGATTACAGTGGTGCCGCGCTCGAGCTACGTGGAACTGCGCTGACTGGGGACGTATAGTCTTTAGTGACGAGTCCCGTTTCCAACGGTGCCCTTACGACAACCGCAGACGTGTTTGTAGACGTCCAGGCCAGCGTGGTGATCCTGCCTTGACTATCGCACGCCACACAGCCCCACAACAGGGGGTGATGGTCTGGGGTGCCATCTCCTCTGATAGCCGGACCCCTCTGGTTGTCATTCCTGGCACACTGACAGCACAGCGGTAGGTTGATGCCATTCTACGGCTGGCTGTGTTACCGTTCCTTCAGCGACATCCAGGCCTTACTTTCCAACAGGATAATGCTCAGCCGCACACGGCACGTGTTGCTAAGGACTATCTTTAAGCTTGCCCTATCGTTCCTTGGCCAGCTCGGTCACCTGATCTATCTCCCATGGAGCACATTTGGGACGTCATGGGTAGGCGATTGCGAACATCCCGGAATGTCGCCGATTCTTCCCAACAGTTGGAGACCATTTGGCACGAAATTCCGCAGGACACCATCCGGGAACATTATCAGTCAATGCCACGTCGAGTGACAGCTTGCATCCAAGCCAGGGGTGGACCAACACATTATTGACGTTGTGACCGATATCGCATGGTTTTGAGAGCTCTGGCAACGTCGCATAGCAGGAGGAAGGATGCAAGCGGAAGTAACCTGAGGTTGACGTTTTTACGTCATGGACTTAGTCGACAGTATGACTAGGCGAAGGTTCCAGAAGTGTAGAGGGCGCTGATGAGCTCCAGGAAAAGTTGAGGTGGAAAGGTCACACCGGAGAAGCGGGTCACTTTTTTTCCTATCACCATACAACGAGGTTCACTTTATTTTGCATCGCCGTCCAACGAAGTTCACTTTCTTTTGTGTCGCCGTATGCCGAAGTTGATCTTTATTTTTGTGTCGCCGCACGCTGAAGTTCCTAACAAGTGTGTAGTAGCAGTCGTACCGTGGCCGCTTGGAACCAGTGTGGTATTCCGACAGTTTTTGGGACATAGCTGAAAGGCTCAGTATTATTTCTTGCGTGGACAGCTCTGTGTTAACGAATACTAAAGCTGAATGTGGCGAGGTGATATTATAACGCAGATCATAATGCATTATGTTGTGGGACACTAGTCATTTGTACGATGAAGTGCCAGCAGACACACGTGGTGCCTCAAGCTTTTACCAGGTACGGGACTGTATGGGCCGTGCGCTATATAATTGACGCCCAGAACATATGAACGAAGCGATGTGCTTTTGTTTGACGACCAGACAAATGAGTATCCAGGGTCAGTGAACTTTGAGAGATAAACTGAGTGTAGTCCAAATATAGAGCGACATTCTAGGTCAAGGACGGACGTAATCTCTCATGAGTACAGGCTTGTGTAGACGCATACGATATAACCTGTGCCGTTATAGAGTTATTATCACGGCCATGAGTTGATATTACTTGGCATATTCGACATGAAGATTGCAGCGATGTATTGGACGGACATAAAGGCTATCAGTACAGACCCGTGCGAGTTTTGTGTCAAGAACTTTACGAGCGAAGAGATGGCAAGCTAAGTTTAGTATGTGGAAGCTGTTACGATGACGTGGAAACGAAGGCGAGCCAGGACCATGGACACCCGAGGGTCGCGAGCTGGATCCAGGACGAGAGGGGAGGATGTTCAATGGGAAGAACGTGGACCCAAACCCCCAGGAAACGTGTCAGCGGAACCAAGACTGAGGTGGCCGAAAGGTACTGAAAACCATGTTAATTCTTAAGTAGTGGTTAATGGGTAGTGGTTACTAAGATTTGGACAGTTGGGCAAAAATCGAAATTGAAGTTAATCAATAAGGATAAAATGCGATATAATGACATGATTAATAGGATAGTAAATTTTAAGTTTTCTTTTGAGAGATTAAGGCAGTTTTCTTTAGGATTTAAAAATAAATATATGGATGCTTTAAAATATAATTTGAGTACAGGGATCTTTCAGCGTGTTAAGTCGCTGTGTTCTTTGAATTGGTGCAACCTGGATGACAATTTATGGTTTGAACAGGCTTAAATTACAAGGGATTCATTTACACTTAATGGGCCACTTTTTGTGCGCACATCACATTTATGCTTAACACTCACACGTCACTGAGGTTTCCCTTTACATGCTAACATGAGGAGATGCGTTTGGTAGGTGACTGATACAAGGTTGTGTAAATAATGATACTGCATTGATAAAATAGCAGGGTTGCATAATACGAAGTTATGATGAAACTGAAGGTTCTCGCTATAGCGAGGTGAATAAAATAAATGATTATAATTAATGTTAAGTGATAGGTTCAAGTATATGAAATTTTGAGGCAATTGTCAGTTGAAAATAATACAGATAGTCAGAGGCCATCTACTTAAATGTTTATGGTGTAGTTATAAATATGTGAAGAGCATGCAGTGATTAATAAATAAATAAATAAATATCTGGGATCATAAAGATGTTGCAATATAATGTGATAAATGTAAAAGCCAACAACCAGTCATTTTTCTGAGTGAGGCACAGCTGAACGAAAACCAGTGAAAATAATAATGAAAGTATTTAATACATGAATAAAAGGTCTGAAAATAAATTCTTTAACGCCAGTGACATCCATATATAAAAATATTCTTTTTCCTATTTTGGTGATTACATTTAGTTAGAAGGAGATCGAATGAGGCAACAATTTTTTTTTCTTTGAATATCTTTTCAGATTTATGCACCTGCTCATTTATGGACTATTAGCGGAGAGGTGACATAGCATTTTGAAGTAATGGAGGTAATACTAGAATGATATAGCTCTGATCTCCGTAAGTTATTTTGTATCCAAAGATTAGGACGCCCGGAGATTTTTGTCCTCATTAATTTGAATTTTGCTTCTGCGTCATTTATTTATTTGCACATCAAGAGTAATTTTGAGAAGTCTCCGAGCGGAGGTAGGCTTCTGTGTGTGATTCTATGTATTTAGTGGTGTGGTTCTGTAATAAATGGTGGATGAGTTTTATCTTAACAGCGGAGTTTTTTGTCATTCTTGTTCGATGTCATACTTGTGTGTCCACCGGATCAATTTTGAGATTTTACCCCAGTTGTACCCATCATTATAAAGACCCCGGGATTGCTTGAATCTCGTTCCCGACAGTTTTTTTAAGGCCAAAATTGATTCGGACATTCAAGATTTTTTTTTCTTTTCGAGTTGTACCGAATTCTGGGTGAGGGTTGAAGTGTGTGTCGGGCCACCCAATCCAAAGCCAAATTATCGGGCACAACAAGATGGCGCCCACCGTGTAATGGCCTCGAACTGGGAATATCGTACCACGCAGTGGTATAGCCGACATCTTGAACTCGAAAAAATTGGAACACCAGAGGAGAGTGACAAGATGGTGGACGGCCATGTTGCACAAATGGAATGGAGAGAAAACCAATTGAGTGCTGGTACCCCATTTTATTGTGCGATATGTCTGTCAATCTGTTAAAGTTCACTTTGTAGGATTTTTGTGTGTGTTTGACATAGAACGAAGCGATTAAGTAACGTTAGATCGCTGTGTTTAAGCGATACCATCCACATTTATTATTTCCACATGATATAAGATTTTGATTCCACTGCCAAATTGAAGTAACCACTAGTCCTTAGTCTAAGTTAGTCACTAGTTGTAACAGCTTCCATGTTTATTTGTTGTGAAATATGGGAGAATTTGATGAAATTAAGGGATTGATGGGACAGCTAGGAAAGAAGCTAAAGGAGTTAGCTAAAAGTCAAAAGAATATGGAGGAAGGTTTGAAGACTCAATGGAAAGACTATGAAGGTGGTATGAACACTAATCTAGATGGGTTGGATAGAGAGTTGATTAAGATGCATGAAGGAATAAATACTAAATTTGAAGGTTTAGACACTCAATTCAAAGGTTTAGACACTCAATTCAAAGGTTTAGACACTCAATTCAAAGGTTTCGACACCAAATTCAAAGATTTAGATACTAAATTCGAAGGTTTTGAAAAAAATCTTGGAATTCAGTCAGGGGACTTGCAAGGAGGATTGGAATTATTTAAGGAGCACCAATTCGATATGAATAAGTACATGGAGAAGGCTCAAGCCGAAATGACGGATTTAAAGGAACAAATTAAGAGGGATAAGGTCGAAATTGAAAGTAATATGGGGACACAGTTGAAATCATTGGAGAAAACCGTTCAAGAGAAAATGGATCGAAGCGTGGAGGCATTGACCGCCAAGATGGAAGAAAGGGATAAAGCAATCAACGCAGAGGTCTTGGTGTTAAAGGAAGAGGCGAAAGTAGTACAGCAGAGATTAGCGAAAGATACCAGGAGCATGACCGATAAAATATCTGAATTCACCATGGAGCAGGAATGCAAGATGGAAAGTCTTAGGAGTCAGATGGGGGAAATGAAATTAGAGTTAAACGACGAAATTAAAACACAGATTGCTACAGCGCTTTCGACAGTACAAGATAAAGTGAGTATTACTCACGGAGAACAGTTAAAGAGAATTGTTGAATTAGAAGGAAAGATGGTAGAAGCAAAATCGATAGATGTAAACAAGGAACCAAGTCCGACAGGAACAACATTCACACCATTCAGTTACAGCTCAACTCAACCGATTACCATCATTAGGAATCAGGAGGACCGCCCAAAAAAATTTTCAAATTTGACTGGCATCACACCCATAGAATTCCTGCGGGACCTGAAGGAATACATGGATGAACATAGGGTTCCTAAAGAGAGAGAAATGAGGATAATAGAAAGAGCTCTTGAAGGCCAACCGCTAAACTGGATGCGAGCTTTTAGGAATCAGTTTAGAGGGTACGATGACTTTGCCAATGCTTTCCTGAAGAGATTTTGGTCCTCAGAAGATCAACAAAGTATAAGGGCTGAATTATACTCAAAGAAATACGCGACTACCAGGCCAACACGAATCAGGTAGCCAGGCTACAATTTTTGGATCCACCGTTGGAGGAGCAGGATTTGGTGCATGCCATAATACAGCAATATCCGGTAGAAGTCCAGCGTGTATTAATTGCATCGGGTGCAAATAGACTCGAGGTGTGTGACGAGATTTTGAGGAAACTAGACCACACGAGCAAGATGACGGAACCTCGTAGTCCAAGGACAGAACAGAGAGAGGCAAATATGGTGGTAATGGATCATATGGCGCAGACGGAACCTCAGCGAAGATATGGAAGGAACGATAGAGATGGAAGGGATGATGGAAATGGCTTAAACAGATACAGGAATCAAGGAAAGCCATATGACCGGAGGCCATATTATCAGGATAGAAGTGGACGATTTAATCAGAGGGACTACGGAAGGTCAGGATATAGAGGGAGAGAATCGTGGTCACGTGATCGGAGACCATACAATAACTACCCAAGATACGGGAATCAAGAAAGGCAAAATTATAGGCCATCATTAGAAGAACGTCACCAAGAAAGCCGGTGATACATTGAACAATTAAGGGAAAAGGAACAAGAAGAAGAAGAATCTCAGGCAAAACAGCATGAGGAATCGAAACCAGGCACCAGTGGAGTCAAATCAGGAAAGAGAAGCTGACAGGAAGGAAACGCTGAGTTTGGACAGGGATTCACAGGCAGTAATAACGATTTTTTGCCCATTAATAATGATCTACGCCCAGATGTTATGACAGTCCAAATTCAAGCCATTCACAGCATTACTGATGATGATAGGAGATATGAAGACCAAGACGAAGAAGAAAGTAGAATGAGTGAAGAATGGATAGAGCTAACGTTTCAGGAGGAGAATACCACAGAAGATGCAACTGAGAGAGTTATAGGCAAATTCAATGCAGCTAGCCTTAATGGTACCACACGAGACAGTAAGCATGCGATATGGAGAACTTATTGAAGAAGTAGATTGTTAACCCAACAGAATAATAATAAACGAGATGTTTCACGCTTATTATTATTCCTGGTTGAGGGGGATTTGTGACCGATATCACATGGTTTTGAGAGCTCTGGCAACGTCGCATAGCAGGAGGAAGGATGCAAGCGGAAGTAACCTGAGGTTGACGTTTTTACGTCATGGACTTAGTCGACAGTATGACTAGGCGAAGGTTCCAGAAGTGTAGAGGGCGCTGATGAGCTCCAGGAAAAGTTGAGGTGGAAAGGTCACACCGGAGAAGCGGGTCACTTTTTTTCCTATCACCATACAACGAGGTTCACTTTATTTTGCATCGCCGTCCAACGAAGTTCACTTTCTTTTGTGTCGCCGTATGCCGAAGTTGATCTTTATTTTTGTGTCGCCGCACGCTGAAGTTCCTAACAAGTGTGTAGTAGCAGTCGTACCGTGGCCGCTTGGAACCAGTGTGGTATTCCGACAGTTTTTGGGACATAGCTGAAAGGCTCAGTATTATTTCTTGCGTGGACAGCTCTGTGTTAACGAATACTAAAGCTGAATGTGGCGAGGTGATATTATAACGCAGATCATAATGCATTATGTTGTGGGACACTAGTCATTTGTACGATGAAGTGCCAGCAGACACACGTGGTGCCTCAAGCTTTTACCAGGTACGGGACTGTATGGGCCGTGCGCTATATAATTGACGCCCAGAACATATGAACGAAGCGATGTGCTTTTGTTTGACGACCAGACAAATGAGTATCCAGGGTCAGTGAACTATGAGAGATAAACTGAGTGTAGTCCAAATATAGAGCGACATTCTAGGTCAAGGACGGACGTAATCTCTCATGAGTACAGGCTTGTGTAGACGCATACGATATAACCTGTATCGTTATAGAGTTATTATCACGGCCATGAGTTGATATTACTTGGCATATTCGACATGAAGATTGCAGCGATGTATTGGACGGACATAAAGGCTATCAGTACAGACCAGTGCGAGTTTTGTGTCAAGAACTTTACGAGCGAAGAGATGGCAAGCTAAGTTTAGTATGTGGAAGCTGTTACGATGACGTGGAAACGAAGGCGAGCCAGGACCATGGACACCCGAGGGTCGCGAGCTGGATCCAGGACGAGAGGGGAGGATGTTCAATGGGAAGAACGTGGACCCAAACCCCCAGGAAACGTGTCAGCGGAACCAAGACTGAGGTGGCCGAAAGGTACTGAAAACCATGTTAATTCTTAAGTAGTGGTTAATGGGTAGTGGTTACTAAGATTTGGACAGTTGGGCAAAAATCGAAATTGAAGTTAATCAATAAGGATAAAATGCGATATAATGACATGATTAATAGGATAGTAAATTTTAAGTTTTCTTTTGAGAGATTAAGGCAGTTTTCTTTAGGATTTAAAAATAAATATATGGATGCTTTAAAATATAATTTGAGTACAGGGATCTTTCAGCGTGTTAAGTCGCTGTGTTCTTTGAATTGGTGCAACCTGGATGACAATTTATGGTTTGAACAGGCTTAAATTACAAGGGATTCATTTACACTTAATGGGCCACTTTTTGTGCGCACATCACATTTATGCTAAACACTCACACGTCACTGAGGTTTCCCTTTACATGCTAACATGAGGAGATGCGTTTGGTAGGTGACTGATACAAGGTTGTGTAAATAATGATATTGCATTGATAAAATAGCAGGGTTGCATAATACGAAGTTATGATGAAACTGAAGGTTCTCGCTATAGCGAGGTGAATAAAATAAATGATTATAATTAATGTTAAGTGATAGGTTCAAGTATATGAAATTTTGAGGCAATTGTCAGTTGAAAATAATACAGATAGGCAGAGGCCATCTACTTAAATGTTTATGGTGTAGTTATAAATATGTGAAGAGCATGCAGTGATTAATAAATAAATAAATAAATATCTGGGATCATAAAGATGTTGCAATATAATGTGATAAATGTAAAAGCCAACAACCAGTCATTTTTCTGAGTGAGGCACAGCTGAACGAAAACCAGTGAAAATAATAATGAAAGTATTTAATACATGAATAAAAGGTCTGAAAATAAATTCTTTAACGCCAGTGACATCCATATATAAAAATATTCTTTTTCCTATTTTGGTGATTACATTTAGTTAGAAGGAGATCGAATGAGGCAACAATTTTTTTTTCTTTGAATATCTTTTCAGATTTATGCACCTGCTCATTTATGGACTATTAGCGGAGAGGTGACATAGCATTTTGAAGTAATGGTTGTAATACTAGAATGATATAGCTCTGATCTCCGTAAGTTATTTTGTATCCAAAGATTAGGACGCCCGGAGATTTTTGTCCTCATTAATTTGAATTTTGCTTCTGCGTCATTTATTTATTTGCACATCAAGAGTAATTTTGAGAAGTCTCCGAGCGGAGGTAGGCTTCTGTGTGTGATTCTATGTATTTAGTGGTGTGGTTCTGTAATAAATGGTGGATGAGTTTTACCTTAACAGCGGAGTTTTTGTCATTCTTGTTCGATGTCATACTTGTGTGTCCACCGGATCAATTTTGAGATTTTACCCCAGTTGTACCCATCATTATAAAGACCCCGGGATTGCTTGAATCTCGTTCCCGACAGTTTTTTAAGGCCAAAATTGATTCGGACATTCAAGATTTTTTTTCTTTTCGAGTTGTACCGAATTCTGGGTGAGGGTTGAAGTGTGTGTCAGGCCACCCAATCCAAAGCCAAATTATCGGGCACAACAAGATGGCGCCCACCGTGTAATGGCCTCGAACTGGGAATATCGTACCACGCAGTGGTATAGCCGACATCTTGAACTCGAAAAAATTGGAACACCAGAGGAGAGTGACAAGATGGTGGACGGCCATGTTGCACAAATGGAATGGAGAGAAAACCAATTGAGTGCTGGTACCCCATTTTATTGTGCTATATGTCTGTCAGTCTGTTAAAGTTCACTTTGTAGGATTTTTGTGTGTGTTTGAATGACATAGAACGAAGCGATTAAGTAACGTTAGATCGCTGTGTTTAAGCGATAACATCCACATTTATTATTTCCACATGATATATGATTTTGATTCCACTGCCAAATTGAAGTAACCACTAGTCCTTAGTCTAAGTTAGTCACTAGTTGTAACAGCTTCCATGTTTATTTGTTGTGAAATATGGGAGAATTTGATGAAATTAAGGGATTGATGGGACAGCTAGGAGAGAAGCTAAAGGAGTTAGCTAAAAGTCAAAAGAATATGGAGGAAGGTTTGAAGACTCAATGGAAAGACTATGAAGGTGGTATGAACACTAATCTAGATGGGTTGGATAGACAGTTGATTAAGATGCATGAAGGAATAAATACTAAATTTGAAGGTTTAGACACTAAATTTGAAGGTTTAGACACTCAATTCAAAGGTTTAGACACTCAATTCAAAGGTTTCGACACAAAATTCAAAGATTTAGATACTAAATTCGAAGGTTTTGAAAAAAATCTTGGAATTCAGTCAGGGGACTTGCAAGGAGGATTGGAATTATTTAAGGAGCACCAATTCGATATGAAACAGTACATGGAGAAGGCTCAAGCCGAAATGACGGATTTAAAGGAACAAATTAAGAGGGATAAGGTCGAAATTGAAAGTAATATGGGGACACAGTTGAAATCATTGGAGAAAACCGTTCAAGAGAAAATGGATCGAAGCGTGGAGGCATTGACCGCCAAGATGGAAGAAAGGGATAAAGCAATCAACGCAGAGGTCTTGGTGTTAAAGGAAGAGGCGAAAGTAGTACAGCAGAGATTAGCGAAAGATACCAGGAGCATGACCGATAAAATATCTGAATTCACCATGGAGCAGGAATGCAAGATGGAAAGTCTTAGGAGTCAGATGGGGAAATGAAATTAGAGTTAAACGACGAAATTAAAACACAGATTGCAACAGCGGTTTCGACAGTACAAGATAAAGTGAGTATTACTCACGGAGAACAGTTAAAGAGAATTGTTGAATTAGAAGGAAAGATGGTAGAAGCAAAATCGATAGATGTAAACAAGGAACCAAGTCCGACAGGAACAACATTCACACCATTCAGTTACAGCTCAACTCAACCGATTACCATCATTAGGAATCAGGAGGACCGCCCAAACAAAATTTCAAATTTGACTGGCATCACACCCATAGAATTCCTGCGGGACCTGAAGGAATACATGGATGAACATAGGGTTCCTAAAGAGAGAGAAATGAGGGTAATAGAAAGAGCTCTTGAAGGCCAACCGCTAAACTGGATGCGAGCTTTTAGGAATCAGTTTAGAGGGTACGATGACTTTGCGAATGCTTTCCTGAAGAGATTTTGGTCCTCAGAAGATCAACAAAGTATAAGGGCTGAATTATACTCAAAGAAATACGCGACTACCAGGCCAACACAATACGCTGGGTATTTCACGAATCAGGTAGCCAGGCTACAATTTTTGGATCCACCGTTGGAGGAGCAGGATTTGGTGCATGCCATAATACAGCAATATCCGGTAGAAGTCCAGCGTGTATTAATTGCATCGGGTGCAAATAGACTCGAGGTGTGTGACGAGATTTTGAGGAAACTAGACCACACGAGCAAGATGACGGAACCTCGTAGTCCAAGGACAGAACAGAGAGAGGCAAATATGGTGGTAATGGATCGTATGGCGCAGACGGAACCTCAGCGAAGATATGAAAGGAACGATAGAGATGGAAGGGATGAAGGAAATGGCTTAAACAGATACAGGGATCAAGGAAAGCCATATGACCGGAGGCCATATTATCAGGATAGAAGTGGACGATTTAATCAGAGGGACTACGGAAGGTCAGGATATAGAGGGAGAGAATCGTGGTCACGTGATCGGAGACCATACAATAACTACCCAAGATACGGGAATCAAGAAAGGCAAAATTATAGGCCATCATTAGAAGAACGTCACCAAGAAAGCCGGAGATACATTGAACAATTAAGGGAAAAGGAACAAGAAGAAGAAGAATCTCAGGCAAAACAGCATGAGGAATCGAAACCAGGCACCAGTGGAGTCAAATCAGGAAAGAGAAGCTGACAGGAAGGAAACGCTGAGTTTGGACAGGGATTCACAGGCAGTAATAACGATTTTTTGCCCATTAATAATGATCTACGCCCAGATGCTATGACAGTCCAAATTCAAGCCATTCACAGCATTACTGATGATGATAGGAGATATGAAGACCAAGACGAAGAAGAAAGTAGAATGAGTGAAGAATGGATAGAGCTAACGTTTCAGGAGGAGAATACCACAGAAGATGCAACTGAGAGAGTTATAGGCAAATTCAATGCAGCTAGCCTTAATGGTACCACACGAGACAGTAAGCATGCGATATGGAGAACTTATTGAAGAAGTAGATTGTTAACCCAACAGAATAATAATAAACGAGATGTTTCACGCTTATTATTATTCCTGGTTGAGGGGGATTTGTGACCGATATCACATGGTTTTGAGAGCTCTGGCAACGTCGCATAGCAGGAGGAAGGATGCAAGCGGAAGTAACCTGAGGTTGACGTTTTTACGTCATGGACTTAGTCGACAGTATGACTAGGCGAAGGTTCCAGAAGTGTAGAGGGCGCTGATGAGCTCCAGGAAAAGTTGAGGTGGAAAGGTCACACCGGAGAAGCGGGTCACTCTTTTTCCTATCACCATACAACGAGGTTCACTTTATTTTGCATCGCCGTCCAACGAAGTTCACTTTCTTTTGTGTCGCCGTATGCCGAAGTTGATCTTTATTTTTGTGTCGCCGCACGCTGAAGTTCCTAACAAGTGTGTAGTAGCAGTCGTACCGTGGCCGCTTGGAACCAGTGTGGTATTCCGACAGTTTTTGGGACATAGCTGAAAGGCTCAGTATTATTTCTTGCGTGGACAGCTCTGTGTTAACGAATACTAAAGCTGAATGTGGCGAGGTGATATTATAACGCAGATCATAATGCATTATGTTGTGGTACACTAGTCATTTGTACGATGAAGTGCCAGCAGACACACGTGGTGCCTCAAGCTTTTACCAGGTACGGGACTGTATGGGCCGTGCGCTATATAATTGACGCCCAGAACATATGAACGAAGCGATGTGCTTTTGTTTGACGACCAGACAAATGAGTATCCAGGGTCAGTGAACTATGAGAGATAAACTGAATGTAGTCCAAATATAGAGCGACATTCTAGGTCAAGGACGGACGTAATCTCTCATGAGTACAGGCTTGTGTAGACGCATACGATATAACCTGTGCCGTTATAGAGTTATTATCACGGCCATGAGTTGATATTACTTGGCATATTCGACATGAAGATTTCAGCGATGTATTGGACGGACATAAAGGCTATCAGTACAGACCAGTGCGAGTTTTGTGTCAAGAACTTTACGAGCGAAGAGATGGCAAGCTAAGTTTAGTATGTGGAAGCTGTTACGATGACGTGGAAACGAAGGCGAGCCAGGACCATGGACACCCGAGGGTCGCGAGCTGGATCCAGGACGAGAGGGGAGGATGTTCAATGGGAAGAACGTGGACCCAAACCCCCAGGAAACGTGTCAGCGGAACCAAGACTGAGGTGGCCGAAAGGTACTGAAAACCATGTTAATTCTTAAGTAGTGGTTAATGGGTAGTGGTTACTAAGATTTGGACAGTTGGGCAAAAATCGAAATTGAAGTTAATCAATAAGGATAAAATGCGATATAATGACATGATTAATAGGATAGTAAATTTTAAGTTTTCTTTTGAGAGATTAAGGCAGTTTTCTTTAGGATTTAAAAATAAATATATGGATGCTTTAAAATATAATTTGAGTACAGGGATCTTTCAGCGTGTTAAGTCGCTGTGTTCTTTGAATTGGTGCAACCTGGATGACAATTTATGGTTTGAACAGGCTTAAATTACAAGGGATTCATTTACACTTAATGGGCCACTTTTTGTGCGCACATCACATTTATGCTAAACACTCACACGTCACTGAGGTTTCCCTTTACATGCTAACATGAGGAGATGCGTTTGGTAGGTGACTGATACAAGGTTGTGTAAATAATGATACTGCATTGATAAAATAGCAGGGTTGCATAATACGAAGTTATGATGAAACTGAAGGTTCTCGCTATAGCGAGGTGAATAAAATAAATGATTATAATTAATGTTAAGTGATAGGTTCAAGTATATGAAATTTTGAGGCAATTGTCAGTTGAAAATAATACAGATAGGCAGAGGCCATCTACTTAAATGTTTATGGTGTAGTTATAAATATGTGAAGAGCATGCAGTGATTAATAAATAAATAAATAAATAAATATCTGGGATCATAAAGATGTTGCAATATAATGTGATAAATGTAAAAGCCAACAACCAGTCATTTTTCTGAGTGAGGCACAGCTGAACGAAAACCAGTGAAAATAATAATGAAAGTATTTAATACATGAATAAAAGGTCTGAAAATAAATTCTTTAACGCCAGTGACATCCATATATAAAATATTCTTTTTCCTATTTTGGTGATTACATTTAGTTAGAAGGAGATCGAATGAGGCAACAATTTTTTTTTCTTTGAATATCTTTTCAGATTTATGCACCTGCTCATTTATGGACTATTAGCGGAGAGGTGACATAGCATTTTGAAGTAATGGTTGTAATACTAGAATGATATAGCTCTGATCTCCGTAAGTTATTTTGTATCCAAAGATTAGGACGCCCGGAGATTTTTGTCCTCATTAATTTGAATTTTGCTTCTGCGTCATTTATTTATTTGCACATCAAGAGTAAATTTGAGAAGTCTCCGAGCGGAGGTAGGCTTCTGTGTGTGATTCTATGTATTTAGTGGTGTGGTTCTGTAATAAATGGTGGATGAGTTTTATCTTAACAGCGGAGTTTTTTGTCATTCTTGTTCGATGTCATACTTGTGTGTCCACCGGATCAATTTTGAGATTTTACCCCAGTTGTACCCATCATTATAAAGACCCCGGGATTGCTTGAATCTCGTTCCCGACAGTTTTTTTTAAGGCCAAAATTGATTCGGACATTCAAGATTTTTTTTTCTTTTCGAGTTGTACCGAATTCTGGGTGAGGGTTGAAGTGTGTGTCAGGCCACCCAATCCAAAGCCAAATTATCGGGCACAACAAGATGGCGCCCACCGTGTAATGGCCTCGAACTGGGAATATCGTACCACGCAGTGGTATAGCCGACATCTTGAACTCGAAAAAAATTGGAACACCAGAGGAGAGTGACAAGATGGTGGACGGCCATGTTGCACAAATGGAATGGAGAGAAAACCAATTGAGTGCTGGTACCCCATTTTATTGTGCGATATGTCTGTCAGTCTGTTAAAGTTCACTTTGTAGGATTTTTGTGTGTGTTTGAATGACATAGAACGAAGCGATTCAGTAACGTTAGATCGCTGTGTTTAAGCGATACCATCCACATTTATTATTTCCACATGATATAAGATTTTGATTCCACTGCCAAATTGAAGTAACCACTTGTCCTTAGTCTATGTTAGTCACTAGTTTTAACAGCTTCCATGTTTATTTGTTGTGAAATATGGGAGAATTTGATGAAATTAAGGGATTGATGGGACAGCTAGGAGAGAAGCTAAAGGAGTTAGCTAAAAGTCAAAAGAATATGGAGGAAGGTTTGAAGACTCAATGGAAAGACTATGAAGGTGGTATGAACACTAATCTAGATGGGTTGGATAGACAGTTGATTAAGATGCATGAAGGAATAAATACTAAATTTGAAGGTTTAGACAATCAATTCAAAGGTTTAGACACTCAATTCAAAGGTTTAGACACTCAATTCAAAGGTTTCGACACCAAATTCAAAGATTTAGATACTAAATTCGAAGGTTTTGAAAAAAATCTTGGAAATCAGTCAGGGGACTTGCAAGGAGGATTAGAATTATTTAAGGAGCACCAATTCGATATGAAACAGTACATGGAGAAGGCTCAAGCCGAAATGACGGATTTAAAGGAACAAATTAAGAGGGATAAGGTCGAAATTGAAAGTAATATGGGGACACAGTTGAAATCATTGGAGAAAACCGTTGAAGAGAAAATGGATCGAAGCGTGGAGGCATTGACCGCCAAGATGGAAGAAAGGGATAAAGCAATCAATGCAGAGGTCTTGGTGTTAAAGGAAGAGGTGAAAGTAGTACAGCAGAGATTAGCGAAAGATACCAGGAGCATGACCGATAAAATATCTGAATTCACCATGGAGCAGGAATGCAAGATGGAAAGTCTTAGGAGTCAGATGGGGGAAATGAAATTAGAGTTAAACGACGAAATTAAAACACAGATTGCAACAGCTGTTTCGACAGTACAAGATAAAGTGAGTATTACTCACGGAGAACAGTTAAAGAGAATTGTTGAATTAGAAGGAAAGATGGTAGAAGCAAAATCGATAGATGTAAACAAGGAACCAAGTCCGACAGGAACAACATTCACACCATTCAGTTACAGCTCAACTCAACCGATTACCATAATTAGGAATCAGGAGGACCGCCCAAAAAAAAATTCAAATTTGACTGGCATCACACCCATAGAATTCCTGCGGGACCTGAAGGAATACATGGATGAACATAGGGTTCCTAAAGAGAGAGAAATGAGGGTAATAGAAAGAGCTCTTGAAGGCCAACCGCTAAACTGGATGCGAGCTTTTAGGAATCAGTTTAGAGGGTACGATGACTTTGCGAATGCTTTCCTGAAGAGATTTTGGTCCTCAGAAGATCAACAAAGTATAAGGGCTGAATTATACTCAAAGAAATACGCGACTACCAGGCCAACACAATACGCTGGGTATTTCACGAATCAGGTAGCCAGGCTACAATTTTTGGATCCACCGTTGGAGGAGCAGGATTTGGTGCATGCCATAATACAGCAATATCCGGTAGAAGTCCAGCGTGTATTAATTGCATCGGGTGCAAATAGACTCGAGGTGTGTGACGAGATTTTGAGGAAACTAGACCACACGAGCAAGATGACGGAACCTCGTAGTCCAAGGACAGAACAGAGAGAGGCAAATATGGTGGTAATGGATCATATGGCGCAGACGGAACCTCAGCGAAGATATGGAAGGAACGATAGAGATGGAAGGGATGATGGAAATGGCTTAAACAGATACAGGAATCAAGGAAAGCCATATGACCGGAGGCCATATTATCAGGATAGAAGTGGACGATTTAATCAGAGGGACTACGGAAGGTCAGGATATAGAGGGAGAGAATCGTGGTCACGTGATCGGAGACCATACAATAACTACCCAAGATACGGGAATCAAGAAAGGCAAAATTATAGGCCATCATTAGAAGAACGTCACCAAGAAAGCCGGTGATACATTGAACAATTAAGGGAAAAGGAACAAGAAGAAGAAGAATCTCAGGCAAAACAGCATGAGGAATCGAAACCAGGCACCAGTGGAGTCAAATCAGGAAAGAGAAGCTGACAGGAAGGAAACGCTGAGTTTGGACAGGGATTCACAGGCAGTAATAACGATTTTTTGCCCATTAATAATGATCTACGCCCAGATGTTATGACAGTCCAAATTCAAGCCATTCACAGCATTACTGATGATGATAGGAGATATGAAGACCAAGACGAAGAAGAAAGTAGAATGAGTGAAGAATGGATAGAGCTAACGTTTCAGGAGGAGAATACCACAGAAGATGCAACTGAGAGAGTTATAGGCAAATTCAATGCAGCTAGCCTTAATGGTACCACACGAGACAGTAAGCATGCGATATGGAGAACTTATTGAAGAAGTAGATTGTTAACCCAACAGAATAATAATAAACGAGATGTTTCACGCTTATTATTATTCCTGGTTGAGGGGGATTTGTGACCGATATCACATGGTTTTGAGAGCTCTGGCAACGTCGCATAGCAGGAGGAAGGATGCAAGCGGAAGTAACCTGAGGTTGACGTTTTTACGTCATGGACTTAGTCGACAGTATGACTAGGCGAAGGTTCCAGAAGTGTAGAGGGCGCTGATGAGCTCCAGGAAAAGTTGAGGTGGAAAGGTCACACCGGAGAAGCGGGTCACTTTTTTTCCTATCACCATACAACGAGGTTCACTTTATTTTGCATCGCCGTCCAACGAAGTTCACTTTCTTTTGTGTCGCCGTATGCCGAAGTTGATCTTTATTTTTGTGTCGCCGCACGCTGAAGTTCCTAACAAGTGTGTAGTAGCAGTCGTACCGTGGCCGCTTGGAACCAGTGTGGTATTCCGACAGTTTTTGGGACATAGCTGAAAGGCTCAGTATTATTTCTTGCGTGGACAGCTCTGTGTTAACAAATACTAAAGCTGAATGTGGCGAGGTGATATTATAACGCAGATCATAATGCATTATGTTGTGGGACACTAGTCATTTGTACGATGAAGTGCCAGCAGACACACGTGGTGCCTCAAGCTTTTACCAGGTACGGGACTGTATGGGCCGTGCGCTATATAATTGACGCCCAGAACATATGAACGAAGCGATGTGCTTTTGTTTGACGACCAGACAAATGAGTATCCAGGGTCAGTGAACTATGAGAGATAAACTGAGTGTAGTCCAAATATAGAGCGACATTCTAGGTCAAGGACGGACGTAATCTCTCATGAGTACAGGCTTGTGTAGACGCATACGATATAACCTGTGCCGTTATAGAGTTATTATCACGGCCATGAGTTGATATTACTTGGCATATTCGACATGAAGATTGCAGCGATGTATTGGACGGACATAAAGGCTATCAGTACAGACCAGTGCGAGTTTTGTGTCAAGAACTTTACGAGCGAAGAGATGGCAAGCTAAGTTTAGTATGTGGAAGCTGTTACGATGACGTGGAAACGAAGGCGAGCCAGGACCATGGACACCCGAGGGTCGCGAGCTGGATCCAGGACGAGAGGGGAGGATGTTCAATGGGAAGAACGTGGACCCAAACCCCCAGGAAACGTGTCAGCGGAACCAAGACTGAGGTGGCCGAAAGGTACTGAAAACCATGTTAATTCTTAAGTAGTGGTTAATGGGTAGTGGTTACTAAGATTTGGACAGTTGGGCAAAAATCGAAATTGAAGTTAATCAATAAGGATAAAATGCGATATAATGACATGATTAATAGGATAGTAAATTTTAAGTTTTCTTTTGAGAGATTAAGGCAGTTTTCTTTAGGATTTAAAAATAAATATATGGATGCTTTAAAATATAATTTGAGTACAGGGATCTTTCAGCGTGTTAAGTCGCTGTGTTCTTTGAATTGGTGCAACCTGGATGACAATTTATGGTTTGAACAGGCTTAAATTACAAGGGATTCATTTACACTTAATGGGCCACTTTTTGTGCGCACATCACATTTATGCTAAACACTCACACGTCACTGAGGTTTCCCTTTACATGCTAACATGAGGAGATGCGTTTGGTAGGTGACTGATACAAGGTTGTGTAAATAATGATACTGCATTGATAAAATAGCAGGGTTGCATAATACGAAGTTATGATGAAACTGAAGGTTCTCGCTATAGCGAGGTGAATAAAATAAATGATTATAATTAATGTTAAGTGATAGGTTCAAGTATATGAAATTTTGAGGCAATTGTCAGTTGAAAATAATACAGATAGGCAGAGGCCATCTACTTAAATGTTTATGGTGTAGTTATAAATATGTGAAGAGCATGCAGTGATTAATAAATAAATAAATAAATATCTGGGATCATAAAGATGTTGCAATATAATGTGATAAATGTAAAAGCCAACAACCAGTCATTTTTCTGAGTGAGGCACAGCTGAACGAAAACCAGTGAAAATAATAATGAAAGTATTTAATACATGAATAAAAGGTCTGAAAATAAATTCTTTAACGCCAGTGACATCCATATATAAAAATATTCTTTTTCCTATTTTGGTGATTACATTTAGTTAGAAGGAGATCGAATGAGGCAACAATTTTTTTTTCTTTGAATATCTTTTCAGATTTATGCACCTGCTCATTTATGGACTATTAGCGGAGAGGTGACATAGCATTTTGAAGTAATGGTTGTAATACTAGAATGATATAGCTCTGATCTCCGTAAGTTATTTTGTATCCAAAGATTAGGACGCCCGGAGATTTTTGTCCTCATTAATTTGAATTTTGCTTCTGCGTCATTTATTTATTTGCACATCAAGAGTAATTTTGAGAAGTCTCCGAGCGGAGGTAGGCTTCTGTGTGTGATTCTATGTATTTAGTGGTGTGGTTCTGTAATAAATGGTGGATGAGTTTTACCTTAACAGCCGAGTTTTTGTCATTCTTGTTCGATGTCATACTTGTGTGTCCACCGGATCAATTTTGAGATTTTACCCCAGTTGTACCCATCATTATAAAGACCCCGGGATTGCTTGAATCTCGTTCCCGACAGTTTTTTAAGGCCAAAATTGATTCGGACATTCAAGATTTTTTTTCTTTTCGAGTTGTACCGAATTCTGGGTGAGGGTTGAAGTGTGTGTCAGGCCACCCAATCCAAAGCCAAATTATCGGGCACAACAAGATGGCGCCCACCGTGTAATGGCCTCGAACTGGGAATATCGTACCACGCAGTGGTATAGCCGACATCTTGAACTCGAAAAAATTGGAACACCAGAGGAGAGTGACAAGATGGTGGACGGCCATGTTGCACAAATGGAATGGAGAGAAAACCAATTGAGTGCTGGTACCCCATTTTATTGTGCTATATGTCTGTCAGTCTGTTAAAGTTCACTTTGTAGGATTTTTGTGTGTGTTTGAATGACATAGAACGAAGCGATTAAGTAACGTTAGATCGCTGTGTTTAAGCGATACCATCCACATTTATTATTTCCACATGATATAAGATTTTGATTCCACTGCCAAATTGAAGTAACCACTTGTCCTTAGTCTAAGTTAGTCACTAGTTTTAACAGCTTCCATGTTTATTTGTTGTGAAATATGGGAGAATTTGATGAAATTAAGGGATTGATGGGACAGCTAGGAGAGAATCTAAAGGAGTTAGCTAAAAGTCAAAAGAATATGGAGGAAGGTTTGAAGACTCAATGGAAAGACTATGAAGGTGGTATGAACACTAATCTAGATGGGTTGGATAGACAGTTGATTAAGATGCATGAAGGAATAAATACTAAATTTGAAGGTTTAGACAATCAATTCAAAGGTTTAGACACTCAATTCAAAGGTTTAGACACTCAATTCAAAGGTTTCGACACCAAATTCAAAGATTTAGATACTAAATTCGAAGGTTTTGAAAAAAATCTTGGAAATCAGTCAGGGGACTTGCAAGGAGGATTAGAATTATTTAAGGAGCACCAATTCGATATGAAACAGTACATGGAGAAGGCTCAAGCCGAAATGACGGATTTAAAGGAACAAATTAAGAGGGATAAGGTCGAAATTGAAAGTAATATGGGGACACAGTTGAAATCATTGGAGAAAACCGTTGAAGAGAAAATGGATCGAAGCGTGGAGGCATTGACCGCCAAGATGGAAGAAAGGGATAAAGCAATCAACGCAGAGGTCTTGGTGTTAAAGGAAGAGGTGAAAGTAGTACAGCAGAGATTAGCGAAAGATACCAGGAGCATGACCGATAAAATATCTGAATTCACCATGGAGCAGGAATGCAAGATGGAAAGTCTTAGGAGTCAGATGGGGGAAATGAAATTAGAGTTAAACGACGAAATTAAAACACAGATTGCAACAGCTGTTTCGACAGTACAAGATAAAGTGAGTATTACTCACGGAGAACAGTTAAAGAGAATTGTTGAATTAGAAGGAAAGATGGTAGAAGCAAAATCGATAGATGTAAACAAGGAACCAAGTCCGACAGGAACAACATTCACACCATTCAGTTACAGCTCAACTCAACCGATTACCATCATTAGGAATCAGGAGGACCGCCCAAAAAAAATTTCAAATTTGACTGGCATCACACCCATAGAATTCCTGCGGGACCTGAAGGAATACATGGATGAACATAGGGTTCCTAAAGAGAGAGAAATGAGGGTAATAGAAAGAGCTCTTGAAGGCCAACCGCTAAACTGGATGCGAGCTTTTAGGAATCAGTTTAGAGGGTACGATGACTTTGCGAATGCTTTCCTGAAGAGATTTTGGTCCTCAGAAGATCAACAAAGTATAAGGGCTGAATTATACTCAAAGAAATACGCGACTACCAGGCCAACACAATACGCTGGGTATTTCACGAATCAGGTAGCCAGGCTACAATTTTTGGATCCACCGTTGGAGGAGCAGGATTTGGTGCATGCCATAATACAGCAATATCCGGTAGAAGTCCAGCGTGTATTAATTGCATCGGGTGCAAATAGACTCGAGGTGTGTGACGAGATTTTGAGGAAACTAGACCACACGAGCAAGATGACGGAACCTCGTAGTCCAAGGACAGAACAGAGAGAGGCAAATATGGTGGTAATGGATCGTATGGCGCAGACGGAACCTCAGCGAAGATATGGAAGGAACGATAGAGATGGAAGGGATGAAGGAAATGGCTTAAACAGATACAGGGATCAAGGAAAGCCATATGACCGGAGGCCATATTATCAGGATAGAAGTGGACGATTTAATCAGAGGGACTACGGAAGGTCAGGATATAGAGGGAGAGAATCGTGGTCACGTGATCGGAGACCATACAATAACTACCCAAGATACGGGAATCAAGAAAGGCAAAATTATAGGCCATCATTAGAAGAACGTCACCAAGAAAGCCGGAGATACATTGAACAATTAAGGGAAAAGGAACAAGAAGAAGAAGAATCTCAGGCAAAACAGCATGAGGAATCGAAACCAGGCACCAGTGGAGTCAAATCAGGAAAGAGAAGCTGACAGGAAGGAAACGCTGAGTTTGGACAGGGATTCACAGGCAGTAATAACGATTTTTTGCCCATTAATAATGATCTACGCCCAGATGTTATGACAGTCCAAATTCAAGCCATTCACAGCATTACTGATGATGATAGGAGATATGAAGACCAAGACGAAGAAGAAAGTAGAATGAGTGAAGAATGGATAGAGCTAACGTTTCAGGAGGAGAATACCACAGAAGATGCAACTGAGAGAGTTATAGGCAAATTCAATGCAGCTAGCCTTAATGGTACCACACGAGACAGTAAGCATGCGATATGGAGAACTTATTGAAGAAGTAGATTGTTAACCCAACAGAATAATAATAAACGAGATGTTTCACGCTTATTATTATTCCTGGTTGAGGGGGATTTGTGACCGATATCACATGGTTTTGAGAGCTCTGGCAACGTCGCATAGCAGGAGGAAGGACGCAAGCGGAAGTAACCTGAGGTTGACGTTTTTACGTCATGGACTTAGTCGACAGTATGACTAGGCGAAGGTTCCAGAAGTGTAGAGGGCGCTGATGAGCTCCAGGAAAAGTTGAGGTGGAAAGGTCACACCGGAGAAGCGGGTCACTTTTTTTCCTATCACCATACAACGAGGTTCACTTTATTTTGCATCGCCGTCCAACGAAGTTCACTTTCTTTTGTGTCGCCATATGCCGAAGTTGATCTTTATTTTTGTGTCGCCGCACGCTGAAGTTCCTAACAAGTGTGTAGTAGCAGTCGTACCGTGGCCGCTTGGAACCAGTGTGGTATTCCGACAGTTTTTGGGACATAGCTGAAAGGCTCAGTATTATTTCTTGCGTGGACAGCTCTGTGTTAACGAATACTAAAGCTGAATGTGGCGAGGTGATATTATAACGCAGATCATAATGCATTATGTTGTGGGACACTAGTCATTTGTACGATGAAGTGCCAGCAGACACACGTGGTGCCTCAAGCTTTTACCAGGTACGGGACTGTATGGGCCGTGCGCTATATAATTGACGCCCAGAACATATGAACGAAGCGATGTGCTTTTGTTTGACGACCAGACAAATGAGTATCCAGGGTCAGTGAACTATGAGAGATAAACTGAGTGTAGTCCAAATATAGAGCGACATTCTAGGTCAAGGACGGACGTAATCTCTCATGAGTACAGGCTTGTGTAGACGCATACGATATAACCTGTGCCGTTATAGAGTTATTATCACGGCCATGAGTTGATATTACTTGGCATATTCGACATGAAGATTGCAGCGATGTATTGGACGGACATAAAGGCTATCAGTACAGACCAGTGCGAGTTTTGTGTCAAGAACTTTACGAGCGAAGAGATGGCAAGCTAAGTTTAGTATGTGGAAGCTGTTACGATGACGTGGAAACGAAGGCGAGCCAGGACCATGGACACCCGAGGGTCGCGAGCTGGATCCAGGACGAGAGGGGAGGATGTTCAATGGGAAGAACGTGGACCCAAACCCCCAGGAAACGTGTCAGCGGAACCAAGACTGAGGTGGCCGAAAGGTACTGAAAACCATGTTAATTCTTAAGTAGTGGTTAATGGGTAGTGGTTACTAAGATTTGGACAGTTGGGCAAAAATCGAAATTGAAGTTAATCAATAAGGATAAAATGCGATATAATGACATGATTAATAGGATAGTAAATTTTAAGTTTTCTTTTGAGAGATTAAGGCAGTTTTCTTTAGGATTTAAAAATAAATATATGGATGCTTTAAAATATAATTTGAGTACAGGGATCTTTCAGCGTGTTAAGTCGCTGTGTTCTTTGAATTGGTGCAACCTGGATGACAATTTATGGTTTGAACAGGCTTAAATTACAAGGGATTCATTTACACTTAATGGGCCACTTTTTGTGCGCACATCACATTTATGCTAAACACTCACACGTCACTGAGGTTTCCCTTTACATGCTAACATGAGGAGATGCGTTTGGTAGGTGACTGATACAAGGTTGTGTAAATAATGATACTGCATTGATAAGATAGCAGGGTTGCATAATACGAAGTTATGATGAAACTGAAGGTTCTCGCTATAGCGAGGTGAATAAAATAAATGATTATAATTAATGTTAAGTGATAGGTTCAAGTATATGAAATTTTGAGGCAATTGTCAGTTGAAAATAATACAGATAGGCAGAGGCCATCTACTTAAATGTTTATGGTGTAATTATAAATATGTGAAGAGCATGCAGTGATTAATAAATAAATAAATAAATAAATATCTGGGATCATAAAGATGTTGCAATATAATGTGATAAATGTAAAACCAACAACCAGTCATTTTTCTGAGTGAGGCACAGCTGAACGAAAACCAGTGAAAATAATAATGAAAGTATTTAATACATGAATAAAAGGTCTGAAAATAAATTCTTTAACGCCAGTGACATCCATATATAAAAATATTCTTTTTCCTATTTTGGTGATTACATTTAGTTAGAAGGAGATCGAATGAGGCAACAATTTTTTTTCTTTGAATATCTTTTCAGATTTATGCACCTGCTCATTTATGGACTATTAGCGGAGAGGTGACATAGCATTTTGAAGTAATGGTTGTAATACTAGAATGATATAGCTCTGATCTCCGTAAGTTATTTTGTATCCAAAGATTAGGACGTCCGGAGATTTTTGTCCTCATTAATTTGAATTTTGCTTCTGCGTCATTTATTTATTTGCACATCAAGAGTAAATTTGAGAAGTCTCCGAGCGGAGGTAGGCTTCTGTGTGTGATTCTATGTATTTAGTGGTGTGGTTCTGTAATAAATGGTGGATGAGTTTTATCTTAACAGCGGAGTTTTTTGTCATTCTTGTTCGATGTCATACTTGTGTGTCCACCGGATCAATTTTGAGATTTTACCCCAGTTGTACCCATCATTATAAAGACCCCGGGATTGCTTGAATCTCGTTCCCGACAGTTTTTTTTAAGGCCAAAATTGATTCGGACATTCAAGATTTTTTTTTCTTTTCGAGTTGTACCGAATTCTGGGTGAGGGTTGAAATGTGTGTCGGGCCACCCAATCCAAAGCCAAATTATCGGGCACAACGTCCTCACTTTGTAACGCTCTAACTGTGCAATTAATCATTCGCTTGTTCTGCACTTTTGATCGTTTGTTTGTTGTTCTATGTCTGTTCCTCACATCCACCGATTTTTATCGCCATCGGACAAACCCTTCCTGGTGCATCGTTTTCTTTGTTATACAGTATAACTCTACCAATTACACACTATGCAAAGGATGAATGAAACTGACTTATCGTGTAGATTAATTTTGAACACATTGTGTTTAATATAATAAATATTAATATACAACGGAGATGTGGATTCTTCACGATCGATTCGTAAGTTAAACAAGCAGTTCCATGAAGAATGAATACAACTTTTGAAACATCTAGTTGTCCTTTTCATCTCAAAACACTATTGTGAATTAAATGGATTTTCCAATAAATGCTACTGATAGCTTTTGGTATATGACAGAAGTCAACGTCTTACGAGTCTGTTCGGGTAACGTGTGAATATAGCTGGAACAGTATCTGACAGAATAGCTTCTACCTATAGATGATTTACGCAATGCTGATAATTGGCTTCATATATTTCAATAATTGGTTGGCATGCTAGGCCTTGGCCTGGAGGGTTCCGGGTTCATCTACCGGCCGGGCAGTGAGGAATTTAATATCTCCTCGTTCGGTGACTGCGTGTCAGTAAAGCTTTCATGAAAGAAGGAGCGTAAATAAAGTAATCAGGAAGGGTAAAACAGGAAATGTAACTGTAAAAGTAGACTTTCTCCAACAAAGGTCCTACCTACACCTGCCTTGTTACCCAATTCGGGGGGCAGCACCTCGCTTTGCGGTCAAAGATGGTATCCTACGGACTGCAGTGTAAAGCGCTATCTGGTACTTCCTAGCTAAGCAATGAATTCCAGTAGGAGTCACTTTAAAGTACCGTACTGTACATGGGTTATTACATTAACATATTGTAATATACATATTAAATAACTCCAAACAGTGTCGGAAAAAAGTAGTGAATTACAGTATACAATGCCGTGAATTCGTGTTTATTTTTCTTGCCTGTCACCTTCAAGGATGGGGTTCAATTCCTTGCTCTACCAAGAAGTATAATTCTGTTTTTGTATTTTATTTAACGGGCTTGTACATAAAGGAATTTTCATCGAGTAAAAGTGGGAAGTCAAGGACAACCACTTTCAAGGTGGTTGAGGTACGAATTGAACCCACCTCTTCTCAGGTTTGCTTCACCGGGATGATTGTACCCCCCCCCCCCCCCCCCTACGTTCCAGCCCTCGGACCAGAACTACATTTCTTGGCGGAGCCACGAATCAAACCCGGACCTCTGTAATGACAGACAAGATTGCTATCCGCTACACAACCAGGTGGTCGAAATATTATTCTAGTTTGAGAGTTGAAACGTGGTACACGCACACTTGTGAAGCAAAAGTGAGAAAAAGTGGGTTTGATTTTTCCCTCATCAAACATTGGAGTGCCTTAACATGGTTTCCGACTTCTTCACCAGGCTGGTTCAAAACATAAGACTATAGACACCTCCTTCCCAATACTAGCCTCAATTATAACATTCACACACTATATAGACACCACAATAACACAGGTTATCAACCACCCCCCCCCCACACACACACACACACCTCTCTCTCTCTGTCTCTCACACATACGCACACCCTAGTGTGCAGGGCTGATGACCACGGATGTCGAAATTCCAAAATGAAACAACAACAGACTTGTTTTATAGAATTCAGGAAGAAAGAACAAAGTAAGCATCTTCAATTTGCCCACCACTAGAAAGGCAGTCATAAAATGAAAATGCTTCGTGTAACAGGCATAAAAGTAAAGATTCTAGAAGATTAAAAGCCAAGTAGCGTCACTAATATTATATCGAATGAAGTGTCCCAAGAGTGCACATCACTTTATGTTAAGCTCCAGTACTTGTATGCATTTTGATACCCTGCACGTAACCTCAGATGACAAATTTGTTTTTATCACCTGACATGTGAATTTGGTCCCAAATTTACTCGTAAGCTGGGTAAAAATGCTTATATTTTCCCTACTCCAATCCCAAACCCTAAAAATTATAAAAACACACACTACAGTCACCATAAAACACAGGTTATCAGTCAAAATCCTACACAGACCCAAGTACTCTGGGATGAATGACCACGACATCGCAATTCCCCTCAATGAATCATCAATATAACTTGTTTCGATTTTATTAACATTCCATACGTGGCGGCAATACATCGGAATGCTTACACATTTGAATATATGTAAGGACTGCCTGCATGGCGCGGCGGTAACGTTCTCGCCTGCTGGGCCGTAAGTTGCAGGATTGAATCCTGGCGTAGACATGTGGCATTTGAGTGTGCGCAAATATGAGTGAGCCGTGTCAGTAGATTTACTGGCACATCAAAGATCTCTTAGGTGAGAAATTTCGGCACCCCGGCGTCTCTAAAAAGCGCAGTATTAAGAAGGATGTAAAACCAACAACATATCATTATTATTATTAGTATTACATTTGAATATGGCTAGGAATAAAGTCCATTCATTTGTATTCAACATTAACACGTGTGCCCATTACTTAAGCTGTTACGGAACTCATGCCATCAAATCAGATTCCACCTACCTCTTCAATCGTCATATTGGGAAAGCACAGATTCGAGGACCACAAAGTTCGTAGTTCTTTTAAGATCTGCTCGTTCACTAAACTATTATGCAACTTTCTTAGTGCTCACCTGACAGATTTGACACCATCCACTAGGTGATAGGGTTTGTTTGTTGCTACATCGTGGTCATGTAGCCCTGTGCACTTTAGTGTGCGTAGAAGTTGTCAGATAAACTGTTTTATTGTGATATCTGTTCGTAGTAGAGTGTGTATTTGTAATTCAGGTGAGGATTGGTAAGGAGGCGGCCGTTGCCTTAAGTTAGGAACCATCTCAGCATTTGCCTGGCGTATAAGTCGAAAAACACGGTAAACAACTTCCAGGATGGCTGGGGTGAGAATCGAACCCACTTTTTCCCAGTTTTGCCTCACGAGGTTGAGTAAAGAGTTTGTTAACATCTTTGTAATGTTTCATCAGCAAAAGTGTTAATGAGGTCTTTTGCTTATAGAGCTCATAGTGGTTTTACATATTAATGTCTACGAGACACGAAATGTTTTTGCCTGAAAACGCAACACTATCAAATGACACCACCTATGCCAGCGTGTATAATTGAGGTAATCGACAGTGGAAGTAAGTTTCACATCTGCGTATCCGCAGAATTTCAACTGCC
This sequence comes from Meconema thalassinum, assembly GCA_946902985.2. Classification (NCBI taxonomy): domain Eukaryota; kingdom Metazoa; phylum Arthropoda; class Insecta; order Orthoptera; family Tettigoniidae; genus Meconema; species Meconema thalassinum. Next base: position 180,000,161 of record OX336389.2, read on the forward strand.
ATTACGGTAATAACATTCACCGTCACATTATCTCCCTCCCTAAAATTAACATTTAGGATAATTTATTTCAGTATGGATATTTACAGACCTATAGAACAATTCATTCATCACACCTTGAAATCATATTCAATCAATCATGTTATTGTCCCCAATTTATTACCGTTCATGTAACTAGCAATAGTAATGTACGTACTGTGACCGTCAGCCGGGTGGCAACGGCACATATTTGTGAGTGACCTTCAGAAGTCCTCCGGTAAAGTTGTCGGGATAGCCAACAACCGCGATGACTCTCCTAACATCTCCCCCGTCGGACCTTTAAAAGTTTGCCGTGAGGATCAGGTGAACTCCCTAACAATAGGCCAATGCGGCACGAGGTTCTATAGTCCACGGGGAGCGTGGTACATGGTTGCGATGGTCAAAGACGGCCTAAGGAAAGGTTCACCTCAAAAACTAGACTGTGAAATTAAACATCCAGGCTTATGTAAAACACCGTGAAAATTTATTGTAGATTTCCACAAACCCCTATCCTAGTTCGGAGGGTTATATTCGGCTAATCCGCAAGCTAAAAGTTAATGATAATAAAAGTTCAAGTCCCTAACAAAGAAGTTACATTAACCCTCGCGAAAGATCTAATACACAATAAGTAAGCAACAGCAACAACGCTGGGTAAATGGTACGACGCAAAATCCCTAATACAAGTTACATGATCAAGCTAATATGAAGTTACATTTAAGTGAAGGAGCAAAGCAAAGCTAAGTTATGGTGGTACCATTTCCACATTTACATTTAACTTTTCTAGCTAAGTCCTATCAGTTAACATTCAAAGTTACGGCGGTGACGTCCGTAATAGCAAAACAGTTACAATACAAAGCTAAGTGTACAGCCATTTAAAAACAATTAATCTAATCAACAATCATGTGCTAAATAGCACGCAATAAAGGTAACATGGGGAAAAATACAGTTTCATGACGTCAATAATTATAGTACAACACAGTTTTTATTATAATGCCTTCCTGCCCCATGGTTAACTCTTTGTAAACCATTGTCATCTAGCTTGATAGTAATGTCGGTGATAGCGTAGTTAAAACCACGTCTGACAATCACATGGCCTGCGCTCCACACACTATGAACTAATGGTTCATGTGTGCGCCAGGTCACAACAAAAATGTCTACAGTCTTCGTCGTTTCCATTAAAGGAAATCCCTTCATCTGCACGGCCATGTCAGCAGGTTCAAATGTAAGAATGTCAAAGTTTAAATGGAAACAATATGTTAGTTAGATCTTGTTTAAAACAATTATGCGGATGATGTTTATTATGTCGGTTTATGTTCCTTCCGTAGGTTTATGGCGTATTCTGACAAAGGCCTGACAAGGAGTAGTCTTCTAAAGATCATTCTCCCGCAGCAAAACATCGACTCAATAGTCGGAAAACTCAACGAGCAAACTCGGCTCGGACTCACAATAACACGAGTTATCAGCGGTAAATACCTCGCTTTCAACAACTCTCATAATAATACCTCATAACAACAACAGATGCGCGACTTACAACAATGGCACGTCTTACTCACTCAAGGCACATAATATCATGGGTTACCTGCGGCAAAAACCTCGCATCTAATAACCAAATTGCCTTCATTATAATTTGCCTCTCTCAAGAGGATCGCCAACAATGCATAAAGAAACCTGACAACCCTGGACATGTCGAAATGACATTCCTCGCAGCAAAATATCTAACTAACAGTATGAAAATCCAAGAAAAACAAATGAACAAAAATACAGTAAGAAACACTGGGTTTCATGAGCAATAGCTGCATTGAAGGAAAGAGATGAATGAAATCAACATTCTGTCCTATGTTATCGTAGTTCTGTCTCGCTTTCAAGCATTTGTTTTCAAGGTTACTGGTTCAACAAACGAGTTTATTGGTGACAACTTCACAAATTGCAGTCCTTCACTGACCACATTTTTCAACAGGCAAGGCCGGCTAGTTTTAACATTATATAATACCGTAATATTTGGCCTTGTCATTCTTAGCATATGCTTGGTTCAAAAATCTTATAGAATCCGTGTGCTAAACACGTTACAATTTAACTGTACAATAAAGTATCGCAGTCCTTCATTTCAAAGAATAGTAAATCACAGACATAACAGCATGTCTCACGAGCTTCTTTGCTCATCAAAGATATAACACTTATTAAGTTCTCAGTATAACATTAACACCTGTGTCCTCATGACAGAAACAAAGTAGTAACAAATTGATAAATATGGCACAGATCTGCAACTCTAGACCTGCATAATGATGCGATAGTGCACTTAGTTCGATGCTTGACATCTACACTTTCTCCAAAATAATAAATCTGTCAGTATTTGACTATAAATTGGCTTCTGAGCGCTTTCAAAAATGAAAATACAGCATATTTTTATAAAACTGGAAACTACAGTTGGTTTCCTAACGATACGACCTATCTAACGAGGTCATAAGTCTCAACAGACTGGTTGCAAAGATTGCAGTTAAATAAAGTGACGATGACATCTGAATGAAACCACGGATAAATATCCTACACATGGCTGAGCAAAATAGCTGCGAATGATTACAGTCATGTTTGGCAGTGGGTCGGCTATAACGTGATACGACGTCCATCAGGACGGCACCAGGGTTAACCAAAACTGGTCTACCCCACAGGGTGACTCACAATGACTGAAATAAACAACAATTATACTAATTACAACCCTACCTAGCAAATGGCTGACACATAAGTGCGGTTGATTCACAAAAAAAACTACGATATCTAAATATACCACCGCGGACTATTACAAAAGAAAGGGTGCCCAAACTCACGACTTTTGGTAGCTCTCACATCGGCTCAGACATTCATCGACCAGGGTCGCGAAAAACTCTGCTTGGCTCTCCAGCATGGTTCTGTCCTCCACGGATTCACCAATCTGGACCTCCCAAGCAACCAGGGTTCGTTCGCCTCCGGATGATGGTCTCCCAAAAAGGTCTGGAATGTGCCTGGAAGTCGGCATCCACGTTCCTTCGTCTGCGTCCTCGGCATCCTGACGTTCCATCAAGCTGGTGGTCTCCATCACGACGTCTCCCTCATACCGGAATGGTATTAGCCCATAATTGTCTTCTTCACCATGGCGTGGAAAAGTTCAATGTCTTGCATGATGTCGAAAATGTCGAAATATCTCGTTCCTCTCGGCGTTTTGGCGTGATTATTGTGGACGATGCAAATAATAGTGTTCTCCACAGTATTTTGTAGTTTTCAGCCTGTTGATCCTCAAGATTCAACACGATGCGATGCTTTGCTTGTTAGCACGTGCAATTGTATCACGTTTTATCAATCACGTGGCATCCGCGATAAAATTGATATTTTCAATTCAGAATTTCCGTAGCAATAATGTTGTGATCGTTGGCAGTAATAATCACGTCGTCTTGGCACAATTATCAGACGATAACTCTTATATTTTCGGCGTGGCACTTTGCCCTTCCACTTACACGTGGGAAAAATATCTGGCGTATGGCACCAATTACAGTTTGTAGAAAATATTGCCTAATATGGCCTTTCGTAGAACAATAATATGTCCACAATGTGTGACAACGTTAGTATAGTTATTTTCAACACACGATGCAGTCGGATGCTCACTTGAGCACAAAAATATTTATAATGTCCACGTCGCGACGGACGGATACTCGAAACACGCCTGTCTGGCGTCAGATCTCCAGATGTAGTGTCGTCACTGACTTTCACTCCGAAGTAGGTCGCCAAAACGAAGTCATTGAGCGACTACTTTCATAGCTCCTTGCGTATCTGCAAGTGTTATACCTTACCAAAAACGTAATAATCATTCACCAAAATGATTCAATAATACAGAATGACGAATTAGAATATTCTGAGTCTTATGAAAGGATAAAAGTGATTAACAAGACCTCCAAAGTCAAAAATGCAATTGAGCGCTACTTCAAAGAGTATAGCATGAGCTCTCTGCTCCACGTGGTATTCTGGGTATGTTCAAAAGTACTACATCCCATAATAATTATTCCGTCACAAAAATATCACATGAACCATAGCTCAGCGGGTTCAGTACTGATGTGTGATTCACCTTCTTCAAATTTATATTCTTCCCTGCTAGTGGCAGTGGTCCAAAAGGGCCTTGACCGCGCAGAAAGACGATAACTATTCACTTATCCTAACGAATGGAAGTTAATTTAAGGCAACATCCTTTGGAAATTCCAGCTGTTCATCAGTATGCTCTTTGAAGAAAAATAGATCTATGTGTGTTTTTCTTGAGGAAATATGAAAGAAGTACAAAGCTAGTGAAAACTACCTTGCGATTTTCATAGTTAAATTATCGACCATCGACCACCTGAGAATGAAGTAAAGTGTTCAATGCTCATCGCATACTGACTAGAACTGTTTCCGAAGAATGAATAGAAATAATTAGTCAATCATACGGGCAAAATACACCACACGTTACAACTACGTTCCAAGAGTGATCATTTGTAACCTATATCATTTGTCATTCATTTAATATGATTTTATTTGCAATGCAAGGGTCTTTTCATTAATGATAATGTATTTGAGATTGGTACACATGGGCAATTGTGCACACTTAGAATTACACAAGATATCATTCCCCATATTGTAAATGCTCTCGGTAGTGAACCGGAAAACTATAAGCGTTTTCTGGAAAGGTGTCCAGTGTACTTACTCCTCCACACGTTCTGGAGTAAGAGTAATATAAGGTAGACTTCTGATCATCTACGAAGAACTACGGTAAGGAGTGTAAAAAAGAACAGAGATCACCGCACCACTTTCACCTAATTGCTGTGTTTTGTGACCTACAGAGATGTTATTTGGCATATGGAACACCTACAAAATATCCTTACCTACAGATCATGTAGGAAAAAACAATTTTACGGAGGAAAAATATATTAATTGTAATATTTGACGTCTTTCGTATTTTTACAAATATATCTGAACCCTAAATAGGGCTCGTAAAAGTAATGGCTAATTAGCAAACACGCGTGCGAACACATGGATTGATAACTCTGTGTACGTGTGTACCTAGGGCTCGAGTTAGAACTGGGAGAAGGAACTAAATTGAATTGCTGGTAGTACGCATGTGTAACTAGAGCTGTACATGGGTATGACTAAGACGCTGTTGCCTATGGTTTTGACTTTAGTGCAAGGCCTCTCAGGTTGCATGCGCCGGTGCATTGAGTGGTGCAGGGTGCAAGCACGACTTTGCTAGGTTGACCACTCTGACAACCCCACCAACTCCCTACGCTTGTCCCGCTTGCTCCGCCTGTCTCGCCCTTCCTCACCTTCAGTGCGAAATGTTTATGTGCGGTGTGCTGGACATTATGGACAGTGGTATTGAAGTGTATGCTGGAGCTAATGGAGGATTCACTGTCTCTACTACGTCCAACACAATATTCTTTATTAATGGCCCTTCTACTCATTTAAATTAGCCGCTGGCTGCGCGAGCGAATCGAGCGAGCCAGCGGCGTGTGGGCCAGGTACGCGGTGCGACTAAGCGCTCCGTAGCCTGGTGCATAACTTGAAAAGGGGGGGGGGAGAAATAAATTTATAAAATTGATTTATGTGATATAAGTTTTAGGTTAAAATAGAGGTGCTTGCCGGGGCAGCTGTCGCGGAGCGACCGACAGCCTCCCCGGAGGCCCCTGGCGTGATATTGTTCTATCCCAGTGTTGGAGGGAGGGATGAACAGGGATGTGTAGATGTATAATTTTAGGGGTGGTTTCCGAAAGGTGCAGTTTCCCGTATTAGGAGAAACTACTAGTGTAAGTGCCTGTTTTAGGATGAAATATAACGGGGTGCGATCCAACGGGGTGCACCTACTCGTTAAGGGATGAATGCTTAATAAAGAGCTGTTAACTTAGTTTACCAATTAAGTGTGAGCGAGCGTCAGCGAGCTCATATGCGGAGTCGGCACTTGGCCACTGCTGTCTGGCTGTTACTCAAATACAATGGAGTTCCTGACGGTTCAATTCCTGGCGTTCACGGTCAGGGGCAATTAGGACTGAGGACAGGCTGGGTGTGAGGATGTAAAGCTAAATGAAATAAGTATAAGATGTGTGTTTACTGACCAAGTGTTTATTTGGTCAGTTATGGCGAGCTGCTGTCCCTTTTACTAGTGGGCAGGTGTAAAACAATGTGTACAAGTACAAGTGTGGGTTAGGGTGATAAAGTACAAATGTGTAAGTTATAAGGAGATCTGAGCACACTCTATTCTCACCTGGTGGTGCTGGAGCTGGAACCGGAGATGCAGAGCCGACGGCCGCGAATAGACATTGGGCTTTCCCGGGGTCTACCTTTAAAGGTCTCTCGAGCTGCTGACTTGGCGTTTCGTCACTGTTGGTGTTCCAGATTCCGGCGATAGTGTATTTGTTTTTGAGTGATGTAAGCTTGGCCGACAGCTAAATCGCTGCGCCTGCCTGTGGTAAGGAACTGTATGAGGCTTACAGCCTGCAAGGGGTAGTTTGTAGGTGAAAGATGAAGGGGTGTGTTGGCGTTTCAGGTCCTAGGGTCGTCCCGACCCTTGGGCTGAAAGCCATCAATTAATATTGATTGATGGCTTTTTAAAGTATAGCATCTTTACAACTAGCTCAAAGGTAGCGCACAAGACCCTTAATATGTTTCGCCCTAAATTAGATTTTTTTTCTAGGAATAATTAAATTATTAATAATATTAATCCCTGGCACTACATCCCTTGAAAGGCCTAGGCCTACCAAGCGACCGCTGCCCGGCCATTTGACCTGCAGATATTGGGGTGACGCGTAGTCAGCGCATCGGGTCCCCTCGGCTGTTAATCTTGGTTTTCGTGACCGGGACGCTGCCTCACTGTCTGACAGCTCCTCAATTGTCCTCACGATGTTGAGTGCATCCCGTTCCAGCCCTAACTTCACTTTCTAAATTCCCTGACGGAGCCGGGAATCAAACCCGGGACCTCCGGGCGAGAGACAGGTGCGCTACCACAACACCATGGGTCCGGTAGTTTATCTAGGAATAACGAAAGCAAAACATAAGAACGAACACACATTTGAGAGGAATGTAAACAAAAAAGCCATTTTTGCAGAACCCTTGGCGAAAATAAAAATGCTAAAATACTGGTACAAATATCATTTGTGGGTAGACTGCATAATGCTCTTCTTCAAGATTTTTCAACGTCCTTAAATCTTCCTCTCCGATGCCACCACATATTTCTGAATGTACTCTATTGTATTTTCTTTCGATAGACAATTTTCTTACGCATGTAATTATTGTGAATATCTATGACTTTAGTAATTTTTCCAAGTTTTCCCGTATTGATTTTGATATGTTATACAAATGTCCACTTAACAATACAAAATTATCTTTTTATATATCACTTGATGTCAATATACATTTTGAGACATGTTTCGGCTCTGTGAGCATTCTTCAGTCAAAATCACTAAAAAATTCTCCTAAAACAGTCTAATGTTTGGTCTCTCAATAAAAATTTGTAAAACATTTTTACATCGTCAAGATGATTAAAACACATGAATATAAAATGCTTAAAGAATAAAAATAAAATAAAAAATGTACAAAATTTCGAAACGTGGGCCACATTCTTGTTGATCCATTTTCAAACAGGGTACCTGGAACAATACAAAATTACCTGATAATCTACGGTTCCTACTTGGAACTAGAGTCATCTTTTCATGTTTCCAAGTAGGAACCGTAGATTGTCAGGTAATTTTTTATTGTTCCAGGTCCCCTGTTTGAAAATGGATCAACAAGAATGTGGCCCACGTTTCGAAATTTTGTACATTAATATATTTTTTTTAATTCTTTAAGCATTTTATATTCATGTGTTTTAATTATCTTGACGATGTAAAAATGTTTTACAAATTTTTATTGAGAGACCAAACATTAGACTGTTTTAGGAGAATTGTTTAGTGATTTTGACTGAAGAAGGCTCACAGAGCCGAAACATGTCTCAAAATATAAATTGAAAACAAGTGATATATAAGAAGATAATTTTGTGTTGTAAAGTGGACATTTGTATAACATATGTAATTATTGTTCCGCACATTAGGCATTTGGCTTTATCGTCGCACCTGACAAACAAAATATGAGAAAGTTTCCACTTCGATTTAAACGTATTTTCGGAAGTCTTTGCTTTCTTCGGAGCCGGTTGCTCCGTTATTATGCAGTTGTCGTGCGCTTGTTTATTTCAATGATAACACTGCCATCTATCAACGCATGCTTCGTCACTCTGCTCCGCGCTACACATTCGAGCAGAGTTTCCCCGAGCCAAAACGCTGCTCCTATGCACGGTGCACAGAACCTCTGCACCTCGGTTTGCACGCGTGATATTTCACGCTCCTGGTTTAGAATATACAATGAAAGAAAGATAATCGTTCCCAGTCGCGTAATTTCGGGGACTGATTAGTGGGATTAATTTCCACCAGAAAACATGCAGATATTTGCTGTCATTGATTAATTAACCTATGTTTCATTGCACCCAATGTACTTTTGAATCCACCCATCCCCCGCCAGAAGGAAAAGGAAGGAAGCTTGTAGTTTAACGTGTCCGTCAATCTTGCGATCATGAGCCACGGGACCTCCTTTTTACGTGGAATCCGAACCACAGGACATGGTATTTCACTTCGAAAATCTCACATGCATTGACCGGGAATCGAACCCGGTCCGCCTTGGTGAGAGGCATACAGCTTGACCGCTGCGCCACCACGCCCCCCCCTCCCGTCCCCCACCAAAAGCAAATCGTAGTTACGCCAATGATGGTTCACACGTCTTAGTGCATTTGAGTACCTTCGGTTGCACCAGCGGGCACTCAACGTACCTCAGCAAAGGCTCCACCACTTAGGCCTATAACAGTGCTATCTTCGAAGTTCTGTAGTAGAGCTGCGGTAGTGATCGAGATAGCAGAACGGAGCTGAATAAACTGTGTCCGCCTTGTTGTGTAGTGGGATTCTTGGCTGTCACCACGGAGGCCCGGGTTTGATTTCCGGCTCTGCCCAGGGATTTAATTTTGGACCGACGGCTGGAACGTGGTACACTCAGCCTCGTGAAGCAAAACTGTGAAGAGGTGGGTTCCATTCCTTCCTCGGCTATCCTAGAAGTGGTTTACCGTGTGTCCCATTTCTACTCCAGGAAAATGCCGGGATGGTTCCTGATAAATTACAAATACACACAGTAATACAGCCGCACAGAGACGCAGATTATCAGACGAATTGCACACACACCCAAATACACGAGGTTAAATGACAACGATGTAGAGCAAAGCCCCTTAAGAATCAACAACATTAAATGAATCAACGGAGGTTCAAGTTTCCGTGGTCCGAAATGGGGGTTTCAATGTGCGTGAACCTCGCTACATGACGTGGGTAAAGCGGTGGCAGAAGATAAGCAAAAGTTGTCGACGTCATGGAATGTGTTTTGGAAGGGTGTCTACGTTTAACGAAATTAACGTTTGGTTTTCCACCAGTATGAAATATCCTTTTTCAAATGTCGTTCAACTCAAGGATACGATCAATTTTCATGGCTTCTCACGAACTGTCCGTAACCGCCTACATGATACTGGCCTTGGAACTATGAGGGCTGCTAATCTAGTTGCCGTTTCCGATGATCAGAAGCTTAATATTTATGATTTCGTGGAGTTAATTATAGGCTGTTTTTGTTGCTCATTTTAGAGACTGTGGCATCGTGGTCATATAGCCCCGTGTACTTGAGTGTGTATGGAATTTGTGTGATAACCAGTGCTATTTTGCTGGCTGTTCTAGTGAGTGTATTTTTGAATTGGGGATAGGATTAGGAAGGAGGTGGCCGTGTCATTACATTAGGAACCATTCCAGAATTTGCCTAATTACAAATCCTGCGGTGTATCCATACTAGGTAAATCGTGCTCCACGTCTGCTTCCTTCCTTCCCCTTGCCCAGTTTCATTCGCCTTCATTCATTTCATCTTTCATTAACTTCTCCCATACGGAAGGTCATATGGCCATTAAAACATCGCCACATAGGCTTTCTTCGCACCTCATCCCGGACTCCTTTGAAAACGGGGATAATAAGGGGTAGATAAACATTCTCTTTAAGAATTTTCATACAGAAACATTGGTGGTGACCGTTATGTGTCCGTTAGGAAAATACGCCCACGGTTCTTTCATATATGTACAAATTCACTCACATCTAATGCTGTATTATATAGGATTCCCTCCACCATGTTTTCATTAATTAACGACTCTTTAAAGAGAAAGAGTTTGACAACCTTAGTTGGCTTTGTAGGGAGAGCTTGAGAGAAAGTGGGGACACATTCATTTCCTTGATTCAGTGTACGCAGTATCTGCGGATTATACCACCACCTCCACGTTTCGTAAGATGTGACTGCAAGAAGAGTAGACACTTTATAATTACCCTTCACACAGCAGACCTCAGAATATTCCAACTTGAGGCAAGTTGGAAGAATCTCAAATTACCTTACTCAGAATACATCTGTAGAGCAGGCGGGATATTTGCATAAAACAAAAGAAACAAGAGTTAAAAATTACAAAAATATTGCCATCATTTAGCAAGATGTGCGTACGAACCAACTATAACTTACAGTGCAACGGACTAGCAGGAATTTGGGAACTCATTGGGAAACTAGGGTTTTCATCTTCATTTGAAATTATTGGAGAAAGAGAACTGTAAAAACTGTATCTGGTTTAAAATTCTATTTCATTCTTATTCCTTTCTTCTTTTTATTATTATAGTTATTATTATTATTATTTTAATTTTACAACGTAATGCCCAATTGAAAACGAATTTGATTTCTTCCTTGCCCAAAATCTCTTCATTTTCTCTCAATGATTCTTCTTCCATTTTGCTGTCCATGCAGTGATGTTTGCAACTAAGTGATGTTTGTCCACCAGCGTTCTGTTCCTTAAATTGCGTCTGTTTTGTTGATTTCTTGAATGTCATCTTTAATCCCGAATACCCGACTGGTCTTGACGGTTAGTGGGGAGGCGTGATGAAATATAGTCTTTCATTGTCCATTCTATGAATAATGAGCCCGGATGGCTCATGTTGGTGATACAGCGAGTCTCCCTCACGAGTTGGCCGGCGTAAGCAGCTTATCTGCCTCCCGTTGACTCATCACTCCCCGCTCGGCATAGCATAGCACTTCGCTCCCTTTATCCGAGCATGACATGAGGTAACAAGTAAAATTAACAAAATAACAATTAATTAAATAAGCTCCTACCTTATAACAGAATATGTTGGAAATGTTCTCCTCCTACATCCACACATTTCCGGCATCATCTTAAGAAACTCCGATTCACACGCATAAGTTCGTCTCCCGAAATTGAGGCTATTTCTCTCCGGATATGTTCTTTCAGTTCGCCCAACGTGTGAGGGTTTTTTGTTGCATACACTTTATTCTTTAAGCACCCATGTAAATAGAAGTCACAAACAGTTAAATATGGGGACCCCCGTGACGGCCATAAGTCCGTACTTATAACACGGTATTAAAACATTTCCTCAATTAAGTTAAATGTGTCATGAGCTGTATGCTTGGTGGCAAAGTCTTGCTGAATATACCCATTTCGAGAGTTATTGTCAGTCAGTTCGTCAAAATATAAAATGGTTTGAGTATATTACTCCTGTATCTATGTGCATTAATTGTGCCTTGAAAAAGGATAGGCCCTATAATTATTTATCCATTCACTGCGCACCATACTCCGACCCATTCGTTATGTAGAGGAATTTCGTATATGCGATGGAGGGTTTCTGTGCTCCAATATCTCTTATTCTGCGTCGAACCATACCCGTGTCAATGTAACCAAGCTTCGTCCGAGGAGAACATCTCCAATATATTTGGGAAGAAGTTGGTACTTCACCCAACGACACGCCGAACGAGACGCGAGAGCTTTGAGCTAGCTCAAACCCTCTGTTTTGACTACTGCAGTGCATTTCGAGCCAGGAGGATTTGTTCCACTCACATTATTTTGTTACGTTGATTTACTGAGGCTTACGAATATTTGGAGACGTTTACCGTCATTTTTGGAATTTACGGCAATGTGAGATGCCAAAATTACATCGCAGATATGCGAAACATCCTTATACAGTCGCAGCACGGTAGCAGTAGTACTTCCTCGAACCCGGAACCTCGCTAGGGATGACGACACAACCTGGTCTGCTTGACTTGTAGGTAGCGGTTTTTCGGACGTCGTCAGTTCAACGGCTAAATATCGTGATACAATAATGTAAATTGAAGTCATAATTATTGGCCAACACCACAAGTGTGCTTCGTTTATTACGGCGAACAGTTTGTCATGTGAAAAAAGCTGATCCGCGGGCAAATAGTTATTTTTTGGTGAAACGTTGAAAATCTGACCGGAGCACGAGGCCAGTATAATTTCCAATGTGGCAAGCCACGAGGAGTGAATGAACTTGTAATCTGTATCAAATCATCACAGGCTTATATTTGTTGATAAGAAGCCTGTGAAACATAAATCCACATTTTTTGGGCGTGAATTTTCTGTGTGATTTTGAGGATTTTCTTCGATATTTTGGAGTACCGGTACTAAGAATCTGTGCGTTAACACCATACGCGTGTTATAAAGCCCGTAGCAGACATACGGGCCATTCTTGATAAAGATCTGCACTGTTTAGAGCCAGTGAGAATTACTAGTATGTAAAAGCAGTGCTACAACTTACTTCCACTATGAAAGCATTTACTATGCACCACGTGGGGGCACATATAAGTATTTCTGAGATGTACAGTATGGACTAGACCATTATGTTGAGAGAGTTGCTGCCGAATTAATCGCACATGATGAGGAAGAAGAAGCGAAGGAAATTTGTAAGACCGAGAATATAACGGAGGACCGTGAAAGGATCCATGTTCGCAGGTACCATAAAATCTGGATCGCCGACCATGTGTGTTTTAATCAACAGTCTAACTTTGTTAAAGGTATTTGCTTCAGTTGATTATGTTAGGACTGCACATTTATAGCAACCAATTAAGTGGGGCATGCCTGGCTTTAATCTAATTTCTACTTTGCTTTAGATTTTGACTAGATTTGGTCCTAATCACGTACTTGTGAAACATACAGTGGCTTGGTAATTCCCCGTGCTGTCCATTATATGACAACGATGTAGAAGAGGCACCTACAAACTTCTACAGCCATAATAATTTGCTTTTTCTGGTCTGAGAATGTGAAATCAATTTTAGAAACATCCTATATGAGCCCACTTTAATATTGTTTTCTTTTTGGGAAATACAGGAGCAATCAATACACACCTCCATAATTTGTTTATTATCCAGCGCATCGATTGACAGAAGTCAGATCTGCACTATGGTTTATTCCTCATAATTTATTATCTTCAGGTGATCTCAAAAGCCACACAATTATTCCTAGTGTATTGGAAACATGTAGGAAGCTTACACTTGCCTTTTGAAGAACTACTCATCGTATCATTTCACGACACACAGTGTACAGGTGTTGTGCCATTATATTTTTGGTTTAGTGTCGAGTTAGACACACATGTTTTTATACATGATTGCAAGAGTAATGCAGAGGAGACTATAGAACTGGAAGGAACTCTGATGAGGAGTACGAGGTGTGCTGATTCTACGATTCAAACGTTCCAAAGCACTTGGAGTGACTGGAATGTCTCTCTTATAGGGCTATTTGGTTTTTACTTTGTGTTTTAATGAGCTGATTATAGGACTAAAGTCATAGTGTACAGTGAAGGGACAAGTGATGCTAACATTCATTGAGAGCCACAGATAGGACCTCCATGTTTTGGAAGGCTCAAACTTATAATTCATTCTAACTTGTAGCAGCGATATCCGGGCTAGCTACTGTGTCATTTATACGTGTGTTTGGCTGGTGGGCACAAGGGCACGCCTGGTGGTGAGGAAGCACCGTTACACGGAGTGCTCAGCAACATTTATTTGTGAGACGACTATTAATCAGACACACGACTGAATGTTCCAAATAATGCTCATTGTAATATTAGGTTATTGATACAATTGGAGAACACAGCTGATCACTGTGATTAATGTTTTTTAAACGAGTTATACGTCATAGCTTAGGAATGTCGTTTATGTTCACGGCACATTATAATAGTTTTCATGAGTTTATGAATCAGAGCAGCAGGTTTTCCCAGAGTTTAAGATCGGACCACACCATGTATAAATTTAGCAACCATGTTGATATGATTATTATTTTATTATTAAATATAATATTTGCAAATGGGGGTAATTCCCAATGGTAAATTGAACAAATACAGAAAATTACCAACAATAACATCACATTCACAATATTCACAATTTAGGAACTACAGTAATTAAATCGTAGTATGTACACACAATTTCAATGTTCTCTTAAACACATCAATCTGTTTGGGGAAAGGCTCTAAGACTGAGGCGGATAATGAGTTCCAACTATCAATACCACGCTCAATGAAAGAAAATTTCCCATAATTTGTACGCTGTGGTCGGACTTTAACTTTATGTGAATGATATGCCCTGCTCAGGTAGGTGGGATTTCCCAGACCTTTGCTTAGTTCCCCCCATGCTGGCTGATTAGTGTAAGTGTTAAACATAGCGTATAGTCTGGATTTCATCCCTCTATCTTCCAGAGATTCCCATCCTAGTTTTTCTATCATTCGAGTTACACTACTCCTAGGAATAAAATCGTTGAGCACAAACCTAGCAGCCTTCCTTTGCACCATCTCCAGCTCACTGATGAACCCTACCTGATATGGGTCCCAAACCGCTGATCCGTATTCCAAGATTGGCCTCACCAGGGTCAAATATCCTAATTCCTTTACGGTAGAGCTAGAGCCTTTTAATACCCGCATTACAAAATGAAGTGATTTGTACGCTTTGGAGACGACACAACCCACATGAGTACTCCATTTCATATCATTCCTCACATGGATGCCCAAGTATTTGCACGAGTCTTCTTCGACAAGTATTTCCGAGCCGATATTATATTTAAAATTATGCCTTCGCCCTCTCTCTATTCTCTTGAGACTACATTTACTCGTATTTATCTTCATTTTATTGTCAACCGTCCATTTATGAGCCATGTTGAGGTCAGTTTGCAACTGAGAGTTGTCTTGTGATGTTTGAAAATTTCGGTTTATTACACAATCACCCGCAAATAATCAGCAGTCACTTCGAATCCCATTCGGTAGGTCGCTAATAAGTGCCAGAAATAACAGGGGTCCAATCACACTACCCTGAGGGACACTTGACGTTATCAATTTGTCCTCCGAGAATACATTACCGATTTTAACCTCTTGCGAGCGACCAGTCAAGAACTCTTGAATCCACAAAATTACTCTTTTATCAATCTTCGTTGCCACTAATTTACGGAGTAGTATGTCATGTGGGACCCCCATCAAATGCCTTCTCAAAATCTATAATTATAGCGTCAATTTTCACCCCCCATGTCTAGCGAGTCATTAATATCCTGAAAGAGTGATAACATTTGGCTTTCACATGAGTACCCTTGTCTAAATCCGTGTTGCCTCCCATTAAGCCATGATAACTTTCCCCTCTGTTCCCTTAAGTAATCAGAAGTAAGGTGCTCCATCAGTTTACATACACACATCAAAAAAAGTTTTGCATCACCTCGGTTCCAAGAGTTCCGGAACCGTTAAATACAAAGGGAATAGAGATCAACACAAACAACATTTCAGCTCGTTTTATTGCTCATGAGACCCACACATTGCATGTTGTACCATCATACAGCTAGACTTTCAGCATTTGTGGTCCAGATTGCAGTACACACCACTACCTCTAATACCCAGTAGCACGTCCACTTGCATTGATGCATGCCTGTATTCGCCGTGGCATACTATCCACAAGTTCATCAAGACACTGTTGGTCCAAATTGTCCCACTCCTCAACGACAATTCGGCGTAAATCTCTCAGAGTGGTTGGTGGGTCAAGACGTCCATAAACAGCCCTTTTCAACATATCCCAGGCATGTTCGATAGGGTTCATGTCTGGCGAACATGCTGGCCACTGTAGTCGAGCGATGTCGTTATCTTGAAGGAACGCATTCACAAGATGTGCACGATGAGGTCGAGAATTGTCGTCCATGAAGACAAATGCCTCTCCAATATTCTGCCGATATGGTTGCACTATGGGTCGGAGGATGTCATTCAGGTATCGTAAAGCCGTTTCGGAGCCTTCCATGACCACCAGTGGCGTACGTCGGCCCCACATAATGCCACCCCAAAACATCAGGGAACCACCACCTTGCTGCACTCGCTGGACAGTGTGTCTAAGACGTTCAGCCTGACCAGGGTGCCTCCAAACACGTCTCCGACGATTGTCTGGTTGAAGGCATATGCGACACTCATCGGTGAAGAGAACGTGATGCCAATTCCGTGGGGTCCATTCAGCATGTTGTTGGGCCCATCTGTACCGCGCTGCATGGTGTCGGGGTTGCAAAGCTGGACCTCGCCATGGACGTCGGGAGTGAAGTTGCGCATCATGCAGCCTATTGCGCACAGTTTGAGTTGAAACACGACGTCCTGTGGCTGAACGAAACGCATTATTCAACATGGTGGCATTGCTGTCAGGGTTCCTCCGAGCGGCAATCCGTAAGTAGCGGTCATCCACTACAGTAGTAGCCCTTGGGCGGCCTGAGCGAGGCCTGTCATCGACAGTTCCTGTATCTCTGTACCTCCTCCATGTCCGAACAACATCGCTTTGGTTCACTCTGAGACGCCTGGAAACTTCCCTTGTTGAGAGCCCTTCTTGACACAAAGTAACAATGCGGACGCGATCGAACTGCGGTATTGACCTTCTAGGCATGGTAGAACTACAGACAACATGAGCAGCGTACCTTCGTCCTGGTGGAATGACTGGAACTGATCGGCTGTCGTACCCCCTCCGTCTAATAGGCCCTGCTCATGCATGGTTGTTTACATCTTTGAGCAGTTTTAGTGACATCTATGAACAGTCAAAGGGACTGTATCTTGGATACAATATACACAGTCAACGTCTATATGCCGGAGATCTGGGAACCGAGGTGATGCAAAACTTTTTTTGATGTGTGTATGATGGATGTGAGGCTAACAGGCCTATAGTTGTCCATTACCAATCTGTTCCCTCCCTTGAATACTGGAACTATTGTAGCTCATCTCCAGTGTTCGGGTATTTGTGTGTTATTAATTGATACATTAAACAGCAACCCCCAAGTATCGCCCAATGGCTGTACCTCACAATTTTAGCACATCTCCACAGATATTGTCTGGGCCTTTCTATATATTTCTACGTAGCTTTTTAATTCTTGCTAGAATCAACGATTGGTTTATTCGGAAAGGTGGGCTATAGGAATCATAGTTAAGGTCCAACACACAGCTATTAAATTCATTAAACATACTACCATACCATATATTTAATTCATTAGCAATTGCCTGTTTCTCAGTAATTAATTTACCATCTCCGGACATTGCCATAGACAAATCATTGGAATTTTCCATCCGCCTTCTAACGTAACTATAATTTCTTTTCCACCCATCACCCCATCCCCCAATTAAGTTTTTCATGTAATTATCGTGAGCAGCCTTCTTTTTGAGGACTAGCTCTTTCGATAATAATTTGAACTTTAGCATATGCTCGTAACTATCGTGTCCTTTGTTACAAACTTTCCTTAATTCCCTTTTGAGTCCCCTGATTTCCCTTGTGTAATATTCCGGATCCGAGTTTTGCTTCAGTAATTTAAACGGCACGAATTTCTCAATTTCTGTATTTTAGAGACGTATGACGGGACTGACCGAGCTCACCTGCATTATTGAGGTATTCCAGCGAAAATGATGATGATCGTTTTGAGCGAGCCTGAGTGCCACTGTTGTGCTTTTTATTAGCCAGTGTTATTGTACTACACATGAGGGGGTAGCCTGTTGCATTATGGTAGTGACAGAACTTTCAAAGAGTATGTTACTGTTCTGTGGCGTGTGTCTTATTTGGTTATTAGGTATATATACTACACGGTGGGGGAATAAACAAGAACTAAACTTATAAAATAAAATACCTTAATAAATCTAAATCGACGACTTTAAATAATGATAATTAATGATGAAATTATTCGAAATTTGCTTTACCATTTTTGTCATTGTCCGACAGAGCGGAACGTCTTTTTGTTGGAAGAGACCTTTTATTAGGACGAGCTGGTACTACATTTTGAGATGATGTAAGGTCGCTAGAGCCACGTTAGTTAGTAACTCGTGGGCCTCTGCGATCAATGCAATGTCAGACACAGTTTTCACTGTGCTTTTGCCACCGTAACTACATGCACTTAGATGTTTGTCGGATACAAAGAATATCCCGATTGGCGTAGGTAGAATTGCTTATACTATAAGAGTGTATTATTCATAGTTGTTGCTTTATATTAATGTTCCATTGTTTGTAATTGATAGTGCTTCTTATTATTGAGTTTAGCAATTGGTTGCCATACTAGGTTTTTTATTTCTTTGCTACGGATGCGTCTCATCCGTAATTAACTTAAAATCAGGACTGAGCTACTTGTTTAACGTAATGATAATTGTCATGTGTGATACCAACATAACATAGCCTATTTTCTATTGGTGCACTAGATGTAAATAAACCAATCCTTGTGAACAAGTTAAATGTTTTACTTCGCAGTAAATTCGATCGTGTGACTATTATTATTTTTAACTGGACCCTTGTATTTGCTTAGGGATTTCTTTACGTGCCACATACGTAGCTTTGATTTTGAACTTCATTCGGATTTTGTAATTAGGATTTTTCAGAGGTTTTAATTTACCATCAGTTTAGGGAAGGATTATCTTTTTCCATTTTTATTAGATTTGCGGAATAGCCATATTTTAACCCTCCGAAGTAGGGTAGGGGTTTGTGTGATTATTGAATAAATTTCTAATGAATTTTACCTCAGACTGGACTTTAAATTGCTAGCTCTAGATATTTTGGGTGTGTTTCTTCAGGCTTGTCTATGACCTACCCATCATGACACCTGATACTTCCCCGTGTATCAGTCTCGTGCTTGAGCTGGACTGAGGGCACGCCCGTTCCTCTCAGTGTGTGTGTCAGGAGGATGGGGGCGTCTGGAATGTCACCTGTGGTTGGGGGCGTCCCTATGGCCTCCTATGACGGGCACATACGGTTTGAATATTTTGGCATCCAATCTATGGGGTAATCGACACACGAGCGACTGACGCACGACGTCGTCTTTTTTTCATTTTTTCATTTTTTGAGAGGACACATTTGTGAACTTGAAAGCAAACTGACAGGACTAGGGCGAACTGTGAAGTCGTACTGCTGTTCAGTAAGCTGCATGGCATTCTTTTCGATATTAGACCCTGGGGTGAGGCAGAGTAATATTTTAAAATTCATGTGAGGAAGTTTGTACTTTGCTAATGCCTCGTCCGTAGTAAATATAACCTGACATTGCCTGTGAGTTGTTGTTTCATTAACGTAGAGTCAATTTGATTGCCTGAGTCCAGCCGTAATCATTGGGTTTATTCATAGTGCACAAACTTTCAGCTGAAGCATTGCCTGATCATATCTTGTGCTGTTAGATTTAAGGCTTCTCTCTCAAATACTACTAATTATGGATGTGGAGCAGATGCGGTTTAAGATGACTGGTTTGTTAGGAGAACTACGCCAGACCATGGAGGATAATCATGCTAATCTGAATGCGACATTAAACACTGTCAGGGGCAACCTCGAAGCAAGCATTGCTTCATTGAACACTGTCAGGGGCGACCTCGAAGTAAACACTGCTTCATTGAATAATGTCAGGGATGACATTACCACTGTCAGGGGCAACCTTGATGCAAACACGTTTGCCTTAACCCATGTCAGGGGCAACATTACCAATGTCAGGGCCGATATTACAAATGCACGGGCTGATAAAGAGACCCATAGGGCGGAGGGTAACGCTAATTTATTGGCAGGCTTAGCTGCGGTGCGTACATACATGCTGAACCATAAAGCTGAATCAAATGGCCGTTTAGACACTCTTTCGAACGAGTTAGCTTTTGTTAGGGGTGATTTTCAATCTCGACTGGATACACTCTACGTTAATCTGGACACTGTAAATGAGACTGGACGCAACTAAGAATGAGATCAAGACAGGCTTAGAAAAGAACAGGATTGATATGAGGGACGAGCTGAATGTGAGCCGAACCGAAGTCAATACCTGTTTGGATGAACTGAGAGGCAGTCTTAAAATCACATCTGCACAATTGGGGAATAGAGTTGCAGAATCAAGGGGCGTTTTAAGGAAACGAGTGATTACGTCGAAACTGTTAGGCGTGAAGTAGTTACGGTGAACACAGGGCTAAGACTCACACGGGGCGTGACTGTAGCCGTAAATCAAAATGTCAAGGAAATCGCTGAAGAGGTAGAAGGTTTCAAAAAGGAGACGTCGGAGAACTCCCATGCCATGAGGGGCATGGCGCTTCCGGTGACCCAGTTGAAGGACGAAGTTCGCTCAACTAGCACGGAACTCAGGATAGGCATCGACATCCTTGAGGGTGAAGCAAAGGAGCAGAGACTTGATCTGGATATCCAAATGACCAACGTTAAAGGCGATATTGACGATCTTCGCAAACGGGTCGAAGAAGTGGCAATCGCTGACGGGATGAATGCCGAGCATGGACTAAAGAAGGCTGATACTATCCAGAGGACAGTCGTAGACATCGAATTGTGTCTTCGTGGAAGGATTGAGCGACTGTAAATTCAAATGGATCTATTTTAAATCGTGGCAGCACCACTTAGCACACCCGACATCGAACAGATTGAACGTCGACTGATGGAAAAGCTGGAAGCGCAGCCGAAGAACACGACCAACGTAATTCCTCAATGTAAACAAACGCCGCAAGGTACTCAGACGCCACTGTATACTCTACGACCAAATACTTGTGGTACTCAGTGTAATCTTAACAACCAATACTATACTCAAAGGTCAGAAACCCAACCTACACAACTCAGGTTCGATTCACCGCAGTTCACACCAGCGCGGAATGGAAACATAATGATAATTAGGGTACAAGACGAGAAGCTGGCTCACTTTTCAGGTACTGGAGGGATTTAAAAGAAATTAATGTTTAAAATATGCATTGTGATCCCTCAACGTAGGATTTAATCGGGCCTTGCGGAGAAATAGGGTGGCATATTTCACTGGGAAATACAAGACCGAGTTAGGTTATATCAGAAGATTTGGTTACTATTAAACATGCAATGGTGGAAACTTTATAGAAAGAAGTTGAAAAAGTGGAATGAAAAAGAAATAAAAAGGAATGGATCACACAGGATGTAATAGGTAAAATGGAAGAACGGAGAAAATATAAAAAGACTCATCAGAAGAAGGAAAACGATAGTATAGGAAACTGAACAACGATTTACGGAGGACTACTGACAAAGCAAGAGAACATTGGACGAAAAAGCAATTTGAGGAAATTGAACAATAGGAGAGGTAAGGAAAGATAGAAGAACTGTACAGAACTTCAAAGTGCTTAACAGAGAACCGAGAAAAATTAGCAAGAAAGGGATAATAAACAAGCAGGGAAAGGTAATAAGGAACATAGAAGAAAACAAAGATGTAGATAGAAGATCTATATGATTCTGCGGCTAATCACGAAGGATTAATATTAGAGGAGGAAGAGGAATGTGAAGAAACACTCCGGGGACCGACGATAGAAAAATGGGAGGTAGATAAAGCGATACAGGGTCTTAAGGAAAGAAATGCGAAGGGCTGTGATCAAATGCCGGCTGAGGCTGAGGAACGATGCAATAGTTAGAATGAAAAATCTGATCAATAACATTTATGACTCAGGTATCTGGCCTGAGGATCTCCTTAATTCCATAATGGTACCCTTACCAAAGAAATGCAATGCCAATCAATGTAAAGATTATAGGACAATTAGTTTTATATTCCATATCTCTAAGGTCGTGAATAGTGTTATGACGAATTGAAGGCAAAATAGAAGAGAATATAGGACAGAACCAATTTGGATTCAGAAGAGGTACCAGAGATGCAGTTGGGTGTCTGCGGATGATGGTAGACATTTTTTTCGAAGTAAATAGAGAAATGTATATTTGTTTTGTCGACTGGGATAAAGCATTTGCCAGACTTGACTGGTGTATGCTGATGAAGATTCTTGGTAATGCTCTTTAATGGTTGCCACAGTCCGGGACAGTAGTGGCTACGCGGACTAAAGCGCTGCGTAAGGTCAAGGGACCAAGCTCTCTGCTGACTCGGTAGACGCGTGGGTTCGAGCCCCACCGTCGGCTGTCCTTGAAATGGTTTTCCGTGGTTTCCCATTTTCAACACCAGGCAAATGCTGGGACAGTACCTTCTGACAGGCCACGGCTGCTTCCTTCCACATCCTTGCCCAGTTTCATTCATCTTCATCCATTCCATCTCTCATCCCGACGCGCAGGTCGCCCACGGGCGTCGACTAGAAAGACCTGCACTCGGCCTCTCAGGAGGCTACACGACAAAAAAAAAACAGTCCGGGAGATATAGTTCCATTTTGTTGCAGCAGAATGAGGCAATTTGAATCCTTTTTCTCTTAATAGCTCTGAACGAGATGATGATCGACAGAAAAGGCATGACAGGCTGTGATGTTGCAAATAAAACGTTTAACTTCTTTGATGCTCTTGGCTCCATGTAAAAGAACTAAGTTTAATTGATGAGCGTAACAATGTACAGCGTGTTCCGATTCAACACGGAACTGTAAAATCGGTTGCCTACCCACCCGCAATTGGCTTGAAATCTGCTCGCAGCGCGCTAGCGACGGGCCTGAGTTAGATTTCACTGATTGCCGCCTTCTTATGCAGCATTGCAAAGTATTTTGCTCCTTCAAAATATATTTACACAGGCTTCACAATAAGTTTGAACGATTTCAGTTTCAGAACTTGTAATTTTACGCTTCTGTTAATGGCTTTTGCAGAGCATTTTTATGAAATAAAATTTTATTTTACAACATAGTTTATTACTACACAATTACAGCATGTTTTTTCTACAAGATGGTCATCCAGCGCACTCCTCCAGACCGGCGGGAGACGTTTTAAACAGTTTGTTTCCTGGCCGGTGGATAGGAATTGGCGGCTTTATAGAATTTCCACCACGTTCACCTGATCTGAGCGTCCTGGATTTCTTCATTTGGGGCTACGTCAGGTCGAGAGCATTTTCAAGATCACCACAAACACCCGAAGAAATGGAGCTCGTCATTACCGAAGCCTTTGCGGAAATTACTTCTCAGGTGTTGTCGAACTCAAGAGAGAACGTCTTGCGACGAGAGGCCCTCTGCTTGGAAAATGATGGACGTCACTTCGAACACCTTATGTAAATGTCCATTTGTAGTAGGTGTGATAAATTAGCTTTTTAGTCGCATCGAAGACTGATTACAATTTTGTAACAAATAATTTCCAAATTGAATCTCGTTTTGTGGTATTGGGTTAAAAAGGAATAAATTGTGTTGTAAATAAGATACACCACAAAAATACATTGTGTTGTAATAAACTATGTTGTAAAATAACATTTTATTTCATAGAAATGCAGTGCAAAAGCCACTAACAGAAGCGTAAAATAACAAGTTCTGAAACAGAAATCGTTCAAACTTATTGTGAAGCCTGTGTAAATATATTTTGAAAGAGCAAAATGCTTTGCAATGCTGCGCAAGAAGGCGGCAATCAGTGAAATCGAACTCAGCCCCGTCGCTAGCGCGCTGCGAGCAGATTTCAAGCCGATTACGGACGGGTAGGCAACCCATTTTACTGTTCCGTGTTGAATAGGAACACGCTGTACAAATAATACCATGGGACAATACTGTCTGATAATTGCTTGAAGACCATTGTTGCGACCCGACATTATAGTAGCTCCATCATAAGTCTGACACACTATTTTTGTATCTATTTTATATTCTTGCAGAACGAAAATTATGTCAACAAAGGGCGCCAAGGTCTTCCTCGACGTCATCCAGCGAGCGTTGGGTATCCAAATAGCCTTCGTCCTTTTGGTGTTCTTTGGAATACCTGGCGTGTGGCCCGACTTTCCGTCATACGCTGAATATGACCAAGCCAACGGATCCTTGTTCTCGTAATTTCCATCATGCTAGGAGGATCTTCAAAAAACATTATAAATATCTTTAATTGTGCGCACTTGGGTAGGTACACAGATTTTTCCTCAGTATATTCCTTTCCCATCTGTTGAGTAGAACTTTACTTCGCTCTGTCATCACCCATGTCTCACATCCATAGGTCACTACTGGTCATATAATCACTTTATAAAGGATGTTCTTACATCTGCGTGATAATGTTTTGGATTTCAATAGGTGGGTAGTGGCAAAATAACATCTAATACCAGCATTCATTATCTCTTCAATTTCTTCAGAGTTGCCGTTCTCATCAGAACCGAGATATTTAAAATTGCTAGTACGCTCAAATGTCTTTCCCTCCCCTAATAATTCCCTAGAAATTTACCTTTTCTCTATCCATCACTTCATACTTTGACTTGGATTCATTCATATGTAGTCCTGCATCTTCTGATGCTCCTGATAGTTCAACATAAGCCTTCTCGACATCCTCTGGAGTTCTACCAAGTACTGCCATATCATCTGCATACGCTAGATATTCAATGGAATGATTAAATAAAGTATCAGCAGCTCTCAAACTCTGTTGCAAATAATATCTTCTCATCGTGCCTCTGTCACTGATAGTGATGTGTCGTATCAGTCTTCCAATCAAGGTTGAATAACCAGTAGCGTAGCGTCAAGATAGACAAGATAGACACTGTCTATCTGAATTTAGGAAACAAATGACAGGTTATATTATTATTTATTGTAATATGTTTTTCTCTCTCATAGTAATTTTCATGACTTTAAAGTTTCAGCGCTATGCTGCTGCGTTCAAACGAAGCAGATAAGACACTTTGAGAATGTCTCTCCTGGCTACTTGTTAACGCATGCGAGACCGTGCGCGCGCCGCTATCCCCTCACCCCTCTCCCCTCTTCGACCATGCTCCGGCTCACTACCTGCCGAGAACAGAGTAGACATGTATTTCCTTTAGTGGGAACGTTTCGTATGTCTGTATTTACTGTGCTTTAGTGTCTAGTTATATTAACAATGGAAAGTGATGAGCTATTAATTGACATGGACAGTGTAACTTTTGATTCTGTTAGTTTTCTTCATAGTAATTCACTATCATCATTTACATTTGTACAAAAGTTAAAACTAAAATAAAAATTAATCGCCCTCAGTTGGATTTGCCCCAAAAGGATCGCAAAGTTACAAGAACATTTCAAAGCAGTTGGTATTCGAAATATACATGGTTATGTGGTTCTAAGCACACGAAGTCACTACATTGTTGTTACTTTTTGATGTTTGGGGGCGAAGAACCATGGTCTCGTACGGGTATCACAACAATAAAAAAATTGAGGCAAAATCTCTAAAACATTCAGGGACCAAAACACACATTAAAAATGCAGAGATGTTTCACATGCTAGGAAGAAATAGAATTGACCATTGTTTAGCGGAAACAACGCGATTAGTAGCTGTGAAACATAATGAAAATGTAACTCGAAATAGACGAATAGTGGGTCGCCGAATAGATGTAGGGTGTCATCTCGGGTGGCAAGAAGTTGCCTTAGAGGCCACAGAGAAGACAGCGAATCCCGTAATAAGGGCAATTATTTAGAAACCCTCGATTTGCTGGCAATAGAAGGATCATTTATGAAAGATCACCTAGAAGGCAGCTCTGTTTTTAAAGGTACTGTACCCGTAAATATCGACAAGTTACTTGCTGATCATCCAAAGCAAAGCTGGATTGTAGAATAATGAAAGTTTCCGGCTAGATGATCAATCAAAATCACGCCAACAGGCTCTTCGGGATTATACACAGTAGTCTACGAGCGTGTTATGGATTAAACAAATTAGCTTTAATTGGTAGAGTGTGAAACTTACCTTAATCTTGGGGCTATGTAGGGTAAATAATGTCATCCTATCTAAATTAGGCTGTCCCATAACACGTCTCTGCTTATAGTAAAAAATAAAGCACACGAATCAGGGCGTAGTAAAGTATAAATATATTAATTGATACATGTAAAACTATCTCTAAACATTATTCTGCATAGATTGCTATATCTGAGCCATCCCCTCCTCCTATTGAAAACGCTCTAAGATGGCTTAGTGTCACTTTTGGTCTGCAGATGGCAGCGCCAGTCGGCAAACGGCAATTTAAGGGTTGATGCTTCAACCGGTAGAGCGCAACAGTTGTGTCTTCCTGTGCGTCTCGAGTCAAAACATATTTGAAGAAGTATATTAATCGTCGTCATTAAACAAAAGACTGTATATGTGAATTATACCGCCAAATTAACTATTTAATACGCACATTGTTACATTGTGTGTCAATCTGTGATTGGACATTTTCGATTAACATTAATGCACTGCGGCCTATAACTTTTGGGTCCCCGCCATGTTGGTAGTGGACTTCTGATAAAAGCAAGAAGCTAGCTGGTCGTGTAAATAAAGGTGTCTCCGTTGGAGCCGGGGACTTGTCCCCTGGCCTCCGTGAAATGTGGATTTATTCTATCTAAAGGAAATAATCTGTGCACTGAAGGATATAAATTCGAGTTTTCATCTTGAAGAAGAAATGTGGGCTAATTATTTTAACTTGCTGCAAGGAAGAAGCTTCATGTGTGATTTAAACGGCGCGTGTGCTGGGGTAGACATTTTGAGGCAAATCTGGTGCCTTTTAAAATTATTAAACGTGTGTTAGTGATTTTGTTGTTATTGTGTCTCCACAAAAGAAGGATTTAAGGTACGTTTTATAATATGTATATATTTTTGTCATGGGAGCTCCGATATTGGCCTTATATTGATGTTTTAATACTGTATTTAATTTCGTGTTCTAGGCCAAATATATCGTTTTTTTATGTTACCTGATATGTAAATTTTTGTTTTTCTGCACCTTCCGGAGACACGTTTCAAGTTTATCGTACTGTCCCCGAATTCGTATAAAAAGATACGAGGAATTGATATGAAAGGCAGCCTTAAAAAAGAAAAAAGAAAGCATTTAATTAATATTGGAAGAATGAATTTTGGAACAGGTCAATTACACAAGCTTTATGTCATGATGTATTGCTCAACAAGAAGCTTGTTAGCTGAATGTAATCTCCTCCTAGAAAGGGCGGATTTGATTGGATCATCCATTCGAGATAGACCATAGCCGGTTCTTGAAGAAAAAGGAATGGGATTGGAAGGTCCGGTGAGCGAAGTTAGAAATGGAATGTTTTATTTTGTCTAGTAGGCTATTTAATGCACTTGGAAGCATTGACCTTGAGAAATAAATTGAAGACATTAATTAAGTTATAATCAGGAAATGTCTTCTGTAGATATTAATGCCCGAAGTACTGTATGTAT
This sequence comes from Meconema thalassinum, assembly GCA_946902985.2. Lineage (NCBI taxonomy): Eukaryota > Metazoa > Arthropoda > Insecta > Orthoptera > Tettigoniidae > Meconema > Meconema thalassinum. Next base: position 180,027,590 of record OX336389.2, read on the forward strand.
GAGGATATTCATGTCCGAGTTTGGGTAGGCAGCATTGAGTAAGGAACAGGTGCTTCGAGAAGGCGAGAGAAGGATGACGTCAGAGTGTGTCAGGTGACGTGAGAGAGAGTCCACTTGGTCAGAGAGAGGGGAGCAGAGGGCTGCGGAAAAGCTTTACGACAGTGGTTGTTCGTGTGGGATGTTTAAGGAAGTGATATGAACGTGTGAAACATCGTGTCTAAATGTGCTAATGTATTGTGAAGCACGGAAGTCTGTGTGATTTTGAGTGGGTTTTGGAATATTCCACGATAAAGACCGGTGGCATGGGGAGACAATGAATAGTCAGTCAGTACTGTGTAACGTATTCGTGGAGAAAAGAGAAATGTGAATATACTTTTTGAAAAGTACTGAACGTGTATGTTTGTAAGGAAACGCCTTGAGACACGTTACTTCGGAACGATATGTTTGAGGAGGTAGTGGTGAGCAATAAAATGGAGAACATTATGGACACGTGGCCGGAAGGAGAATGTGATTTATCAGAGGAAGTCATGGTATTTTGTTAAATTATGCTGAGGGAAATGTGGTCTACATCATGAAAGTGAGAATTCCTTCGAGTGGAGTCACTTAGAACGATATGCGGAAAAGCAAAGTTCACGCAGCCACTTCAAAAATGCACAATCTAATAGAGAACATTATGAATTTTGGCCCACAATTATGGAAGGAGACTACACGATTTTCTGGAAGGACGAGAAGAAGAAAACGCCAGGACGAAGGCCAGGCATCGAACGAGGTGTCTGTCAGGGGGCGAATCGAATGCCGTGGCAATCAGGCCTTCTCAAGATCTCGGATGGCCGATAGCAGGGAACGAGCAGTTTCTAGGCGGACTCGGAAAGAAGGCTCGTGGTTTGAAGCGAGGCTACCCAGATGTCAGCCGTGTGAAATGGAAACCAGCGCCTGTTCTGAACGTGAATGGATCTTCACATTGTTCGTCTCCGACTCAGCTGAATGTAAGACAAGTCTTTCAATATTTGTAGCCCCAGCTCGTAGTTCTATGTTCTTGTAGATGCTTTGTGTGATCATTTTATTTCAGTAGAATTTTTGTTAAGTAGTTGGTTTAGATCTTGTGGTCAGTAATTTTATTCATCGAAGCAAGTTACGGTGTGCTTTTCGTGGGCTTGTAAGCCTCAGTTCCAGCATGTCTGGGGATCTTTGCAGGCGAATTAACTGCTTGCTGACCGTGCTTGGGTTAGTGGAGTCCTCGTTTCGATGTTTACCGCTGGCTATTTCCATTGTAAGATTTTTTTCTCAGATTTAAAATTTTCGACCTCTTGGGTTTCGCAATTAATTATTTTGGATTTAAGAGTGTCCCGGGATGAACAGTTTCTTGCGCACTTTGCTTCTTTGCAGTTTTCTAATTTTCGTACTGTTGCCACTTCGCAGCTTCAGAGGAGTTAGTTTTTGAAAAATGCTTTCGAAAATTAGATTTTCTTAGATTTTGAATTTTGAGATTTAGCTATTTGTTCTTCGATGATTATTTTCATATTGTGTTGTTGCACTATTATCTGACTTTACCATTTGAATTATTTTAAAATCAACGTCATTGAATTTATTTTGAATTATTTTGGATTTTGAAATTTTCACTCTGAAAATTTATTTCATTTAGATATTTGAATTTGAATCTTATCTTTCCTAGGATTTTCAGAAAATCCCGATCAATTTTGATTTTGAGAAATTTGGGACTTCAATCCTGACTTGAGATTTTCCAACATTTTTTTTTCTTTCTTTCTTTCTTTCTTTCTTTCTTTGAAAGTATAATTAATTTTCAGTTTTGACTTTTCGAAAATGTCTCGTTGATTTAAAGTTGGTTGCAATTCTGAACCTTCAGATGAAGAGTTCTTTCGAAAACAATTTTGAATTATAAAATGTAATGATGAGCCTCCGTGGCTCAGGCGGCAGCACGCCGGCCTCTCACCGCTGAGTCCGTGGTTCAAATCCCGGTCACTCCATGTGAGATCTGTGCTGGACAGAACGGAGGCAGACAGGTTTTTCTCCGGGTACTCCGGTTTTCCCTGTCAAAATTTCATTCCAGCAACACTCTCCACTATCATTTCATTTCATCTGTCATTCATTTAATCATTGCCCCAGAGGAGTGCGTCAGGCCTCGGCAGCCGGCACAGTTCATATCCTCGCCGCTAGATAGGGGCTTCATTCATTCCATTCCTGACCCGGTCGGAGACTGGAAGCAGGCTGTGGATTTTCATTTTCAAAATGTAATGATGATTCGAGTATTGTTCTCGACTGTTGTTATTGTGTGACACAGTGTATATACATAATTATTTATTTAAAAGTTTACTGAATATAGTGCACACATAAGTGGAAAATGTTTTGAGTTGACACTCACAATCAATGTAACTTGAAACGGATTATAGTTAGAATTATATCGTGCTTAGTTAACACGCACTAGGAGATCGTCATTCGATCTGTAACTGCTATCGCTTATGAAGCATATTTAAAATTAGTATCAACGTCATTGAATTACTTATAACTTGAGGGAGAGTTGATCATCATTTTTTTTGTTAGTGTTGGATGGTGGTGTTTACATTGAGGAGGTGTGCGATAATACCAATCTTTTTTTGTTGGTGTTTCGAAGGTCGACCCCTGTAAGGGACGTTATGTCCTGGGAACCTTTCCTCGGTCAATGGTTGTTGTTGTTATTTGGGCTGCGTTTAGTATGTGATTAGGATTGCAGTCTTGTTAGTCAGCTGTTAGCTGCGATTGCCGTTCGATGGAACGCTGTATTATTAGGGTTTGTGGAGTTTATTTCGACTGCTGTTAGATTACTTTTACTGTGTTTGATGACAGTATTTCTTTATATTCGTATTGTAGGACCATTTTTGGTTGTGTTTCTTGTTTGTCTGGTAGACTGTCGCGTTCATGTAGATCAGCTGGGTTGGCGATACCGGGGGCTCCAAAAGTATGGTGTTCAAGACGTTGATGCTAATTCAGTTATATGATTATTGTTATTGTTTTTGAAGACTGGATAAAACAGGGGCTCAGTGGATAGCATTCTCATCCTCATTGGTCGGAACGCTAAACCATAGTTTGCCCGTTAACCTCGATGTTAATCACCATCAGTTAATATTGATGAATAATAGGTCTATGTAGATTAGTGGAGGAATATTGGTGTAGATACTGTCCTAGAATGACACATATCTGATTATAATTAGGTATTTCTTAAATTTTTGTAATTAGAATTAAAAGATATTTCGGTAATCCAATGAAGAATAAAACTCAGGATCTATGTATAGAGTAATATTTTGATACTGTAAATAGTGAGAGGCCGTCACTATTTAATTCTATTAAGTTTTTTCCCCTTCTCGCTCTTCATAAATATTTTTTTAAATTTAATCCTGATAGAAAAGGCATTGCGATATGTTGCCAATTTATTGTTGATCTTTAAGTCGTTATTTTTTGTGTACTTTAGCTGACGTTATGTCAGAGTGTGTGCCATAAGACATCAATTGTAATTACATTCAGTTATGGATTTTCGATTTAATTATATCCATTTTTGCGGTGTCTTCTCTTTTCTGAATAAAATTTGGGCACGCATTTGCGTATGCTTATACCATTTTCAACTTACTCTTGCGTTGTGTTTTTATAGATAGTGGGGAGGATAGGAACATGCCATGGTTATTATAGAGGCTTGAACCATTTTATCCATTCCTTTGTCCCTGTTACGCCCGTGTGAATGAGAGTCTTGCGCTCAGGTGTGTGTTGTCGCTGATCCTGTGGAGGATTAACCATTGCGTGTTGAAAATATCACCTGATATGTGTCCACGATTTGCAGAGTGTGTGATGCTGGGTATTACGGTAAGTATTATTAGCCGGGGTACTGCCGTTGATATTTGATCCGCTGTCTTCTTGGATTGTGGCATTCACGACACTTCTGAAATCGGGTACAGTACATTGTAATTTATTATTTATTTAGGTTATTTACCTTAGGGGTATTCTCATTGTGATTAGCTGGTTCTTTTCTTTTCGTAATCTTAGGGGTTGGCCTATTTTCTGGGCTATTGTTTATTTTGTTTTACGATCCGTAGCATCCTATATTGCCTCGTCTTATCGTGTTAAGCTGTAATTATTTCCCCTTTATTTCTTTTCTCACTGGTGACGTTTAATTTTAAAAGGTAATTGTTTGCCGTAATTCGGCTAGACATGCAGTCATCTGTTTCGTGGCCATGTTTGTTTTGTTTTTTCCAGGGTGCATTGTGGTCTGGTGTGTGTAATTCTCTTGGCGTCGAGCGGGACACTCAAACGTGTTGTTCTGGCTGATTTCAATTATTTTGTTTCTTTTTAATCTTGTTGATTTTCCTTTGTGTTTTTTGTGAGTGTTCCTGAGTATTTTTAATGTAATTTTTGGATTTGTAATTAGGTCCTATTTTTTTTCTTTTTTCTTTTCGATTCCTCGTGGCATAGCTGTCTGCATGTCGAGTCAGTTTTGCGTGCCTTAGTGGTTAATTAAGCACTTTCTTATTTTGTGATCCCAGTCTGCTGGCTTTCTTTCTTTCTTTCTTTCTTTCTTTCTTTTGGGCTTTATTACTTCTTTTTTAATTAAATGTTTCCATTTTGCTCATCAAGCTAGTATGTAAAGCCTTCACTTGTTTACCGTAGGTAATTGACCTTTTTTGGCCATAAGCCAGTGTTCATCACCAGAGAGTTTTTTTGTGGCAATAGGAGTTTTTTGTTATGTTGTATTTGCTGGAGGATCGTATTAAATTATGTTTACTTGCCCCTTTTTCGTGATTAAATGTTTTTTTTAATATTAAGCAACTGTTGTCGCATTATTCGTCGGTGACAGTTCTGTGGGTTATTGGAATGTATCTGTAGACGAGCCTGTGGGTTTTCCTCTTCTCCACTTTCCTTCGTCTTTAGGTGTTCTTCTGTTGGGGTATGTTATCTGACTGTGAGTTGCAGTTGTGAGCGGAGCTCTGAATAAAAGGTAAGTTGTGGCGACAGTCCTCTCGGTTGGGTCAGTGGTAGCAGATCTTGCCCGACTATTGCTTCTGCAGCTATCGTTACCCCCTCTCCGCAGGCTTGTTTATGGATCTTTCTGGTACTTGTAGGGCGGTCACTGGTGGGATGTGTCGTGTCAGTGTGCTTGATGTTATATGTGGCTAATCCTTGTCGTTTTGTTTGATTTCATGTAAGCCTCTAAATATCCATGTGGTGCTATATGGAAGCGAATTGTGCCAAGCAAAGTTTCTGTGGTGAATTGTGGCCTATTTATGATGCAACATTCCTAATGAAGAAGACGTTGGTAAGTGTTGGCATTGGTTCTTGGCATGGGAAATGTGGGTTTTTGGTATGCTAATAGCCTACATGCTGCGAGTGAAGCCATCGAGGAGACCGGTCTGAAGCTGTTTGCCCTGTGATTTGTAACGTCTATATTGTAGAAAGTTGTTGTATTTTAGCTTCCTGTTCTGGAGCCTAGTAAAGGATGTGATCTGCAGTCCTGAGCAACGTTCTGCATCGTTTTGTATAGTGAAATTTCAGGTATAGTGGCAGTGTTCGTGTGTTAACCTAATATATGCTGCTGTTAATTGGTAGTTTATTGTATTGGTTTGAAATTGTAGACTGTCCTCGTAATTCCTAAACTTTGTTTCTTTCTGTATTGTCTGTCTGTATTCTGTGTTTGTCAAGATGGCCGACAATAATAATGCCTTTGATCTTATTGACTTAAGCGATAACCTTGTGAATTTTGAGCGTTCTTCCGGGGTTGAACGTGGGTCGGATCTGTTTACTAGGTCTGAAATTTTTGAATCATGGTCAAATAGTGGTTTGTCTGCCCCTCTATTGCCTGGTCCTAGCTCGTCCAGACCAGTTACCCCTGGGTATAGTTACCTTGCTCATGTTAGGTCACCTAATGACTTCCTGGGTCCGGCCGACCCGTTGCACCCCAAATTTTCCTCTGGCCATGTAAATGTTTTGTCTCCTGTAGAGGGTGTGCGAGGAAGCTACCCTGGTAATAATGTCTCATTTCCGAATGCTATGTGCAGGCCTACCGTTAATTATGGGTCGATTCCTCACCCTATTTCTAGTTGTATAACTAAGTTGAAGTATTGCAACCTAGATGACGTTACCCAGGTGGTCTTATTTTTAAAGCAAGTTGTCGAATTGGGCAACCATGCCTCGATTTTTGGAATGTCGGAAAATTAGATTTTCCAACTGTTGTATCCTGTTGCATCCGGTATGCTGCGTAACAAGCTGATTGAAGCTGTCCAAGTCCGTATGTCCTTAGCCATGTTCATTAGGGAAGTGTTGTGGGTTTTTATCCCTGCGGGTGCCATTAGTACTCTCGAGCAAAAGTTCTTATATCGTGTCCAAAGGTTGGACGAGTCACTTAGCGACTATGTCAGTGACATTAAGGTATATTCCCAGGTGTTTGCATCCCCTTTGAATGAACGACAATTGGTGTCGTCAATTGTAAATGGGTTTTCGCCAGAATATAGGTCGTACATGACTATGTGTGCCAGGCCTTCTTCTTTTGTCGAGCTAGAACAAGTGGTTATTGAGGCTATGGCTGTGAAACATGCAGATTCCCTTCCGGTAGCTAATGTTCCCCCTCCTTCTTTGATGGCTCGTCCCTCTCCTAAGGTTATGTTTCATCCAAGACCCAATGTTAAGTGCCACACGTGTGGTGGCATGGGGCATGTTAAGAAAGTGTGTCCGAATAACCAAGTTGGGTATCGCCAATGACGGAATACTTTGGAGACCAATTCGGGTGTTACTTCTATGGATATTTCTGATCATGAGAGTTTGGGAAAACCGTGTGAAGTTTCTGGTCACCCTAGTTATGAAAATCTTGATAAACCTGTGAAAACTGAATCATCATGTACTAGCACTGCTAATGTCTCTGATAAACCTAACCTGTCTGTGAGCAATGTCGTGGCAAGTCATCCTAATTCTAAACTAAAAGTGAAACCTGTGATGCGGGTGCCTTCGTCGTCTAATCGCAATCGTTTTCGAGTGAATAATAATTTTGTAATTTTACCTGTGGCTAAGGGAATATCCCCGTTTATTGAAATTGGTGTTAATGACGAGCCCGTTTCTGCATTGCTTGATTCTGGTAGTTTTGCCTCCTTTACAAGCGAGGCCTGGTTTGTAGCTATGAAGAGTGTTTGCAGCCTATCTGAGTTATAGCCTAAGAATGAATCTTTTATTTCGGAAAATTGTTCAAACTTAAATATTTTGGGTAGTATGAAAGTCAAAATCCATATTCTAAATTATTCTTGGAAGTTTAAATTTTTTGTAGCCAGAAATCTTTCTTGTTCTGTGGTCATTGAAACCAATTTTATGTCCCATGTTGGTATGCGTCTTGATTTTGGTGCTCGCAACTTATGGTTTAAGTTTAATCCGCAAATTAAATTGTTGTTTAACCCGGTTGTATCTTCTGCTGTAAATTCAGTTAGTGAGCCTGTGACTATTGAGTATCTTGATCTGGAAAACTTAACGAATCCTCAAAAGGATGCCATAAAGAGGTTATGCCAGGAGTATAGTGATGTCTTTACTGACAAATTGGGTTTAACCCATTTGATGGAGTAGAAAATTGAGCTAACCGATTCTGTGCCAGTGCGTTCCAGCCCGTATCGCCTTGCCCCGCCCAAGATGGCTGAACTTCGGAAGATTGACAATATGCTGGAAGAAGGTGTAATTCAACCATCTACCTCTGCTTACTCATCCCCTGTTTTTCTTGTGCCAAAACCTAATGGTGATTTTCGGCCGGTGGTCGACTATAGAGCTCTTAATTAAAATGTTGTTTTACAATCCATCCCTTTGCCGGATCTTCACACATGCTTTGGTTGGTTTCGCAACGCTAAGGTGTTCACGATCCTCGATTTAAATTATTCTTACTTCCAAATTCCCCTCTCTCCGGAATCCAGACATGTTACTGCTTTTTCTACTGACTGGAATTTGTTTGAGTATGCCCGGGTCCCATTTGGCCTGTCCACCGGAGCCGCTGTGTTGAGCAGACTCCGGGCTAAAGTGTTTTCGGAAATTAAATTAAAATTTGTGTACCACTAACTTGATGATGTGGTGATCTATTCTCAGTCCTTCGAGGAAAATGTTGATCATCTGAAGGTTGTACTTGATCGGTTGCGTGATGCTGGCCTTACCGTCAAATTATCTAAGGTTTCTTTTGCCAAGCCCAAAATATCCTTCTTGGGACATACTGTTTCCGAATCTGGTATCACCGTGGACCAGTCTCGTACTCAGGCCATCAGAGATTTTAAACCGCCCAAGAATGCCAAAGGTGTTGCTCGCTATATTGGAATGGTGAACTTCTTTCGTAAGTTCATCAATAACTTTGCCGACCGTGCTGCCCCTCTAAATCACTTACGTAAAAAGGCTGTGAAGTTTGAGTGGGGTCCCTCTCAGCAAGCAGCCTTCGAAGATCTAAAGCTTGCGCTCTCTAACGCCCCTGTATTAGCTATTCCGGATTATGGGAAGCAGTTCATCGTGCAAACTGATGCGTCTGGTCGTGGTTTTGGTTGTGTCCTACTGTCTTGGTAGACAACCCATTGCTTACGCTTCTCGTACCTTAACGGACGCAGAGAGGATGTATTCCAACTACGAACTCGAAGGTTTAGCAGTGTTGCAAGGAAGAATCTTCATGTGTGATCTAAACGGAGCGTGTGCTGGGGTAGCCATTTTGAGGCAAATCTGGTGCCTTTTAAAATTATTTAATGTGTGTTAGTGATTTTGTTAGTATTGTGTCTCCACAAAAGAAGGATTTAAGGTACGTTTTATAATATATATATATATTTGTTATGGGAGCACCGATATTGGCCTTATATTGATGTTATAATACTGTATTTAATTTCGTGTCCTAGGCCATATATTTCGTTTTTTTCATGTTACCTGATATGTAAATTTTTGTTTTTTCTGCACCTTCCGGAGACACGTTTCAAGTTTATCGTACATTGTAATTTATTATTTATTTAGTTTATTTACCTGAGGGGTATTCTCATTGTGATTAGCTGGTTCTTTTCTTTTCGTAATCTTAGGGGTTGGCCTATTTTCTGGGCTATTGTTTATTTGTTTTACGATCCGTAGCATCCTAAATTGCCTCGTCTTATCGTTTTAAGATGTAATTATTTTCCCTTTATTTCTTTTCTCACTGGTGACGTTTAATTTTAAAAGGTAATTGTTTGCCGTAATTCGGCTAGACATGCAGTCATCTGCTTCGTGGCCATGTTTGTTTTGTTTTTCCAGAGTGCATTGTGGTCTGGTGTGTGTAATTCTCTTGGCGTCGAGTGGGACACTCAAACGTGTTGTTCTGGGTGATTTGAATTAGTTCGTTTCTTTTAAATCTTGTTGATTTTCCTTTGTGTTTTTGTGAGTGTTCCTGAGTATACCGCCGTCATGTAATTTTTGGATTTGTAATTTGGTCCTATTTTATTAATTATTTTTCTTTTCGATTCCTCGTGGCTTAGTTGTCTGCATGTCGAGTCAGTTTTGCGTGCCTATGTGGTTAATTAAGCACTTTCTTATTTTGTGATCCCAGTCTGCTGGCTTTCTTCCTTTTGGGCTTTATTACTTCTTTTTTAATTAAATGTTTCCGATTTGCTCATCAAGCTAGCATGTAAAGCCTTCACTTGTTTACCGTAGGTAATTGACCTTTTTTTGTTTTGCTATAAGCCAGTGTTCATCACCAGAGAGTTTTTTGTGGCAATAGGAGTTTTTTTTGTTATGTTGTGTTTGCTGGAGGATCTTATTAAATTATGTTACTTGCCCCTTTTAGTGATTTTTAGCCTACTTTCGATTTTTCAAAAAATGAAAGTAGTTTTATGAGATCAACACAGGGCGAAAAAAGTGTGTCTGTCTGTGTGTGTGTATGTGTGTGTGTGAGTCTGTGTGTGTGTATGTGTGTGTGTGTCTGTGTGTGTGTGAGTGTGTGTACTCTGAATATATGTCCCCCCCTATCAATTCGAACACGGTGAATGCGAATTGAACGAAATTTGGTACAAAGGTAGCACTAGCATAGGGCATCTCAGTGTCATGTTTTATATTGCCGCCATCTTGACGGAAACGTAATGGCGGCCACACAAATGTTCAAAGCTTAAATCAAATTACGACTAACCTAATCATCCGATCTCTACCAAATTTTGCAACAACATACCTTTATGGGGGAACATCCTTTGACCAAACCAATAGGTCATCAGCGTTACAGTTTGCGGATGGCGGCCATCTTTGTGTGAAAATCGATTCCCCCTATTAATTCGAACATGGTGCAACCGAATGGAACGAAATTTGGTACAGAGGTAGTACTAACAAAAGGCACCTCTGTGTCATGATTTATATCGCCGCCATCTTGATGGAAACGTAATGGCGGCCACACAAATGTTCAAAGCTTAAATCAAATTACGACTAACCTAATCATCCGATCTCTACCAAATTTTGCAACAACATACCCTTATAGAGGAAGCATCCTTTGACCAAATGAATAGGTCATTGGCCTAATAGTTTGCGGATGGCGGCCATCTTTGTGTGAAAATCAATTCCCCCTATTAATTCAAACACGGTGAAACCGAATGGAACGAAATTTGGTACAGAGGTAGCACTAGCAAAGCGCATCTCAGTGTCATGTTTTATATCGCCGCCATATTGACAGAAACGTAATGGTGGCCACACAAATGTTCAAAGCTTAAGTTAAATTACGACTAACATAACCATCCGATCTCTACCAAACTTTTCAACAACATACCTTTATAGACGGAGCATCCTTTGACCAATCTAATAGGTTATTAGCCTAATAGTTTGCGGATGGCGGCCATCTTTATGTCAAAATTGATTCCCCCTATTAATTCGAACACGGTGGAACCGAATGGAACGAAATTTGATACAGAGGTAGCACTAGCAAGGGGCACCTCAGTGTCATGTTTTATATCGCCGCCATCTTGACTGAAACGTAATGGCGGCCACACGAATGTTCAAAGCTTAAATCAAATTACGATTAAACTAATCATCCGATCTCTACCAAATTTTGCAACTGCATACCATTATGGAGGGAGCATCCTTTGACCAATCGAGTAGGTCATTCGACTAATAGTTTGCGGATGGCGGCCATCTTTATGTCAAAATTGATTCCCCCTATTAATTCGAACACAGTGGAACCGAATGGAACGAAATTTGGTACAGAGGTAGCACTAGCAAAGCGCATCTCAGTGTCATGTTTTATATCGCCGCCATATTGACAGAAACGTAATGGTGGCCACACAAATGTTCAAAGCTTAAGTTAAATTACGACTAACATAACCATCCGATCTCTACCAAACTTTTCAACAACATACCTTTATAGACGGAGCATCCTTTGACCAATCTAATAGGTTATTAGCCTAATAGTTTGCGGATGGCGGCCATCTTTATGTCAAAATTGATTCCCCCTATTAATTCGAACACGGTGGAACCGAATGGAACGAAATTTGATACAGAGGTAGCACTAGCAAGGGGCACCTCAGTGTCATGTTTTATATCGCCGCCATCTTGACGGAAACGTAATGGCGGCCACACAAATGTTCAAAGCTTAAATCAAATTACGATTAACCTAATCATCCGATCTCTACCTAATTTTGCAACAACATACCCTTATAGAGGAAGCATCCTTTGACCAAATGAATAGGTCATTAGCCTAATAGTTTGTGGATGGCGGCCATCTTTGTGTGAAAATCAATTCCCCCTATTAATTCAAACACGGTGAAACCGAATGGAACGAAATTTGGTACAGAGGTAGCACTAGCAAAGGGCATCTCAGTGTCATGTTTTATATCGCCGCCATATTGACTGAAACGTAATGGTGGCCACACAAATGTTCAAAGCTTAAGTTAAATTACGACTAACATAACCATCCGATCTCTACCAAACTTTGCAACAAGATACCTTTATGGAGGGAGCATCCTTTGACCAATCTAATAGGTTATTAGCCTAATAGTTTGCGGATGGCGGCCATCTTTATGTCAAAATTGATTCCCCCTATTATTCGAACACGGTGGAACCGAATGGAACGAAATTTGGTACAGAGGTAGCACTAGAAAAGGGTACCTCAGTGTCATGTTTTATATCGCCGCCATCTTGACTGAAACGTAATGGCGGCCACACGAATGTTCAAAGCTTAATCAAATTACGATTAACCTAATCATTCGATTTCTACCAAATTTTGCAACTACATACCTTTATGGAGGGAGCATCCTTTGACCAATCTAATAGGTCATTCGCCTAATAGTTTGCGGATGGCGGCCATCTTTATGTCAAAATTGATTCCCCTATTAATTCGAACACGGTGGAACCGAATGGAACGAAATTTGGTACAGAGGTAGCACTAGCAAAGGGCACCTCAGTGTCATGTTTTATATCGCCGTCTTGACTGAAACGTAATGGCGGCCACACAAATGTTCAAAGCTTAAATCAAATTACGATTAACCTAATCATCCGATCTCTACCAAATTTTTCAACTACATACCTTTATGGAGGGAGCATCCTTTGACCAATCTAGTAGGTCATTCGCCTAATAGTTTGCGGATGGCGGCCATCTTTGTGTGAAAATTAATTCCCCCTATTAATTCAAACACGGTGAAACCGAATGGAACGAAATTTGGTACAGAGGTAGCAATAGCAAAGGGCATCTCAGTGTCATGTTTTATATCGCCGCCATATTGACAGAAACGTAATGGCGGCCACACAAATGTTCAAAGCTTAAGTTAAATTACGACTAACATAACCATCCGATCTCTACCAAACTTTGCAACAAGATACCTTTATGAAGGGAGCATCCTTTGACCAATCTTATAGGTTATTAGCCTAATAGTTTGCGGATGGCGGCCATCTTTATGTCAAAATTGATTCCCCCTATTAATTCGAACACGGTGGTACCGAATGGAACGAAATTTGGTACAGAGGTAGCACTAGCAAAGGGCACCTCAGTGTCATGTTTTATATCGCCACCATCTTGACTGAAACGTAATGGCGGCCACACAAATGTTCAAAGCTTAAATCAAATTACGATTAACCTAATCATCCGATCTCTACCAAATTTTGCAACTGCATACCTTTATGGAGGGAGCATCCTTTGACCAATCGAGTAGGTCATTCGACTAATAGTTTGCGGATGGCGGCCATCTTTGTGTCAGAATCGATTCCCCCTTTTAATTCAAACACGATGAAACCGAATGGAACGAAATTTGGTACAGAGATAGCACTAGCAAGGGGCATCTCAGTGTCATGATTAATATCGCCGCCAAATTGACAGAAACGTAATGGCGGCCACACAAATGTTTAAAGCTTAAATCAAATTACGACTAACATAACCATCCGATCTCTACAAAACTTTGCAACAACATACCTTTATCAAGGGAACATCCTTTGACCAATCTAATAGGTCATTACCCTAATAGTTTGCGGATGGCGGCCATCTTTATGTCAAAATTGATTCCCCCTATTAATTCGAACACGGTGGAACCAAATGAACGAAATTTGGTTCAGAGGTAGCACTAACAAAGGGCACCTCAGTGTCATGTTTTATATCACCGCTATCTCGACGGAAACGTAGTCGCGGCCACCCAAATGTTAAAAGCTAAAATGTAATTACGACCAACCTAATAATCTAGTCTCTACCAAAATTTGCAACACCATAACTTTATGTGGGAAACATATTCTGACCAAACTGCAAGAACATCAGCCCAATAGTTTGCAGATGGTGGCCGAGTATGTGTGCAAATCGATTCCCCCTATCAATTCAAACACGGTGAAACCGAATTGAGCGAAATTTTTTACAGAGGTAGCACTAGCAAAGGGCACCTCATATTCATGTTCAATATCCCTATAGCACGTTGTATTTCAACAAGCTACTACAACCAACATTCAATCATACTCCTTGAAAAGGACAAAGAGTTATAACAATACCCATGCATTTAGGAGAAAGTAGGCTATATGTTCTTTACTGAACATCTTGTTTTTTTAATATTAAGCAACTGTTGTGGCATTATTTCGTCGGTGGCAGTTCTGTGGGTTATTGGAATGTATCTGTAGACGAGCCTGTGGGTTTTCTTCTTCTCCACCTTCCTTCGTCTTTAGGTGTTCTTCTGTTGGGGAATGTCATCTGACGGTGTGTTGCAGTTGTGAGCGGACCTCTGAATAAAAGGTTAGTTGTGGCGACAGCCCTCTCGGGTGGGTCATTAATAAAAACTAATTTAACAATAAACAATAAATAACACCCAAATATCCTTTCTCATTTACGCCCCTGATGCTCTCGTGACTTCACACATACACACTAACATTCCGAGATACAATATGTAAAGACTCTGCCATTTACAAAAGAATAAAATAATACAACAAATTACTTGATATGTATTGAGTCTGGCATTCCATATAAAACGTTTAACACTCTTGACGCGTGCCTGTCTGCATAACTGGCCTGCCGACTCGTAATGCTTTGAATAGGTCAGCAGACCTGTTCATTCATAAAATACACACAGCTGCGAAACTTGTTCCATTAAATAATCTGACTTGGCCGTCCTAACGGCACTTGCTTGCATGCCGCACCTGTTAAAGTTTCCTGTCCGTTTTACCACATGAAACACGTTGACTGGACTCAAAAGAAACACATCGTATTCTCAAATAATTACATTGTATAAAACTCTCTCTATATAGCCGTTTCTCTTCCAAACACATTCATACTACACTATACTCTTCCTGTCATACACTTACATCATTCATGACTGATGAAGCCTTCATACACACATCAATCATCAATCATCGCTTTCGCAAACACTCACTTCAAAAGCATTTACTCTTAGTAGCTATAGACAATATTGAAAACATGCAGTAAATAATTTTTATTACACACCCTTAATTAAATAATTATGAAAAGTTTAGATTGTACCCGATACCTAGTTGAGGCTATCGGCTACGCCAGTGGTGATCGAGCCATAGTTGAGATTTGTGGGCAAGGAGAAAAGATAGCGCTCAGATCGAGTCAGAAGAATGGTAGGAAATGACGTAGGAGGCCGAGGGAGATGGAGCCACTACCCCTCAAACATAAGGAATTATTGGAGAAATACTGGATGATTATAAAGATTAATTTGGAATAAAATCTTATCTAACCTCAGAAGGGAAGGAAATATCAAGAAATCTTATTGACAATAACTTGAAGAAAGGTAGACAACTCCTTAAGTTATGTTATGACTTTATAGCTGAAGATAGTGTGGTCGAGGTTAGATCTGTGACGTCAGACAGCGGAAGGAAGGAGGAAGTCACGTGGTAGGTCAAGGCGAGACGGCCGAGTGCAGTGACACTAGCGAAAAGAAGTATTCCAGCAGTCCAGTTGAGTGGATCAAGTTGTGCTATAACAGAACAGTTTATAAGGCAGTGCAATACGGAGAGTTACGTGCAGGAGGGAATTGCTAGGCGAAGCCTGCAATGCAGTAT
Source organism: Meconema thalassinum (assembly GCA_946902985.2). NCBI lineage: Eukaryota > Metazoa > Arthropoda > Insecta > Orthoptera > Tettigoniidae > Meconema > Meconema thalassinum. The sequence goes on from OX336389.2 coordinate 180,043,049, forward strand.
CAGGAGTTCGGTTGTGGAGCACATGCTGTCCGTAGGGCAAGTCATGCAAGCCGTTAACTTTAGCAAGGAAGCTGGTGTTTAGACACATGTTATTTCAACATCGCAGTCGTATTCACGTGAAACAGCAATGCTTTCTTCAAGCTTACAATTTACCGAAGCAATACGCAGTATTACACTAGGATTGTGAAACATTATTTAAGCTACATTATCAATGTATAACAGCACAGCGAAGCAGTATAATGAGGCCAGTATTTAACCTCATATTACACTTGGACAGTGAAGCGAAACGTGTCGTGCTGTGGGCGACATTTTGTTACCATGCGATAGTCAACGAGTTGAACATTACTCTGACATTTTGTCAAGTTTGAGATGTTAGGACTTGTATTTCAACAGTCCAATCGTGCAGTCCAGTTACAGTTATACACCTTTTATTATGGACATTCAGATGGACTTGAATTTATTTCAGCAGTATTACAGCATATTTCATAATGCATTTGAACCGAAATATTTAAGGCGACCATGGGGCTGTTCCAACATTACTGCTTTTGGCAAGTTAAAATATGTAAGCGTATGCACTTTGTGAATGGTGGCACGTGCAGTATAATAGTTACACATCGAGAACAGTTATAAAATATCTTCATTACGAACACAGATACAGGGAGTCTGACAATTCAGTACACATTTGAAGCTACATTATTTTTCTACCAGTGCAATTCAGCCGCTGTGAAGACTAACGTTATTATCGAATACCAACCAAATAATTTATGGAACAGTGGCGTGACATATTCGAAGAGAGTATGGGGTACTGTGTGTTTTTGTACTTTTGTGGAGGATTTTGGACAATATCCATGATCTTTAGTTCATCATGTCGTGCCAGGCGGATACGGAGACGTGATGGCTGCTGAGAGCGATGGATTCGGTTCCTAACGAAGAGGATAAATATGACATCAAATTCACTTGGATGGAGTCAGGTGTTAGTTCATTGGGTGATACAGCGTTTTCGTCGATCTAGCGAGAAATCTGTGACAAACACTTCGATTACCGACGATCATTGAATTCTATTAACATCTGGAATATGAAGGTATTGTAAGAGTTATGGAATTACTGATATGATTTTTCATGAACACTGGGCATACTCGTATATATATTTTTGGTAGGAGTGCTACTATTATTTTTCGACATGGCTTAAATATTTCATCACTCCATTTGCTAAAATATGGTGTTAACTTATGATATGGCAGGCACATTTATCCAACGTTCTCACCATTGGTTGCCTTTATTAGACAGGATTTTGGTCTTTATATTTTTCTGTGAGGATAGTATTTCTTGATTTTGGATATTTTTAGCGAGTGTTTCGAACTCGTGATCTGCAATTGGATAATTAGAATTTTCGTCACTTCATTGCATACTAGCGAGTATGTATAATTCATCAGCAGGGATTTTATTTTATTTTATTGGATTGTTTGGTGATATTAAATTGTATTCACTCAAGTGAATGCGTATCGCTTTTATGTGACAATTAGAGTCTTGTTGATTCCAGTCATGTACACTCATTCATTAGTCTACGAGACGGGGCCTGTTACTTTGAGTAACTGTGTGGTGGCACTCACCTTACCTGTCATTTTAGGGATTTTTCATCATAGTCTACGAGGCGGGGCCTGTTACTTTGAGTAACTGTGTGGTGGTACTCACCTTACCTGCCAATCGAGGGTCTCATTTTATCATCCGAGTGTAATTATGATCGTAAGAGGATTAAACAATAAACTACCAGTCACATATTAGTTGAATTTTGTTAAATAAATTAAAAATAAATGTCAGCAGGGTTACACGTTGTAATTCTTGTTTTGCCAATCCAATAATTTGTTGCAATACTCTTTTGAGAGTATATTCATTTAACAGTTAATACTTTTGATACTCTTTGTGAGTGATTTGATACCTTTGAGAAGGATTTCAAGTAATTGAATCTTGTAAGATGAGTTATTTATTGTCAGAATTTATTTTGAGGCAGATCATTATTAGATATTTTTGATGTGTGGTTATATAACAAATTGGTGTTTTTTTAAGGAAATCTTGAGGATCATAAGAGAATTTATGCTCTGAATTAAACCAGATCTTGAATTGGATTACGATTACTAAGGTAAATTTCCTATTGTTTAAGAAGTTGTCTAGATATGACAAGATTAATTACAGTTCTTGTAGATTGTGTGCGTTAATCATCTGAAGCCAGTTATCTATTTTCTGTGGATCATGCAACGTGATTATGTGAAGTATTTTTGATAGGTGTTTTTTGAGGTTGCTAGGTGAAAGTTTGCAATATTGCCAATGATAATTTTGAGGCAGACATGAGGTTGTTGAACCCAGTCTAGCATATTTATGAGATTCATACTGTGTGCTGAATAATTGTGGTGTTATATGGAATAATTATGGTATTCAAATGTGATATTTGACAAAGTGAGATTAAGTGGTGAAGTTTTGGATAGTGAGATCCAACATGATTTTGCGAAGGCAACGTATTATTTTGGCATGATAATTAAAAATGAGGTATAACTTGGAACTGATAAAATTTTAAGACAACGTTCTATAACCTATGTTAAACAATTTTTAGGAAATTAAATAAATAAATAATTTTGATAATCCAAGATTTTCTCATAATAATAATAATAATCATTTATGGAACAATAATCTGAAGTTTAAACATATTAATGATCTGACCCGATGAATTAAAAGTTGAATAAACTCAATGAATTAAATAAATTGATAGTTGAATAAATTAACTGAATTAAATAAATTAATAGGTGATTAAACAGCTGATGAATAAATGAATTAAAAGGTGATAATTAATTAAAGGAGCTGATGACAATAAATTTAAATAAATTTAAATAAATTTAAATAAGAGATATGATGTAATGAAATTGATGAATTGCAACTTAAATTAATGAATTGAACAATTTAAATGGATGGATTGAGATAATTTAATTTAAATGAGATAATGAAATGAGAGTGTGTGTGGATGATTGAATAATCTAATGAATTCATGAATATAATATTCATTTAAATGATCTGATGGTAATTAATTAATTATTCTGACTTGAATATAACGAATAATTGGATGAGAACTGATGTGAGAAACATTTTTTTGACATGATAATGATGGTGATGAGCGATGAATAGTGAAGTTTTCTTTGATTCACCACCAAGTAATGATCAGCAATAGTGTAACTATGGTGTATAAATTAATTGTTATAATTAAGGAGTAATTGTTGGGATTTCCAACATTGATTAGTGCCCTTTAAGCCATAGAAATGAGTGAATAATTAAAAATATGTGTTTTTAGGGTATTTTGTGCTAGACTGATTCATAATTCTTGACATCCACATTACTGATGTTAAATTAACGAAAAGTTAGGTCTCAGGGATCACGAAATGTCAGTGACGCAGACATAGTGGTACGGTGGCCCTGAGAACTCAAGCGAACTTTAGTAATCTTTATTTTTTTTATGTGGATGAAAAATAATTTGAAATAGCACAGAGATGGTTTAATTTTTGAGGACTATAACAACATAACCTTTACATTCGACCATACTCTTAGGCAGGGTTTGTGTTTATTTTTCTGTCTGACTGATTAAGTTTAAATAAATTTGGTTTATCTTAATTGTGATCTGATGATGATGTTGTTTTCCCAATCCTTTCCTTTGTCTCAATTAAGGCTTAACCAGGAAGGATGTGGTTTGCTAGGGGTTCAGTTGATGGCGCCCATTTCTATTTGCTATTCTGATTAAATTTAAGCCCGTAACGACCCTAGAGATAATTTATCTCGTGTTACCCTCTGTTTTGTGATATTTCAACTGAATTTCCGACACATTCCTTATTTTATTTCATGTTCATTTAACTCCACTCTGGCCTGGGAAGCCAGGCATGCGATGTAATGGCAGATGGGTCATCGCATGCCTCGGATGAACGGGTGCAGAGGTGGGAGAATTTGCTTTTCCCATACGTGGGGCTTCGATTTTGTTTATTCTATGGGAACACATCAGATTGATGTTACGAGGAGATTGATCTCTATTTCATATAATGGTGTTATAAAATGTATTGATCTTGGTCAGATAACATACTTGTATGCCCATTCCAGTGATCATGTTAATCATATTAATGTTATATCATGTTTAATTATATGTCATTTTTCTTATACCCAAGTGTAGTTAGGAATTGATATATTGTGACGTTTTGCTATCCAACGTCTCTGAATTAAATCGTTTAGTTGGAACTTATAGTTATGTCAGCGGACGATTTGGCTAAAGTATTAGAGGATTTGCAGAGTAGTATGTCCGGCATTGTGGCAAATAGAGACTAGATTACAGTCCACTAGTAAAGATGAATTAAAGTCATTGCAGACTAGTAATGAAACTAACTTAAAATCATTAGAAGAAAGATTGCAGAGTAATTTGAAATTAATTTGAAAGCTAGTGAGGCTAATTTAAAAGATAATTTTAATTTGTTAGAAACCACATTACAAGCTCGTAGTGAAGAAAGTAACACAGAGTTGAAAAATAATTTAACGAGTTTGGAAAATAGATTAACGTTAAAAAATGATGAAATATTAAAGGCTTTACAATTAGATATAAAGACAGTAGAATTAAAGGAGAGAAAAATTTGCACATGTTAAAGAAAAACATCCTAGAGTTAGAAAACAAAGGTGAAGAATATATTCTTAATCTGAGAACAGATGTTATGTCTATTCAGAAAGATATTAAATCAGATGTATCGAAATTACGATTTGACATAGATGGTTTAGTAACAGATGTAGGCAAAATACAAGAATGGTCTACCGAAGTATCTTTCGAATCCAAGATTAAAGGTTTAGAAACGAATTTAGGTAATGAAATTAAAAGTTTGAAATCAGTAATTGGGACAGTCAAAGAGGAAGTCTTAGTAGAGGTTAATTCTAACTTGAAATCCTTAGAAAACAAATTGCAGGCGGACATTAAGAAAATTGATGATGACATAGATCAGAAAGTTAATGAAAACTTAGCATTGATTAAAAATAGAGTCATTGCAATAGTGGAAGAACGGTATAGTGAGGTCGATGCCGAAGCAAAAGAAAAGCGTTCAGGGATGGAAGAGAAATTAATCGCAGGTATGGCGAATTTGGAAGCGAGATTCACTGAGAATAACGAAACGATGAAAACAGATTCAGCTCAGTTCAGGACAGATGTAGATCAATTGAAGGAACAGGTCGCATCAGTTAAGACAACATGCAATGATAAGATAGATAAATTGAAGAACGATTTGGAAGAGAGTAACAGAATGCAGACTGTTATTTCACTAGACAATTTGGAAACCAAAGTCAAGATAGTGGAATAGCGAACGGAAGATAGAATGACTAATCTGGAGTCAATAATAAATAATTTCGCAAGTCAAGATGTAACAACGGGGGATGTATCGATGAATCAAACACCGATAGGTCGTAATATGAATAGTCAAGAGGTGAGCGCAGGAGAGGATAGTCAAATGCTACAAAACGTTACTTTTGAAAGGACTAGTTCAACACCTCAGGGTAATTCTAATCAGACTATAAACACTTCTAATACGAATGAACGATATTCAGGTCCGGTGACCATCATCAGAAATCTTGGTGATAAACCAAGAAAATTTTCTGGGAATACAGGAGAAACACCAGTCGAATTTTTGAGAGATATCCGAGATTACATGGCGGAACATCGGGTAGCTAAGGAAAGAGAACTAAGGGTAGTCGAACGCGCCTTAGATGGGCCAGCTTTGACGTGGTTTCGCGCGTTTAGAAGCAACTTTGCGAACCTGAAACAATTTGCCATAGCATTTTTACGACGATTCTGGAGGGCAGAAGAACAGTTAAACGTGAGAGCAGAAATGTACTCAAAACGTTACTCTACGTCACATCCAACACATTATGCAAATTATTTTACATCTCAGTTAGCTAAATTGCAATTTTTGATTCCTCCATTGCCAGAAGACGAACTGTTACAAGCAATAGCAAGGCAGTTGCCAGTAGAAGTCCAAAGATCACTCATAGCATCGGGAGCGAATACACTTGAACATTACGATGATATTCTACGCTGATTGGATTACACAAGCGCTCAGATGACACCTAGGAATTCGAGAAATGAAAATCGAAACACGCAAGAAGTGAATGCGGTAGTTGTCGATAATGCAGCACAGACAGATAGGAGAGATTCATGGGGGAATAGAAGAAACGAAGAGAACAGAGGAAATATTCATAACGTCCGTGGGAATGACAGATATCAAGGACCGTATGAAAGGCCGTATGAACGAGATCCAAGCGATGGTAGATACAGGAACTACAATCAAAATTCCAGGTATCAGAACCGTAATGGATACAATAACCGATATCGAGGCAGATATAATCAGAATCAGAATCAGCAGTCGAATCAAACCAATAGACAAGGCAATAATAATCGGAATGATCAGAATGAAAGACGACAAGAAAGTCAAGAGTATGGGAGAACAAGGCGAGAGGATAGACAGCCTAGTGCACCATCCGAAGAGTTAATTCGAGATGTCGATAGGGCAAGCACGAGTGGTGCAGAAAAAACGACAAATTAACACCGAATCAACATGCTAGTCATCGAGAACCCATCATCATAGTCGAAACATACCAGGTTAAAGATGAAGATTTAATTGAAGAAGAAGATATAGTTCACCGGGGGAATGGACATGAATTGCCAGTTATTAGTGTGGAAGTCATGGGAAAAGAAATAAAGATATTAGTAGATACAGGGGCCACGGTGAGCTTGATATCCATAGGCTGCCTGGAAGAATTGAAATTGTCAGGAGATGTTACGATGTTGCCAACTGTTGTTAGCAAGATCCCAGACAAGAGCATAAAATGTAAAAGTCAGGTACTTTTGGATATTGGAGTTGGAACCAGATATTTTGAGCAAATGTTCCTAGTTGTAGGTCAACTACATTTTGATATGATCCTAGGAGAGGATTCCTTAAGTGAGAGTGGCCTGATCATAGATATGCAGAGTAGGCGCATGTATTTTCAGGAAGAGGACATTGAAAATCAGGAATCTGAGATGACATTCTTTAGAGAGAATAAATTGGAAGAGATTGTATATAACATTGAAAAGTCTATCGAGAGTAAAGCTGATATGAAGAGTAAGATGAAACCGGGAATACAGGAGCAATTTGATCAAGCAATTTCAGAATACGAGGACATATTTAATGATAAACCAGGAATCATAGAGAATTTTACTAATAGCATCAAGTTGATGGATGACAAGCCATATCACAAGAATTTATATCCCATACCAGACAAATGGAAAGAAGAAGTCGGTACGATGATAAGCGACATGGAGAGAGATGGAATTATTAAGAAGATGCCAACTGCTTATTTGAATCCTTCAGCTGTTGTCAAGAAGCCTAATGCTAAGCTGAGGATATGCCTAGATGCTAGAGCCCTTAAATAGAGAGTTCTTCCAGAACACGACAGACCACCTGTTATTCGTGAACTGTTGCGCAGATTCAGAGGAAAGAATTTCTTTTCTACTATTGATCTGACTAGTTCTTATTATCACATAGAACTAGCAGAAGACTGCAAACAATATTCGGGATTCCTATTTGACCATAAAACCTATGTTTTTAATCGTTTACCTTTTGGAGTAAAGAATAGTGGTCCGGTGATTATCCCAGCACTAGATGAGAATTTATCAGATGCAGTTAAAAACATGTAGTGAGCTATATAGATGACCTGATTATAGCAACTGAAACAGCTGAAGAGCTTATCAGGCACCTTAGAATGCTTTTTGAAGATCTCCGGAGGACGAATTTTAAGGTGAATTTCGACAAATGTCAGTTCTTTTATGGGGAAATCGAATTTTTGTCATAAAATCGATGGAGATGGATACAGGCCCAATCCAAAGAAGATAATAGTTATTTCGGAATTTGCGACCCCAAGAAAGCTTAAAGAAGTTCGGCAGTTTAAAGGAATGTGTCAGTTCTTTTCAACACATTGTCCTGAATATACCGAAATGATGGCACATCTGCAGGATTTGCTAAGGAAAGGAAATCGATGGAAATGGGACGACAAATGTCATCAAGCATTTTTGGCAGCCAAGAATATGTTAGTCCAGAATGTTAAACTCGAATACCCAGACTTTGCTAGAAGATTTTTTGTGGAGACAGACGCATCCAAGATAGGCATCAGTGGTATCCTATTTCAGATGGATGATGCAAACGGACACAGATATTTGGCTTTCACCAGTCGCAAACTCAGGAATTGTGAAAGGAATTATTATGCAACGGAGTTAGAGGCATTAGTAGTGATTCATGCTCTTAAAACGTGGAAGAAGGTATTATTTGGGCATGACATAACGGTGATCACAGATCATAAAGCCCTCCAATTTATTATGAAGACGGACTTAGCAAGCGACCGTATCACCAGATGGGCTCTTTTCTTACAACAATTTAACCCAACCATTGTGCATAGACCTGGGAAATTAAATCTGTTGGCAGATGTGTTGAGTAGAAACCCTTGTGAAGAGGTAATTGTCAACCACATAGATCTTGTTCAAGAGGACCAAGGAACTCTGGAGAAGTTGAAAATGTTAGCACAAACTCAGAAGAAATACACACCTTTGCGAAGGATTTACCGTTTCTTAACACGCAGGATGGATAACGCCGATCCAGATTTTAGAAGAACGGAGATAGAAGCTCGAAAGTATCACATGATGGGAGGTGTAATATGTCAATATATCGATCAAAATCACAACAAGCTTAGAGTTGTGATCTCACCCAAGCTTGTCAAACCAGTTATTTGGATGATACATCGAACCGCAGCTCATGTAGGTGTAGACAAAACTCTGGCTCTTGCCCAAGAAACATTTGTTTGGAGGCAAATGGGACAAATGATCGGCGACGTCATAAAGACCTGTGACAGTTGTCAGCGAAGCAAATATTCATCTAAACTAATGAAGGAAGTTCATAGACCGATATTACCTAGCAAGCCGAGAGAACATTTTGCTATGGACATTTTTGGTCCGATTCCTCGTTCGACGAGAGGAAACCAGTTTGTTTTGGTTACTGCAGACGTATTCTCTAAATACGTATCTCTGTGTCTAAGTCAGAAAGCTACGTCCAAGTATGTGATAAACAGATTGGAGAAGACAGTAATTCCAAGTATGGGTAAACCTGAACCTTTGTTAAGTGACCATGGATCACAATTCACCAGTATGGAATTTTCAACTGCTATGGAACGTTTGGGAATAAGGCATGTATTTAATTCTGTACGTCATCCAGAGGGAAACCCGGCCTAGAGAATTATGCCAGAGATCAGTAAGATGTGTCGTTTATACGTTTCGAGACAACACCACCGATGGATGGAAGTCATACCCATCATTAGTCAATGCTTTAATTCTACCATACATGAAAGTACAGGATAGATTCCGTCCGTGCTTCATCATGGGATGAAACCTAATAGACCAGGGACCGAATTGTGAGGGCACCAGTAGATCCGGAACCTACCCAAGAAAGAAGAGTCGAGATGGCAGGAGAAAGACTCAGGAGAGAGGCAGAGAAGAGAGCCAGGAGGCATGCAGGAAGAAGGTTTCATGAACCATTTCAGGAAAATGGCGAGGTGCTGATCAGGAAGCCAGTCACATCGAATCTTCAACAGAGGATATACCACAAATTTGCGCCATTGTACGCTGGTCCATTCCGAATTGATGAGGCATACAGAAATAACAGCTATAAGATTGCTAGAATCGACACGAATGAAGTTGTTGGAACTTTCAACGCAGCCAGCATTAGGAAGTATCATTACGCTTAAGAAGAGGATGGTTGCATAGCTATCGTGTACATAATGTGTTGTATATAGAGAATGCCTGAGAGTATTTTTTTTCTCAAGACTGATAAAAAAGGAGATGTACGGGAGAGATGTCCCCCATACCTAGTTGAGGCTATCGGCCACGCTAGTTGTGATCGAGCCATAGTTGAGATTTTTTGGACAAGGAGAAAAGATAGCGCACAGATCGAGTCAGAAGAATGGTAGGAAATGACTTAGGAGCCGAGGGAGATGGAGCCACTACCCCTCAAACATAAGGAATTATGGGAGAAATACTGGATGATTATTGTTACGTGCAATGCCCGTACCAACGTTTTTAAATATGTATCTCCCCTATATGTGACTTCCCGACCTTTGAAACGCCCACCTGATGGCTTGGTTCCGCAAATGAACACGAGATGGTAGCATCTATCGGACTTCGACGTCCCTACTCGGAGTTGCTTCTTCAACCGCTAGAGTGTGTTTGGGGTGCCTTCTGGTGTCATCCTAATCGAGACGTATTTGAGGGCTATTGTGTTCTACGTCATGGAACAAAAGACTTTATATACATGACACCGCCAAATTAATTACTTAATAATCACATTGTTACTTGATGTGTCATGCTGTGATTGGTCATTTACAATTAACATGAATGCAATGCTGTTTTTGACTTGTGATTCTCCGCCATCTTGTGAGATTGATTGTCTGTCGTCAAGAAATCAACAAGCGAGTTGGTCGAAGAAGTTGTTGCCGTGCCCAGTGGCTTAACCCCCTGGCCTCCTCGAAATATGGATATACGATAAAAGGGAATTGCCTGTGCTCTTCAGGCTATTATTTCATCGTTTCGCAGTGAAGAAGAAATTCGGATAGTAATCACATCTCGATGCAGACAGGAGTGCTTGTGACCCAAACGAAGCATGTGCTGGGTGGGCCATTTTCAGGCAATCTAGTGCCGTATAACGTTATTTGGTTTGTGTGTTAATTATTTTATTTTCATTGTGTCGCCACAGAGAAGTTTTAAGGTACGTTATTATTTTTAATATATTGTTTTGGGAGCTCCGATATTGGCCTTATATTATTGTTTTAATTCTGTATTTTGTTTCACCTGGTAGGCCTAATTTTTCTCTTTTACTAATGTTACCAGTTATGTAAATTTTATTGTTTTCTTCGTACCTCTGGAGACACGTTTCTAATTTATTTTACGTTGTAAATTTTTTATTTATTTAGTTTTTGGTAGTCTTTGGGATAGCCGTATTATTTATTTATTTTACGATCCGTTGCAGTATAAAAAGCCTCATGTCAATTGTGTTAAGGCGTACTTTTTTCCTCCCCTTTTTGTTCTTTCTGGTGATTTTAAATTTATTTTATGCTAATTGTTTGCCGTAATTCGATCGGACATGCGGTCGTCTGTTTTGGTGGCCATGTTTGTTTTTGTTTTGCCCGACTGCATTCTGGTCTTGGGAGTGCATTCTCTAGGCGTCGACCGGGAAACTCAAACGTGTTGTGGTGTTTGCTTAATTTGTTTTTTGTTAACCTTGTTGGTTTAACTTTGTGTTTTTGGTGAATGTTCCTGTGTTTTTCTCCGTCACGAATGTTGTGGATTTCTTAATTGATCATATTTTATTTTATTAATTTAATTTTAAATTTTTCGTTTTGCATCGTAACCTTGATCTCTGCATGTCGGGTCGGTATTGCGTTCTAGTAAATTATCAAGCCCTTTCTCATTTAATAATGCCTGTCTACTGATTTTCTTCCTTTGGGCTTAATTTTTTTTAATTTAATGTTTTCTTTTTGGTTCAGCAAACTGCATGTAAAACCTTATCTTGTTTTCTAAGGTAATTGTCTTGTTTTGGCCTTAAGCCATGTGCTTTACCAGAGAGGTTTTTTGGTGGCTGAAGGAGTTATATTAAATTATATTTTCTTGCATCCTTCTGATAATTAAATTTTATTTTAAATTTTTAAGCAACTGTTGTGGCATTATTTCGTCGGCAGCAATTCTATTAGTTTTCGGAGGGTGTCTGTAGAACAGCCTGTGCCTTCCCCTCTTCTCCACCTTCCTTCCACCCCCTTTGGTGTTCTTCTGTTGGGGCATGTCATCTGGAGGTGATTTTTGCTGTGGAAGCGAGGCGGACCTCTGAAGACAGGTAAGTAGGCCCATCCACACTGGCCATATCCCGTGTCAATTATAAAGATTAATTTGGAATAAAATCTTATCTGACCTCAGAAGGGAAGGAAATATCAAGAAATGTTATTGACAATAACTTGAAGAAAGGTAGACAACTCCTTAAGTTATGTTATGACTTTATAGCTGAAGATAGTGTGGTCGAGGTTAGATCTGTGACGTCAGACAGCGGAAGGAAGGAGGAAGTCACGTGGTAGGTCAAGGCGAGACGGCCGAGTGCAGTGACACTAGCGAAAAGAAGTATTCCAGCAGTCCAGTTGAGTGGATCAAGTTGTGCTATAACAGAACAGTTTATAAGGCAGTGCAATACGGAGAGTTACGTGCAGGAGGGAATTGCTAGGCGAAGCCTGCAATGCAGTATCAGGAGTTCGGTTGTGGAGCACATGCTGTCCGTAGGGCAAGTCATGCAAGCCGTTAACTTTAGCAAGGAAGCCGGTGTTTAGACACATGTTATTTCAACATCGCAGTCGTATTCACGTGGAACAGCAATGCTTTTTTCAAGCTTACAATTTACCGAAGCAATACGCAGTATTACACTAGGATTGTGAAACATTATTTAAGCTACATTCTCAATGTATAACAGCACAGCGAAGCAGTATAATAGGACCAGTATTTAACCTCATATTACACATGGACAGTGAAGCGAAACGTGTCGTGCTGTGGGCGACATTTTGTTACCATGCGATAGTCAACGAGTTGAACATTACTCTGACATTTTGTCAAGTTTGAGATGTTAGGACTTGTATTTCAACAGTCCAATTGTGCAGTCCAGTTACAGTTATACACATTTTATTATGGACATTCAGATGGACTTGAATTTATTTCAGCAGTATTACAGCATATTTCATAATGCATTTGAACCGAAATATTTAAGGCGACCATGGGGCCGTTCCAATATTACTGCTTTTGGCAAGTTAAAATATGTAAGCGTATGCACTTTGTGAATGGTGGCACGTGCAGTATAATAGTTACACATCATGAACAGTTATAAAATATCTTCATTACGAACACAGATACAGGGAGTCTGACAAATCAGTACACTTTTGATGCTACATTATTTTTCTACCAGTGCAATTCAGCCGCTGTGAAGACTAACGTTATTATCGAATACCAACCAAATAATTTATGGAACAGTGGCGTGACATATTCGAAGAGAGTATGGGGTACTCTGTGTTTTTGAACTATTGTGGAGGATTTTGGACAATATCCATGATTTTCAGTTCATCATGTCGTGCCAGGCGGATACGGAGACGTGATGGCTGCTCAGAGCGATGGATTCGGTTCCTAACGAAGAGGATAAATATGACATCAAATTCACTTGGATGGAGTCAGGTGTTAGTTCAGTGGGTGATACAGCGTTTTTGTAGATCTAGCGAGAAATCTGTGACAAACACTTGGATTACCGACGATCTTTGAATTCTATTAACATCTGGAATATGAATGTATTGAAAGAGTTATGGCATTACTGATATGATTTTTCATGAACACTGGGCATACTCGTATATATATTTTTGGTAGGAGTGCTACTATTATTTTTCGACATGGCTTAAATATTTCATCACTCCATTTGCTAAAATATGGTGTTACCATATGATATGGCAGGCACAATTATCCAACGTTCTCACCATTCGTTGACTTTATTAGACAGGATTTTGGTCTTTATATTTATCTGTGAGAATAGTATTTCTTGATTTTGGATATTTATAGCGAGTGTTTCGAACTCGTGATCTGCAATTGGATAATTAGAATTTTTCGTCACTTCATTGCATACTAGCGAGTATGTATAATTCATCAGCAGGGATTTTATTTTATTTTATTGGATTGTTTGGTGATATTAAATTGTATTCACTCAAGTGAATGCGTATCGCTTTTATGTGACAATTAGAGTCTTGTTGATTCCAGTCATGTACACTCATTCATTAGTCTACGAGACGGGGTCTGTTACTTTGAGTAACTGTGTGGTGGCACTCACCTTACCTGTCAATTTAGGGATTTTTCATCATAGTCTACGAGGCGGGGTCTGTTACTTTGAGTAACGGTATGGTGGTACTCACCTTACCTGCCAATCGAGGGTCTCATTTTATCATCCGAGTGTAGTTATGAACGTAAGAGGATTAAACAATAAACTACCAGTCACATATTAGTTGAATTTTGTTAAATAAATTAAAAATAAATGTCAGCAGAGTTACACTTTGTAATTCTTGTTTTGCCAATCCAATAATTTGTTGCAATACTCTTTTGAGAGTATATTCATTTAACAGTTAATACTTTTGATACTCTTTGTGAGTGATTTGATACCTTTGAGAAGGATTTCAAGTAATTGAATCTTGTAAGATGAGTTATTTATTGTCAGAATTTATTTTGAGGCAGATCATTTTTAGATATTTTTGGTGTGAGGTAATATAACACATTGGTGTTTTTTTAAGTAAATCTTGAGGATCTTAAGAGAATTTATGCTCTGAATTAAACCACATCTTGAATTGGATTACGATTACTAAGGTAAATTTCCTATTGTTTAAGAAGTTGTCAAGATATGACAAGATTAATTACAGTTCTTGTAGATTGTGTGCGTTAATCATTTGAAGCCAGTTATATTTTTTCTTTGGATCATGCAACGTGATTATGTGAAGTATTTTTGATAGGCGTTTTTTGAGGTTGCCAGGTGAAAGTTTGCAATATTGCCAATGATAATTCTGAGGCAGACATGAGGATGTTGAACACAGTCCAGCATTTTTTTGAGATTCATGCTGTGTGCTGAATAATTGTGGTGTTATATGGAATAATTATGGTATTAAAATGTGATATTTGACAATGTGAGATTAAGTGGTGAAGTTTTGGATAGTGAGATCCAACGTGATTTTGTGAAGGCAACGTATTATTTTGGCATGATAATTAAAAATGAGGTATAACTTGGAACTGATAAAATTTTAAGACAACGTTCTATAACCTATGTTAAACAATTTTTAGGAAATTAAATAAATAAATAATTTTGATGATGCAAGATTTTCTCATAATAATGATAATAATGTATGGAACAATAATCTGAAATTTAAACATATTAATGATCTGACCCGACGAATTAAAAGTTGAATAAACTTAATGAATTAAATAAATTGATAGTCGAATAAATTAACTGAATTAAATAAATTAATAGGTGATTAAACAGCTGATGAATAAATGAATTAAAAGGTGATAATTAATTAGAGGAGCTGATGACAATAAATTTAAATAAATTTAAATAAGAGATATGATTTAAAGAAATTGATGAATTGCAACTTGAATTATTGAATTGAACAGTTTAAATGGATGGATTGAGATAATTTAATTTAAATGAGATAATGAAATGAGAGTGTGTGGATGATTGAATAATCTAATGTATTCATGAATATAATATTTATTTAAATGATCTGATGGTAATTAATTAATTATTTTGACTTGAATATAACGAATAATGGGTTGAGAACTGATGTGAGAAACATTTTTTTTGACATGATAATGATGGTGATGAGCGATGAATAGTGAAGTTTTCTTTGATTCACAACCAAGTAATGATCAGAAATAGTGTAAATATGGTGTATAAATTAATTGTTAAATTTTAAGGAGTAATTGTTGGGATTTCCAACATTGATTAGTGTCATTTAAGCCATAGAAATGAGTGAATAATTAAATATATGTATTTTTAGGGTATTTTGTGTTAGACAGATTCATATTTCTTGACATCCACATTACTGATGTTAAATTAACGAAAAGTTAGGTCTCAGGGATCACGAAATGCCAGTGACGCAAAGACATAGTGCTACGGTGGCCCTGAGAACTCAAGTGAACTTTAGTAATCTTTATTTTTTATGTGGATGAAAAATAATTTGAAATAGAACAGAGATGGTTCGATTTTTGAGGACTATAACAACATAACGTTTACATTCGACCATACTCTTAGGCAGAGTTTGTGTTTATTTTTCTGTCTGACTGATTAAGTTTAAATAAATTTTGTTTTATCTTAGTTGTGATCTGATGATGATGTTGTTTTCCCAATCCTTTCCTTTGTCTCAATTAAGGCTTAACCAGGAAGGATGTGGTTTGCTAGGGGTTCAGTTGATGGCGCCCATTTCTATTTGATATTCTGATTTAATTTAAGCCCGTAACGACCCTAGAGATAATTTATCTCGTGTTACCGTCTGCTTTTGTGATATTTCAACTGAATTTCCGACACATTCCTTATTTTATTTCATGTTCATTTAACTCCACTCTGGCCTGGGAGGCCAGGCATGCGATGTAATGGCAGATGGGTCATCGCATGTCTCGGATGAACGGGTGCAATATACAATATCTACGCACGTCTCTCGTTCTAAAGTTTACTTTCTTAACGATCTTACTATGTTAATATGATTATTAACACTATCTCTGATCTACGGTTTCCCTCTTCTATACTTTTAAATATTTACAATGCTATACCATAAAAGTTAAAATTAGGTTAGTTGTCATCTCCGGTTTGATATGACCGATCAACAAAGATGAGTTCATATTATTATTATAGTTTCAGGTTTAATAAAGTTTAATAATGGTTCAGTGGACAAGGATTAAATAACGATTCCCAAGATCGTTCCGCCTACTTCCGACTTTATGTCATAGATCTATTCACACTCAGGAGTTTTCAACAACTCTACTAATACACAACAATGCTATAACTTCTTCGCACAGCAGTACTTCAATACATTAATACGGCAATACCCTCGTATTTCTACACAGTATACACTCGCAGACTCCACAATCATCTATATACGGCATGAATCCCTCGTATATCCAATACATAACTTCAATAACATCACCTCAATTGTTCCAGCAATTGTTCAATAGTACTTGTATTACTTCCTTCTAGCATTTATTTTATCGTTGTTCCAGTCAACTGCTTACACGTGAACAATGTATTGAAGTACTGCTGTGCGAAGAAGTTATAGCATTGTTGTGTATTAGTAGAGTTGTTGAAAACTCCTGTTCTAATTGACACACTTATCGTTCTCAAAACGATTATAATGAAAGATCTTAGAGGTTTACTAAACGTCGTTACATTGTTAACGATGCCATGTCTCTATACATTTAATAACAAGAAGTTCCGTGAAGAACTATACAGCCTACTTTTCATGCCAATGATTATTCTACATAATATGAACCTATCTAGAATAATGACTAAATTAAGTTGCTAATATCGAAATTTCCAATTAGTTCGAAATACTGTATATCTGGCATAATGTATCCTAATAGAGCACTACAGTTGGCAGCCCTGATGACTGAATATATTCTTAGTTCCGTCTCTTAAGGTACAAAATACAACATTTGGTTGAAGTCCAATGAATAGCATGGACGTTTCATGTAGTTAAACATTGGATCTAACTGCACGCGTAAAATCATGTTGGCAACAATGTCATGCATGTATTGGTCAGAAATAATCTGAAATAATATGATCTATTGTTGTGCCAATTTTGAATGAAATCCATTAGTTAGTATAGAAGTTACATGCATTTTAAAATTGGACCTATCAGCAGGCTTAGAATCATGTTGGCAGCACTGACGTATATTAGTTACTTCAAATTCGTCTAGAATGCCAGGTACTATACGTGTGCAAAATTTAGAGCTATTGGCTTGCATACTTTCTGATATATTGATATTAGGGTAACAAAAATAGGGACAGCACATATTAACAGTTGGCAGCACTGGTTGCTCCTTAGAATACGCGTAGTCATATATGTTATGGTACACATAGCACATACGAAATTTGGTTGAAATCCAAATGATAGTATGGAAGTTACATGTATTTAAAGTTGGACCTGTCAGCAGGCTTAGAATCATGTTGGTAGCACTGACGTATATAAGTTACTCCAAATTAATATAGAATGTCAGGTACTATACGTGTGCATAGTTTAAAGCTGTCGGCTTGCATACTTTCTGATATATTGGTATTTGGATAAAAAATATTAGGAGCATTTATTAACAGTTGGCAGCACTGTTAGGTCTTAAGAATACGCTCAGTCATATCTGGTTATGTACACATACAACATACGAAATTTGGTTGAATTCCAATTGATAGTATAGAAGTTATATGCATTTAAAAATTGGACCTATCAGGAGGCTTATAATCATTTTGGCAACACTGCCATGTTTAGCCTCCTGGAAATTAAACTGAAATATTATGATCTGTACGTGTGCCAATTTTTAAATCGCTCCCATTAATACTTTCCAAGATATCCAACATGGAGCTCAAATTTCAATTGCGTTTTTTTAGCAGTTGGTAGCACTGACATCATTTTCAAATATGGCCGTGAGATATTCAGGTATAGATCTTTACTCCTACCAAATTTTGTTTCGATTGCTGCAGCCGTTTAGGAGTTGATAGGGGGGGGGACACACACAGCCAGACAGACAGACAGAAGGACAGACAGACAGACAGACAGACACACATTTGCCCGATCTCATAAGTCTACTTTTTCCTCATTCTTGCAAAATGTGAAAAGTAGGCTAAAAATATAAACATTCGTTTCTCCATACTGATCGTTACTACAAAGCTACACGGCTGCAATACTACATTAACAATTAACATAGTGTTACATTTGTGTATAAATAACAGCTTGTGTTATTTCAGTGTCCAATAAATATCAATCACGACTGGATGAGATTCTATCTAACTTTCCTTAATGTCGGATGAATTTTCTTCCAAGAAGATATGTCTCAAATAAAATTACATTTAATGAAGGGCAAAGCCTTCCTTCAACTCCATGGGTTTGTCAACGACCGAATGTATCTTCATTATATACAAAGAATGTTCATAAGTACTTGACTTCTTGTCGTAATCATAACGAATATAACTTGCCAGATCGACGAATTGTTCATAGTAATGGGTGATATTTCGCAGTATATCACGCGTAGATTTCTTATCGTAACTGGTATTCCTCATACAATAAAAATGCCCAGTTCATTTTAGTAAAAAAAATACTACAAATAACAAAGACAAATTGTCTGACATCTTGAATTAAAAATCGAAAATCGTCGAATACTAACTTCATAACATTATTCCAAGTGGATAATAAATTCTCAAACAAAATGGACTCCAGTTCAGAAACTGAATCATAAAATTTTCAAGTATAGATGAATAAAGACTATCATCCTATACGATCTTGTAGAATAAACTTGATAAACATCGAAGTGAAAATACATGAATTAAATTTGGGGAAATATTGCTCACAAATGCTGTCATAATACTCAAACTACTTAATAATGTAAAACAATTCTACCTTGTCTTGTAGACACATGAAGTTCATATCTGGTATTCGAAAACACCTAGGTGTTTCATCTTTCCAAGTATGAATCGTCGAAACCAAATCCGTTCCACGCCAATGAAAGAACAGCGACCTCGGGGATAGAAGGATTTCCTCCCCGGCAAACACTGGTCTCCACAGGACATCGAACCCCGTCTCTCGAAAATGGACTCCAAGTCTCGAAAAATCACCGGGCCTGGTATCTGGTATCTTCTGTCTTTCCAGTGACTCTTCATTTGCCGACATCACTCGAATGTTCCCCATCATTATCGAGCAATGAATCCGATATAGTGTCATCGTTACAAATAAAATTTCTTAGTTGTTCATCACATCACTATCGTAGATGTTAATGATCATTTGGTTGGTCAATGAAAGATTATAATTGCTCATAGCCGAGAATAAAAGTACATGAAAATAATGTAAATATACTGGATGGAAATGTACATTATGTTTCATGTTGTCTCGGCATTGTAGACACCCTAGATGTTATACATATTTCCCTTGTTAATTAACGTTGCTCCATGTTGTCAATCACAACTCTGTATCGGCATACCCCAATCGCTCAAAAGTCTTAATCCATTATCTCACTCATTATCAATGTGTTATATAATAATTTCTCTTGATAAATGTTTGAAGCCATCATAATGTTCAAATAATACAAAGTCTCAATGTTCATACAATATCACTGTGTTACTCACTTATTTCCGTAACGTGGACTTGAATCTGCTGTATTCTCGCCGCACTAAAAGTGTTTCTTCTTACTGAGATACGCAACTTTCTCTGACAGATATAATCGTCCTAAAACTGTCTAATTGTTCAATTATTCATTTAAATCTTGATACACCGTTGCTATGTATCAAAATGTATATACTGAATACAATTTCCTTTCTCTGAAGTCGAACACTTTTTCGCTATAGATTGATATTGCCTTCGCTCAACTTCGCCTAGGTTGAAAAGCGAGGCTTCTACTATATGCTGGCCGTGATCGGCGCTGTCCCTCGAGTAGTGTCTGTCCGTACACGGCTGAAGTCTACGGGAATTAACTGTCCCGGATAACACGTCTTGACTCTTCGAAGTCTCCCAGAATAAGAACGCTCCTTCTAGTCGTCCCCACTCCAGTTCGTCTTATTGTCAGCTTCATTGTTAGTCCCGTGTAGTTAATGGCGTGCACTTGTAATATGCTTATTATAGTGAATTTCATCCCTTTTGCGACTTTTAAAGTATTACTAATATCTTCTCTTAATTTTCTTGATAATTTCATTTGAATAAAGTTGTTACATAGGGCTTAAATGGAATAGTTAATCACATTAACTAGGTAAAATCCATATCTGCTTCCATAAACCCTCCTCTTATTGGCTGTGGGCATATATCCGATGATATATTTTGTAACAATTAATTGGCAATATTTCAGTGACTTTGGTGATCTATGTTTTGTTGAGCGTCTGAATGAAGTTAAGTTTAACGAATATAAGAAAGAATTTCCTGACGAAAAACTCAAGAAATTAACATCTTTGTTTCCAAATACGTTCGTGATATATACCTTAAAAATGAACTAATTAACATTTGCAATAGTGACAATAAAAACCGTCGTGTCATTCAACTCTTGACTTTCATAACGGAAAATCAACTGGAATGTGTTCATGAGGAAGTATTGAAGTTAATTAGGCTAGTGTTAACCATTCCAGTCACATCTACATGTTCTGAACGTTCTATGAGTACTCTTAAGGGAATTAAG
This sequence comes from Meconema thalassinum, assembly GCA_946902985.2. NCBI lineage: Eukaryota > Metazoa > Arthropoda > Insecta > Orthoptera > Tettigoniidae > Meconema > Meconema thalassinum. Next base: position 180,064,092 of record OX336389.2, read on the forward strand.
ACTTGCCTTCGTAATTCAATGACCAATACCCGGCTGTCAAACCTGGCAACACTTTCAATTGAAGCAGATCTATGTAATTTGTGCAGCAAGGATCCTGGTTTCAAGGAGCGAGTGATTGATTGATTTATTTGCTCATATGAAGTCACGTCGAACCGAGCGTATTTACAAGAAGATGTTTTAATAGGTATGTAAGATTATGAAAATTCTTCATATTGCACGGTTTGAGCTAAAACTTTAACATTTTCTTTAAAATGTGTTACTGCAGTTTTTCTTTTTATATATTTGTGTCTATCCAATTTCTTCCTTCACGCTACGCTACTGTGAATAACACACAATAGATTGGGTCTGTGTGTCTTAAAACCTTGGTTCACTTTAAATTTCCTTGAAAGTTCCTGCTGGACTCTAACTCTTCACTTCGAGTTACTCAAAGTCATTTTCAGAAGTCTGGTGATCTTTCTTGGTACTGTATTCGATGTGACATGAATCACTCAGCTATGTTGGCGCTGGTTGGAGAACCGCTCGAGGTCAAGGTTGTTGAGATTGCTTGGTGTGTACCGCAGACCAGACTGACGTCATAAATCAGGGGATGAAAGTCGCTCAATTGACATACGCAACTTACAGTCTAATGACGGCGAAGGAATGAGTGCAGTTTTGATACTGAATTTAGGAGAGTAATTTATAAAATGGAATAAGATGGGCATCAATGCTTGTGTTACGTGTAATAATTCACGGCACCTTCTTTTGCAAGCCATGGTATGACATCTTATACGCCCGGATGGACAGAATATATTTAAATTGTTTCCTGATGTGACGAGGGGAGAGTGTCACGTTCTCAGTTCAAAAACACCGACCCCTCCAGAGGGGAAACACAGCTGAGAGGCAAGGCCAGTTGGTCGAGAAGAGTCAGTCAAGGAGACAGGTTATTACGAGTGAAATATTCTGACCAAGAAGGTCACGCTTTTCGAGATGGACTGACATAAGTCGCACGCGCGATTTTGCATTCTTCGAGCGGTAGATAGCAACGTGTTTCTTTGAGTGCGGGTTCACTTCCGAGATTTTTTGTGTCCAGTTTGTGAGAAAGCCACATTCTCTCATATATCGAGTCCGTGAGCGAAGACTACGTTTTATCGAGTATGCGGGGAAGAAACATATTTCGTGTCGTACGGACGGTGATAACGCTATTTCTCATAGTGGCTTTGAAACGTATTCAGCCATATTTGTCAAGCAGTGCGGGGCTTACACTTGGAAACTTTGTCGTGAAAACTGGCATATTTTTCTAGCGGCCTATTCAATGCTGCGTTCATAAACCAGCAATATTTTACCTGCATTTGACATATGATAGCAAACACTCGTCTCGAGTAGTTTGGCCTTCCAATGCCGAATGACTCTTCATCGACTATAAAGCCCAATGCGGGAGACACACAGTTTTCCGCAGTGATGACAGGTAGTATCAGGTCCAGGTGAGACATCCGCATTCATTCCCTGTCTTCTAATGAACACTCTGTTCTTTCTGCGCTGCCTCCGATCTTCTACCAAACGTCAGCGGTTTTCTCAAAAAGTATCGCACCACGATGAACAATTGATCTCCAGGATGAGCGATCAATGGCTAAGGTCTCCCAGTTGTTGATATCAGTGTGGCACATTTGCATATTAGCTTTGAATCGCTTCCTCGGACCTCCCACACAGCGCTTGCCCTCAGTTCAGAGCAAAACATCTGCTTGGGAATGCGATTTTTGGGCATGCGGATTACGTGTTCTGTCCATCGCAGCTGACGTTTTAAAAGCCTGGCTTCAACACTGGTAGTCTGTGCTTCTTCGAGAATGCTGGTGTTTGCTCGTTTGTCTTGCCATGTCACACGAAGAATTCTCCTCAAACATAGCTGGTGATATTGCTCCAGCTTTTTAAAATGTCGTCTGTAGCATGTCCAGGATTCAGATCCGTAAAGTAAGGTGGGAACTACAACTGAATTGTACACAAGGATATCGTTGCCGCATTGATATCATGGTTGTCAAAAACTCTAGACCTTAATCTTGCAAAGAATGTCCCATCTCGGTTAATCCTGTGTTGGATTTCGGAATCTATATTTGCACTTGATGACAGGGTGCTGCCAAGATAAGGGAAGGTGTTAACTCCTTGAAGCTTCGCTCCATCGATGGTGACATTGATGTTTCTTTGTCCTTGTCTAGAGGCTGGTTGGTAGAAAACTTGGGTTTTACTGGTGTTAAGTTTCAGCCCAATCTTTTTGTATGCTGAAGGAAAAGCATTCAGGATTTTCCTTAGTTCGTCCTCTGATTGAGCTACTACTGCATTATCATCAGCGTAATGTAACTCAACCAATGCAGCAGGAGATGTTTGAGTCCTTGTCTTTAGACGGCTCAAATTAAAGATCTTCCAATCCATCCTGTAGGTTATCTGTATGCCTGGAGGAAGATCATCTTTGACTAACTGCATGACAGTGGCAACGTACAGAGAAAACGATGTAGGGGCAATCACACAGCCTTGTTTAACACCGGTATTTATATGAAGTAGTTCTCCAATAGAGTCATTACCAACGACATTTGCCTTCATATCAGTGTATGGTAGTCTTAAGATGGTAATAAATTTCAGTGGAAAACCATACAATGCTAAAATCTTCCACAAGGCTTCACGGTTTACCGAGTGAAATGCCTTACTGAGGTCTATAAAGGCAATATAATGAACCCTTGCAAAGAAGCATATGAGACTCAGTTTCGGGGGGTGTAACGGTTCATATCGTAAGTTGTTGTCAAGGCGCTTCATTAACTTGCAGGGTAACATATAACAAAATAACATGCAGGAAAGAGTGAAGCCAGGGTTAAAACAAATGAATTTAATAACAAATCACCATATTTACACTCAACAATTAACAACAAAAACTCCCATCTTACTCCCACTTAATAAAAATGCCAAAAACTAGGCCAAAATCTCTGGAGAGATTAATTACATGGACCAAGTGTCCCGAAGATAAAAATAACAAAAGTGACCATATATGTGCGTATGCCGTTCTACATGCATCACGATGTGTACAATGAATGCGTGATTCGTCATCATCCAGAATAATCATTCAGACAACGAATCCACATTTCTTAGAGCTAGACCGACACGGGGGAACACAACTACAATACTTAAAATTAAACCGACACTTCCTAAATCTAATATAAACAAACACAAAATTTCCGTGTGAAATTGGAATCAAATTGCCGTAGCAACATTTACTGCCTAAAAACTTAGCACTTCTCACACAAATCAACACAAGTACATTAACACGTGACCAATAAAAATACTCAAATGACCGCCGTCAAAATTTACAAGTACTCTACCACTACACCATACGGGTGTGACACACAAAAAAAAATACATGAATCGAGTCATAAACAAAGCAATAGGCACAAAGCCAACATTTACATTAAATACAATATTTTACCCATACAACGTACGACAAGCCGTTACACACATGGCGAACTCCCCAATTAATTATGGCTTAAAAACAACCATCACAATGAACAGGTTTGCTACATGAAAGCTTACAGGGGTCAGTCGGACACTCAGGACTGCCTATCAAAATAAGTCACAGGCAAAACGGGCGGTTTGTGGAACTCTGCATATCTGTCAACCCACGTGTCAATAACCTCGACCTTCCAGAACATGGGGTCGAATCTCGAAGAAGTGTGCCCCAAAGCACAATAATACGTGTGTGTGTGTCAGAATAAATATGGACAAGAAACAGCGGTCTCCCTAGAGCACCCTGTCTTTCCATCAAAAATACAACAGCAGCAAAAACATGAGAGCGGTAGGACCTCTACCCCCTCCTCACGTAGAATCAACACACACTTGACACAGTAACACACACAAAAACACACGTATGGGTTTTGACAGACCCTGAAATAAAAAGACACAAATAATTTCCACATGCTGGCGCCACCGTTCTATGCCGTGACTAGTCAACCTGAAAAGGACTCAAAAAAATCTATCAAAATTAGAACGAAGGTGTTCTACAAATTACTTTTAAATTGGTGCGCTCGGCAACCCTAATATGAATAATAACCTGTTCAGCAAATATCTTACAGTAATTACCTCCCATTCCTATTTCAAATATTAACGTTAATAAAGCACCATTTATCAAATGTAACGGGTCCCGCATTTGCAAGGATAAAAATCACGTACGCACGCCGCGCACATTACATATGACTCAAGGAAAAGCAAATATCTAACAAACACTTTGGCCACGCGCCAACGGACATTTAAAACATCTAGTGTCGGTGCAAGAAAAACTCTAAACAACAAGAAAAGAAACATGACTATTTACAAAAGTTCCCCGGCCAAATCTAACTACATAATTGAAATAATCCAATTTTTGTACATCACCGATCTGCTTGTAGAACTAAGGACATCCTGCTCAGCCCATTGCCCCTATGGACAAATTAACACTCCATCGTGGTCGTCTGCGTTGAATTGTTGAAGATCATCCCAACTCCAAATCACGTGCTGATCATCTTGGTATCGACTCCTTGGCAGAAAAGTTCAATGTTAATTATTTTACCTATCTATAATCGCTTGCAGGTTACTCAATTCGCCCACAAATGTCCTAATGCGATTAATTGCGAAGACTGGCCCTAGATATCTCGCACACACGCACAATAAAACACATAAAAAATACACTGCAATTTGTACATAAAATATACACCTCCAGACCACGTCACTGGCTCGATAACAAGTTTAAGATCTTGGCTGCACTGGCAGTCGCTATCTTGCTCGGTATTTCCGTACTGTACTGTTGACCTTCGCTCCGGTGAGCGCTAATTAGGGTGTTACAAGACTTGCCCCTCAGAGCTGAAATCGTCGTCTTAAAGTAAATGTTACAAGTCATCACGCGCTGGCGTGAAATATTTAGCTCACAAAAATAAAGTTGATTTCCGATAAAATGTACTAGAGCTTTAAAATTCGTTCGTACCACTGATGTGAATTTAGCTCCTCAGAGCTCACAAATAAAATAACTTAACCAAATTCAGAGCGTTAAAATCACGATGCAAACTGGCGTGAAGTAAGCCTCTCAAGGCTCCAAAACGAATGACTTCTAATAATTTCGAGCGTCAAAATCACGATGCAAACTGGCGTGAAGTAAGCCTCTCAAGGCTCCACAAAGAATGACTTAGAGTAGCGTCATGCCAAACTATTTATTAGAAACTGACAGGGGACGGAGGAGTGGGGTGGAATCGGATAAAAACTTCCAGAGTTTTTGTCTCACAAATATGGGACTAGTGTCATTCTTCTTCAAATAAATCAAACGTCTCAATGCACTCGTGCGGAGATTAATCCGTTCGGCGGTTCTTTAGATAACCAATTCCGCGGGCTTTTTACTACTGACGCTATCCACCGCGTGGTCATGGCTTGGTCTCTTGTGATTGGCTGATTCAATCGTATGTTCGTTGCAAGTGACTCGTGATCCTTCCTTTATGCTTCCAATTTTGGTACATGTAGTTGCTCAATTTTGCCTTGAACCCGACTAATTCTAGCCGTCCCGCAAGAATAGCTACCAGCTCTGCTCCTGTTGCAATCATTACGAAATGCTAGCCTCCTTTTATCCATGTCGACTTCCTCAAGTACTGCCTGGGCCGTAGTAATAATAATAATAAATATGAATACTTATTTATCGTAGATCAATAAGGGTTCATTTATCCTCAGCAAGGTTTTGAAATTCGAAGCAATTTATTGGTTTGGATTTCAAAAACAAAATCCACTTTAGTAACAACACATCTCTTTAAATCTCACTCAGCTGCTCGAGTGTGCGCCCCTCTGACTCACTTAGTGTGCTCCCTTTCTCGCTGGAATGTCATTCATACTTCCTCACTAGGTCTCCCCCTTCTCCTCAAGTGGTTGCCACTCCTGTCGTCTCAGCTGCTCGTTGTTTACAAACAAAGTGCGTACTCTGGCGCTCCCCGTAGATTTGAGTGTTGGCTCTCAAAATAAAATTTTTGCAACACAGATTCTGCACACATCATCTTCCCTAGTCATCAAATGGTTCCCTTCTGTAGTACGGTTTTAAATTGGCGCTATTAAAAACAGATTTTGCACCAGTGCTCACATCTTCTAGTCTGTAGGCATTGTTACCCAGATTCTTAATTACCCGGAACGGGCCAATAAATTTTGGACAGAAATTTGCGAAGACTTTGTTCTTAGGGTCGGATATCGGTGGTCTACGAACCAGCACTAATTCTTGTTCTTGTAACTCTCGGTGAAACTTCTTTCCTCGGTACCGTCTCAGCCTCCGGTCCGCTTGGTTCCTCATGTGCTCTTTCGTTCGCTGGATTCGCAAGTCAAGCGCTAATAATGGATCCCTTGGGCACGGAATTATCTTGTCCCAAGTTCTTTCTGGCCGTCTGTTGTGGTGTACAATCAGTGGGACTTGACCCGTCGACTCGTGCTTAGTGGTGTTCATGCACATCTCAATTTCCCCTACTTTGTCAACCCATTTATTGTGTTCGTTAGGAATCATTACTCTGTAGTACTTGGCAACACAGCGAATTGTTCTCTCGCTCGGATTTCCACAGGGATGACGAATGCTTGAAAATACGTGTTTTATTCCTAGGCTCTCCAAACCTTGCCTAAAAACATTGCTCGTGAAATAGGTACCGTGATCTGATAGAATGGATTCCGGCTTCCCAACCATCGGAATAACTTTGTTCTTAATTCGACTGAGGACTTGTCTTGATGTCGTCTTTTGGATAGGACATAGCACGACCATCTTCGAATATACGTCGACACACACCAGAAGGTGTCGGCATCCACGCTTTCCTTTTACTAAAGAGCCAAAGCAATCGATAGCGAGCATCTCGCATGGTTTCTGCGGTAAAAGTGGTCTTGGAGGTTGTTTCAGAATAAAGTTGTTCGGTTTCGTGCGCTGGCATGCGTCACACGTTCTAATTACTTCAACAATGGTGAATCTCATCTTAGGCCAAGTAAAGGTCTCCCCTATCGTAGCTTCAGTCTTATCCGTGCCGATATGTGCTAGGCTCTCGTGAACATGCCAAGTCAATCCCCTCTGTAGTGATGCTGGAACTAAGATCCGCAGTTTAGTATGATGCTCATCCACGTACTTATGTAACAAGTTATTTAAGTAGTGAAATCGCGCTTGTTTAGCACTGGCTTCTCGGTACTCCGGTGAATTTGGTTGTAATTCCTTCCTGTAGAATTTTATCATCATCATCATCCATGGGTCTGCTTCTTGCTCCTTCCGAATATCCTTCAATCTTGCCAAAAACTCACGAGCCTTCGGTGTCAAGGTAATATTGTGAACTTCCGCTGTTACTTCGTTTCCGTCCTCAGGATTTCTACTCAAGGCATCTGGTATGACGTTCATCCTTCCAGGGCAATGCTCTATTGTGATGTCAAACTGCTGTATGTAGATGGACCAGCGCGTAACTCTCTCACTTGCCATTGTTGTCTTGAATAAAAATGTCAGTGCATGGTGGTCGGTTCTAACAATGATGGAATAACCATAGATCATCTTGCGCCACTGTTGAAGAGAATATAGAATTGCTAGCAGCTCAAGTTCCGTAACGGTGTAGTTCCTCTCATGTTTCCGTAATTTACGACGCGTAAATGCCAAATAGGATTTCTTCTTGGGTTCTTCAGCGTCCTCTTGGTACAGCATAGCACCGATTCCAATCAATGAAGCATCTGCTTGAATAATAAATCGCTTCTCAAAATCCGGATATCCAAGCTTCACACAGTTTTCCAATAAATCCTTCGTTGCTTTAAAAGACCTGTCGCACTCCTCGTTCCACGACCATCGATTTGCTTTCTTCAACATCTCCTGCATAGGTGCTAGTGTTTCTGTGTAACCAGGGCAATTTTCTTTGAAGAAGCCTGTCACTCCCAAAAACGCTCTCACATGTTTGACTTTAGTAGGTGTGGGAAATTTCTTAATAGCATCAATCTTGGCTGGATTAGGCCACACGCCCTCGACATCAATTATATGCCCCAAATATAAAATCTCGCTCTGGCAAAAATGTGATTTCTTTAGGTTAATTTTGAAGTTCATGGTTCTCAAGTTGTCCAGCAGTTTATTTAAATTTATCAGGTGTTCCTCCATTGTTTCAGAAGCAATTAATATGTCGTCAACATATCTCGTGGTGAAGTTCTTGACCTCCTCAGTCAGATTTCTATCGAGTGCTCTAATGAGTGCACAACCCGCAGTTTTCACGCCAAAGGGCATTCGACACCAGATATAACTTTGATTATCGAATAAAAATCCCGTCAACAGTTGGGATTTTTCTTCAAGTTCAAGATGGTGGAAACTATTCGTCAAATCAACACTTGAGTATATCTTCTTCCCACGGAAGCCTTTCAAAACATCTTTGTTCCTAGGTGCTTGGTCATGCTCAACTAGCAGTTTGCTGTTCAAAACTCGCGCGTCTAGGCATAGCCTAATTGATCCATTTGGCTTGGTCACAGCTAATATTGCGTTCAGGTAAGGGGTTGCCGCTTTCCTTATCATGCCAGAATCTAATAAGTTAGTAATAATGTCCTTCACCTGAGAAAAATGTTTCTCTGGGATCGGGTACAATTTACTTTTAAATGGGGTCCAATCTGTCACTTGCATGGCATATTGAAAATTCAAACCTTTTCCAGGTATGGTGTCAAAAGCTCCTTTATGTAATCTTAAAATTTCTTCCAGTCTTCTTCTATCAGGTTCCCCTACGATGGCCTCCTTAAGTCGCTCCTGAAGTAGAATTTCAAATTTGGTTCCGCTAATTTCTTCTTCCGCCAAATGCACCCAAAGTTCCTGCGAAATATCTCGGCTGTCAGTTTCTACCACCGCTGTCTGACTGACTCGCTCCCTCGTCAAGATCTTATCTCCGGCCTCATTAGTGCATTCTTCAACAACCCAAGTAGTGGCCTCTCTCTCCAACGGACTCTCTTCCATGTTTAAACCCACATGATTCAACCCCTCTACTTGTTTGAAACTTACAGTGTTGTTATGTAAGTCAATGACACCATGAAAATCGCAGATGAAGTTGGCTCCTAAAATTATGTTGTAGTTCATCTTTGGAATAACAATGAATGTTTGCGAAAAAGTATGGTTCAATATTTCCAGATCTAGAAATGCTTGCTGTTTACAATTCATAGTTTTGTCAGGAATAACACCTCTGAATTTCATTAGCGGTACCGGCATGATAGGAACAGTCTGTTTCCTTCCTATTTCCTTTATCAAAATTTCAGTGACTAAGCTCACCTGGCTACCTGTATCAATCAAACATCTCACCCTCATGCCCCCAACATGTGCGTAAATAATTGGTAGCTGTCTGATAACATTTTCACGGTTCTTCACCACTTCCTCCAGGCAGTCGTCCGGGAATGCTACCCACTCTTCTATGTTGGCCACTATCATCTCTTCTCGCTCCCTGGCGACCTCCATTTTCAGCCTATCACCTTTCAGTTCATTTGTTTTTTTTTAAATCCCGGGACCCATTTGTTGTGTTTCGCCGGTTGTCATTCTGTCGCTCCTGTTGTCTCAATAAACTCTCTGCCCCCTCTCCTTGATGATTGTCTGGGCTCTGTCTGTTCGCCATGGCACGCCCCCACTTCTCTTTCTCCGCTTCTTCGGTACTTAATTGATCCAAGTATTTGCGTGATTCAATATATCGCTCGTCCCAGTTGTTCCGATAATCTCCCCTATTTTCTTGGCGATAGTCCCTGCCGTTACTCCATCTACCATCTCCATTTCTTTGGTAAGGTCTACCTTGTCTCTGGTTTCCCCTCCAATTTGTGTACTCCCGCTGGTACGTCCACTGATTGTTTTGATTTTTGTTGTTCTGATTGTATCTCCCGCGGTTATTCTGATAGTTCTGATTATTATTGTTGAACTGGTTTCGTCCGTCAAAATCTTGCCTCCTAGGTGTGAATTGTGTCCCTGTGGACTGTGTCTTGGTTTGGTTCCCCTGGCTGTGGTTATTTTGGAGTCCCTGAACTACCTCTGCCGTGTTGACACATTCCATATTCCTTCTTCCTGTCTGTGGGCTCACCATACTCGTCTCGTCTAAGTGTCTGAGTAATTCTTCGGCTTGGACTGCGGTTTGAATGTTTCCTGCGACTAATAGTTGTTGGATGTGCATTGGGAGTTGTTTCCCGATGGTTAGAACCATATTTTGCTCGCTAGGCGGGTCGTCAAAATCTCTGAATTTTACCAATTGCTGGCTGAAGAATTCTGAAAAACGGGTTGGATGCGTACTATGATATTTTCGCGTGTACAGGTCCATTCTCAACCCCTGCTGTAACGAAGGGCTCCAAAACTTCTTTAAAAATGCCTCGCGGAATTGAGCCATGTCTGTGAACGTGTACTTAAAGCTTAAAAACCAGGTTAGGCTAGGTCCTTCTAAAAATTTCTCCACTAGTCTTAATTGTTTCTCAGGGCCGATGTGCTGGTCATTAAAGTAATCAGTTAATTGTCGTAGAAATGCTTTGGGAGTGGTTCCTGAATGTTCCTTAAATTTATCGGGCTTAAAATCATTACCCCGAATGACTTGGATGACTTGGGCGGGTGCCAAGTTCGGTTGTGGTGTCGAAGTCTCCCCACTGTATTGCTGGAATGCGTTACTCGTTAGTCTGGGACTTTGACCCCGGCTCGTATCCTCAGCCAACTTCAAGCCTGCAGGACTTCCAATACTTGTTTGCTTCTCCGGCATATTTTCAGCCGAAAATACTGTCGCATTCTCTAAAGATCTAATCTCGTTTTTGATGATTAACTCTGAGTGTTCCTGTAATTTTGACTTTACATTTTCCTCCAATGCCTGCATTCGCTTTAAAACTGTCAGCCTGTCTTCCTTATTTGCGTGAGCCTGCTGGTCCCAATCTCGCCGGATCCTACTTTTCAAGCTATTAATTTTCTCCTCGTTCCTTTCCTGATTTTTTTTCTAGCTCTTCACGTATCTGTTCTCCAACCGCCTCTCTTATGACTTCTTGTGTTTTTACTAGCTGTTCCCCGACTTCTTCTCTTATGACCTCTTGTGTTTTTATTAGCTGGCGTGGTGGCTCAGCGGTCTAGCTGTATGCCTCTCACCAAGGCGGTCCGGGTTCGATTCCCGGTCAATGCATGTGAGATTTTCGAAGTGAAATGCCATGTCCTGTGGTTCGGATTCCACGTAAAAAGGAGGTCCCGTGGCTCATGATCTACAGATTAACGGTCACGTTAAACTACAAGCTTCCTTCCTTCCTTCCTTATTAGCTGGCCTTCCATCTCTTTTCTTATGATCTCTTGTGTTTTGCCTAATTGCTCCTCTAAGTTCTCCCGCAAGTGTATCCGTTCGGTTTCAGCCTTAACCTCGACTTTATCAATTTCCTTTATTAATTCCAGCACGTTGCTGTCTACCGAATTAATTTGTTGCTGTAATTTCTCTTGGGTTTTCTTCATTCCCGCGGTGTTATCGACACATGCTGCCTCTATCTGCTTGAATTTATCTGCCACCATCTCGTCAAATTGTATTAATTTGTTATCAAATTTCGCCTCCAACTTCTTAATTTCGCCTAACTGTTTGATGTTGTTCTCCGCAACCTCGCCTGCCAGTTTCTCTACCTTTTTAACGTTCTGATTAATGTCATTCGTGATTTTTCCTAATTGTTCGGTTTGTGTTACCGCCTGTTGTGATAATTTGTGATTTAGTTCATTTAATTGTTTGTCCGTGTCTAATTTCTGGACCTCTAATTGGACCGAAATATTACCGCTCATATCATGTAATTGTTTTTCTCTGTCTATCTTCTGCGCTTGTAACTGGACCGTAATGTCATTTAATTGTTCCTCCGTTTTCGCGGACATCTGTTCTAATTGTTTTTCACTATGCTCACGCTGAGCCCCTAATTGTTCTTTTAATTGTTTTTCCGTCTTTACGGACATCTGTTCTAATTGTTCTTCCGTCTTTACGGACATCTGTTCTAATTGTTTTTCACTATGGTCACGCTGAGCTCCTAATTGTTCTTTTAATTGTTTTTCCGTCTTCACGGACATTTGGATCGACATCTGTTCCAACAATGCCTTAATTTCATCGACACTCGCCATTTCACACACACAAATATATTCAGAGAAAACAGGGGCATGGGCCAAGATTTCAGTCATATACACACATACATGTCACAACATTTAAATATTACTGGCTCTAATTTAATGAAAATTTCAGTAACAAAATTTACTGAATACAATGACACTTATTCCCAAACAACAAAATAACCCCTAGTGATCTGCTTTTAAATTCCTAACCAACAGAATTTACGAAAAACAAATTAACCGAAGTCAATTAAATGTCAAATATAAGGCAACACCTTCCTGCTTTGACTGAGTTCAATAATAATGCAAATTTCTAATTTTAATGTCGGGCGCCAGAACAAGTTTATAACAAATACAATATCAAATTCTAACCTTGTTCAATATCTCTAACTTTAGGAACTCAGTGATTTTACTAATGCACATGGCGGTACAACATCACCTCAATTTACTGAATTTACATGTCCGCTTGACCTGGCATCATTTCTCAACGAAATAAATATGAGATCAGCGAAGCAACAACAACAAAAACCCCACTTGGGCAGCCATTTTTGTTTTATGAACCCTTGCAAAGAAGCATATGAGACTCAGTTTCGGGGGGTGTAACGGTTCATATCGTAAGTTGTTGTCAAGGCGCTTCATTAACTTGCAGGGTAACATATAACAAAATAACATGCAGGAAAGGGTGAAGCCAGGGTTAAAACAAATGAATTTAATAACAAATCACCATATTTACACTCAACAATTAACAACAAAAACTCCCATCTGACTCCCACTTAATAAAAATGCCAAAAACTAGGCCATAATCTCTGGAGAGATTAATTACATGGACCAAGTGTCCCGAAGATAAAAATAACAAAAGTGACCATATATGTGCGTATGCCGTTCTACATGCATCACGATGTGTACAATGAATGCGTGATTCGTCATCATCCAGAATAATCATTCAGACAACGAATCCACATTTCTTAGAGCTAGACCGAGACGGGGGAACACAACTACAATACTTAAAATTAAACCGACACTTCCTAAATCTAATATAAACAAACACAAAATTTCCGTGTGAAATTGGAATCAAATAGCCGTAGCAACATTTACTGCCTAAAAACTTAGCACTTCTCACACAAATCAACACAAGTACATTAACACGTGACCAATAAAAATACTCAAATGACCGCCGTCAAAATTTACAAGTACTCTACCACTACACCAAACGGGTGTGACACACAAAAAAAATTACATGAATCGAGTCATAAACAAAGCAATAGGCACAAAGCCGACATTTACATTAAATACAATATTTTACCCATACAACGTACGACAAGCCGTTACACACATGGCGAACTCCCCAATTAATTATGGCTTAAAACAACCATCACAATGAACAGGTTTGCTACATGAAAGCTTACAGGGGTCAGTCGGACAATCAGGACTGCCTATCAAAATAAGTCACAGGCAAAACGGGCGGTTTGTGGAACTCTGCATATCTGTCAACCCACGTGTCAATAACCTCGACCTTCCAGAACATGGGGTCGAATCTCGAAGAAGTGTGCCCCAAAGCACAATAATACGTGTGTGTGTGTCAGAATAAATATGGACAAGAAACAGCGGTCTCCCTAGAGCACCCTGTCTTTCCATCAAAATACAACAGCAGCAAAAACATGAGAGCGGTAGGACCTCTACCCCCTCCTCACGTAGAATCAAAACACACTTGACACAGTAACACACACAAAAACACACGTATGGGTTTTGACAGACCCTGAAATAAAAAGACACAAATAATTTCCACATGCTGGCGCCACCGTTCTATGCCGTGACTAGTCAACCTGAAAAGGACTAAAAAAAATCTATCAAAATTAGAACGAAGGTGTTCTACAAATTACTTTTAAATTGGTGCGCTCGGCAACCCTAATATGAATAATAACCTGTTCAGCAAATATCTTACAGTAATTACCTCCCATTCCTATTTCAAATATTAACGTTAATAAAGCACCATTTATCAAATGTAACGGGTCCCGCATTTGCAAGGATAAAAATCACGTACGCACGCCGCGCACATTACATATGACTCAAGGAAAAGCAAATATCTAACAAACACTTTGGCCACGCGCCAACGGACATTTAAAACATCTAGTTTCGGTGCAAGAAAAACTCTAAACAACAAGAAAAGAAACATGACTATTTACAAAAGTTCCCCGGCCAAATCTAACTACATAATTGAAATAATCCAATTTTTGTACATCACCGATCTGCTTGTAGAACTAAGGACATCCTCCTCAGCCCATTGCCCCTATGGACAAATTAACACTCCATCGTGGTCGTCTGCGTTGAATTGTTGAAGATCATCCCAACTCCAAACCACGTGCTGATCATCTTGGTATCGACTCCTTGGCAGAAAAGTTCAATGTTAATTATTTTACCTATCTATAATCGCTTGCAGGTTACTCAATTCGCCCACAAATGTCCTAATGCGATTAATTGCGAAGACTGGCCCTAGATATCTCGCACACACGCACAATAAAACACATAAAAAATACACTGCAATTTGTACATAAATTATACACCTCGAGACCACGTCACTGGCTCGATAACAAGTTTAAGATCTTGGCTGCACTGGCAGTCGCTATCTTGCTCGGTATTTCCGTACTGTACTGTTGACCTTCGCTCCGGTGAGCGCTAATTAGGGTGTTACAAGACTTGCCCCTCAGAGCTGAAATCGTCGTCTTAAAGTAAATGTTACAAGTCATCACGCGCTGGCGTGAAATATTTAGCTCACAAAAATAAAGTTGATTTCCGATAAAATGTACTAGAGCTTTAAAATTCGTTCGTACCACTGATGTGAATTTAGCTCCTCAGAGCTCACAAATAAAATAACTTAACCAAATTCAGAGCGTTAAAATCACGATGCAAACTGGCATGAAGTAAGCCTCTCAAGGCTCCAAAACGAATGACTTCTAATAATTTCGAGCGTCAAAATCACGATGCAAACTGGCGTGAAGTAAGCCTCTCAAGGCTCCACAAAGAATGACTTAGAGTAGCGTCATGCCAAACTATTTATTAGAAACTGACAGGGGACGGAGGAGTGGGGTGGAATCGGATAAAAACTTCCAGAGTTTTTGTCTCACAAATATGGGACTAGTGTCATTCTTCTTCAAATAAATCAAACGTCTCAATGCACTCGTGCGGAGATTAATCCGTTCGGCGGTTCTTTAGATAACCAAATCCGCGGGCTTTTTACTACTGACGCTATCCACCGCGTGGTCATGGCTTGGTCTCTTGTGATTGGCTGATTCAATCGTATGTTCGTTGCAAGTGACTCGTGATCCTTCCTTTATGCATCCAATTTTGGTACATGTAGTTGCTCAATTTGGCCTTGAACCCAACTAATTCTAGCCGTCCCCCAAGAATAGCTACCAGCTCTGCTCCTGTTGCAATCATTACGAAATGCTAGCCTCCTTTTATCCATGTCGACTTCCTCAAGTACTGCCTGGGCCGTAGTAATAATAATAATAAATATGAATACTTATTTATCGTAGATCAATAAGGGTTCAATAAATAGGCCTATTTTGCTCTCTACATTTCTCCTGAAGCTGACGAACATTGAATATCATATCTGCGGTTCCTCTAGAAGGCCTGAAACCACATTGGTTCTCTGGGAGTATTTTCCTCACCAGGGATAGAATACGATTCGCCAAAATACGAGCAATAATCTTTCCAAGGCGTTATAACAATGATATACCACGACAGTTGTTGCAGTCTGCACGATCACCTTTCTTAAATATGGGAACTATCAGACTATCTCTGAAATCAGCAGTCATTTTTTTAGTTCTCCAAATTTTAATGATAAGATCATGTTTGTGGCTTATGAGTTCCTCACCTCCTTCTTTGAGAGCTTCCGCTGGTATATGTCAAATGAATAAATGTTTATTCATTTGACATATAGTCCAGTCATTTTAGCATTTTAGGGGTTTCACCTCGGAACGAGAGATAACAAGCTGTAAACTCGTATACACCTTCATTTTGGTGTTCTAAACGTTGTCTCAAAAGTCTCATAAAATCTCGTGTCTGCGCCGCAAGTTATTCAAGGTCAAAGGTCACAAAAATCAGTTTTTCGCTATTATCTCGGTTTCATGTTACATTTATTATAAACATTGTAGCACATAACATTTGCGACAAATTTTGTTTGAAAAACATTTTCATATGCCCAACCGTTTTTAAGATAGAGGGCAGAGAGCCCGCAGTGCTCAGCCATACTCACTGCATTGCAAGGTCAACCGTGAATCTGAAGAACTGCTGCTCTTTCGAAATCTTATGAAGTTACCTTGTATAAAGTTATAAAATCTTCAACAATAAATAATTTGTATTTATTAGTCAACATAACATTTTGCACATATCTAATATATTCATTTAATAATACTTACCTACTTTGTGTATTTAAAAACTCATTAGATGAAATACTTATTGTAGGGCAAAGGGATGTATTTCCGTGATATAGGTACGTTCGTGACAATTATTTCGTAATTATTTGATAATAATGGCATGAGGAAAAACCACGAAAGCCACATTATAATGATAATATGATTCCTGTTGATAGCGAACTTGGTGAAAATAATGTGACGTTTGTCATTGATGATGGTTTTCTTCTGCATCACATCGTATGGAGTAAAGACGATACATTTGCGGTTGTTTGAGATAAATACGTTAAGTAGGCCTATTTACAAAGACATTATGGTTCAAAAATTGTTGTTGTATTTGACGGACACTCAAGTCTACACTAAAACATAAAAGCAGTGGAACTACTAAGAAGAACTGCTGCTCTTTCGAAATCTTATGAAGTTTGTTTCGACGAAACAATGATTTTGCCAAAGAAATACAACAAGAAATATGCACTCGCATGTGTACGGGGCTGATAACCAAAATGTTTGAACGTTTAAATACACTGAGCTGATGACTGAAATATTACTTAACAGTCTAAAACAAACTAAACTAAGCTGTCTCGCAGCCACCACTGCTGAGGCAGTAGCCAGGTGACAGAAAAGAAATGTAAGCAGAAATATAATCTGTTTCCGCTTGTATACTGTTCAAATTGACTCTCGGAAGCTGTAACTGTTTTAGTAGTATGATGACAATATAAGAAATCCCTCTCGTTGCGCAATGGCTAGCAGTCTTGTCTGTCACCGTGGAAGCCCGTGTTCGATTGTCGGCACGCTCAAGAAATTTATTTCTGGTCTTAGAACAGGAACGATGTATACATAGTCTCGTGAGACAGTACTAAGAAGACATGGGCTTGATTCCCACCTCAGCTGTGCTTTGTCTGGAGAACCATATTAATGATCACTCACGCTTAAGATCGCACTATTTTTACTTTTCAAGTTATCTCGACACCATTTTGACCACTCTTTTGGGCATCGACAAAATATTATTTAATGCGCATTTTGTCGCTTGTAGTTATAAGAGTAGCCTTTGTAGAGTGCACGTTGTCTACCTTGGTTGGTTGTAGTAAGCTCCATAGTAGTAACTGCCCTATCAGTGTGATTTTCATACTATGAAAGTTTCAACTGTTCTGGTGATGGAGTGATTTTGTGTCGGCTTTAAGTTGCTTATTTCCCTGGTCGCTTCTTAATATAGACTTATTTAACATGCTATTTTATAATTAAATACAAGTGGTTCCGGCTTGTACTTAATTATGATCGCCGGCTGTGAAAGCCTAAACTGTTATATCATGTTACTTTATGTCGGCTTATTTGGCAGTTCTTTTTTGATGACTTGGGTGGGCGCTTTTTTTTAGAAACTCTATATACCTCGCATGGTTTTAGATGAGTCTAGCAGCTATCTTGACGATATTACTAACCTTGTGAGGTATTTATTAATAACATGTAATTTATTTCAGGATTAGGGCATAACCCAGCTCAATTTGGGTACATTCGTGTTGACTGACTGAAAAGCACCAAACTTTTGATAACTAACCTTATTGGTAGTTCCATAAGTAAGCAACAACAATAACACTGAGATTTAAAAAATTGAAGAATCCTGTTGCCTTTCCTAACCTATCCTATCCTAACCAAACCTAAGCTGAAGAAACAATATTAAAAAAGGTTAAAACAAACAGGTTCCTTTACATTCCCGCTACAGCCAGCTCTTTCCCAATCTTATCCATAATTGTTAAAAACATATGTTACTACACGCTTCAAAATGGTAACCTTATATTGCTAAAACATTGGTTTGCTTTCTACGATGGTTACATTATATACATGTTTTTAGAAACACATCTCTATGGAATAAGAATTTAATCTAGACTTGACTAAGGTTGATACTTGTATATTAGCCACACTATATTTTTAGTTTTAAGTAATGTTACGTTAAGGGGGATGTAGCAAAAAATTCATAGCTGGCTTTAAAAGTTCATTGAGTTTACAATATATCACATAGAACATTTAATTTTTTCATTTGTCTAATGGTGTTTGATCTATTACGTGGCAGCGACAGCTATCTTGGGTGGTAAAATGGCACAAGTACAGTCACTGAAAAATGCTTGTTACATCCTCTTATTTAGGTACTCTACAATATAACTATAAAAGATCATGGCCGGAGCATTTTACCAGTTTAAATTTACGTTGCTGTCCCTTGCTTTATGTAGAATTATCCAAATACAGTAATAAGTTTTTTTATGGACATTTGAATTTTGGATTCTATAAACTTCAGTGAAAATATGAATGTAAATGCATGCACATTCTACGAATGGTTAAATAGTAGCATGATTCTACATAAATATGTGCATAATCACTCAATAAACAATCCCTGAAAATTTCAGTTATGTAGCATTTAGGGTTTCAGAGAAAAGTGTACCTATGTTGTGGAAAAATTGATATCGATAAAACAATATTTGAAAGTTGAATATGTTCTATTACTCACATTTATGTAACTTTGTCTATAGGCATGCAGCATCAGATATACAATTATTTTTAAAATACTTCCAGTTGAGTAATGAGCTTGAAATGTTTACACAAAGTATAAAAGAGGCCATACATTCAAAAAACACGTATTTCAACATTTTGATATTTTGACCCCTCACCGGTTACATCCCCCATTAAAATTTGATACTCGAGGATTTATAATATCCGAATTCGTAATAAGAGGTAGGAAATACTTTAACATGAATGTATTGACAATCCTAATAACATGGGTTACAAAAAACCAAATTTTAAACCCTCAGACAGACAGATAATTAATCATTTCCCAATTTACATATCTATTTTTTTTAAATTTCTCTTTCCTTATTTTTACCTTTTCACATTTTCTGTTTTCACATTTTATTTTTTTCAATTTAACTTTTTTCAATTTCTCAAACACATTTCTTTAAGAATGATAACTTAATCTAGACTTGTTTATCACTCACAGGACAATTTTAGTTTTAAGTAATATTACCTTAAAACTCGATACTCGAGGATTTATGATAATCAAATTCACAACAAAAGGTAGGAAATACTTTAACATAAATGTATTAAGAATCCCAATAACATAGGTTAAAACAAACAAAATTTATAACACTCAGACAGACAACCATTTCCCATTTTCATTTCTAAGTTTTTTTTTTAAATTCACCTTTCTTATTTAACATTTTCACATTTTCCAATATTGAAATGAAAATCCACAACCTGCTTCCAGTCTCCGACCGGGTCAGGAATGGAATGAATGAAGCCCCCATCTAGCGGCGAGGATATGAACTGTGCCGGCTGCCGAGGCCTGACGCACTCCTCTGGGGCAATGATTAAATGAATGACAGATGACATGAAATGATAGTGGAGAGTGTTGCTGGAATGAAATGTTGACAGGGAAAACCGGAGTACCCGGAGAAAAACCTGTCTGCCTCCGTTTTGTCCAGCACAGATCTCACATGGAGTGACCGGGATTTGAACCACGGACTCAGCGGTGAGAGGCCGGCGTGCTGCCGCCTAAGCCCGGAGGCTTCACATTTTCCAATTACACATTTTAATTTCTACAATTTAACTTTTTTCGAAATTTCTCAAACACATTTATGAGTTTTTAAATTTCCCATTTTAACATTTTAAAACAATTACTTTCTGTTATTATTATTACTAAAATAACTTTACTAGAGTTCGATTCGTGAGCATCTGTTGATATCAAAGTCTCGGGATCAAAAGAAAGGTCCCTATTCCACTGTTAATCAAAAACATTGTATTTTTAGATTATTACAAAAAATAATATTGGAGATTAGGCTATATGATTAAAACTCTTAAACATAGAAATGTGTATATTGACTTACGCCAATGGCCTGTATACCCATTATCGTTTGAACAAAACATTGTATTTGAATTTTTTTTAAGTAAGTATTTGGAAAGTAGGCTGTATGTTATAAACTAGATATCATAGAAAGTTGTATGTTGGCTTAAACGAAAGTTCTATATATCCTTTTTTGTTAGAACAAAACAATGTATTTTTTAGTTTCTTTCCAAATAAGTTTAATTTGGAATGAAATCTATATTTTTAAAACTAGAAATCCTAGAAAGTCTTATGTTAACTCAAACGAAAGGTCGCTATACCCTTTATCGTTAGAACAAATCACTGTTTTTTTTTAGAAATTTTCAAAAAAAAATTGTTAAATAGGCTATATATTTTAAAAGTAGAAATCCCAGAAAGTCATATGATAACTCAAACGAAAGGTCTCTAAGCACTTTATCGTTTGAACAAAACAATGTATTTTTAGATATTTACAAAAAAAAAAGAATTGTGTGGAAAGCAGGCCATATTTTTAAAACTATTAATCACAAAACGTTGTATATTGGCTTGAACCAACGGTCGCTGTACCCATTATCGTGAGTGTAAGAAAAAAATTACGAGCCTTACAGTAGTCGCATATGATGTGTAACATCTGACATAGAAGAAACCTCACGTGAAATTGTTAATACACCGGTATTTTATAGTATTATTGGCACAAATATTAATCTATTGTAAAAGGGAGTGTTTTACAGATATTGTAGTTTATAATACGGAACTCATTTTATTATATGATTTGTAGCTTCCACCAGCACTAGCCTAAATAAAGAATACGATATGGATCAACTAGATTAATAGACGCGACACCGCTCATAACCTTAAATTCCTTATTAACAGGTCCTCTTGGTTCAGAGACCGACATGTAATGTCATATGGATTCTGTTAAAATGAGTCATATTGATATGATAAATATCGTTTAAAATGATAATTTGGTAGCAAAAATATCTACCCCGCCCAAGATCTCTAGATTCACAGTCATACGCAATAACCCTTCGGCTATTTCGACTACGAAAATATTGTGCACAAGATGGTGACTTATTTCCACGTTCCAATAATACTGCATTACGGAATTAAGTTTCATTTATATTTTGCTTGTTTCGATAATGTTCCTGAATGACATTGAGTTTAAAATGCCTTATGCCAATGCAATGCCGACTACTTACAATGTTTGATATTAAGGCATTTTACCATTTAAATACTGATGCGAAGACTTCGAACATGTACCATGTCATTTATTTAAATCACTTGTCACCAGAGTTCGCATGAGCGTTTTCCGTTCAGTATGTCATATACTGTACATTCCACATGGCAGAGAGTGCGTCATGGTATCAATTTTCTACACCGCGCGCTGATTGTTTCTCTTACCAGTGCCAGCTGGATCGATCGATCGATTTGGCAGTGCGTCTTATACTTCCGTTCGATCCACCACTGCCAGCTAGGGCACACTTCAATTCGATCGATCGAGCGGGCAGTGCATACTTCCGTTGTCCACCACTGCCAGCTAGTACACTTCCGTTTGATCGATCGAGCGGGCAGTGCATACTTCCGTTGTCCACCACTGCCAGCTAGTACACTTCCGTTTGATCGATCGAGCGGGCAGTGCGTACTTCCGTTTGATCCACCACTGCCAACTCGATCGTTCAGATCCAGTTCCGTCCCCAATTTTCAAAATCACTCCCACAAAACTATTCAGCAATCGAGCGGAAAGATGTTACACATCAAAAGGTAGGATATGTACTTTATCGCAGTTGGCCTTACTGTTAATTTCATGACCTTCTTGGATTAACTATATGTCTTCTTTGGAGATTGTTTGCATTTTTCCCAAGAATATACTTCTTGATGTATCGTTGATTTAATAATGTTATTACAGTTACGTATCGTAACATCTGGCGACCGTAAACAAGACGACTGTGCAATATGGAACAATCGAAGAAGAAACAAAGTGTTATCCGTCGTGCTTATACAAAGTTATACAAGAAGGTAGTTGATATTCTGGATAACGATAATCCCGATCCTGTTGCATTTCAAGCAGAATTCAATTTACTTCACGAGAAATGGGATGAATTACGCATACTTGATGTAGGAGGATATAAGGAAACCAGAGATATATATGCAAAGCGAACTGATGTGAGTTTAATAATAATAACGAACTGATGTACATGGATGGCAATAGCAAAACCGCGCAAACTAAACATGTACGAACATGGTGCGGGTCTTAGACAAACTGAAACATAAAGGGCAGGTGGCAGCACCTTACATAAACTAGAACCGCATACTTGATAATTAAGAATAAAACTACGAAAGTTACAACACTTCCCCTCATGTACAGGTTCATACAATCTGTACACTCTCCAAACCAGCAAACTTCAAGCAACGTTCATGTTTCATTCGACTTAAACTCTTCGTGTGAAAGTCAGCAACTTGATCGTTTGTAGAGATATACTTTAAAACAAAAAATTTACACTCAAAGACTTCACGAACGAAGTGATGTTTGATATCAATATGTTTGCTTCTACTCTGATACATCGCGTTCTTTGCCAAATTAATTGCACTTTGATTATCACAAAATATAGTGGCTCAGTCTTTGAAGCCTAACTCGCGCAGAAATCGACATAAGTACACAGCTTCCTTGGCGCACTCTGACAACGCCATGTACTCGGCCTCCGTGGTGCTAAGGGCCATGGTTCTTTGTTTTCTCTAGTCCCACGATATAGGGCATCCGCCGAGCAGGAACACGTACCCCGTGTAGGACCTCCTATCTTCTTGGCAGCTTCCCCAGTCGGCGTCGACGAATCCTTGGATCGGTTCGGTGTCTGCTTCGTAGATCAGCCCGATGATCGAAGTCCCCTTCAAGTACCGCAGCACTCTCTTGGCAGCTTTCCAATGTTCGACTCCGAAGCAATTGTTGAACTGTCCCAGGTAGATGAAAGCGAACGAAATGTCCGGGCATGTAGTTGTCGACAGGTATGTCAGCGCGCCTACCAATTCGCGGTAAGGCAACTTCAACTCGTCAGTACTGGGATTCTCATTTTTGCTCAACTTCGTTCCAGGGTCGAGTGGTGTGACTACAGGGTTGCAGTCGGCCATCTCGTAGCGTTGGAGAAGCTCTTCAATGTAACCCTGCTGTAGCATGGCTATGCATCCGGTCTCCTGGATTAGTTCAATGCCTAGGAAGTGTTTGGCCAATCCTAAGTCCTTGACCTTGAAATTTTCACTCAGGACTGTGGAAATCTCGGCGATCGTCTTTTTGCATTTTGAGAGCACCATCATGCGTCAACGTAAACGGCAATCAAAGTTATGTTATTTCCGGAACCAATTTGGAATAGACACGGATCCGATGCGGTTGGTTTGGCACCGCACCTCCTCAACACCTCACGCAGCTTGGCATACCAGTTTCTCCCGGCCTGTTTCAATCCGTACAGTGATTTTTGTAGTAAGCAGACCTTGTCGCCTCCCTGCAACTGGCGAAGCATGTTCTTGGCCTTCTCCTTGGTTTCGTCGTCAGTTCCAGACATCGCAATGCTCTCTAACATCTCCCTGAAGTTCTTCGGTTGTTTCATGAATATTTCCTCGTCTAGGTCACCATACAGATAAGCCGTTGTGATATCGTACTGTCTGATTTTTTACACCGAGCTTGGCAGCGAAACAAACCATCAATCGAATTGATTCCATTCGCGCCACCGGTGCGAACGTGTCAAAGTAGTTGATTCCATACTCCTGGTTGAAACCTTGAGCCACCAGCCTGGCCTTCCTCTTCTCAAGTGTTCCATCAGGTTTTAGTTTGTCGCGCAGCACCATCCGGCATCCGATGACGTTGGCATCACGGGGAGGATCCACCAGCACCCATGTATTGTTTCTCAGGATAGATTCCATTTCCATGACCATGGCACCATGCCACTCGTTAGAGTTTGGTCCTGTTATTGCCTCCTTGAATGGAATCTCTGCAAGACGAATCTCCTCGTCTTCTTCTTTCTTGCTCCTCCACATCGTGGAGATTTGTTTGAAATGGTTTCTTCGGTCTTCCCCTTTTTCCAGTTCGCAGAATCTTGGGACGACCAGGTCCTTGCATCAATTGAGGCGTCGTATCGGATGTTTCGACAGTCGTTCTATCATGATCATCCACTGGCGTCACATCGAAACCGAGGAAAGGTTCAGCATCTTCTCCGATTTCGGGTTGAGAGACTGGTTCCTCCACGACAGCTGGTTGATCTTTTTCTCTTGGTGATTGCGGCGGTGATTCTGCAAAGAACAGCTCCCAACAAATATCATGCTTCGAGGATTTCGGGCGCTCCATCCTAGTCTCTTCCAGTGGCTTTTCATTCTCGAAGAATTTTACTTCTCGGCTAATCAAAACTTTGTCTTTGTCAGGGGGGTATATGCGAAAGCCCTTGGTTTCTTCGGAGTAACCCATGAACACGCCTTTTCTGCCTCGTTGATCCAGTCTCCTTCTTCCGGGATCCCTGTCCAGGAAGTAAACCTTGCTTCCAAACGTTCTGAATTGCGAGATGTCAGGAATCTCTCCTGTCCACAATTCGTACGGTGTTTTGCCTCCGATACTTTTTGATGGCAGGCGATTACGGATGTAATTTGCAGTATTCACTGCTTCCGCCCAGAAGCGGTGAGGTAATCCGGCGTCGAACAACATGCACCTGGCAGTCTCCATCAAAGTCCTATTCATCCTCTCCGACTTCCCGTTTTGTTCAGGGTTGTGAGGGACTGTGAGGCGTCTTGTGATTCCGCACTTCTTCAGGTAGTTGTCGAACTCTCGATTCAGGTATTCTCTGCCGTTGTCAGACTGGATCACCTTTACCAGTTTTCCTTTCTGATTCTCCATCCTGGTAACGTACTCGACGGTAGCTTCGTAGACCTCTGATTTTGCCTTCAGAAACCTCACTTAACACCAATGAGAGTGATCGTCGATGAATTCCAAGAGGTACCTTGAACCTCCCATAGATGGAGTCGGCATCGGTCCACACACGTCCGTGTGGATCAAATCGAGTAGCTCCGTCCGTCGATCGGATTTATTTGGAAACTGCGTCCTGGACATTCCTCAGCTCAACGCCAGAAACCCTCCCTTTTTTCACAGCTACCAAGATGTCGCCCACGTTGACATGTCCGAGCCGACGGTGTAGCAATTTTAGATCAATTATTTTGGGTGGTGCAGCCATATTTGCTCGTTCTTGACTCTCACTGACGTAATATAGGTTATTCTTCCTCTCAGCTCACATCAAGACTTCTCCTTTTTCGTTCACGACGACTGCGCCTTTCTTGTCAAAAATCACCTCGTGGCCGCGGTCGGTGATCTTTCCCACTGACAGCAAGTTTTTCCTGAGGTCTGGAACGTTAGAAACATCTGAGAGAGCTCCCGCTATTTCACCTTGTGTGCTCGATTTTCGTGCGTCATCCTCTTCGATGATTTTGGTCCGAAGAGCCTCGGGAGTCGGTAGGTTGTTACGTGACTCTATTGTACACCGAGAGTTCTCGAACCGTGCCGGCAGACTGTATAAACACATAACTGTCAACACTTCCGGATTGATCGTGATGTTCATATCTCCCAATTTGTCCACGGTGTCGAAGAAATCGTTCAGATGGTCACGCACATCGCCATCGTCCGCCAATTTTTGTAAGGTTAGCCTTTTCAGTAAGGTCGCCTTCCGAGCCGGTCCCTGGGATTGGTAGATCAGTTTCAGTCGTTGCCATGTATCACGTGCCGCGACAGAATGCTTGACTTGCTTTATTTCCCTTGGAGACATCGACAAAATGATCAGCGACCGAGCCTTTTGATCCTTCTTGTCCCACTCTTGAATTGCCGCCGCGTTTGCATTTCCAGCCGCTGGTTCTGGTTTCGTAGAATTCCCGCCGACGGATTCCCACAAATCGCCCGTAATGAGGGTAGCCTGCATCTACACGGCCCACGTGTCGAAATTATCCTTACCGAGGGGTTCAATTCTTCCGATACTTCTGGCGTTCATTGTTGAGGTTAACTTCTGGCACGTTCTTACGAATAATTACGATTTGTTATTTACGCACTTAGTCACGCGCATCTGGGTCCATAACCTGTAAGAGGATATAAGGAAACCAGAGATATATATTCAAAGCGAACTGATGTGAGTTTAATAATAATAACGAACTGATGTACATGGATGGCAATAGCGAAACCTCGCAAACTAAACATGTACGGACATGGCGCGGGTCTTAGACAAACAGAAACATAAAGGGCAGGTGGCAGCACTTTACAAAAAATAGAACCGCATACTTGATAAATAAGAATAAAAATACGAAAGTTACAGCACTTGATAACCAGATTTTCGATCTACAGCTTGAAGAAGACGTCGACGAAGATACACTTGAGGAAGAGGTTAGTTCTTCTGATGAAATTGCAAGTAAGTTTAATACACTTCAAATTAGAGCTGACGATTCCCTAAAGGTTAGAGAAGAACAGATTACTAACGAAAGTGTTGCAACTGTAATGTCATGTGCACAGTGAGTAAACTAACTCTTCTTGAACTGAACATTTTTAATGGAGATGTGAAGGACTGGTTACAATTTTGGGCTCAATTCAAGAAAATTGATGATGACTCAACTTTAGATCCATCAGATAAATATCAGTATTTATTCCAGTCCACAACTGAAGGCTCACGTGCAAGGTACGTTGTAAGCAGCTATCCCGCTACTTCCGAGAATTACCCAAAGGCAGTAGAGGCTCTTAAGGCATGGTTTGGAAAAGAAGAAATGTTGGTAGAAGTCTATTCGAGGTAGTTACTTGGGCTCGTATTACAAGCAAGTAATTCTAATTCCAGTATATCTCTTTGTTCCTTATATGATCGGTTGGAAAGTTACCTACGAGCTCTAGAAACTTTGAAGGTAACATCTGAAAAATGCGAAGCAATGGAATCTTGCTTACCAAAAGGACTGCCGCGAGCTTGACAAAGGTCTACAGTTTTACTTCAAGGGCGAGATGTTAACACAGCTAGTGGTAGTGCAGGGAAAACACGACTCAGTCAGCTGAGGGAGTGCCATTGTTCTGAGCAACGCATTTTAATGGCAGCAGAAGGTTTTGGGCTTAGAATTACTGAAACGTCAAGCAGGAAAGTTATTAAGCACGCTGAGAAAGGGAGAAACAATGCATCAATTTCGGGCGAAATTTCTACTGCTGCAGGATTGCTAACTACTGCTAAAGGTCAGGCAAAATGTATATTTTTTAGTTTAAGTCATAGCTCTCAAGACTCAACATTTGGTTTTAGAAGAGAGATGCCAGCTGGTAGAAGAAAAGCGAGTTTGTATTAGTTGTCTAAAACCAAGACATTCAGCCAAGAAATGTAAAATTAAACCCAAGTGTGTAATCTATTGTAAAGCTCACTTTGTTATTATGTGTACTACATTGCCACGAGTACAGGATCAAGTTAAGTAGTCTTTCAAGCACAAGGGATGTTAAAATTCAAACACTTTTAATCAAAGTAAGGGGGGGGGGGGATGGTGTCTGTGAGGTTAGGGCCATAATAGACACTGATCCTCAACGCTCTTAAATTTTATCGGAAACTGCAAAGAGAATGAATTATCAATCATGTAGGCGGGAGCTGATTCAACATTTTGATTTGGTGGTGTGAAAACTGATGTAGTTTTGCATGATATATATATATATATAGAGAGAGAGAGAGAGAGAGAGATAGAGACAGAGACAGAGAGAGAGTCCATCTCTCTAGTATCGATGATGAGTATGGATGAAATTTTGAAGCTCTTGGTCAAGCAGTAATATGTGGAGACATTTCTTCATTGAGACAGGGTCATTGGATTAGTGAACTGGCAGCTCAGAATATAACATTAAGTGACGTTGACTATTCACAGCCAATAGAAGTATTGATTGGAGCTAACGTAGCTGCTAAACTGCTCACAGGCAAGAAGATTAATCTCAGTTCAGGTCTTGTAGCAATTGGACGAAGCATGGATGGACTCTCATAGGAAAGATTCCAAATCCACCAGTTCTTAAGGACAGTATAGCTACTGTTGTAACTAGCATGTTGGTTAGATGCTGTATTGTCAGATTTGTGGAACTTGGACTCACTAGGAATTAGGGACCCTTCCGAGAAAGTTGTAAAACAGGAACTAGAGGCTGCAACTCAACAACATTTCTTAGAAAAAGTGTCTGAGACTGATGAAGAACAGTTTGAGGTACATATTCCATGGGTTATGATCTATCCTCCTCTTATTGACAATTATAACCTAGCGCTTAAGAGAATGGCATCCACGGTTAAAAAGTTAAAATCAGGTGGGTTGTATGATGATTATCAAAATATTCTGGACCAATAGATCGCTGACAGAGTGATTGAAAAAGTGTCATTAGGCAATATAGGCTCCTCGTGTCTTTATCTTCCTCACAGACATATAGTGAAACCTGGTAGTAATCCACCTGTGCTACCTGTCTTTGATGCCTCCACCAGAGAAAATAAAAGCCCATGTCTTAATCAGTGTTTGGAAAAGGGACCTAACCTAATCGAAATAATACCTTCTCTCTTGGCACGTTTCCGAATCAACAAGATTGGAGTGGTTCGTGACATTAGACGTGCTTTCTACAGATTAGTGTCACTCCTCGTGATCGAGATAATCGTCGAATTTTATGGATCGATAAAGATGGAGAAATGAAAGTATATAAACACTGCCGTGTTGTTTTTGGTGTATCTTCTAGCCCATTTCTCTCGGAAGCATGTATTAAACTGCATCTTGAAACGACCCTGAAAAAATGCCGAGAAGGACATTTAGAGTGGCCCATTCCTTTGGTTGAGAAACTTACACGAAGTTTTTATGTTGATAATTGCATTTCTAGTCTTATGATGAACAAGAAGCTCGGGAATTCATTCACTCAGCCACCACAATCCTTTAGGAACGATGGTTTGACTTAAGACGGTGGAAGGCTACTGGATGTACTTCTGATACATTACCTATTTTTAATGTCCTTGGAATTCGGAGGAATCGCATAACTGATACCCTCATGTTGAATGGTGAGATTTTATTAACCTTGGATGTAGATAATGTTACGAAGTAAATAATGCTAAGTGCTGCTCATCGAATATTCGATCCAATGGGCGTAACATGTTGCGTTACATAAGTACCTAAAATCTTGCTACAGCAGACCTGGGAAGCATGTGTGACCAGGGATGAAGAAGTAACGGGTGAAATAAAGTTACGGTTTTTAAACTGGTAAAAAGACGCTCCAGAACTTTCAAAAATTGAGATACCCCGTTGGTTGTCTGGTTGTAACGGTTATGACAAGATGTCTTGCATATGTTTTCAGATGCATGTCAGACGTCGTATGCTGCCGTGGCATTTCTTCGAATTGATGAAATTGATTCTGTTCGAGTTCAGCTTGTAGTTGGTAGAGCAAGAGTAGGAGCTACTTGTAAGTCCCATAAGAAGATGACAATCCCTAGACTCGAATTGTTGAGTGCATCAATTGCCGCCAAGCTGTACGTGACAATTGTTGAAGACTTTGGAGTGCCATGTGTGGAAACTACTTTCTGGACAGATGCGTCTACCGTTCTAGCTTGGATTCATTGTTTCAAGCCATGGGATATATTTGTCTTCAACAGAGTCAAAGAAATAAGACAACACTGACACTTGGTCATGTATGGAGACACATTCCCGGTCACAACAATTCAGCTGATGTAGCTTCAAGGGGCTGTTCAGCAAACAAAATGCTTAGATCGCGTTAGTGGGAGGGTCCTGACTGGTTAAAAAATCAGCCAAGCCAATGGCCAAAATCAGAGGTCACCTACTACGAAGAAGAAATAAATCATCACCATCATCATCATTTCCCCTTTTCCAGTTGACACTGGGTGGGAGCAAATATGGTTCCCCTCCACTTTGTTCTGTCGTTCCACCTTTCCTCTTCTGACACAGTGTTCCAATCTAAGTTCCGTTTTCTAATACTATTCTCCACCGAGTCCATTCAACGCATTCTTGGTCTTCCTCGTCCTCTCTTCCCTGTCATCCGTCGTTCCAGTGCTCGTCTTTTTAGCCTTATTTCATTCATCCATTTGACATGTCATTTCGTCCATATTTTGTGATTCTACCGACAGCGGGTGGTATTACAGATACTTTTCACGGTAAAAGAAGATTGTTTGTATGATGGGTTGGATTCTTCACTTTATACAGAACTAGCAGTAGTACCCGGCTTCGCCCGGTGGAATGATGATAATATTTCAGTCTCCTTAATACTCAACGTCATAAATTATATTTATTTATGTATTCATTTCTTACATTATCAAACCCAGTGACAATGTGTATACTTAAGTCACTATGGGAAGGCTCTGTAAAATAATGATCATTCTCGTGATATTTGTCTTCAGTCCGAGTCGAGATATGTCGTTAGCGGTCCCAGAATTCGTGACATCTCAGTCGTAGAAAAATATATGTGGTGGTGATTAGAAATATAATGGACTTAAAATCTATGTCATTTGCCCCCAATGACGTTGAGGGCGTAACATCTAGGTAATTTGCCCTACTGATCAGGATGATATTGAAAATTACTACATAACTGACATATGAAACTTAGAAAATAATAGAAAAAGTTATTTTTAGGACTCACATTTCTGGAAAGACTTGGTTATTTTTTGCCAAAGAGCTCCCACTTAGATCGCTATCTGGTTAAAAGTTTCGTCTTGTTAAGGTTTAAACTGTACGATAAATGTCTGAAGCAATTCCTCCAAGAGAAGCTTTCAGATTTCTCAGTCGATATATCGTTAACGTTCCTGAGCATCCAGTTGTCTTTTCTTCTGACGCAAAACATCTTCTACATAGTGATGATGAACATAGAAGCGACTACTGGCACATATAACTTATCAACGAATGGGAAAAATTGATACTTTAAAGGAATGAAAGGAATAAAATAGAAAAGAGATGTACGATATACCATAACACTCGCTGTGAATTTTCTACGTGACCGGCTTACATGTTTCGGTACAGGTTCTCAAGAAGAGGAACCAGATCATTGGCATAAATGAATACAGTAACAGTAGATTAAATAGTATCCTAGACAGATGACACGCAAAGTAACACGGCCTAATATACGATGTAATGGTTGAACTTCAGAGAAATGTTTCATCTCACTTCGCAGTTGTTATTTAATAAATACTAACATGTTTGTAGCTAACATTGAAATTAATGGAGTGCGTTAGGATAAACGATATTCCTTGTTTTTCCCTCTGGTGTATAAATAAATAAATGTTTAGGTGTGCCCACTCTTGAGCAAGCTACGTATAACTGATCATGAGAGAAGCATGGACTTTCCATATTAAGGCCTGCTAGCTTGAGTGACTGTCCTTGGGCCTTGTTTATGGTCTTTGCAAATGCAAAACGTGCAGGGAATTGCAGTCGCTTGAAATCAAAAGGCATATCAGTAGGGATCATAGGAATTCGGGGAATGAAGATATCTTCTCCTTTGGCATGGCCTGTCAATACGACTACTACTGAACGGGTATATCAAACTTACAAACTAATGGAAATACACATTTTAAAAATCGCAGGCGATGAAGACTGTGGTGTTACTTAGTAGTATAATGGACATAACATCTAGATCATTTGCCCTTTTGATGAGGATGGTAATGAAAACTACTGTTGAATTGACACGACAAACTTGCAAACTACCGTGGTAGAAAGAAATATTTCAAAATTCACAGGCGATGAAGAGTTATTGTGGGTGGTGATTAGTGGTATAATGGGCGTAACATCTAGGTCATTTGCCCTTATGATAATAATAAGGTAATGAAAAATGAACATGGAGTAATTTTAAATCTGATATAGGTAATTCAGATGTCTACCTTCGATGTCTTCCAATGTCTGAACGTTATTTTCTGGCTTAGGCCTATACTCGATGCGTGTAGTGAAAAAGCTTATCGAGTACTGCTCGGGTCCAAGCTGCACGAACCTGAGAATATCGCAGATGATGACGATATATTATGATGACAGACGTTCGGGTGGGGGGTTCTCGGTCCTATTCACATTGACCGGTGAATCACTCATACTTTCGTAACACTACAGTGGTTTGAGCAAAGACGCAATATGAACATCAGCATAGTCAGCAATACCAGGTAACACGGCGGGGTCTGGACATTTCTCTCATGTCACCTCGCGATGAATCAGCAAGCTATTCTCACACCTTCCCCCCCCCCCTCCTCCCTCCACCCACCAATGTCTCACAACTTGTGGGACGTGGGTTTGCGACCACGGGACCCCAGCTGAGTCCGGCATTGCTTCTACTTAATGGTGCCAGGCTCCTTTCAGTTCTCTTTCCTGTCAGCCTCCCTTGGTCAAACTCTTGTTCTCTTCCGACCCCGATGGTATCAGGGAATCCGAGGCCTAGCGACTCTTTCACTTTCCCGCCTTAATTGGCCCTTGTCTAATCATTCCTGATAGCCTCATTCTTCGAGGTGTCAGCCTTCTTTTTCTTTTCTTAATATCTCATGTCTTCTGCTCAAGACCCACAAGGAGGCAGGGTGTGTGTAGCCCCACCACTTCTGGTGCACCCTGGATAGTGCTACATTCTCAAGGGCTCATGGCTGGTGAGATCGGGAGCTGGCAACCCTGAGGGTTTCCTGAGCGGGTCCGGTTTTATCCCTTTTTTCCATTGCCTTTGGGACGGACCCTGTCCTCTTTCCGGGAATGGAGTGGTCTGTCCGCAATTTCAAGCAGACAGTGTTACTCGCAGGGTACTAAAGGGTATGTATACACATTTTGGTTCTGATCGGTGAAACGGTGTAGATTTGTGCCAAAGGGCCTAAATGCAGGGAATGGGGTGATCTGTCCGCAATTTCAAGTGGACAGGGTTACCCGCAGGGTTCGAAAGGGTAAGTATAAAAATTTTGTTACGGATCGGTGAAACGATATAGATTTTTGGCAAAGGGCCTAAATGCAGGAAATGGGGTGGTCTGTACGAAATTTTAGGTGGACAGTGATATTCACATGGTTTCAAAGGGTAAGTATACACATTTTGGTTCAGATCGGTGAAACGGTGTAGATTTGTGCCAAAGGGCCTAAATGCAGGGAATGGAGTGGTCTGTCCGAAATTTCAAGCAGACAGTGTTTGTTACTCGCAGGGTTCCAGAGGGTAAATAACAACTTTTGGTTGAAATCTGTGAAACGGTGTAGATTTGGGCCAAAGGGCCTAAATTCAGGGAATGGAGTGGTCTGTCCGCAATTTCAAGCAGACAGTGTTACTCGCAGGGAACCAAAGGGTAAGTATACAAATTTTGGTTCTGATCGGTGAAACGGTGTAGATTTGGGCCAAAGGGTCTAAATCCAGAGAATGGGGTGGTCTGTCCGAAATTTCAAGTGGACAGGGTTACCCGCAGGGTTGCAAAGGGTAGGTATACAAATTTTGGTTCGGATCGGTGAAACGGTGCAGAAGTTTGCCAAAGGGCCTAAATGCAGGAAATGGGGTGGTCTGTCCGAAATTTTAAGTGGAAAGTGTTATTCACAGGGTTACATAGGGTAAGTATACAAATTTTGGTTGAGGTCGGTGAAACGGTGTAGATTTGTGACAAAGGGCCTAAATGCAGGGAATGGGGTGGTCTGTCGGAAATTTCAAGTGGACAGGGTTACCCGCAGGGTTCCGAAGGGTATGTATACAAATTTTGGTTCAGATCGGTGAAACGGTGTGGATTTGTATACATAACAGACAAACAGTCAGACAGACAGACAAACATTGAGCTTTATATATATAGATAGATTGTAAAGTGGAAATAGACAAGCGTATGCACCAGGATTTGACGACTGAAGAATATGAGGCTGCTGAAATTAAAATAATTAGCGTTGTGCAAGCTGAAACCTTGTCTGATTTAACAGATTCTCAGTTGACAGCTGTATTACCCCTTCCATGACAAGAACGGTGTATTCAGGCCGAAGGCCAAAATGTCAAATTGGAAAGATGTTGGTGATTTCTGTTTCCCAGCTGTTCAACCGAAGTATGGTCATCCTGTTGTATACCGTATTATCATGGATTCACATAAAGGCAATTGTCATGCTGAACACAACTACTGATGTCAAGTATGAGGAAAAGATTTTGGATCTTGGGAGGAAGACGATTTGTGAGATCAGTTATTAGAGCATGTGTGAAATGTATGAGACATGATACCAAGAAGACTGAATCTATACCTACTCCCCTGCCTGAAGATTGAGTTCGGGATGCCAAGATTTTTGAAATCACAGGGATAGACTTGTCTGGCCCATTGTTTCTGAAAGCAATAAGCAACAGCAGCTTGTGTTGTCTTCAGAGCTGTACATCTTGAATTAGTCTTCTCTCTGTCAACTGATGCATTCTTACAGGCATTTCGAGGGTTTGTGAATAGGAGAGGACTCAGTAGTGAATACAGACAGTCCAGGTGTAGATGAAGAAAACACTGTGACTCAGGAACAAGGGGTCACCCGAACTTGTAGAAAACTTATTCCACCAAGGAAGAGGGATGTGTAGTGTTAAGTTTAACTTACAGTGATTTTGTTCGTGTGTTGTAAATCATGACTTCATTTTCTGGGTGATTATTTACGTCACTCCAAGTTTATTTTCAGTTGCCTTAGGTGAGAGGAGATGTAATAAAAGGGTAGGATATGTACTTTATCGCAGTTCATCGCACTGTTATTTTCATGACCTTGGTTTAACTATATGTCGTCTTTGGAGATTGTTTGCTTTGTTCCCAAGAATATGCATCTTGATATATCGTTGACTTAATCATTGTATTACAGTTACATATCGTAACAGCTAGAACAAAACATTGTATTGAAAAAAAATAGAAAGAAAGTATTTGGAAAGTAGGCTATATTTTCAATACTATGTAATCACAAAAAATTGTGTGTTAGCTCAAACGACAGGTCCCTATGCCCTTTATCACCCAGGACAAGTCTTATATATCCCAGGGGCAAAAAGCTTAGTAGAGAGATGAGGGGGTTTAAAATAGTGCTGAGGGGATCAGCGTTGCCGAGCGGCTAGTGTCACTATTTTTAACCCCCCCCCCTCTTCTCTTTACTATTCTTATTGTCCCAGGGATATTGGACTTGTTCTGGGTGATAAAGGGGGTAGAGACCTTTGATTTGCGTTATCATATCATTTCCTAGGATTTCTAGATTTAAAAGTATAGCCTAGTTTCCAAAAAAAAGTTTTTTTTTTTGTAAATCTCCAAAATTGCTTGGTTTTGTTCTAACCATAAAGGGCATAGAGACCTTTCGTTTGAGTTAACATATGACTTCCTAGGATTTCTAGTTTTGAAAATATAGCCTACATTCCAAATTAAACTTTTTTGGAATAAATCTAAAAAAATACATTGTTTTGTTCTAACGATAAAGGCTGTATAGAACTTTCGTTTAAGCCTACATACAACCTTCTACGATATCTAGTTTATAACATATAGCCTACTTTCCAAATACCTATT
This sequence comes from Meconema thalassinum, assembly GCA_946902985.2. Classification (NCBI taxonomy): domain Eukaryota; kingdom Metazoa; phylum Arthropoda; class Insecta; order Orthoptera; family Tettigoniidae; genus Meconema; species Meconema thalassinum. The sequence continues at coordinate 180,099,852 of OX336389.2, forward strand.
TAAAAGGAAATTCAAATACAATGTTTTGTTCTTAAGCCAACATACAACGTTCTATGATTAATAGTTTTAAACATATAGCCTACTTCCCAAATAATCTCTTCTGTAATATTCTAATAATGCAATATTATTGACTAGGAGTGAGGTAAATGCCTTTCGTTTGACCCCGAGACTTTGATATTAACGGATGCTCACGATTCGAACTCTTGTAAAGTTATTTTAGTAATAATATTAATAGAAAGTAATTATTTATAGGCTAAATGTTAAAATGGAAAGTTAAAAAACTTAAAAAAGTGTTTGAGAAATTTAAGGGAAGTAAAATTGTAAAAAAAAGTGTAAACAGAAAATGTAAAATAAGAAAATAGAAATTTAAAAAAACTTAGAAATGAAAATGGGAAATGGTTGTTTGTCTGACTGTTTTAAATTTGGTTTGTTGTAACCTAGGTCATTGGGACTGTTAACACAATTATGTTAAAGATAGTTTGTTGTTGTTGTTTATTCATTGATGGGCTTCGTGACATCGTGGCTCTGTAGCCCCGTGTACTTGGGTGAGAGTTTAATTTTTCTGATAACTTGGGTTATTGTGGTAGCTGTAGGCCTACTCGTGTGTTTAGTTGTAATTCAGATGAGGATCAGAAAGGAGGAGGCCATGGTTTTAATTCAGGAACCATTCCGGCATTCGCCAGGAGTGAAAGTGGGAAACCATGGAAATCCACTTCCGGAATGGCTGAGTTGGGAATCGAACCTGCCTCTTCTATGTTTTGCCTCACAAGGCTGAGTGTACCCCGTTCCAGCCCTCAGACCAGAATTATGTTTCTTGGCAGAACCGGGAAACGAATCCAGGCCTCCACGCTGACAGCCAAGAGTGCTAGCCACTACGAGGCGGACTTTTGCCGAAGAGGTTTCAAACGGATCTAGACCATGTCTGCTATATCAAACAATAATAACATGGTCTGAGTAACGAACTTTGGGAGGGGGGCGGGGTGATGTTCAGTACTAGTGGAAAAGACTGGGCAATCACATTCTATCTGGTCTGAACGATTGTCGCTTTGTAGGAACGTATCTCATTCATAACGCATTCCAGACGAACTTCCATTATTTGATCTGCTTTTAACTTTATGTTTGTGAGTATGAGGCTATGACCTACATTCCAATACCGTATTATGACCCTTTCATCTCTTTAACAATGTGGTCGGTTTTAGAATACTAGGCTATGTAAGGGTACACGTTACCCTAACTTTTGTAGAAACTTATCAACGCAACATGCAGTCTCACCTCTGTCCTAAGAACACATTGCACCTACACCTTGTGTCTGAAGAAGCCAAGACCTTAGCGTTAAACTGAAGAGGGAAGGGGTGAACGTGCAGTGCTAAAGCTGCTTGTCTCCCACCAAGGTGGACATAGTTCAATTCTGGTTAATGCACGTGGGAACTTCGAGGAGAAACGGCCCATCTGGTGGTTTTTATTCGACGTGAAAAGGAGATCCCGTTGCTCTTGGTCACGAAATTAACGGTCACGTAAAACTACAAGCTTGCTAGCAAATTAAAGAGGTGGATTCAACAATATTCTAATTGATATTTGGAGCATATCTCGTCGTAGGTCTAGATTTACAGTCATCATTACATTTGGTTTGAATTATTTAGCTCCTATTACGGAAGTGCGGAGTGTAAAGCTATGAAATTATTTGACTAGTTGCAAACTCGCTAAGTTTTTCTATGAATAAAGTGAATGAATGGGTACATAAAGCCATGCAAATATACTGTATTTCTACATATAGAAGAGATGTGGGGAACGGCGGACTACAATAGCACTCCCTAAGAAATACTCTTCCTCAATTTTTATGGTGTTGTTAATTGGCTCATGGAAAATTACGTGAAGAAAGGAACTGACGAAAGGAGGAAATCGAGCTGCGGTTTCCCAGCTTCACTACGTTCTTCTCCCTTGTCTAAGGACAATTGCCGGTTGCAAGCTTTGTTATTTGACACCCAAAGTGTAGGTTGCATGTCGAATTTCGTTGTTCCTTGAAGCACTATGAAAGTCAAGGGGGTTAGATATCTAAGCTCCTTGAACACTATAGCGCTTTCTAGTAGAGAAATGAGGAACTTTGTGTTGGCGGAAACTCCCGAGATTAATTTTGCCATTATGAACACGGCCTACTGAATTCAAATGGGTTCTTTGAAATGCCAACATCGTATGACATGGTGTCGTAATTTTTTCCGCCTTTCAAAAAAATCACTTACCACGGCCAGGAGCGAACCTGCAAGCTTAGGGTTAGTAGACCGACACGTTGACCACTCACCCACCGTGGCAAGCTTTTTGAAAGATGATGATGATGATTATGATGATGATAATTGTCTGGGTTATCGGCCCCCGTATTGAAGGAATCTAACAGCAAGGCTCGATTCAGTACTTCACTTTTGCAGCTGGACTGTTGAACGTAAAATTAAATATAATTAAATAGCGCTTCTCTTCCTATTAGATAATTCGTATAACACTTGGAATCATTTACATGGTAGAGTGAAAATTCACTAGCGATATTGCCAAGTGATGTACTGTAAGTGTTTCTGTTCATTGCACAGTACACTTCCTTGAGCTTTTGAATGAATTTCCGTGTGAGCCTTGGAGGCTGGATTTAGACAGCTCCTTAACCCGGTCCAAGAGGCAATTATAATTGGCTACATGGATAATTCTTGCCAGGCGCGTCCACGTCGCGGGGGTGGGCAACGGTACTGTATTATACCATGGAACTACAGTACCGGATAAGTTCTGGTGAGGACCCAGTCCTATGGGGTATAACATAGACCCCGTGCACAGGGTTATGTGCGAAGACCTCAACGGAATCTGCAGCGGAGAAGTTGGAATTCGGAACGGTGGAGATTGCGGAAGAGGCAACCCAGTACTCAGGGAATAGTATGAGTACAGCATCAAACGGCAGCGTCTGTTTCCCAGGTTAGGGGCGGCTGCAAGGGCGTCTGTTTCCCATATTAGGGGCGGCCTGTATAATAGCTGGCAGTAGCTTCATAACATGCCTTTGGGAGTGGCGACCCCATCGTAATAATAGCCTAAAATGGAAATGGCACTTCAAATGATTCGAAGAAGGTTAGGGCGTACCCTGCAGGCGGCGCGCAGTTCTTTTGGTACTGGGCGAACTGTGAGAAATAGGCGACCAGTAACCGAAATGAAAGTGGGAATCATGAATGTCATGACCCTGACAGGCAAGGTGGAGGAGGTGGTAGACTTCATGGAGAGGGAGAATGTTGGATTGATGGGGCTGAGTGAAGTGAAATGGAAAGGTAAAGGAAGGAAGAAATTGAGGAAAGGATACACATTATACTGGAGTGGTGGCCAAGAGGCAAAAATGGCGTGGGACTGATAACCTCGAAACAACTGGAGGAGTATGTTGAAGTGGTCGAGTGTGTGAGTGACAGAATTATGAAAATTAGAATGAAGATGAAAAATGACATGATGGACTTCATACAAGTGTATGCACCACAGACTGGAAACAGAGAAGAAGATATTGAAGTATTCCTGGAGGAAGTAGGAAGAGTAATTTCAGATGTAGAAGTGGTGATCATGGGAGATATGAATGCACAAGTCGGAAACGAGAGACAAGGAAAGGAAGAAGTCATTGGACCATATGGATATGGGAAAAAGGACCGGGAAGGAGAGGAACTTGTAAACTTTTGTGAAAGGAACGGACTGATAGTGGGTAATTCATGGTTTCGGAAGAAAAAGAGCAGGAAAATTACAAGATATGGTTGGGGCGATAGAAGAATAAAATCAGTAATTGACTAATTTCTGGTGGAAAGGACTAATCGCAGAAAGCTGATAGATGTGACAGCTCTACCAGGAGAAGCATTTGATGGGGACCATAGAGCTGTGGTGGCAAAATTTAGATGGGAAAAGTTGGAAAATCTAAAGGAGATCAGAGAAAGTAAAATAAAAGTATGGAAATTGAAAGACAAAACTGTACAGGAAGATTTTCAGGAGAGATTGAGCAACAAATCTCAGTTACTGAAGTGGAAAACATAGAAGAGGAATGGTCCCACTTTAAAAAGGCATTTGTTGGTGCAGCAGAGAGTGCTTGTGGTAGGACGTCAACAAGAGTGAAAGAGAAGGAGACACCGTGGTGGAATGAGGAAGTGAGGAAAGCAGTGAAAGAAAAGAAGTCTGCATGGAAAGAATGGAACCGAGATCAAACAGAAGAAAGCAAAAGGAAGTATCACGACAGCAAACGGAGGTGTAAGAAAGTGGTAGGAGAAGAAAAGAAGAAAAGTTGGGAAGAATTTACACGAAGAATGGAAACAGATGTAAGTGGCAGTAAAAGGATGCTGTATGGACTTCTAAGAAGTAAGAGGAAAGAAAGAGTTACTACTAAGCTAGTAAAAACGGAAGATGGAGAGTTGTTAACACACCCAGAAGAGATAAAGGGACGATGGAAGGAGTATTTCGATAAGCTATTGAATGTGAGCAATTGTACTGGTGAGATAGAAGTGACACAACCTGACGACTCTATAACAGAAGATGATATAACAATGCTGAAGGTGGAATTAGCAGTACAGAAAATAAAGATGGGAAAAGCAACAGGGGTGTATGAAATCAGTGTAGAAATGATCAAGGCTGCTGGACCTGTTGGTATGCAATGGTTGTATCGACTGCTAAAGTGTGTGTGGAAACGGAAATGTGTACCAGAAGACTGGGAGAAAGGGCTAATAATACCAGTGTTTAAGAAGGGGGACAAGAAGGTGTGTGATAGCTATAGAGGGATCACCCTCATATCACAGATAGTAAAAATACTGGAAAGGATATTAGAAAGAAGAATGAGAAGAAAGGTGGAACGAGAGTTGCAAGATGAACAGTATGGCTTCAGGAGTGGAAGATCCACAGTGAACCCAATCTTTAGCTTGAGGCAGGTGATGGAAAAGAACTGGGAATATAGAGAGGATTTGATCATGACTTTCATAGATCTAGAAAAGGCATATGATAGTGTCCCCAGAGAGAAGGTATGGGAAACCATGGTTAAGAAGAGACTGGGAAGAGAAATGTTGGAAATGGTGCAAGCAATGTACAACAACTGTGTTAGCAGGGTACTGACCCCAGTTGGAAAGACAGATTGGTTTAGGAACAAGACTGGACTAAGACAGGGGAGTGTGCTGTCACCTCTCTTGTTCCTAATGGTGATGGATGAAATTGTAAAGGAAACAAAGGAAGCATATGGACATAAAGAAATGAAGTTACTGTTATTTGCAGATGATATTGTGGTCTGGGGAAGGAACACCGAAGAAGTGCAAAAACAACTAGATGCACTGAACGAAAATATTCAGAAGTACGGCCTGAAAATCAGTATAGGAGAAAAGCAAGACCATGGTGATGACAAGAGGGGAAAGACAAGGAAAGGGCACAGTGAAAATTGGAAGTCAGAGTTTGGAAATTGTGGACACGTTCAAATACCTAGGAAGTGAATTGATGCAAACTGGTAGGTTGGACATGGAGATTGGCAGGAGAGTACAGCAGAGCAATGCATTCTATCAAAGTGTAAGAAAACTTGTTTGGGATAAGGAAGTACCAAGGAAAAGCAAGGAGGTAATGTATAAAGTGTACTATGTTCCCATATTAACTTATGCAGCTGAGACTTGGACCCTGACAAGCAGGCAAGAGAGTAGAATCCAAGCCAGTGAAATGAAATTGCTAAGAAGTATGATAGGAAAGACAAGGAAATACAGAGTGAGGAATGAAGATGTTAGGAAGGAAGTTGGGATCGGAAAACTAAATAAGAGAATTGAGAAGAATAAACTAAGGTGGTTTGGACATGTAAAGAGGATGGAGGAAAATAGAATACCAAGACAGATGCTGGAGGCAAAGTCCAAGGGTAAGAGAGCAAGAGGAAGACCTAGAACAAGGTGGATTGATTCAGTGAAGAACAGCGTAAGAAAAAGAAATCTGGACTGGGACAAGATCGTGGAAGAAGAATCGTGGAAGGAAAGAGGAAAGTGGAGAAGTGCCATAAATACCCCGACCCGGCAGGAGCTGGATAAGGGGAAATGATGATGACGATGATGATTCCGTGTGAGCAGTGTTTATTTAACAAAACTTAAATTTATTAGAAATAAAACAGTATATTTGGATTTTCCATAGGCAACTTTCATTCTCTTGTAGGTGGTCACATTCGGAAGTGATTTTTCGGTAGTGGAATTATGCAAGTAAGTTTAGTGATGCAGAGAGTCATGCAAGTAGGAACACCAGTAAACAGGATGATGAACTTGAAGTGGATGCGCCCATGCATCAGAATATTTTCCAGGTTCTCATGTTTAAAGCGAATTGCGGTAGTTGAACAACTGGTAGAAATATACGTCTACGTGTAAGACAGATACCGACAACAGCGGGGCATGCTAATTCTCCCTATTGTTCCCGTTAGAGGAGATTGCCGGTGTGCCACCAACCGTGAATGGCATTCCAGAACACACAACCTGAGAGGATCGGATGCACTTATTTTAGGCTAGCGCCGGCACGAGATCAATCATCCGGGGGATCTGGCTGTAACACGGGATAAGGTCATAGACGCCCAAAGAAGTACACCCTCAACACACAAAGCTAAACAAATAACGAGATCCAGGCTTAAGAAAAATTCGTAAAACACCTATTCAATATAGTCAAACCCCTATCCTACTTCGGAGGGTTTGAAATCGGCTAGTCTGCAAAGCTAGTAAAAATAAAATAAATAAAGGACTCACGTCCTATCTGAAGCTAAGTTGACCCTCTCCTAAGTCCTTCATACAGAAATCAGAACAACAGCAGCAAAGCTTGGAACGTGGCACGTAAAGAAATCCCTACTCAAATACAGCAGAAAGAATGATTGTTCGCATTTGCGAATAAATTAATTCATTAATTTTGCAAGTTTATGTAAAATGTCAGTCAGACAAAAAAAAATTTTTTCTTTTGCTGTTCATAACCTCTCACGGTCACTACGTGGCAGTAATCTTTCATTTTATAATAATGCTTCTACTTCAAATTAAGGGGATAGTCTGGTAAAAATGAAACTTTTCCCCTAATTTATCAATTGGTCTCAAATTTCAAACATATAATTTGTGAGTAGTATTAAACACAATCACAAACTTACAACTCAATTGATCGAACCGTTTTTGAGAAAAATAGTTTTATTTTATTTTTAAGGGTTTTTAAAAAATCATCTTTTTGTAGCAAATTTACTTTAATGTGCTTGAAAAATTGAATACTGTATCTCATAATATAGCCAAACAGTTTTGTGTAAGTTTTTTTTGGGTATCTTGTGTGGTGAACTTAAATTAATTTTCAAAGTTTTGAATCTTATTATCGAAATAATTAAAACATATACTTATCAATATTTTCATTTCTAAATACTTAAAAAAATGATACTCAAGACTGTTAGCATTGTTAGTAGGGGTTAGCTCCAAAAATGTCATCAAATTCAGAAAATATTTACTAGGAAAAAGTTATATTTAAATGTTCAATTTCAAAAATTAAAGATAAACGCAGTCAAAGTTACACAACACAATCCTCCGCCGATCCTTGCTCTAAAATCCACCTGGGCTGTATATTGTTCCTTCTTTTCTCTTTCGAGCTTCCTCAGTGTGTATTTCCGTCAACCTTGATGAATGTTTTCTTCGTTTTCCGAATTCTAAGCACCGTTTTGCCGTTTGTTTCCTTCTTCGCTTGTCTCTAACTTTGCTCAGACGCTTCCTTATTGCTGACATTGGAGTGGTCTCTGTTGTTCTTGTTTCTTCTGTCAGATAGCATCCTTGATTGAACTGTGAAACAGCTTCTGTCACAGCTAGTTCTACATTTTGCTTGGATACAAATACATCCTTTGGGCACTTTGACCAGATTATACTACGTTGACACTCATTTGTTTACAAACGACTTCAAAGACCTTATGGAATCAGAGCATAAATAAATACCTGCATCTCAAAGAACACTGGAATGCTCAAGAGATGGCACCAAAGTCCAAAATCACTCCTTACATTCATTCATATAATTTTTTCAGAGCAAACAAATAACATTGTGACAGCTTTCATATTATGCCACACCCACTCCTCAGCTGCAGGCTAGTATTTAATTATATTTTTTCTACACTTCTCTTTGGAATTTCACAAAATCCTTTGGTACTATGAAAGCACTTACTGTATATGAATGAACATATTTAGGCAAAAAAAGAATCACACAAAAATTCAATATTTTATTTAAGTATATTGTGAATTACTTACGTATTATTCCATAAGCCATGCTAGCTTTGAAGACATTTCTCCAAGTGTTTAAGAGTGACATTACGTTCGTTCCAAACGCAATGAAACCTCGTGTTCAACTGGACTCCATAGCTTCGCTCTCATTGGGCGGCCTCCAAGCTTTGGCCAATCACCGCACGTCTTCTTCACTACGTGTCCTTGTTGACGGGTCCCTGTGGGCGGATCCTTTGGACTGATCCCTATGGACTGGCCCGTGCATTTTATCCAAATTATGTCAAAGGGACCCGCCCACAGGGACCCGTCAACAAGGACCCGTCCTCCGGGACCCGTAAAAAATGACTCCCCCTTTAAAAAGGACCCGTCCAAAGGGGCTAGTCAACAGGGACCAGTCCAAAGGGATACATCAACAGAGATCAATCAAAAGGGGTCAATCAACAGGGATCAATCAAAGGTTAAGTTAAGCTACGGCAGCCATTTTGGAACTTTTTTTATCACACCTCGTAGGGTTAAGTTAGGTTGAGTTAAGCTACGACCGCCATTTTGGAACTAATTCTTAGTTTCCAAAATATAGGCAATTTTGAAAATTGGACTTTTTTTTTGAAAAAATGAAAAAATTTTAAGTTTTGTTCTAACGTTAAATGACTTAAAGGACATTTGTTTGAGTCTATATATGACTTTTTAGAATGATTAGTTTTCAAAATATCGTCTACTTTCAAAATTGAACCGTTTTGGATTTCGTCCCAGAGACCTGGGACTTGGTTTGTGGGTAGAGGGGGTAAATACCTATCATTTATGTCAAACACATTTTTTGTGTAATTCATAGTTTACAAAATATAGCCCATTTTTAAAAATGATCAATATTTGGAAAAATGTCAAAAATTCCATGTTTTGTTCTAACGATTAAGGACATAAAAGCCATTGGTTTGAGTCTATATATGACTTTTTAGGATGATTAGTTTTCAAATTATAGCCTACTTTCCAAATATTTTTTGGAAAAATTTAACATTGTGGTGTTTGAAGCCATATTTTCAGTGTTGCCTTAGTAAACAAGAGTTTAGTGCTTTTCAGTCGGTCAACACGAATGTACCCAAAAGAGATGGGTTATGCCCTAATCCTGAAATAAATTACATGAGATTAATAAAACACTAGGATGACCAGTTTCGATCGTCAAGCGATCATCATCAGATCCATTACACTTAGGCTACAAACTCTATGTTTGAAATACAGGTGAAAATATTTAAATATGTACAATTATTTAGTTGCAGTATTGGTACTGCAACTGTCAGTGTATGCTAAATGCAGTATATATGTTAGGTGAAATGCTAAATGGTGATAGCTATCTGGAGATTGTACTTTAGAGAGATTATATGGTTGTAAACTATGGTTAAACTATAAAATTTTTGGCTAACTACTACGGAAGACAATCAGATAAGTAGTTAGCCAAAAATTTTATAGTTTAACCATAGTTTACAAACATATAATCTCTCTAAAGTACAATCTCCAGATAGCTATCACCATTTAGCATTTCACCTAACATATATACTGCATTTAGCATACACTGACAGTTGCAGTACCAATACTGCAACTAAATAATTGTACATATTGTAAATAATTTCACCTGTATTTCAAACATAGATTTTGTAGCCTAAGTGTAATGGATCTGATGATGATCGCTTGACGATCGAAACTGGTCATCCTAGTGTTTTATTAATCTCATGTAATTTATTTCAGGATTAGGGCATAACCCATCTCTTTTGGGTACATTCGTGTTGACCGACTGAAAAGCACTAAACTCTTGGAAAAATTTAAAGAATATATATTTTTTTGACTGAGAGTGGGATAGACGTAGGTGTTGGAGTTAGCATATGATTTTTAGTTTAAATATATAGCCTACTTTCCCAATTTACCTTTTTTGAAAAATTTGAAATGTATAATGTTTTTGACTAGGCGTGGAATGGAGTTGAGAGACCATCATTAACCTTAGAGTAGTTTGGATTCTTGGAATTTTAGTGTGTTGTTGTTGCTCACAAACATGACGGTAAGCATTATGCTATCATAAAAAGGGCTGAGATACTTTCCATGAACAAGAGAAATATCCTCTAAATACATTGACAAAAAACAACTTGTGAAATAAGCCATTACGAATAGGGTACCACAAAATAACTTGTCAAATAAGCCATTACAAATAGGGTACCACTTTTACACCCCACTTTTGCACCCACTTTTACACCCGAACATTACATCATCTGACATAATAAAAATAGGCATGGTTGTTGTCGAGACCGAGATAAGAGTGGGGGGTAATGAATTTATAGTGATAGGATCGGAAATCCCATTATCACTTTAGTATTGACATCAAGCAAAAATTTAAAAAAATATATCGTGTTTTTGACAGAGTGGGATAGACATAGTTATAAGAGTTGAGAGTCGATAATTAATCTAAAAGTACTCTGGAATTCATGGAATCTTAGTGTGTTGTTGTTGTTGCTTACAAACCGGTATGGTCACGTCAGGTGAGGTTAGCTAGGATTAGATTAGGATATGTTCAGGTAGTTTCCATAGTCACCGCTAGATAGCGGAAACATACTTTGCGTGTAGCATGTGGCTATTTGACAAAGTTTTACTGTGTGAAAAAACGTGCTTGTATAACCTGTGTATATAAATTTAATATACAAATAACCACTAAGTGTTTAGAACTAACATGTATAGCCTTGTATAGGGAATATAGGGGTCCTTAACAAGATAGAGTGTCTAACACACGAGTGTACAGCCTTTTGATATGCAGTAAGTACCTGATCACGCGTACTATCAATTGCGCCTACCATTAATCGCGCCTACTATCAATTGCGTCTACTACCAATCGCGCCTACTAGGACATGACTTTTCATTAAACCAAACATTTCCTTTTTTATCAGCCTCCCACCCCTCTCATCAATCTATGACGTCATAGTCATAGTCAGCCTTAAAGCAAGTCTAAACTTGTAGAACATGTCACGTGACTAAGTTAGGTTAGGTAAAGTTAGGTTATGTTAGGTGAACTGAGGTTGTACTTTGTATAAACATTGACACTGTAACTTTGTGATATCAAAAGTGATCTGAGTCGCGCCCATATCAATCACGTCTACTATCAATCGCGCCTACTATCAAGCACGCCTACTATCAATTGCACCTACTATCAATTGCGTCTACTACCAATTGCATCTACTATGAATTGCGTCTACTATGAATCGCGTCTACTATCAATTACACCGACTATCAAATGCGCCTAATATAAATCTCACCTACTATAAATCACGTCTACTATCAATTGTGCGCCTACTATCAATCGCGCCAACTATCAATTACGCCTACTATCAATCACGCATACTATCAATTACACCTACTATCAATCACGCCCATGTCTAATTACGCTTACTATCAATCGCGCCTACTATCATTTGCGCCTACTATAAATCGCGCTCATGTCAAATTGCGCCTACCATCAATCACGCCTACTATCATTTGCATCTACTATAAATCGCGCTCATGTCAAATCGCGCCTACTATCAATTACGCCTACTATCAATCGCGCCTACTATCAATTGCGTCAACTATAAATCGCGCCCATGTCTAATTACGCCTACTATCAATCGCGTCTACTATAAATCGCGCTCATGTCAAATCACGCCTACTATCAATCACGCCTACTATCAATTGCGTCTACTATTAATCGCGTCTACTATCAATTGCGTCTACTGCCAATCGCGCCTACTAGGACATGACTTTTCATTAAACCAAAACATTTCCTTTTTTGTCAGCCTCCCACCCCTCCCATCAATCTATGACGTCATAATCAGTCTTAAAGCAAGTCTAAACTCGTAGAACATGTCACGTGACAAAGTTAGGTTAGGTAAAGCTAGGTTATGTTAAATGAGCTGAGGTTATGTCTTAAAATACCCCCTCTCTACCTTGTACTTTGTATAAACATTGACACTGTAAGTTTATGATATCAAAAATGATCTGAGTCGCGCCCATGTCAAATTGCGCCTACTATCAATCGCGCCTACTATCAATCACGCCTACTATCAATCACGCCTACTATCATTTGCGTCTACTATAAATCGCACTCATGTCAAATCACGCCTACTATCAATCACGCCTACTATCAATTGCGTCTACTATTAATCGCGCCTACTATCAATTGCGTCTACTATAAATCACGCCTACTAAGACATGACGTTTCATTAAACTAAAACATTTCCTTTTTGCCAGCCTCTCAACCCTCCCATCAATCTATGACGACATAATCAGTCTTTAAGCAAGTCTAAACTTGTAGAACATGTCACGTGACAAAGTTAGGTTAGGTAAAGTTTGGTTATGTTAAGTGAGCTGAGGTTAAGTCCTAAAATACCCCCTCTTTACCTTGCACTTTGTATAAACATTGACACTGTAACTTTATGATATCAAAAATGATCTAAGTCGCGCCCATGTCAAATTACGTCTACTATCAATCGCGTCTACTATCAATCACGCCTACTATCAATTGCATCTACTATCAATTGAGCCTACTATGAATTGCGCTTACTACAAATCACGCCTACTATCAATCACTCCTAGTATCAATTGCGTCTACTGTTAATCACGTCTATTATCAATTACACCTACTATCAATTACGTCTACTATCAATTGCGTCTACTATAAATCACGCCTACTAGGACATGACGTTTCATTAAACTAAAACATTTCCTTTTTTGCCAGCCTCTCACCCCTCCCATCCGCAAAACGTGCTTGTATAAGCTGTGTATTTAAATTCAATATATACAATTAACCACTAAGTGTTCAGAACTAACATGTCTAGGGTATATATAGGATCCTTAGCAACAAACAAAAAATACTGTCTAACCTACGAGTGTACGGTCTTGTCATCCACAGTAAGTACCTGTTAACCTTGACTAGGGTATAAGAATATTGTCAGTTGACTACTGCCTGTTACAGTGTTCACATCGTGAAAGACCGTCTCACCTACCAGTCTCCAGCCTTGTCATACGCAGTAAGCAGCTGTTGGCGGAAAACAACATCCATAAATCTTGATATTTAGGAAAGTGTGTATGTGTGTGTGTGTAAATCACTTGTAATCTAATGATTGTTCATGTGACTTTACTAAAATTTAATTCATATGTATTAGTTGATATGGAAGTCTCAACAACCAGTCATGGCAAGCCATGTGCCTTCTATAAAGGATATACATATATTGTAAAAACAACCAATAAAAATGGAACTATTATTTGGTGATGTTCAAAACAACGATCCAAAAAGTGTCGAGGAATGATCAAAACAAAAGACTCCAACGTACTTACTTCAAAAGAACATCATTGTGAATCTCAAATTAATACACATTTAAATACGCAAAATATTCTAACCCAGGTAAAAAAGCAAGTCCAAGAAAAATATATTGCTGCTCAAGATATTTGTTTGTTAAAAAGCATTCATCATCACCTCAAAAAGACATGTTAGGACAAATATCATCGTTCAAAAAACCCTTAACACTATCAAAAGCAACGCAGACTCTACAAGAGGTCCCGGTGGAAAACAAACAAGAGGAATTGGATAGTTCTAGTGATGTTGAGAATGATGATGATGATGATAATGATGGTGACAATGACTATAATAATTTTGATGATAATATTGATAATGATGATGATGATGATAATTATGAAAAAGAAGAGGATGAGGGTTTTATGTTTATAAATCCATTGCGGCTTCCCCAGTTTTTAAGAGCAAGAGTACCTGGAGAAAGTTGTAAAAGGATCTACAACAAGCGTTGTGTTTAAAAATCTATATCGAACAATCGTAAAGAGATAGAGTTGAATTCAGTGTGTAACTATTATAAAATGAATTTAATAAAAATATTGTATGGGTATTGTCTGTTTTTCTTAAATACAATCCCCATGTCCCACTATTAATACAATTGTTAACCATCAACAGTCTCTATGTTCAGAAAGAGAGTGGCCTTAAACAATACACTATATCTATGGTTTGTGTACCGAGTATCATAATAATACAGTGTGACCAAGCCATGTTAAGGCAATAGTTATGTCAGGTAAGGGATTCGAACCCTTGCTTCCTTATACAGAAATTTGATCTTAAGTCAAACACCTTAACCACTCGGCCAACCTGACAGTTACTAATTTAATTGGTCTTGAGGACTTGAGTGTTTACAAAACTTTTTCCAGTATACATTGACTAAACCACTTGCTTCTTTTGAAATATAGATTTTGTTTTGTTTTACCATAACATTGCAGTTATGAGTCTTGTGAACTGGGTGTTCAATAGAGGGTTAAAGGCATTTTAAAAATCATTTTAGAAAAGCTCTTAGGTATCGTGTCATGGGTTTCAGTAATGCATTACTGTTCGTTGACTAACATTTACCGTTACACAACATTATTTTGGTGAACGTACATGTTGTTGTTTGAGTCTTTAGTCCTTTGACTGGTTTAATGCAGATCTCAGCGCCTATCTGTCCCGAGCTAATCGTTTCATCTCTATATAGCTACCACACCGTACATTCAAGGCTATCTGTTTAACATATTCTAAACTTGGTCTACCCCTACAGTACTCGTCCTCGAACCTTTCTTCCATAACTAAGTTTGCTATTCTTGGGTGTCTTAGTACGTGTCCTACCAACCTATCTCTTTACTTCATTAACAGTCGCCAGATACATCTCTTCTCCCCCACTCGTATTAATACCTCTTTGTTAGTAACCCTATTTACCCATCTAATCTTCATCATTCTCCTGTAACACCACATTTCAAACACTTCAATTCTCCACTTTTCTGCTACACCAA
This sequence comes from Meconema thalassinum, assembly GCA_946902985.2. Classification (NCBI taxonomy): domain Eukaryota; kingdom Metazoa; phylum Arthropoda; class Insecta; order Orthoptera; family Tettigoniidae; genus Meconema; species Meconema thalassinum. The sequence continues at coordinate 180,114,893 of OX336389.2, forward strand.
TTGTCTAAGTTTTACTTTCATAGAGTGCCACGCTCCAGACAAAGGCCTTCAAAATGACTTTCTAATACCTAAATCTATATTCAATGTCAACAGATTCTGTAGAAATGCTTTCCTTGTCTGAGCTACATAAGAATCCTAATCGTCTCTGGTATAATGTCTTGTTTAGCAAACATAGTCGCTCAAAAGGTCTAAGCATTTTTTGTATATAACCCAAAATAGCAAACAGTTTTTCTAAAACCCTACTCATTGGTCAATAACAAGCAGAGTCGCCAAAGTGTTTCCTTGGTAGTTAACTCATGTCTGGTTAATCAATTCCTTTCATATCGTTATCCAATTGTAGTAGTAAGGACAGGTGAACAACGTCAGTTCAACACATTGCTTTACACGCAAATGTAGTTAGGCCCTTTGACATAATTTAAATAAATTCATGGGCTAGTCCGTAGGGACCAGTCCAAAGGGGCTCATCAAAAGGACTCGTCCACAAGGACCTGCCCACAAGGACTCGTCAACAATGACTCGTCCACAAGGACTCGTCCACAAGGACCTGTCATCAATAACCTGTCAACAAGGACTCGTCCACAAGGACCTGTCCACAAGGACTTGTCCACAAGGACCTGTCAACAAGGACTCGTCCACAAGGACTTGTCCACAAGGACCTGTCAACAATGACCCGTCAACAATGACCTGTCAACAATAACCCATCAACAGGGGCCCGACCACAGGGGCTCATCAACAATAACAGGGGCTTTCACCTCAAGGCCTAACATGCCCCTCTTTGTTTATCAGTTTGCCGATCGATAAGCGTCACTTAAAATACTTTTTGATCACCACTCGTGGGTTGGGTTAGGTTAGGTTACACTACAGCCGCCATCTTTTAAAAAGCCCGCCCTCTTACAAAAGCTATGAGTGGGCATGCGTAAACAACAAAAAACAAGCATGTTAATTCATAGTGGCTATCCACCAAACACATGTCTCTTGTGTGGAACAACGTTTAATTCCATATCGGCATTCAAACTCTCACATGTTGCAATTGGAAAGAGAGATTCTCTAAAAAATTACAATTTCACCCCCTAGCAGGGGTAGGTTTTATTTTGGGGTGGAGATATGTTGTCCATTGGAAAGGGGGTGTTAGCCCGAGTTCAATGACACCTCATTCGTCAAAATCCGACCATGCGTTCGAGAGATATCGGGCTGCCGCCATCTTGTGTGGAGGAATGTGGAGATGGAGGGTGTAGAACCATCCAAAAACCACTACTTATTGGTGCTAGTGATTCTCGTCGGTCAAAATAGTGTCCGCTGTTCTAAGGTTTATTTCCATCAGGAAATGTCCAGCTCAATGCTTCGGTCAGCAAGCAAAAAAGGTCCAAATTTAAGTTGCTAATTAATTAATCAATCATATTAATGACGTTGGTTTAAATAATTCGGTTTCATGATTTAATGCATGTTTAATTCGTCGATTTAGATCCTTAGTTGTATATTATGTAGATTCGTAGATGACCATCATGACACAGGCTGAATAATAACTGAATGTCTTCACCAAAGAGATGCTTACAAAGCACGTGACTCTAGCAGTCAGCATAACACCATGAGCTAACAATACACTCCAAAAACAACAATCACTCGGTGGCTCTCCTTGCGCGCGAAAAATTACAGCGGTTCAGTCTGGCAACAAGGCTCAATACTGCCGGAATTACAATGGTTTAGGGCATCCATCCACCCTTCAACGTGTCTCCACAGACACAACAATGACATGAACAACTAACATTATACAATGGATGACTGGTCAATTAATAAACTGGGATAAGCCTCTCATAAAGTTATGTACTCCATGAAATTATCATTCGAAACAGTCGCTTACATATAGCAAGCCTTCAAACATGACTTCACCGTCATCCTATCAAATACAGCTAAACCGCTGTAACCTACGTTCCGTAGCATTCATTCAACATTGTTTAAAACATTCCTCAAGGAAATGTGACGTCTGAATCGTCAATAGCAGTCAAGTCTTGCATATTATGAGAACACACTGGGATTCTGGGTAGTCGTAAGCTCTGGGATTGACTTGACCTTGAGTGAGTTGGCATGACTGCAGAAAGCGTTTATCACATAGCACTGTGACTGAAATCAAGATTGAATTATGCTCACATCAGCTGTGATGAGATTGGAAGCATAGGCTCTCGACTGGCCCTTGTACCTTGCTTGAGAGCGAGTCTCCTTGACTAGCAAAGATTCTTGTGGCATCTTTGACACGAAATTATGTTATGGGTAACATACGAATTGGCATTAATATTTATACATCTATAATTGTATCTCAGTCTCCGAATTTCAATTTAATAACAGATTTGTATTGTGGCAGAAGGCCAGGTGTTCTTTTTATACTATACGATGTCAAGCACCGCGGTATATGACGTCAGCCCCAGAGCGGGTTAGCGCGCCCCTTTCCTACCCCACGTGATAAGGAAGACAGTGCCTCTTTGAACTGGCTAGTGACGGACAGCAGTTGACTGGCAGTTTTTCATTCGAGGCTTGTACACACTTGGAACACACAGCTGTCTTATATCGTGGTCGTGAAGTTTCATATCGCGCACAGGATAGTCAGCTCTTATGTGAACGTGAGTTCGTATTAACGCTCAAAACCGGTAACGTGTGGACTGCAGAATGTTAAACCCAGTGAAGTGTGTGTTCTAACGGAATGTACGTGAGTACTTATTTAACACTATTTGAAACCACATGGGAAGTCTACACCATCATGAAGAATGCCACTTACGAACAGTTCAACATCACATGTTAGCACAGTTTGGGTCATGCTAAATCACAACTTCATTATACATGAGATTACACTACTAGTTTCAGAAGAGTATTATTCTACTAAGCATTAGGAACAGAACACAATTAGATGAACATTACTGTTATTATTACAACAGAGCATCAAGATTTACAGAACGTGGAAAATTAATATAGCAGTGGCGGACAGTCAAATGACATATTGGGAACTTGAATTTTCTGGCATGCTAAATTCACACACAATGGATCTCGTGGGAACACTTACGAACTTTAATACAATCAAGATGCTAGCTTAATTTCATTAAGGGAAAATTTACGAACATGGATGGACACCAGGATTTTTAGATACAATTACACCTTACAATCAACACGATGATGCTGGCGTTTTATAAATTTCTACATCACCGATCCAGCAGATTTAGGCATCTTTAAACACCATGACATCGTGGGATATAGCAGCAAATTCAAAGGGCAGTGAGTCCATTCTACACTCATTGCAACCCCATGACAAACCATAACCATGACTAATTGATTGTTTTATTTTCGGATGACTTTGAAATTATGCCTGTTTTTCGAACATACTAGAGCACTTTAGGAATAAGATCTTGCTAATTTAAAATCATTTCACACATTTTTCTTCGATCATAATAACTTTGAATTTCTTGACTTGTTCTATAAATTTGTGTTATTTTTTTGGATTGTGAATATTTCCACACAATTAAATTTTGATGCGATTGCGGACGATATTTCCGAGTTTTTGGCAACGATAGTTGATCGTATTTATCTAATTGAACGATTTTATTAGATGAATTATTTATGCATTATGGATCAGATAATAATAATAATTTATTGGTTAACGAACCTAGTAATTATAATATCCTGGATTATTTTCCTGACAGATTCGAGTCGTATCACGCATTTTTGAATTATGATATATTTTGCATAGCACATATAAAAGAAAGCATGTAGTTATAATTATGCTGTGGACACTTTTTAAATAAGTGGTCTTATTTTGTGGCAACATTATGGATGCAAGTCAGGTGGCCTATCCAAGCAGAATAAAAATATGGATATTTAAAGATTGGAAGTGTGAAAATAAGAATTTCACTACTAGTAGACTATTTGTGCGTATGATGTTTGAAGGATGTGTCTGTGTAACACAATCCTCATTTAGTAATTTGTTAGATGCATGCTTAAAGTATTCGACGATTAAATTAATGCAATATTAAATGCTGTGATAGAAGTGCTATTGATACGAATGTATGAAACAGTTATACTAATTTCTAGGATTCCAGCCAAATCTGGCCTTGCATTATTAGGAATGCATAATTAAATAATGGATAGCTGACCTATAACCAATTACATTGTTGATTAACATTTCTATCTTGATTAATTAATTAATTAATTAATTAATTAATTAATTAATTTCGCTAATTCTTCTTCTTCCTCTTCTTCTTCTTCGCGAATGGGTCACATAGGACCACGCGGAATCAACATTTTCTGAGCTTTCCTCCTTGCCCAATAGTTCTTCATTTTCACTGATTGCTGTAATTTCTGTTCCTCCGACCAGGTACGTCGCTGTGGTTTCTTCTCTTCTTCCCCAAATCCCCTTGTGTGAACAATTTCCGGATCATATTTCTATCTTGTAAATTTGGTGAACCCAATTGATTAAGGTCTTTCTCTACTTGTTTATACCATTTTGGTCTTGTGCGTTTGATTTGCAGAAATTTGTGGATTCGATAAGTGAGTCTGGTAGGATTCATTCTTTCCAAATGGCTTAGAAACTGAATTCGTCGCAATCTCATTGTATCAGTTAATTTAGAAACTCTTTTATAAATTTCAGAGTTGGGTTTGGGGTAGTGTATGCCATTTACAATTCTGGGCCCTAAGATTTTCCTCATGATTTTCCTTTCTTTAATCTCTAATTTTTCCTTTAAGGTCTTACGATGTAAACTGAGCGTTTCTGAAGCATATAGAGCTTCAGGTTTAATCACTGTACAGTAATGACGATTTTTGTTGTTCCAGGACAAGCTTTTTTTTGTTATAAACATTCTTTGTGTGTTGAAAAGCAATTTCCATTTTCTGAATTCGTGATGCTACAGATTTATTTTCATTGCCATTTTCAGTGATCCATTCACCTAAGTATTTAAATTCTTTCACTCTTGCAATCTTATTGACACCAATGACAATTTCAGGTGGACCATTCTTAATATTTGTCATAAATTTAGTTTTTTCATAGGAGATTTTTAGTCCTAATTTGGCTGCTTGCTTATCCAGTATAACAAGCTGTTTCTCTGCATCAGCGACGTTTTTGGCAATTCGTGCTAAATCATCAGCAAACGCTAGACAATCTAAGTCAATACCCTTAATCTTTGGGCCCAGGCGGTGAGATGGTGCACCTGCTTTCCTCCATTCTCTGACAACTTTCTCAAGACCATAATTGAAAAGTAAAGGGGAGAGCCCATCCCCTTGACGGACACCTGTGTTTATTTCAAACTCATCACTAGAACCACCCATAAATTTAACTTTAGCCTTCGTTTCAGTTAGTGTATCTTTAATAATATTTCTTGTTTTGTTATCAAGTCCAAATTCTGTTAAAACATTAACAAGTGACATGCGATCTATACTATCATAGGCCTTTTTGAAATCGACAAATGTGATGACATAATTTTTGTTTGTTGTGTTCCGAAAATATGGTATAGTATTCTTCAGGTTCAGAATTTGCTCTGCACAGGATCTCCCCTTTCTGAATCCACCTTGGTATTCACCAATTCTTTGGTCAAGTTGACTCTCTGCCCGGTTGAGTAGAATTTTTGAGAGAATTTTATATGTGACTTGAAGAAGGGAAACACCTCTATAATTGTTTGGATCAGACCTGCTTCCTTTTTATGTATGGGGTGTATTATTGCCATCTTCCAATCCTTTGGTATTTTTTCAGTTTGCCAGATGTCCAGCATAATGTCGTGAAGTTTTTTGATGAAATTTTCCCCTGCATTTTTCCAAAGTTCTGCAGTTATTTGATCTTCTCCTGTGGCCTTGTTATTTTTTAGTGATTGAATTGTTTCTCTAATTTCCTGAACTGTTGGTGGGGCTGAATCTTGATTAATTCGGTTAGAAGTGAACTGAAACTTTTCCAGAGGGCTTTCACTATTAAGTAATTTAGAAAAGTATGCTGCGAGGATTTTGCAGTTAGCATCAGTTGTATAAGCCATTTCTCCTTTATGATTGACAAAATGGAGTGATGGAGGAGAATATTTGGTTAACTTTTGTTTGAAAGTTCTATAATAGTTCCTTGAATTATGTTGTTTAAAGTCATCTTCTATAGACTGTAATTTAATATCCTCACTCAGTTTACAAATTTTCCTTATTGATTTAGTAACAACCTTTCTAACATTTTGAAGTTCCTGAATAGTGACTGGAGTTTTATTGCCTGACCAATTACGCCAAGTTTTTTGTCGAAGTTGTATTAACTCGTCGCTTTCATCTGTCCACCAAGGGTGTTTTCTTGTTCTTCTGAGTGGTGCTGTAGTTTCGGCTGTGTGTAAGAGTCCTGTTTTAATTTGTGTCCAATTTTGTGGATCTAACTGTTCTGTACCTTTCTTAAAGTCTTCATTGCTTTTAATACCTGCTGTGTCGTACTTTCGTTGTGGAGCTCGCTTCATAAAGTTTCTCTTTTCAGGGAAAATTTTGTTGGATAATGATCAGAGTCTAAATCCAGTCCTTTCAGAACTTTGAGTTTCATGATTTCAGATATATGCAGGCGGGAAATCAGCACATGATCCAGTTGATATTCACCTAATAAGGGATTAGGTGCGACCCAAGTCTTAGTTTTAGAAGGGCTTTTCTTGAAAAAGGTAGATTTAAAACACAAGTCATGGCTGATGCATAACTCAATGAGTCGTATGCCGTTCTTATTGGCTTGTGCATGGCCGGACCATTTCCCAACCCAGTATCTATATTTCTTCTCCTTTCCTATTTGGGCATTAAAGTCGCCCATAAGGATTTTGACATGATGACTTGGAATTTTTTGTAAAACACTGTCTAGCTGATTCCAAAACTGCTCTGCTTTGTCAGGTGCTTCTTTATTCGTAATGTTAGTTGGAGCATGACCATTCACTAGAGAATAAATTTTGTTTCCCGATTTTATCGTTAAGGTTGAAAGACGTCCTGAATAAGACTCGAATGTCACAACTGAGCCAAGTATTGACTTATCCACTATAAAGCCCGTCCCAAACTGCGGACAGTGATCCATAACTCGTTAACCCGGTTTTCCTTTGAATATCCTATAGTTTTCAGAATCAAAAGGGTATTCATCAGTATAGTGTGATTCTTGGAATGCAATTATTTTAATGTTGCGTTCTTTAGATTTATTCAGGATATGTTTAAGTTTTCCCACTTTCAAAAGAGAATTGACATTAAATGTCATGAGCCAAATCCGAGATCTTGCTTTAACCTTGTTTCTATGGGGATTTGAAGTACTCCGACTTACTACCATGCACTCATCAGTGGTCTCCCCAGAATCCGAATAGACCACTTGGGGACTGAAACCCCTGGGGTAAATATTATTTCGCTAATTATAATAAAGTAATGGAAGGAATTTATGATAATTTGTTTATAACAATTTATATATTGTATTAAATGATCGTATTTGCATTTGATGAACAGATTAACACAATATGGTCCAGGATTCGGAATAATAATATTCATAATTATTATATTATTTATAACAATGTTTTTTATGAATATTCATTTAATATCAGATTATTTCATCGTTATCTGCACATTACTCTGCCTCAATGTCAGATGATAATTGTAAATATTTGTAAATTTATTTCTTCACAATAATTTAAATTCGTAATTAACCTACGATAATTATCCTTTACTTTAAGTAAATGTATGTGTGAATTTTCAGTGTATTTAGAAATATGTATTTATGGGGAAGTGAATAATGTGATACGCCAAATTAAATTTATTCATTCAAAAGCTGAAATTAGTGACAGTGCAGTGAAACGAAAAAAAAATATTGTATTTCATTTTATTCAGCTTACTCAACGAACACTGGAACATTAACTTCGATTCACATTACCCCACAGAAATTATATAGGACAATCAAATTGGTAGTCTAGGACTTTGGATCCTTGATCCCAACGTAAGCATAAAACCAATTTGATTCTAGGAGTGCATTTATTCATTTTGTTTCGTCTGCTCTTAAATAAAAGAGACCATTTTATCTTAGTTATCTTAAATTATTCCTGCAGCTTGTTCAATTTCCTGACTGAGTGATAATATCCTATTTTATTTAACAAATATATATCTGAGTCAACCTTTCTCACATATCCCGTTAAACGACCCGAGACATTAGATCTCTTGCCTGCCCGTGTTTGCAGTTGATTTTTGGTAGTTTTTCCGGATATATATTTCAGGGACTCCTAATTTTTTTTTGTTACGACCATGTACCATTTCTTGGACATCCCGTTGATTTTCGGGCCGACGTGAGGTCTGGGAAACGGGCACAGCACGTGAAAAACATCTAGATTTAGCGAGTTGAAATATATGTCTAATACAATGCTGGGTTCACATAATAAAGTCCTGAATGTGACCATTTTAATACAGGTAATTAAGTTACGTGTCCATCACACTGATTCGTACCATGAAGTGTACAGCGTAATAATATAAACTGTTATCAAAACCAATGAATACAATATGACAGAGCCTTCCACCTCGTACTAACAGCTTTACTTTGTACAAAGATATTCATACACCTTTCCTCATATGTACAAGTTCTTGAGGTAAATATGCTTGTTGCCTCTCGACACAACTAAAATATAAACTGACAACACTTGCACTCCCCGTGCTGTATGAAATGATACGCTGGTGTACTTGGGTTCATAACAGGGTTAGATATCCACTGATATTATACACGTTGAATATTCCTACTCGGAATTAGTGGCGTCAGAGCTTCACATAAACATGAAACAATGCCTTCCTAAAAGGCGGTGGTTGTAACTACATTCCACCATATGATACGCTCAAAAATGTGGTGTAGATAAAGCAAAAACTAAACAGGGTGCCTATCAAGTTAACACCAGGATGATTAGCATCCTACAAACTTATGATCAGCACATGCTGAATGGAAAGCAGCTCTCGGAGATAAGGCAAATTAAAGGGTAAGATTTCTTTATTGGTATCCAAGATGGCGTGGGTGCACCGGCGTGGTACCACCATAGGATGTCTCACAAATAAATTGTTCAGTTTGCAAAGCTGAATGGAGGAAAAACATCAGTAAACACAATGTTACATAAATCTGCCAATATGGTTGCTATCATATTACGGTTTCTACACTAGTCTACCGAGACAGTACCTTTACAAGAAATACAGTACAGGACTCATTGTGGAATTTGTATTTCACCTCGTTTTACCATGGAGATGAGGGGTTAGTCATCTCCCATAAATAGAAGGGGTTTTCCTTATCCAACCCTCGCCCAAATCCTGCCTATTTTTCCTTTTCCTCTTCATAGTGTGGCTCTTTCTCGGACATCCCCCTCATGGGAATAGTTTAAGCCATCATAGACATCATAGAATAGTTGAAATTGTGGTACACGTGGTTTGTGAAGAGATCCATGTTGAATAGAATAAGGTCGATGCTCTCACTGAATTTACAGATTTTAGACTGCAGACACATGCAAAAATGGCCTTTGGCGTCTGCCACAGATTCTATGGACACTACAGAATCTAGGACTAGGGATTTATTCTAGAACCCGTAAAGTTGTTCTCACAGAATCTACTACTTTCAACACTGTCTTGCAGTATCGTATTAATCGTAGTAAAAATGTATGGCACAAAATCGGCACTGATCAATAATTACTCAATTGCGTGTTTGATTCTAGTTACACAGTACTTACAGGTTTATTTCACAAGATTTCCACACTTCGTGGATCGAAGAAGCATGCAGCGTGGTATCGCGATGGTTGACCACGTGCACGAAAAAAAATGGATATTTCGTGAATTCGATTGTAAATTCAACACTTGCTTTACATCCACACGCTCGACACGTTATCTTACTTATAACCATGGACCTTAAAGTGCGTTTTAGATGTGATGCTCGCAGATTCACTATCACTTGAGTTCTCTCGGGGACTTTCCCCACAAAAACGTCAACCTGGCTCGACGGTCAGAAACGTGGTGTGTGTCGTTATATTCATGCACCTTAATGTGCGTTTTAGATGTGATGTGCGTAGATTCACAATCACTTGAGTTTTCTCGGGGACTCTCCCCACAAAAACGTCAACTTGACTCTTCGGTAGGAAACGTGGTGTGTATCGTCACCGAACAACGTTCCGGGTTTTAGAAGAACTTCTCAAGTCGTGCAGCGACTTTTTAAATCCGCTTTGCATATCTGCGAGGAAAATGCCTTTACCAGGGATTTAAAATGGTATGAAAAGTCACTGTAACGTGGTAATTTATGCAGAATGACAAATAATAAATTCCTATAATGTGCAAAACGAAGATATGAATGTATGCATCCAGGAATAACATTGGAATGCAGTACCAAAGTCAAGCTGGCTTCCGGATTGCGTTCTACACATGATCGGTGTAATGAACATGCTTCCTAAGACATTATCACCAGCATGAGCGCATTCGGGCTCACTATACATATTCGCATTTGATGCAACTAAATGGCTGATGGAAAATCACGTGACAAAGGGATTGAACACCCTACCTCTAAGAGTGAATCACCAGTAGAAGCAAGTACATTTTACTTGCTGGGTGGTCATGTCTTGTACGCTCAATACAACTCCTACCAATTACGAGCGCTTTTCATTCGAGTATTTAATGAGGAGCTACGCACCCACGAATGTTTCATCAAATTAAATTGCTATTCAATAACCCTGAATCCTTCCGTATTAATGAACACATTCGTATTTCCATATTTTTTTTCATTCTGTATGAAAAAAACTCGACTGTGCGCCAGAGTAGAATTGAAAGTTAAAGGAAGTTACTTACAGGTTAAATTTTCATTTATATGGAACGAATGAAATACCTCACAAAGGAAGTGTTCCTTTTATATCCAATCCTCAATATTCGCCGTGAGGGTTATGCTGACAAGCATTGATGTTGGAAACTGTCGATGACATCTGTACCTTGTGTAGCCTTCCTCCCGTTAAGATTTAGTCACAGCGATCAGAGTGGTTCATTCCCATGAAGTAGTTAGTCTACTGAACCAAGAGGTGCTCCACGTGTCCTTTTGTTAATGAAATCTTTGTTTGGTATATTTAGAAATGAAATGTGGGAACAGTGTACATGGGATTGGGTAGATTGAAATTGTTTGAATTATTGATTATTGCTTCATTTCGTCTGCCACGATTAAGGCCTGGTGGCCTTCTTTTGCATTTAACCAGATACACAGTGACCAAACTACGAGTAGAAATGCGTACCTATATTAATACAGACTAATAGTGAGCATGATTGTTTTTGAGATAGAGATGAAAGACTGAAGCTTAAACTATGCAAATCATAAAAATTCTCTCAAGTAGTTAAGAGGATATACCCAATAAGTAAACAATTTGCCTTAAAATAAGTATTAAAAATGTTCTGTGAGGAACAATTGATGCATTCCCGTCCGGAAGTGCGTATTTAAGAGGTGAGTTTTTTTAATTTAAGCGATTGTCTCGATGGGTAACGGTGAACATTTTTGTGGCTTAATGCAGTTGAGTTCACCCTGATATACTATGAAAAATGGACAGAGAAATCACAAATGTTCGGTTCGACAGATATCTGAGCGGACCAAAAAAGTCAACTCGACAGAGACAATGCTTTTATCTCTACAAGGTCTGCCTAAAATCTGAAGACTTAGAAAATGCACGACGCTGTAATCTCTGTATCTCTGGTTAAGCCGAACGACATTACCTTACATACCTATACCATGCAACCAATATTCTCACCAAATAGCCTACTCCAAGCTCAATCAAACTATTTAACCATGACAAATGACGTCGAAACTGTTAAATGCGATACTTGTGTAGAGTATGACAAATGAATTCGATAGTACGCATTAGTTTGTAAGAATAATAATATTATTATTTCATTTACGTCAGGTGTTGACTGTAATAAACGAAGAATGTGATGTAAGTTTTGTTATATAACCATCTATACTTTTAGATGAAATCAATAGCAGGAATAACAAGTCGAGTTCGCCCTTGGTCGAGAATTTTTATGGCTTTTTTTTTCTCGAAACGTATCCTACATTTGATGCGTTCGCTCTTCCGGTCGGGAATGCCGCATTTAACTTACATGGGTATAGTTATTACTCTGTCCTTATAAAGGAATATATTTAAATGTTTTGTGATAAACTTTAAGTGTTGTATACTACATACGACTACCTGTTTACGAAGTTACGTTGTAATTCCGCTTTATATCCAGAGGAATTGATACAAACATTAGAAAAGTACGCCCATCCACCATCTAGAATGCACGGGATAGTTTATCTTGCGCCTTCTGTGGAGATAGCCTTTTATGTGAAACTACATATTTGCTGCGTTTCGTCATTGTATCTGAAATACATAGTGAATTGTCGATGTTAATGTCATGTATATTCAAGATGGTAGCTACGTGCTATATGCAGTGTGGTCGACTTGTGATCAATGCAAGCGAGGTATCTTATCTGTTTCTTCTCTCTTACAAAGTTTCGTGTAATTGCGCAATTGTATCCTGAGTTTTAATAATATACTCAGCCACCATCATGAATATATGGCGGGGTTCTTCTTTTGCCTTTGGCATACAAATCCCATATATGATTGTACATTAATGCTAATTTGAGTTATTTTATCTCCAAAATACTGTAAAAGGAATTATTTGTTCGAATATTTTATAAATTTAAGATGGCCGCTGTGTGCTGAATTCAGTGTCATATTATTATTGATAATGGTAGCAAGGCTCTGTCACAAAATTTCATGTTATTGTGCTATTTTATCGTGATATAATGATATTTACGTTTAAAGAATACGCCCAGGCGCCATCATAAACGTGCGGAGTCTCTTTTCTTTTGACTTGGTCATGGAAAGACACTTACGATCCTATGTTCCTGCTAATTTTGAGTTTTATCTTACAAGGGCTATTCAAAAAGGAATGAGCTGGAGGCTATAAAATGAAAATCTGTACTGTTCTTTAAATAGTATTGCCCAGCAGTGTTGAGGCAGTTGTCCCACTGAAACGCAAGGCGGTGAATATCCATCTCATAAAATTCCTGGGGCTGCTTCGTAAACCAGTTCCGAGCGTACTGCTTGACGTCGTCGTCCGAAGTGAATCGTTTGCCTCTCAGAGCCTTCTTCAGCTGACCACAAATTGCATAATCGCAGGGAGATAGTTTTGGACTGTATGAAGGGCGTCACCCCCCCCCCCCCCATTTGAATGTTTACAAGTCCTCCATGACTGCGTTGGCTGTATGGGGTCTTGCATTGTCATGGAGCAGAATAATCCGGCGGGTTAGCGCTCCTGGTCGTTTCGATTTGATCGCTGTACGAAGGGAGGTCAAAGTTTGCGATTATCGCTGCGTATTCACCCTTACCCATGCTGCAGGAAGTCCGTAAGAAGGAGGTTCTTTTGTTCAAAGAAGGAACTGAACATAACCTTCCACGTACTCGTGCGGACGGCCTTGGACGTTTTGGGTGGCGGCGAGCCTGCATGCCTCCACTGGCAACGTTTTCGTTTTGACTCGGATTCAAAGTGATTGAGCCATGTCTCGTCTCCTGCAACCAGGAGGTTTAATGACTTTAATTTAATTAATTTTCTATTAGATTTTGTATCTCATAGTTTCAGAACTTCATTCTGTATATTTTGTATGTAGGTTATGGGAAAACATTACTCGGAATGCTCTGCTCTTGGCTGAAAATGTCGAGGTTGGAGAGACACTCCGGAAGATGGAAGAGCCCCATCCTTTCATCGCTTCCCAGTTGATGATGCGAGGTATGTAGCAATAATTCGGCTATTCTGTAATCATTTAGTCACGTTCCTTTAATGAGATTTTTAAAATTAAATTTCAGTTGAGTGATAGGCTACTTGGTGGCTGGGGAAACTTGTACTAGGCTGGGTAGCTCAATATTTCTAAATGGTGACAATTTACAGTTCTAAGACACTGTTTTATTAAATAATTCATTAATTTAGTACAATTGAATTAATCGTACAGCATGTGGGCTGCAACGTATACTGGCCTCTAGTTTTGGGAACATGCAGGCCTACAATGACCATGATAGGACTATCATTACCTAATCAATGTGCAAGTGACTTGAAGGGTTCATTACTTTTAATTTACTGTGTAATATCAGCAATACTCACTCGGCCAATCAGATACCTGCCATGTGTTAAGTATTTTGTAGGAAGATGTTAGATCTCTTGGTCCAAAACCTTGAATTAATGAAATTAGTTAGTTTTTTGGTTAATGTGTGTAGGCCTAGTGCTTCCATCTTCCTTTTTGTGTGGGGTTAGGGATACCTCCCACTCCACCCCTCCCCAAATATCAAGAAATTTGGAGAATTGTGGGTGTTAGTGAACCACGTGATGGTACCAAATGGACTCCCATGTGGATTAGTTACATTAATAACAGGATTAAAATTTAGTTATTTATTGAAAGGTGAAAGGGGCAGTCTAAGGAGTTGCATCAATCATAGATGTCCATTACATTAGTAAATAAGCTTCTGTGTCTTACTAAAATTAATACTCATTAGTTTTGAAGGAGTGTTAGACCCAAGTCATAAAACAGTGCAAAGCAGATTGTTTAATATGTTTAAGTTACAAGGTCCACATATAATAAGCCACTACAACAGAGATCCGAGTGAAATCAAACTAAATTTTATTAACAAATAGGTGCAGGCTAGAATTATTTTCACTAAGAGTTTCGTTTCTTCCATCATCACAGTAAGCAATTTGTTTTACAGGATCACTTCACCTTGTATTATGTATTTTCTTTCCAATTCACTTCCTCCATGCCAGAAATAGGGCTAAAATCTTGTATTCTGTAAGTTACTTGTAGTTATTTCATTTATAGGTTTTGTTACAGACTCCCAATTCAGAATAGGTTACTGTAATGGTGACCCATTTTTCTTTGCTTTGAAACTCGTGATGTAGCCTACCAATAAAACTATGGTACCAAAGGCCCGAGAACCCCACACTTATCTGCCAATTTTTATTTTATACTCTTGGTAATAAGTGTTAGGTTATGTCGATGATTTTCTATAACAGCGGGCTAGATACAAGAAAAATATAATTGATTTATTGTATGCCAATATAGTGGTTGATATAGCTGGTATATTTATTCTCACATGTGACTTCCGGTACAATATTTATTAAATCTGAATGAAAGCAGAACGTGGCTTATACACTTGCATCAGACATGAATGTGACTTTTACGTCCGGTACCTTGTGTCCTTGTTTCATCTTCTGGGCGAAATTACGTATTGAAATTAGGAACCCTGGTCACTACTGCACCTCATATATGTGCTTAAGTACGTAAATATGTGTTCTTCTTTATTGGTCTTTTAAGAACGGCTGCCATGTTCCGACACTGCTTGCATCTCGTTGAACCGTCAACAAGGCGCACTCTAGTGGCACAACCCGAGGCGCACAAATTGTTACCAATATCTGGGAGTCTAAATCACTGTTGATAAAAAAAACCATTTAAATTGGGGCGTGATAGGCTGTAACCATTGTCAAAAACCATTGATCTGGACGCGTTAGGCTGTAGCCATTGTCAATAACCATTGGACTGGACAAGACTAAGGTTAAAATGATCAGGTGTAGGTGCGGCATTGGCCGCGCGCAGGTAGCGGGGCACGGTTGACACAAAACCATTGATTTGGACGCGTTAGGCTGTAACCATTGTCAAAAGCCATTGAATTGGACAAAACGAAGGTTAGAATGGTCGGGTCTAGGTGCGCATTGGCCGCGCGCAGCTAGCGGGGCACGGTTGACACAAAACCATTGATCTGGACGCGTTAGGCTGTGACCATTGTCAAAAACCATTGGATTGGACAAATCGAAGGTTAGAATGGTGAGGTGTAGTAGGTGCGGCCTTGGCCGCGTAAAGCTAGCGGGCCACGGTTGACGCAAAACCATTGATCTGGACGCGTTAGGCTGTAACCATTGTCAAATACCATTGGATTGGACAAAACAAAGGTTAGAATGGTCAGGTGTTGGTGCGGCATAGACCCGTAAGGGCAAAGTTGGCAGCACTGTTTTGATGATTGATATGAACAATGCGGCCACAACTGGAATTTTGCCTGTATATGTTGTGATCCTATTTGGGATGGCTGGGTTGGTCACAGACAGTAGAGGAGGAAACATCTATTTAAACATCATTCTCTGATTTATTTCTCGTCGTTTGATAAGGTATTTTGGCTAATTCATATACTAAAGAGAATGTTATCGCTCGTTCTACTTTCATTCAATGCTACGATAAGACCACCTTGAGGAGGGGTGGCTGCCACTCCTGTGGTCATGGGCTAGTTTCCAAGTAAATTAATTCTGGTCTGAGGGTTGGAACGGTGCACACTCAGCTTCGTGTGACAGAACTGAGAAGTGGTAGGTTTGATTCCCACCTCGGCCATCCTAGAAGTGATTTTATGTGGGTTTCCTACTTCCACTCCTGGCTACTGCTGGGATGGATCCTAACTTAGGGCTACGGCTAGCTCCTTTCCAGTTGTCACCTGATTTACAAAAAGTATACACACTACTGCAGATACTACAATAACACATATTATCATTCAAATCCTACACACTTCCAAATACATGGCGCTAAATGAATGTTATTAAAAGCCATAAATGAATTAATATAAACAACACAATGATTCTACAAAAAGAGATTCTTTTAAAATGTATTTGTAGTAGGTGGAAGCATACACATATCAGCAAATTTAAGTTCTCCATTTGAAGCATTACACACTTTATCAAGTTTTTCTGTTTCAACATACAAACTTGCATGTGTTGTAGGAAATTGCTGTTCATCAGTGTCTGCCATGACATCAAGGAGAGAAGAGGTTCATTATCATGTACTATAGCCTACTGTTATGCCTTGGCAAGAAAGAAGAAAGGAACATGCCTCAACACGTACTTTTAGGAGGACCAGATGTGATTTCTGTATTTTTGCTAAGTGTGATCTTGAATCTCTATGTTATTTTCTCTTCGATGACAACTTTTTGAATAAAACATGATAATGTTTAGCAGCATTGAGTGTTTTTATAGTTTTTCAATGAAAGTCCTATTTATCCTATTCCCCTCGTAGCATGTTAGAGAAATTACTGTATTAGTGTGCGATGATATTTTTTGCTGTATTTACTGTATTTCATCCTTCAAAATTGGTGAACTGGATATATTTTAAATAGGATAGGAAATGAAGTATAGACATTTTGTGAAATCCAATTATTTTTCTGATATTTCAGCCTCCTGATGAATTTGGCACTAATTACACCAGCCTATCAATTGTAGAGTAATGACGATCCAGTTACACCACATGTTTCCTTAGCATTCTCTCTTAACATTTTTCTGGTATTGCTTAACAGTATCAAGTGTTTTGTGATATGAATATTCTCCCTTCCCAGTAATTTTCCTTTGTAGTTTATTCTAGGAAGTAATTGGTTTTAATTGGACCAATTGTGGTTTATTGGAAGGGACCATTTTTTAAGCCAGGTAATAATATGCTGTTGGCCTAATTCTAGTCACCAATGCAACATGCTCCAATTGCAACTGCAAGTAATTCAAATATGTAAATTATAAATGCGGTGTTTGGTTATGTCCTAAATGCTGTGATTGCTCATTTCAGAGTTCTGGAATTCACAATTTCTCACTTTAGTATTATCTTTATTTACTTTTATGTTATTAGTATTTTGAATGTGATTCATTTGTTGTGGATCATATTATTATCTTCACACTTAAAAACGTGCTATATTCTATTGGAAAGATTGTGATTTTCGGAACATTGAAGTGGACAGAGCATTTAGGACGAGCATATTTAGCGGAACGAAGGAAAGGGGCGGGGGAGGAGGTGGGAGGGCTAGGCAGTGTTTACAAGATCTACTGAAAGATGGCGCTACGGTCGACATGTTAGTAGTACCCGGCCATTCACCAGACAGCGCTGAAGTCTTCTGTGCCAAGATTTAGCATGGCTGTCGGCCATCTGCAGTAAGGTAATCTGTGGACCACACCGTCGTCCCCAGGCCAGGGCATTACGATCCGTTTAGCGGATTTCTTTTTAGAGTCTCCGGCTCGTTTCTTTTTGAATGACCCTTATAAACGTACCGGTAATTTGAATTGTTCTTTACCGTTATCCATTTTTAAAGATAGCTACCTCGTGTTGCATTCACTCTGTTATTTGTGTGGCTAATTTCAGCAAGGTCCCTTACATGGTACTTCTTTTTTCATTAAGTTTCGTTCTAATTGCGCAATCTTTCTGAATGATTCTCTTTTATATTTTAATATTACTTACGGTCGGGATCTTGAAAATTAGAAAGTCGCTGTTCTTTTGCATTGGGCATATGGGTACTTCACATAGTCACAAATTTTTGTTATTATAGTTCTTAAACATAGAAAGTTATTTATTTTTAAATTATGACTTTTCTGGATGGGCGCTGTGCACTAAATTGAGTTTCATAAATTTATCACTAACGCTATTGGTGCTTCTAATATACTACTCCCCTTGCAGCAAGTTTTGTCTCAATTTTGCAGTAAAAAATTAATATCGTATTGTCTCGGATGCCGGGTGGAAGCTTTTTTAATTGGCACCCAGAGGGTAGCTTGCATGTCGAATTTAGTTGTTCCTTGTAGCACTGTGAAAGTCAAGGAGGTTAGATATCTAAGCTCCTTGAAAACTTTAGCGCTTTCTAGTAGAGAAATGAGGAACTTTGTGTTGGCGGAAACTCCCAAGATTAATTTTGCCATTATGAACACGGCCTACTGAATTCAAATGGGTTCTTTGACATGCCAACATCGTATGACATGCGAGTCGTAATTTTTTCCACCTTTCAAAAATCACTACCACGGCCAGGAGCGAACCTGCAAGCTTTGGGTTAGTAATCCGACACGTTAACCACTCACCCTCCGTGGCAAGCAGTAATATCCTGATTTATTAATGTGTATACTTTTTACTACGCCTGGCCATTGAGTTGAACCTATAGAGACACTGGTCTTTCGCTTTGAGCATACGAAGCGCCGTCCAAGGTTATATTTCATTACTCAATTTCGGTATTGTAGCTATAAGGTAGTATATTTAAATTTCGATATAGCCGCTATGTGCTACATTCAGCGTGATAATCTTGTGACTAACGCATGTGAGAACTCTAATGTAAGAAAGATTCGTCTTAATTATCTCATTTCCTTCTGAGTTGTCGATTTTAACGTTCCAGCAATTTGCTCACTCACCATCTTGGATGCATGGAGAGTCTTTTCCCATTCCTTGGCCTTACTAGGCCACATACACGGTTCCACCATGTCACAAATTGTTGTTACTGTAGCTCTAAAGGGTTGAGTTATTTATGTTCCTTTTAGGTAATTTCAAGATGGTGGCTGCATGTAACATATAGACTCATCTGGTTATCACGTTGACCACAGAGGGTCTTTATATAAAACTACTAGTATAACAAATATTACACTGATTTCTAAGAAACGTATGTTATGGATTATAATGCTGCATGATTTTCACGACCGCCATATCGAAATTATTTGGTTGATGACCATTCACCGGACGCTTCTTACACAAAGATACATTTTTAAAAAAATTGCTGGAGATTCGATGATACATATAGTCATGATATGATTTAAGCTTTGAACATTTGGGAAGCCGCCATTTCCTTTCGTTTAAGATGGCTGCAAATTAAAAGATGACACTGAGGTGACCTTTGTGATTGCTAACTTTGTGCTAAAGTTTGTTCAGTTCAGTTTCATCGTGTTTGAATTGATAAGGGCACGAACATACACATGCACACACAGACAGTCACACATATATTTGGTCCTCGTAGATCTCGTAAGTCTACTTTCATTTTTTGCAAATATTGAATGTCGGCTAATAATATCTACATAACAAATGTATAGAATAACAAGAACGTAAACGAGTGACAATGTAGAGTATAAAATAAGGTTTCGGTTGCAGAATAAATGAAATTTAAAGTGAATTTAGCAGTTGTCGTTGAGTTTGCAAAGGGTGGAACAGCTTAATATACAGGTCGCATCGTATTTAGGATGGCAGATTTAGAGGAAAACACTAATGTTTTGCACAGGACCCACTCAGCTGTCTTATATGAATGAGGGTTTATGTACAGTAGCTCCGATATTCTTGGAGATCTGATTCCTCTCTTGGCAGGCAAATACAACAAATGAGTTACTGAACATCACTGTTTAGTGATTTGGTATGGCTAGGACGGTGGTATTATGGGGTCGAGTATTTCGGTCATGTCATGAATAATGATACTTGAATTGGCAGTTTAGATAACTGGCATGTAGACTCAATGGAGGAGATTCAAGGTATGGTGCTACGCTGTATATTTAAGCGAGGCCATGCTGTACTAGTGATAGGCGGTGTCACATGATTACTGTAAATGAAGGAGAGATGAGCACATCAGACTGTACATGATTCTTGCCAATGTTAATGAATGATACTGCCACATTCCGGATGTAACTGTATCCATCATTAGGTGAAGAATGGTGAAATACTTGGCTTCATACAATATACCGTATTTAACCTTAATACAGCTTAAGGATCGACAGCCTTACACGAAAATTTGATTTTTTTACCCCATTATCTGTACTCGAGCAGTTGAATACTACTGATATTATTTTTGAATATAGGGCTTATTAATTTAATTCCTAATGGCTGTTTTGTAAATGCAACGTGAGATCAGCGAGTGGTCGTGAAATGCGCTAATTGGCTACGCTTTTCCTGTTATTTATAATTAATGTGTAATAATACAGAACTCCATGACGTCTTTGATTCCATTTCCTTCAAACCAGCCTATGTTTTCCTACGTCTCTTTCACTTTCTCATTGTGACATCGGAGTGAATCGAGTGTGCTACTTGCTCCCAACAAGGTGATCGTGGTTCAAATCCTAGCTAATGTATTTGAGACACAACATATGAATTCCACTGCCATGGATTTCATGCATGTTTGTTGGTCTCTTGGTTTGTATAATTTTGTTGTTTAATTTGGCTGCTTGTGGTCATCAGCACAGGTTGCATGTATAGAATCTTTCTTAACAGTCGTGTTATTGAATCCTCTGTACTAGATACCCTCGTAGTGTAAGGTTCAACGTTGTTGGTTGCTAATCCCGAGATCCCAAGACCCATTCCCGACCATAAATAGAAATATATTTCTTGTCTGAGAACTCGAACGGTGTTCACTTAGCCTCGTGAAAATAACTGAATATAGTGTGGTTTCGATTTACAAATTCACTGCAGGCAAATGTGGGGATGGCTTCTAACTTTAGGTCACAGCCACCACCTTCTCAAACCTACCCTCAATTACTCATACACACACTACTACCGATACCACAATAACACGCATTATTAGAAGCAATCCACATGGACATATGCACTTGGGATTGATGACCAACAATGTATGTTGAAGTTTGGAGTATCTACGAAAGCAAAACTAAAGAAGCTGGCAGGTTAGAGAACTAGAGTTGTGGTGAATGTTTGCCAAGTTTGACAGTAATAAAGGATGTAGAAAAATAGTGATCGGGCACTGAACCCAATGTTTGAATTTCGCAAAATATTTTAACAAGTAGTTTCGTGGAGAACTATACAGCCTATTTTCATATATCCTACTTAGGTTAATTGCCAATATCAACATACAAAATTTCGGTTTGCTCTAAGGATTCGTAGTTATTGAGAACCGTCTTTATATTTCGGATGGTCGCCATGTTGGATTTGTATATATGTAATGAGACCAGAGTCACATTGTCGACATATTCTACACATCGAGAGCACCAATTGAGGGTCAAACGCAGGCAAAAGACCGAGCGGAAATATGCCGGTAAAATACGAATAGAAACAAAATTAAGAAAAAAACATAGAATGAGCGTCTAATATAAGGCACTTTAATATAGGAAAATACCTCAAATTATAAGAACATTTTTGATGAAGGAATGTTCAACCCTGAAATGGACATTAAAGTAATAGCGGAGATCTTTTGACTTGACTGGAGCTCACTCAGTGAAGACGTAATAGGTGACTTAAAATTCACAGTCTCCTTTCGTCAACACGACGCGTAGTACATTTTCTCGATAGGGTTGTGTCACGTGTGGATTTAAAACGAATGAAGGAGTGAGCACGTTTGTGTGCAGAAAGTATTCATTAGAATCGAGAAAATATCACGAGTGTTCAAATCATCAGAGGCGTAAGCAACGCCAGATAAGTAAAATAGTCCTACATTTCTTCTCTTCTCATAAATGGACACTTAACAATGTGAGGTGGATTGAACCATAAAAGCCTTTGTTTGGACTTGTGAGTGATTATATCGTAACTTTTGGGTACCAGAGTGTACACCGGACTAACATTTGTTTTTGTGTGTTTCTCAGTGGCGGAAGGTCACACGAAATTTTCCATATTTCTCGAAAGCAATTATTCTAAAAGCTGTGGACAGAGTGAATTATAGTCTCTTTTGTTTGAACTGCCACGATTAAGTACAGTGAGCTCGTTTCAACGTATTATTTCCAGTAGATGCAGTGCTAATAATTTTGCCACAATTTTTTGGAAAACTTTGATTCGAACGATGACCTACACGTTGGAATGGCCGATCATATGGTCGCACATGACGAAACATAATGGAATAAGAACACATCGCGAGGGGCGATGACGGGGCGGAAGATCGAGATGTTGGAAAGCCACATGGTGTGGAAATGTGTTGAGTTTTGCGCCCAACCACGAACCCCAGACTAACACTACGATGAATACGTGAGTTATCACCCCACATGCCTCTTCCATAATTCTAATATTGTTCGTTTGGTCATTTTCAGATTTAGTTATAAGGAGCCGTATTTTTCAGTGACATTCATAGGCAGATAGCCTTGGTTCAGATATTTTGCTAACCCGAAGGTTTTCTGGGTTATTTTATTTTTGTTGGCACCGCGAGCAAGATGTGGTTTAAACCTGTAAGATAGAGCCAAGCCATGTAGGCGGCTAGTGTATAATGTTTGGTTAGAACAGGTGTGAATGAATCTCTACTTAGTATAAAACGAAGTCCCCGATTCTTGGATGTTACGGGTAAACTCGAGAACCACTGGATGGATTTTGATGCGGTTTTCACCATTGTGTAAAAGATATCTCGAGGATGATTTCTGTAGAAAATAATTTATTTATGATCAAAGGAAGCCGAGCAGTAACGAGTTCGGTGAAAACGTCGTAAAAAAACCTGGCGTCCGAGCACTTTGTAAGCTTACGCTGGGCAAACAGTTAAAAATATCTAAATACTATGAGTGTAAAAATTGTTCAGCATGAAAAGTTCTACAAAAAAGTCCCGGAGAGCATATATCTGTATTCAATACATGGCCCACTATAAATGTTTTTACGGTTTAATTTCTTCCAACCATGTCCATTCAACTACTGAGGCGACAGTTTACGAACTAGCTAAGGGCGAGTCTATCATCCCTGTTAAAGCCTAGCTAGTGGGCGAACCTATTTCCCCAGATACAGCCAGCAGCAAACCGTCGAATCGTGTTGAGTTAAAACTCCTGAGAAGGGTGGTTGTGTTTGGAGTTTCCCTGGAAGTGCAACTCGTGTTTTCTTCATTTCGCCTGTGAAACACAGTCAAGTTAAGATTGGACGGAAGGGGTATTATATTATATTAAATTGTACTCATTGGCGTATAATCTAATATAATAGAATCAGTAGGGATATATACAAACATTTGTGCTATCAATGACAAATATATTTGCATTCTAGAAAGGGGGATTTGTGTTTCATGCACCTCGCCATTCTTAAATTACGTCTAACAAGATTTCGTTATAATTAGTAGTCCAGTCAGTGATTTTAAGCCATCATGCGGAGACGTAAAACGGATATAGGTCATAGTTCATTGGCATAAAAAACTGCGCTTATCACGTAGCAATGAAACAGATGAAACAAATAATTTCTCGATTGACACAAGAGAGAAAAAGGAAGACTTCACAAAGACAAAGGGAGTCATTCGCACACGTTCCTTTGACACAGGGACGAAATGTTCATGGTTAATGGTCCGATATAGAGAATTCTGCTATGAATTATGATTCCTCCATAAATTATATAAATGATGCTTCAGTATCTTTTGGTACAATGTCTGTTGTCTGTCAATACTGTTCAGCTCAAAAATGGAAGGAGGAATCAAAAGGAATATGTGGTTTGCAGGGAACCTTTGCATTCCCTTCTGACAGGAAACCACTCTAAGAGTAAAGAATTCATGAAGCTCTTACGTCATTATAATAATGCATTTAAAATGACCTCCTTCATGAGTACACAAGTAATCGAAAGTGGCTTCATCCTGACATTTAAGGTACAAGGACAAGTGTACAACTGTCGAGTCGTGTCGAGTTAAGACTTCAGAGAAGAGTGGTTGTGTTTGTATTTTCTCTGGAAGTGCAACTCGGCTTTTCTTAATTCCGCCTGTGAACTTTTCGTTCCGCAGTCAAGTTAATATTGGATGGAAGGGGGATTTGTGTTTCATGCACCTCGCCATTCTTAAATTACGTCTGAAAAGAATTCGTGGCACGTGTATCTCTATGTTACTATAATTAATAGTGCAGTCAGTGATTTTAATCCATCAGGCCGAGGCGTAAAACGGATATAGTTCATAGTTCATTGACGTCGAAAAAAAAGCGTTTATCACGTAATGCATTCATAACTGTTCCCGGGCGAAGTCGGGGCGGGTTGCTAGTGAATGTATAAAAACAAGTACGGTATGTGGCAGCTGGAAACCAGTCTGATGGCTGAGTTCTAGCCAAGTTAAAAGTGTCTATGCTACATTGAGGTAGCGAATTGAAATCAAATACGTATTCTGGCATGGGCGATGAGACGAGCAAAGAGCTTAGACAGTAAGACAAAACACTTTTCTTTTGACGAGCGCGGCACTCAATTACTTCATAAAATCATAAGGAGTTTAATTATGTCATTGTAGTAATTCTAAAGTACGCATGTAAACAGATGAAGTTATTTAATGGTTTTTCTATTTGTGACCAGAAATCTTAACCTGTGTGATTGTGGTTGGCGTTACCAACTAAGTTTATAAAACTAATTTTGAACGAAATTGTATAATAGGCCTAGTAGCTATAAATACACACATCAAAAAAAGTTTTGCATCACCTCGGTTCCCAGATCTCCGGCATATAGACGTTGACTGTGTATATTGTATCAAAGATACAGTCCCTTTGACTGTTCATAGATGTCACTAAAACTGCTCAAAGATGTAAACAACCATGCATGAGCAGGGCCTATTAGACGGAGGGGGTACGACAGCCGATCAGTTCCAGTCATTCCACCAGGACGAAGGTACGCTGCTCATGTTGTCTGTAGTTCTACCATGCCTAGAAGGTCAATACCGCAGTTCGATCGCGTCCGCATTGTTACTTTGTGTCAAGAAGGGCTCTCAACAAGGGAAGTTTCCAGGCGTCTCAGAGTGAACCAAAGCGATGTTGTTCGGACATGGAGGAGGTACAGAGATACAGGAACTGTCGATGACAGGCCTCGCTCAGGCCGCCCAAGGGCTACTACTGTAGTGGATGACCGCTACTTACGGATTGCCGCTCGGAGGAACCCTGACAGCAATGCCACCATGTTGAATAATGCGTTTCGTTCAGCCACAGGACGTCGTGTTTCAACTCAAACTGTGCGCAATAGGCTGCATGATGCGCAACTTCACTCCCGACGTCCATGGCGAGGTCCAGCTTTGCAACCCCGACACCATGCAGCGCGGTACAGATGGGCCCAACAACATGCTGAATGGACCCCACAGAATTGGCATCACGTTCTCTTCACCGATGAGTGTCGCATATGCCTTCAACCAGACAATCGTCGGAGACGTGTTTGGAGGCACCCTGGTCAGGCTGAACGTCTTAGACACACTGTCCAGCGAGTGCAGCAAGGTGGTGGTTCCCTGATGTTTTGGGGTGGCATTATGTGGGGCCGACGTACGCCACTGGTGGTCATGGAAGGCTCCGAAACGGCTTTACGATACCTGAATGACATCCTCCGACCCATAGTGCACCCATATCGGCAGAATATTGGAGAGGCATTTGTCTTCATGGACGACAATTCTCGACCTCATCGTGCACATCTTGTGAATGCGTTCCTTCAAGATAACGACATCGCTCGACTACAGTGGCCAGCATGTTCGCCAGACATGAACCCTATCGAACATGCCTGGGATATGTTGAAAAGGGCTGTTTATGGACGTCTTGACCCACCAACCACTCTGAGAGATTTACGCCGAATTGTCGTTGAGGAGTGGGACAATTTGGACCAACAGTGTCTTGATGAACTTGTGGATAGTAGGCTATGCCACGACGAATACAGGCATGCATCAATGCAAGAGGACGTGCTACTGGGTATTAGAGGTAGTGGTGTGTACTGCAATCTGGACCACAAATGCTGAAAGTCTAGCTGTATGATGGTACAACATGCAATGTGTGGGTCTCATGAGCAATAAAACGAGCTGAAATGTTGTTTGTGTTGATCTCTATTCCCTTTGTATTTAAAGGTTCCGGAACTCTTGGAACCGAGGTGATGCAAAACTTTTTTTGATGTGTGTATAATGGAATTCAAGCCTGACAGAGGTCAGTGCGAAGTTGGAGTAGCCACAGTGGGCGTTTTTGAAAAGCGATTGGAGACAGGGATCTCACTAGGCTGTTTGGGTAGGCTCACATTGGAGCTGAGGAAAGTGGTATTGGACACACTAATGGGAAGGTGTGTGTATACGACGGTGAGACGAGGGCCACTGGCATTATAATACTACGATGGTTATATTAAGAATTTAACAATCAGCAATTTAACTTTGATGAGGGAATAAACCAAAATAAATAAGAGCTATAATAATAATAATAATAATAATAATAATAAGCAAGCGAATTTTTGAAAGGGATTTAATAAAATGTTATCCTGAACCTTACTAAATGATCACTGAGCTTAACTGCTAGTTGATAATTTAATTCAATTTAAATGATGTTTCTTTTATCGCGAGTTGCCAGATGCGGTATATGAGACATAAGACATGAATTTTATCCCATTTTTGAGACAAATCCCATGTCGTGATGCCGCAGCTATCACCTTAATTTCCTCCTACTTTAGATGACGATGTACTGCAAGTAGCAGTATATCCCGAGTAGGGAGTGCTCTAATGCACCAAAAATAGGAGTGTACATTAATATGTTGAAAATTTGGGGGATACAGTGCATGAGTCGGTGTGTTTGATGTGTTTGAATCTTTTTTCTGAATGTCACTGAATCTCAACTGTGTTCTTCTTTTAATTTAGATTTTTAGCCTACTTTCGATTTTATTAAAAAACAAGAAGTTCCGTGACGAAGTAAAGAGCCTACTTTTCTTAAATTTAAGTTTCATGCCAATGATTAATCTACAGTATATGAACCTATCTAGAATAATGACGAATTTAAGTTGGTAATATCGAAATGTCTAATTAGTTCGAAATATACCTGGTATAATGTAGCCTAATAGAGCATTAAAATTGGCAGCCCTGGTGGCTGAATATATTCTTAGTTCCATCTCTTAAGGTACAGAATAAAAAAATTGGTTGAAGTCCAATGGACGTTACATGCAGTTAGACATTGGCTCTATCAGCACGCGTAAAAGCATGTTGGCTACAATGTAATGCGTGTGCTGGTCAGAAATAGCCTAATCTGAAATATTATGATTTCTTGTTGTGCCAATTTTGGACGAAATCCATTTGTTAGTATAAAAGTTACATGTATTTTAAAATTGGACCTATCAGCAGGCATATAATCATGTTGGCAGCACTGACTTATATTAATTATTCCAAATTAATCTAGAATGTCAGGTGCTATACGTGTGCAAAGTATAGGGCTGTTGGCTTGCATACTTTCTGATATATTGATATTAGGTTAAAAAAAATATAGACAGCATTTACTAACAGTTGGCAGCCCTGATTGCTCTTAAGAATACTTATAGTCATATCTGTTACGTTACACATAGCACATACGAAATTTGGTTGAAATCCAACTGATAGTATAGAAGTTGCATGTATTTAAAAATTGGCCTTATCAGCAGGCTTAGAATCATGTTGGTAGAACTGAAGTATATAAGTTACTCCAAAATTAATCTAAAATGTCAGGTAATATACGTGTGCATTGTTTAAAGCTGTCGGCTTGCATACTTTCTGATATATTGGCATTTGGATAAAAGAATAGAGCGAGCAATTATTAACAGTTGGCAGCCCTGGTGGCTCTTAAGAATATGCCCAGTCATATCTGTTTATGTCCACATATTACATACAAAATTTGGTTGAAATCCAATTGATGGTGTAGAAGTTATAGGTATTTAAAAATGGGACCTATCAGAAGGCTTAAAATTATTTTGGCAACACTGTCATGCATGACCTCCTGGAAATTAAACTGAAATAGTGTTATCTACATGTGTGCCAATTTTGGAATAGCTTCCATGCGTACCTTCCAAGATATCCAACATGGAGCTCAAATTTCTAGTGTGTTTTTTCAGCAGTTGGTAGCACTGACATCATTTTCAAATATGGTCGTGAGATATTCCGGTATACATCTTTACTCATACTAAATTTGGTTTCGATATCTGCAGCCGTTTAGGAGTTGATGGGACACACACACACACACAGCCAGACAGACAGACAGACAGAAGGACAGACCGACAGACAGACAGACAGACAGACAGACAGACACACATTTTCCCGGATCGATCTCATTAGTCTACATTTTCCTCATTTTTGTGAAAAGTAGGCTAATGAATGTAGACATGAGTTCAACACAGGGCCAAAAATGGTGTGTCTGTCCGTGTGTGAGTGTGTATGTTTGTATACTCTGCATGTCTCCCCCCTATCAATTCAACCGAATTGAACGAAATTTTGCACCTCAGTGTCATGTTATATATCGCTGCCATCTTGACGGAAACGTAATGGCGGTCACCCAAATGTTCAAAGCTCAAATCAAATTACGACTAACCTAATAATATGATCTATACCAAATTTTACAACAACATACATTTATGTGGGAGGCGTGTTCTGACCAAACTAAAAGGTCATCAGCCTAATAGTTTGCAGATGGCGACCATGTATGTGTTCCATTCGATTTCCCCTATCAATTCAAACACGGTGAAACCGAATTGAACTAAATTAGGTACAAATGTAACATTAGCAAAGATACGTTCAGTTTCATGTTTTATATCACCGCCATTTTGACGGAAACGCAATGGCGGACACCCGAATTTTCAAATCTTAACCCTCAATTCACTACTAGGAAACATGTTACGTATATTCCTACCCTGAGTCCCACGGACTCACTTTTTTAATATAAAATTAAGAAAAAAATTAAAATGCACTTGACTTGATATGGGCATTTGATGTTAATACACTTCATTACTAATGAAGAAAATTAGAAATATTTACAAATAATGTGATATTCTCACAATAATCTCAATAAACATCAAACAACCACATTTTTTCTAAATGATAAAAAATGTCAGAAACTATATAATTCGCAAATGTCATCAGCATAATTTTAAAACAACAATTACTGTTGTAATCAACACCAAAGAAAATGTCACATGTATTGTATGACAGTGAAGATCCGCAAGGGTCCTGTTACACAGGATCTGCATATCTACTTCGAATATTTTTTTTAACTTTGGTTACAAGAGACTCTACATAATAATAATATCGTATGGCCTCGGGTGCCTGGTGCAAGCTTTGTAATTTGACACCCAGAGGGTAGCTTGCATGTCGAATTTCGTTGTTCCTTGAATCACTATGAAAGTCAAGGAGGTTAGATAATAGATATCTAAGCTCCTTGAACTTTATAGCGCTTTCTAGTAGAGAAATGAGGAACATTGTGTTGGCGGAAACTCCCGAGATTAATTTTGCCATTATGAACTCGGCCTACTGAATTCAAATGGGTTCTTTGACATGCCAACATCGTATGACATGCGTATCGTATTTTTGCCGCCTTTCAAAAATCACTTACCACGGCCAGGGGGGAACCTGCAATTTTAGGGTTAGTAGACCGACCCGCTATCCACTCACCCACCGTGGCAAGCTACTTACTGAAGATCATCCAGTATGATTATGATCCATACCAAACTATAAAATAAGCATATATACTGTAAGCTCATGAATAGAAGTTGTAACATAAATATCTACCATGAGTCCCCGGGACTCATTCGAGCACTTTTGCCCACTTTCCAGTCACCGTTTGCACACGTCTCTTCCGCTACACATTCAACACCCAACTGAAGGAAGGTATACAGTGGCGGGAAAAAATTGGCGCAAAATAACGAGTTACACAAAGATTGAAAAACTGAATGTGAGTCCCGGGGACTCAGTTACTGAATTAAGGGTTAAATCAAATTACGACAAACCTAATCATCCAATCTCTACCAAATTTTGCAACAATATACCTTGATGTGGGAAGCGTCTTTTATTCAAACTACAAGATCATGAGCCAAATAGTTTTTAAGATGGTGGATGTATGAATCATGCAAGTATTATAGCATAACCGTAACTTACGTTTCAACAAGGCCTGGCCTCAACAATTCAGCTTATCGTGCATAGGGAGGTTTAATCTATCCTTAAAGAGGTGACCGGTAGAATATTAGCATATTATAATAAAATATGTAACCGAAGCCTCCGTGGCTTAGGCGGCAGCACGCCGGCCTCTCACCGCTGAGTCCGTGGTTCAAATACCGGTCACTCCATGTGAGATCTGTGCTGGACTAAACGGAGGCAGACAGGTTTTTCTCCGGGTACTCCGGTTTTCCCTGTCAAAATTTCATTCCAGCAACACTCTCCACTGTCATTTCATTTCATCTGTCATTCATTTAATCATTGCCCCAGAGGAGTGCGTCAGGCCTCGTCAGCCGACACAGTCCATATCCTCGCCGCTAGATGGGGGCTTCATTCATTCCATTTCTGACCCGGTCGGAGACTAGAAGCAGGCTGTGGATTTTCATTTCAATAGAATATATAACCGTAGAAGCAACTGACAGGTCAGGCTCACCGTTCCATATCGTTGTGGGCCGTGCCGTCCCGTTGTCAAAATGGCCACTCATTTTCCTCGTAAATACATATATTTCCGTAGCTTCCTAAGTTTATATCCTTTTAGGAATGTGCTGAAAAAAATAATACATATTTAGTATCAAATGGTTTATAAAAACGCCAGAAAACGCTAATGAAATAGTGGATTTCAACTCAAAATATGATACAGTTATACTATACCAGTTGTTTTTCAAGTATTATTGTAGCGCTCATAGCCTGGTGGTTCGTGGATTAAATCCCTGAAGGTTTAAATTTCTTTACTTCGTTTATTTGGTATTTATTGATTCATAACTACTCACACCTTATAATTTTAAGCATATATAGTGTGTATTTGCAATCGAAAATATTATATATGTAATTATAACATTACATATTCCAACGCTCGAATACAGCGATTGATATTCATTGACCTTGATCCGCGGTGGAGACTATTGTTGTTGTTGTTGATATTGTTCTTGATTCATTAGGGGTTTTACGGCATCATGGTCATGTAGCCCCATTTACTTGGGTGTGTGTAGAAGTTATCTGATAATCTGTGTCACTGTTATGTCTGTAGGCTTACTAGTGTGTGTACTTTTATACGAGGAAGGATTTGGCCAGGAAGCTGTTGTTGTTGTCGTCGTCGTTTAATTTGAGAAGCATGGACATCATGGTCAATTAGCCCCGTGTACTTGGGTGAGTGTTGCATTTTGTCTGATAACCTGCGTTATTGTGATGGCTGTATTAGTGTGTGTATATATAATTCAGGCGAGGATTCAATCAATCAACGTTTAATATCCGTATAGCACGTTGTGTTTCAACAAGTTATTACAACCATCATTCCATTATACTCCTTGAAAATGACAACTATAACTATAACTATAACTATATCCATGCATTTAGAAGAAAGTAGGCTATATGTTCTTCACTGAACATCTTGTTTTTTCTCTTCCTTCGTGGAATCCAAATTGTAATCTGCTATTTTCACGTCAATGTAGGATTAGCTAGGAATCATAACGTAACGTTAAATGTTGTATGCGACATCAACGTAGCTTAGTTATACTTATTCGAGCAGACTATTAATGTAAATTCAAATATTGTAGAAGATGGAGTTTTTAGTGCAAGTAGAATCAGGTGTCATTATTTCTATTCTTAATGGGAATTGTATTTGATAGGGATGTATTTACGTGTCACGCACTAGTTTGAATATTGACTTTTTTTTAGATAGGACTTCTACAGAGATATTTTGAAATTAGTTTGGGGGAATATTTAGAATTCACTTAATTATTGGAGTAGCCAGGGATCCCGTAGATTAGGCAGGGGATCTGAATTTTTAAATAAATTTGTGAAAATATTTTATAAGCATGGATTATTTTGTAGTTATGTGTTTTCCTCGTAGATGTGTGTTTCGGTCTAGGTTGAGATTGAAGTCTTTATTGACACACCGGAAACGGTCTGGGATGCAGTTTCTCGTGCTGAGCTAGTCGAAATACACATCCAAACCTCTTTCTGTGTGATTCCTTTTGGGAAGGAGTGTCACAGTGGCTGATACGGTTTTCAGTCACCTGGCACTTAGGACCAAACGGGCTCAGTAGGTCATAGAGTTATGTACAATTACATGAGGATTATTGAGTACGTGTAGTATTCAAACGTCCATCGCATGATTAGGACACAAGAAGTAACGACGAGAATTTGAAATTTCGCACAACTGTCATCTTGTGGTTATGAGAACGATTGAAATAAATTAGTTGCCAGTGGATTAACATTTGTGTAAGCATGTACAGCAAAGTTCCACTGCACTCGGATGGTTAAATCGCGAGCAACATCCATTATATATTTATACTTTGCGTCGCCGCCATGTTGGAGTCGTGCTCACCAGGTTATTGAAAAACCTATAGGTGAACATATGTTCATAGCCTCTATAAACATAACAAAATTCAGTTTGATTGCTGTAAAAGATTCGTAGATATTGAGAACCGTCAAAATATTTCGGTTGGTCGACATTTTGGATTGTTATATGTATAAGCTATATAGCTATATACCATTAAAGGAAAATTATTGCGTAGGTTCATTATTCAAACTTTCACTGCGTTCGCATGATTACGACACAAGAAATGAAAACTTAATTTTAAAATTTCGCACAGCCGCCATGTTGAGGTTATAAAAACAAATGAAATAAATTAGATGCCAGTGCATTACAATATGTATAAACATTTACTGTGCCATACTTCACTGCGCTCAGAGCGTTAAATTGCGCGAAACATCTATTAAAATGTTGGCCGCCATGTACGTTTGGTACTTAACAGGTTTTTGAAAGTTACATAGATAAACTTGTAGTAGTGTCCTTTATCACAGTACAAAATTCCAGGGTGATATCAGTATTAGTTTCGGAGATATAGAATGTCGGTGAAATATTTCGCATAGCCTCCATTTTGAGGTTATGTAAACTACATTAGATGCCAGTGCATTGTATTATGTATAAACATTTACTGTGCCATATTTCACCACGCTCAGAGGGTTAAATCACAAGTAAAGTCTATTTAAAAGTCACAATTTCGCTTGGCCGCCATGTTGGTCTTGTAGTTATCAGGATTTTGAAAGTCCCATAGGTGAACGTCTAGTAGTGTCCTTTATCACCGTACAAAATTTCAGGGTGATATCGGTAATAGTTTCGGAGATATTGAATGCTGGTGAAATATTTCGCACACCCGCCATGTTGGATTGGTGAAAAGTAATAAAACTTGAAGGGCACGGTCATGGCCGGCCAAAATGATGCTATGACCTCAATGAGTTTCTTTGAAATATATCCAGCCGTATAGAAGTTAGACGGGGATACACACACAGACACACACATATACGCACACACTTTCACACACTCGGACAAAAGGTGATCTCATAAGCCTATATTTTCATAAAATGAAAATAGGCTAAAAATTAAAAATATAAAATAATACAAAACATATACAAGGAATACAGGGGATGATAGCTGTAATCTATAATTTTACTGATATGATTTTCGAAACAGTGGCATGCACGAAAGCAACATGATGGTCACGTGATTTCTTTATGAATTCATTTTACTTTTTTCGGGGCCTACCCTACAGTAGCTATACACCTGAAATTTTGTACCATGAGAAAGTAAATAAGTTTATTTATATGGCACATGAAACCATGACAAACTCAAATACAGAATGGTGGGCGTGTGACTTTTCTAATTTCAAATGCCAATTCTCATTTTCCATTACTGGTAAATAGTTATTTAAAGTTTAACATACTGGCCTCATCATAAACTGAATGGTTAAGACCATCAGGCCTGTTCCATCTCCAGATTTATTTGGTCCATCGATCTCTTCTTTGGTCTACCAATTGTTCTTCTACCACTTGCTTGGCAAGAAAAGATTTGTGGCGGAATCCCTGAACTTTCTTTTCTTAATAAATGTAGGTACCAAGAAATTCTGTAAATTTCAATGTTATTTATAACATTAGGAACATGATATTGCTGTCGGATATCTGTACTACGTAGGTATACTGTTGGTCTAACAGTGTAAAGCCAGCCAGAGGTCACATCAGACGCGTCTCTAGTTTGTATTCTCTCACAGATAGTGAGTAATACATTAGGGTTGGGATACCGTAGTCATTGTTTTATAGTATTTCAGAACTGTTTCAGTTCTCGCGTCTTTTTGATCCTAACGACCAATATTTGAAATCAATGTAATTTCGCTTTTGCATCTATTGGTCTAAAAAAATAGATCCAACTAGTATTCATATTCATATTCATATTCATTCATTTATTTGCAATGGGGGGTGTGTCCCCCGGTGGCAAATTGTATATAAATAACAAATAAATAATTATACATAACAATTCAATAACAATTATACAACAATTAAACTGGAGTATTTACACAAATAGTCAGTCTTTTCTTAAACACACCTATATGTTTGGGAAAAGGCTCTAAGACTGCGGCAGGTAGAGAGTTCCAGTTATCAATGGCACGGTTTACAAAAGAATATTTACCATAATTTGTTCGCTGTGGTCGGCCCTTAACTTTGAAAGGATGATCGCTCCTACCCATGTAAGTGGGCTTTCCCAATCGTTTGCTAAGCTCACCCCATGCTGGTTGATTTGTATACGTGTTGTACATAGCGTAGAGTCTAGATTTCATCCTCCTAGCCTCCAGTGATTCCCACCCAAGTTTCTTTAACATAGGCTCACACTGCTCCTGGGATTAAAGTCACTGAGCACAAATCTAGCGGCCTTTCTTTGTACCATTTCCAACTCATTGATGAGCCCCACTTGATATGGATCCCAACCCGCCGAGGCATATTCCAGAATAGGTCTTACAAGTGACAAATAGCCTAATTCTTTAGCAGAGGTACTACTTCCTTTTAATACCCTCATTACAAAGTGCAGGGATTTGTAAGCATTTGAAACTACACATCCAACATGACTACTCCATTTCATATCATTCCTTACGTGAACGCCCAAATATTTGCAAGAATCTTCTTCCACAAGTATTTCCGAGCCAATGTTATATTGAAAATCCTGCTTTCGCACTTTCCCTATTTTTAAGAGACTACATTTTCTTGTGTTTATTTTCATTTTATTTACAATCGCCCACTTATAGACCAGATTCAGGTCCTCTTGAAGCACTGCATTGTCTTGTGAGTCATGTATCTTTCGATATATTACACAATCATCCGCAAACAATCGACAGTCACTACGAATCCCATTTGGTAAGTCATTTATAAACGCCAAAAATAACAAAGTTCCGATTACGCTGCCCTGAGGGATACCCAACGTTACGGTAATTTCATCCGAGAATATGCCTTCGACTTTCACTTTCTGAGAACGACCCGTCAAAAATTCTTGGATCCATAAAATTACTCTTCTATCAATCTTCGTCGAAGCTAATTTATGGAGTAGCATGTCATGCGGAACGACATCAAATGCCTTCGCAAAATCTATAACCACGGCGTCGACTGAAACTCCATGGTCTAACGATTCGCTAATGTCTTGAAAAAGTGATAGCATCTGACTCTCGCATGAGTAACCTTTCCGAAATCCATGTTGCCTATCATTAAACCATGATAATGTTTCCCACTGTTCCCTCAAGTAGTCGCAAATGAGATGCTCCATCTGTTTACAAACGACGGACGTAAGGCTAACCGGCCTGTAGTTGCCCAATTCAAGTCTGCTCCCTCCCTTAAATATTGGGACTACCGTAGCTCTTTTCCAGTCATCTGGGATTTGCGCATTGTTTATGGACACATTAAACATCACCTCCAAGTATCGTGCCACGGCCCTACCTCCTAGTTTAAGTACTTCACTAACAATATTATCAGGACCCTTTGATACATTGAAACGTAGTTTTTGTATTAGCTTTACAATTGCGCTGACTGGTTTATTTGGAACAGGAGGACCCCTGATTCGTCGTTAAGGTCCAACACACAGCTATTGGATTTATTGAACACACTACCGTAAAAGACATTTAATTCATTAGCAATGGCCTGTTTCTCAGTAATTAATTTACCGTCACCGGACATTATCATCGACAAATTATTTGAATTTCCCTTTCTTCTCCTAACATAACTGTAAATTTTTTTCCACCCATCACCTCCCGAACCAAGTAAACCTTGCATATAACTGTCATGAGCAGCCCTCTTTTTTAAGACGAGCTCTCTTGATAAGGACTTAAATTTCAACCTATACTTGTCACTATCATGTCTTTTATTGCATAATTTCCTAATTTTCCGTTTTAGACTCCTAATTTCTCGTGTGTAATACTCAGGACCTGGGTTTTGTTTCAGCAATTTAAATGGGACAATTTTATCAACAGCGCTATTTAAAATTTTCAAAAAGTTAGTCCACAGGATATTAATGTGATTTCCTTCCGATGCCCATCCTACAAATAGCTCATTCAAATACCCCTGAAACTTGCCCTGATCCGCCATGCGATACTGGAATATGATCTTTTTTGCTACATCAGAGTCTAATTTTGTAATGTCACCATATCTAATATTTAATTCAACCCCAGAATGGTCACTAATTCCTGGTACTTTCAGACAGTTAATATACAGCTCTACAGGCCTTACGAGATAAACATCTAAGGTATTATTGTCTCTAGTTGGGAAGTCAACTACTTGGGAAAATCCCCCCTCCCTTAAGAATTTGTTTGCAGCGCTCTGAGCTTGACCACAGCTAGTTGACTCACCAGACCAGTCTACTTTGGGGAGGTTTAAATCTCCGGCAATTATTATGCTCTTTTTCATAGCATTACCCGTACAAGTTTTATCATACAGTGTTTCGAGGAGAGAAAGTTTATCTTTCGGTGCTCTATACGCCCCTATCACCTGAAGAGGGAATTTATTTCCTTTATCCGAAATTTGTACACATAACATTTCATGATCCATATCAGCCCACTTTAAGAAACTAGCTATATTTTTGCGCACACAAATAAATAGCCCACCACCTCGCTTCCCCCGATCCCTTCTGTACATCTCGTAGGTCCCTTGAATTATTTCGCTACTAATTATGCCCTCATATAACCAAGATTCAGTTGCAATGACAATGTCCGGAGAATACGTCTCTACAAGATTCCAAAATTCAATTAATTTATTTCCTAATCTCTGACAATTAACCTGCAGTAATCTTAGAGTCTTACCTCCGCAGCAAATATCTCGAAATAGCTCCTTCTGTTCCCATCGGCTGGCAACCTCTGGACCTGCTCCTCCTCACAAAAGCCGGCACGAACCGATGACCCTGTCATGTAGGCTCCCTAGATTGAAATCGCCCCGTCGATTTAGATGCAGCCCGTCTCGGGCGAAGTCACGGCCACCAATCCAGCAGTCAGCTTCTACGTACACTAATCCCAGTTGTGCACATACCCAGTCCATGCGGTCATTTACAGTCTTAACTCGCCTCAACGGAACATCTCCCCGCCGAACAATGCCACTCATTATAATTTTTGCATTTCTAAACTTGCTTTTAGCTTTTCTGCCTAGTTCGTAGAGCTCCCCCATGATGTAATCAGCTGTAGCCCACTTCTTCAAATCGTTCGTCCCACCACGGAGCAACAACACCTTAACTTTGCCACAGTCCTCTACATTTGCTTCTTCCACTTGTTGGGCAAGCTGGTCAATCTTAATCCCCGGGTAACACCGCACTTTCGCACCTGATTTCCTCGAGATATTCGCACTCCTCGTATCATAGAATCACCCATTATGATAACGTCATCCTCAGTTTGCTCCTGCACGCCCTCTTCCACACTGATCCCAGTAGAAAGCCGTTCAGTCACATCCTTCACCGTTTCTTCTGATTCACGAAGCTTTGCTCTAAGTTCCTGTATTATTTGATCCCTTGCTTTGATTTGCACCCTCAAACTGTCCGGCGTATCACATACTTTACAAAACCAATTTCCGACATCACAATCCTCCTTCTTGACCTTAATACAGCCGAAGTGAAACCATTTCTCACATAGTCCACACTCAACACCATTCTTCAATGTTTTACTGCACGTCGAACACTTTAAAGATGCAACTGGATCATTTGCCTGATTCACATTTGGAGTAACAGGCCCTGGATTCACTTCCACTCCACCAATAACTAACAACGCAGCTATCACTAGGGCTATAAATCACAAGTTACTAGGTCCCGTACGCACACACAAACACCGGAAATCCCGACTACCCTTCGCATACCACAGCCCGATCCTTGCCCGATAACACTCCAGAGAACACCCCATTTCAGCACACCTGAGAGCTCGGGAAAAACACGACCTTTCACTTTGACTGCCAACTGATCAGGTAATTAAAGGAGGAGACTTGTCCAAGAGTCGCCCAGTTGCAAAGAGCAGTATGTCCTGATAAACAAAATGTTCAGGAGAGACCAAAACTGATATGTTGAGTCCCGGAAAAGGAAATAGGTTCGCATTTCTTCCATTAACCTTGTGCATGACTCTACATTTAATACACCAACTTTGGAAAATGTTGGGCGGAAGGGTATTGTGTAAAAATTAGAAATAAATTTGGACATACGCCCTTTTGCAACCCGATTGTGGACATGCTGCCTTTTGCAACGGGAGAGCTGTAAGGCCAAGAGCGGGGAAGTGCAAATAATGAAGATAGTTGTCATAATATATTCTATATTAGAAGTATGAAAGTACAACCATCATGAAACTAAGAGATAATCATCTGGTGAAGACCCTCTTGGTTGATAATCATCTCAGATTCCTTCATTATCTTCATTTATGCCACCAAAGTCGGAAGGCGCATCTTCAACCTCCTCATCGTTTGGATCTTCGATGACATCTCTGAAATAATGAAGCTCCGGCAAACTTCTCCAAATCTCTTCGTTGTGCTTGAGAAGTAGATTTGCGACGTCACTCTTCTTGGATGGTTTAATTAGCACGCCGGTCGGGATCAAACCTGGGTTGATGGAACTTACAGTACACACCCCTTTGCCACACCAATATTTAGTTCGTAATTGGGTTCTCCTTTGAGTAGAATGCTTCCTTGTGCCGATTTTGTTAGAATGAGGCGCTTCATGGGTGCGAACTGGAAGCGCCAAACAGCAGGTGGTTTGATAACACCTTTAAGAGCTACCTTCCAGTCATAGACCTTACAACCGTTTTCAGAAGAGACGCGAATTACTGTGCCAATTGTTTTGAAAATCTCTAGGTACTCCTCCACATTTATAATAGTCGTCTTCTTAATTATTTTCTCAACACGACCAAAAATGCGGTCAGGAGGGATAAAAGAATGACCAACTTGTGGATATTGTTTTATCCCTTGGTTGGGGGTGGGAAAAACACGGTAGTGTAACTTGTGCTAATTTTGAAGGTGCTTCTAGATGAGAGTAGTTTCCCGTAATCGGGAGAGACTACTAGTGTAGTGTGTTGGTGTAAATGCTTAAGCTAATATGAAAAAACAAATATGAAATACAATTTGTGAAGTGTACAAATGTTTGGGGTAAATGTTTACAAAAATAAAGGAGTCTGAGCACAAACTAGTTCTCACCTGGTGAAGAGCTGGAACGGACGTCGGGCAGGGCCGCTGGCGAAGAACAGAACAGAACAGATAATCCCTCCTGTCCAGGTTCCACTCTTATACGTTTCGGCGCTGCTTGGTCAGCATTGCATCAGTGTAGCTGCCCCAGATAGTTGTTAGTGTAAATGTTTGTGTGGGTTTTGCAATCCGTTGGCCGACCTCCTAGGCTTAGGTGGTCGCCGCTTGCTGTGTAGAGATATGTTCTGGAATTATAATGTTTCCAGTTGGGGTGGTTTTGGTAGAAGATGGAGGGGTGGCTCTCAGGGGGTACTGACCCCCAGGCTGTACAATATGTATGGACAATGGTTGTTACCCCAGGACATTCACTAAGAAACTTTGCTAACATTCCAACCATCACGTGGTTCCTATTCTGACCGCCACATCCGTCTGAGAAAAGGCGGATCGTGTGGATGCCAGTAAGGTCAGTGTTCTTTAAACGGTCATACACACAAGATGCTATTTCATTAGAACCTTTCTTGTGTTCATTTTCAAGCCATACATACATAAACG
Organism: Meconema thalassinum; assembly: GCA_946902985.2. Classification (NCBI taxonomy): domain Eukaryota; kingdom Metazoa; phylum Arthropoda; class Insecta; order Orthoptera; family Tettigoniidae; genus Meconema; species Meconema thalassinum. The sequence goes on from OX336389.2 coordinate 180,155,461, forward strand.
TACTCTCCTTAGTTTGTGCTGCTTTGGAGGTACCACAACACATGGTAAGTTGTGAACATATAATTGGCGTGAAAAATATGCACTTCGGTCAGGCACCTTTGGCAACACCTGATTTTTTGGCAGTGAAATGAATATGTTAGTTCCCCATCCTTCTCAGTTTGCAGGTGTTGATAAAATGCTGCAGCTTTCAATATGTGCAGCTTTAACTGGACGCTTAAATCGTCCTTTACCACCAAATCTCGTGTTATCTTAAGTTTCTCATTCAAAGCAATACAAGTAGAGCAACAGTCTGTTGGTGGAAAACCAAACCCTAAATTATACTCATTATTGAATATAGTTCTAAAGAACTCATATTTGACAGACAGCGTTGCCTTTTCATTATGCATGTGCCAAAGGGAAGATATTGTTAAATCGCTGGACAGGTATTAGCGGGTCACATTCTTGCCACGGCAATAATGGGATTGAATTGGTTGCAACTTTTCAAAAAATCCTTTCACTGCTGCTCGATGCTGTTCAAATCTCCCCTCACATCTGTTACCTCCACGGTTTTCTTTAGGAGAAGAGCCAGTTTGAAAAAATATTTTACAAACCACATCTACTCTTTTCTCTGTAATTGCAACTTTGTTTCACGAAACAGTAGGTTTATATAAATAATGAGAAGGTAAATTGTACCAACTGCCTCCTAATAGCATCCCGATATAAGTCTGAAATAAATGTAATGTGACATACTCCCTTCTGCAACAGCACTGTTAACTGTCTAATGATTAGTCATAGGACTTACTCCGTTATGCAGCAGTAACACTGCATACATGACTTACTCCCTTTTGCTTTTCATCCATGGTGGGACATACTACTTTCTGCAACTGGATGACATTTTCAATTGTAAATTTAAGTGGGAGTTCCTACGTTTTACTGCAGTTTGATTTGCGTTACCAATGCGCTATGGTGGGAAGAACAACATTATGCCATAACCTCATTTTTCATATTTTTGGACATACTCCCTTTTGCAACTGGGCGACTCCCTATCATCATCATCTTGCACAGTTTCCAGCCACTGGCCGGGTCTGTTTGGAACACAAACCTCTCCAACGTCTTCTGTCTTCCCACCATCTCTCAGCCTCCACCCTTGTCCGGTCTTCTCCCCTCTTCTTCACGCTATCTTCCACCCCGTTCAGCCACCTGTCTCTCGGTCTTCCTCTCGGTCTCTTTCCTTCCCACTTCGTCTCGTGTATCCTCCTGGGCATCCTCTTCTCCTCCAATCGTTTTACATGTCCAAACCATCTAAGTCTAGATTTCTCTATACCATCCTGTAATGGTTCCTCCTCCATTAATTCTCTGGTCCTCTCATTTCTTATTCTGTCCACCTTTGTAGCTCCAATACTGCTTCTCAAGAATCTCATCTCACTGGCCTGTATTTTGCTCTTCTCCCTTCCTTTCATAACCCAGGTCTCCGAGGCTTAAGTTAGGATAGGGACATAGTACGTCCGATATATGCCCTTTTTGCTGTTCTGAGGGACATCCTTGCTCCATATCATGCTTCTAACACTCTTCCGGAATGCTTCTGCCTGTCTCTCCCGCTCATTATTTCTCTATCGTTTCTTCCATTATCTAGTATCAGGCTTCCCAGATGCTTGAAACTCTCCACTTCCTTCAGCTGTTCCCCTTCAATTGTTATTCCCGTTGTGGTTATTTCCTTCGTCCTTGTTGTGATCACCATCTCACCCTTATTTATGCTAAATTTCATCCCATATCCTTGTATTATTCCTTCCCACACGTCCAACTGCTCCTGTACCTCCTCCTCCTTGTTTCCCCAAATCATCAAATCATCTGCAAACACCATTGTTTTCATATTTCCTTCCTCAATTACTTGTGCCACTCGGGTCATTATGTCATCCATCACCACAATAAAAAAGTAACGGTGACAGTGTACTTCCTTGTTTCAGGCCGTTTCTCTGTTCCAACCAGTCCGATCTCTCTCCTCCCACTTTCACACAGCTCACGCTTCCCTTGTACATCTCCTTTATACTCCGTATAGTCCATTTTTCTACTTCTCTATCCTCCAGGGACTTCCATACTTTGTTTCTGCATACACTGCCGTATACTTTCTCAATGTCCAAGAAGGCCATCAGTAGATCTGTTCCATACTCATTGTGCTGCTGTTCTTGTAACTGCCTTACAACAAAAATCAAATCCACTGTGGACCTTCCTGCTCTGAAGCCATGTTGTTCTTGCCTCATCTCTCCTTCTATCCTTGTCCTAATTCTCCTTTCCAAAACTTTCTCAAACATCTTTGCTCAATGACTCATCAGTGTTATTCCCCGATAGTTTCTGCATTCTGTTCAACTACCTTTCTTGAAGATTGGAAAAATTATTCCATTTTTCTAGTCTTCTGGGGTCTTCCTTTCCTTCCATGCTGCCTTCATAACTCGGTACAACCATTGTATCCCCACCTCTCCTGCTGCTCTCGTCATCACCACACTCAACTCATCCACACCCGGTGCCTTCCTCCTTTCATCTTCCTCACTGCATCTTCCACTTCTTTCCTTGTTAAGTCCTTTTCTGTTTGCAGTCCATCTTCCTCTTCCCCGATTTCTTTCTCCTCGCCAGGGTTTCCATTTGGGTTCAGAAGTTCTTCAAAATATTCTTTCCACATTTTCCTCAGTTCTTCCATATTTTCTATCTCTTGTCCCCTTTTGTTCACCATTCTAACATAATCCGTCGGATCCTTCCGCCTCTTATTTTTTGCCATCCCATACAGGACCTTTTTTGTGCATTCACTATCCTCCTTCATCATCTTTGTCTACTCTTCCTTCCATTTTCTTCTCTCCTCAGCTACTACTCTCTTTGCGTCCTTCTTTCTTTTGCTGGTACTCTTCCCTTGTCTCTACCGTCCTATTTTGATACCACCTCCTAAAGGTTCTATTATTTTCCCTTACTATGTCTTTCGTCTTCTCATTCCACCATGGTGTTTCCTTCCACCTCTTCTTACTAGTTGTCCTCTCACATACTGCTTCTGCCGCAGCTATTAGTGTCTTCTTAAATCTAGCCCATTCCTCTTCCACCCCTCTTTCTTCATCGGTTGGAATCCCTTCCTTTACCATTTTGAGGTACTCGACCCTTCTATCTCATTCTTTCAGCTTCCATATCCTTATACGTCTTTCCTGGTTCTCAGTCCCTTTCTTCTCCTTAGTCCCTCTCAGGTTCATTACCAGCAATCGATGGTCGCTATCCAAGTTGTGGTATCATCCAGAGTAATTTTTGCTCTAACTGGTTCAGTGCCTTTAAATGCGACGACCTTAGTCTTGTTGAAATATTTGAGTATAAGAACTACTTTATAACGGGATCTCTGAACATCATCTTCTGAAACAGCAAATATTACGATAACGATATAGTGTTTAGGGGTTTTCAAATAATTCAATAAATATTTCTGAGTAAAATCATCCACTGCTTCGTCAATTCATTCTTTCTTTCTTTCTTTCTTTCTTTCTTTCTTTCTTTCTTTCTTTCTTTCTTTGTCGTGTGTGCCTACTTAGGACCACGGAGCTCATATCAACTCTTCGGTAATGTTGTTGCTTTCTTCTCCTACCAATAGTCCCCCATTTTCTGACTATGAGTCAGTCTTCTTTCTTCTGTCCTCTTAGCTCCTGGAGCCTTCTTACTTTTAAGGGACGGTGGGAAATCGCCCTGTCGGATGACCTGACGGAACAACAGACGGTCACGCGTTTGTTCCAGTGGTATATCTAGTTGTTCCATATATGACTTAACGGACGCAATCCATTTGTTCTTAGAAGCCTTGCCTCTTCCTGTTACTGGGAATATCCTGTTGGTGAGTCTTTCAGAATCCAGACGTGCCAAGTGTCCATTAAAGGTCAGGCGTCTTTTTCTTATAGACGTGAGTGGGCCCTTACTGGTCATTACAAGGCTCTCAGAAGCATGCAGAAGAGATGGCTTGACGACCGAGTTATAGTGTCTGAGTTTGAGGTTCTTGGAGAGGCACTTAGATGAATAGATACTACGACAAGAATGATACGCCTTTTCAAACTTGGTACATATGGCATCTATAGCTAGGTTCTCGTTCTGATTCGCAGAAATCTATTCTCCCAAGTACTTAACTGCACGTACCTTTCGTATGATAGTGTCTGTGAGAGGAATATTAGAAGGGGTCTCTTTGATATTGGTCATATATTCAGTCTTCTGGATGTTGATCTTCAAACCAGTCTTAACCGCTACACTATAAAGACTCTGTAAGTTGTAGGTAGCGCCCTCTATATTATTTGCCAGTAGAATGAGGTCATCAGCAAAGGCTAGGCAAGGGACGAAGAGGTTGTCTCTCTTGTAACCAAGCTTCAGTCCAGCTCCCGGTGGTAGCATCGTTCTCCAATCCCTAATGATCTTTTCCAGTACACAGTTGAAGAGAATACAGGAGAGACCATCACCTTGTCTATCTCCTGTTCTGATTGGAAAGCTTTCGGATAGTTTACCTTTGAACCTGCCCTTGTTCGTCGTGTTTCTCAGAGTGGCTTGGACTAATTGTAGGGTCTTCCCATCCAGACCAAATTCCCGTAGTATGGAGAAAAGGGTTTCTCTGTCCACATAGTCATAAGTGTTCTGAAAATCTACTAGGACCACCACCCAGGGATGGCCACCTCGGTTCGTGTAGATGAGAACTGTCTTAAGATTATCTGTTCTGGGCAAGAACGAGTCATATGGAAACCGGCCTGGTATTTACCAAATTGTGAGTCTAGCTGTGCAGTGACTCTATTGGGAAAGCCTACAGTGAGGATTTTGTAGGTAATTTGTAACAAGGAAATACCCCTATAATTGTTGAGGTCTGTCTTACTTCCCTTCTTTTGGAGGGGATAAATCACAGCAGACGTTCAACCTTCGGGTTGGGACTCTGTTGCCCATATGGCCTTTATGATTTGATAGATGTTCTGTAAGGACTGGTCATTAATATACAAACTACATCTTGCGGGTGATAATAGACACCCTTGTGTAATCCCTACGTCTTGTTTCTCTTTTATCTTCCAGGGTCCCTTTCCTCCTTTTAACGTTGATTTGTTTCGTGGTATAAGATTTGTATGACTCTTATTAGGTGTTCTGGTATTCCATTATCAACAATAGGTTGCCACAATTTCTGGCTATTAACTGTGTCCAATGCGTTTTGATAATCAATGAAAGCTATATACAGTACGTTGCAATGCTGATGTCTGTACGCTTTTTCTTAAGCTGGAATACAATGAAAACTGCACTTATACATCACCTATTAGGCCGAAAACCATTCTCTTCCTCTAGCAGGATTGTTTCGTTGAGTGTTCTTAATCGTTTTTAGGAGGCTAATGTCCCGGTAGTTATCACAACTCCTCCTGCCACACCGTTTCAGAGATAGGTATCTCGATAGCTAGTTTCGAAACCACAGGGATATGTAGATATTTCCAACAGATCTTTAGAAATTTCAAGAATCTCTGCATAAAGGGATCTTGGACGTAAGCACTTAAGCACTTAAGCTAGTTCACTCATCTCGAAATCGTCAAGAGATTCATTGCAAAACAATATTTGATTTACAATCTTCAGTGACGTTTTCATTGCCCCTTGCTGACCGGAGCTGCTGGTGGTAAAATTAGCATTACTGTTCAGAAGATGGGTTAATTTGTAAATCATATTTCCTTATTTATTTTCAACGGCTTTACCGTTCTGTAGGCTTTCACTTGTGTATGATGCACATCATGTTCAACCTTACTAATTAGATTTTCCCAGCCCTCCCTTCTGATTTTACGAACTTCTCATTTAACTACCGCTGAATCTCTTTTGAACGTTGCCATATTTTCAAGTGTTCTGCAGCGGAGATATTGGAGATAAGCTTTCTTCTCTTTAATTAAGAGTGCAATGTCGTCAGTCAAGTATTTGAGACCATGCTTATTCCATTTTTTCTGTTATATTCTCAAAGAATCGAAAGCTGCTTGTGATAATATGTAAGATAATTCCTGCCATTCTGGGTTAATACTTGTGCTAACTGGAGTATGGTGGATGAGACTTTCAGCTCTTTGCGGGTAAAAATTTAGGATACTCATACCATCAGGTAAATTAATTTTGAATGTATCTTCCCTTCTCTTTCATTACTTTTGATCCTGCCACTTTCGGGGTATATTAATCTTAGAAATCAGTAATAAGTGGTCACTATTTATATCATACACTCTATATACTTTTATATCCTGAACTAATGGTGATAATAATTTGATAGTTATTGCATAGTCTACGATTGTTTGAAAGCCTCTGGCACACCATGTGAATTTATACATGACAGTTTGGCCAACATGGCTCTACACGTGCTGAAATGTTCAATATTTAATTTCATGTAACTTGCATTTAGCAACTGGACTTCAACCAAATTTTGTATGTGCAACGAATGTCTCAAAAGATATAACTCTGTTTTTTTTTTCAGAGTCACCAGGACCACCATTTATTCAAAAATGCTCTCTGCATGTTGAACCCCTGTCTCAATATCTCAGAAGGTGTGCATGTAAACAGCTCCATACTTTGCACACGTATTGAACATAATATTGCAGATGAGATTTGAGCAATCCATACATGACAGTGTTGTCAGTATGGTTCTACGCGTGAGGCTAAATTCATAGCTTAACTTCACGTATCATCCACGCTAAAACATGAATTTCAACCAAATTAAGTGTGTGCAATGTATACCTTTAGAGGTAAAGAGGTCACATAATCTGAGTCATCAGATCTACCAACAGTGTAAGAATGGTTCAAGGTTTCGAAACCTAGACTCATTATCCCAGGATTTGTACATAGAACTAACTTCAAATCTTGGCACACTGTGGATGCGTTGATGATATTAAAACCATGGAATAAATCGTCAAAGATAGTACTATCAACATAGTTCAATGAATACGTGTAGGTTCAATGATCTACCATACTAATTTATGGCTTTATACCAAATTTTGCTTGTGCAATGTGTGCGTTAAGAGATAAACTCTGCTTACGTACAGAGTACTCAGGGGCTTCGATCTGGCCACCAACATTATGCGAACATTTGAGTCCTCGTTTCAATATCTTAGAATCTGTTCATACTGTAATAACAAATTGAACGTCTGTTGACTATTTTTTAACTTAATATTGCTCATACATTTTGAAATGTCCAGGTTTACCCCGAAAGATTCACTTACAGACCGAGGTGCTAATTCCCCGAGGGTACTCGAGGCTTACCCATCGGTGCTATATCTCTGTCATCCACTGGCCTTGTGTCCCGCAGTCTCAGTGGCGATACATTGCAGCCCCTGTTAAACTGGAGTTGTGACAATCTCATCATTCGTGGTTTCTAGCTGAACCCTGCGTAACATCTCCGTCGCGCGTCCGTTAATTCCCACGATAAGTTGAATAGTTCCGTTTCACGTTGTCCGCCTGTATGGTTGGTCTCTGCGTAGAACTAGTTCCGGTTGGTTTGCCACGGTGTGCTCCTATCGATGTGTGGGTACTTCACTCTCGTAATGCTATTCCCGTTGCAAATGCTGGTAGGCCAAGGTCTGGTCTCCGGGGATGTCACCCTTCCTTCAAACTCATTCATAACTCGCTGAATGTCTCAAACTCCGGACTCTAGGATCTGAGGGATTGTCTTAGATTTATTTTCAACAAGGTTATTGATGTCTTCCATACCGTCACTTTTCCATTTCCCTTCAAGCTTGCTAAACTCCGATTTAATCTCGTCCTCTCTTGATTGGAACTCCATGTTAAGTTATGATTTAGGTTCATTATGACTGGTAAAATCAGCCTTAAACTTAAACATACCTTGAATGTGTTGCTTCAATTCCACTAATTATTTTACGCTTAGGCCTAATGATTATTATTAACCACACACACTGCCAAGGGAAACCCTGAAATCCGTCACATTATTCTCAACTATTACATGGATTCATTACTATTATTTTTATTATCATTATACACCTTATAATGTTTTACAACACCTTAATAGCAACCATTTTACAAGAGTGGAATCTGTTTGCTCACTATCTGCTGTTTTCTTCATCAAATATTCTCATTATGTGAATTACTAACTGCTTTGGAAGAAAGACCCAAACAATGCAAGTAATTACAACTAGCATTCTTCGTTCTTTCTTCAAACAAAGGTACTTGAAATCCCTCTGCCAGGTTTCTTCTTGCATCTACCCTTTCTTTATGGATATTTAACATCAATGAAGGCTGTGTGTCAATGAAAACAGAGGTGCACTGTTGAGGAGGAATATTATGTTTTATTTACCCGCTCTCACGCAACCTGACTTTCAATTTACTCATTTAAACCTATGAACACTTTGCGTAGTGATGGTGGTAAGTGCGTGACTTAATTGTCTTTGCTTCATGGACCTGAGCTTTCAGACAAAACCAGAGCACAACGTTTCAGAGGTAGATGCGAGATGTTGCCTTTATATGAACAATTCTCATTACGTAAAATGTGTGTGCTTAACCTTTATGAATGTAGATGTAAGCCGCAGGCTGCAGAGGAAATGATTATGAGTTGTGTTCGCTACGAGGAAAATATATATTCAATGTGGATATCTATTAACTTATATGATATCATTGTCATGTTGCGAAATGTCATTCGTGCAATTCAAAGGGGGAAAACCATAACGGTATAAGTAGCACCCCTTCCAGTCAGAGAAAAAGCTATTAACCGTTTTAGCATATTTTTAAACATGGATGGAACAAAACTCATATTAAAATTGAGGATATGGGAGGGAAGTAATTAATATAAGACATGGTTAGGATCTGAAATCTGTAATTGCATGTCTAAAACAACAATCCATTCTACCTTTATGTCACAAAAATTACAGAAATGTTATTTGTACCACTCTGTGTTTAAAGCTACATGAATTTAGGTTGATCTACTACTTTCGTACTGTCACTACCAACATTCCAGTCTCCTTATTTATATTATTACTCTGCAATAGGTTCAATTTTTTATTGCTTACTTTCGAATGATAGTGACTTCTACAGTTTCCAGAGCATCAACAGAAAAGGGTAGAGCAACTTGAGGCATGGTCTATTTTATCCTCAACTGATCCTAGGGGACTATACGAATCGTTTATGTGCTTTGTTTGGTGATAATCTCAAAATATTACAGTCGATAGAAGGATTAGTCGATGTATCACTGTTGCTCAGGGGACACCTAAATGTATATCGCATAATATTTGGAGAGTCAATTTCCGAAGGATTTTCCCTTTATTTTACTAGATGATGTACCACTTTTATGTCCAAACATAAAGACGCGAGTAACAACTCAACAAATTCGTATATCATAACCAATATAAAACCCTTGGTACCTGATCCTATATTGTCTTAGTAGACCTCTGCTTTTGATTTCATGCTTCTGAATATAATTGTTATCACTAGCGCAACTTCTTTTTATGACGTAAACTATAGTCTACTGAATATTCAAAATGATGACAGCTTGATTAACGCTATCTTTCGTTTGGAAAAGAAGTATTCATTAGAACTATGAATAAATTCTACACGTGCCCTCTCATACGCACGGTTCTCCATAACTAAGGTGACTTTATTATCCATCGCTACTCTCGTGGAGCTATATTTCCAGGAAACATGTCCATCTTCCTGCCTGGTGTGCAGATTTCGTTTTATGCCGTTTTCAGCGGATCTGATATGATCATACACCTACTTTAGCCAAGGAGTGAATTTTCGGTTATTTATTTATGTATTTATTTATTTATTTATTTATTTATTTAGGCTATATATTTATTTATTTATTTATTTATTTATTATTACGTAACCAGGTTGAACTGCGACATGATATTCTGCAGGTAAGGAGCAGGGTGCCCTGCATATTCAGTGCAGAAAATGATTAAAATGTTGACCACATTGGCTTATCCATATTTCAGCAAGACGTTGTCTGGCTTCTTGGCTAAATGGTTAGCACGCTACGCTTTGTCCCGACGTGTCCCGGGTTCGAATCCCGGCCTGGCCATCTTGGATTTGAATCTCCTGGGGTTATTTCTCGTGGATCGGGGACTGGGTGTATGTGACCGTCTTCATCATCACTTCATCCTCACTACAGCGCGCAGGTCGCCCACGGACCTCAGCTAGAAAGACCTGCACTCGACCTCTCCGGAGGCCAAACGATCAATTAGCAAGACGTTTTAAAGACATTCTTGCTCGTTGTACCATATGAGGTATAACAGCTAGACTTGCGTCGGTGATCAGTTGTCGAAGGTAACCAAGATTTGCAAGCTCCTGTGCATGCATTCACTGCTTTAAGTGCACCCTCAGGAAGAAGTAAAATAGCGTAAAATCGGGTGATATGGCGGGCTAGAGAACGGGTCCTCCACTTCCTTTCAATTTATTGAGATATAAATCAAGAAGATGGTACCACACGACTACTGATCCGTGAGTTTGGTCCCCGTCCAGTTGAAACCACGTCCGTAATCGGTGGTGCAGTGGTACGTTCTTCAGGAACTGTGGAAGTTTATTTTGAAGAAAGTGAAGGTAGTGCGCTACCGTCAGATGACCGTCGAAGAAATACGAGTATGGTCCGTTTAAGTACTCGCCCAATATCCCTCGTGGGATATTATTTTATTCCCCACTATTATTGAAATGCGTCCTTTTTCACCCGCGTTCCAATAGTCTATATTGTGCCGTTTCACAGTATCATTGTTGTGAAATCGTGATTCATTTCCAAAGAAAACTCCTGACAGAAAGGTTGCATCATTGTTCACACTGCATAATGCCCATTAACAAACTGTTACACGGGCATCGAAATGACGTCCATGGTGTTGCTGGTGTAACTGAAGACCGAGAGAAATCTATTTTATGCAATATCAGTACAACAGACGACCAGCTGATGTTGGTTTATTGAGCAAGTGTCCATGTTCAAATATAGAAATATTCTGGACAGCTTCCAAAACAGCCTCTTCATTTGGACCAGATTTATTGGGAGCACTTCTAACATGAGGTACGTTTCAAGTGTTCCAGTTGAACACACCCTTTACGGTGTCCGCTGGAAGCAGCTACAGACTCAGGCGAGCCGAACATGTCCTCGGACACTCCCGGCATAAAAGCCATACGATAAACGATAAATAAATGAAAAACAATCATCGCTCATGTTTTGGGACCGTATTGGTGGTTGGTAGTCTTCCGCCAGGAAACTGTTTGTCACGCTTTGAATGTGTTCTGCCCGTCTTCTCCATAAATTAGTAGCATGCCAATGTATTCGTCTACGGAATACATCATGAGTGAATGAACAAGTGCTGTGATGTCACTTGGTTGGTATGGATAAACAGTGTGTCCACGTTACAATAGGGCACGTTCTAGCTCTTAAGGAAAGATTGGCATAAGGTTGGATTTGAACAACTACACTAACGGTACTCCGATTCTACAGGCGAGCGGCACTTTGCTGAATCATCCACAGAAACAACATATCTGTAAAATAAAGTAGAGCTGATGTCTATTACAGTCTGTTTATTAGTTAGAACTAAATTGGCATCTAAACGGCCTATTGATCACGAAATTTGGAGGGAATATTTATCAATATCATGCGACCAGGACGGACTAGGTTATATCCCAAATTATATTACGATGTAGATTTTTAACATTTGATACATTGATTTCCTTTTCTGGTTCTGCCTTTCATCGTCTGGTTCAGTCTGTTTACGAACAAGTTGTCTCCATAATCCCCAATTAGCAGTTAGCACTGTGGCCTCCTCTGCTTCTACACCTCTCACTTTGAGGTCGTTTAACATTGAATCTAACTGTCTCCACTTTGGGCTACCTCTGCGTCTCATTAACCCGGGAGGGGTCGCGTCAAAATAGTTTCATGATGGGACACGCACGGTCATTATGACCGGGGTGTATAAAATACAATTTTCTGTTGCAAAACACATATTATTTTTATGGAAATATATATCCATGAAACTAAATACCAGGTTTTGTACCGAAACACATTGTACTGTATTATTGAAGAAAAATATATCAATGAAACCCACTTAATCTATTGATTTATTCATCCTCGGAATTATCCTGGGCAGCATCAGGATTAGTGCATTCCACCCAGGTAACACATGTAAGTTCCTTACGAAACATCTTCGAGATCCACCAATCGGTTGAACTAGCCTTGAAAATACAGCGAGTCCAGAATTATCAACGGAAAATGATCCCTGAGGCTGCTTACCAGCGTACACCTCCATGTACATCGTGTGAAACAAAGCTCTCCACTAACTGAATGGGAATGAAAGTGGGAACGGCAAACGCAGACACGTGCAGTGGATGAGTCCATTGAAAGGTATAGGAGGGGAGGAAGCTTTACGCCGTGAAATTATTTCGGAGGAGTAAAAAATGTATGCGCCCGGTCTAAAAGACCGTGATGCGACCCCTCACGGGTTAACCTCTTAGATAATCTCTCCTCCCCTATCTCATCACATGGCCCCACCATCTGAGTCGGCTCATACGAAGAGCTTCATCTAACGTGTTCGTTAGATTCTTCTCTTCATTACAAGGGCACTCCTGCCATAGCTCATACCAATTTCTTCCAGTAATCTGTCTAGCTACTCTCATACCAGTTAACGCCAATGTATGTAAAATATATCCTATAGGTTTTATCCCCAAATATAGCCTATTCAAATGTCGGGGATAAGGGAAACTTCACACTTATATGCCTGTTATAAAATGATCATTAATTGGAATGTGGGACATACCTGAAAATGCTATGTCAACGTGGTCAAGGACAAATCCCTAGGAAAACAAAAAAGATAATTATAACTGACCAAGACGTTATGATAATTTTTCTTCCATGGTTGACACTTTCGAAATGACCCTTCATGTAATACCAAATATCATCGCAGTGAAATACATTTCAGTAAAATTTATAAATTTCTTCCGTAGACTTAATCACATTACAGTAAAAATAGGAGCTTTATCCTGTGCTTCCCTATTTAAAGAGGAAGCTGGCAGATTTATCATTTCCTGCACTTAAATCTGTTGTTAGCTTATAATCCAAGTGAAAGGAAGGTAGCAGAAAGTCAAGGAAGGAAATCCTACGTTATGTAGAATTTTTTGTACATATTAGGCTCGTTTGACCAGGACGGCGGAATGGTAATCCATTCACACATGCGCCTAATTCCATGAAGAACCGTACACATAACCCCTCATAAATCTGAACTGGACCCTAAGGACGAGAATCCTGTCTCGGGGTATATGGGGTAAAAATTAGGAATGTGCGTTGAGCCCCAGTTCAAAATACATACTACTATAAAGGAGAGAAATGCAAATAAGAAGTAGAGTTTAAGATAAAACGATACCTCATCATGACTTATTTACCAATTGCACTACACACAATCAACAAGATGTTCATTAAAGAACATATAGCCTACTTTCTCCTTAATACATGGGTATAGTTATAACTCTTCGTCCTTTTCAAGGAGTTTAATTGAATGTTGGTAGTAGTTGCCTGATGAAATACTACGTGCTATACGGATATCATACGTTGATTGAATACGCATCTGAATTATATATACACTCACTAATACATCCCCCACTATAACACAGGCTGTCAGACCAAATTCAACACTCACCCAAGTACACGGGGCTAAATGGCCATGATGTCCATGCATCTCAAATGAAACAACAACAACAACAGCTTCCTACCCAAATCCTTCCTCGTATAAGAGTACACACACTAGTAAGCCTACAGACATCAAAGTGTCACAGGTTATCAGACAACTTCAACACACACCCAAGTACACGGGGCTACAAGACCATGACGCCGCAAAACCCCTAAAGAATCAACAACAACAATAGACTCTACCGCGCATCAAGGACAAAGAATTTGAATCAATGTAGTCTAGTAATGAAATATGTGATGTTATAAGTATATATATATATATTATATTTTCGATTGCAAGTACACACTATATGTGCTTACCATTATAACGTGTTAGTAGTTATAAAACAATAAATACAAAAAAAAAACGAAGTAAAAATACTTGAACCTGCTGGAATTTGAAACACGAACTTCCAAGCCATGTGTCAGAGACGCTGCCATTACGCTATGCACGCTGAACACAAAAACAATGCGTTAATAACAGCTTAAGTATAACTGCCTACAATATTTTCTCTTGCAATGAACAACTTCATTAGAGCTTTCTGCCGTTTTTATAAACCATGTCGCCTCCGTAGCGTAGCGGTCAGCATGCTTAGCTGCCGCCCCGGAGGTCCTGGGTTCGATTCCCGGCTCTGCCACGAAATTTGAAAAGTGGTATGAGGACTGGAACGGGGTCTACTCAGCCTCGGGTGGCCCAAATGAGTAGAGGGGGTTCGATTCCCACCTCCGCCATCCTCGAAATGGTTTTCCGTGGTTTCCCACTTCGTCCTCGGGCAAATGCCGGGATGGTACCTACTGTAAGGCCACGGCCGCCTCCTTCCCTCTTCCTAGCCTATCCATCCCAATCTTCCATCCCTTCCAATCCCTCATGAGGCCCCTGTTCGCTTTGCAGGTGAGGCCGCCTGGGCGAAGTGCTGATCACACCTCCCCAGTTGTATCCCTCCCGACCAGATGTTCCAAGCTCCAGGACACTGCCCATAGAGGCGGTAGTGGTGAGTTCCCTCGCTGAGTCCGTGGGAACCACCAACCTAGAGGGTAAATTGACTAAATAAAAAAATAAAAAAATATAAACCATTTGATACTAAATATGAATTATTTTGTTCAGTACATTCCTAAAGGGATATAAACTTACGATGTTACGGAAATGTGTGGATTTACGAGCAAACAATAGGGGCCATTTAGACTCAACGGGACAGCACGGACAAGCACGTCCTGGCTTGGTCAGCCTGAACTGTTAGTCACTACTGCGGTTACATATTCTATTTTAAAATGCTAATATCCTACCGGTCACCACCTTGAGGACAGTTTAAACCTCCCTATGTACGATGAGCGTATTTGGTACGGCCAGGCCTTGTTCAATCGTAAGTTACAGTTAAGCTATAATACTTGCATGATTCATACAACCACCATCTTGAAACGATTTGGCTGATAACCTTGTAGTCTGGGTAAAAGAGGCTTCCCACATTTAGGTATATTGTTGCAACCTTTGGTAAAGATTGGATGATTAGGTCAGTCGTAATTTTATTTATGCTCAGAACATTTTAGCTGGGTGCCATTTCATTCTTGTTATAATGGTGGCGATATATAACATGACACTGAATTGTCCCTTGCTATTGCTACCTCTGTAGCAATGGTGGTTCAATTTGGTTTCGTTGTAATTGAATTGATAGGGGGGACTGATTTGCACACATACACGGCCGCTATCTTCAATCTATTGGGCTGATGACCTTGTGATTTGGTCAATAGACGCTTCCCACATACAGGTATGTTGTTGCAAAACGTGGTAGAGATCAGATGATTGGGTTAGTCGTAATCTGATTTAAGCTTTGAACATTTGGGTGGCCGCCATTACGTTTCCGTCAGGATGGCGGCGATATAAATCATGACACTGAGATGCCCTCTGTTAGTGCTACCTCTGTACCAAATATCGTTCAATTCAGTTTCACCGTGTTTGAATTGGTTGGGGGGGGGGACAGACATTCCAAATCCCACACACACCCACACACAAATATATTAACACACACTCACACATACAATTTTTGGCCCTGTGAAGATCTCATAAGTCTCATAAGATAATTTCTTGCAAAAATCGAAAGTAGGCGAAAAATAAACAATTCATTATTTCCCTATCAAAATCCAGGTTTAGGAATCCCTATTCTATGAAAAATGTTCCTATCTTACTCTCATGTTGGGCAAGGAAATACTGTATAGTCATACAAACATTCTTGCTAATATCAACCCTCCTGAAAAAGAAACATCCTGCTTGTTAGCCCTAGAAAAGCCCTGAGAGAAGTCCTATCAAACAAACATGTGCAATACCAGGCTAGTGGTGGAAGAAAGAAATCCCTATCTGATATACAACAATAACACGATAATTAGTAGTGACATCTGGCCCTACTTTGGTTGAGCCTGCTCCACAAATTACAGCCTTAGCACAACGGGACCCAATGAAATATAATAATAGCACAATAACTTTGACTAATTTCAGAAGTCAGACACTACCAACATTTATCGTTATTTTATCCATCACACTATAATATTCACGAGAATAATGAATCACACTCTATTTACAACATCCAATAAGTAACACACTATTTACACAGTTGAGAAGATAACATTCTATTTACACTGTCGTCGATCTCGTTAGTGACTACAGATAAGACCGCCGTCATTCTGTCATTGTATTCACTGTTGAGATCATGACTTATCATATCAAAAATTCCTAAATAATTGCACAATTTTACTGAAAT
The DNA here is from genome assembly GCA_946902985.2 of Meconema thalassinum. Lineage (NCBI taxonomy): Eukaryota > Metazoa > Arthropoda > Insecta > Orthoptera > Tettigoniidae > Meconema > Meconema thalassinum. The sequence continues at coordinate 180,171,829 of OX336389.2, forward strand.
AATTGCCAAACTATTATTATTTCATCCAGTGTTAATTAAATAAACTTGTAACGATTCATTATTCCTGTCCCAATAATTCACTTAAGGGTTATTTTATTCATAGCAGGCACTAATTATTCATCTTGCATTTATTATTAACGTCTGTTTTTATGTCTTGCTTATCCCTGAAATCGCGCGTTATATTCATATTTAATAATCACCCTGTAAGCATATTATATTAACACCTAATGAACACCTTGTATCACTTTAACAGGTAATGTGTTATCCTTCCACAACGCCTATCTTAATCATCTCATACATTTCACATGATATCGTAGTTTCTACATATCACCAATTCTCATATTCACCTTCAATTGTCATAATAATTTTAAATTATCGTAGCATGAACTCCTCACAAGACCATACGCATATAATATTCAATTTCCGCGTTCCAATAACACAGGACATGACTAAATTACAATTCCACTAACATCACCTAATTTCTTTATGTGTTGTTGTTTGAGTCTTCAGTCTTTTGACTGGTTCGATGCAGCTCTCCATGTCTCCCTGTCCTGAGCTAATCGTTTCATCTCTACATAGCTACCACACCCTACATCCGAGGCAATCTGTTTAACATACTCTAACCTTGGTCTACCCCTACATTTCTTGTCCTCGACCCTTCCTTCCATAACTAAGCTTGCTATTCCTGGGTGTCTTAGTATGTGTCCTACCAACCTATCTCTTCTCTTCATTAGCAGTCGCCAGAAACATCTCTTCTCTCCCACTCGTCTTAATACCTCTTCGTTTGCAACCCTATCTACCCATCTGATCTTCATAATTCTCCTGTAACACCACATTTCAAACGCTTCAATTCTCCTCTTTTCTGCTGCACCAATAGTCCAAGTTTCACTTCCATAGAGTGCCACGCTCCAGACAAAGGTTTTCAAAAATGTCTTCCTAATACCTAAATCTATATTCGATGTCAACAGATTCCTTTTCTGTAGAAATGCTTTCCTTGCCTGAGCCAACCTACTTTTTATATCCTCTTTGCTTCTTCCATCACTGTTTATTTCGCTTCCTAAGTAACATAAGTCCCCTACTTCCTTTAGTTTTTCCCCTGCCAATTTGAAGTCCATAGAGGTTTCTAATTTATTGCGACTGCATTCCAATATTTTTGTTTTACATTTATTAATTTTCATCATGAATTCTTTCCTCAAGACGGAGTCCATACCATTCAAATACTCATTCAAATCCTCAGGCGTGTCGGCCAAGATGAAGATGTCATCAGCAAATCTCAGAGTTGAAATTATTTCTCATTGAATCTTCACTCCCACTTTAAATTTCTCTCTAATTTCCTTCATTGTTTGTTCAATGTTAAGATTGAAAAGTATGGGTGATAAGTTGCAGCCTTGCCTCACACCTTTCTGAATACCAGCTTCTCTCTCATGTCCATCAGCTTGAATGACTGCTGTCAGGTTTCTGTATAGATTGTAGATCACCCTCCTATCCCTATACTTTATTCCAATCATTTTCTAAATGTCAAACAATTTAGTCCAATCAACGTTATCAAAAGCCTTTTCTAAGTCTACAAATGCCATGAACGTTCTCTTATCTTTTCTTATTCTACCTTCCAAAATCAGCCTAAGACTTAGTACAGCTTCCCTTGTTCCTACATTTCTCCTGAAACCAAACTGGTCTTCACCCAATTCCGCTTCTATCTGGCTTTCCATCCTCTTGTAAATTATTCTAGACAGGATCTTTGATGCATGAGTAATCAAGCTGATTGTACGGTAATCCTCACATCTGTCAGCTCTTACTTTCTTCGGTATAGGGATGATAACATTCTTCTTGAAATCAGAAGGTATCTCACCTGTCTCATAAATCCTACACACAAAGTGAAATAACCTGATCAGACCTTCATCTCATATGCAGCGTAGCAACTCAATCGGTATATCATCTATGCCTGGTGCTTTGTTCCAGCTTAACCGTGACATACTACACCTTCATAATTAATATCTTCCATAATCCAATATTAAAATAATTATTTTAACATGTTCACACTCTAAACCTATGATCTCAACTATCATAAATTCGTCCAATAAAGTTACAGTAGTTCGTCAGACGTCGTATCACCTCTCTATAATTCATCAAATGGCATCCTAATATTCAATCATTTCGTATACAAATTATGCTGCATTTCTTACGTGAAATTCATGTAACATTCGTCGCAAGCATTCTCTGATTTTATATGGGTTAAATATTCAACACTTCAAATGGCTATAGATCTTGATATAAATCCTACTCTTCCCTAGAAATATTACAACAGCTCGAGGATAAATCATTATTGCACCAAGAAAACAACTACTACTTCAGAGGAATAATATTGCATTTCGAGAGAAAAATAATTACCCGAGAGAAGAATTACCAACACTTACAACATGATGAAATGAGATTCATTCACCCTCCACCTTCACTCTGCTGTATTCATCCAAATAATGTCATTGGGTCCTCGTGCAAGCTCCATATTCCCTGCACGGATTAAGCCAAGGACACAGTCTCCATTTCCCCACCTGATTTATAAGCACGAAATGACCATGGTATTGAATTTCCTTCCAAGATGTTTCAAAACTTCCTCGTGATAGCACATTCTCACTGTTATAAAGAAGAATAGTGCTCCCGCACTTGTACTATAATATTTTAATTATGTGGATAGTAACTGTTTAATAGCTCAAAATGCTCGTGCGCATTTATATAATAGTCACTGTTCAGTTTAATAAGGCTAGTTCGCACCTGGATTAGAACCTCGTGGTCGCACAGAATAACACGTGTTCTCTCATAACTGCAATCGAAAATAAACCACGGCAAGCATGATTTGCTCCGTATTTCACTCCCTTAAACAATCTTCCACTCCATTACTGAGATTTCACTGCACTCAATTAACCAAGATTTTATATTACTTGCCCTCGTTTACTTGCTAAGTAACCGACCGAATAAATTTTACGTCTAGCTGACGTAATGGTCCTCAGAAGAAGTGATAAGGGAAATCCTGTCTGTTTTGTGTTGTCGAGTCTCGAAACAGTGATAACTCAGTATTTCAGGTTCACTTAATCTTCGTATGGGAATTGTTATCGAATCTTCTAGCAGGTGATAACATATTTATAAGAAAACAGTTTCACTCTACTGAAGATGGTGTAGACTTGTAACTACTGCTGCGGTTTGTGTTACAGATGTAACTTGTCTTTTGTTCAAGGTGAAAATCCACAGCCTGCTTCCAGTCGACCGACCGGGTCAGGGATGGAATGAATGAAGCCCCCATCTAGCGGCGAGGATATGAAATGTGCCGGCTTACGAAGCCTCTCGCACTCCTCTGAGGCAATTATTAAATGAATGACAGATGAAATGAAATGATAGTGGAGAGTGTTGCTGGAATGAAATTCTTGACAGGGAAAACCGGAGTACCCGGAGAAAAACCTGTCTTCCTTCGTTTTGTCCCGCACAGGTCTCACATGGAGTGACCGGGATTTGAACCACGGACCCAGCGGTGAGAGGCCGGCGTGCTGCCGCCTAAGCCACGGAGGCTGCTCTAAGGTAAATTTGCTAAAAGTGGTCGCGCTCCGCGAGTCATAATCAGTAGGTCACTCAAATATTCCACTCGCCGATGTTATGAGTTTGCGCTGCGTCAAAGTCCAAGGTTCGATCCTTTGCACATCTCGTATGCGATCACAATAATTATGACGTAAGCATGTTATATTTAAATTAAATGAAACATTATTTTCAATTTGTGTCTCCTAAACTGCAATCGGAATCTGAAATTTTGTATATGAACTATTTACCTATAGTGATTTTTATAAGATGTTTATACTGATTCGGCAAAAACTGTGGGTGATACCTGCTTGTTATACTCATACATCGTGAAACAATTATGATAAAAGAACTAACTGTAATAAATAATAATAATAATTAAAATTGTAAATACTACGATAATAAGACACAAGAAGTTCCGTGACGAACTAAAGAGCCTACTTTTCTTAAAATTTAAGATTCATGCCAATGATTAATCGATATGAATCTATCTAGAATAATGACGAAATTAAGTTGGTAATATCGAAATTTCTAATTAGTTCGAAATACTGTATACCTGGCATAATGTAGCCTAATAGAGCACTACAGTTGGCAGCCCTGGTGACTGAATATATTCCTAGTTCCATCTCTTAAGGTACAGAATACAAATTTTGGTTGGAGTCCATTGAAAAGCATGGACGTTACATGCAGTTAAACATTGGATCCAACAGCGCGCGTAAAATCATGTTGGCAACAGTGTCATGCATGTATTGGTCAGAAATAATCTGAAATAATATGATCTATTGTTGTGTCAATTTTGAATGAAATCCATTAGTTAGTATAGAAGTTACATGCATTTTAAAATTGGACCTATCAGCAGGCTTAGAATCATGTTGGCAGCACTGGCGTATATTAGTTACTCCAAAGTAATCTAGAATGCCAGGTACTATACGTGTGCAAAGTTTAGAGCTATTGGCTTCCATTCTTTCTGATATATTGATATTAGGGTAACAAAAATAGAGACAGCATTTATTAACAGTTGGCAGCCCTGGTTGCTCTTAAGAATACGCATAGTCATACCTGTTATGGTACACATAACACATACGAAATTTGGTTGAAATCCAAATGATAGTATGGAAGTTACATGTATTTAAAGTTGGACTTCTCAGCAGGCTTAGAATCATGTTGGTAGCACTGACGTATATACGTTACTCCAAATTAATATAGAATGTCATGTACTATACGTGTGCATAGTTTAAAGCTGTCGGCTTGCATACTTTCTCATGTATATTGGTATTTGGATAAAAGAAATTAAGAGCATTTTTTTAACAGTTGGCAGCACTGGTGGTTCATAAGAATACGTTCAGTCATATCTGGTTATGTTCACATACAACATACGAAATTTGGTTGAATTCCAATTGATAGTGTAGAAGTTATATGCATTTAAATATTGGACCTATCAGTTGGCTTATAATCATTTTGGCAACACTGCCATGTATGGCCTTCTGGAAATTAAACTGCAATATTATTATTTATATGTGTACCGATTTTGAAATAGCTCCCATTCATACTTTCCAAGATATCCAACATGGAGCTCAAATTTCAATCGCGATTTTTCAGCAGTTGGTAGCACTGACATCATTTTCAAATATGGCCGTGAGATATTCAGGTATAGATCTTTACTCCTACCAAATTTTATTTCGATTGCTCCAGCCGTTTAGGAGTTGATATGGGGGGACACACACACAGACAGACAGACAGACAGACAGAAGGACAGACAGACACACATTTTCCCGGATCGATCTCATAAGACTACTTTTTCCTAATTTTTGCAAAATGTGAAAAGTAGGCTAAAAATGGTATGTGCAATTATGAGAATTCTGGTTTAATTCTCTCGTCCGTGGTCACCCTGCGTATTGCGATGAGGGTAAAATAAATCGTGAAGATGATACAAAAGTTCAGTCTATGTGCCAGGGGAAATGACAGTACGAAGTTATAATCCCACAAGGGACAGTCTGGATCAAAGGGGATCGACTTATACACATAGCCACGTAGGTGGAATAATTTTAGAACATAATACGGAGAGTATTGCATGTTATACATTCAAAATCCTTTATAATTTCACCCACATGACGAAGCGACAAAAGTTAGGATCTCTCAACGTCGGGTAAAAATGCTCGTATATGATAGTCCCTAGAACTGTAGTATTCATCTACGACTCGTCCACATCGAAAGTTAATGTTAAGAGTCCTCCATAATACAGTAGTTTACGGCCCTCATTTAACTTTCTACCATTTCTGATCTCGTGGCATAACCATTATACTTGTGCTTCTTCAGGGAGCAATAAATCTCATGTTTGTACAATGGTCCGTAGGATTGGGCAGGATATTATGTATGTCGTTTGTCTTCTCGTTCATTTCGCTACGTTACTGACACACTGGCAGGATGCAAAGCAATATCGACCTTGCGGGACAGTGTAATGTAGGTTGGGTTTCATAAAACGAAATAAGAAGGGACCGGTGGACCACCATGTATACTTAAATATTATTTTGTTTCTATGTACCAACCGGTGTATGTATGGACTGAGAGTTCGCAATATAAGCTGACCCAGGAGACTAGTCAACTAAAACCAAATTGTTAGCCATTCTTAAAATGGTTTCCCGTGGCATCCTGTTTTCAACTCAAGCAAATCACGGTCTAGTGCATATTTCTGGTCACAACTGCTCCTTATTAATGACCCAAATTCAGGTACACCTACGTACACTAATTTCGCCACGTCAATGATTCATGTTTAAAAATCCACTAACGCCCATGTGCACAGGGCTGGAAACCCCAGTGTTCCGAGGACCAACATTGAGAAGCAACACCAACAGCATTAACGTGGGATGTTATAACTTGATTATTCGCATTCAACGTCCCTCTCAAATCCCGTGATGTGGGGCCAGAATGTGACTGCTTTGGGTTTATTAACGTGCCAGAAAATCTAGTGACATGGTGTTTAGTATTTAAACATTCTTAAAAGCTGACTGGGCCGGAATTCGATCCTGCAACCTTATGAAAATAAACAGGTTCCGATCTAACAGTGACATACAGTCAGTAATATAACATACCATTTTAGCAATTTGGACTGTGTATAAGGGATGTTGGTGAATCGCATTTATTGATCTATTTATTGTGTTGGAAATTCCACACATATTTTGTGGATTATCATCATATACAATAGTGTATTATCACCCTATAAATAACTCACGCTATGATTTTGCATATATATTCCCATCACAAAGCCTCAATAATAATTGTGAAACTCGTGAACTTTCATACCAGGCATTGCTGCAAATACACACCTTCATATCTTCACCTGTGGCTAAGTAATATTTTTGATTGTCTTCTATACTAGTTCGGGAATAAACTAAATAATTTCTAAGAAGGTAGTGAACATAATCATCTTTGCAAATCAAGCCAGATTCTCCTTTGTGATTGTCATTTGTGTTCCCTAAGCACCAATCAAAATGTTAAAATATTGTATTTGATTTACGTAGTTCACTTGTCTCTAGAGAACAAAATATTACTGCCATGTCTTGATTTTTTTCTGGTCTTCAAATGTGAAATCCTCTATGAGTTACAACCTGTAGTTCAATCATTTGTTTCAAATTTGTGACGTAGCGTAATTTAGATAGAGATGTGTCATATTTTGGATCTTCTGTCATAATGTGATTTGATTTTCAAGACATTAAAGAACGGGTCAATCCAGTGAGAAGCATTTCAAGAACCCCTTGCCGTGTGGGTTAGTACATCATCCTACTGCACATTATTCCAGTAGGAAGCTCAACACTCGTGGCAACAGAATTTTCTGAATATAGATCATCGCTGTAGAATAGGCCTATTGTAAGTGTTCTTCGATAAACTGCCACAGGTGAACGCCGGTCTAATGCAATAGATTCCAAGACCATTACACCAGATTCACAAATTACGATATCCAATTTCCAACTCAATGTGTGTCGTAGAGGCATGTATAGCAGTCAACTATCCCACCTAAGTTGGTCGAATGCTGACACGTTTCCTTCAGTTTTTTGTAGGTTACAGGAGAAACCATTGATACAGTATGATCGCTTAACTCGGAGGCCAATCATACTGCAACTGGAAACATTTACCGGCCACCAGATATCTTACCTGCATGCCCCATTTGTTTGTGTTTCGTTTCTTTCTTTCATCAATTTTATATTGTTCAAATAATGGTAGAACTCCCTGTTTGTCGGAATTAACAATACACCCTGTATACAATAAAATGTAAGGTGAACCTCACCTTCAGCTTAATTTACGTATACACATTTTGGCATGAGTAATGTAAACTTCATGATAACTGAATACATGCTTAGAGCCATCATTTCCATCCGCTCCTGCTATTCACTTGACATATTTGTCTTTGCGGAAGTATAGAAGGTTGAGTTTCAAAGCTTGATATACTTATGAACACTTCGTGAGAGTAAATATAAATTATGTATGAAGAGAAAGATAAAGCTTTATTAAGGAGAAAAGGTAGATGCAAAGAATGCGAAATGACACCAGTTCGTAGGGCTCCATGTACATTGTAGGCTCATGATCATACATCTGTTCTCCTTCTCCGAGTCTGCTGTTCTTATAGCCCAAGGCGCGCACAACTTCCAAATTCCCACCTCGACTCCTCGCCGTGTCTTCTGTACAAGGAAGGGGTGGTGGGATAAAAAAAGGAAAGCTTGCTAGAGTTCTTCATCAAATTTTCCTCACCACGCTCTCGGGTCTTTATTTCTCCCTGTTTCCTCCCCCTCGCCGCACCAACGACCAACTTACCGCCGTCTGGTGCCCTGGAGCCTCCCGCCAACTTCAGGAACGGCATCGACTCTAATGCTCCCAGCTTTCCAATTGAATTGGACACAATTTGGGATATGTAAGCAGAAATTCCGAGTAAAATTACGTAGCAGTAACGGTGTCTCAGTGGAAACTTTCGCATTTACCATAATATTTCATTGCTCTTGGGATAGACTTTACAGAATTTAACAGGGGTTGAAATTCCTTAAAAATTATTTGGAGCACAAAACACTTAGTGAACTAGTTTTGTTTAAGACTAAATGGATAGAGCTACCTAAATACGTCTAATATTGGAATAGACACATTGAAAGAGGGGGGAAAGGGAACTTGCTGTTTTACGTGACTGTTAATTTTGCGACCATGAGCCTCAGGACCTGCATTGTTTACGTGGAATCCGAACCACATGACGTGATATCTAACTTCGTGAACCTCACGAGTATTTTCAGGACACTGTGCCCGGTAGGCCTTAGTGAGAGAGAAGCCAGGTGATCACAGCGCCATCACATCCCCCGAAGTAAACACGTTAATTCGCATACGACTAACAATGATTCAGATGATTTTTCACGATTATTCATTAATATGAAGAGGAGTCTCAACAATATAGTGCATGTAAGTTTGCATGCAGGTGACGTCATGATACGTTTAGTAGTCTAATATGACGCTTGTGAACAATGCAACGCATATTAAACTTAACCTAGAGGACGCCAAGAGACTGCATACAATTTATGTTCAAAGCTACCATGAGATGGAATTGATTCGTGTTAATAGTAGATGAAAGTGCCACAGAAAGTGTCAGGACATTTTCTTACTTTCTGCATCTGCCATACCATCATTGGCAACATTGCTAAGCTTGACCGGAAGAGTATTGCAAGAAAATAAAATAAAATAGTACTACTTATAAGGAAGTTTTACTTTCCTCATGTATAAATTCGCTGAAAATAATCCTGGTTCATTTTATACCGGGGGATTTATTATACCCTCTGTAGCTTAATTGGGTATGTCCTGTAGGTGGTAAATAAATCTATTCTATCGGTAAGTTAATAACCTATCAGGCATCTGAGCGCTACAAATCTTGTGAATAATTTCAAATTACGAGGGTGAATAAAATGTAAGTTACACTTCCCAGCTATGGCCCTTTTTCAAACCACATACACATAGGCAACAGGGCTATAACAACATACAATATAAGTACACTTTTCCACTTAGTCCCCAAGATATTGTAAAAAATTATCGGAACGGGCAACCAACTTTTTGATTCCGGATGCGTAAAAATCACCTCCAGCGCTATGTAACCGCCTGGATGTAGCTGCTTTCACCTCCTCATCGTTTCGGAATCGTCGTCCACCGAGATCCATTTTAATCCTACCGAACACATGATAATCGCATGGCGCTAAGTCTGGACTGTATGGAGGATGTTGCCATACCTCCCACTTGATTCTCTGCAGCATTCTGACGTTTGGCGGGCCGTGTGAGATGTTGTGCTATCGTGCAACAAAAACACACCGGCGCAAAATTTCCCCTGCCACTGTTCTTTAATTGCCTTACGCAACCGAATAAACGTTTGACAATAACAGGCAGAGTTGATTGTCCTGCCTTTCGGCGTGAATTCCACGTGCACCACACCCTCCATGTCAAATAAACTATTGAGTAACAAGCTTTCTACCTCCAAGAAAGCTTGCCATGGTGGGTGAGTGGATAGCGTGTCGGTCTACTAACCCCAAGATTGCAGGTTCGCTCCTGGCCGTGGTAAGTGATTTTTGAAAGGTGGAAAAATTACGACACGCATGTCATACTATGTTGGCATGTCAAAGAACCCATTTGAATTCAGTAGGCCGTGTTCATAATGGCAAAATTAATCTCGGGAGTTTCCTCATTTCTCTACTAGAAAGCGCTATAGTGTTCAAGGAGCTTAGATATCTAACCTCCTTGACTTTCATAGTGATTCAAGGAACAACGAAATTCGACATGCAAGCTACCCTCTGGGTGTCAAATTATAAAGCTTGCACCCGGCAACCGAGGCCATACGATATTATTATTACCTCCAAGAAGACTGATATACAATGTTTCTCCATTCTCCTGCACACGGCACTTCAACTTAGCCTAGGTATTCGGCAATAATGTGAATTCTGGACGTTGAATGAAACATAGCTAAGAAGAGCCCGAGATAAGTTAGTCGGGATCGTAAAATTACATTTTATTAATGCAGCCAATGACCATTTATGTTCATTTTTCAGGGCGGCCCATCGACGGGATTTTGGAAGGAAATCGGCCTTGGACCTGTTGAAAGGAACCATCTCGGCTTTTGTCTGGTGGTGAAAATGGGAAACCATGAAAACCATTTTCAGATCGGCCGAGGTGGAATTTCAACCCACGCTCTCCCGATGTCAGCAAGGCACGAGGTAGCACGTTAGTGCTCTCAGCCACCACGGCCAGTAGTTTGTATCTTTCAAGTATGAGTTTAATTTATAGGTATGCCATCGCAATCGAATAGGTACGATCCAAATACTAGGTAATTATGCCTGGAAGTTATCCCGATTGAGGACACCCGTGTCAAGAACACTTCTAAGAAGTTTTCCAGTGTTTGAATTTATGACACGTTACGCAAGACAAGGGACTACATCACTGAGGGCACTAATTACCGGAAGAGGCTAGGATTGTCCAGGAAGCGTTGAGACAAAATCCAGCCATAGGCACAAGTTGACCAGTAGCAACAATACAAGTACTCTTTTCTTTTAAATGAAATCAGAACTGTTTGCAATTGCGCATGTTCAAAATGCACAACATGCGGAGGTTTAACTAGCAGATCCAATATGTCGACTGAAAGTGTGATGAACTGCTATGTGTGTTTAGCCATACCGCCTGATGATACTGGTGGGAACGATAATCTGAGATTAGATATTTCTCTACTGCTTTTTTCTCAGCTCAGTACAGAAACAACACAATTTTTAATTCTAATGACAGTGGGGTGAAGTTCTCGCATGACATCCGGTCTCAAAAAATAATTCCTGACTGAAAGGAAGGTTCCTGCAACCCTAAATAATTTTTGTATGTCGATAACGTTTCAGTGTGATGGTTCTGCTGCGTATATATCTATGAAAAAGTACCTATAATTCATTATGGTGGGTGTGATATGACCCGAATACTTGACCTATTAAGTTCATCAAACATAGATTAGATATAGGCTAAATTTACGTAACAGATGACTACACAACCCGATTTTGTTATTTGCCAGGAAATAAATTACTTATAACACAGTTTTGTATTGCATCTTACGTCATAAATATTTGATGCTAGGGGATTCATTTCGATACCTCAATGAATTGGAAGCTTTCTAAATCTCATTAATGCAAGGGGATTATATTACATTTTTGTAACTGGAAAGTGACTAATCCTCGTTGGATAAGATGCAAATTGAATATCTTAGTATTATTTATAATAATAATAATAATAATAATAATAATAATAATAATAATCGTAATAATAATAATAGGCTTCTGCAAGAATATTGAGCTAAATTGATGTCGACGCATTTCCTGGCCTTTCAACACAAGAAAACAACCTGGAAATCGTCAGTTGCTCATATAAGGGAGTTCCATTTGGCCATTTGTAAAAGTTACCAGCAAGAAATTCTGAATGGTGAAGTAAAAAAGGGAGTCATTGAGTCTGATCACCACTTGTTGTTATTCAAAGTCAAATTTAAACCTGACAGACCCAAACTCAGACCAGCTAGAAATCCAAGAATTGATCCGGAACTTCTTAAACTAAATTCATGCAATTTCGTTGCCAATATCTCCAACCAAACTTCGTCGAATTAGATAGAAATAAAATGTACCCTTGTAAGGGTTTCCCAGAATATTGGTGTTCTCCCTCGAAAACGCAAACACAGATGGTGGAACGACGTCTCTGGCAAGGCCGTAGAACTTGGAATTAAAACCTGGCAAAGGTGGAGTTCCCATAAAATAGACCAAAACTGGCATGAGTTCATCAAATTCCAGGAAGAAATTTCAAATACAATGAGATTGGAAAAAGGAAAATATGATAATAACAGACTGGTATAAATAGAACAAAATTTCAAGAGAAACAATACAAGAAATTACTACAAAACATTTGCAGAAGAAATATCAAACTACCAACACCTAACTTGTGTTTCAAGCGTCCAGATGGGAGCTTGGAAACAAATAATAATGAAAATTGTAAACTCCTTGCAAAAATACTTCCATGACCTTCTTAAATGCGAATCCCCCACAGAGCTATTCTCATTTGAGCAAACCACTCCAAATCCAAACTCGGAACCCCCTTCATTGCATGAAATCAGACAAATAGTCAGTAAACGTAAATGCAACATGAGTAGGGGGGTAAGGCCGATTCTACTTCACTCTAGAACATACATGCCCTTACTACTAAGCCTCAGCCATGTTAAATAATTAATATCTCTTGAACGCATGGTCGGATGTTGACAAATGAGGTGTCGTTGGACTCCAGCTGACGTCCTCTTTCCTATGGACCACTCGTTATATTTTTGATTTTTTTAGAAAATTTTTATTTTCGAAAGTAGGTGATAGTTTGAAAACCAAACATGATAGAACGTTGTGCCATGGCTCAAACGAATGGTCTTTATGACTTTTATTTTTTGTAATAACACTTTTTTATTTTTATGTTTTTTTGAAAACCCTCGAATTTTGAAAATCTTATATTTTGGAAACTAGCAATTCTACAAAACAAATTGTTTGACGTAAATCAATGGTCCCTACCCCCTCTACCCCCAAAATAAATTTCAAGTCTCTAGGATAAAAACCTGATAGTAGTGGGATGATGACAGAGCTGCTACACTTAGGAAGTTGTGAGCCCCTGCGACCTTGGAATGGAAGGAGTCATGCTAGGAGGGCGTGCTTGGATTCGTTTCTTTCACCTCGTTGAGCTCTTTACGGGAATGTTGGTGTCGAAAAGGTGAAATGCTGGAAACATGGTTTTCTTTGGGGGTAAAACCGTGATTTTAAACTTTGTGCTATATCTCGCGAACCAATCATGCTAGAGGCGTGTACGACGGGTCCAAGGACTCGCAGTGACGTCCTCTTTACTATGGACCACTCGTTATAGTTTTTTTTTAAATTTGGAAACTCTATTTTGGGGTAAACACGTGTTTTTTGTGATTTTTGCCGATATTTCACGAAACAATAACGCTAGAGACGTGTACGAGGTGTCCTAAGACTCCGGCTAACGCCCCACTTTCGAATGTGGTAGATATTTATCCAAAACATAATAATTCACAAAGGGCCTAACGCCATACATGTTGAAAAAAAATCTTTACCGATACCTGTTTATAATGTTCATGAAGCGTGGTGGTTGAGAGAGACGATACTGCTGGGTGTGTGTGTTTCAACGAACCTGTCGCTGACCACGGTGGCTGTGCTCAATAGAACAATCGCTATTTCAATGGGTAGGTTTATGACAGAGCGAGGGTGTGTTATTTCTGATATTTTACCCCCCGAAGATGATTTTTAACGTGTAAACGGTGATGAGAACTTGGTTCTATGTTGGTCGAAGCCAGTAGAGAAAACAAACTTGCAGACAAGCAGGAGGCGAATGTCATTTGAGCTTATTGGAATGCGCTGATCTGACTTGACAACAAGTGCAATGGAAAATGACAAAGACGCTTGAAGGTTAAATAAACTTACAATCGTGGTGGCAGGGAAGTGCGAAATGCATGCATACACATGTGAAACCACATGAGGGCTAAAGAAGTCACATCCTGTTTGCTTCGTACGTGACAAAATGCAAGTTCATGTGAAATTTCACCTGGCACAGGTGTTCACCTTGGTTGTTAGCTGTCCACGTGTTTGATAACAGGATGTTCAAAGCGTGGGAAAAATGATTATACATGCAACGTAACATATATAAAGACATGTCGTTATCATTTCCACTCTCACTCAGGTGTAATGGCTATGTTGTTGTTGACTGGGAAAAGTACAAGGCCATTTGGATTTTCTAAAAACAAAACAAAATTAATTTAATTTATGGGTGGTTCCCTATGGACTCAACGAATATCCACAGGTTTGAACATGATAATGTGAACAAACTGACATGCCATTCATTTTTGTTTATAAAGCTTTATAAAAAGAAAATAAGTGCATTGGTTACTGTTAGTGCCAACATACAGTTTATTTTAATTGTGTTTTGATATATTAATGTCAATTAACGTTAAAGTTTAATTACAAGTATTGATTGATTGAGTGATGGGTTATTTTGTTAGTTTTTAGGTGTGGTCATGCGCCATTAACGTAGTGAACAGACAGTGAACAAGCATACATTATGCTTTAAAGTACTCTGTGCTCTTGTGCAACGTTAATAACTTGCAATAAAAAATTTTATTATAACACATGACGTTAGTACCAAATACAACAAGTGAGCAAGTTGGTTTACCACGTGAGTTAAATTTAAAATCAGAACATGATCGATGGTTAACATTTGAATCCTGGCCTGTAGGCTTTTTGTCGACACATGAACTTGCAAAAGCCGTTTTTTTTTACTTGAACCGAGAAGATGTGGTGTGCTGTGTGTTTTGTCGTATTGAACTTTCACACTGGTAAGAAGGGGATGATCCCTTTAGAGACCATTTGCGATGGTCTCCTTGTTGTCCTTACATGCTTGGAAAACAAGTGGGTAACATACCCGTGTATCCATTTTACCGAACCATAAGTGTTTTCCGCTACTTACGTTGCTGAATCACAAATAAATAATAATAATAATGATGTATTACCAGCCAACAACGGTAGTGTCGATATATGTGGTCCATATGCCATAGACAGTGTTGAATTGGCATGTGCTTTTGAAAAATTGGGAATTTGCAAGACCAAAGCACTAGCACACCCAGAGTACTGCTCTGTTGAAAAACGTTTAGAATCTTATAAAAATGTTTGGCCATTAATATTAAAACACCTTACCAAACAGCTAAGTGAAGCTGGATTTTTTTATACTGGTGAAGGGGATAAAACAATATGTTTTTATTGTGGATTTGCTTTAAAGGATTGGCAAATGACTGATGACCCTTTTGTGCAACACGCTCGTTGGTTACCCAACTGTAAGCACATGGTGTTGCTTAAAAGTCAGGAATTTGTGAACACTATTCGTAAAGAAAACGTGATTGCAGCACAAGACATAAAAGTGCCTTTAGAGATAGAACATGTGGAGCAAATACATGAGGCTGAAAAGAAAGACTTGTCTCACGAACAGATACAAAAGTGTGACCAACAATTATGTAAAATTTGTTATCAAGATGAACTAGGTGTTGTATTTTTGCCTTGTGAACACATGATAGCCTGTGTCAAGTGTGCATTAGAACTCAACACTTGTGCTATATGCAGAAAAGCAGTATCTGCTACAGTTATGGCATTTCTTGCATAACTAGTATAATTTATTAGCCATGCATAGTGCAAAATCCCTAATTGCACAATATTATTAAAGCTGTTTTAGAGTGTAATAGATATGCTTTTCTTTTGTTTATAGACTATTACAATGAATGTTTTGAATGCTGTTGGGCAAGCATGTGGCTTTGAGACAAAGAAGCTCAGCGAATTGCCAACGCATATTCCATTCCGCATTATCAAGATTCGGAAATTGAGAACAGCATATGGTGATCGTGTGCTTTGTGTATGTGAAAACTTTGAGACATTTCTGCCTACACGGTTTAATGATATGTCGGAGAGTGTTTTTGATTAAGTCAATAATGCTGTACAACCTGTACACTTAATTTATGAAGGTTTTAAAAACAATAGGTGCATGGTTCGTTTTAATTAAATAAATAAAAAAATGTCAAATAATAATGGAAGATATAAGTCATGACAATGGACTGAGAGAAAAATATGTGTATAGAATAATAATGTTTTATTGTTTAGTATTGCCTTTAAAAATATTATCATGAAACCAAAAAATGTATATAAAATTTGTAAATAAATTAAAATAATGGTACAATGTTGTTTTATTTTCTACAGAAGTCAGAATATTTAACATTGCAGAGTATACATGATTATGACAATAAATGCATACTTAATACAAGTCTTTGCTTTTACGATAGTGTGATATAGTTTTAAAAACAAAACTTGTTGTAGATCTTTTTTCCACGGCGAACAATAGGTATAAATACGTCATTATCACTATCATAATGATAAGCAGCATTATGACTATCATTATAATGGCCATTATTATCCTCAACACAACTGAAACCAGTCAAATTTTCCTGTTCCTCTTCCTGTTCCTCATCCTGTTCCTCTTCCTCTACAGTGTCCTCGTATGAAGTCTGAGCGGCTATTGATAATGTTAGGGGTTTTTTGAACATTGAACTATTTTGGGCAGCAATATTATTTTCTTGTACTCGCTCTTTAACATTTTCATGATTTTCTGATGACAGCAACAGTGTTTCATGCAGTACACTACATTGATGATCACTGACAGTTAAAACCTCACTATTTTTACTTTTTAGCTCACTGCGACATTGTTTCGAACGTTGTTTTGAACAACGCCAAATAACAGTTCCATTTTTATTGGTTCGTTTCACAATATTTGAATATCCTTTATAAAATGCATGAGGCTTACCATACCTAGTCACAGATACTTCCATATCAACTGTCAAGCATAGACTAAGCTCTAGTAAAGACAACTTGGTAATAAGAACACTAGTTTAATGTGCGAGCATATATGGGTGCAAATGTGGGAGCAAAAAAGTGGGAGCAAAAAGTGGGAGAAAAAGTGGGAGCAAAAAGTGGGAGCAAAAGTCGGAGCAAAAATTGAGAGCAAAAAGTGGGAGCAAAAAAAATTAGGAGCAAGTATGGGAGCAAATGTGAAAGCAAAAGTGGGAGCAAGTATGGGAGCATATGTGAAAGCAAAAGTGGGAGCAAAAATGAGAGAAAAAATTGGGAGCAAAAAGTGTAAGCAAAACTGGGAGCAAATATGAGAGCAAAAATTGTAGGAGCAAGTATGGGAGCAAATGTGGAAGCAAAAGTGGGAGCAAAATGTGAGAGAAAAAAAAGTGGGAGCAAAAAGTGTAAGCAAAAGTGGGAGCAAATATGAGAGCAAAAAAAAGTGCGAGCAAATATGGGAGCAAAAAGTGGGAGCAAAAAGTGAGAGCTAAAAGTGTAAGCAAAAGTGGGAGCAAAAAATTGGGAGCAAAAAGTGAGAGCAAAAGGTGGGAGCAAAAATTGGGAGCAAAAAGTGGGATCAAAAGAAAGTAGGAGCAAGTATGAGAGTAAATGTGAAAGCCAAAGTGGGAGCAAGTATGGGAGCAATTGTGAAAGCAAAAGTGGGAGCAAAAAGTGAGAGAAAAAGTGAGAGCAAAAAGTGTAAGCAAAAGTGGGAGCAAATATGAGAGCAAAAAAAGTAGGAGCAAGTATGGGAGCAAATGTGAAAGCAAAAGAGGGAGCAAAAAGTGAGAGGAAAAAAGTGGGACCAAAAAGTGTAAGCAAAAGGGGGAGCAAATATGAGGCTGGACATGACTTTTTATTACACAAAAACATTTTCCTTTTTGCCAGCCTCCCACCGCCATTCATCTGTGACGTCATAGCCAGTCTCAAAGCAAGTCTATACTTGTAGAACATGTCATGTGACAAGGTTAGGTTTACTGAGCTGAGGTTAACTTAGGTTAGCTAGCTCTATCTCACTCCTAGCCAATCATTAACCTTAATAGCACTCTAGAGTTCTTGGAATCTGTTCATGTAATTATTATTCTTGGCAGTACTTTGGAAATTACACCTTGAAATATATCAATCCCCTTGATTTTTTTTAAACTGTTATTATTATTATTATTATTATTATTATTATTATTATTATTATTATTATTATTATTATTATTATTATTATTATTATTATTTTTATTATTATTATTATTATTATTATTATTAGCCAAGTCACTTTACTAAAATTTAATTTATGTGTATTAGTTGATATGAAAGTCTCTATAACCAGTCATGCTTGCACCCACTTTTTGCTTTCACTTTTGCTCCCATATTAATGCCAACTCTTATAACTATAAGCAACAGCAAAATGTAAATGGAATAATATTTCTGATAATGTTCAAAACAAAAGTCCTGAGGTCTTGGGTTTGAATTCTCAACTATGGTTGTCAGCCAATGAGTTACACTACAGGAAACTTTTTATTTTTGTGTTGTGTTGCATGATAATTTGCCCATTTCGCGGTGTAGGGCTAGTATACTTGGGTGTTATCCCAGAGGTTTTTTGTTCCAACTCGACTATGGCCAGAATTTAATTTTTGATCTGAGAGTTGGAAGGTTAGGTTAGGTGAAGTTAGGTTTGGTGAAGTTAGGTTCGGTGAAGTTAGGTTAGGTTAGAGGAGATTGTTTTAGTAAAACACCACATTTGCCCCCACTTTTTACTCACACATTTTGCTCCCACTTTGTGCACTCACTTTTGCACGCTCATTTTGCTCTCACTTTTGCTTTCACATTTGCTCCCATATTTGCTTACACTTGTTTGCTCCCACTTCTGCTTACACGTTTGGCTCCCACTTTTTTCTCCCACATTTTTGCTCCCACTTTTTTTTCCTCTCATATTCGCTCCCACTTTTGCTTACACTTTTTGGTCCCACTTTTTTTCTCTCACTTTTTGCTCCCACTTTTGCTTTCACATTTGCTCCCATACTTGCTCCTACTTTTTTTGCTCTCATATTTGCTCCCACTTTTGCTTACACTTCTTGCTCTCACTTTTTCTCTCACTTTTTGCTCCCACTTTTGCTTTCACATTTGCTCCCATACTTGCTCCCTTTTTTGCTTTCACATTTACTCTCATACTTGCTCCTACTTTCTTTTGATCCCACTTTTTGCTCCCACTTTTTGCTCCCAATTTTAAGCTCCCACTATTGCTTACACTTTTAGCTCTCACTTTTTGCTCCCACTTTTTGCTGCCGTATTTGCTCACACTTTTTTTTGCTCTCATATTTGCTCCCACTTTTGCTTACACTTTTTGCTCCCACTTTGTTTTCTCTCACATGTTGCTCCCACTTTTGCTTTCACATTTGCTCCCATACTTGCTCCTACTATTTTTGCTCTCATATTTGCTCCCACGTTTGCTTACACTTTTTGCTCCCACTTTTTTCTCTCACTTTTTGCTCCCACTTTTGCTTTCACATATGCTCCCATACTTGCTCCCACTTTTGCTTTCACATTTGCTCCCATACTTACTCCTACTTTTTTTTGCTCCCACATTTTGCTCTCAATTTTTGCTCCCACTTTTTGCTCCCACTTTTTGCTCCCAATTTTTCTCCCACTTTTTGCTCCCACTTTTTTGCTCCCACATTTGCACCCATATATGCTCGCACATTAAACTATTGTTCTTATTACCAAGTTGTCTTTACTAGAGCTTGGTCTATGTTTGACAGTTGATATGGAAGTATCTGTGACTAGATATGGTAAGCCTCATGCATTCTATATAGGATATTCATATATTGTGAAACAAACCAATAAAAATGGAACTGTTATTTGGCGTTGTTCAAAACAACGTTCGAAATAATGTCGCAGTGAGCTCAAAAGTAAAAATAGTGAGGTTTTAATTGTCAGTGATCATCAATGTAGTGTACTGCATGAAACACTGTTGCTGTCAACAGAAAATCATGAAAATGTTAAAAAGCGAGTACAAGAAAATAATATTGCTGCTCAAAATAGTTCAATGTTCAAAAAACCCTTAACATTATCAAAAGCCGCTCAGACTCTATACGAGGACACTGTAGAGGAAGAGGAACAGGAAGAGGAACAGAAAGAGGAACAGGAAGATGAACATGAAAATTTGACTGGTTTCAGTTATGTTGAGGATAATAATGGTCATTATAATGATAGTCATAATGCTGCTTATCATGATGATATTGATAATGACGTTTTTATACCTATTGTTCATATTACACTATCGTAAAGGCAAAGACTTGTATTAAGTATGCATTTATTGTCATAATCATGTATACTCTGCAATGTTAAATATTCTGACTTCTGTCGAAAATAAAACAACATTGTACCATTATTTTCATTTATTTACAAACATTATATAAATTTTTTGGTTTCATGATAATATTTTTAAAGGCAATACTAAACACTAAAACATTATTATTCTATACACACAATTTTCTTTCAGTTCATTGTCATGACTTATATCTTCCATTATTATTTGACATTTGTTTTTTTATTTAATTAAAACGAACCATGCACCTATTGTTTTTAAAACCTTCATAAATTAAGTGTACAGGTTGTACAGCATTATTGACTTAATCAAAAACACTCTCCGACATATCATTTAACCGTGTAGGCAGAAATGTCTCAAAGTTTTCACATACACCAAGCACTCGATCACCATATGCTGTTTTCAATTACCGAATCTTGATAATGCAGAATGGAATATGCGTTGGCAATTCGCTGAGATTCTTTGTCTCTAAGCCACATGCTTGCCCAACAGCATTCAAAACATTCATTGTAATAGTCTATAAACAAAAGAAAAGCATATCTATTACACTCTAAAACAGCTTTAATAATATTGTGCAATTAGGGATTTTGCACTATGCATGGCTAATAAATTATACTAGTTATGCAAGATATGCCATAACTGTAGCAGATACTGCTTTTCTGCATATAGCACAAGTGTTGAGTTCTAATGCACACTTGACACAGGCTATCATGTGTTCACAAGGCAAAAATACAACACCTAGTTCATCTTGATAACAAATTTTACATAATTGTTGGTCACACTTTTGTATCTGTTCGTGAGACAAGTCTTTCTTTTCAGCCTCATGTATTTGCTCCACATGTTCTAACTCTAAAGGCACTTTTATGTCTTGTGCTGCAATCACGTTTTCTTTACGAATAGTGTTCACAAATTCCTGACCTTTAAGCAACACCATGTGCTTACATTTAGGTAACCAACGAGCGTGTTGCACAAAAGGGCCATCAGTCATTTGCCAATCCTTTAAAGCAAATCCACAATAAAAACATATTGTTTTATCCCCTTCACCAGTATAAAAAAATCCAGCTTCACTTAGCTGTTTGATAAGGTGTTTTAATATTAATGGCCAAACATTTTTATAAGATTCTAAACGTTTTTCAACAGAGCTGTACTCTGTGTGTGCTAGTGCTTTAGTCTTGCAAATTCCCAATTTTTCAAAAGCACATGCCAATTCAACACTGTCTATGGCATATGGACCACATATATCGACACTACCGTTGTTGGCTGGTAATACATCATCATTATTATTATTTATTTGTGATTCAGCAACGTAAGTAGCGGCCAATGTTCTTATGGTTCACTAAAATGGATACACGGGTATGTTACCCACTTGTTTTCCAAGCATGTAAGGACAACAAGGAGACCATCGCAAATGGTCTCTAAAGGGATCATCCCCTTCTTCCCAGTGTGAAAGTTCAATACGACAAAACACACAGCACACCACATCTTCTCGGTTCAAGTAAAAAAAAACGGCTTTTGTGAGTTCATGTGTCGACAAAAAGCCTACAGGCCAGGATTCAAATGTTAACCATCGATAATGTTCTGATTTTAAATTTAACCCACTTGGTAAACCAACTTGCTCACTTGTTGTATTTGGTACTAACGTCATGTGTTATAATAAAAAATTTTATTGCAAGTTATTAACGTTGCACAAGAGCACAGAGTACTTTAAAGCATAATGTATGCTTGTTCACTGTCTGTTCACTACGTTAATGGCGCATGACCACACCTATAAACAAACAAAATAACCCATCACTCAATCAATCAATACTTGTAATTAAACTTTAACGTTAATTGACATTAATATATCAAAACACCATTAAAATAAACTGTATGTTGGCACTAACAGTAACCCATGAACTTATTTTCTTTTTATAAAGCTTTATAAACAAAAATGAATGGCATGTCAGTTTGTTCACATTATCATGTTCAAACCTGTGGATATTCGTTGAGTCCATAGGGAACCACCCATAAATTAAATTAATTTTGTTTTGTTTTTAGAAAATCCAACATGGCCTTGTACTTTTCCCAGTCAACAACAACATAGCCATTAATCAAGAAAGCAATCATTGTCCCAGTCATGTCCAGGTAATGATTTTTTTTTGTCTACGAGTTTTCAGTAGTGGTAAAATGGAATAGCATTTTTAAGTTAGACTTACCTGAGTTTTAAACAGTTCACTCTTTGGCAATGGTTTCGCTTTTGATCGTTTCGTTTTTTTCAGCAACTGCTACGGCGGTAAGCCTTTTCTTTACAAGTTTCTAAAAAGACGCTGTAAATACCTAAATTCAGGTTAATACATGCATTTCATAAAATAAAATATAAAACAAAAAAAAAGAATCAAGTCAGTTAAAAAAATCATCTCACCTTTACTTGCAGTGTCTTGCTGCTGTTTCCTTCTAGTGGGCTCAAAAGTGCAATGGTTTCTTCTCTCTCAGACATGTAAGGTATACCAGTTATCTGCAAACAAATAAATAAATAAAATCAATAATTACCTAATCAATAAATAATTGCTTGTAAATATATATAAATCAATAAATATATAAATGAATAAATATATACCTACCTCACAACAAGGTTAAGTATTTTCCACCAACACCAAAACTGTTAAACAAAACCAGGGGTTTCACGCAACGCAATGTGTTCAAAGGTGAGAGTGGAATTGATAACGACATGTCTTTATATATGTTACGTTGCATGTATAATCATTTTTTCCTACGCTTTGAACATCCTGTTATCAAACACGTGGACAGCTAACACCCTAGGTGAACACCTGTGCCAGGTGAAATTTCACATGAACTTGCATTTTGTCACGTACGAAGCAAACAGGATGTGACTTGTTTAGCCCTCATGTGGTTTCACATGTGTATGCATGCATTTCGCACTTCCCTGCCACCACGATTGTAAGTTTATTTAACCTTCAAGCGTCTTTGTCATTTTCCATTGCACTTGTTGTCAAGTCAGATCAGCGCATTCCAATAAGCTCAAATGACATTCGCCTCCTGCTCGTCTGCAAATTTGTTTTCTCTACTCGCTTCGACCAACGTAGAACCAAGTTCTCATTACCGTTTACACGTTAAAAATCATCTTCGGGGGGTAAAATATCAGAAATAACACACCCTCGCTCTGTCATAAACCTACCCATTGAAATAGCGATTGTTCTATTGAGCACAGCCACCGTGGTCAGCGACAGGTTCGTTGAAACACACACACGTAGCAGTATCGTATCTCTCAACCACCACGCTTCATGAACATTATAAACAGGTATCGGTAGAGATTTTTTTCAACATGTATGGCGTTAGGCCCTTTGTGATATTTGTTTTGGAAAAATATCTACCACATTCGAAAGGGGGGCGTTAGCCCGAGTCCTAGGACACCTCGTACACGTCTATAGTGTTATTGGTTCGTGAGATATAGCAAAAAGTTTAAAATCACGGTTTTACCCCCCAAAAAAAACATGTTTCCAGCATTTCACCTTTTCGACACCAACATTCGCGTAAAGAGCGCAACGAGACGAAAAAACGAATCCTAGCATGACTCCTTCCATTCCAAGGTCGCAGGGGCTCACAGCTTCCTAAGTGTAGCAGCTCTGTCATCATCCCACTACTGTCAGGTTTTTATCTTAGAGACTTGAAATTTATTTTGGGGGTAGAGGGAGTGGGGACCATTGATTTACGTCAAACAATTTTTTTGTAGAATTGCTAGTTTCCAAAATATAGGATTTTCAAAATTCGAGGGTTTAAAAAAAACATAAAAAATAAAAAAGATTTATTACAAAAAATAAAAGTCATAAGGACCATTCGTTTGAGCCATGGCACAACATTCTATCATGTTTGGTTTTCAAACTATCACCTACTTTCGAAAACAATAATTTTCAAAAAAAAAAATATATATATATATATAACGAGTGTTCCATAGGAAAGAGGACGTCTGTCGGAGTCCAACGACACCTCATGTGTCAAGATCCGACCATGCGTTCAAGAGATATTAATTATTTAACATGGCTGAGGCTTAGTAATAAGGGCATGTATGTTCTAGAGTGAAGTAGAATCGGCCTTACCCCCGTACTAACAAGGTCGCAGGGGAGGAAAGTATAATCAGTGAAATTTTGAAATTAGGAAGTGAAAGCATAGCTGAGATTATTCAAGTAATTATTGAAGATATCTGGAATTCGGAGACATTCCCTGATGACTGAAGTGTGCCCAGATTCACCCACTGCAAAAAAGAGGGATGAAACAGACATGAATAATTACAGAGGAATATCCTTACTATCAGTTGCGTATAAAATTCTTTCTAAAGCTTTACTAACGAGACTTGAAAAACAGACCACCTAATTGGCGAATATCAGGCAGGGTTTGGGAAGAAGGTCATGTACAGAACAAATTCTCAATCCCAAAACCATCTTGTTGATTTCAAGAAAACTTATGACTCCGTAGACCGGCACACTCTATTCAACATTCTAGAAGAATTTAATGTTGACAGGAAAACAAGAGAATTAATTAAGCAGACTCTGATAGCCCCGACATCAAAAGTTAAATTTGTAGGTGAACTTTCTGATCCTTTTCATATTAACACAGGCCTTCGGCAAGGAGACGGACTATCTCCGTTATTATTCAATCTCGTGCTGGAGAAAGTCATCAGGACATGGGAAAATGATACAAAAGGAATAACTATTGGCCGACTACTCAAAAAAAGAATTCATTTGCAGTTTTTGGCTTTCGCAGATAATCTGGCTGTTCTTTCTAACAATATACTAGAGTCAGTTCAGGCTCTTGATAAACTTCACGAAATTGCAGCTAAGACCAGGCTCCAATACATAGAAGGATCCTCTCGTTATCGAGATCGGCAACTTCTGAAGACTAAATTCGGCAAAATTTATCAAGTAAATGAATTCAAGTATTTAGGAGATATAATTCATCCATACGGATTGAACAATGAAACAAATAAAGAGAGAATTTCAAAATTACAGAAGGCCTATAGAATTATCTGAAACATATATACGGTAACAAAAAATTAATATCCCGGAATGCTACAATAAGACATTATAACACAGTAATCAATCCAGAAGCATAATACGCCTCGGAAACCTTTCTCATTGGAGGCAGATGACTTATTAAAGAGGGAAGCAAGAGAGGAAAATATTGAGGAAAATCGTTGGTCCAGTCTGCGTATAGGAAATCTGGATGAAACGGGAGTGTCAGGAGCTATATCATCACTCTGAAAGGATCACCTACAAATTCAGGAAAAGGAGATTTATGTTCTATGGCCACGTTCTTGGCATGGCCGATGACAGACTGACGAAGAGGATTCTCAACCTTGCTCTATCAATGAAAGTCAATACCAACTGGCTTAAGGAAATAGAGGAATATCTACAGTAAGTTGGCATCATAGAGGAAATTATACAAGACAGATCCAAATTCAGAATATTTATCAACAACTATCATTTTGCGGAGAAAATCAGTTTCAGTACTAGGAAACCATGGACTGAAGTTCGGAAGAAACACTTCAGGGCCTAGATGAAGAGATTTTGGGAAAATAAAAGACCAACATCATTTGTAAATTAGTCCTCTCGCATTCCTTAGATGGGCATAGCGATGAGAAAAAAAATATATTCATATTATTATTATTATTGATGTTCAATTGTTTCTATTACCATTTGTCTTTAACATATAGGGTAGGGAATTTAAGCCATGTGAGGGAACACAAAGCTTGTAAACTTTAAACTCATTGGTGAGGCTTGCTAGCTAGTCTACTGGTGAATTTCCCTTGTGTCTACGCGTTCTGCTCTGTCCTGTTCCGTGTGTACACTGAAAGGCAGGCACACTATGCATGTCAGATGAATGCCATTTTACTTATTAATGAAACCAATATTGAATCGCAGCCCGAGAAACCCACCCAGATGGGTACAGTCACGTAAAATTGCCACTGTGTAGTAGTTCCATTGTGAATGGGGCAATTGTTCTATAGAATAGAAAGGTGTGGCTTTGGGTTAGACGGCCAAATGGTTACAAAGGCCCCATCGGGTCGCTATTCTGTAACTGAATGCCGTAATTTTCTGTTTTACGTTTTATAGCTAACACAAATTGCAAACGAATTCATCTCATTTTCAATTGCGCTTCCCCCCAGGGGCTCTCATCTAGTGGGACGTGGGTTGGCGACCACGGGACCCCAGCTGAGTCCGGCATTGCTTCCACTTACTTGTGCCGGGCTCCTCTGTCTTCTTTCCTGTCAATCTCACTTGGTCAACTCTTGTTCTCTTCCGACCCCGAAGGTATTGGGGTATCCGAGGCCTAGGGAGTCTCTTCCTTTCCCGCCTTATTTGGCCCTTGTCTCCTCTTTTCTAATTCCCTCCTTCTGGGAGGGGTCAGCCTTCTTTTTCTTTTCCTGTTATCTCCTGCCTTCTGCTCAAGGCCCTCAAGGAGGCCACTTTTGGTGCACCCTAGGTAATGCTACACCCTCAGGGGCTCATGGATGCTGAGTTCGGGAGTTGGCGACCCCGAGCGATTCCTGAGCTGGGTCCGTTTTCCCCTTTTGTCCCTTACCTTTGGGGCGGGCCCTCTCCTCTTTCACTTTCTTATCTGCCTTTCATGGCTCTCCTTCCTTCCAAGTCCCTCAAGCCGCTTCGACGGTTGAGGGCATTTCTTTTCCTCCAGTCTTTTATTTGCCTTATTCTCCTTTAGTTTTCCTTTTCTTCTTCTAGTTTGTAGGTTAGTAGTTAGTTTTAGTCTTAAGTTTGCATTTCATTTTCATCTTCACGATCACCCAAACAATCAGGGGCCGATAACATAGATGTTAGGCCCCTTAAAACAACAATTATCATAATCATCATCATCATCATCATCATCAATTGCGCTCACCAAGGAATATCTCACCTGAAACATTAAATAGACGCATGCGATATGGATGGCAGTGGCGAATGTAAGACTGAATGACACTATGAATTGTACATGATGCTATCAGTAGTTGGTGATAACTGTGTGGACACGGAATCATCATAACACATTACATTGTGACAAATGAAGGGTTGAAAGTGTATCACAGAGACTCCTTTTAAATTTGGTATACGAATAACTTACCTAGTATACATTAAAACAGTGATAAGCCCAATTAAGTATTTAATGGCATTCATTAAGTGTTACCGGGTGAGTAAGCCGTGGAATTTACGGCGAGGCTGCAGGCAGTCGCCCACATTCGGGAGGCAAAGAGGATTGAATCCCCTCAGCGACAACCTTGAAGATGGTCTTTTGTGGTTTCCCTTCTTCCTTCTAGGAAAATGGCACAACACGTGTGAGACAGAGCTCACTATAGACCTTCCCCACGACACGTGTGAGAGCAGAGCACACTGTAGACCTTACCCACGATACGTGTGGGGGCAGAGCACACTATAGACTTTACCCACGATACGTGTGGGGGCAGAGCACACTATAGACCTTACCCACGATACGTGTGGGGGCAGAGCAAACTATAGGCCATACCCACGATACGTGTGGGGGCAGAACACACTATAGACCTTCCCCACGATACGTGTGGGGGCAGAGCACACTATAGGCCTTACCCACGATACGTGTGGTGGCAGAGCACTCTATAGACCTTCCCCACGATACGTGTGGGGGCAGAGCACACTATAGACATGACCCACGACACGTGTGGGAGTAGAGCACACTATAGGCCTTACCCACGATAGTGTGGGGGCAGAGCACACTATAGACCTTACCCACGACACGTGTGGGGGCAGAGCACACTATAGACATTACCCACGATACGTGTGGGGGCAGAGCACACTATAGACATTACCCACGATACGTCTGGGGGCAGAGCACACTATAGACCTTACCCACGACATGTGTGGGAGCAGAGCACACTATAGACATTACCCACGACACGTGTGGGGGCAGAGCACATTATAGACATTACCAACGACACATGTGGGAGCTGAGCACACTATAGACATTACCCACGACACGTGTGGGAGCAGAGCACACTATAGACATTACCCACGACACGTGTGGGGGCAGAGCACACTATAGACCTTACCCACGACACGCGCGGGGGCAGAGCACACTATAGACATTACCCACGATACGTGTGGGGGAAGAGCACACTATACACATTACCACGACACGTGTGGGAGCAGAGCACACTATAGACCGTACCCACGACACGTGTGGGAGTAGAGCACACTATAGACCTTACCCACGACACGTGTAGGAGTAGAGCACACTATAGACCTTACCCACGACTCGTGTGGGAGCAGAGCACACTATAGACCTTACCCACGACACGTGTAGGGGCAGAGCACACTATAGACCTTACCCACGATACGTGTGGGGGCAAAGCACACTATAGACCTTACCCACGACACGTGTGGGAGCAGAGCACACTATAGACCTTACCCACGACACGTGTAGGGGCAGAGCACACTATAGACCTTACCCACGACACGTGTGGGAGCAGAGCACATTATAGACATTACCCACGACACGTGTGGGGGCAGAGCACATTATAGACATTACCCACGACACGTGTGGGGGCAGAGCACATTATAGACATTACCCACGACACGTGTGGGAGCAGAGCACACTATAGACCTTACCCACGACACGTGTGGGGGCAGAGCACACTATAAACATTACCCACGACTCGTGTGGGAGCAGAGCACTCTATAGGCCTTACCCACGACTCGTGTGGGGGCAGAGCACACTATAGACCTTACCCACGACACGTGTGGGAGCAGAGCACTCTATAGGCCTTACCCACAACACGTGAGGGAGTAGAGGACACTATAGACCTTACCCACGATACGTGTGGGGGCAGAGCACACTATAGACCTTACCCACGAATCGTGTGGGGGCAGAGCACACTATCGACCTTACCCTAGACACGTGTGGGAACAGAGCACACTATAGACATTACCCACGACCCGTGTGGGGACAGAGCACACTATAGACCTTACCCACGACACGTGTGGGAGCAGAGCACTCTATAGGCCTTACCCACAAAACGTGAGGGAGCAGAGCACACTGTAGACCTTACCCACGACACGTGTGGGAGCAGAGCACACTATGGACATTACCCACGACACGGGTGGAGGCAGAGCACACTATAGACCTTACCCACGACACGTGTGGGGGCAGAGCACACTATAGACCTTAACCACGACACGTGTGGGAGCAGAGCACACTACAGACCTTACCCACGACACGTGTGGGAGCAGAGCACAATATAGACCTTACCCACGACACGTGTGGGAGCCGAGCACCATATAGGCCTTACCCACGACACGTGTGGGAGCAGAGCACACTATAGGTCCTACCCACGACACGTGTGGGAGCAGAGCACACTATAGGCCTTACCCACGACACGTGTGGGGGCAGAGCGTACTATAGGCCTTACCCTCGACACGTGTGAGAGCAGAGTACACTATAGACCTTACCCACGACACGTGTGGGGGCAGAGCACAATATAGACCTTACCCACGACACGTGTGGGAGCAGAACACACTATAGACCTTACCCACGACCCGTGTGGGGGCAGAGCACACTATAGTCCTTACCCACGACACGTGTGGGAGCAGAGCACTCTATAGGCCTTACCCACAACACGTGTGGGAGCAGAGCACACTATAGACCTTACCCACGACACGTGTGGGGGCAGAGCACACTATAAACATTACCCACGACTCGTGTGGGAGCAGAGCACTCTATAGGCCTTACCCACGACTCGTGTGGGGGCAGAGCACACTATACACCTTACCCACGACACGTGTGGGAGCAGAGCACTCTATAGGCCTTACCCACAACACGTGAGGGAGTAGAGGACACTATAGACCTTACCCACGATACGTGTGGGGGCAGAGCACACTATAGACCTTACCCACGAATCGTGTGGGGGCAGAGCACACTATCGACCTTACCCTAGACACGTGTGGGAACAGAGCACACTATAGACATTACCCACGACCCGTGTGGGGACAGAGCACACTATAGACCTTACCCACGACACGTGTGGGAGCAGAGCACTCTATAGGCCTTACCCACAAAACGTGAGGGAGCAGAGCACACTGTAGACCTTACCCACGACACGTGTGGGAGCAGAGCACACTATGGACATTACCCACGACACGGGTGGAGGCAGAGCACACTATAGACCTTACCCACGACACGTGTGGGGGCAGAGCACACTATAGACCTTAACCACGACACGTGTGGGAGCAGAGCACACTACAGACCTTACCCACGACACGTGTGGGAGCAGAGCACAATATAGACCTTACCCACGACACGTGTGGGAGCCGAGCACCATATAGGCCTTACCCACGACACGTGTGGGAGCAGAGCACACTATAGGTCCTACCCACGACACGTGTGGGAGCAGAGCACACTATAGGCCTTACCCACGACACGTGTGGGGGCAGAGCGTACTATAGGCCTTACCCTCGACACGTGTGAGAGCAGAGTACACTATAGACCTTACCCACGACACGTGTGGGGGCAGAGCACAATATAGACCTTACCCACGACACGTGTGGGAGCAGAACACACTATAGACCTTACCCACGACCCGTGTGGGGGCAGAGCACACTATAGTCCTTACCCACGACACGTGTGGGAGCAGAGCACTCTATAGGCCTTACCCACAACACGTGTGGGAGCAGAGCACACTATAGACCTTACCCACGACACGTGTGGGGGCAGAGCACACTATAAACATTACCCACGACTCGTGTGGGAGCAGAGCACTCTATACGCCTTACCCACGACTCGTGTGGGGGCAGAGCACACTATACACCTTACCCACGACACGTGTGGGAGCAGAGCACTCTATAGGCCTTACCCACAACACGTGAGGGAGTAGAGGACACTATAGACCTTACCCACGATACGTGTGGGGGCAGAGCACACTATAGACCTTACCCACGAATCGTGTGGGGGCAGAGCACACTATCGACCTTACCCTAGACACGTGTGGGAACAGAGCACACTATAGACATTACCCACGACCCGTGTGGGGACAGAGCACACTATAGACCTTACCCACGACACGTGTGGGAGCAGAGCACTCTATAGGCGTTACCCACAAAACGTGAGGGAGCAGAGCACACTGTAGACCTTACCCACGACACGTGTGGGAGCAGAGCACACTATGGACATTACCCACGACACGGGTGGAGGCAGAGCACACTATAGACCTTACCCACGACACGTGTGGGGGCAGAGCAAACTATAGACCTTAACCACGACACGTGTGGGAGCAGAGCACACTACAGACCTTACCCACGACACGTGTGGGAGCAGAGCACAATATAGACCTTACCCACGACACGTGTGGGAGCCGAGCACCATATAGGCCTTACCCACGACACGTGTGGGAGCAGAGCACACTATAGGTCCTACCCACGACACGTGTGGGAGCAGAGCACACTATAGGCCTTACCCACGACACGTGTGGGAGCAGAGCACTCTATAGGCCTTACCCGCGACACGTGTGGGGGCAGAGCGTACTATAGGCCTTACCCTCGACACGTGTGAGAGCAGAGTACACTATAGACCTTACCCACGACACGTGTGGGGGCAGAGCACAATATAGACCTTACCCACGACACGTGTGGGAGCAGAACACACTATAGACCTTACCCACGACCCGTGTGGGGGCAGAGCACACTATAGTCCTTACCCACGACACGTGTGGGAGCAGAGCACACTCTAGACCCTACCCATGATACGTGTGTGGGCAGAGCACACTATAGGCCTTACCCACGGCACGTGTGGGAGCAGAGCACACTATAGACCTTACCCACGACACGTGTGGGGGCAGAGCACACTATATACCTTACCCACGAATCGTGTGGGGGCAGAGCACACTATCGACATTACCCTAGACACGTGTGGGAGCAGAGCACACTATAGACATTACCCACGACTCGTGTGGGGGCAGAGCACACTATAGACCTTACCCACGACACGTGTGGGAGCAGAGCACTCTATAGGCCTTACCCACAAAACGTGAGGGAGCAGAGCACACTGTAGACCTTACCCACGACCCGTGTGGGGGCAGAGCACACTATAGTCCTTACCCACGACACGTGTGGGAGCAGAGCACACTCTAGACCCTACCCATGACACGTGTGTGGGCAGAGCACACTATAGGCCTTACCCACGGCACGTGTGGGAGTAGAGCACACTATAGGCCTTACCCACGATACGTGTGGGGGCAGAGCACACTATAGACCTTACCCACGACACGTGTGGGGGCAGAGCACACTATATACCTTACCCACGAATCGTGTGGGGGCAGAGCACACTATCGACCTTACCCTAGACACGTGTGGGAGCAGAGCACACTATAGACATTACCCACGACTCGTGTGGGGGCAGAGCACACTATAGACCTTACCCACGACACGTGTGGGAGCAGAGCACTCTATAGGCCTTACCCACAAAACGTGAGGGAGCAGAGCACACTGTAGACCTTACCCACGACCCGTGTGGGGGCAGAGCACACTATAGTCCTTACCCACGACACGTGTGGGAGCAGAGCACACTCTAGACCCTACCCATGACACGTGTGTGGGCAGAGCACACTATAGGCCTTTCCCACGGCACGTGTGGGGGTAGAGCACACTATAGGCCTTACCCACGATACGTGTGGGGGCAGAGCACACTATAGACCTTACCCACGACACGTGTGGGGGCCGAGCACACTATAGACATTACCCACGATACGTGTGGGGGCAGAGCACACTATAGACATAACCCACGATACGTGTGGGGGCAGAGCACACTATAGACCTTACCCACGACATGTGTGGGAGCAGAGCACACTATAGACATTACCCACGACACGTGTAAGGGCAGAGCACACTACAGACATTACCCACGACACATGTGGGAGCTGAGCACACTATAGACATTACCCACGACACGTGTGGGAGCAGAGCACACTATAGACATTACCCACGACACGTGTGGGGGCAGAGCACACTATAGACATTATCCACGACACGTGTGGGGGCAGAGCACACTATAGACATTACCCACGACACGTGTGGGAGCAGAGCACACTATAGACCTTACCCACGACACGTGTGGGAGTAGAGCGCATTATAGACCTTACCCACGACACGTGTGGGGTCAGAGCACACAATAGACATTACCCACGATACGTGTGGGGGCAGAGCACACTATAGACATTACCACGACACGTGTGGGAGCAGAGCACACTATAGACCTTACCCACGACACGTGTGGGAGTAGAGCACACTATAGACCTTACCCACGACACGTGTAGGAGTAGAGCTCACTATAGACCTTACCCACGACTCGTGTGGGAGCAGAGCACACTATAGACCTTACCCACGACACGTGTGGGGCCAGAGCACACTATAGACCTTACCCACGATACGTGTAGGGGCAGAGCACACTATAGACCTTACCCACGACACGTGTGGGGGCAGAGCACACTATAGACCTTACTGACGACACGTGTGAACGCAGCGCACTCTATAGGCCTTACCCACAACACGTGTGGGAACAGAGCACACTATAGACCTTACCCACGACACGTGTGGGGGCAGAGCACACTATAAACATTACCCACGACTCGTGTGGGAGCAGAGCACTCTATAGGCCTTACCCACGACTCGTGTGGGGGCAGAGCACACTATAGACCTTACCCACGACACGTGTGGGAGCAGAGCACTCTATAGGCCTTACCCACAACACGTGAGGGAGTAGAGCACACTATAGACCTTACCCACGATACGTGTGGGGGCAGAGCACACTATAGACCGTACCCACGAATCGTGTGGGGGCAGAGCACAATATCGACCTTACCCTAGACACGTGTGGGAGCAGAGCACACTATAGACATTACCCACGAATCGTGTGGGGGCAGAGCACACTATAGACCTTACCCACGACACGTGTGGGAGCAGAGCACTCTATAGGCATTACCCACAAAACGTGAGGGAGCAGAGCACACTGTAGACCTTACCCACGACACGTGTGGGAGCAGAGCACACTATGGACATTACCCACGACACGGGTGGAGGCAGAGCACACTATAGACCTTACCCACGACACGTGTGGGGGCAGAGCACACTATAGACCTTACCCACGACACGTGTGGGGGCAGAGCACACTATAGACCTTAACCACGACACGTGCGGGAGCAGAGCACACAATTAGCCTTACCCACGACACGTGTGGGAGCAGAGCACACTATAGACCTTACCCACGACACGTGTGGGAGCAGAGCACAATATAGACCTTACCCACGACACGTGTGGGAGCCGAGCACCATATAGGCCTTACCCACGACACGTGTGGGAGCAGAGCACACTATAGATCCTACCCACGACACGTGTGGGAGCAGAGCACACTATAGGCCTTACCCACGACACGTGTGGGAGCAGAGCACTCTATAGGCCTTACCCGCGACACGTGTGGGGGCAGAGCATACTATAGGCCTTACCCTCGACACGTGTGGGAGCAGAGTACACTATAGACCTTACCCACGACCCGTGTGGGGGCAGACACACTATAGTCCTTACCCACGACACGTGTGGGAGCAGAGCACACTCTAGACCCTACCCATGACACGTGTGTGGGCAGAGCACACTATAGGCCTTACCCACGGCACGTGTGGGAGCAGAGCACACTATAGACCTTACCCACGACACGTGTGGGGGCAGAGCACACTATATACCTTACTCACGACACGTGTGGGAGTAGAGCACACTATAGACCTTACCCTCGACACGTGTGGGGGCAGAGCACACTATAGACCTGACCCACGATACGTGAGGGAGCAGAGCACACTATAGACCTTCCCCACGACACATGTGGGAGCAGAGCACACTATAGACCTTACCCACGACACGTGAGGGGGCAGTGCATACTATAGGCCTTACCCACGACACGTGTGGGAGCAGAGCACACTCTAGACCCTACCCATGACACGTGTGTGGGCAGAGCACACTATAGGCCTTACCCACGGCACGTGTGGGAGCAGAGCACACTATAGACCTTACCCACGACACGTGTGGGGGCAGAGCACACTATATACCTTACCCACGACACGTGTGGGAGTAGAGCACACTATAGACCTTACCCTCGACACGTGTGGGGGCAGAGCACACTATAGACCTGACCCACGACACGTGAGGGAGCAGAGCACACTATAGACCTTCCCTACGACACATGTGGGAGCAGAGCACACTATAGACCTTACCCACGACACGTGAGGGGGCAGTGCATACTATAGGCCTTACCCACGACACGTGTGGGGGCAGACCACACTATAGACCTTACCCACGACACGTGTGAGAGCAGAGCACACTATAGACCCTACCGACGACACGTGTGGGAGCAGAGCACACTATAGACACTACCCACGATACGTTTGGGAGCAGAGCACACTATAGACCTTACCCCCGACACGTGTGGGGGCAGAGCACACTATAGGCCTTACCCACGGCACGTGTGGGAGCAGAGCACACTATAGACCTTACCCACGATACGTGTGGGGGCAGAGCACACTATAGGCCTTACCCACGGCACGTGTGGGAGCAGAGCACACTATAGACCTTACCCCCGACACGTGTGGGGGCAGAGCACACTATAGGCCTTACCCACGGCACGTGTGGGAGCAGAGCACACTATAGACCTTACCCCCGACACGTGTGGGGGCAGAGCACACTATAGGCCTTACCCACGGCACGTGTGGGAGCAGAGCACACTATAGACCTTACCCACGATACGTGTGGGGGCAACGCACACTATTGACCTTACCCACGTCACGTGTGGGATCAGAGCACACTATAGACATTACCCACGACACGTGTGGGGGCAGAGCACACTATAGACCTTACCCACGTCACGTGTGGGATCAGAGCACACTATTGACCTTACCTACGACACGTGTGGGGGCAGAGCACACTATAGACCTTACCCACGACACGTGTGGGAGCAGAGCACACTATAGACCTTACCCACGACACGTGTGGGAGCAGAGCACACTATAGACCTTACCCACGACACGTGTGGGAGCAGGGCACACTACAGACCTTACCCACGACACGTGTGGGAGCAGAGCACACTTTAGACCTTACCCACGACACGTGTGGGAGCAGAGCACACTATAGACCCTACCCATGATACGTGTGGGAGCAGACCACACCATAGACCTTACCCACGGCACGTGTGGGAGCAGAGCACACTATAGGCCTTACCCACGGCACGTGTGGGAGCAGAGCACATTATAGACCTTACCCACGACACGTGTGGGGGCAGAGCACACTATAGACCTTACCCACGACACGTGTGGGAGCAGAGCACACTATAGATCTTACCCACGACGCGTGTGGGGCAGAGCACAGTATAGACCTTACCTGCGATTCGTGTGGGAGCAGAGCATACTATAGGCCTTACCTTCGACACGTGTGGGGGCAGAGCACCGTATAGACCTTACCCACGACGCGTGTGGGGGCTGAGCACACTATAGACCTTACCCGCGATTCGTGTGGGAGCAGAGCTTACTATAGGCCTTACCCTCGACACGTGTGGGAGCAGAGCACCCTATAGACCTTACCCACGACACGTGTGTGGGCAGAGCACAGTATAGGCCTTACCCACGACACATGTGGGAGGGAACCACTCAATGAACATTAGACTCTTATCGTCAGTGTGATTGCCTTGTGACTTGTGGAAGTCTTTCAAGCCGGTTTTGAACTACGTGCTGAGTTGGCAACATCGCTCCTTACAGCCCAGTTTAATTCCCCCGTAAAGCAATCCTGATTGGTCAACTGCAGCAGCTGATAAAATGACACCGGATCGAGATATCGACTTAACTTTTCAAATTATTTATCAGTTTGACCAATCCCGTAACTTTCATATTCTAGGTTCAGTTTTTTTCGACCTGCCTGTATAATTGGCATTGGAAATTTTGCGTAATGTGGTCCCCCATTTGATAAAGGTTTTCGTTAAATTTCAATATGTTGCTATAATTTAATTACTCATTTCAGTTGATTTGCGATATTTATTTTAGTATACAGACTATAACAATAAATGGTGCACATTGACTCGATAATCCTTTATACGTTATTTGCAAATTGTGATGTGAAGCGTTAGTTTGGATTCCTCTCGCTAGATTTTCAGGAATGGTGACGGTATGTAGCAATGCTAATGACATACACACGCTATGGAGAGATCGTTATGTGTGAAAAATGGTGTAATATGTTACTTACTCCATGAAGGTAAACCTCGGGTTCGATGCCAATGTAATTATGTTTTGCTATAGGATATAAATTCCCCCTCCTCGTATATTATTAATGGAATATTTCCTACGAGGTAGAGCAACCCAGCGGAATAGCCATCCTCGTTTCATCGCAAACGATGAATGCAAGCGGAGAAATATAAAAGTCCAATGATTGTCTTTGACAGAGGCCATCCTGAGTATGTTGGTCCTCCGTGCTTTTGTCACACTCTCTTGAGAAGAAGACCAGGGTGGTTCCTAATTTCAAATCCTGGGGCATCTATTCCCATCTTAGGCTTATATATGTATAGGTATACACAATACTCCAGTCACCAGAGAGACACAGGTATCAAAGTCCACACATACAGTACTTAAGCTCGTGGAGCTGATGAATAACATGTCCCAAGCCCCTAAAATGAATTTAGAAATGAGGAGCAAATGTTCAAAGCTTGTTTTGTCACATGTCTTTGTGAACAGAGTTGTGCATATGAGCATGTTCGTCACACACGTAAAGGATCATGATTATTTGGGTTCAGTCCAGTTCTAAACAGTATTTGTCCTATTTGAAACGAAAGATGACAGCGTTTTGCTCAATAAATAATCTGTCCACATTCCTATTATTTTGAAATGAT
The DNA here is from genome assembly GCA_946902985.2 of Meconema thalassinum. Classification (NCBI taxonomy): domain Eukaryota; kingdom Metazoa; phylum Arthropoda; class Insecta; order Orthoptera; family Tettigoniidae; genus Meconema; species Meconema thalassinum. The sequence continues at coordinate 180,210,085 of OX336389.2, forward strand.
GTGTTGTCCAGCAACCAATCAGAGTGTAGTATACAATAGTAGTAATAGTAATAATAATAATAATAATAATAATAATAATAATAAGTATTATTATAATAATAATGCTATTGGTTTTCCTCCCCTTTAGTGGCAGATGACCTCGCTGTTCCACCCTTAAAACTTAAATAACTAACGAACTTATTACGTCCGTTTCAACTACTTTGGCTTTTAGAGACGCCAGGGAGACGGAATTTTGCCCGGAAGGGGATCTTTAACGTACCAGTTTATCTACTGACACGGCTTCCTCGCATTTGTGCACCCTCAAATGGCAGATGATTGCGCCAGGATTTGATCCTTCAACCTTGGGAATAGCAGGCGAGAATGTTTCCCCTGAGCCACGCAGCGAGTCTGTGTAGTGTTCAGGTTCCATAATAAAGCGATTATTGTTCGAACAGGTCACGTGGCACTTGAAGGGCCTTTTGGACATTCAGCTGTCTATTTCATATTAGGATTGTTTTGAGAATGGTACGTACATTGGAGCTAATTTGGATAAAGTGTTCTGTTATTAATCAAAATTGAAGGGAAATATGGAAGCTTACTAGTGAAGCAGATGAAGGTATTACTGTGTCTTCTGTTAACGACGGGTCTCGAAAGGCCTAAGAGATTTGTAAACAGGTCAAGGAAGGAAAGATGAAATGACATTCAGCTTATAGTGGGACAAACCTTTTTGTACCATGCTTTTACACCACCAAAAGCTTATTCTAATCTCACATTAAGCATCGACACGTAAACAACTTCATAACCTGTTTAATCACGCTGATTAGCCTAAACAAAACGTGATTTTGTCTAGCCTAGTGCAAATCAACAAAGTCAAAAGCCGTAAGCCCTGTAAACATTCACTGAACATAAAACAGAGGCTGCTGGTAAACATGTATTTCCAGTGATTTAATTCATTTGGAGTGTTGCTGACGGCAAAAGGATTCCTGTATTTAAGAAGCCCTTCTTGGTGGTGAGAACATTATTTGGTCAAACTATGGAAAACATAGTAAATAAAGACATTTCATGAGATGCTATAACTGAGCAGCGAGTAGATGATCAACAACCAGTAATAAAACCGACATAAACAAGGTTAGAATGTTTACTTCAAGTTTAAATGAATGGAAAGCTTTTTAAAATAGAAACAAGTAGTTCCCTGAAGAACTAAGGAAGGAAGGAAGGTTGCAGTTTAACGTGACCGTTAATCTCGAGATCATGAGCCACGGGACCTCCTTTTTACGTGGAATCCGAACCACAGGACATGGCATTTCACTTCGAAAATCTCACATGCAATGACCGGGAACCGAACCCGGACCGCCTTGGTGAGAGGCATACAGCTAGACCGCTGAGCCACCACGCCCCTCCCTGAAGAACTAAATAACCTAATTTCATATAGACTATCTTATTGGTAATTTCCATTTGCGTGATGGCACAGTGGCTTAGCCGCTCGTGTTTCACCCGGACGGCCGGAGATCGATTCCCAGTGACAACTGGGTGGAATTTTCACCTGAAAAATCTCGTGGCGTCAGGAAGGGCATCCGGTCTTAAATCGCCGGCAAAAACCAAAATGAGCCAGGTTGACTCCGGCGACCCCAACCAATTGGGTTAAGCCGAAGAAAGTTTTTTATTGGTAATTTCCATTTAAAACTCTCCCGCGTCTTAAAGGGTTTTCCATATGATGTACTAAATAGCTTTTGGTACACGATGTATGTCTCCGCAGACTCCATTACATTGAGAAATTACGTCTAGAATAACTTTCAATAACAGTAACTAAGACTACGCCCACGAGAGGACATCTTTCTTAATAAGTCACGGGAATTTATTTTAAGAAACGTCAAACGCATGGCTTCATTGATATACGAAAAGTAAACTACGGATCTTAGTGTCATTAGATAAAGATTATTTTTACAGGCCTTCATAAGAATATTCTCTTCAATCGCTTAAATAGCATACAAGAAAAAAAAAATAAGGTTTTAAAATTTCGAAATAATGCCATCTTGAATTTTTGAAAACAATTCAACATGAGATGTATTTATACTAAGCTCTGATTATTTTTTTTCCGTGTAGCCTCCTGAGAGGCCGAGTGCAGGTCTTTCTATTCGACGCCCGTGGGCGACCTGCGCGTCAGGATGAGAGATGGAAAGGATGAAGATGAATGAAACTGGGCAAGGATGTGGAAGGAAGCGGCCGTGGCCTGTCAGAAGGTACTGTCCCAGCATTTACCTGGTGTTGAAAATGGGAAACCACGGAAAACCATTTCAAGGACAGCCGACGGTGGGGCTCGAACCCACGCATCTACCGAGTCAGCAGAGAGCTAGGCCCCATGGCCTAACGCAGCGCTTTAGCCAGCGTAGCCACTACTGTCGGTCAAGCTCTGAATAAAGATTCACTAAACTAAGTCTCATTGCTCTCGGGTGATTAGATCGCCTGAAAAGTCATTTGAAATATTTGAGAATCACTCGACCACCTTGTAGTTTTTTGTATTTTAGGAGAACGAATGTCACATAATAGCCTATGTAGCCTACTTACACTCAGCATACAAAATGACGGTTTGATTGCTTAGATATTTTCGGAGATATTGTGTATCAGAGAAGTATATCGCGTGGCCACCATGTTAGATTGTATTCTTCTTAGGCTATAGAATTATAGTCTATGCCGTCAGACGAATGTTATAATGGTGATTCATTATACCAACCTACTGTCCCCGTCCGTCAACAGTGGATCGGATGGCTCTGCGAAACACATCGCGATGCACGCCGAAAAACAGGGATCATAGCATACATAAAAACCTGATTAGATCTTGGTGCAATTTGATCACAAAATCAACAGAAAACGCCGGAGGAATGAGACCTCTAGTGATCTCGGTGTGGTTAAAAGGAGAGGCGTACCTAGGAAAATCAATTTCCCCATAGATCCAAATCAATCCTAACACTGAAAAGAAAACACAGATTAGCAAAAATCAGAAGTGCAAAAAGTTCATAAAATCAAAAAGGTTTCATTTATTTTCAGCCCATAAACCAACAAGCAACACCGGAAACATTAAAAAAATACCAATTCCTGTCCTACCTCAGGGATTCAATCTAAATTACTACTTGCTGTGGTCTATTAAAACAAACTGAAATAATCATGTGAAGATAAAATTTTAACTTTAATTGGGCCAATGAATCTCCTCGGTCCTAGCCTTGGATATAAATGAAATTAGGAGATTTGAAAAAAAATGACTTTTCACTGAAAAATACAAATTTAATTCCTGTCCAACTTGACTGAGAAGAACTATCATACACCCAGAATGTCTATCATATGGTGCCTCAATTACTGAATATGAATATCGTGTGACTAGATTCCATCACATCTAAGTAAAATAAACAAATGAAAGAAAATAAATTTGACTGCTTGGAAATAAGTCATGTAGATCTCCATTCTAACCAAAAAAACTTAAATTGCAAAACTGAATGCAAATTTCATTCATAAAAAATTAAATGTCAAGTCTTTAACAATTGCGCCAGTCTCTATTCGACTTACAATCATCCTCTCATCATAATGAATTTATATTTAATTAAATCATCTATTTTACAACTGCCTCTTTTACTATTTACAATATTCTCCTTCAATGTTATTTGTAGAAAACTCATTTCACCCGAGCATCATTCCTTTCAGATGATTTGTGTGTTTGTTACAATCACTGAAATAATAACGTGGTCAAATTGATAAGAAAAATCCTCCTAATAGGAGTTCTATTCAACAATTATAATTAATTCACATCGAAATTCTATATCACCACCATTGAGTACACTGACTAGTTACTAATAAAAGAAAAATTAAACACCAGATCCTCATATTATTTACCAACTCCAGTAGTCAACTTATTATCATATTAATCTTTTTATATTACACCCCCTTTTCTCTTTTACTATCACCTAAAGATGCTTCACAGAATATGTGAATTCTATTCCAATTATTATAATCATATTTATATATATTTTCTTTTCCTTTATGCGACCACTTCAGCCTATTCTATTCCTGTTGTACTTGATTACATTTCTTTCTTATCTTAATTAGTTATTAATCTAAATCACCTGTGCACAAAAGAAAGCACAAAAATTATTTCTCTTGTTTCATTAACATAGTCAAGCGGACAGTCCATGTGAAAATTTCAAAGTCATTCTGAAATAGTTAAGGATTTAAGAAAATAAACTGGGATTCTGATTCCCATTAGTCAGAAATGTGACTTAATTGAAAATAGAGTCCACCATGGCTCAAAGCTTTACCGTAGAAAAGAATTAATAAATGAAGAACACTCTAGCTTACCATAATCAATCAGCTTTCAATCCGAAAGAGCCGCCACTGTGCATCTATCTGATTACACAAATAATCGAAGTTTGCTAAGGTAATTCATAAAAAAACATATCGTAGAAATTTACGATGTCCTGCAATTGTGATCATGATATCTTGTCAGACGACAGCTCCAACAAATGATCATCCACTAAATATTCGTGGAAATAAATTGGTGATGACATGCACATGATTACACCGAAGTCCCAAGACTGCTTCATGACCAACTGACCGTGTCACTGAATCCACACCTAAGTGTGCCGTGGATATATAATGATAATAATCCAACTTAAATTCGATTTCAGAATACATTATAAAATAATCTCAAAATGCATAATTGATTCACATGCCTGGTAGAATAACTAACTAAAATGAGTAGATAGCCTACTCGTTCTACCTAAATAATGAAATGTGTGGTTCACCGATTGTATAAAATGGTAAGAAACATTGTGGAACAAGCCTGGCTTAAATCTGGATTTCGAAGAAGAATACCACGTGATTGATTTCCAGCGTCCTTCCAATCTTCTCTCTTCTCATTCCAATTTCCAGTAAGATCTTCTTTCGCCCACCGAACTCTGATTCGGAAACTTCCCGTACCGTACCATCCTAGTTTGAATGCGGCTTCCCACGCTGTTTCCATATCTCCCTTGGTAGTCAGATCACCCCCTTCGAGCCCCCTCATGACGTTTAGTTAGCCATATTATTTGTGAATAAATCTGGGTTGAAACATGCCGACAACATAATTGCGCAGTTTAAGAAATGTCCTTCCTTCATTATGACTGTTGCAAGTCCATATGTGATACACGGCTTCTATTCTTTTATTTTTAGCAGAAACGGTGATATTGCACCCTGTGTAAATATCATGAGCCCTTCGCATCCGTAATAACTAAAATGTCCTGCGTTGCTCAATGACTAGTTGAATTACAATCAGCTTAGCCCAGATTATAAGTGCCTCAGCGTGACTGTTGAATTGCACTGTGATTATAAGCATCTCTCTTGCCCTTCAGCTAATACTAGTTCACTTTTAATACATCTGCCGAGCGACTCAAATAACAATTCCACTGTCGTCAGAGAGAACATTTTAAACCAATGGAGCCTCCGTGGCTTAGGCGGCAGCACGCCGGCCACTCACCGCTGGGTCCGTGGTTCAAATCCCGGTCAATCCATGTGAGATCTGTGATGGACAAAACGGAGGCAGACAGGTTTTTTTTCCGGGTACTCCGGTTTTCCCTGTCATAATTTCATTCCAGCAACACTCTCCACTATCATGTCATTTCATCTGTCATTCATTTAATCATTGTTCCAGAGGAGTGTGTCAGGCCCCGGCAACCGGTACAGTTCATATCCTCGCCGCTCGATGGGGGCTTCATTCATTCCATTCCTGACCCCGTCGGAGACTGGAGGCAGGCTGTGGACTTTCACTTTTTTATTATATGACATATGGCTATGAAGCCCTCTTATATTACTCAAAATGCCAATGAGTTTGGTGGTCATGAAGTTCATAACTCTGATTTCAACACTCCCGGATGTATACGATTTCGAGTCACCTGCTCTTCGACACTTGCAAGGCTTTCCCGTACATGATAAAGATATCCACTTTACGCGCGACTGCGATACTTTCCTCTCGGACACAAGGTTCTGTATGACGAACATGTGAGCGACGACACATCAACCCTGCTCTGATACAGTAACGTGGACTCCCGCGCTGCTCACTGGCGTTGATCAGTTCACGTAACTCCACACCTGCCGCTCGCGTGATGTAATCGCCGGCTCATGTACATACAACGTTGCCAAATATATTCTTGCGCGCGTCAATCAACGACTCACTCCAAAACAAACAACCCGGACTATTGTGTTGGGCACACTACATTTGTATTGTTTTATTAGTACACAATAAATATCAACGTGTTTTTTTTGCACAACTGCCATTTTTAAGTTCTCATAAAATCTGAATTAAATTAGAAGTCAAATGTTAAGCCTTATATGAAGATGACAATTAAGGCGCGAGAAAACTCTATTTAAGCAGTCTAATTAAATTTCGCGTCGCCGCCATGTTGAATTTTTGCTCATCAGGATATTGAAAGCCTCATATGTGAACGTATTGTATTAGCCTCTATGATCATGCGGTTTTTCTGTTTGATTGCTATAATAGATTCGTAGATATTGAGAGCCGGTGAATTAATTTGCATGATCGCCATATTGGATAGTTCTATATTAAGGCCATAGAGTTATGTATCGGTAGATGAAGATTATTGCGATGGTTCATGATACAAACGTCCATTTTGATAGCATGATTATGACACAAAACATAAAACTAATTTTCAAAAATTTCGCACAGCTGCCATATTGAGTTTATGAAAACAATTGAACTAAATTAGATGCCAGTAGATTAAATGTTGTATAAACACATTCAATATACTGACCTATATAGGCTACTATTCCAAATGTCAAGAGATATACCAGTTTAGAATTAAGTGGCTGGCTGAGTGGCTCAACGGTAACGTTCTCGCCTGCTGTTCCCATGGTTTCGGGATTGAATCCTGACTCAGCCAGTTGGCATTTGAGGGTGCGTAAATGCGAGGGACCCGTGTCAGTAGATTCACTGGCAGGTTAAAAATTCCCTTCGGGGTAAAATTCCGACACGGTGACTCTAAAATCCGCAGTTGATAAAATGGATGAGAAGCCAATACTATTATAATTATTAGAATTAGATTTAAGCAATGACTACAAACTATTTTCAAAGAGGAGCTTTGTATTTGCACAAGCCACAATACTATCACACTGACTATGATGCTCAATTCCCATCTTTTATATACTGCATGACGTGTTCAAATAGGTAATTTGCCATCTAATTTTCTTGAAGTTTCTAAATTTTGCAGGAAGGTTGTACCGTCCTAGGATTTCACTTGCCTGGTGACACTAGTTCAATGATTTAATAAATTCATCATTGAGGCCATACACACTATTATAACTTAAAATAGATGGGGATAATTGAACAATGGCCACAGAGTAGTTACCTATAAGAGACTTCTGCCCCAAGAAGTCACATAACTATAAGGCTGAATACTAAGCTTATCTGTGGTCTTGAAGAAATACAATATTGAAATCGGCAATTCATTATCTAATAAACTTGTATTTCAAACTCGGAAAGTAGTATCGTACAAGGCTTGATAACTTTCATAGGTGGCTATGAGTAATATAAAATACCAAATTAGATACAGCATGATACGTATAACAATTGAGTAATTTAAGTTTATAAAAGGGGAGTCTTGTGCAACAGACTTAACTTGCACAAATCACAATAACATCACACTGAATCGTACGGTAACCTAGCATCATGCATATATACAAACTGTTTGTTAGTATCAAGCAAGGGGTTCATTCATCTGAAGATAACAATCCATATACCTGATGCATTCCATGATAGTGCCCATGCATACTTTTAAAACATAAAATTCAATATCCAGGATATAATTAAAAAATTAGCACAAACATTTATAAAAGTGGAGTCTTGTATAAGGGTCATAACGTGCACTCATTTGAAGACAATACAAACCAAGTATTGAGAAATGAAGGCTATTAGCTACAATATTAGGTCATGTAATGCAAAGACAGAAGTTAGAGAATGATGATATCAGATGCCAGAGGGACTCAAAATCCTGACCTCCCGTTTTATATCATTTCTAACTGAGTAATTAAGTGTCCCCCTCTATCTCATTGCCGGAGGCCTTGCTCTCGATTGGACAGTTCAGTATGACAGAGTTTTGTCGCCTTGAATGAACTCTCTGGAACTTCTTCTTATACAAGTATTATCGATTGGTAACACTATTAAAAGAAACAATTGCTTGTTAATATGCTTACAAACCTCATTTGAAGAAGAAAATATGACTAGACTACAAATCCTATACCAAAATTGCTATTCACCTGACATTTTCTTTTTGGGCAGGGTTATTTTATTAGGCCCCTGTCCACAGTAGATAAATTGCATAATACATTATCAATAGGTGCTTAAAAGATGGTGAAGCAATCAGAAGAGGGTAAAATCGCAACCATAGGGAACTTGAGGAGGAATAAGGAAACGGTTTGGGAGCGAAATAAAAAGTTCGGTCACAAGGGAAGAACCCAAACAATAACAAATCTAGTAGTAACAGGAGTAGAAAATAACAACAGATAAGGAGAAAACAAGCTGACTTAGTGCTGAAATCTGGAGGATTTTGAACTTCCCAAAGCAGAGTAGTGTGGGGGGAAGGGGTGGCCCGTGCCCCATTTACAAAAGTTGACGTTATTTCCAAATATGTTTAAGCTTAAAGCATTTGAAAAAAAATATTGTTGTGCTCGAAAATAAAAATTCTCTCACAAGAATAGTACTAATAAGTGACTTACCTAAGTTAGACACAGTCTTGATTACAAAAAAGAAAAGCAATAATCAAGATGCATGGACTGAAAGCGACCCTAGGTAGGAGGTTAGCTGATTGAACTATACCAGCAATAAACAATCTAAAGAGCGCTGTGAAAAACTGACGTGATAGATCGAAAAACTTTGATAAGAGCACAACAAATAATTAACCAAGTTCACGACGCGCAACTCAAGTTTCTACCATAAGTGAAGATCAAGGGAAAAAGTGATAATTGATTTGTTTCAACTATAAATGAGCATATATTTTTAAACTTGAGTGATAGCAAATGTTACAAGGTTCAAACACGGCGCCCGTGGCTAAAAATTTTAAAACTGTGCCACCCATGTATATATATATATATATATATATATATATAAGCAATTGAATTGCTGTGAGGTTAATATATGCAAAATAGAGCAGTTGCTGCTTAATTATTGGTCTCAGACCAAGGATTAACCCAAATAGCTATGTATAACATACTTGTAATTTGTTGCAGAAACTAGATCAAACGAGCGAGTTTAACATACTAGGGCGCCTCAATAGACACGATTAGAAAAGGATAAAGTTAAAATGGAAAATCTAAGTTGATCCTAGCAATTTGGGCACAACACTTATTGCTGTCAAAATTTGAACTACCATTAAAAATAGAAAAACTATAAAAAAAAAAGGGGCCGTTATGGCAAGAGAATATACAGCTAGGGCCTAGATGGCACCAGAATGTAAAGAGCTTGCAAGCGTAGAAAAATTACAAAAGATTTGAAGTGTTTTAACTTCGAGAAGGTTCCAACTTATTTGTCAGTTGGAATAAAAGGGGGTGTATAATTATATTGCCTCTGAGTTTATACAGAAATTCTGGGCAGGTACGTTCAAAAAGGGGAGGACACCTCTTTGGTGTAGCCTCAAATTTACCAAAAAAATAGAGCATAGGTTTCTTAAATTACCTAATTAGTTGTTAGTAGGATTTAATGGTGTAGGGAAGGAATGTTTTTTTTTCACTGTCTGTCCATGCATGTACTGTATGTTCTCGCAACACGGTAACCGATTTTGGGGAGCCAAACTTGTTTCAGGCACGACGAACTTTCAAGTTTATGGAAAAATTTTCTTAAAGCAAAACGTCACTGATGAAAGTGTTAAATTGTTTCGGAGTTGAAGATTTGCATAGTTTAAGAGTAGTTTCAGGTTTTAACATTGAAGAAATTGCTTGAGGTTAACAATTTAGGGCATGAGCAGAATATTCAAATCAAATTGTTTGGAATACAGTAGAGTGAATTTCACTGTATGTCAATTACGGACTTGACGTTTGACGAATATACGACAAGAAATTTCTAGATGAAGTTTCTTGAATTTTAAGGAGTGGGGTGTTAATCGCCCGAAGGCCCCAGTTTTTGGCATTTGACAAGGTTGATGGAAATTCTTATGATGTCTAGTTTGCATTTGACAAGTGAAGATGAAAATTCCCATGTTGAGCCCGGCCACAAGTTACAATTTCTCATTTAGATTGAACTCCCTCGGAGGAAATTGATAATTAAAATAGCAAGTTGATGCTTTGCCATTACAAATAGGATCTAGTCGGCTAGTTAAAAATTCATTTGCTCATGATACTTGCAAGTATAAATAGTTTCAAGCTAACAAGGGAACGGATCGCGGTGTAAAATTCTGATCTGTTTGAAATTTAGTACATAATAATCCTACAGAGTTGTACAATGACGTAGTGAAAACCGCAAGGGCCGATTTCAATTTTGAACGCCAATATTGAACGCCGAAAATCTGCCGGACGACGGCATGAGCGAGGAGGTGAGAAGAGGTAAAGCTGACCTTCAAGCCTTGCAGCACGCGCCGGCTCCCGGCCACTAGGCAGCAACCTGCCGTGCTGCGATGCATTCCACACTTTAAACGTTCCCCTCACACTTCTACCCTCTCAAGGCGGACCGGGTTCGATTCCCGGTCAATGCATGTGAGATTTTCGATGTGAAATGCCATGTCCTGTGGTTCGGCTTGCACGTAAAATGGAGGTCCCGTGGCTCCTTCCTCTCGATAAGAGTATAAAATGCAACATATTGTGATGTTTTGCACGTGGCCATACTATAAATAAATAAAACGGCTTTTTTTTCAGTTTTACTCTTTGTAATCCTTGCAATAGTGAATGCTTACAAAAAAAAAGTGGTCAATGAAAAAAGATTGCTTGCACCACGCGCACCTTGCAACACTTTCTTTTATACACATATCGCAAGCATGTTGGACAGCATCATCCTTGCAACAAAATTGAACGGGGTTCACAAAGCAAGCAAGCAGTGTTTCAACATAACCAGATTTGTACCAACTGTATTTCCACATGTTACGAAACCGCGGAGAAGATAGTTGGTAGTGGGTCAATGATTGGGTTTTTAAAATATTATTGCGCAAATGAATGTTAATGTCGAAATTGTATAATATAATTAGGTCATAAAAATAACGAACAAATAGTTTCCATATCCGGAAACCAAGCACATCTAACAGCTGAATCATTCCAGTAGTTCTCTGGAGAATAGATTTAACAATGATAGCTTTGTTGGCGGGTTTTGACGCTAATATATTTGCTTCACTTTACTTTGAGCTGTCCACGAATCCAAGAGTAAAAAACTGTCGTCTGGTACAGTTTGAAAATAAACATCTTGTAACCACTTTTGAAGTAGCTTTTTAGTTAACTTTCCGGACGGGGACGAAAATACAAATAAATCATCTGCTGTAAACAAAGTTCTTTTAACAATAGGGCCAAATTCACCGTCCTTTTCTTTTAACACAACTAACAGTTTAGATAACAGTTCTCCATCGGCAGATATTACAGACTGAATTGTATAGCTGTGTGTTAATGAGTTCAACGATTGCACTTCTGCGAAAATTCTTTTGTCTCCCTTTACATGTACCGTATGTCCTGCATGGAACCATCGCGTGCTGCTTGGATTGAAGGTCAGCTTTACCTTTCCCCACCTTCTCGCTCATGCCACCGCCCGGCAGGTTTTTGGCATTCAAAACTGAAAGTGGCCCGTGCAGTTTTCACTACGTCATTGTGCAAATTGTACAACATTGTACTACGAAGTAGCCGCTTGCTTTACGAACCCCGTTCAATTTTGTTTCAAGGATGATGTTATCCAAAATGCTTGCGATATATGTATAAAAGAAAGTGTTGCAAGGTACGCGTGGTGCAAGCAATCTCTTTGTATTGACCAATTTTTTGTAAGCATTCACTATTGCAAGGATTACAAAGAGTAAAACAGAAAAAAAAGTTGTTTTATTTATTTATAGTATGGCCAAGTGCAAAACATCACAATATGTTGCATTTTATACTCTTATCGAGAGGAAGGAGCCACGGGACCTCAATTTTACGTGCAAGCCGAACCACAGGACATGGCATTTCACATCGAAAATCTCACATGCATTGACCGGGAATCGAACCCGGTCCGCCTTGAGAGGGTAGAAGTGTGAGGGGAACGTTTAAAGTGTGGAATGCATCGCAGCACGGCAGGTTGCTGCCTAGTGGCCGGGAGCCGGCGCGTGCTGCAAGGCTTGAAGGTCAGCTTTACCTCTTCTCACCTCCTCGCTCATGCCGTCGTCCGGCAGATTTTCGGCGTTCAATATTGGCGTTCAAAATTGAAATCGGCCCTTGCGGTTTTCACTACGTCATTGTACAACTCTGTAGGATTATTATGTACTAAATTTCAAACAGATCAGAATTTTACACCGCGATCCGTTCCCTTGTAAGTAAACATAATGATAAACGTATATTTCCATGATAATTTGACGGCGGCGAACGGTGCTTGTCATTACATGACTTTCACAAGATGTCGGGCTTGGCGGTTGTCTCAAGCAGTGAGACTGAGCGAGTCTTCTGAAGTTCCCCAGGCAAGTTTCAGAGCCAGTGGGTACTCGACTCTGCGAGCCATGTGAGGGGGGAGGGAGGGAGGGGAATAATGGTGACGTGGCATGTACCAACATATATGATGAATATTAGTTAAGATACAGAAACTTCTTTCTGGCTCTGGAGACTGAAGAATGTGCGGGTTGCCATCTGTAGGAGGTGAGCTGAACTGATAAGCATTCTTGAGTATCAGTTGGCAGCGAGTACTTGCGCTGGCCACCATGGACTAGTGAGTTCAGCAAGTTGCCGTGTGATCGCGCAGTATGGCGATGATTGACGGTTCTGCTAAACAGGAGGGGGGGGGGGGGGGGAGGCAACTCGTTTTCTGTAACATACTGAGAAAAAACATTAGCAAAGGCATAACAGGAGCGCAAAATTACAAAGAGGTCTCTGTGGGTGGTTTTCAAGAAATAATAGATAAGAAAGATGGAAAAAATTAAGGAAACCCTATATGAGTGCGAATTAACAGTTAACGTATACTCCCAGACTATACCAAACAGGGGAAGGGCACCACCAACAGAGAAAAATGGAAATCAATCAAAATCCTTACGGCAACGGTGCAATCATTGATATCGGTCTTATAACATGACCGTTTGTTGTGTGGATTTTCACTACTCGATTCTTTCCATCTCGTCCAGGGTAACACTCAGTTACTTTGCCCGAGATCCACACCAAGGGAAGAGATACGTCTCTTATGAGTAAGAGGTCACGCGCCCTCATACTGTGGTCAGAGAGAAGCCACTTTAGCCTCCTCTGAAGCGAAGTTAGATATTCGAATTTCCTGCGTTTCCAAAATGAGTTGCGTAGGACTTCAATTTTGCACCAAAATATAGGTAGACGGATATCCCTACGAGAATGGAGTAGAGGAGGGGGAGCGGATAAAGAACAACCGATAAGAAAGTGGCTAGGAATAAAGGGAATCAAATCATCAGGGTCACTAGAAAGAGGAGTTTTGGGGCGAGAATTTACAACACCCTCAATCAAAACAGCATGAGAATTGAATGCTTTGTAAGTTAGGATGCGATCACAAAGAACTTCTATCAAAATGCTCTATAGTAAGATAAACACAAGATTCCCATCCTCTACCATGATGGGGGGAGTAAGGTGGAATAAATCTCCATTTGAAAACCTTACAGTTCTAGAAATGAGAAATCCGATCCATAGCGGGAGGTGACCTAAGTGCTTTCATCCAAGATGAAGCTGCACCTTGGAACGTAGTGGAATTGTCAGAAAACATTTCGGAGGGAACAACGCGCTGAGCAATGAAACGAGAAACGGCAGAGAGAAAATACGAAATGGAGGCGTCAGTTACTAATTCCAGATGAATGGCTCCGTTAACCATACAGACAAAAAGGGATATACAAAGTTTCCCAAACAATTTCCTCTTAGCTTCAGGGGAATTTGTCTGGTAGAAGAAGGTACCTATATAATCCACACCGGTTAAAGCGAAAGGTCGACTTGGGGAAGAGTGAAATGATCGCAAGTCGCTGATGAGTTGAGTGTTGACTTTAGGCTTTACTTTAAAGCAAGGAATACATTTATGAATTACTGAGGAAACTTCTTGAATTCCCTTAATGATCCAATACATTCATCGAAGTAAACAGAGCAACGTGCGAGTAACAACGTGCACATCACGGTAATGAAATTTACGTATAATGAGGTAAGTGACGTGAGATGTTTAGAAGATAGTATAATAGAATGTTCATTATTCTTGGAAAGAGTGGAGTAAGAACGTTTAACACCTACTCTCAACAAGCCTTCATCATTCAAAAACGGAGCTAGAGGGCGGAGGCGGCTAGACGTCGAAAGATCGTTCTTCTTGGATAACAAGGATAGCTCGGAGGAAAATGCTTCTTGTTGAGTAAGTTGCAAGATTTTAGTTGTCGCGGGATTCAATTCCTTATTGGTTAGGTAAGACTTGGTGAGCAAAGGCTGCTCTATTATGAAATTGTTCCACCTTAGAATGTACGCGAAGACCCGGACAGGTTTATAGAAACAAGAATATAGTTTTAACAAAGAAGAAGAGGCAGTCTCAACATGACAGGAAACGGGGGTTTTGACAGCTTTTGCATCTGGTAAATCGGAAACCGAAACTTGAGGTTTAGAGGGCCAACCGGTAGGATCGCATAAGCCATGCTGGGTCTTGCCAATAGAGTTTGGATGCGGCTAAAAAGGAAGGGTTGCATCCACGAGAGATTATGTCAGCGGGATTATCAACGCTGGGAACATGTTTCCATTGCCAACCTTGAGAGAGATTTTGAATTTTTGTTACTCTATTTGTTAAAAAAAATTGCGAATGAGTGGGAGTTTTTGGCGATTCAAGACAGGGTAATCATCGATTCACTTCTCCAATAAATTTGAAGAAACTGAATGTTTAAAACTTTACGTAATTTGTCAGAAAGTTCGGCGGCTAGAAGAGCGGCATATAATTCGAGCCGAGGTGGAGTAATGGTTTTAAGAGGAGCTACTTAGAATTTCGAACAGATTACTTGAGAAAGAGATAAGTCTATTCCAGAGGTGCGGTGAACAACATAAGCACAGCAGCCGTAAGCCTTTTCAGAGCTATCGGCAAAGACGTGGAGCTCAAGAGGTGTACTAGAGAAAGTACTGACACTGCCATCGTAATGTACAGGCCATCATGCAGCTACTCTTAACGATTGATCAGCTGATCGGTAGGGGGTAGATTTGGCGACCATTTTGCTTTGTGCTGTGTTGTTTATATCTTTTATGAATGAGTATCCGCGTGAAAAGTGATACTTGAGAACGCTTCTACTTACGTCATCTAGAATGAGGATTATTTATTTTCTGAAACAAATGTTCATTTTGTAGGTAGGTTATTGTATCTACGCAAATGTTGCGTTGCATGTTTGTCATCACACAGAAGGTTATGTTTTAGTAAGGACCTCTATATCACTTATTATTTCGACTCATACAAGGTTTTTTGGATGGTAATAAAATGTTGTTAGTTCAGGAAACCTCATTCCCAGGTCGCAGGTATGTCAAAAGTTTGTTTATAGCAACTACTGGTATTATGAAAGAAATGACAATGTGGCTTGCTTCTTCTTCCCCACCACGACAATTTAAGAAAGCAATGCATACACAACATTCCTAGAAATTATTTGTATATTACGGTGAATACAAGAGTGTGTATTAACATTTCCCTGAAAGTAAGATACCATTCTGCGGGAGAGATTGTAGGTTGTTAGTTAATATGGTTTCAATTATTGTAAGAAGTTCCCAAACTTCAGCCTATGCTAGGACTGGAAACATTTCTAATATGATAATGCTGAGGTTAAGTTACTCACCGTATGTAAATCAGAGAAGCGATATCCAGTATTCAGTATCTACTGAAGTCAGTCCAAGTTACATTATTTGTGAGAATGGTCTCTCGATCAAGCTCAAGTGAATATGGTAATGTTTTCGTGGCAGCATTTGTGTAGGCTACTGTATTTACATTAATGGGATTGTTAGCACCTGGTGTATGTACTGTAGGTTATTGATACCTGATTTCAAAATTACAACCCATTGTAAATTCCTGATGCAAGAAACAAGTTAAATTGAGTCATAGAAAATAAGTGCTGTTAGGATAGGCTCTGTTTAAGTCACCTTGAGGGTGGCCTGTGCATTGATTACAGTTAGAGATAGGTTACAGTGTGCTTTGTCATCCATGAGCAGTTTAGGACGTGATCTGTTGAATAGCCAAGAATGATGTGGGGTTTTCTCAGGCATCTACCAAAAATCTTTTCAAAGCGGTGAACAACGAGAAAATGGCCAAGAATAGATCTTATTCTCGACGTCAAAATACTGCAATTTAGCCCTGATTGTGTGTTTCAACGTCCAAGTAAATGTACCGGCAATGTACCATTTTGTTCACTCTCAAAATACCAGCTACATCGGCCGGATTCGAACAAGCGGAGCGATAATTAGACGTATGTAGTGGTAACGGATGGAAGTGCCAATCGGCCCTAAATAGCATTGCTATTTTTCTACGTCTTGAAGCGGGAGCGTAATTTATTTTAGGTTTGAAGAGACTGCGTGTGACTTGCTGCTGCGACTATAAAGACCCTAGGCGTGACGTCACAGTAGGAGCCTTACGGCCTGTACATTACGATGGCAGTGGTACTGACTAGCACCCTAGGAATATCAATGGTTGAAAAAGTAAACTATGATGAAATGAAAGCCATTTGTTAAGAAATGAAGTGGGAACGGCCTCATCCCATTCGCACTTAAGGGTCCATAACTCTTAGCAATGACAATGACGGGAGCTTGAAATTGAATGGGGTCAGAAATTTTAGCGATTTCCGACAAGACATTCCTTTCTACGTTAGGAAGATCTTCCGAAAGAGAGACTCTATAGTTGAGCGTGTCACAGCACGTACAACAATGAACGCACAGTGTGTTAATCGAATCGGAATCACCGGGAATTTCAACCGAAGAAGAATCAACTTCTTCTGTGGGAAACTGAGAAAGAAATTCTGAGGAATTAGTGTCCCACTTGTGAAGTGGGAATCCTCCATTGCTAAGCAGCGCCTTCAAGTTTTGGGAAACACGAGAAGCCTCTTCAAGGGTTTCGAAAGACTGCAAATAATCATCAACATTGAAATACGAGTTTAAGGCTTCTGAAGCTTTTGGGTGGAACAAGTGGCCATCCTGAGCTGTGGGCATATGCAACGAGTGAATAGCAAGAAATGCTGAAGGCTTAAGCCCGTAGGCGGCAGTTTTTAAGCGGAGAATGTTTATTGATTTGTTGGGTTCATCACGCCATAAGATGCGTTGGGGATCCTGTTGTTGCGAGCTAAATAAACTTGATGATACATTTGTTTAATATCAGCGAAAATTCAAGAGGATACCGGACAAGTGGCCATGAATAGTGGGACCAGAGTAATGAGTGCCATTGAAACGATTGCCATTAACATCAGGTGAAGATCCATTGAATACTACGCGAATTTTATCACGAATGAGTGGGTTTTTCCATACGGGATGATGATTCAAAAATACGATTTCGACCGGAGGGTGAAATTCGTCATCGGCTTTGTTAACGATGTCCATGTGACCAAGACTGTCGTATTCCTCAAGAAAGCTGGTGTATTGTTATTTAACAATGCTTTTTTTAAATTTGCTCTCACTGTCAAAAAGGGTTTTGCGAGCTTTGGGCAGAGATTTAATATCTTGGGTGGATTGATCGGCCTGGGCATGTGCACAACAAGCCTGGCTTCTGGGGTGCGAGTTGTAGTAGAGACAAAGGGCTGCTCTCATAATTGATTTACAGATGAGATTGGACTAGAAGAGTGAATAGTTCCTAATGTCCAGAACTGTTCTAAGTCAGTACTAACAAAATGACATTGAGAAGTGGGCTGTGAATCGTGATGAAGATGTTGACCAGTGATATTTCAACTGATATTTGCATATCGGGCGAAGACATCAGAGGCTAGATGGTGCTTTTGCTTACGTAAGCTATTCCAGAAGACACCGGCACTAAACTAGATGTCAATAGGACCTTTAGCATTAAAAAAAGGTCGGCCAGCCTCAAATAAGCAGGAATGTTTAAGCAGGAAGTATCGACAGAGCGACTTGGGGTATATTTTCCTATGTTATTCGGGATGAGACAATTTTATTTTAACAGGTGTCTTTGCGTTGTAACTTAGAAAATTGTAGAGCCTGAGTTTTAGAACTATTAATGCCGGATATTGCAATGGATGTTGGTGTTACGGGAAGATCGAGTTTTTCGATGAATGACTTTGACACGAAATCGTGTGTCGCGGCTGAGTCCAAAAGGTCTCTTGCACGAATCCAGTTACCCGACCTATCCTGGATCTCCACATGAACCAAGACTTAGAATTTTTAACGTAAGAGGAAGCATTAGGCCTTTCAACGTCATCGCTTTGTTTCGAGGTGGAAAGGGAAGTGGCTGATGACTTTGGTTTCTCATGACGATGAATTTAAGTGTGATGTGACTTTTGACAGTGGAAACAAAGTCGAGTTGATTGTCTGTTAGACACAGAATGTTTAGGTGAAAGGCAATTGAAACAAAGGCAATGTTGGTCAATGCACTTTCTCCTATCATCGATAGTAAGTGCATTGAAGGAAGTGCACAAATAAAAAGCATGGACTTTTGGACAAAGTAGACATTTCGTAAAATTATTATGCATTTTGTGAGTTTCGCCTCGACTAGTGAATGCAGCGGAGGTGGCATGTCTGTTTTGTGAAGACCTAAGCTTGTAACTACTTGATGAGGTGCTAGATTTCGGAGCAAAAGAAACATGACGCCGTTTGCTGGTGGAGGCATGTACACCTTGAGTTGAGAGCGCTGTTAAAAGCTGACAGCTACTATTGATGAACGTGACTAGATGCTCATAAGAATAGTCATAATTATGGGCAAGCTCGACTTCCCACGATTTTGAGGCGTTGACGTCAAATTTCGAAGTAACAAGGTGAATGAGAAAGGTATCCCAATGTTGGGTGGGCAGCTCGAGCTGATATAAAGCTTGACATGAAGCTGAGTGGTATTCACAAGAGCTCTCAAGTTATTGACGTCATTAAGACGGGTAGCCGTT
The DNA here is from genome assembly GCA_946902985.2 of Meconema thalassinum. Taxonomy (NCBI): domain Eukaryota; kingdom Metazoa; phylum Arthropoda; class Insecta; order Orthoptera; family Tettigoniidae; genus Meconema; species Meconema thalassinum. The sequence goes on from OX336389.2 coordinate 180,229,278, forward strand.
AAGTTGAACAATGATTTCATACGACGCTGTATGTGGATAAGAGTATTGCCATACCTCTCGTTAAGGATATTAAAAGCAATAGGGTAATTTTCAGCGCTTAATAGATGAGCTTCGACCAGTTGTAACGCTTAGTTGTGAAGAGAAGATCTTAAATAATACAACTTATGAAGAGCTGGAATAGTATCATTATCTTGAATTAGACAACAGAAGAGTTCGTTAAATGAGTCCCACTGATTTTTGTCGCCGCAGAAATGGGGCAATTCAGTCTTTGGGGGCAACGGTCTATGCCTGAGAGTGCTATCGCGTGACGCAGTTTTTTGAGTTTGAGTCGATCCAGAAGCTAGAATATTCTTTTTTTGCTCCTCTGAGATTTTCCGGATTAGAGCGTGAGCAGCAGCAACACCCTCATAGTACAAAGTCTCGACTTCATCCCGGTCCCCTCCTCATTAAGGACGATGGATTCGATCTGTGTTTGACATGCGTCATACTTTTCGTAAGACAATTCGTAATTTTCTTAAAGTTGAGAAATGATATGCAAGTTGTATTAATGAGGAGTTAGTTCTTTAAGAATTGTTCTAAAGCGAGTAAGTTGCCCTTTATATGAAGCGCACCTCTTGATAAGTTTATCATCCAGGGGTGCCATATAAAAATTTGAATTTGGAGTCCAACTAACGCTTTCAGCAGAAAGAGGTGGGCAGGCTGTCAAGTTGGCAGCAAGGAAGAGTGAGTACCTTAACACTGGACTGCAAAAGCGGCGTCTGTCCTTCACCTTTCCTGCTTGCGTTCGAGTTAAATCTGAAAATTCCAAGTAAATATTAGTATTTGGCAAGTTATTGACAAATTGGATTCCACGGGTTTCGGTATCCAGTATTGGAGCAATCGGAAGGGAGTCCAATCACAACGATAGGGAAGATGAGGTGGGATCAGGAAAAGGTTTGGGAGCGAAATTCAAAGCTGGGTTATAAGGGAAGAACTCAAACAATAACAAATATATTAGAAAATAACAATAGATAGGGGAAAACACCCTGACTTAGTGCTGATATCTAAAGGATTTTGAACTTCCCAAAGCAGAATAGTATGAGGGAAGGGGTGGTCCGTGGCCCATTTACAATAATAAATAACCCCTGGCACTACAGCCCGTGAAGGGTCTAGGCCTACGAAGCGACCGCTTCCCAGCCATTTGGCCTGCAGATTCCAGGGGACTGCGTGACGCGTGATCAGCGCCTCGGGTGCCCTCAGCCTATAATCTTGGTTTTCCTGATCGGGACGCTAGCTCACTGTCCTCACGAGGCCGAGTGCACGCCGTTCCAGCCCTCACGTCAGTTTCTAAAATCCCTGACGGAGCCGGGAATCGAACCCGGAGCCTCCGGGTGAGAGGCAGGGGCGCTACCCCAACACCACGGGGCCAGCGGCCCATTTACGATAGTTGACGTTATTTATAAATAAGAATTAGCTTAAAGCCTTTGGAAGAAAACGATTGTTGTGCTTGAAAATGACATTAAATCTCTCACAAGAAAAGAACTAATAAGAGATTTACTGAAGTTAGACCCAGTCTTGATTACATAAAAACAATAATCAATATGCATGGACTGAAAGCGACTCTAGCTAGTGTACCCGATACCCAGTTGAGGCTATCGGCTACGCTAGCTGACATTGAGCCGTAGTTGAGATTTATGGGAAAAATTGTAAAGAAAGCGCTCACATCGAGTAGAGGAGAATATTAGAAAATGACGTAGAATGCCAAGGATCAAGAAGGCACTGCCAGTCAAGTAGATGGAATTATGGGAGGAATATTAAAGTTTTATTAAGATCTTTATGGAACAGTATATTTAATCATCTCAGAAGAGAAGAGATAACAAGCATTATATATGATAATAACTTGAAGAAAGACAGATAATCCCTTAAGTTATTGTATAACTTAATAGCCGAGATGAAGGTGGTCGAGATTATTTTTGTGACGCACGACCGTAGATGGTGGGGGAGAGCATCACGTGACCGCGCCAGGTAGGAGCTGGTCAATGCAGTTTAGAGAAGTCAGTCGAGTTCAGCCAGCGAGCTGAAGTGGTACACATGCGCAGAGCGTACGGTAAAGTCGAGCGGTGAACACTTGTTACGTAAAGCGAAGGCGACAGTATTACTTAACCAAGCAGAGAGCAGGAAGTAGGTCATTGGGCCAAGGCGAGCAACGCAGGGCAGACGGCGAGAAGACCGGTTCCGATGCAAGCTATGCGGGCCGTGTTAGGAGGAGAAAAAGCCGGGGTTCAGAACAGCATTGTAATACGAGTTTGGGAACTTTATTTCGAGCTGCATTTTATAACGCAGAACAGTATAGCAAAGCGGCATGGCGAGGCCGGCTTTAAGCATAGTTCATTCTGGAACAATGCAGTAGATCCGAGCGGGCTAGTTCCGACTTTTATACGCAGGCAACATTAAAGAAGCTGAACTTCATTTCAACATTCAGTTACAACATTGAGTTGGGACTTGTATTCAGTAATAGAATTGTACAGGCAGATAGTTACAATATACTGCAATTATGAACTTAGACATTCAAATTACATTACGACTATGCATTTCATAACGGAATATGTAGAGCGACCATGGGGTCCAAACGACATTAACGCTTTTAAGCAAACGAACTGTTACAATTATATGCACTTATGAACATTGGCATGTGCATTAATAGAATTCTTTTTCATGAATTATCATAAAATATCGAGTACGAACACAGCTACAGGGTGTTTCAAAAACTTATACACTCTCATAAATAAATTTATTTTCTACAAGTGAGACTTAACCGCTGTGGAGATTGAACTTTTAACAAGCGAACCGAACATTGTATGGGACAGTGGCGTAACACAGAAGAAGAACATGGGGTACGCTGCTTTTATGAACTTTTACGTCAGGTTTTGGACAGTATCCATTATGGATAACATGCAGTTCATCATGTCGGAGTAAACGAAGACAGAGACGCGATGGCACCACGGAGCGATGGATTCGATTCCTGAAGAAGAGGAGGTCGAACAGCTGATTCACTTGGGATATGAAGGCGATCGTTACCGCGTGGGTGAAACGATATTCACGTCGATCTTTCGAGAAATTTATTACACAAGAGAATAATCGACGATCTTGGAAATATAATAACAGCTGATATGAGAAGGTACTGTAAGAGTTATGACTTTCTAATATGATATTTTCATGAACACTGGGCATACATGTATATATTTTTCTAGTAGGAGTTATACGATTATTTAGACATGGCTTAAACATTATTTGCTCCGAGTATTGCTAGAATATGGCGTTACCATATGATATGGCAGGCACCATTATACGAAATTCTCACCATTGGTTGGTTTTATTAAGCAGATGTTTGGTCTTTTAGACATTTTCCAGTAAGGATAGTTTTTCTTGGATAGTTATTTTTTTGTGGCGAGTATTTCGAACTCGTGATCTGCAATTGGATTATTTAAATCACTTCGTCAGTTCATTGCATACTAGCGAGTGTGTATTATTCATCAGTAGGGATTTTTCCATTGGATTGTTTGGAGATATTAAGATGTTATTCACTCAAGTGAATAAATATCGCTTTTATATGACAACTAGAGACTTGTTGATTCCGATCTGGTGCATTCACTCATGAGACGACGAGATGGGGCCTTTCGTATTTATACGATTGCGTGGTGGTACACATCTTTACCCATCGTTCAGGGCATTATCATGTTAGACGACGGGGCAAGACCTTTCGTATTTATACGATCGTGTGGTGGTTACTCATCTTACTTGCCATTGAGGAACTCATTTTTATCATCCGAGTGTACTTGAGATTGTAAGAGGATCAAACAAGGAACTACTAGTCACATATCAGTCGAATTTTGTTAAATAAATTAAAAATACATGTCAGCAGGGTTACATTTTGTAATTCTTGTTTGCCAATCCAATATTTTGTTGCTATACTCATTTGAGAGTGCTTTCAATTTAACAGCTGATACAGTTGATGCTTTTGATAATTTTTATGATTGAATTTGATACCTTTGAGAAGGATTTAAAGTAATTGAATCTTATAAGATGAATCATTAATGGTCAGATTTATTTTAAGGCAGATCAGTATTGCATATTTTGATATGAGAGATTATAGCACATTGGTGTTTTTCTGTGAAGTGAATTATGAGAATTTTAAGAGAATTTATGCTATTTGAAAGCAGATTTTGAATTTGATTTCGATTACTGAGGTAATATATTTTTCCTAATTGTTTAAGAAGTTGTCTAGATGTGATCAGATTAATTACAGTTATTGGAGATTGTGTGCGTTGATAATTTGAATCCAGTTATGTATTTTTGTAGATCATGCAACGTGATTAAGTGAAGTTTGTGATAGGCATTTTGTGGAAGTTGCCAAGTGGAAGTTGCAATATTGCTAATGTATTTTGAAGCAGACATGACGTTGTCGAACCCAGTCTAGCATAATTTTTGAGATTCATGCTGTGCGCTGAATATTTATGGAGTTTGTGGAATAATTGTGGTATTCAAATGTGATATTTGATAAAGTGAAAATATATAATGTAGTTGTGGATAGTGAGATCCAACGTGAATTTGTGAAGGCAATAATATTTTTATGGCATGATAATTGAATACGAGATATAACTTGAAAGTGATAAAACTGTAAGACAACGTTCTATAACCCATATTATACAATTTGTTAGGAAATTAAACAAATAAATAGTGTTGATAATACAAGATTTTCTGATAATAATAATTAATGAAATAATAATCTGAAAATTTAAGCATATTAATGATCTGACCTAACGAAATAAAAATCAGAATGACTAGATGAAATAATAAAAATCTAAATAACCAGATGAATAAAATTTAAATAAGTTGATAAATTAAATTTTGGAATAGATCAATGAATTAAATAAATGGATGAATTAAAGATTGAATAAATAAGCTGACTTAAATAAATTAATAGATGATAGAATAGATGATGAATAACTGAATTAGAAGGTGATAATTAACTAAAGAAGCTGATGATTAATAAATTTAAATGGATTTAAATAAATTTATTTGAGATATGATTTGAAGAATTGCAACTTGTGTTGATGAATTAAACAATTAATTTTGATGATGATGATGATTGTAACCAATGAATAGTGGATTTTCTGTGATTCACAAATAAGCAATGATTAATGACAGTGTAAATAGTGTAAATTAATTATTCGATGTTTAGGAGCATTTTACTAACATATTCAGCATTTGAATAATGCCATGCAAGCCATAAATTATGTGATATTTAAAATATGTGATTATAATATGTGTGTTTAGACAGATTAATAATATTTTTTACATCCACATTCATGATGTTAATTTAAAGAGAAATTAGGTCTCAGTTATCACGAATGTCAGTGACGCAAAGACATAGTGCTACGGTGATCCTGAGAACCCAAGAGAACTTTAGAAGTTTTTCCTATTTTATGTGGATTAAATACACTTTGAGTAGAATGGAGATGGTTCGATTTTCTGGACAATGACAATTTAACGTTGGCATTCGACCATGCTCTTAGGTAGGATGAGTGTTTAATATGTCTGTCTGACTATCAAAGTTGAATAAATTTGTTTTTATCTTAGTTGTGATCTGATGATGATGTGATTTTCCTTTTTCTTTCCTTGTCTTAATTAAGGCTTAACCAGGAAGGATGTGGTTTGCAAGGGATTCAGTTGATGGCGCCCATTGATATTTGTATTTTTTTAAATTAAATTTAAACCCGTAACGACCCTGGAGATACTTTATCTCGTGTTACCCTCTCCTTTTGAGATATTTCAACTGAATTTCCGACACATTCCTTATTTGACTAGGTGTTCATTTAACTCCGCTCTGTCCTGGAAATCCAGGAATGCGATGTAATAGCAGATGGGTCATCGCATCCCCAGGACGAACGGGTACAGTAGGAAGTTAGCTGAGCGAACTATACCAGCGACAAACAATCTAAGGAGATCTGTGAAAAACTGAAGTAATACATCGAAAACTCTTTGATAAGACCACAACAAATAGTTAACCAAGTTCACGAGGCACAACTCAAGTTGCTACCATAAGTGAAGTTCAAGGAAAAAAGGGATAATTGATTAGTTTCAACAATAATTGAGCATGTATTTTTAAACTTGAGTGATTACAAATGTTACAACATTTAAACAGGGCGGCCGTGGCTAAGAATTTAAAAACTGTGCCACGCATATAAAAAGAAGCAATTCAATAGTTGTGTGGTTAATATACAAAATAGAGCAGTTGCTGCTTAATTATTGGTCTCAGACCAAGGATATACTCAAATAGCTATGTATAAAGAACGTGAAATTTGTGCAAAATCTTGATCAAATGAGCAAATATCTAACATATTAGGGTGCCTCAATAGACACGATTAGAAAAGGATAAAGTTACAATAGAAAATCAAAGTTGATCCTAGTAACTTGGGAACAAAAGTGATTGCTGTCAAATTTGAACTTCCATAAAAATGGGCAAACTCATAAAAAAGGGACCGTTATGGCAAGAGAATAATGAGCTATGTCCTAGATGGCACCAGATTGTAAAGAGCTTGCAAGGTTAGACAAATTACAATAGATTTGAAGCGTTTTAGCTTCGAGAACGTTCCAACTTATTTGTCTGTTGGACAACAGAATGAGGTGTGGATAATGCCACTGAGTTTATACAGAAGTACTGGAAAGTTACGTTCAAACAGGGGGATGACACCTCTTGGGTGTAGCCTCAAATTTACCAATAAAACTGAACATAGGTTGCATAAATTACCTAATTAGTTGTTAGTGGGGTTTAGTGTTGGAGGGAACGAATGGTATTTTTTCACTGTCTGTCCATGCATGTATGTTCTCGCAACATGGTAACCGGATTTTTTGAACCAAACTGTTTTTAGGCACGACGCACTTTCAAGTGTATGGAATAAATTTTCTTAAAGCAATTCGTCAGTGATAAAAGTATTAAATTATTTCCGCGTTAAAGATTTGCATTGCTAAAGAGTAGTTTCTTAACATTGAAGAAATTGCTTGAGGTTGAACATTTAGGGCATGAGCAGAATAGACCCATCAAAATGTTTGGAATACAGCAGAGTGAATTTCACTGTTTTTCAATTACATACTTTAAGTTTGACCAATATACGAAAAGAACTTTGTTGACGAAGTTTCCTGGATATTATGGAGTGTGGTGTTAATTCTTCGGAGGCCCCATTTATTGGCATTTGACAAGATTGATGAAAATTCCCACGATGACCAGTTTGAGTTTGACAAGTGAAGATGAAAATTCCCACGTTGCGCCCGGACACAAGTTACAATTTCTCATTGAGAATGAACTCCCTGGGAGGAAATTGATAATTAAAATAGCAAGTTGATAATTTGCCATTACAAATAGGATCGATCTGTGTTTGACACGCGCCATACCTTACATGCAAGTATAAATAGTTTCAGGCTAAGTTAAAATAATGAGAAACTTATCTTTCCATGATAATTTCATGGTGGCGAATAGTGCTTGTCATATATCTATCTATCTATCTATGCGTTGTTTCATTCCCTCGCCCCTATAGGGGCGAGGGCGGGCCGTCGGCTAAACGAGTAGCCCTTTGGCCGTAGGGCGAAGTAAATTGAGAGAAACAATTTAAGTGGGAGGGGAGTCTGCTATGGCACACGTATATAAAAGAGATATGTGAAGTTGCTGGCGCAGAGGTCACCGCGGCCCAGGAAGCCCCCCAGGGAAAAGGCCCCCCACCACACCCCACCAATGAGTAACCCCCCAAATAATCCCCGTTTATTAAGCAAAAATATATACAGACATATAAGGTGTGGGTAAAATACAAAGTAAATATATACAGTGGCTGTATGGTTCTTTAAACAGTTAAATAAAAGTCCAAATGTTCTTAAAATGTTCGTCGTGGAACGGGGGAAAAGAAAACAAGATACATGAACATAAAAATTGAAGGAAAAGTCAAAACATAGTTCTTAGAAGAAAAAAACAAAACTGTGATTGATGGACACTATGGGCGTGCACTAGTTAGACGGTATTGCGTCATTGGGCGAAGCACTGGGGAGCACAGAGAAGCACGTGTGAATCAACACTGTGTAGTTGATTGATCGGAGCACTAATTATTAGAGATGGGGGCGGAGCACTTGTAAAACACTGGGGGGCGAAGACGGAGAGCATGTAGAGGGTCAACGAAGATGGTGGTGTGCACTGAAGAGGGATTCGGAGAACTGCAGTCAGAGATATGTAGCCAGGAGCAGGTTATGCGCCGAAAATAAACTCGCTGCACTAAGGGCAGGCCAGAAGGGCCGACACCCCTGAGGACGAATTGTAGATCGAACGTTCAGGAGAAGCAGGAAGAAGAAGAAGGCAGGGGTGAGGCCAGGCAAGGGGGTGGGGTGAAGTTATCAAGTAATGGGCGGGGGGAAAAGATGAGAGTTGGCGGGTGTGCGGCGGTCGTGGAGGATATCTTGGGCTAGAGGAGAGAGCGGAAGAGCTTCAGTGAAAAATGGTAGGGAAGAGCGTTGGGCGCGGGTGAGGTATTTTAAACGAAGGGAGTGAATATGGCTGAGAATCGTTGGAAAGGTATAGTAGGGGGTAAAACGGGCCGAAGGGGTATCTAGTTTGAGGTGATAGGCAATGCGAATGGCGTGACGGTCGAGGCGGTGGAGCTTGAAGTAGAGGGGTTGTGGGGCAGTAATCCAGGTGAGGGAGGCATAGAGAAGGAGAGGGCGAATAAAAACTTTGTAGATGTTGATTATTTGGGGGGGTTTAAGGCCCCAGGTGTGTCCTGTGAGGGAGCGGATAGTGGTAATACGATGGTAGGCACGGCGGTAGAGGGTGTTGAGATGATGTTGCCAGCGAAGTTTATTTTGGAAAGTAATGTCTAAATAGACAGCAGTAGTGGATTCGGGAATAGGGATGTCGTGAAGGGTGAGAGTGACTTTGTGACGGGGACGGGTGATACGGGATTTTTTACGGAAAACGACGAGTTGGGTCTTGCGGGCATTAACGGTGATATGGGAGGAAAGGAGCCATGATTCGAGGTCAGAAAGATAGGATTGGATGAGGCGAGTGAGCTTAGGGGCAGAGCGGGCAAGGGCAAGAATGGCAAGGTCATCGGCGAATTGGTACAGACGAAGAGGCGGTGGTGGGTGGGGAATATCATAAGTGAAGAGGAGGTAGAGGAGGGGGGAGAGAGGCGATCCCTGAGGGACACCAGCGCGGAGAGAGAAGGTACAAGAGGAGGTGTTGCGAATACGGATGGAAGCAGTACGATGGTGAAGGAATTGGAAGATAAGACGAATAAAGGAAGGGGGTAATGGAAGATGACGGAGTTTATACATGAGAACGGGGTGGTAAACGGTATCAAAGGCTTTTTCGACATCGAGACAAAGTAGAGCGGCGGTAAAGCGAGGTTTAACATAGGAAAGAAGGGAAGAGCTGAGATGGAAGAGGTGGTCATGGGTGGAACGTCGGGCACGGAAACCTGCTTGGGATTCAGGGAGAAGGTGGAGAGATTCTAGGTGGGAGCTGATGCGTTTGGCGAGGATAAGTTCGAGGATTTTCGATAAGACGGGGAGAAGGCTGATGGGACGATAAGAGTGGGGATCAGAGGGGGGCTTCTTTGGTTTGAGGAAAAGTAGAATGGAAGCGTGGCACCAGTGAGAAGGGTAATGTCCGGTATAGAGAATAGTGATATAAATTGCGCTGAGGGCGTGGAAAAGGACTGGAGGGGCTTCTTGTACGTGGCGATATGTAATGGTGTCAGCGCCCGGGGCGGTGGGTTTGCGATGGCGAAGGACAAGAGAGATTTCTTCGGGCGTGATAGGGCGGTTGAGAGGGTGATTGTAATCGATATGGGCAAAGTGGTCGAAAGAGGGAAGAAGGGAAGGGGTGTGAGTGGGGTCATTGAGGCGATGGAGGAGAGCAGAGTCGGGGTGAATGAAGTGAGGGTTGGGGACGGTAGAGAACACAGTGGTATAATGATTGGCGAAGAGGTCGGCTTTAGCAAGATCGGTGGTAGGGACGAAGGTGGGGGTACGAACGGGGTAAGTGGGACGGGGAGGTTGGGTTTTGGTAAGGCGACGAAAAGTGGACCAGAATTGGGAATGGTCAGGAGTGTGGGAGAGATTCGTACAGGCGGTATGCCAATAGGAGCGTTTGATGGCTTTGATGTACGATTTGGCGTGACGTAGGTGAAGGCGGTGTTGGCGGAGAGAGTTAGGATCACGGGTACGGACATAGGCACGATAGTAATCATGAGCGATGTTAAGGAGACGAAGGGCTTTGGGTGGGATGGGAGGCTTAGTAGGATGAAAGGAGCGGCGTGGTATGTGGAGACGATCGGCGGTGAGAATAGCGGATTCAGTTTCATGGATAAGGGCTTGAAGGTTAGGAAGAGAAAGTGGGGCAGTAGGGTGGGAGAGAAGTGATGTGATAGTAGCACGGTAGGCGGGCCAATCGGTGTTGGTGAAACTGCGGGAGGGGGGAGGTGGGGGTTTTGCAGTGGAGTGGGGAAAAATGTTAGGAATGGTGATGAGGGCTGGTACATGGTCGCTGCCAATGGAAGGGAGGATGCGAACGATAGGAGAAACGCTGAGCGTGGGAGACATCAGGATAATATCAGGGGTAGTATTGGAAATGGGACGAGTGGGGGAAGGGAAGGGGATGTTGGCTCCTCGGATGCTGCGAAGAAGGGTGTGAAAAGCTTGGGTTTGAGCGACGTTATAAGAGTGAATGTTGATATCGGCGACAAGAATATAGTTACGAAAAGTATGATCAATGTATGTGAGAAAGTCGAGGGGAGGAGGGGTACGAGGGGGGAGATAGAGAGTGACGATGGTAAAGGTTTTAGAGGGAGCGGAGACTTCTAAAATTAAATATTCGGAGAAATGGTTGGGAAAATTGTAATGATGTTGAGTGACTGTAAGTTTGCGGTGGATGCCAACAGCTACACCTCCTCGAGCTGCAAAATGAGGGCGGTCAGCACGATAAAGAGTATACGGAGGTAGGTCTAGCTGTTGGGTGGGAAGGAGAAAGGTCTCGTTAAGTACTACAGCATCCGAGGAGTGTTGGTGAAGGGCAAGGTCTAGGGTCGGCCGGTTGGCATAGATAGAACAAATGTTATCATAAAATAACTTAAACGCTATTGCATGATTAATGGAGAGGAGCTGCGGTTAGCGGGAAGAATGCAAAGTGCATTCTATTGCCCGCATAGGCTATATCAAGATGGGTGTTAAACACCAACCGGGCGGCCGTTTGGATGTGCTGGGAGATGAGGGGGCGTTGGACAGGGAGGCAATTTTGGAGAACCATAGTAAGGAAGCGGAGGATGTTTTCAGTACTGGGGGAGGGGAGGACAGAGGAAGGGGCTGGGGTAGGTGGATCATGAGATATGACGGGAATGACAGTTTCAGGTTCAGAGGGAAGGGGAGCGGGGCGGCTACGGCATTTGAAGCTGAAGGCGGGATGGGGCTGAGAACAGTTTATACACTTGGGAGAAGTACGGTTTTCACATAATGAAGTAGGGTGCTCCCGGCTACATATTCCACATACCTGCGGCTGGATGCAGGGGGCTCCCAGGGCGTGGTCGTACCGCTGGCATTTATCACATCGGATGCGCTGCGGGGTGGAGGCTCGGGATGGTCCCACTCGGTGACGACGAGCATAGAGTACGGCGCCATCACGCAGGAGAGAGTCACCGGGTGCGTTAGCCGTGGTGGTTACGGCATGACTGATGGCAGTCGCTCACATCCGGGAGGCGAGGAGGTTCGAATCCCCCCGCCGGCAACCTTGAAGATGGTCTTCTGTGGTTTCCCATCTTCCTTCCAGGCAAATGCCGGGGTTGGTCCCTAACTATAGGCCACAGCCGCTACCTTCCAACTCCTCGTCCTTATATTCCAACTTCCCTCCTTCCCTCCCCAACGGTACTTGTAGCTCACCCATTGGGTGTCCGTCTCGAAGCAGCTACAAAACTGGCGAGCCGAACATGTCCTCGGACACTCCCGGCACTAAAAAGAAAAAAAAAGCCATACGCTAAAAAAAAAAAAAAAAAAGGAGAGAGTCCAGGGTGCCGGTGTCGCGACTCAAGATGCGAACAAGGGATGTGGTACCAGCGGCGTTCCGAATGCGGATAACCTTGAATATGTTGAAACCCTGTAGCTGGAGTTGCTGAGCGATTTCTTCGTCGGTGTAAAGTTGGTCGACGCCGTAGGCGACGACTGAAAGGATGGGGGTGGGGCGGGAGGGTGGGGTGGGGAGACGGGGGGCTTGGGAGACGGTATGGTTAGAGGCCCGTGCTCGGGGCCCGAACTGCTGCAAGCCTATGACGTTCTTGAGGTGGGAATAGAACGGCTTGCAAGTCTTAATGTTTTAGCCCTCGCGGGTGCGCTGCAGTTCGAGCTTATACGAGGCAATGTCGGGGGTGAAGGAAGACAGAATGGTGTAGAGGGAACGGGGGTTGGCTTTTTGAAGGTCGATCTCTGTCATCTTGATGACGTGGAATGGGGGATGTGGAATGGAGAGGGGGGAGACGATGCTCCTCTGTCTGACTTGCGGATGAAGGGCGGGGTTCATGGCGGCGGCTGCGTAACTTCGCACGGGTCCAGGAATGTAGGCTGGCTGAGCTGGCGGAGGTTGGGGGAACTGTGAGGGAGGTGGCAAGGTGGAGGGTGCCACAATAGGGTGATCTATTAAATATGAGATTCCACTCACCGAGTCCCCCTTAGTCGCCGTGGAAGATGTCTGCGTGGTATAGGTGGATCCTGATGATGTAGTAGATGCTGGGCCACAGACACGTTTCCGGGGTATTTCGGCGTTAGGGTCGAGATCCTCCGCTTGGCGAGGGCACTTAATTTGTTGCGTTTCCATGGATGGCGATGGAGGCGATTCGAAAATGCTTCGAGTAAGCACAAGCGGAGGGGGCGTATTTTCCTCACTCGACATGTTGAATGGGCCAGGAACTGTGGACGGCAAGAAGGCAGCACAAAATGGCGGCGCACACGGTAACACGTGGTCTGAGAAGGCCGAGATATGAAGCGGTTGAAACTTTGGCGCACACGAGTTCACTTGGTTTTCTGAAAGTACTTCCACAAAAACAACACTGAAAAAATTAATCCACACGAATAAATAATTCTGCAGAGTGACTGGCCGAGATTTACTTAGTAACAGAGCGAGTGTGCTTGTCAGTACATGACTTTCACAAGATATCGGGAGTGACGGTTGTCCATAGCAGTGAGACTGAGACTGAGCGAGTCCTCCGAAGTTCCCCAGAGAAGTGGCAGAGCCGGTGGGTACTCGACTATGTGAGCAAAGTGAGAGGGAGGGAGGGGAGCAATGGTAACGTAGCAGGTACCAACATATATACATAATGAACATAAGTGAGGATACAAAAACTTCTTTCTTGCTCTGGAGACTGAAGAATGTGAAGCGTGTGGGTTGTCATCTGTAGGAGATGAGCTGAACTGATAAGCATTCTTGAGTAGCGGTTGACAGCGAGTACTTGCACTGGCCGCCATGGACTAGTGAGTTCAACAAGTTGCAGTATGATCGCCCAGTAGGGCGAAGCTTCACGCTTCTGCTAAGCTGAGCAGGGGGGAAGGCAACTCGTTGTCTGGAATATACTGAGAAAAGACATAAGCAAAGGCATAACAGGAGAGCAAAGTCACAAAAAAATCTCTGTTAGTGGTTTTCACGAAGTGAAAGGTAAGAAAGACGGAAAAATTAAAGAAACTCAACATGGGTCCGAATTTACAGTTAAAGTATATTCTCAGAATATACCAAGATGGTTTTCATTGATGACCTCAATTTTAGCTCTACATTCTCCAAATTGTTTTGGTTGTGTAATTATATTAACGTCACCCCACGTTTCAGTTTTAAGCTTGGTGTGACTGAAATGTACTGCCATATATCTTTCCGTTTTTGCACATACTGATTTAGCCTATCAATAGTAACACACTAAGGCGGACCAATATCAGGATATCCCAGCAAACAACTGTGCATTCAAGAATAACCCGTGGCTCAAGCGAAAATATTAACTTCAAGGTCACAGCGTGAACCCTTTGGTTAAACAAATGTTGCCTAGATTTCGATCGATTGATGATGACAAGTTAATCTTAAGTTTCCCTTGTGCGACCCAATTGCATGGATGGTACCAACAAATTTATATTTCTTTACTGGAAAATGATTTGTGGAACGGGGAGGCAGGTTCAGGGGGTTATTTCTATATTCTGGTGTATTCCAGATCTACATATCGTTGGAAAGATCCTTTACAGAAAAGCTCAGAAAACACACTATATGGATTTTCCTCTCATTTTGAGCAGGTTTGACTCCATGGTTACTGTACACACGAGTGTTTGTGTAATATTAGGCCTCGGTGCCCATATGTGGTCTCGAGCTAGCAACAGACCCACACACTCCACTTATCTGCATATTACAAGCATAGTTCATTAATATTTGTATGTTCTAACTTATTAATCACCAAGCCACAACTTTCATTGTGTCATTTACGGCAATTTTACACAATCAGCCGTTTCCTGTTGGAGTGCTTGGATAAATTCCAATTCCAATTATAGCATTTATGACACCATCGATGTGTCGTATGCTGTGAATGAATAAGTCTTTATAAGAACGGGTACAAAAGATCTTATGTGGAATAAAAGACGCTCCATTTAAAACCACATTTTCAATGAGAGCAAACAAAATACATTTGAATATTCCAGTTAGGGCTATTCATTTACTATATCAGTCTTGGATTCTATCATACTCAAGAGAACATGCAGCGAACATTTCAGCAAATGGAGAGATTCACAGTGAATAGGCGTCGATATTTATCTACAAATCCCAGTATAAAGCGTCATGTTGCAATGTGGAACACTGGATTATTACACGCATGTTGAGTCTTGTTCCAAGCTATTGATTGTCTGCTGAACATAGGAGACCATGAATTACCAAAGAGACTGGGGGATTCTATGCCGTTCATTCCTTCCCTGTGTGTTTGAGTCTTCAGTCTTTAGACTGATTTGATGCAGCCCTCCACGCTTCCCTGTACTGAGCTAATCGTTTCATCTCTACGTAGCTACCACATCCTACATCCAAGGCAATCTGTTAAACTTATTCTAACCTTGGTCTACCCCTTCAGTTCCCCTTGGTCTACCCCTACAGTTCTTGTCGTCGAGTCGTTCTACCATAACCAACTTTGGTATTTTTCGGTGCCTTAGTATATGTCCTACCAACCACTCTCTTCTCTTGATTTACACTCGCCGAAAACATATCTCCTCTCCCACCCATCTTAATACCTCCTCATGTATTACTCTAACGACCCAAATCATTTTTGTCTTGCTCCTGTTGCACCACCTTTCAAAAGCTATTATTCTCCTCTTGTCTGCTGAGCCAACAGTCCAATCTCAATCCATAGAGTGCCACGCTCCAGAGAAAAAACACACAAAAGTGACTTTGTTATACCTAATGTATATTTCATGTCAACATATTATTTTTCTGTCGTAATGCTTTCCATGCTTGTGCCAACCTACTTTTGACATACACTTTGCTTCGACCATCACGGCTTATTTTGCTTCCCAAGTAGCAGAAGTCTCCTACTTCCTGAAAGTATTCACCTGCCAATTTTATGTCAATAAGGGTTTCTTATTTCATTCCACTGCGTACCATAATTAGCCTATTTTCATTTATGAAAAAAAATAGGCTTATGAGATCACTTTCTCCCGTGTGTGTGTATGTGTGTGTGCGTATGCGTGGTTGTTTTCCTAATAAAATCTAAATTGCTCCAGCGAATTCAATCAAACTCGGTAAGGCCATAGTACTATTTTGTCCGACCCCGAACGTGCCCTTCAAATTTTATTACGTTTCACCAATTCAACATGGTGGCTGTGCGAAATATTTCACCGGCATTCTCTATCTCCGAAACTATTGCCGATTTCACCCTAAAGTTTTGTGCGGTGATAAAAGGTAAGACTAGAAATTTACCTATGTGACTTCCAAAAACCTGTTAGATACAGAACGAACATGGCTGCCTTGCAAATTTGAAACATTTAAATAGATTTTTCTTGCGATTTAACCATCCGATCGTAGTGAAACTTGGTACAGCCAATGTTTATACACATTGTAACACACTGACATGTAATCTAGTTCAATTGTTTACATAACCTCTCGATGGCGGCTGTGCAGAATTTCAAAATATATTATTTATTTCTTGTGTCCTAATCATGCGGTCGAAGTCAACGTTTGAATAATGAACCTACGCAATAATCGTCATCTAATAGTACATCAGTCTATAGCTTACATATTTAAAAATCCAACATGGTGACCATCCGAAATATTTAGATAGTTCTCAATATCTACTTATCTATGAGATAAGTTTTGTATGTTGATAAAAGCTATGAACATAAGTTCAGCCATCAAATTTTCAATAGCATGGCGGTGACGCGAAATTTAAATATTTAAATGGAAGTTTCTCGCAATTTAACCATTCGAGCACAATGGAACTTGGTACGGTAATTGCTTCTACACATTTTAATCCACTTACATCTAATCTTTTTCAATTGTTCTTATAACCACAAGATGGCGCCTGTGCTAAATTTTTAAATTTCTTCTTTATCTCTTGTGTCCAAATCATGCGATTGAAGTTTGAATAATACATCGACGTAATAATCTTAATTTAATATTTCATCACTCTATGGCCTACATATATAAAAATCCAACACGGCGACCATCATAATATCTATGAATCTAATACAGCAATCAAACTGAAATTTTGTATGTTAATAGAGGTAATTCTCATAAGTAGGATATATGAAAATAGGCTAATTAGTTCTTCGCGGAACAACTTGTTTTTGTTTTAAATTTATTGATTTTCATCATGAATTATTTCCTCAAGGCTGAGACCGCACCGTTTGAAAACTCTTAGTTGAATCACTTTCCTGTCGGTCAACACGACTGTACCCAATGAGTTTGGGCTGGGAGTAACAATCAATTTCCTAGTGCCTGAAAATATATCCGATGGTGTTGGGGTAGAGCACCTGCCTAACCCCCGGAGGTCCCGGGTTCGATTCCCGAATCCTTCTGGGAGTTTAGAGACTGTTGCGAGGGCTGGAACTGGGTGCTGTCAGCATTGTGAGGATAATTGTGTAGCTGTCTGAAAGTGAGGCAGCGCCCGGTCACGGAGATCAAGATTAACGCCCGAGGGGACCCGACGGGCTGACCACGCGTCACCCCATAATCTGTGGCAGGGCAACAGTCGCTTGGCAGCCCTAGGTCCTTCATGGGCTGTAATGCCACGGGGTTTGGGTTTGGGAATTATTTATACACATAATTAAACACCTCTGACACAACTGGGGTGGTGTATAAATAATTATTATGAATATTTTCCAGGCACTAGGAAATTAATTCAAACTCCCCATCTGACCTAATTTGGCACACTCGTGTTGACCGACTGAAAAGCTTTTACTAATAGATTATCTCCGGCAACATTGAAAATGGACTTCCAATATTTCAAGCTCATTCAAATCCTTCAGTGAATCGGCAAATGACATTGTCTTTAGGAAATCTCACAGTTGATATAATTTCACCTTGATTCTTTACTCCGAATTTAAGTTTTCCATTGCTTGTTCAATGTATAAACTGACAAGTAAGGTTGAAAAAATTCAGCCTTGCCTTACATCATTCTGATTACTATCCTCTCCTTCATATCCTTTCGACTGAAATAAATGCCGTCTGGTTTCTGTATACTGTACATTGTAGATCATCGTCCTATACCTGTACTTTATTCGAATCTTTTTCAAAATGTCAAACAACTTATTCCACTCAACGTTAAAAATTTTAAATAATCCTAATGATTTATCTACTGTACATTTTTCATATGCGAACACCCTTTAACTTTCACGTCCTACGACATGCATTCTTTATGTCCAACAAACGATACCAGGTTAGTAGTGGGATGATGACAGTTCTGTCTCACAACCTACTATCCTGCGAACTTAGCCGATATCTCGCGAACGCGTGATCGGATTTTGATGTGTGATGTGTTGTTGGCGTTGGGGTGACGTCCTCTTTGCTATGAATGAGTGTTCGTATTTAAAAAAAAAATGAAAAATTTTGTTTTTGAAATTGGCACTATTTTGGGAATGGTGAAGTTGACAAAAACGTTTGTTTGACATAAATGAAAGGTCCCTAGCCCCTGTAAGCAGAAACCAAGTTTCAAGTCTGTAGGTCAAAAGAAAAATGAATTTTGAAAATGGGGCCCTATTTTGGAAAAGGTGAAGTTGACAAAAACGTTTGTTTCACATGAAATATTGGTATTTACCCCCTCTACCCCCACAATAAATTCCAAGTCTCTAGGTGAAAACCTGTGCACATTTTGGGGTTAAACCTATGTTATTGTCATTTTCCAGATATTTGGAAAACAGGTTAAGTTATGGCTAAAATGGCCATGATGGTGTTTTCGTCTCGTCGTCCTCTTTACGGGGATGTAGGTGTTGAAAAGCTGAAACCATGTTTTTTGGTATACAAAGGACGTTTCCATTATATTTCGAGGTATTTGAGGAAAACGGAAAAAAAGTAAGAAACCAGATTGGAGAGACGTTGTGTTTGCGTGCCAGTCGCTGTGATGTTGGTAAAAACACATACACATACACACAACCGAAAGCACATGCAAACCTATAAACAATGAACCAGTGGCCAAATATATTACATTATATTCACTCATTAGCGACACATGGGTGCTAGGCTGGTCGCTCATTACCTCGCCAGAGCCGAGATGGGGGAATCGTTGACGGCCAAGGCTAGAGGGCCATAAACCTCCACTCACAAGCAAACCTTAACAGGTGCGCAGAGGCAAACTACCCTGCTTTTAAACACGAAAGACATCGCTTGAAAACAGTAACTAGCCTAAAATTAAACATTTAAGAAGTACTGTGGGACGAAATTCCGACACCCCGTCGTCTGTTCAAAACTAGCATTTAAGACGGACGTAATATACTTGATGTTGTTTTAGTCGAGAGGCTTGTCCATTATGGTCATTTAGCCCCATGTAGTTTGGTGTATGTAGAAGTTGTCTGATAACCTTCGTTTCTGTGATGGTTGTTGCAGTATGTGTAGCTGTAATTATTAGAGTCGGAAATGGGACAGGTGCCACGAGACTTGAATAAGCTACTATCCCGGCATATGCTTTCAGAGAGTGTGGAAAACCCGGTAAGTTAACTGGCACCACATGTACATATTATAAATAATAATCACAATAATAATAATGGGGAGCGTGATGGCGCAGTGGCTTTGCTGCTCGTCTTTCACCCGGACGGCCGGGATTCGAATCCCGGTGATAGCGGGATGGAATTTTCACCTGAAAAATCACGTGGCGTCAGGAAGGGCATCCGGCCTTAAATCCCCGGCCAAATCCAAAATGAGCCTGGTTGGCTTCGGCGACTCCAATTCATTGGGAAAAGCCGTAGAAAGTTTTTAATCACAATAATAATAATAATAATAATAATAATAATAATAATAATAATAATACCGTGCCCAGTGGGTGAGATCATGGGTAATGATGCTGCGTCTTACATCGGCCAATACGGAGGGACTGTGCTTCGTTTGTGGCTTCCAGGGAATAATAGTGGCTTTACTTTTAGTGCTGAATGTGTGTTAGTGTTATCTAGTGTATGTGTTCCTGTGTAATAGTGTTTTAAAGTAATATTTAATATGAATTTTGTGCTATAAATGTCCGCCATCTTGGTAATTGCGACAATATTATTCCATAGATAACACTATCTAGAGGTCACTCCGTATATCTGACTAACACCTTTCACCTAACTGTCTCCATTTTGTTTTCTTTTGTCATTGATCCCATGGAGGCCATGAATAGGATACGCACTATTCTGTATAGTCTCGGTGTTATCTAGGTCACACAACCGGCCACTGTTGTCAGCCATCTTTACGACCGGCAATGTGACGCTTTTGTACTAGACAGCATACTACATTATTTCCTAGTCAGCTCACGTGGGGGTTTAGTTCCGAACTGAGTACGAGCTAAGCATAACCCTGCGTGAGACACTGGGAAGGGGGCCCTCAACCCCGACACGGCGCGTCCCGATGGCTGATGGGGAATTTCCTGTAGTTATACAGAAAAGGTGCGAATAAGACCTAGTCAAATAAGCACCCGCGGATCAACTAAGGTGAATAAAACAATGGCCAACGGCTTCGATGGTAGAGGAGGACCTATGTCTCAATGGCAGCGAGGGCGGAAGAACCAAAATTGAAATTCACTTCGCGTCTGACTTGGATCGAGCGGCAAAGTGGTCAGCGTCTGCTTACCTAGTAGGTACGGCTGCATAGCTTATGTTCCAGGAACTAGCAAT
This sequence comes from Meconema thalassinum, assembly GCA_946902985.2. Classification (NCBI taxonomy): domain Eukaryota; kingdom Metazoa; phylum Arthropoda; class Insecta; order Orthoptera; family Tettigoniidae; genus Meconema; species Meconema thalassinum. The sequence goes on from OX336389.2 coordinate 180,249,648, forward strand.
CCCTGGTCCTAAACTCCCAGTGGAAACACTGGATTAATCCTTGATTACAAGCAGTTATGATTCGTGCGAGTAACTACAGAATTACCCCAGGTGGTAACCAATCCACCCGTCCATGGACGGCAACCAGGTTTTCGGACTCTGGGGGACCTGGGCAACCACGATCACAGAGAAAGTCGGAGTTCTCTGGCAAACTACCATCAAAGACACCCTCATACATCGGGACCTTCAACATCTACACATTACTAAAACCAGGCAAACTACACACCTTAACATCAGAACTAGATGGACAAAGGATACAGATACTATCTCTTCAGGAAACACGCTTTACAGATGAGAGCACACTAGACTATGGTAACTACCGTATTTTCAAAAGTAAAACGGACAAACGAATAGGAAGAGGTGGCACCCCCCTCTTGGGTAAGGCATTTGTAGTTCACAAGAGCATAGTTGATTCGATAAAAGAAGTCACTCCCATAAGTAATAGAGTAATGACTATGCGCATACAATGTGCGAACAAAAAATACACATTAATTAACGCACATGCCCCCACGAACATTGAAAATAAAAGGGACTTGCAGAAGGTAGAACAGTTCTGGTCTAAACTCGAAAAGATCGTGGCAACGGTTCCTAGAGAAGACACAAGGATATTACTAGGTGATTTCAATGCAAAGATTGGCAAAGAAAAAGAATACCAAAAGACTGTAGGCAAATACCCAGCTCATAAATTCACCAACAAGAATGGCATGAGACTCATTGAACTGTGCCAACAGAACAATTTGAAGATAATGTCCACCTCTCTGAGGAAGCACCCTCGAAAACAGAAGACTTGGCGATCACCTGTGCAATCTCTTGGAGAATATTAGATCGACCATGTGGCCATCACACATCCTTTACAGAAAGAAATTCATGATGTGCAAGTTCGAAGAGGAGCCAATATTGACTCCGACCATTATCTAGTGCGAATCATAGTGAAATTTACCCCGAAAAGAATCCACCCCAAGAAATCTCATCTTCAGAAATTTGACAAGAAAAAGATAAAGGAAAGTAACATAACAGAGGAATGGGAAAAGGAAAAGGCAAGCACCTGGAAGCAGTTCCATGACAAGATCATTACGAGAGCTAAAGAGACTATTCCATTGAAGAAGAATACGAAACACCCGTGGTGGGATTCTGCATGTGAAGAAGCACTGGAAATGAGAAAGGGAGCTTTTCAGAAATACAACAGTAAGAAGTCACTCGAGACTCAACAACACTATCTTCAGACCAGGAAGGAAGTGTCAAAAGTAATCAGACAAACTAAGAGGAAACACATGAAGGACCAATTGGAATCTATAGATCAAGACTTCCGAGATCACAAAACGCGAGATTTCTACAGGACGTTCGCAGGAAGAATCCGAGGATACACCCCACAGAACTTGTGTTTCCGAAAACAAGACGGAAACCTCGCGTTGTCCAACCGGGATAATTGTAGTGAACTGGCTCGGTATTTCTCTGAGTTACTCAATTGCGAGGAGCCAACATCACGATGGCCCAAAGAGACTCCCGTACATGTAAACCCTGAATCTCCACCACATACTAAAGAAGAAATCCAGAGACACACTTTCAGACTCAAGAGTAACAGGGCGTCTGGAGAAGATGGCATAGTTGCAGAACTATTAAAGAACATAGGCCCAAATACACTTGAGGAGCTCACACTAATCATCATGGATATCTGGAAAACAGAAAAGCTACCTGAAGAATGGAAATGTGCACTCATCCATCCGTTATACAAGAAAGGTGACAGAACGGATGTGAATAACTACAGAGGGATTTCTCTCCTTCAAGTCACCTACAAGATTCTCTCCACATGTCTTCTTCAAAGAGTACAAGAACAGCTTGAACACAAAATTGGTGAATATCAAGCTGGTTTCCGACCTGAGCGTTCTTGTGTTGAACAAATTTTTAACTCGAAGACGATATTGAAATATAGAGCGATCCGAAGCTCTCCGATCATTTGTAGTTTCGTCGACAGTAAGAAGGCGTACGATTCGGTCGATCGACAGTCTCTCTTTAACATCTTAGAAGAACTAGGACTTGATCCAAAGACATTAAGACTCATCAAGGAAACACTCACGGACACGAAGTCAAAATTAAAATGTCTGGGTGAATTATCAGAGCCCTTTGCGATTAAGACCGGCGTGCGACAGGGTGACGGATTGTCACCACTGCTCTTCAACCTTGTTCTAGATAAAGTCATTCGAGAATGGGAGAAGGACTTGAATGCCCAGAAGCTCTGGAAACCCATTCAACTTGGACGAAAGAATGATGACATCAAGGTCAGTTGTTTAGCTTTCGCAGACGACCAAACGAAACTAGCAGACAGCGATATTTTAGCGATCAAACAGATTGAAGTCCTCAAGGAATGCGCTGAGAAAACTGGGTTGCAAATCTCATTCGAGAAGACCAAGTTTATTTGCACTAGGTTCGACATCCAGGAACTACAAACAAAATACGGGCACATCAAACGGGTTCCACACTCTAAATATCTCGGTGAGATCCTAGAACCAACAGGATTGGAAAAGGAAGCTCAGAAAGTTCGATTACAAAAACTCAAAAGAGCGTATTGGAAAACCCGTGACAACTATAACAAGAAATGCATGTCTATACATACAAAAATCAAACACTATAATACGGTGATTAAACCTGAAGTGCTGTATGCAAGTGAAACCGTGGTACTTAATAAGAAAGGTGATCTGGAAAATATCTTGAAGGAGGAAAGAAAGATCTTGAGGAATATTCTGGGCCCAGAGAAAAGTGAAGAAGGGTATAGACTCAAATCACGCAAAGCCACGGAAAAACTATCCCACCACGCCGCAGACATCAGGAAACGAAGACTGAAATTCTATGGACACGTTCACAGACTCTCATCTTCAAGGTTAACTCACAAGATTTTGACATACTCTGGATACAAGATGCTAAAAATTACCTGGAAAAGGCCCGGATAGAAACGTCAGAAATACTAGACAGAAATGTCTACCGTCAGAAGATAAATAAATGGGTGGTACAGCCAGAGAATGAAGTCCCCAGAAGATCGGGGACTAAGTGGTCAGAAGAAAGGAAACAAGCGCACAGTGAAATAATGAAAGCAATATGGTCTGTTAGAAAGGCGAATCATAAATGTAATGCGTGATCCAATAGGGTCCATACGCACATAATAATAATAATAATAATAATAATAATAGTAATAATAATAATAATAATGAAAATCCACAGCCTGTTTCCAGTCTCCGACCGGGTCAGGAATGGAATGGATGAAGCCCCCATCTAGCGGCGAGGATATGAAGTGTGCCGGCTGCCGAAGCCTGTCGCACTCCTCTGGGGCAATGATTAAATGAATGACAGATGAAATGAAATGATAGTGGAGAGTGTTGCTGGAATGAAATTGTGACAGGGAAAACCGGAGTACCCGGAGAAAAACCTGTCTGCCTCCGTTTTGTCCAGCACAGATCTCACATGGAGTGACCGAGATTTGAACCACGGACCCAGCGGTGAGAGGCCGGCGTGCTACCGCCTAAGCCACGGAGGCTGAATAATAATAATAATAATAATTATTATTATTATTTAGTGATAGCCAGGCTGTGTAGCTCAGATAGTAGAGTGTTACCTTTCTCGAGGGTTCGATCTAGGCTCAGTCATGTAATAGATGAAGGTGAGCAAGTACGACAAACATATGCAAATGGATTTAATGACACATGCAACACATTCTGTGAATATACTGTAAAAACATAAAAATAGTGAGTGTTAATATCTATCATTATTATTATTATTATTATTATTATTATTATTATTATTATTATTATTACTATTATTATTGAACAGTCGTTGCACTGTCTTCGCACAATATTAGGCCATAAAGATTCATTTCATTATTTTACCAAATCTTTAGGATTTCAATTTCCTAATGCAGGTTATGTATTATACCGTTGACCAATAATTTATTTATGTTGTTACATCAGCCATTAAACTGACTGAATTCTATACAGATGTACCACCCCTACTAATGTAGGTCATTCCCCGTGATGGAGTGATAGGCTCGGTTTGTATGTTTCATAGCTATTGGCAGACACAGCGAGGACGTCATTCACATTCAGACTCTCGTCTACATGCCACAGCTTTGGAGGGGAGGCCGGAGATGAAGAATCAGCTGTGTTGCGGCGGGGAATCCAGCCTATTTTCTGTTCCAAAACATTGACCGACAGTTTTTGTGATTTAATTTCACCTTTACTAATTAAGAAACTACTAAAATTCATGAAGATGTTTCCTTAGAATACCATTCTACTATCGCCAGTTAAAAGGAGTGCATGTGTATCAATTACCCCTGTATATATAATTATATAATCTCCTCCATGCAATTGCTCCGGAATATTGTGTCTGCCATCTCTGTGTAAGTAGAGAATGCCAACTGTTCTAATGGCGCGACCAATACATTGGAGACTTGATGAACGGATGAACAGCTTCAATATTAACTTGTTCATTTACGTTATCTTTCTCGTGACTGATCATCAACACTTGAAACATGTGACCAATTGTGAGCGTAGTTGGCTGCTTCCCCCCCCCCCCAGGCCCAGCTTCGGTGCCCAGCTTGGCCACAGAATTATATTCAGGTGTGAAGTACTGGAACGGGATTGGTGGCGTGCAAGCCACCCATGCAATGCCAATCTCGAAGGCAAGCACAAGGCTTGCAGTTCACACAAATATACTTTCAATGATTGACTGAACAACAAATTGCTTGCAAATCACTTTTCTCCATATTTTAGCATGAAAAGGAGCGTTAAGTAATTTGTCCAGCACGGCTAAGCTTCGACACATTGCATTAAATTTATAAAATGTCACGAGGAAATGAATGCACTGAAACATTATCAAATGAATGATTTTGTTTATTCTTTGATGAGGGATTTCTTTGAATGTTATCATTTGAGAAAAGGTGGTTCAACTTGATTGACAAACAAAATTGCAACAATAGAAGTCCCTGCAGCTATAAACCCCTCCTCGAGGGTCATTGTCCCGAAGAATGATTGTTAGTGGTATCAACAACTTGACTCATTTCACGCGGTCAAGCGAGTGGCAAGAAGGACACTTACTGCTGATCCATGCCACGCATCACTGGTCGGAAGAGCTTGCAAACTACCAGCTAATAACGACAAATTGCAATGCGTTTTAAAGGTAGATAAACTTTCGACATTTTTCTACTAAGTTCGTATGTGACGAGTGATAGCCAAATGATACTCATGTGTACATCTCAACAGAGGTTTTCTGATGTCAATAGATCAATGTTTTCCATCGTTTTCAATCAAGATGTTGTGACCATCTATTCTCAGACTTTTCCATATGAATACAAGTAGTTAAGTATTTATTCCTAGGGGCCGATAACCTAGATGTTAGGCCCCTTAAAACAACAATTATCATCATCATCATATTTGTTACAAAGTATTTACAAAATATATTTCTGTAGTTGGAGAGGGTTGGCTGAAATTATTGCTGAAGTTGACTTTTATAATTCTAGATTTCGCTTGGAATATTCTAAAATGTTATTTAAAAAATGAACTTCCATAGCGGGAATTACGTAATGATGGGATACGGTATTTGAAGGGATGTGAAAGTGGCATTTTACTACTAGTGTTTTTAGAACGAATATAGCCCATTTGTATACATTTTACTGGTCTATTCTATCTCATAACTCTACCGTCAAATAAATAGACGTTTCGTGTGATGGACAAACAAGCTTTTGGTTCAAAACCTACAATGTGATAAAGTGTAGGCCAACAATTTTTAACCCAATAACCTAACATTGTAATCATTTTAGACAATAAATAAACATATTGTTTTAAGATAGCATAATGATCGTACTTGTCCTGTCTTAACCCAATAATGTATTCGTTGCTCAAGACAACTTCCAGCACTGGAAGAGATGTGTCCAATGTCACATTTATTATGACTCCTCCCATAGAGGAGTCACAGGAGTCATTTTAAGGAAAGTTTCTATAATATGAAAAGGAAGCTAGGTAATTTAATGCCAGTAGATAAGGATTAATTTAAGTCACCGCGATCCCGAGGATACATAACATAACAATGCTTTGAAACCTTCAGAGTTCAATTTTTTTAAACAATTGAAAAACGTTAGTTCCCAATTGTACAGCCTGGGGGGGGGGCAGTACCCCTGAGAGCCACCCCCCATCTTTCACTAATACCACCCTAACTGGCAACATCATAAGACCAGAACATTTTCTTTACACAGCAAGAGGCGGCCACCCAGCTCGGGAGGTTAGCCAACCACTTGCAACACATACATAAACATCTACACCAACAACTATCTGGGGCAGCTACGGTGACGTAATGCTGACCATGCAGCACCTAAAACTATAAGAATGGAGTCCTGACGAGGAGCCATCATCTGTTCTACTCAGTGCGTCGCCAGCGGCCCTAGCCAACGTCTGTTCCTGCTACATCAGGTGAGATTCAGCAAAGTGCTCAGACTCCTTTATTTTGTACCCCAAACCTGTACACACTAGTTGTATTTTACATTTGCCTAAGACTTCCCAAAAGGGACATACAGAACTACATTCACTGACCAATAAACACTTGGTCAGTAAGTTACACATTGCATTACTAATTACTACTAATCACACTCCTCTTCACATCCTCATACCCTTCCTGAACTTCGTCACGATTGTCCGTGACCATAGTAGCCAGTAACTGCTTTGTCAGACTGCATTGTATTTCCCAGCACGCGACTCGACTACATAACGTCGAGCCGCTGACATAAGCACGCCTATTGTATTACTCATCTCGTCCAGCTGGCAGGCCAGTATAGTAGCCTGCGTTTAGAGGTCCATCCCCTAATAAACACCTGCCTCTTTGCAGGAACACCCCCTAGCGTTTAAACACTAAACAACACACTACACTAGTAAGCTCTCCCAGCTACGGGAAGCTACTCTCACCTAGGAACTACTTTCCAAATCAGCACAGTAACACAAGTGTTTTATCCCAAACTACCCCCAACTAAGGGATCTAAAACATATTGGTGGAGGCGCCGCTACCACGCACAATAAGGGTAGGACTCATACAACGAGCCCTTGTGGTAGAAACGACCCATACCGCACACAGCCAAGCGAGACTAAAATTTCTTTTCTCCTACATTACGTCCCACACTTTTTCTTTATTACACGGGGATTTGTATTACTACACCCACCCCCAATCTCCACATAGTGCAAGAACGGTGGAAATTAAATGACCACGTTTAGAACCACATTAAGAGACTTTGCGCACCATTTGTCGGCTAGTACAACTCCACTCCTGCCGAAGTTAAAAATTAAGAACAGTGACTTGATAACTGACCAGACTGCAGTACAACTTCTTAGGGAACTCGAATTCAAGGCATCAGAGATCCGCGCTCAACACCCTGCAGCGGCAGCACAAGTCACACATTTTACACGATCCCAGGTCAGTGAACACAGACAAGAATCACCAATATCCAGCGCTAGTGAAGTAGATTGCCTGCCAACGCTCCACCCCCTATTGTTGCAGCAACTGCAGATCACAGAGCAGAAAACTAATAATCTGCTCGAGGGCATCACACAGTTACTAGATACAGACACTGTTAAAGCAGACAATCACACGACAGAGGCAGTCCTAGACATACACACTATTTTGGAAACGGTGAAACAGGATTTAGACAGGACTGTGGACGTAGTCAAATCCACACAGTACGACAACACACCATCAATTAGTGACGATATATCAGGTGACGAGCCACCTGGTAACGTAACACACGTGTAGTACACGGGGAGTGAGGCTAATTCCCCTCAAAACAACACAAACACCTTGTCACGCGATAGCGTAAACAGTTTAGAATCTTTACACGGCCAACGAGTGACAGACGAACAGGAAATGAACAGGCACACAGAATATCCCATGATCCACCCCACAAAGTTCACGGGGGAAGGCCAGGATCCCGAGGAATACCTCAAGGCCTTCAATAGAACGGCTCGGATCAATGGCTGGAGCGATGAAGTCAGAAAACGGCTCCTCCCTGCATACCTCACAAAGGCGGCCATGACATGGTATGAGCTTCATGAGGACAACCTAGAAGATGCCACATGGGAGGAAATCACTTTATTGTTGAAAAGTGAATTCCAGCTCATACCAGATGATGAGGACCTGTATGACCAAATTAGACAGAGGTCACAGGGACCTAAAGAAAGCGCACAGTCGTACGTAAACGCAAAATTGCTAATGTGCGACAAATATAACGCAGCTATGACGAACAAGCAGAAAGTTAAGCTGTTAATGCAGGGCCTCAGACCATCCATCTTGGACAAGTTGTGCATCATGAACAACCCCACGGTCCAACACATGTTAAACAACATTAAAACTATAGAGGCAGGGAAAAAGATCACGGAAAAAGCTACAGAGAAAGCCGCGAATCAGCACTTTCATCCACAAAAGGACGACACAAGTCAAAAGATGGATGAATTAGTGGACAGGATGGAAAAATTAACGATAGCTGCCATCCAAGCAGGCGGCATACCGCCTAGGGATGAACACACAGACACGGAAGAGCGCTATTATCCTGAAAGGGACAGGGGGTACACGGAGAGGAGACACTACGGGAGGGAGGAAATTTACTACCCTCCACAGCGGCCAACAACACCACACACACAAGACAGGCCACACTACCCTCCGCGGTACTCACCGGTATCATACGCGGACGTAGAGCCGACATACCCCTCACGGTGACCACCATCCCCGTACACACCGGAGTACTACCCTGAAGAGTACGAACACACCATCCCCCGGCGAAGCAGCCCGCCACCAAGCAGACAGGGCTATGCTGTCCCACAATACAGGGCAGACAGCGAGTATCGGGAAAACCCGCCCCCAAGCAGGCAAAGCTATGCAGCCCCGCAATATAGGGGAAATGGGGACTATCGGGAGAACCCGACCCCACGCAGGCAAGGCTATGCAGCCCCGCAATATAGGGGAAATGGGGACTATCGGGAGAACCCGCCCCCACGCAGGTAAGAGTATGCATCCCCACAACACAGGGGAAACGGGGAGTACCGGGAGAACCCACCCCCAGGCAGACAGGGGTATGCACCCTCCCAGTACAGGGAAAAGGGGAATCGACGGAAAACCCGCCCCCGCAGCAGCAGACATACACCCCACCCTGGCGGAGACAGGAAAACGAACCACCGGGCAATAACCGCCAGACAAAAAAACTACAAAAGGACGGGAAGCCAGAAACACATGCCACAAGGGCCCGGAACACTACCCCCTCCCTGACGAACACCCGAGGGAGTTCAGGGATGAGGTACCCCGCCGGGCAGACAGGGGGGCAATACTTCCCACACCTAGCTACCCACCGCAAGCGGGGAGTTGGCGCAGCCACCCTGAGGGGGGGGGGCGTACATACAGGACAGGGAGACGAACGCCCACATTTCCAAAAAACGCTTAGACGGGGAGGTTCGGCCAGCTGATAAAGCGGCTGAGGTTCCTCCCCTAACACAACACCAGAGAGGCCCTTCCCCCAAACAAACTCGTAAGAGCAAGGGGAAGAAACAGCCAGCTAAAGCCAAGGCTGACGATCCGCCCCTGGACCGTTTCCAAACACACCCCGTACAAGGGGATGGCAACTGTCTGTTCAGGGCCATTAGCTTCCTAGTCCGGCATACCGAGGACCATCACGGGGAATACAGGCAGAAAACGGTCCAACATATCCTGGCCAACTGGAAAGAGTACCGGGATTTTGTATCGGACGGGCGGGAAAACCCATTCCAGACCGGGGCGGACTACCAAAAATACATGGGTAGGGACGGTACCTATGCCAGCGCCGTAGAGGTGACCGCTCTCGGCAAGGTGCTTAAAGTAAACATACATGTATACACTGATGTCCACTCGCCCCCGCTATTTACAACCGCGGGATATGACAGGGACCTACACATACTGTTTACAGGGAACCCTAGGGCGGGACACTATACGCCCCTCACAATCACGCACAAACAAGACGGAGGAAAACCCACACCCTCTAGACAGGCGCAGGACGAGAGCTCACTCGGCACAGGGAAGCCAGCAACAGGAGTCGAACTCGCGACCGCCTGGAACAAAAAACGGGGTAACAAGTGCAAACGTAGAGTCACATTTGCAGACACACCTTCCCAGGAGGGAGAAAGGAACAACACACCTACACAAAAACTGGGAACGGTCAATACATTAAACGTTCGCCAGAATCCCTCTATTTGCACAGCGCGGGCAGTTAAGAGAGCAGGCAATGTACTCAGTGGGCACACTTCGCTGACCGAGGCAAAGAACTCGAGCCAGGAAGTAAACCGAGAGGCCAAGCGTGCCAAGTACAATAAGCGGCCAGCTCCATGCCTTCCCAGCACAAATGTCACACAGGGCTTCAACACTGGCGCACACAGTAACAAGGACACTACGCTAGCAACAACAACAACAACATACACCCTATACAACACATCTTTGCAGGGCAAGGGACTCCAGGTATCGGCACTCACGATACACGCCAGCATAAATGGCCACAGGGTGCAGGCCCTAATTGACACTGGGGCAGCGGTAAGTTGTGTAAACAGAAAACACGTTACCGAAGGGCAAATACACGGTGTCACGGGTGACATCCGGCTGGTATCGGCCAATGCTCAGACGCTAGAAAACACGGGGGTGGCAAACATACACCTCAGGCTAGACCATTTTGCCACAACACACCCCATGTTCGTTATAGAACATCTTTCTGCGTCAGCCATAATTGGCATGGATTTCCTCGCTAAGTATGAAGCTAGCATAAATTTTGCTGGCGGTAAGATGCTTTTAAAGCATGACCAGAGGCTCACCACACATCCCATGATATACACCAGGAACACAGATGGGATTCGAGCGGAGCGAGAAATTCACGAGCACCAGGCCTCTACACTGCACACAGTCAGCAAACACACAGACACACACACAGATAAGGCGGCCAATCAGACTCATAGACAGGACCTGACACTGGAGCAAAATAAAAGACTCACGGAGCTCCTGGAGGCCAATAGGGATATCTTTGCCCATTCGATGAAGGATCTCGCAGTGACAGACCTTATCGAACACCACGTCACACTCACCAGTGACCGGCCAGTCCATCAGCCCCCCTTCAGGGTGAGTCAGAAGGAGAGACACGCCATCGACACTCAGATCACAGAGATGCTCGAGGCAGTGGTCATTGTCCCCGTAATTTCGAATTATAGTGCACCGGTCTTGCTGACCAAGAAACGGGACGGTTCCCACAGGTTCTGTACTGATTACCGTAGGCTCAATAAGTTAGTCGAAAATGACAGTTATCCACTACCAAGGGCCGACACCTATTTGGATGCCCTCGGTGGGGCTAGCTGGTTCAGTTCGATGGATTGTTATAGTGGATTCTATTCAATCCCCGTCTATGAACCGGACAGGCACAAGCTGGCGTTCGTTACAGAGAACGGTCTATATACCTATACAAGGTTACCAATGGGCCTCCGTAACGCCAGCCAGACCTTCCGAAAGCTAGTGGATAAAACATTTTCAGGTCTAAAATGGCGTTCAGTATTAGTCTACGTGGACGACATAACGGTCTTCTCCAACACCTTTGACGAACATCTCGTACATTTGGTGGAGGCTTTCGCAAGGATTAGAGAGGCCAAATTAAGGCTTAAACCTGCGAAATGTCAATTTGCCAGACAGCAGATTAACATATTGGGCCACATTGTAAACAGAGAGGGCATTATTCCCGACCCAGCGAAGACTGACGCAATAACGGGCATCCCAATGCCCACAAATTTGAAACAATTACGCAGTTTTATTGGTCTCGCCTCGTATTACCGGAAGTACATCCACAGGTTCGCACACATCGCCCATCCCCTAACCGAACTCACACGTGAAAAGACGCCCTTCAGCATTAAACAGGAACATATAGATGCCTTCAACACACTGAAGCAACTATTGACCTCACCACCATTACCGCAACACTTCCATAGTGATAGGCCCACCTTTTTACACGTGGATGCCAGCCAGTACGGGCTGGGAGCGGCCCTGCTACAGGAAGATGCAGAAGGGCGCATACGGCCGATAGCTTATGCTAGCAGGAAATTAACGGCCGTCGAGACTAGATACTCTGCCACAGAGCGGGAAATGCTGGCATTTTCATGGGGAGTGAACTATTTTCGGGTATACCTCTATGGTATCCAGTTCACGGTAGTGACTGACCACGCGAGCCTGCTTTTTTGGGACAAATTCAAAAACCCTAATTCGCGGCTCAATAGGTTTATATTCCGCCTGTATGAATATAACTTCGTGGTCAAGCACAAGAAAGGCGCTACACACCTAGATGCAGATGGGTTGTCTAGGCTGCCAGTAGCCGACCCCCCAGATGACAGTAAGGACCACGAATGGGACGACATGCCCACTTTTGCCCTGACGGTGGTTAATATCAAGCAGGAGCAAGAACGTGATCCATATTTGAAACAGATTCTAATGGCATTAGAAAACTTGGATAAGGTGGATCGCTGTCTAGGCGATTTTTTCTAGACAAAGACGGGGTACTGAAATTTAAACCCACAGCCATGCACGATAATGCACCTATAGCGGTTCCGGAGTCATTGAAAGAGAATATCATGATCGGACACCACAATAGCCCAATGGCAGTGGCACATTTGGGTACGCATAAAACATACCATAGAATCCGGGACAAGTATTACTGGGTAAACATGAAGGCCGACATAGACACCTTCGTCAAGACATGTCACACTTGCCAGCGATTTAAAACAAGGCCTGGCAAGCCTCATGGATTACTCAACCCTATTCCCGTAGGATAGCTATTTCATAGAGTCGGGATAGATGTTAAAGGCCCCATCACGACATCTGAAGAAGGCAATAAATACATACTGGTGGCCACAGAGTATCTCACCCGGTATATGATCACAAAGGCTGTTCCCAAAGCAGACACGAACAGCATAGTCGAATTCCTATTCGACATAGTCACACGATATGGCCTATTCCAAACCCTACTATCCGATAGAGGTACTATTTTCACCTCGAGAGTGCTCCAACAATTTTTGGAGGTACTCAGGATAAGGGCATACACGACCACGAGTTTTCCCCCGCAAACCAATGGACTCACGGAGAGTATGAACAAAATAGTTGGAATAGCGCTAGCTAAATTCCCGGGGGACACAGGGACAGACTGGGATGATTACCTGCAGCCCATTACATTTAGCTACAACACTTCCATATCCACGGCCACAAAACACTCTCCACACTTCCTGTTGCACGGATATACACCCAGAAGTCCCATAGACAACATATGCATCCCACAGGACACTCTCCCGGACAATGCAGCCCGGCTAGAGCACTTGTAGATAGCTCGCATGGATGCCAGAAAGAACATAGCCGCGGCACAGAGAAAACAAAAAGAACGGTACGATCGGCAAAGAAAGACCGTGGAATACACACCCGGGCAATTGGTTATGGTTTCCAATTCCGCCCGTAAGAAAAATGTGTCCGAGTTCCTCCTGCCACGTTGGTCAGGTCCCTTCAAAGTTTACAGGAAGGTATCTGACCTAAATTACATAGTCAGCGTGCGCCATGGACGAAAACTCATTAAGGACACTATACACGCCCGCCGTATGAAGGCATATCACACCCGCAAAACGACACCTACACGTAAAGGCGGGAACACTGTCAAAAGGAAGGGAAATGGTTCCCCTGGCAGACGTGAAAAGAAGGCCAAGAAATAGCCTTCGAACCCCGATGACCCTCACCGGGATACGAACCTAACACTTGGCAGAACTGTCCCAGAGACACAGGCCTAAAAGGCACCAGGAATAATTACCCTGGACAAAGACGGTCTCGAACCCGCCACCTTCTGAATACCAGGAATGCAAGGTCGGGTAACTATCCAATTGGAGGATAGAACAATAAGGGACAGTCACACTAACAGGTATTCATATGCACAAAATAACAAAATCACCTCCGACACCTAGTCACCAAACACGCGACTAGCAGCCCGGAGACACTCGTACATAAACACAGCTAACTACCACTAACAGGAATATATTCATCCCAGGCCCACAATAACACAAAAATTTGGGGACACAAACATACATAGTCGTAGGGTCTTTTACATTACAAGGGACCCAAGACACGCTGTATATGCAGACAGTAGAAAGACGTGTCGGCAAACATACACACATTGGCCTGGCACATGGGGCGAGCGGGCCAGCAAACAAGCCGGCAAAGCACTTCCTTGCAGAGCTGTAATCTAATACTATCGCCAGGTCAGCGATAACACACACACATAATCATGCGACCTTCACCAGCTACGGACAACCCAACAGTGTTTCAGTCCTGGCTTTAACATACACAGTCATTCACGCCAGTTTTAAAACCCAATAACTCCCAAAATTAGAGTACGACGGTCGTCGCGTATGGCACAAAACATTCACGCTAAAGCATACTTTCATCCGCGTGTCTCAAACACACGATACGCGCGCCATGGTACATACAGCACAGAAACTGTAACACCAGGACCTTAGAACAAGGCGGGAGCGAACACACGATAACACCATACATTCGTGCCAAAAAGAAACTAGCCAATGGTATTTTTGGCGCGAAAACACAATCATAAACCACACTAGGGACACACAAATCCCAACAGACAACGCAGACATAAAACACGGAGCGTTACACGGGATCGCGGGTCCGAATGCCCAGTAAAATCGGACGCCGTGGAAAACAAAAATCCAGAATCCCACTTAGATTGAAGTTGGCCCCATACAAGTACATAAACGGGTGAGCCACACAATTATAATAACAGGGAGGTTCTTTAACACGCATACAGGAACATAGATTCGTTCCAAGGTACTCGCTACCACAGCCTACTTAGGGCATTAGCGACCACAAAATACTTTTCTCTGAACCATAGCGCCCAACACCTAGATACGGGAGACGCCACTCTCACAGACACAAAACAGGTAACACCACATCATTTCCGGCAAAAAGCCATGCAAAATTTCGATCACCCCAAACATAGGAAATAGACTTCCTAAACACAAGTTATAGCAATTACACAAGGCAAAGGTCTTGCGGAATAAATGCCTACACAACATCAGTAGCAAAAACAGGACAGATTAACACATTGCCCCTCCCGGAATGTCAAACAATGTCAACACACGGACATTGGCAAAAGTCACGTTCCGTCAGCCGCCATACGTAACGTCAGAGACTTCCCGTATACAAGAACATTCTCAAAACACCGCGTTGCGAATTCTAGCGCATTTCAACATTGTTGCCGGTAGACATTCCTAGAGCACACAGACGTGCTGGTGACACGCCAATATGATGACACTGTCATATACCATCAATAATAACAGCATACAGACACACGGATATTGACACAGGATTCAGCGCTGTTACAATAGGTATAACTTTTAGCAATGTACAGACACGATAGGCCGGATTTATCTTAGGGCCACAGAAGCATGTTTACAAGGGCGATAACAGGTTACACGCGTCGCCTGACAATTAGCTACACGACACACGATAAGACGTATCCGATAACGGCACGCGCGCCAGCATGCTACAGCGGAACGCGACCACAGACACGCAAGCCTCAGTAACCACAGCCACGGGCACCTCCTGCCCACACGCGCCCACTAATCAGGAGCGAATACAGACAGATTCCCTGAAGGAACAACCCCCCCCAATAACTACTCCTCTTCTTGTTTTTTAAACCATCATAGGCGATCAGGACATGACCAGTTACACTCACAATCACTTGCTACCTTAACATTACAAATGAGAGACCAGATTAGGCCGTGACGTCACAGCGGCACCGCACCTAACCATCCCAAGGAGCGGATAGAAACCCAACATTGACCAAGTGAGGATGACAGGAGCAGAGATGGACAATACCACCAGGATGTCCAATAGCTACGAAATAACATCCCAGCACCCCTCTCCCTACATAACCCATCAATTACAACACTATTCAACACAAACAAACAGACACATAGAAACAGCTAGACTACATTCCAAAATATACATCGGGGTTGATAGACTTCATGCGTTTACCAAGAATTTGGGTATACTACACCCTGGACCTAAATGCCTACAACCGAGTATTAGGGGTGGTCGGAAACAAAATGAAGCGTAATGCACATCTCTATGCAAAGAGATGAGGCCAAATTCATAATAACAACTCTTTTTTATTAAATAATCCCGCATGCAAGGGACATAGAATTATCACACCTCGGCCCACACCTATCCAAAAATGAGAGCGGATACGCCTCATATCCAGCCACATGCATGGAATATCCTACCCACATACCGGGGATATTATTATTACCATACCTGCATGGAACTTTTAAAAATTTTGTACACCTGGGAAATACCTACCCCCGTCCACTCACTGTAAAGACATCCTAGCAGCATCAGCGGCTCCCGGCCACCATTAACATGGAGTCCAACGATGCGCAACCCTCTCCTACCATGCTTTAAGCCCATTCAGCAAATAACACCCCCGGATCCTAATAACAAGGGACCCAACGCCATAAAAGCCTACTAACGCCTCCAGAAAACTACCAAGGCATTATCGCTGGACATCTGACATGGCGAACAGACCTGAAGTAGTCCAAGCATCTAGAAGATTCTACAACCCCAGGACACTTAAAATTTTTACATAACTACATAATACCCATACACTTATTTTACATATCACACTCATTTTTTTTAAAGGAATCTGAGTCACACTGAATGGTGATGAGAGGTAAACAGAAGGGCAGAGGCGCCACACATGAACAGAGCTGGGGGAGGCGATGATGAGCCCTGCCCCAGTTAACCCAATGACCCAGACCAAAAAGACGGAACTACGTAAGGTTGAAGCATCGATGGCTAGCGCGGGCAAACGCCAAAACCGGGGGCGCGTCTAGCCTACCCCCTCGGCAGAGGAAAGTTACACCCACTATGCGCCACGGTCGGCGAAGCCAAGACCTGCTGGGGAGACTTTTGACGAACGGGGGGATAATTAGCCAGCTCCGCACCGGACTCAGGAGAGGAACCAAGGGACGACCACATTAGGACTAGACTCCTAGTTTAGTACGTAAGTTAAGTAGAGCTTCTATGGCGGGAAGCTGGTCTTCTACTCGCAGAAGTGAAGGAGAATCTCAGGATTCAGCGGGACCAATCCCAGATTCGGCAAGTCCTTGCCCCGCGTGGCAAGGTGAAGACAACCAAACAAATGAATAATGAATAAACAAATAATGAATAATATACATGAAATATGAATAATATGGAATGAACGCGATCATTCGGTCCCGTGCCCACATAAATGGCTGACAGCGAGTCACCAGAGCTTAAATGGTAACGCACCGGGCGGCCAGAGATATTAAATAGGCATGCAGCGGGCTGCCAAGAGGGGTTCGCGTGGGCAAACCCAGCAATGGAGAATAATGCCGATATAGGCGAAGAGGATTCCCGGACGCTAAATTCCCGGATGTTATTATTAATGCCAATATAGGCGAAGAGGATTCCCGGACGCTAAAATTCCCGGATGAAATTATTTTATCGGACGATTTTCCCCGAACGATGTCCCATGCCCACATAAATGGCCGACAGCGAGTCACCAGAGCTTAAATGGTAACGCAGCGGGTGGCCAGAGATATTAAATAGGTATGCAACGAGCTACCAAAAGGGGTTCCGTGGGCAAACCCAGCAATGATGAATACACCAACACGGAAGAAAAGAAGAAGAAGTACAAGAAGAAATCAAAAACGAACCATCACATCGACACCCCCACTCTACGTCCCGTTCCCGTTCGCGGGGACGCGAACTAATCGAAGAAGAGGACTTGTACAGCCCCGGTGGGGGGGGGGGGGGGGCAGTACCCATGAGAGCCACCCCCCATCATTCACTAAAACCACCCTAACTGGCAACATCATAAGACCAGAACATTATCTTTACACAGCAAGAGGCGGCCACCCAGCTCGGGAGGTTAGCCAACCACTTGCAACACATACATAAACATCTACACCAACAACTATCTGGGGCAGCTTCGGTGACGTAATGCTGACCATGCAGCACCTAAAACTATAAGAATGGAGTCCTGACGAGGAGCCATCATCTGTTCTACTCAGTGCGTCGCCAGCGGCCCTAGCCAACGTCTGTTCCTGCTACATCAGGTGAGATTCAGCAAAGTGCTCAGACTCTTTTATTTTGTACCCCAAACCTGTACACACTAGTTGTATTTTACATTTGCCTAAGACTTCCCAAAAGGGACATACAGAACTACATTCACTGACCAACACTTGGTCAGTAAGTTACACATTGCATTACTAATTACTACTAATCACACTCCTCTTCACATCCTCATACCCTTCCTGACCTTCGTCACGATTGTCCGTGACCATAGTAGCCAGTAACTGCTTTGTCAGACTGCATTGTATTTCCCAGCACGCGACTCGACTACATAACGTCGAGCCGCTGACATAAGCACGCCTATTGTATTACTCATCTCGTCCAGCTGGCAGGCCAGTATAGTAGCCTGCGTTTAGAGGTCCATCCCCTAATAAACACCTGCATCTTTGCAGGAACACCCCCTAGCGTTTAAACACTAAACAACACACTACACTAGTAAGCTTTCCCAGCTACGGGAAGCTACTCTCACTCCGAACTACTTTCCAAATCAGCACAGTAACACAAGTGTTTTATCCCAAACTACCCCCAACTAAGGGATCTAAAACACAATATATGCAGCTCTAGACGAAGATTATCTCTCCATATTTCATAGCACTCGGATGATTAGATTGCCAGAAAATCCATAATTGCTTTAAATTTGCGCGGTCACCATGTTGCCTTTATAAATATCATGTTTTTGAAGGAAGTATATTTGTACTTACTTCATGGTCTTCTATCACGATACAAAATTTCAGATTGATTGATTTTACAGAACACAGGTGAAATATGTCGTGCGTCTCTCACGAAGCATTGGTTTAAATGATAAATATTATTGTGATGATGCATTATACCAACTTTCAAATTCATAGCTTTATGAGGATACAAGAATCAAAAGGTATTCGTAGATATCCATAAAACGGCCATCATGGATATTTCAAATCATCTGAACAGATTCTACACACACACAAAGTACACGGGGCTACATGACCGCGGTGTTGCAGCCCCTAAACTGAGGAACCAACCAACCAATCTGTGTTATGTGCCTGCGAGCATTTTTTTAGCCTGCTTTTCACATTTTGCAAAAATGAGGAAAAAGTAGTCTTATGAGATCGATCCGGGAAAATGTGTGTGTGTGTGTCTGTCCGTCTGTCTGTCCTTCTGTCTGTCTGTCTGTCTGGCTGGCTGTGTGTTCCCCCCCTTATCAACTCCTAAACGGCTGCAGCAATCAAAACCAAATTTAGTCTGGGTAAAGATGTGCACCGGAATATCTCACGTCCATATTTGAAAATGATGTCAGTGCTACCAAATGCTGAAAAAACGCACTAGAAATTTGAGCTCCATGTTGGATATCACGCGAGGTATGCATGGGAGCTATTCCAAAATTGGTACACATGCAGATAATACTATTTCAGTTTAATTTCCAGGAGGCCAACAATGACAGTGTTGCCAAAATAATTTTAAACCTTCTGTTAGGTCCAATGTTTAAATGCATATAACTTCTACACTATCAATTGGATTTCAACCAAATTTTGTATGTTATATCTGTACATAAACAGATATGATTGAGCGTATTCTTAAGAGCCACCAGGGCTGCCAACTGTTAATAATTGCTCTCTGTATTTGTTATCCAAATACCAATATATCAGAAAGTATGCAAGCCAACAGCTTTAAACTATGCACACGTATATTCTGACATTTTAGATTAATTTTGAGTAACTTATATACGTCAGTTCTACCAACATGATTATAAGCCTGCTGATAGAACCAATTTTTAAATACATGTAACTTCTATACTATCAGTTGGATTTCAACCAAATTTTGTATGTGCTATGTGTACCATAACAGAATGACTGTAAGTATTGTTAAGAGCAATCAGGGCTTCCAACTGTTAATAAATGCTGTCTATACGTTTTACCCTAATATCAATATATCAGAAAGTATGCAAGCCAACAGCTCTATACTTTGCACACGTATAGCACCTGACATTGTAGATTAATTTGGAGTAATTAATACAAGGCAGTGCTGCCAACATGATTCTAAGCCTGCTGATATGTCCAATTTTAAAATACATGTAACTTCTATACTAACAAATGGATTTCATCCAAAATTTGCACAACAAGATATCATAATATTTCAGATTATTTCTGACCAGCACACGCTTGGTATTGTTGGCAACATGCTTTTACGCGTGCTGATAGATCCAGTGTCTAACTGCATGTAACGTCCATTGGACTTCAACCTAATTTTGTATTCTGTACCTTAAGAGATGGAACTAAGAATATATTCAGTCACCAGGGCTGCCAACTATAGTGCTCTATCAGGCTACATTATACCAGGTATATTTTGAACTAATTTGATATTTCGATATTACCAACTTAATTTTGTCATTATTCTAGATAGGTTCATATACTGTAGAATAATCATTGGCATGAAAAGTAGGCTGTATAGTTCTTCACGGAACTTCTTGTTTGTTTTTGAAGTCGTCATCCACATTAGAATGCATGGTTTTGGTTTTGCGAGGCAGGTTTATGAGGATGGCCGTCAGTAGAGTATTATCGAGAAGTTAGTTCTTTTGTTGTGTGTGTGAAGTGGCTGGCTTGGTGAGTTAAAACAGGGAGTTGCGAATCAGGTTGAGAGAAGCGTATTATTATATTAGTATAACCTATTTACAAGTAAACGGTCGGCGGATAATTGCATCCGGTAAGGATAATTTCAGTCAGGGTAATTTAGCCACTGACCTTTGAACAAGGTGGAATTTTTGAGCTTTCGCTGAAGCTGCATGTGAGGGTGAGTGCATGCTTTTGTTTCCCTGTATTTTTTTCCCCGTCAGCGGAGTAATTTGTGCCGAAGTTGGGGTCTCGTGAAGAATAATTGTGTGTCGCCCAAGGTAAGATGTGTTTAGTTTCAGTATTGTGGGCATGACGAGTTGTCATAACTGCCACCAATGTTTTTCAGAGTTTTCCGGCGAGGGACGAGGTTCGAGTCTCGGCCGATGATGGAGCCGTCGTTGTTTGTTTTCTTTTCCTTTTTCAGCGGTAATTGATTTCGGGCGTACATGCAGACAGTTTGAACGAGAAGAAGAAAGAGACCCCGCTTGCCTTAATAAGCTGACCTTTTGCGTGATATCTGTAGCTTGGGATGCATTATCTTCACTTAAAAGGCACTCTATAAAGGCCACTGACCTGAGCCGGATTTGAAACCGAGAACTTGGACTTAGTAAGATGATAACTAACCGTCTGGACCACTAGGGCCTGCAGTCAGTTTGATGGACGAAATTAATCCTGTACTAAATAAAAACCCAGAACACCCCTTACGGGTTTCCGTTATAAACACCGAATAACGCAACACCAGCAGTTCTGATCTTCCCCTTAATTAGACCAGCTGCTGATAACACGGCTCCCACCCCGTCGCACTCCCTTGGGGGCGATAATAAATGATTGATAATGAAGTATTGTCGGAATTAAATTGACAAGGGAGACCAGAGATCGCTATGTCCTGTCTTCACTTTGACCAGCACAACTTTCATCATGCATCGACCGAGATTTGAACTGGGATGCTGCATTGGATGGCCGATGTCAAAACTTCAACTCAGTGAGGAGTATAATTTGTGGTTATTTCATCCCTTAACCCTTCTCATAGTGATGGGCATAGGTTTTTCCTGGTCATTCGCCATGGATCCTTGTGTTCAAATCTCGGTAGGACCAAGTGGCATGTAGGAAGGACAGAGCTTAAGAGACAACACATTCACATACGATTTCTAACATCCTTCCACACCAGGGCTGATTATCGAAATTAGTTTATCCTTTATAACAAAATCAATCAATCAATCAACTTATCAATGACTTCCACATTTATAAGGCAGGCTGCAGAGTACTACCGGTTCATATATCCCAAGCATTTATGTGAAATTTCAATAACAACAACAACAACAAACACAATTTCCTTACGTACGGGTTTCACAAGACCAACACCGCTATTCGCATATAAGAGCTGACACCCTCCCCTCCTCAACAGGTAACGTCATACTTCGATTACGCAACAACTTCGTTATCTTCTTTGCCCCACCACAATCCCCACTGGCTAAAGCAGACTTGGTTTGCACCTTCGGCCTGAAAAGTTACTTTAAAATCTACAAACGTTGACTTATTAATGTTTAATTTTAAATTTAAGGAGAGATTATAATTCCTTCACCTAGCATGCTTACAAGAGTCTGTTCTATCACGAGTGAAAATGAGTACATGAATAAAAATTACTTACTTACTTACTTACTCCATGGCACTACAGCTCTTAAAAAGCCTTGGCCTCCTTGATGACGTTGCCCATTCTGCTCGGTCCACTGCCTTCCTTCTCCAACCTCGGATTCCCATGCAATGGAGGGCCTCTTCGACATCATCCAGCCACCGCTTCCTTGGTCTGCCTCTACTCCTCCGTCCTTGTGGTTTTCCAAGGAAACCCGTCTTTACGTGATTGCTGTCCTCCATACGCTGAACATGTCCCAACCACCTCAGCCTACTGCTCTTAATTTCCGTCACAAGATCTGGCTCCCCATACAGTACTTTCAGCTCTGCATTTTTTCTAATTCTCCATTCTTCATTCTTCTTCACAGCGCCAAAAATCTTCCGCAAAATTTTCCTCTCCCCGACTCCTATCCTCTTCTCATCTACTTTGGTTAAAGTCCACGTTTCCGCACTGTACATGATTACTGGTCGAATTATTACTCGATAGACAAGCAACTTCAACCTTCTGGATAACAAACGCAATCGCAGGAAAGGCAAGAATGCGTAGTAGCATCTGTTCGCAGACAACATTCTTTCTTATATCTCTGTCTGTACCTCGTTACCACAGATCCAAGGTATTTAAACTGTGGGACCCTCTCAAAGTTGTAATTGTCAATAACTATGCATGTTTGGTGTTTGTGATCTCGACTGGCTACCAAATATTTCGTTTTCCTTCATTTACCCCTAGGCCCAGCTTTCTGCTCTCGGTTTCCATATGGCTGAAACCCTCAGACACAAATCTTTGGCTTCTTCTTATCAAAGCTACATCATCTGCATAAGCAAGATACTGAAGTGTCATATTGAAAATGGATCCTCCTCGATTGCATTCTATACTCCTCATAACTTTCTCTAAGGCCTTATTGAAGAGCAATATTGACAGTACATCTCCTTGTCTAAGTCCTCGTTTCACTTCGAAGGATTCTGAAAGCATTCCTTGAACTTTAACTTTTGACTTGGTATTCCTCAAACTCATTTTTACAAGACCAACAAGTTTCTTAGGTATTCCAAGATCTAACATTGCTGCATACAACTTAGGTCTCCTAACACTGTCATACGCCTGTTTAAAATCAATGAACAGTTGATGTAGAGTGATATTGTACTCATAACATTTCTCCATGATTGATCTTAGCAAGAAAATCTGATCAGAGGTGGATCTACCACTCCTAAATCCACACTGGTATTCTCCTAGTGCACTCTCAACAAACGGTTTCAATCGCAAGGCCAATATTTTGGTAAGCACATTGTATGTCATATTTAGCAATGAAATTCCCCTGAAGTTTCCACAGTTGGTCTTATCTCCTTTCTTATGAAGTGGGCAAATTATGGCCTCATTCCAATCCTGGAGCATTTCCTCCATCTCCCATATTCTAACCAGCAATTCATAGATGCACTGTCTCACCTCTTTTCACTATGTTTCAACAATTCAGAACAGATTCCATCCTCTCCTGGTGCTTTATTATTTTTGGCTCTTAATAGCTTCATTCACATCCTCAAGTGATGGTTTCTCTATCAGCAACTGTGGTTCATCATATAGGGTCTCCTGGTTCTCCTCAACTGCAGTGATTAGCTCATTTTCCTCCTCGTCCTCCAGATTTAATAGCGTCTCAAAATACTCTACCCATCTCTTCATAGGGGGGGCGTGGTGGCTCAGCGGTCTAGCTGTGTGCCTCTCACCAAGGCGGTCCGGGTTCGATTCCCGGTCAATGCATGTGCGATTTTCGAAGTGAAATGCCATGTCCTGTGGTTCGGATTCCACGTAAAAAGGAGGTCCCGTGGCTCATGATCTCGATATTAACGGTCACGTTAAACTACAAGCTTCCTTTCTTTCCATCTCTTCATAACTCCATCAGCATCTCCAACTAGATTACCATATCTGTCTCTACAGAAGGATGTTCGTGGTTGGAATCCTCCTTTCAATTCTCTTGCCCTGTTGTAAAAATTTCGTACCTCTTTTTTGTCATACATCTCCTCCATGTCCAGCAACCTTTTCTTCTCTAGTTCCCTTTTCTTCCTTTGACATACTCTTTTGGATCCATCCTTTTGTCCTCGTACTAACTTTTTGCGGCTCGGGTCATCCGTGTAGCATTTTCAATCTGGCCTGGTTCCGTTCATCAAGTTCTTGCTGACATTCTTCATCAAACCATTCAGCTCTAGCTGTTGGTGGTTGCCTCCCCAGTACTTCTTCGGCTGTGCTAGTAATTGTGCTTTTGATCTGTTTCCACCGTTCTTCTGTAGTCATGCATGTATTTACCTCCTCCTTTGCCGACTGCAATCGTTCCTCCAGTCTTTCACTATATGCTCTAGCTATCTGCTCATCCTTTAACTTCTCAACAGCAAATCTTTTCTGCCTCTGTCCAATTTCTTTTTTGTTGTTCGCTATCTTCTGTCTGAAGCTTAGCAGAACCATTCGGTGGTCACTATCACAGTCTGCCCCTCTGTAACTTCTAACATCCATTACTCCTGATCCATAACATCTCTCCACCAAGACATGGTCAGTCAGATTCGATGTATTACCATATGGGGATGTCCAAGTTTCCAAGTGTATCTGTTAATGAGGAAAAAAGGTGCTGCTTACCGTCATGTTTCTACTTACTGCAAAATCTATCAGCCTAACTCCGTTGCCATTTGATCTTTCGTGTAGGCTATGTTGTCCTGTCCTAGGTCTGTAAATCACCTCTCTTCCTACTTTGGCATTCATGTCACCCAGTATCATCTGTCTTGGTTGTCTGTCAAATACCTCTTCAAGTTTTTCGTAAAACTGATTTTTCTCTTCCTCGTCACTTTCTTCAGTAGGTGCATGCACACATATTAAGGTGGTGTTGAAGAATCTTCCTCGGATTCTTATTACACACATTCTCTCATTGACTGGCTCAAAATTCATCACGGCATGCTTCAGTGGCTTCTTAACCATAAATGCAGTTCCAAATGTCTTATTTATATTGCCACTATTAACGAAGGTATAATCCCTGAAATCCATTATCCCTGTACCCTTCCATCTCACCTCTTGGAGAGCAGCTATCTCAACTTTGTATTTTGCCATCTCTTGATGGAGGTTCCTCATAGCTCCGACTCTATTGAGGCTCAGCACATTCCATGTGGCGATCCGTAAATCATTTGTCGTTTTTCTTGGCCTGGGTCTATCCAATAAATCTGTCCGGCTTTTGTCATCGTGTGGTTTCGTAACAGGTGCTTTTTCTAGAGTAGGTTGTTAGCCTCACGTCCAACTCCCAACCTGGAGGACCAGGGACTCTTCTGTCAGGGCTACCATACCTTATCCGAGATGATCCAGTTTTAAGGCGCTGGAAATTCGCCCTTTCCCATCCCTTAGAGGTAGGATTTGCTGGTTGTGTAAGAAAGCAAGCCTACCAACTTCAGCATTTCTCGGTACTTACTGGTGGCACCTTCCCGACATCAGTACCCCCACGAAGTCTCAGTAACCAGCCATTGACCCTCCCCATTTTCCGGGCATGGGACCGGCATTGAGTTGAGCTGGATTGCTCCCCCAATGGCTGGGTTGAATAAAAATTACACCCTGTATATTAATTAGTCATGAGGAAGATTCAGGAGGCGGTGGATTTTCTGTCAAACAAACCTTGTGAATATTTACAGAATTACATAATTGAAATTACGAGGAATATTTCCAGGACACTTATAATTAATTTCAACTAATCTCAAATCATTCTAGAATATTCCGAGATATGAAATTATGTGAGTGGCTACGCAATGAACAAGCCAGGATTAAGAGTTGAATACGACACATTTTCGACAGGAGCTCGAGATGTGAGCAAGCTGAAATTGGAGTGTCGGAAATATCCGTGAAAATCCGGTAAATAAGTATCTTTAAACGCTGTGAAATAGTTGAAAAGTACGCATTATCATTGTGAGAGCTCATACAATTATTTGCAAGTAAAAGCTGTGGAGTGATTGTTCAGGTATCACCAGATCAAGTTTTACCGGAAAGTACATTCATGAAAGAAGTGAATGGGAATTTTTGTAGTAATCTGTATAGTTTTAATTCAATGTTTTCAAAATTATGCCAAAATCCTGCATCATGAAGGCGAGCTACTCATACCATTTTGTGCCACAAGTTGAAATGTCAGCTTAATCGCCATTGAGAAGGAGAAAGTGAGCTGACGGACCATGTTGGCCGTACTTCATGTTGCCGGAGGTGTTCGAGTTAACAAATCAAACCACGAATCCTCAGGAAATTGGAATTTAGGCAGCAGGTACAGCAAATGTATGCCTCACTAAGTGGTATTTATAGCGAACAGCGAATTTTAATTATTATTAGTAAGCTACAGCCTACGTATTAAATTTATGTTGTTCAATTTTTGTAAAATGGGACAACTTGATTATCACGTGTAGCCCGAGAATGCAATGATGATAAAGCAAGCAACGCATTCTAACAGGCACTGGTTTAACGAGCTCTATCGTAGATGTTTTCACTGACTTCCATTTGTTATTGAGATGGTTATGAAGTTTCATGGTCAAGGTTGAATATCACGTGGGATAAGAAGCAACACCTGAGAATAATGCTATTGATGATGCAATGAAGAAATACGACAAAATGACATTAAGTAAGCAGCATTGTTGGCAAGCCGTAATTGAATAGTCAGATATTTAAAAAGCTTAGTAATTTTGTTTGTTTCAGTGGAATAAAAGATGTATATTGGTCAGATATGAGACTAGGTTATTTCATGAAAGTAAGTGTCAATGTTTTGATTGGTTACAAGAGATTATATGTTAATCAATGTCATAGTCACTGAAGAGTAAGCACTCAGTATTTGGAGTTGTCCATAAGTCGACGTTGTGTGTCTAATTGCTATTATGAATTACTAATGTGGAAAGCCAATTATGATAAATAAAATGGAGCTAAAAGAATTTCAGTGTGTAATTAATAATATTGCTGATGTCATGAGGTGTTAGCCATTGACAGTCGAGCTGCAGGACAGCTGAATCATAAAGCGCGTTATTGAATTGTCTACGTAGAATATTGGTAGAATTTAATAATCAAGCTCGAAAATACTGCTTGGTTAAGAGAATAATAGTCTACTACATAAAATGCATTCGTAAATAAAATTTTATACTAGGATTTTGTCAAAAATGATTGGCCTACGTCTGATATAAATAATGCTGACTAATGATATAAATGTAATAACATAAACATGTTCAGTAAATAACATATTTTGCCCGTTAGAGGAGGTTATCTGGTTACCACCAACCGTATGTGGCCTTCCAGACAATCCCATCCTTCAAACACACCACCTGAGAGGATCGGATGCACTTCTTATGGGGCTAGCCGGCACACGACTCAGTATCCCGAAAGGATCGGGTCCAAACGAAAGCAATTTCAATGACACCCAAACAATGCACCCCCAAAACACAAAACTAGTGCATGAAAATATCCAGTCTTAAGTAAAATGCGAAGAAATTATTTATTCAGGAATCAAACCCCTATCCTACTATCGGCTAATCCGCAAAGCGAAATAAAAGAAACAACCACTAATTGAATTAAATTATCCCTCTCGACAGGTCCTAATTACATAAAAGAAAACAAAAGCAACGCTTGGGACGTGGTACGAAAGACAACCCTGATTGAAGATACAAGTCAGGATGATGAGTCCAGATAGAAACATCATACAACAATAAAGTCAAACATGACAGAAAATCTAAATTATACTGATACTACTCCCCTATTCACATTTAACTTTACCTATTCTAGCTAATCCTATCTGACAAAAAACTATGGCGAGATGCGTCCGTGTAAAAGAAAAACTATCCCAAAGCTAAGATGACAGTGAAAGTATTACAAAAGAATTAATAATACAACAACTGTACAACAATCACAAAAATACATGACAGTAGGGACAATAGGATAACACATAATCAATTATATTATTATTATTAACCTGCCTACAACAGATTAGAAAGCTGTTTGCTACTAATCGTCATCTGCTGTGTACGGTTAAATTAACGAGTGCACTGTAAAGACAGTGTCTAACATCACAGGAGATCACTGTGGCCCCCTAATTACAAATCATTGGGTTGCCAGTGATATCAGTCAGTCAAAACTAGTGTTAGCTTATATCATTCCCATGAGGAATGTGTCGGTCTGCTGTAGGCAAATCAGATCAAGAATTAACTAATAATTATTTAATAAGCATATTAGCTTCGAAGATTTATATGATAACTAAGCGCAGCCAATTGAAATTTCACCAACTGGCGTAAATTTTACACAAACGAATATTAAACGGAGTGTTGAAATATGTGGCGCTATAAGTATATTCCGTGTATAATATTTTCTATTGCAAATAAACACTATATATGCCTAACATTATAACGTGTGAGTAGTTATAAATCAACGAATAAAAAAACAAGTAAAGAAATTGAATCCTGCAGGGATTTAATCCACGAACCCCCAGACTATGAGGCTAAGTCGCTACCATTACGCCACAGATGCGCTACAATAATGCTTGATAAAAATAACTGGTTTAGTATAACTGTATCATATTGTGTGTTGAAATCCACCATTTCATTAGCGTTATCTGGCGTTTCGGCAAATCATTTGATACTAAATATGTATAAATTTGTTCAGTACATTCCTAAAAGGAAGTTACGGAAATATATGGATTTCAGAGCAAAAATAGGGGCCATTTTGACAACGGGACGGCACGGGCCTACAAGGATATGGTATGGTAAGCTTGACCTGTTAGTCACTTCTACAGTTACATATTCTATTATGATATGCTAATATCCTAGCGGCTACCTCCTTGAGGACAGTTTTAACTCCCTATGTACGATAAGCTGATTTGTTGAGGCCAGGCCTTGTTGAATCGTAAGTTGCGGTTCGGCTATAATACTTGCATGATTCATATATCCGCCATCTTGAAACTATTTGGCTGATGACTTTCTAGTTCGGGAAAAAGACGCCTCCCACTTTAAGATATACTGTTTCAACATTTGGTAGAGATCGGATGATTAGGTTAGTCGTAATTTGATTTATGTACAGAATATTTGGGTGGGTGCCATATCGTTTTGTTATGAAGGTGGCGATATACAACATTACACTGAGTTGTCCCTTGCTAGTGCTACCTCATTACCAAATGTGGTTCGATTTGTGTTTCGTTGTGTTAGAATTGATAGGGGAATTTATTTGCATTCATACATGGCAAACTATTGGGCAGATGACCATGCAATTTGGCCAAAGGACGCTTCCCACATGAGGGTATGATGTTGCAAAATTTGGTAGAGTTCAGATGATTAGATTAGTCGTAATTTGATTTAAGCTTTGAACATTTGGTTGGCCGCCATTACGTTTCCATCAAGATGGCGGCGATATAAATCATGACACTGGGGTGCCCTTTGCTAGTGCTACCTGTATACCAAATTTCGTTCCTTCGGTTTCACCGTGTTTGAATTGATAGGGGAGATAGACATGCAGAGTACACACACATACACACATACACACTTACACACACACATACATTCTCACAGACACACAGACAGACACACACACAATTTTTGGCTCTGTGTGTATCTCATAAATATACTTTCATTTTTTGCAAAAATCAAAAATAGGCTAAAAATTATGAGGGATAATAATCTGACAGTAAATAAGAAATAATGCCATTTGCTAATTACTTAAAAAAGACACGTAAATATTGTGAGACGACATTGGATTAATTTAATGATGTGAGACGCACTTAAGTTGAAACGATATATGACTATGGTGAGGTCAAGACGACAGGGGCGTACAAACAGTAAATCTTGTACAGGTAGGAGTGAGCAAATGGTGCGCATGTACAAATAGTACAAATAGTACCTCACGTACAGGTAGGAGTGAACAAGTAGTATGCATGTAAATATGTGTGGTACAAAGAGTACTCGTTGTTTATAACTTTTGTTACTGTTTATTTATTTATGTGCACTGCTGTGCATACATTAGGATAGTTCTTCATGTGATTTGCAAATAGGGCTTATTATAGGATTTAGCTAATCCAATATCATCATCATCATCATCATCATCATCATCATCGTCATCATCTCTGGAACGACAGCCCTCTGTGGGCCTTGGCCTTCTGAAGACGTTTTCCCCATTCTTTCCTGTTAAGTGCTGAGCTCCTCCAATTCTTGATTTCAATTGTCTTTACATCCTCTCTCACTCCATCTTCCCACCTTAGCTTTGGTCTTCCGACTTTCCTGGTTCCTTCTGGCATTGCATTCAATATCCTCTTTATCATTCTATCATTAGCACGCATCACATGTCCTGCCCACTCCAACCTTCTGATCTTTGATACATTTTACAATATCGGGTTCATTATATAAATCATAGAGTTCATGGTTATATCTTCTTCTCCATTCACCGTTTACCTCCACTGGCCCAAAAATTTGCCTCAAAATCTTTCTTTCAAATATACCAAGTTGTCTTTCATTAGATTTTGAGAGTGTCCAGGTCTCAGCACCATATGTTAATACAGGCTTTACTAAAACTGTAATCATTAGGACTTTAGTTTTCCTGAACAACAGTTTGGACTTCATATGCTTTCTGTGGCCATGATAACACTTGTTAGCACACAGTATACGCTTCTGGATTTCAGAGCTAGCATTGTTCTTGGAATTAACTTCTGATCCAAGATAGGTAAAGCTACGCACAACATCAAATTTATACGAATCCATTTCTATGCATGTGGAGCCACTAGGGTATTCTTTCTTGGTTACGGGCATATACTTAGTTTTCTCTTAATTTATCTGTAGTTTCATCTTTCTTGCTGCTTTTTCAAAGCTAGTGAAAGCTTCCCTCATTGATTTTCGTGTTATTGCAATTATATCGATATCATCTGCGTATGCCAAAATTTGAACAGATTTATATAAGATGGTTCCTCTTGTGTTGATTCCTGAATCTCTAATAATCTTCTCCAAAGCTATATTGAACAAAAGACATGATAATGAATATCCCTGCCCAACTCCATTCTTGGTCGTTACAGCATTTGATATTATGTTCTGTATCTTAATTTGACTCCTAGTGTTGCTCATGGTAGCTTTCACCCGACTGATCAGTTTCTTGGGGATCTCTAGCTCTTCCATTGCTACATAGAGATTATTTCTGTTAATACTGCCATAAGCTGACTTAAAATCAATGAAAAGATGGTGTGTATCAATTCCAAATTATTTCATATTTCAAGTATCTGTCGGATTGTGAAAATCTGATCCATATTAGCTCTTCCTTGGCGAAATCCACAATGATAGTCACCAACTGCATTTTCCACATATATCACCAGTCTGCTAAAGAGGATGTTGGAGAATATTGTATAGGCAATGGATAATAGACAAATCCCTCTAGGGTTAGAGCACAACATGTTATCACCGCTCTTATGTATCGGGCAGATGATACCTATATTCCATTCATCAGGAATCATTTCAACTATCCATATCTTAGCCACAAGTTTGTGAAAGTGTTTAGTAAATTCATTTCCAGCATTTTCCGCAAGCTCTGATTGTATTAGGTCCATTTTTGGGGTTTATTATTCTTTAATTTCTTAATGGCAAGCTCAACTTCCTCAATAGTAGGTACCGATACTTCTTTTTCCGATTCTCTTGTATTTACAGGAGGTAAGGTTTCTTGGCCAACTGGACTTTCGTTTTGCAGTTCATCAAAATATTGTGCCCATCTTTCTAGTATTGTTTCCTCACTGCCCAATATTATTCCCTCTTTATCTCTACAGAAATTTGTTCTAGGCTGGAAATCCTTACGGCTCTGATTTAGCTTCTGATAGAAAGCTCTCACATCATTCATCCCCTTCAACTGTTCCATTTCTTCTAATTCCTTCCTCTCATACTGTCTCCTTTTATTCTTGTGCAATCTCTTTTCTTGTCTTCTGGAAGTTCTTTACTCTTCTACCGCTTTTTGGGTGTGATTTCTCTGTTGAATTCTCTTGTATGCTTCATTTTTTAAGGTTGTTGCTCGTGCACACTCTTCATCAAACCAATAGTTATACCTATCTTTCTCTTCCCTTCCTAAAACTTAATTTGCATTTTTTAATAGTGTGTCTTTAAGATTCTTCCAGATTTCATCAGTACTCTCACTATTAGACAAATCTATCAGAGCCTCATTAAGCAGTTTGACATATCTCAAGGCGGTTTCGGGATCCTTCATCCGCCCACAGTTAAACTTTCATGCAATGGATCCATGCCCTTTTCTCGCATTTGATATTCGACTTCTAATGGTTGCTACCACAAGGTAGTGGTCGGAGTCAATATTGGCCCCCCTATAACTTCTAATATTCATCAAGTTTGAGAAATGTCTCACATCTATTAGGAGGCGGTCAATTTGGTTAAAAGTACTTCCATCTGGAGATTTCCATGTCATCTTATGTATGTCCTTGTGATTAAAAGTTGTACTTCCTACTACCATATTTCTTGAAGAGGCAAAATTTACAAGTCTAATTCCATTATCATTAGAAGTATCATGCAGACTGTTTTCCAATCCATGGTCTATATTCGTCTTCCTTTCCTATCTTCGCATTCATGTCCCCAAAAATTATTTTACAATCTGCTCTTGGGCATTCATTATTGATTTCATCTAATTCATCAAAAACTGAATCATTACCTTCATCACTCTTCTCTTCCGTTCGAGCGTGAACACAGACAAGGCTATAATTGAAAAACTTCCCTCTAATTCTGAGTCGGCACAGTCTATGCGATTTTTCTCGAAAATCCATAAGATGTTTCACCTGCTTAATAACAATAAAACCAGTACCAAACGTATGTTCCTTCTTTTGGCAGCTGTAGAATACCATATGGTTCTTTTTCTCTATCACCCCTTCACCAATCCATCTCACTTCCTGAATAGCAGTAATATCTAATCGATACTCATCGAGCTGATCACACTTGCGGGGTCGTCGTAAAGAGGTCAGTCCGGCTATTTCTTCTTCAAATTTCGTAACGAGAGTTTTTTACGGATTGGGTTGCACATAGCTGTGTATAAGCAATCCTGGAGGGCCGTTGTTTTCTTTCAGGGTTGTCTCCCTTAGCTGGTGGGTCCCCATTTTTAAGCGTCTGGAACTCGCTTTTTCGCACTTACACGACTTAGCCGCGCACACAATGCGTACCCGTTGCCCAGAGGCCATGGCGTGGACATGCATGTATCGGACTTGGTAGGAATAAATGGCATTTCCTGTGTGTTATTAGTACACTTCCTCCAGCAGGAAGTGAACCAACAGGGCCACGTACTACCCCTTCGACCTCCAGCTAAACCAGAATCGTAAATTTAAATGTTGGAAATGATACCATCGTAACTTAGTTTTTATTTCGTGATTATTTTCGTCGAATCCTCTTGAACGTTGTATAACATCAAGGGATAGCCATCGGCTATCGAGCTTAGGACCGATGTCGCTAGGAATTGCATTTGTATTGCTTATGGGTGTATTTTCGTACCATTTTTCTAGTTTTATTCCATTGTTTTTTGTTGGTCAGGACATCTAGAGGGTACAATAAGACAATGACATCAGGGTTCCATTTATTTTCAGGAGTATTTTACTAATTAGCTTGTGGATTAGCCACTAGATTCGCAACGTAGAGTAGGCCGGGGATCTTTGATACAATAAGTATCGAGTGAGTGTTCTTAATCATAAACGGGGTTTATTTCATTGTTGATTTTAACTTTATTTTTAGTCTTGGGTGTGCATTTTGGGCTAGTTTCATAACAACTCTTTACCCATACCCGATATTACTTGAGATAACACTGTCGCACTGGGACTAGTTCACATGCATGTCTGGTATTTCTGTATTGTTTGTTTGCAATGGTACTGTGCCCGTGCTTACTAATCCCACTTCTCGCCTAATTCCGTCATGAAATATTTGGTTTACATCCAGCCTTCCCTCGACGGCTGCGACTCTAAGACCAAGTTGCTCTTTGACAGTGGCAATTTGAAACTGCTTCTCACTCTTGCCTTCCTCCATCTTGTCACTGACCTCCTCAATACTCTGTTCTATGGCCTCTAACCGTGTTTTCATTTGCTTTCGACCTGTGGCTATGTCAGTGCGAAGATCAGCTAACCCTTTTATCAAGTTACTGCTAGCTTCCGCACGATTAGTCTCTAGGTCCTGCCTAAGGTCAGCTAAAGATTGTGTGTTAATGACCAAAGTGGCGTTCGCACTATCAATCTCACCCCTTACATCATTTAAAGAACCATTAATAACAGCTACATCAGCTGTGAGGTCACCCCTGACATTATTAAGGTCTTCCCTGACAGTTTCAATATTGGTAGCCATATCGGCCCTAATATTCCTTAAAGACTCGTTAAGTGTTGCCACATTAGTGGTCATATCACCCCTAAAGGTGGCTACATTTTCTTTCATATCCCCCCTCAGGGTGACAGCATTACGGTTAACATTATTAGTGACATCGGTGACATTTTCTCTGATAGTGTCCAAGTCACCCCTCAATACTCTAGTGTTTTCAATGAAATCGCCCCAAAGGACGGCAATACTAGCCTCTAGGTTAGCGTTCATGTTTTGTAACACCCCGTCTACCAGGATCCTAAATCTCTCCTCATCCATAAAACGAAAATACAATTTGAGATATAGGAGGAGTCATCTTACGCCAAACGAAACTTAAAAAATGGAAATGATCAGGGCGGAAAGTTGGTTTTATCAAATAAACACCCACGATTACTGCTGAACTTTCGAAGACAAAAGACTTTACATTTACATTAAGAACAACAAACAAGCAAGCAAAAGACAAGTTACATTTAATCACGACGAAGTACTTGCAAAGCAGAAGTCCTATCCTGAATTTTAAATGTAATTGTACTTCGCCCATGGTCTGACATCTTAAAAGGAAGCCATGTGAATTATTGCACTGCTGGACGACGTCTAGAGTTCACCCCAGTCCAGACAAATTGTCAATAACCAATAAAATATGATCCTCTTCAAAACGACTTGAAGCTGATGGCCTTCATGTCCTTAAAAATCGGCCACTTGGTTGGGCGCCAAAGGAATGTATATAAGTGTTATGCGCCCGTTGGAGGAAGTCATCTGGTTACCACCAACCCTGTATGGCCTCCCAGATGACCTCTTCCTCCGGCCACATACCGAAGATGAGGATTGGAGTGCATACCAATAGGGCTCGCCGGCTATGAGACTCCCCTGTCCCAAGGATCAGGTTCCAATCATGATTATAAATGTCAAAGACACCCCTGGTAATACACCCCCAAAATAAACAAGCTACTAATATTTATTAATATTTATTAATAAGAACCAACCCCTAACCTAGGATCAGAGGGTATCAAATCAGCTAATCCGCTATCTAAGTAAAGAAAAACAAGAAAAGAAACAACCCCAAAGCTAGGAAATTAACCCTCTTGATAAGTTCTATTTACAATTCAAAAATAAAGCAAAGCTCGGGAAAATTGTACAAAAATCCTAATTTAATTACAAAGCAAAAGGTAACGATATTCTGTGAAGAATCATCGTGCCAGAAAATAGTCAAACATGACTGCAAAAATCAAAAGTATACTGGGACCATCCCACATTCACATTTACTATTATCTGTCTAAGATAAGCCTTCCATACAGAATCATCGGATCTAAGCGTCCGTGTTAATAACAAAATACTAGTATAACAGTAATTTGATTACAATAGTGAGCATAACAATTTATCCGTACAACAAAACTACAGATCATACAACAGTAGGGATCACAATGGAAAATATGCACTTAAATAATTCAATAAACACAACAATATTGTTATTGCCCTTCGTACTACGAAATGGAGACTGTTTGTTTCATTCGTCATCTAATGTGTGTAAGAATCAAACAAAGCATGCCATCAGAGCATGTCATCAACAAGAAAGGGTACTCGACCCACGAGTTAATTACCTCCAGTCAGCTACTGTGATTTCTCTCTAAAATATTCCCTTCCATGGACATCTTGTATCAAGCACATTGCATTGGTCCAGGCGAAAAGTACGTACGATCAATGTTAAACAGCTGATTAAGATTTAACTGTAGTTTTAACCCACGTCGGTTTAATAATAATGAACGTTCATGATTTATGCGTTTGTGATTATTACTATCGTCGTTTAGGAGTATCTTAATTATGTAGAAAGACCAACTATGCAAGGCTGATGGACTGAAGAATATACACAACACAGTACACGTGGCCTCTGCCTGATACAATAACACAATCTTCTAGACATTAGTCGTAAGTCTGCATCAGAAGCTTATGAGATGTATGACCCGACAAGTAATAAAAATCTTGAGTTCTAAGCGGCTCCAATATCATAAAAATATAATCCAGTCCACAATAACACTACTACCAGATGGGCGTGCTAAGCTCCATCGAAAACCATTCAAGAAGTTGAACCCGAGGTGGTCATGCTGACTGGTCTCGAACGTGGATCTCGGAGATAAGTTGAGCTCTGAATGAAGGTTCCACCAGGGAACGAACCCGAGATCTGTGGAGGGTATTTCATTGTAAGAACCCCTAGAAGAAATTATATATTTAATTACTGGTGTGATATCAGTTGTTACTGACATTATTTAGTGAAATAATGCAGGAAAATAGTGGAAGATAGCATTATTTGGACTACATGAAGTAGGCTATGCTGGATTTGAAACACAGGAGTTTCAAAGTTTGACGTTTAGCAAATAGCCCCAGAATTGTGGGAGGAGGCCCGTGGCGCCACGTCAATCTTGCTGACCCAGATAAGTCGTCTGCAAGGGGTCGGGAGGTTAAATAATGACCAGGTTATTCCCCGTTTGAGAATAGACTTGAGACTGGCACGGGAAGATCCCAAGGAAAATCATTGATTACTCATGATTGGAGCAATGCAATGACATGAGAGTTGCGCACAGATGAATCTTTAGCCAAGAGGCTAATTTTAGAGCCATAAAACGGCGAAATCAAGGCATGTTTAATGCAGTGCGTAATGTTACAGGACTATGGGTGTTTGCGGATGGACTTGAGGACGTTGCCAGGGATTCCCAGTGAAGTACCGTCCCCAAGCCATGGATAAGATAATTAATATAAATTAAGTGGCCGATCGATCCTCGAACACACATACATATTTGTGACCAGCGAAGAAAAAGGAACAATATGGATATTATTCCAAGTTCAGAATCACCCTAGGAGAGGAGCTGATTTATCGCGGGAATTCTTGCCCTACTTTCTGTGTGAAACAGATATAAGAGGGTGGACCCAGTCGAAACGAACAGTTTTACAGTTGACCGCAGTTACAGTTCGTGTCAGTTTTAGACCGAGTCGGAGGGAGAGTTGTTTTGAAGCAGTCGCCGTTGAAAAGGACATGCAGCGCCCAGGCGCACACAAAGACTTCAACATTTCACGGGTAATCAGCATGTTAGCTGTGCAATGTAACACACATGTGAGAATATATTCATGCATGGTCATGAACTAAGAATGAAGTCGGTAATTAACAAACTTGATTATGCGAAATGCATATTACCGAGGTTAGGAGAGGATGCTCGGACTTCAATGTGGGAAGCCGTGCAGTAAGACTGTTATATAATGTTTATTAAGTGCCGTGTGATATACTAGGCAGGACTGTGAAAAGTAATAATTCATGTAAATACAATGTACAATGTTGAGCGCAGTAAACTATAGTGATTGGTTATACATATTTGGAGTATACCAGTAAGTAGCGTTCATGACGAGATGTAAGCATATTGCTGCAATAGTAGGAAGATTATCAAGGGATGATCGAGAAACTGTTGGTGAATCCGTGAGCAGATGATCGGGAGATTCAATCAGGAAGGGGTAGGACCGAAGGAAGGACCATCAACACCTGTACTTTCGATACATGCTAGGGAATGTCAACCAATCAGGAATTAAAGTGTAACGTGTGTTTGTGCACCGATGTTATGTAAATATCTCTTAAAGTCATAATATAACCAGTGTTATATAGTGTTATGTGTTTCGGAAGCATTAGCTTCATTATAAAAATGGAAAAGTGTCATGTGTTTTGGAAGCATTAGCTTCATTATAAAAATGGAAAAGTGTCGTGTGTTTATGAATCGGATGTCATATAATATGTGTATTCGCAAGATGGCAATGTGTCACTAAGTAAGCCGATGGCAGGTGACACTGGAATATGGTGGTTGGGGCCACCTGGATAAAGCCGACGTAAGTACCCCACAAATCATGTTACTATAGAGGGATAGTCACTGCATGTAATGTGATTTCGGAAGTATAAAATATGCCAGTAAGAATCAATACTAGGAGGCATATCCTCATATGTTTATTGTTTGATTTCAGTAAAGTTAAGATGTTGTATACATCAGAGAGTGGATTAATCGTTACCACTATTAATGCTACTAATAAATAATGGCAATTCAGTTATGTGAAACTTAACGTGACAAACGCGAATGTTCGATCATTGAAGTAGTTACGTTGTGTCGGAAGGATAATGTATGTCAGTAATAATAATAATAATAATTATAATAATGATAAACGGTATAATTGAATACATCAGGATGAAAGGTTTTAAGCAAGATATAGTTACGCTAATTGGATTATTTATCTAGCCAAGCAGTAGATTACATTAAGGGAAGAGAAAAGAGTTAATATTAAATATATTGTATTAATGGGGATGTAATTATGCACGGGAATGTTGGAGCTTGACAGCGAATTGAATTTGTGGCTTGATTAAGCATTGTAGAGTACAGTTAAAGTTCTCTTTATTATAAGGCGAGATCATGGACAGGTAAGAGGCCAGGTGATCTAATCGACGTATGAAATCTCGTACAGCATGAGCGTACAGAGATATTAATTTATGCCGGAGCGTATTTAGTGTGTAACCCTATCTCCGATGTTGGATATGAAATGTTCCGGGTCCGAATCCCGTGGTAAGCGCGGGGAGAACATTGGACACCTCGACGCTATACCTGATTCCCCGAGAACTTAATGTTGAGTGATTCAGCTCGTTGAAGCGAATCATTGGCGGCAGCTGTTGACTGACCGTAATATTTTATTTGAGATACCGGCTAACCACTAGACCTGTGTTCTATGAATCTCGTGCCTTCATATTGTGATACGGACCTGTTGAGGCCGTTATTAATGTCCTAAGGATAGGATTAAATATTCAAGCTCACCCAGAACCATTGCATAATATTCAGTTCAGATCATATGGGATCACGTGGATCATTGTGACCACAATGTTATATTCAAAGTTGTAATACTGCTTGGGAGATAAAAGTCCAGGAAACGGGGAGACAAAGGGGCGGTTTACAGCCGTGAACGACCCTACCCTGTCCATTGTATGCAGGCAGTCCAAGGGGCTGGGGTTGCTAACTAACTGTGAAGGTTTGCGTTCTTGAGCGGACAGATTTAAGACCTTGCTTGTCAATGAAAGGAAGAATTGTTATAATGTGTAATAAATGTGTGTGGTTTATAAACACATTGCTAATCATAGATTTCCCTGATGATATAAAAATTTAGCAATCTAACGAATGGTTGGATGTTGTATTTGTTACTGTCACTGACACCTATTTAATGAAGTTGGTTACTCGTTGCCACAGGCTACGCTCGTAAGGGTAGCGTAATAGTATACTATCCGACACAACGATAACAGAAGTTATTTAATGAAATCACAATGACATGCAGTGTAACTATAAAAAGAAGGGAGTGGAAGGGTAGACTTACGTAATTGTGGTGTTGCAAGTAGATGTAGTGCAAACCATGAGTTGGCTAATGCATGAAAGCATTTGGTGGGAGAGAGAGATGTAACACAGATAGTACACATGATGTAAATTAAGATGTATTGTAGGATACAAGTAACTTTGTGAATATAAAGAAGTCACATTAGGTGACATGAATGTAATAGTTCAGTTTTGTGAAACATTACATGTGCATCAGTGCACTTGAGTAAAGTTTAAAGTCCACATAATGGTAAAAGATTGAATAGTGATATGGATTTAATTTGTTCAACTATGTGAATAATTAATGGATTGTGGGAGTAACTTTGTTTGTTTATGTATTGTTTATGGGATTTGTGTTCTCATTAATTGTTTGAAGCCATGAGTTTTACTGAATTAAAGTCTGTAGAGTAGAGTTGTGCCTTATCATTGTAGAGTTGATACCTTTTAGCCTCAAATCCAAAATATGCAACTGCTCAATGGGAGAACGGTACACGTCTGAGTCCTGATGCTAGCCGGAGGCAGAAGCATATTTTCCATCGAGATTACTCACATGGGTACATGGGAATTGATGTCCTGTACAGTGATCTGAGCTATAGGTACAACTAAAGTCGGTCTAGATCTTGTGCACACAACTCTATTAAAATAACGACTAACATGAATTAGGGGAGGACCGCGCCTAACCTTAGGTAAGCTCCGATACGAACAATATAAATTTTGATAAACACCTTCTAGTAGCATGACTCACTTATTTATCATGGCTCTGGTATGTGGGCCGGTTTGAAATACAGGTCACCATATGCGCAAGAGGTGTAATTTCATTATCATGGCGAGACCCAAGTGGGGCATTCGACAGTACAACCGAGACCTTGGAGGGTTGCTGCGATGTCCTAACGTGGACCACCTCACATGATATGATAATTTCATTATCATGGCGCCCAGGTTCGTGGAGCTTATGGGATTTAGGGAAAACCCATAGATTTTTATGGTATTTCATGGGGAAAACCATAGTAATTATATTTTTGCCTCAAACTGTGTTTGAGTGATTTTTGAGTTCAGTAGGCTTTTGACGTAACGCAGAATCTCTCTATTGAGAAGAGGATTACCCAAGGGTATGAGCGCTACGCACCCAATCCATAATTAATCCATAAATTCAAAGTTTATACAATATTACAGTATGTGTACAGTGGTTTATGTCTCTCTCAAAAACGTATCCACACATATTTCCAGGAAGCCTGCCTGCATCTCAAAGTATATTATTGTAAGAATGTCTGGCACAGAGGAGATTTTGCAGGTGATTGCAGGGTTGAAACAGCATTTTGACGCTGTTAATGAGCAAAATAAGTTGGAAGCAAAGGCTTTCCAGAATGAAATAAACACTCGTTTAGATGCCAATCAGGAGGCAATTAATCATAATCAGAGTGAATTGAATAATCGTTTGGATGCCAATCAGGAGGCAATTAATGCAAATCAGGTTGCAATGAATCATAACCAGGTTGAATTGAGTAATCGGTTAGATGCCAATCAGCTGGCCATTAACGCAAATCAGGTTGAAATAAACAACCGATTGGAGGCAAATAAGGTTGAGTTAAACGATAAGTTAGGTCAGATGCAAGAGGTAATTAAGACTGAAGTTACAGAAACTGTTGTAAGCATTGTATCGGAAATGCAGGTTAAGACGGATAAACGTTTCGAGGCTATAGAAGCCAAACTTGAGAGTAACTTACAAGCGTGTAAGCATGCGCAGGATGAAACCAACTGTAGGTTAGACGCGTTATCTAACGACATTAAGGATATTCAAATCCAAAATGAGGCGAATCTCGAACGCCAAGCGAAACAGTTCGCAGAATTTACCCGTACGGTAGATCAAAGGTTGGAAGAAAACGACAGTAAATGGGACACGAAATTGAAAAGCTATGCTAGAGCAATTAACGGTGATCTAATGAAACAGGATCAGAATATATTAGGTCAATGCCAGGAAATAGGTGAGATCAAGGCCGTCGTTAACGAGAGTAAAGAGCTGGTAGGAAATATGAAGGGTCAGATGAGCAAAGTTCAGCAAGAACTGGACCAAGTTCAAAGTGACATTGTCGTAGTTAACAAAAGGCAAGAGGAGAATAGAGGTGGAATCATTAAGATCCAGAATGAAATGTCAAAGGTCAATGGACACATTCGAGAGGAAATCAAAGGATTGAGGGAAGAACTCGAAGTGAGAAAAGGCCAAAAGACAGAGGCAAACGACAAGACCCTTGCTCAGATAAAGGAAGATGTAGAGGATGAAATATCCCATATTAAGCAAAGTCTGAAGGAAGACAAGCAGAAAATATTTCAAGTAGCCGAGGAAAATCGAGATAGGCTTACCAGAATAGAGAAAGAGGTAATTACTCGTCTGGAAAGAGCAGAGATGCGCCACAATCAAATGGAGACTAGGATAATTGCGCAAGAGGAAACCCTCATGAAAGATCCTAAGTCTAGCGAAGGCAGCATGGACGATATGAGGAGACCTAGGTGGGCAGATTTGGAAACCCAACCTATAATAAGGAATGCTACAGGCCCAGGCGAAAGTCCTTATATGACGCCAGGTGCGCCAGTTGCAGCATCGACGCCACACGAAAATGCTATGCACACACAAGTGATAAATGTTATCAGAGCAAGTGAAGAGAAACCAAGGAAATTCTCAGGTAGCCACTGTAGTATGACACCGAAATATTGGCTAAAAGAAGTGTCTGAATATTTGAATGATGCGCGAATACCGCAAGAGCGCAGGCTACGAGCTATAGAGAAATTAACAGAAGGGGAGTGCGCATTATGGTTTCGCAGTTTCCGCTACACTTTCGATACTGTTGAGGAGTTTCGAGAGGCATTTTTGAAGAGATACTGGGATCCAGCGACCCAACAGAATTTACGGTTGGATCTATATTCAAAAAGATACAGCACTACTAGCCCAACGAAGTATGCAGAATTCTTCATATCACAGATGTG
Source organism: Meconema thalassinum (assembly GCA_946902985.2). Classification (NCBI taxonomy): domain Eukaryota; kingdom Metazoa; phylum Arthropoda; class Insecta; order Orthoptera; family Tettigoniidae; genus Meconema; species Meconema thalassinum. Next base: position 180,292,789 of record OX336389.2, read on the forward strand.
TCGGTTCAGAGAACTTGATCAAAAGCCTAGCGAGCTGGAATTATGTATTGCTATCGCCAAACAGCTTCCATACGAGATACAGAGACTGCTAATCTCGGCTAATGCAAAAACTGCTGTGGAAATGGAGACAGTTCTGAGACAACTGGACCTCACAACAGCAAATACGATGCGTCAGAATCGAACCGTGGAACAGGTACATGTGACCAACACGCAGACTGACCAGTATCAAGCTCCAAAGAACAACAAAGCTACTAGCACAGATACGTTAGATTCCAACGGACGTCAATGGGAACAGGAACCCAGAAGATGGCAGCCGAAATATAAAGGTAATGCTGGCAGAGGAAGAGGCCAAAATTCTTGGAACAAGCAGAATACCAGGGATAGGCCGTACCAAAACAATGGAGGTAACAATGGCCAAGAAGGCAACAATAGAAATTGGAGACCCCAGGAAAGAAGACGTAACTTCGATGATGAGGTAGAGGAGCGATACCACGCTTCATTGCAATACCTCAATGAAAGGGGAGATGAACCCCCGAAACAACAAGTCCACTGGCAAGAAGTTTTGCAGAATAGGACGTCGCCAGATAGATATGAAGACGGAGCTAAGAGTGTGGAGCTACAGCGCAGCGAACAGGAGAGAAGAAACTCCAAGGAGACGGGCGCTATTGAAAAAAAAACGCCAAAATTTTGAAGAATTTGGAAATGATGGATGGAAGTCAGTCAACGTCATCAATTGGATAGCCAAACCAGAAGAGTTAATTGAGGATACGGGAGGATCACAGGTCATGGTCAAACGAGAATTGCCCATTATTTTGATAAGAGTGGCAGGGTTGAAAATAAGAAGTTTATTGGATACGGGTTCAACAGTGTGCCTTATGACACAAGCTTTGTATAATGAGATAGCGCAGAGAGAAAATGTTTTGAAAATACCTATCTCAAGTGTCAAAATAAAAGGTGTAATTCCAGACAGAACGATGGTATGCAAATATCAAGTATTCCTAGAGTTACAGATAGGAGGCTCTACGTTTTCACAGAGTTTTCTATTAGTAAACAAACTGCCTTTTAACCTGATTATAGGGGCACAATTTATAAGGGAATACCGAGTGATAATCGACCTAGCACAGGACAGGGTTATGTTCCGTGTGAATGAGGAAGCTGAAGGCTTAGAGGTCGCACTCAATCAGAATGAACCAGGGTCAGATGAACAAGTATGGCATACATACAGAGATGTGGCTGAGGAAGAAGTGTTAGCTATTGGACAGTTAGAAGAAGAACTGAAAACACTAGCCGCAGACTTAGAAAAAGATCTGGAACCCGAACTGGAAGAACATATTTCGTAATAGCTTGAAGAAGCAAAAATTGGACCAAAAGAGAAGGAAAATTTAAGGCAATTATTACGGGAACAGAAGGAAGTCTTTGATTCGAGACCTGGTCGTATAAAGAACTTCACTTATGCTTTCCAAGTCAGTGATTGGACACTATTTAGGCAGAAACCCTACCCTATAGCCGAAAAGCACTATGCTAAAGTGAAAGAGGCAATTCAGGAGATGTTGGAGGCCGGTGTTATTGAGAAGACACCTACGCCTTACGTAAGTCCATTGGTAATTGTACCTAAGACAGACGGGACTGTCAGGATATGTCTGGACCTGAGACATTTAAATTTGAAGGTTATTCCGGAGTTCGACCAAGTGCCACCTATTAAGAAAATCCTCAGGAAATTCAAAGGGAAAACCGTATTCACAAATTTGGATATTACTTCCAGTTTCCACCATCTTGAATTAGAGAAGAAAACTAGTCTGTTGACAGGATTTATGTTTGATCAACACACATATACGTTTTTAAGGCTACCTTTTGGGTTGAAAACAGCTGGTTCAGCCCTGATAAGAGCATTAGATCGCAATCTATCCGATGATGTGAAAGAGAGAACCATCAGATACGTAGACGACATTCTACTCACATCAGAATCTCTGGAGGAGCACATGAGAGACCTGAAAAAGTTGCTAGATGACCTTCGTGAAGCTAACTTTAAGGTTAATATCAAGAAATCGCACTTCTGTCAGAGGGAAGTTAAATTCCTAGGGCATGTTATTGATGCAAATGGAGTTAAGCCCGACCCAGATAAATTGGAGGTAATTCGGAATTTCCCTCGACCCACGAAAGTTAAGCACGTCCGACATTATTTGGGAGTAATTGGATTCTTTTCGAACCACTGCCCAAATTATACTACGACAGTAGCACCCTTGCAGGATTTATTGAAGAAAGGCGGCAGATGGAATTGGACGGAGCAATGTCAAGAAGCATTCGTGAGGTCAAATCAAATGCTTTTGGAATATGTGAAGCTGGGATACCCGGATTATACCCAGAAATTCATCATACAGACGGATACATCACTTGTTGGTGTAGGAGCGATGCTATTCCAGGAAAATGTTGATAAGCCTGAAAGGAAAGTTTTTATTGCCTTTATAAGTAGGAGGCTGAAAGCCCATGAGAAAAACTACACGATTACAGAGATAGAGTTGCTCGCAATTTTATACGCGTTGCAAACATGGCATAAACTCGTGTACGGCTTTCAAATAGTCCTCAGAACAGACCATAAAGCTTTAACATTTTTGTTAAAGACGGACTTGTCTAGCCAGCGGTTGACAAGATGGTCCCTGTATATTCAACAATTCAATGTGGAAATAGAATACTGTCCAGGGAAAGAAAATGTAATACCGGACATATTAAGCCGTTACCCTAGAGAAGAGGAAACTCTCGCTGTCCAGATTGAGAATCGAGATCAGAAGACGTTAGACGACTTGAGGAATCTTACCAACCTACAACGCGAAGACCCGTGGTTGAAGATGATGATCGATTACTTCGAGGGACGCTTAGCAAGGGGAACTGCAATATACAGAGAGGCAGAGGCTTTATCAACAGATTATGTATGGTATAATCAGATACTACACAAGTGGGATGATGTGGACCATACACGGCAAAGAGTTGTCATTCCTGCATCTTTGCAGAGGATATTGGTGTGGCTAGCACACAGAGCATTTGGACATCCCGGGATAGATAAAATTACCGCTCTGTTGAAAGAAGCATTCACTTGGCCAAAGTTGAGAGAAACTGTGAGAAATGCCATTAGGACATGCGATTTGTGCCAAAGGGTAAAGCCAAATCCATTTCTAATGAGACAACGACCTATTCCGTTATTACCGGAGAAGCCAAGGCAGCTATTAAGCATAGATAACTTTGGGCCATTGCCTAGAGCACGTAGAGGCAATAGACACATTTTTGTAGCCATGGATGTATTTTCAAAAATGGTGGTATTATGCCCCATACAGAAGACAAGTTCAAAGCAGGTATTGAAACGCCTGAAAGAGAGAGTTATTCCGATTCTTGGGAAGCCGGATAACGTCCTCTCAGATCACGGAAGTTGCTTCACAAGCGCGGAATTTCGTCGAGAACTGGAAACTCTAGGAATTAGGCAGATTTTATCTACCATTCGCCATCCTGAGGCAAGTCCAGTTGAAAGAGTAATGAGAGAGATCCAGAAGTACATGAAGATCTACTGCTCTGAAGAGAATTGGCGTTGGATAGAATTCCTAGAAGTAATTGAATACTGTGTAAATAATACGGTACATGAGGCGACAGGTCAGGTTCCCGTGACTCTACATTTGGATCAGAGACCGGAAAGACCGTGGAATGGTATTATTCCATTACCAGTAGACGAACAGCCAGGACGAGAATTGAGGATCCAACGAACCTTCGAATATCTCCAGGCACAAGCGGAGAGACGTCAGAGGAGAAATCGTGCGAAGAGGTATCACAGACCGCTTCTCGTCGGGGAGAAAGTGTTAGTCAGGAGGCCAGCCAATTCAGATCCAGGAGCAAAAAATATAAGAAGTTCATTTTTGGATATCACGGCCCCTTCGAGGTTATCAGAGACCTACAGAACAATGCATACAGAATAAGGCATTTAGAAACAGGAAATGAGGTCGTTATGAATGCTGCCAACTTAAAAGTTTATTATTCGCCAGAAGAATTTGACGAACAAGAAGAAATATTAGCAGCGCACACCCAAATGAACGTGGACGGCGAAGTCAGCCAGGAAGTCAGACCTGAAGTTTCACGCAGCGGGACGGAACGAGAAGCAGACAGCTTGCCCAGTGAAGGAAGCGAACAACAAGAGTGCCAGTGCTTGCTAGAATTTTACAAAGAAATGGTTGGAGTAGCGAGAGAGGTTGAGGCCATAAATACGACCCTCCGCTTAGAGAATGAACAGCTTAGGGCTGAGCGCAGAGTGGAAAGGGGGACCAGACTAACCAACTCACAGCCAGACGAGGTGAAAGACCCCTAATGTAAACACAGACAGTCGGACAGTCAGCTGGTTACTTACATAAAGTCACTTGCAATTGAATTTTATAAGTTTTGCAAGGGGAATATGAACCCGAGGTGGTCATGCTGACTGGTCTCGAACGTGGATCTCGGAGATAAGTTGAGCTCTGAATGAAGGTTCCACCAGGGAACGAACCCGAGATCTGTGGAGGGTATTTCATTGTAAGAACCCCTAGAAGAAATTATATATTTAATTACTGGTGTGATATCAGTTGTTACTGACATTATTTAGTGAAATAATGCAGGAAAATAGTGGAAGATAGCATTATTTGGACTACATGAAGTAGGCTATGCTGGATTTGAAACACAGGAGTTTCAAAGTTTGACGTTTAGCAAATAGCCCCAGAATTGTGGGAGGAGGCCCGTGGCACCACGTCAATCTTGCTGACCCAGATAAGTCGTCTGCAAGGGGTCGGGAGGTTAAATAATGACCAGGTTATTCCCCGTTTGAGAATAGACTTGAGACTGGAACGGGAAGATCCCAAGGAAAATCATTGATTACTCATGATTGGAGCAATGCAATGACATGAGAGTTGCGCACAGATGAATCTTTAGCCAAGAGGCTAATTTTAGAGCCATAAAACGGCGAAATCAAGGCATGTTTAATGCAGTGCGTAATGTTACGGGACTATGGGTGTTCGCGGATGGACTTGAGGATGTTGCCAGGGATTCCCAGTGAAGTAGCGTCCCCAAGCCATGGATAAGATAATTAATATAAATTAAGTGGCCGATCGATCCTCGAACACACATACATTTTTGTGACCAGCGAAGAAAAAGGAACAATATGGATATTATTCCAAGTTCAGAATCACCCTAGGAGAGGAGCTGATTTATCGCGGGAATTCTTGCCCTACTTTCTGTGTGAAACAGATATAAGAGGGTGGACCCAGTCGAAGCGAACAGTTTTACAGTTGACCGCAGTTACAGTTCGTGACAGTTTTAGACCGAGTCGGAGGGAGAGTTGTTTTGAAGCAGTCGCCGTTGAAAAGGACATGCAGCGCCCAGGCGCACACAAAGACTTAAACATTTCACGGGTAATCAGCATGTTAGCTGTGCAATGTAAAACACATGTGAGAATATATTCATGCATGGTCATGAACTAAGAATGAAGTCGGTAATTAACAAACTTGATTATGCGAAATGCATATTACCGAGGTTAGGAGAGGATGCTCGGACTTCAATGTGGGAAGCCATGCAGTAAGACTGTTATATAATGTTTATTAAGTGCCGTGTGATATACTAGGCAGGACTGTGAAAAGTAATAATTCATGTAAATACAATGTACAATGTTGAGCGCAGTAAACTATAGTGATTGGTTATACATATTTGGAGTATACCAGTAAGTAGCGTTCATGACGAGATGTAAGCATATCGCTGCAATAGTAGGAAGATTATCAAGGGATGATCGAGAAACTGTTGGTGAATCCGTGAGCAGATGATCAGGAGATTCAATCAGGAAGGGGTAGGACCGAAGGAAGGACCATCAGCACCTGTACTTTCGATACATGCTAGGGAATGTCAACCAATCAGGAATTAAAGTGCAACGTGTGTTTGTGCACCGATGTTATGTAAATATCTCTTAAAGTCATAATATAACCAGTGTTGTATAGTGTTATGTGTTTCGGAAGCATTAGCTTCATTATAAAAATGGAAAAGTGTCATGTGTTTTGGAAGCATTAGCTTCATTATAAAAATGGAAAAGTGTCGTGTGTTTATGAATCAGATGTAATATAATATGTGTATTCGCAAGATGGCAGTGTGTCACTAAGTAAGCCGATGGCAGGTGACACTGGAATATGGTGGTTGGGGCCACCTGGATAAAGCCGACGTAAGTACCCCACAAATCATGTTACTATAGAGGGATAGTCACTGCATGTAATGTGATTTCGGAAGTATAAAATATGCCAGTAAGAATCAATACTAGGAGGCATATCCTCATATGTTTATTGTTTGATTTCAGTAAAGTTAAGATGTTGTATACATCAGAGAGTGGATTAATCGTTACCACTATTAATGCTACTAATAAATAATGGCAATTCAGTTATGTGAAACTTAACGTGACAAACGCGAATGTTCGATCATTGAAGTAGTTACGTTGTGTCAGAAGGATAATGTATGTCAGTAATAATAATAATAATAATAATAATTATTATAATAATGATAAACGGTATAATTGAATACATCAGGATGAAAGGTTTTAAGCAAGATATAGTTACGCTAATTGGATTATTTATCTAGCCAAGCAGTAGATTACATTAAGGGAAGAGAAAAGAGTTAATATTAAATATATTGTATTAATGGGGATATAATTATGCACGGGAATGTTGGAGCTTGACAGCGAATTGAATTTGTGGCTTGATTAAGCATTGTAGAGTACAGTTAAAGTTCCCTTTATTATAAGGCGAGTTCATGGACAGGTAAGAATCCAGGTGATCTAATCGACGTGTGAAATCTCGTACAGCATGAGCGTACAGAGATATTAATTTATGCCGGAGCGTATTTAGTGTGTAACCCTATCTCCGATGTTGGATATGAAATGTTCCGGGTCCGAATCCCGTGGTAAGCGCGGGGAGAACATTGGACACCTCGACGCTATACCTGATTCCCCGAGAACTTAATGTTGAGTGATTCAGCTCGTTGAAGCGAATCATTGGCGGCAGCTGTTGACTGACCGTAATATTTTATTTGAGATACCGGCTAACCACTAGACCTGTGTTCTATGAATCTCGTGCCTTCATATTGTGATACGGACCTGTTGAGGCCGTTATTAATGTCCTAAGGATAGGATTAAATATTCAAGCTCACCCAGAACCATTGCATAATATTCAGTTCAGATCATATGGGATCACGTGGATCATTGTGACCACAATGTTATATTCAAAGTTGTAATACTGCTTGGGAGATAAAAGTCCAGGAAACGGGGAGACAAAGGGGCGGTTTACAGCCGTGAACGACCCTACCCTGTCCATTGTATGCAGGCAGTCCAAGGGGCTGGGGTTGCTAACTAACTGTGAAGGTTTGCGTTCTTGAGCGGACAGATTTAAGACCTTGCTTGTCAATGAAAGGAAGAATTGTTATAATGTGTAATAAATGTGTGTGGTTTATAAACACATTGCTAATCATAGATTTCCCTGATGATATAAAAATTTAGCAATCTAACGAATGGTTGGATGTTGTATTTGTTACTGTCACTGACACCTATTTAATGAAGTTGGTTACTCGTTGCCACAGGCTACGCTCGTAAGGGTAGCGTAATAGTATACTATCCGACACAACGATAACAGAAGTTATTTAATGAAATCACAATGACATGCAGTGTAACTATAAAAAGAAGGGAGTTGAGGGGTAGACTTACGTAATTGTGGTGTTGCAAGTAGATGTAGTGCAAACCATGAGTTGGCTAATGCATGAAAGCATTTGGTGGGAGAGAGAGATGTAACACAGATAGTACACATGATGTAAATTAAGATGTATTGTAGGATACAAGTAACTTTGTGAATATAAAGAAGTCACATTAGGTGACATGAATGTAATAGTTCAGTTTTGTGAAACATTACATGTGCATCAGTGCACTTGAGTAAAGTTTAAAGTCCACATAATGGTAAAAGATTGAATAGTGATATGGATTTAATTTGTTCAACTATGTGAATAATTAATGGATTGTGGGAGTAACTTTGTTTGTTTATGTATTGTTTATGGGATTTGTGTTCTCATTATTTGCTTGAAGCCATGAGTTTTACTGAATTAAAGTCTGTAGAGTAGAGTTGTGCCTTATCATTGTAGAGTTGATACCTTTTAGCCTCTAATCCAAAATATGCAACTGCTCAATGGGAGAACGGTACACGCCTGAGTCCTGATGCTAGCCGGAGGCAGAAGCATATTTTCCATCGAGATTACTCACATGGGTACATGGGGACCCTCCCACATTCACATTTACTATTATCTGTCTAAGATAAGCCTTCCATACAGAATCATCGGATCTAAGCGTCCGTGTTAATAACAAAATACTAGTATAACAGTAATTTGATTACAATAGTGAGCATAACAATTTATCTGTACAACAAAACTACAGATCATACAACAGTAGGGATCACAATGGAAAATATGCACCTAAATAATTCAATAAACACAATAATATTGTTATTGCCCTTCGTACTACGAAATGGGGACTGTTTGTTTCATTCGTCATCTAATGTGTGTAAGAATCAAACAAACCATGCCATCAGAGCATGTCATCAACAAGAAAGGGTACTCGACCCACGAGTTAATTACCTCCAGTCAGCTACTGGCTCTTGTCAAGTCTAACTGTGTGATTTCTCTCTAAAATATTCCCTTCCGTGGACATCTTTTATCATGCACATTGCATTGGTCCAGGCGAAAAGTAAGTACGATCAATGTAAAACCGCTGATTAAGATTTAACTGTAGTTTTAACCCACGTCGGTTTAATAAAAATGAACTTTCATGATTTATGCGTTTGTGATTATTACTATCGTCGTTTAGGAGTATCTTAATTATGTAGAAAGACCAACTATGCAAGGCTGATGGACAACACAGTACACGTGGCCTCTGCCTGATACAATAACACAATCTTCTAGACATTAGTCGTAAGTCTGCATCAGAAGCTTATGAGATGTATGACCCGACAAGTAATAAAAATCTTGAGTTCTAAGCGGCTCCAATATCATAAAAATATAATCCAGTCCACAATAACACTACTACCAGATGGGCGTGCTAAGCTCCATCGAAAACCATTCAAGAAGTATCTTATCGCGTTCTTCTACTGGATCACGAAAAGAGATAACCTCAGCAGTCATTCATATGAATCTGCTGGCATGCAGCAAAACACGGCAAAACATCAATCACCTTAAGTGAGAAAAATACAAGCCTTCATAAACAAGAGTGTGGTTCGTTCCTAAGAATTACTCTGATAGTATCAATAATAATCCTTCTTCATTCGCTTTCAACACATGCGAATTAATTAAACAATGGGAAACGTGACTTTCTAGTCACCCTGTACTCAACAATTTACTGTGACATAATTTACATTCCATTCGAGCACCATGAACTGCTCGACAAAGATTTCCTTTCTAGCAAAAAAAAAAAATAATAATAATAAAAAAAAGAGAGAGTTGTGTCGCGTGTCAACTGTCTCGTACGGAGACTCAAGTTAGCTGCTGGGACATTTAACTGTAATATAACCTTGAGCGCCATCAGCTGTCATCCTAGCGGGCTCAAATATTGCTTATAACAGCACCTCGCTTCATTGCGTGGCAATGTCTATTAAAACTTTGATGAAAACGTATGTAATTCACTGAATAATGTTCCTACAGTAGTTTTCATCCATTACAATTGACAATATAATGACACTCTTCCTTGTACAAAAGACATCCTAATTCGCCTTGAAAAATCATTGGCAAACATGTGCTAGCTTATAACTTAACAAAGAGTAGCGACAGAATGTTATGCGTACTCACAAAAGTCTTTGGAAGAGATTCCACTGTATGAAAAAAATATTATATTCAAAACATTGTGCGCTATGCACTTCAAAGCTTATAAATGTTATTAAAACACCATTCTCCTGGGTGATGGTTGCAAATGATACGATTAAAGTTGAATCGAGTGTGTTAACCCACAATCACTCTCATCCACTAATATGATTCTGCTCGAATCTTGGCTCTGAGACCATTCAAAAATATTTACAATAACTTTGTAGATGCGTAAACTTCACAGCATCAAAATGATACGACCGGTTACAGTGGCGTACTCAAATATTTAATTTAATGGGAGCCTCAAAGTAAAACTAGGCTTTGAGCATCAGTTAATCAAAGTAAATTATTGCTCCATGTTATAGATTGACGTCCATTCTGTGGACTACACAATTGTTACAGATTTTGCACCTGGGTTCAACCCATGAGGTGTCTAACTCTAGGCGTGAGCTATTCCAAATCATGTGGAAGCTCATAAGAAAAGTGAAATATGCCGTCAGTGGCGTCTACATGAAATAGAAAAATCCTACCTAAATGACTCTTATTCGTATGGTTATCTACATCTAATCAAGCCCTGATCCATAACCAAATACAAGTGAAATCAAAAGGAAATTCACGGCGGCAGTTGTTCACCTCTAACCATCTCTGGTTTCATTTTGAGGGGTCAATCCTTAAATTCCAGGAGTTGAATAGTACCTCCTCGGCCATGGTTAACGAAATCCTTGTATCGGCTTCCATTCTGCAGGTGTTATTAGGTGGTCAATGGCTCCTCCATTGTGGTGTTTAAACCCTCATCATCATCCTCGTGGTACGGGGGTTAAACGGCATGTAGATTAGTTCAGACATCTTTGAAGTTCTAGTCGAATTGATGAGACAATTATAGGTGATAATTCACTGATTTTACTACTGGTGGCACTTTGCAACATAGGCTTTACACTGGGCAAGCTTTATACTAAAAATGACCATGTGCCTGCTTTCACTGAAGCTATATTTTTCACCGATTCTATTTTATAGTGAAGCACTATCACTTTGATATCAGTGCAATCCGTTGCTTTTAAAGCTCTGCCCATGTACGGCATGTTTCTTGTACAGTAGATTGTAGAAATATTGCAGCAATTAATGGCGATGAATTTTGCTAGTATTTTAACACTTAACAATTTTTTCCTGACACACTGTTCACCATGTGGTGTCGCGTTGCACATGTGCTTCTAGCACGAAAAATTATCAAATTTACCGTTTTGTCGAAATATCACTTTCCTGTGATTAAACTTTGTAAAATACGTTTTTAAATGGCACATTGGTGCTTAAATAATACTGGATGCTTTTACAATCCGTCGATGATGGACTCACTAGTCCTGTGATAACGATGCACCATCGGTGACCGGACCTGAAAAATATACGTCTGTGCGTCTCAAGCGCACATAAGGTTGTCGCTTCTGCCTAGCATGGCGTGTTCCGGCTTCGACTACCGTCGAAGTCATTTAGCAACTAATTCCTTGTGCTTCGCGTTTCTGCGATGAAAATACCTTTTAATTACCAAAATACAGTGAATATTATTCCATTTTAATGTTGATGATAATGCAGAATTACATATTATGTTTTCTCAAGTGTGTACATCGTAGATAAAAATCTGCGATCATGAATAAAATAATCCAGGCTTTCAAATAAAGTCAAAACTTCTCCTGAAGCTGAGACAATCTTCTAGAGGGCGTTCTGTGAATCATGGTTGGAGTATTTCATGTTTCGACGAAAAATCATCACCCGCATGAGCTTGGGCGGGATCAGTACCTCATGGTAGTCGATTTCGGCGCTCGACCCCATGGTATGTAGGAGCAGTGGGGCTTAATATCATAGAGGGCATATTGTTTCAACATACAACTTAGAGTTAAGTTGAATCTTGAAACTTGCATTGAAATCGCGTGGTTGTTGGCTTGATGGACCATTTCATTGTACAATGATTATATCATTCTTGGCTGTCACCCCTGAGGTCCAGGTTCGATTACCGGTTCTGCCAAAATATTTAATTCTTGTTGCTGGCCACACTAAGCCTAATGAGGCAGAAATCAGAAGGGGCAGATTCCATTCTTAGCTCAGCTTCCCAGAATTGGCTGCCCATAATTCACGATATTTCCTCAAGACAAATGCAAAACCAGAATTAAGACCACGGCCACCTCAATTTCCATATACACACACTGGTTCATCCATTACAATGTCACTGATTATCAAACAGATTCCACACTGACAAGTACACGGGGATACTTGGCAACGATAATGATGAAATGAATGAAGATGAATGAAACTGGGCAAGGATATGGAAGGAAGCAGCAGTGGCCTGTCAGAAGGTACCTTCCCAGCATTTTCCTGGAGTTGAAAATGGTGAACCACGGAAAACCATTTCAAGGAAGGCCGACGGTGGGGCTTTAACCCACGTCCACCGAGTCCGCGGAGAGCTTCTCCCCATGACCTAGTTCGGCGCATTAGCAAGCGTAGCTACCACTGTCGGTGACTGATTCAAATCTTGTTATTTGGAAATAAATAAGCAACACTGAAGAAAATTTTCAAAGCTTTCTATTATACACTCATAGCTGAATACACGAACTGCGTATCAAATATGGTACGAGGAATATCCTGCCCATTAATACCTCTAGGGTTAGTCATCTTTCCACCATCATGTGCCTGTTGTATGGCACAATTATTCCATCAATAGCCGGCTACATAATCGACCACCAATTGACAGAGTAGATGTTGATGTGTCCCGGCTAATTCTCCATAAGCGGATTGTCACACCTGATCTACTGTTTGAGCTCCCCATCCCGCCGCTATGCAAACACATCGCACTGCGTCACCTGCCACAGTCCATGTTGCCTTTTGTTATTTAGGCCTTGGATATTTTTCAAAATTCCTCTGAAATTACTAAGTCTGCATGATGAATCTCAAGCACGATTTGATTTATTTGAGTTAATTTGGTTTATTTTCCAGAGTATTTTATCATCATATTCTGGGATATGTTGTTCCTGGCAGCGTAACTAACGTACTATTTCCATACAAATTATTGAAAAATAAGTTTGTAATATTAATTAACGGGCAAATACGTAAACAGCTGATCCACCTAATTTCTTATTTTAAATTAACGTTAATTATATTAATCTAAGTTTCAGTGTTATCAGCAACATTATTCACGGGTTAGAGCATTTAATGTTGAGCAAATAGTGTGCATTCCATGCTAAACTGCCGAACTCTCGATCACTACTTAATCGGGATGGATTCCAGGACACAGAGCACTTATTAATTCCATCAAGATTCACTTTCATATCGTAGTTCAAATGATCACAGTTATCATCAAACCCACCTTACAAGGGATGAGCCCTAGCTCCAAAGGTGAAACGGACCAATAATGTACTTTTTGTGGTTGTTCCAACGCCCTTGAAGCCATTCGTTTGCCCATATGAAGGTAAGCGTACTGGCGTTGCTGCTTCAAAACTGTACAGGCAGAACGGGCTAGCCGTTTGGATTTTAGGGACATACAGAAAAAATGTGATCTCATAAGTCTATATTTCATAAATGAAAATAGACTATAAAAGAGCTGTTTCGTTTGTTTATACACAGCTATGTGCAACTCATATGGGATTATGTTTTTTTCAGAAAGTGTACTAAACGAAAATGCAGATATTATTATTATTATTATTATTATTATTATTATTATTATTATTATTATTATTATATCATACGATGAAGCACTGGTATAAATTTAAAATTGGGGGGATATCCAAGAATCATTGAAAGTTTATACTTCTTGCCTTAAATACTAGCGTCAACATGACCCATAGTTTACGAATAGTGACGAGAAGTAATTTTGATCTTTGAGATTTGACTCGGTTGTTTACGGTGAGTGATATTCAATAGACATACCACACATATCCTGAGAACTACAGCTTTCGATGGTCAATATTTACTGATCAACAGCTGATTCCTCCGATTACATCTGGATATCATTCGAGCGATATACTGGATCCAGCTGCCAAAAATGCCACCTCTCCAACTGGGTAACTACTTATACATGAGTCGTTTAGTTGCAAAACCAGATACATCACAAAAAGAAAACTTTTCAGGAGACAAGAAAAACGTTTCATTCCAATCTCTGAATAGGCACAAGTTTGATACTGTGGGCAATCATTAGCTTATGGTCCTGTAAGAATGTGAGCATTATATTGTGCGATAATCGAGAATATGTTTGTGATGTATCTGGATTTGAAAGTTAACTGGTGATCTATCTGTATTTGAAAATAACTATTAAGACTTATATGGTTTTGAAAACAAACACACATTCTCCTGGACAAACAACATTTACATTTTCAGTAAAACTGATACAATATCACATTTTTACTAAAGTTTCGGATTGCTTAGTAGTTTAGAAAATACCAATGACAGAAAATATTACCATTTTGAACAAAATAGTCTTGATTTACAAAACAGAATATCACAACACTCAAACATGTCAGATGTCAATTTTGAAACTTGTAGAACAAGGCCATCTATTTCAGAAGCGTTCTCACACACACAATCTTCGACATTAGCAGGATGATATTCACTTTCAGTTAAGTTCTCGAACCTGTCTTCAATATTGACGTAATATGACAATGTGTTAAGAGATTTCCAGTCATTGCCGAAATGTTTAGTAAGCAAAGCTCTTACATCCCTTATTTTCAATGGTGACACTTAAACTCCTGGCTGTATTATGGATATCCGCCACTTTCTTATTTCTTTTACAAACACTTTTGTGATTGCCTATTTCACTTCTGTAGTGTACTTCACCCTTAATTGCAACGACGTCCCTCTTGAAGTTCACTTTGAAGAAGAACCTTTTACAAGGATTGAACCGGAAGTGCCACTGCGCAGGTGGTCGCAGTACAGCTGAAATAGTGCTCTTCCAATCATACGTTTTATCTGCTAATGTTATCACTGTTCCAAATTGAGAGAAAATCTCTGTATATTCGTTTGGGCTTATGATTACATATATCTTTTTAAATTCTTTTTCAATTCGGGCGAAAACCCTGTCAGAAGGTAGGAAGGAATGTCCAACAATTGGGAATACATATTTCACATTCTTAACCGTTAGCGGTGCATCGTTTAATAACCATTTACTTATGATTCCCATCATAAAATAGTTCTTATTTTGCGCTCCGCATCCATCTGATGCCAGTCTGATCACTGACACATTTTCAGGAATGGTGATATTTGTCTAGCAGTGATATACAGCAGAGCAAATTTCACTTGACTTTGTGCAGCACGGGACCACTGAGATTCATTCCGCTGCTTTTTCCGTGGACGATCATGGTTTTCACTTGGAACACAGTCCATTGTTAACTGGAGTATCAATTATACACCAAAGACAATGCAATCCGAACTGCGATAAAAACAAACAGCTGCACCTAGGCGGCAATTTTCGTTGTGCAGTGAACGTGTGCGCATTGCTTGTTGATGTAACTGGTTTTGATTCTGAAGTGACGGCACTTATCTGGATTTGCATCTAAGCCGTATTTTTGTTCAATGGAAATCGGAGGATGTACCTGGTTTTGACGCTCGGCGTTTGAGGCCAAGGTGTAAAATCATATAAAGTTATAAAAAATAGCAAAACCTGCATTTCGAAAAAAAAGTGGATGTATCTGGGTTTGCAACTAAACGACTCACATGTAGTATCATGAAGCCCTCATTCACGAGGTTGAATGATTTGCATTGCAGATACTCCTGCAAAGGAAGAATCGTTAATCAGAACTGGAAGTCGAACTCAGTACACCCTCAAACCAGTAATCTATCGTGACCAATCCACCCGAATTGTGGTCAACTTGAACATAACAGAAATTAATTTCAGTTGCGTTCATTCTGCAATAATTTATTCGTATATGCATGAATGATTAATGTATAAACGAGTGCAGATGGTCTCATCAATAACTTTCATGTTGGGCTGCATTATTAATAGCAGCATTTAGAGTTCCGCTGGTTGCTTCCGTGCTGTACGGAGCGGAGATTCGATAGAGCATAGACCTGTTTGCATATTAATTATTGATTCCTCGTGGTTCTCAATAACTATGCTTGTTTATTTGTTTACTATTGTGGAAGCTCTGTTTTCCACAGAGGCTGGTAGAATGCGTGAACTGTTACTTTGAATGCAAGAGGGAAGACCTGAAGGTTTTTAACCACTAGGCTGATTCTATAGTTACTCCTGTTAATGGTGTTTGAAAGGATGTAGTCGAACAAGTAGACGCGTTTTGGGAAATATATCAGAATTGAGTGTCATTAGCATTGTTTTTTACCCCTACCTCTACTAAGCAAACGCAGTTACGGCCTTGCGAACTGTGCATCGTAAGGACATCCGTTCATAGGTGTGTTAGAATCCCATCTTCTACTTCCGATAGCAACTAATGAATTCCAACCACACTCACTGCCAATATATGAAACCTAGAAGGAGGGATGCAAATGAAATGAGACTGCATGGATTGAAATTTCATTAGACTTTCTTTTGATGTTAACAATATCAGATCAAATGGATCACAGAGTTTGCCGTGCGGGCACACTAATGCTCACAGGTCTATAGAGTGTTAAATCCATCGCGGCTGGGTGCACTCGCCGATCCGATGCCGAAGGAAGCCCTATATCCGTTAAACCCTCTTCTGTAGCAAGTCAGACCAGATATGTCGTAACTGGCCTTTCACATAATGCAAACTGGACCTGTATCAGGTTTGATCTTAGAGCTGATACCACACCTGCTCAATTATGGAATGATCGGGAGCCCAGACTGGTCACGTGGAAACATCTACACGGGTAGTATCTGGGTGGAAGCTGTCCTGTTGCATCAGCTGAAATGTAATACTATACACTGTACCCGTTCGTCCTGGGGATGCGATGACCCATCTGCTATTACATCGCATTCCTGGAGTTCCAGGACAGAGTGGAGTTAAATGAACCTCTAGTCAAATAAGGAATGTGTCGGAAATTCAGCTGAGTTATCGAAAAAGCAGTGGGTAACACGAGACAAAGTATCTCTAGGGTCGTTACGGGCTTAAGTTTAATAAAAAAATGCAAATATAAATGGGCGCCATCAACTGAATTCCTAGCAAACCACCTCCTTTCCTGGTTAAGCCTTACTCAAGACAAGGAAAGAAAAAGGAAAATCACACCATCATCAGATCACAACTAAGATAAAAACAAATTTATTTCACTTTGATAGTCAGACAGACATTTTAAATATTCATCCTACCTGAGAGTATGGTCGAATGCCAACGTTAAATTGTCATTGTCCAAAAATCGAACCATCTCCTTTCTAATCAAAAATATTTCATCCACATAAAACAAGAAAAATCTCTAATGTTCTCTTGGGTTCTCAGGATCACTGTAGCACTATGTCTTTCGTCACTGACATTTGTGATACCTGAGACCTAATTTCTCTTTAATTTAACATCATAAATGTGGATTTGAAAAAGTTATTAATCTGTCTAAACATACACATATTATAATCACATATTTTAAATATCACGCAATTTTATTGCTTGCATGGCATAATTTAAATGTTGAACATGTTAGTAAAATGCTCCTAAACATTGAATAATTAATTTACACTATTTACATTGTCATTACAAATCGCTTGTTTGTGAATTACAGAAAATTCACGGCTCATTGGTCATCATTATCATCATCATCAAAATTTAATATTTCACATTAATTATCATTTCAAAATTCAACATATTCCTGTCAGAATCATTAACTCATCACCATTAAATCATTTAAATGAAAATTATTATCATCACTTCATTATGCTTTCTAATTATTCACACACTCTTATTTTATCATCTTCCTCAGATTAAATCGTCTTAAATCATCAATACAAATTGTTTAATTCCTCAACTCAAGTTGCAATTCCTCAAATTATATCTCAATTAAATTTATTTTAATTCCATATAAATTCATTAATCATCAGCTTCTTTAATTAATTATCACCTTCTAATTCAGTTATTCATCATCTATCTAATCATCTATTAATTTATTTAAATCAGTTTATTTATCAAATCTTTAATTCATCCATTTATTTAATTCATTGATTTATTCCAAAATTTAATTTATCAATTTATTTAAATTTTACTCTTCTGGTTATTTAGATTCTTATTATTTCATCTAGCCATTCTGAGTTTTATTTCATTAGGTCAGATCATTAATACGCTTAATTTTCAGATTATTATTTCATTAATTATTATTCGCAGAAAATCCTGTATTATCAACTTTATTTATTTGTTTAATTTCCTAACAAATTGTTTAATATGGGTTATAGAACGTTGTCTTACAGTCTTATCACTTCCAAGTTATATCTCGTATTTAATTTTCATGCCAAAAATATTATTGCCTTCACGACATCACGTTGGATCTGACTATCCACAACGACATTATATATCCTCAATTCTTCAAATATCACATTTGAATACCACAATTATTCCACAAAACTCCATAAATATTCAGCACATACAGCATGAATCTCAACAATTACGCTAGACTGGGTTCGACAACCTCATGTCTGCTTCAAAATGCATTAGCAACATTGCAACTATCACTTGGCAACTTCCACAAAATGCCTATCACAAACTTCACTTAACCATGTTGCATGATCTACAAAAAATATATAACTGGCTTCAAATTATCAACGCACACAATCTCCAATAACTGTAATTAATCTGATCACATCTAGACAACTTCTTAAACAATTGGAAAAAATATTACCTTAGTAATTCAAGATCTGCTTTCAAATAGCATAAATTCTCTTACAATTCTCATAATTCACATCACAGAAAAACACTAATGTGCTATAATCTCTCATATCAAAATCTGCAATACTGATCTGCCTTAAAATAAATCTGACCATTAATGATTCATCTTACAAGATTCAATTACTTTAAGTCCTTCTCAAAGGTATCAAACACAATTACAAAAATCATCAAAAGCAACAGCTGTAACAGCTGTTAAACTGAAATTACTCTCAAAAGGGTATAGCAACAAAATATTGGATTGGCAAACAAGAATTACAAAATGTAACCCTGCTGACATTTATCTGTACTTTATTTAACAAAATTTCGACTGATATGTGACTAGTAGTTCCTTGTTTGATTCACTTACAATCTCATGTACACTCGGATGATAAGAATGAGTCCCTCAATGGCAAGTAAGATGAGTAACCACCGTACAATCGTATAAATACGAAAGACCTCGCCCCGTTGACTAAAATGATAGTGCCCTAAACGATGGGTAAGATGAGTAACCACCATACAATCGTATAAATACGAAAGACCCCATCTCGAAGACTATATGAGTGAATGTACCAGATAGGAATCAACAAGTCTCTAGTTGTCATATAAAAGCGATATTCATTCACTAAAGTGAATAACATCTTAATATCTCCAAACAATCCAATGGAAAAAATCCCTACTGATGAATAATACACACTCGCTAGTATGCAATGGACTGACAAAGTAATTTAGATAATCAATTGCAGATCACGAGTTCGAAATACTCGTCACACAAAAAACTATTCCTGAAAAATATCCTTACTGGAAAAATGTCTAAAAGACCTAACATCTGCTTAATAAAGCCAACCAATGGTGAGAATATCGTATAATGATGCCTGCCATATCATATGGTCACGCCATATTTTAGCAAAATTCGAAGGATATAAAGTCAAAGCCATGTCTTAAATAATCGTATCACTCCTATTAGAAAAATATACATGTGTGCCCAGTATTCATGAAAATAATCGTATCAGAAAGTTATAACTCTTACAGTACCTTCTCATAATCAGCTGTTATTAAATTTCAAAGATCGTCGATTTTCCCTATGTAATGAATTCTCGAAAGATCGGCGTGCATATCATTCCATCCATGCAATGACGATTGCCTTCGAATCCCAAGTGAATCAGCTGGTGGACCTCCTTCTCGTCAGGAATCGAATCCATCACTCTGTGGTACCATCGCGTCTCTGTCTGCGTTTAATCCGACATGATGAACTTCTGGTTATCCATAGCGGATATTGTCCAAATCCTCACGAAAAAGCTCATAGAAACAGCGGACCCCCTATTCCTCTTCTACGTTACGCCACTGTTCTATACAATGTTCCGTTTGAGTGTTGAAAGTTCAATTTCCACAGCGGTTAAGTTTTACTTGTAGAAAATAAAATTGTTTTATCAGAGTGTCTAAGTTTATGAAACACCCTGTAGCTGTGTTCATACTCGGTAATTCATAACACTTCATAAGAAATAATTGCATTAATGCACGAGCTAACGTTCCTAAGTGCATTTGCTTACAACATTCCGTTTGCCTAGAAATTGTTAATGTTACTTGGAATGCGTTATGAAATGCATAGTCGTAATGTCATTGAGAAAAAAATGTTCATTCGAAGTTCACAGTTGCAGTATTTCGTAACTATCTGCTTTTATAATTCAAATGCTGAATAAACGTTCTAACTCAATGTAGTAATGAAGTTCAGCTTCTGTCATAATGCTTGCGTATATAATGGGAAATAACCCGCTCGGTTTTACTGCAATGCTATAATCATCTCCGCCTAAAGCTGGCCTCGCCATGTCGCTCTACTATGCCGTTCTGCGTTGAAATGCAGCTTGGAATAAAGTTCTCCAACTACTCGCAATGCTGTTTTAAAAACCCCGGCCTCCTATGCTTGTTTGCGGCGGATGTCCGCCCAGCCCACTGACCTACTTGTCTTTCGCTGCTCGGAGAAGTTGAAACTGTCGCTTTCACTTTCCGTGACAGTTTCTGTTCGCTGCGCGACCTTGTACCATGCGCTAGGCGTGTGCTACTCAGCTCGACTCTCTTGCTTGGCTCACTGAGCTAGACTGACAGTGTCTGCACTGCCTCGACCCTTACCTGCCTGGTGCGGTCACGTGACGTCCTCCCCACCACCGTGGTCTTGCGTCACAAATATAATCTCGAACCCCCATCATCTCGGCTATTAAGTTATAAAATAACTTAAGGGTTATCTGACTTCCTTCAAATTATTACCATATATAATGCATGTTATATCTCCTCTTCTGAGATGTTTAAATACCATGTTCCATATAGATCTTAATAAAGCTTCATATTTCCATCCATAATTCCATCTGCTTGACTGCGGTCAGCGCCTTCTAAATCCTAGACCTACTACGTCATCCTGACATTCCTCTTGGCTCGATCTGAGCGCTATCTTTTCTTAACTCTTCCCAAAAACCTCAACTACGGCTTAATGTCTGCTGGCGTAGCCGATAGCCTCAACTAGGTATCGGGTACATCTCTCCCGTACATCTCCTTTTTTTATCAGGATTGAGAAAAAAATACACTCTCAGGCATTCTATATATAACACATGTACACGGTAGCTCTACAATTCCCTTATTCAGCATGATGGTACTTTCTGATGCTAGCTGCATTAAAAGTTCCTACAACTTCATCAGTATCCATTCTGACAATCTTGTAACTATTATTTCGGTACGTTTCTTCAATACGGAATGGACCAGCGTACAATGGCGCAAATTTATGGTAGATTTTCAGTTGAAGGTTTGATGTGACTTGCTTCCTAATCAGCACCTCATCATTTTCTTGAAATGGCTCGTGGAACCTCCTTCCTGCCTGTCTCCTGGCTCTCTTCTCCGCCTGTCTTCTGAGTCTCTCTCCTGCCATCTCGACTCTTCTTTCCTGTGTGGGTTGCGGATCTGCTGGTGCCCTCACGACTCGGTCCCATGGTCTATCCGGTTTCAATCCATGATGAAGCATGGACGGAATCTGTCCTGTGCTTTCATGTACTGTGGAATTCAAGCATTGACTAATGATGGGTATCACTTCTATCCATCTATGGTGTTGCCTTGACACATATAAGCGACACATCTTACTGATTTCCGGCATAATTCTTTCGGCTGGATTTCCCTCTGGATACCGTACAGAATTAAACACATGCCTTATTCCTAAACGATCCATAGCAGTAGAAAATTCCATACTAGTAAATTGTGATCCATGGTCACTCAACAAAACTTCAGGTTTCCCCATGCTCGGAATAACTGTTTTCTCTAATCTGTTGATCACGTACTTGGATGTAGCTTTCTGTATAGGGCATAGAGATACGTATTTAGAAAATACGTCTACCGTTACCAAAACGAACTGATTTCCTTTTGTCGAACGAGGAATCGGACCGAAAATGTCCGTAGCGAAAAGTTCTCTTGGCTTGCTGGGTAATATTGATCTAGGAACCTCTTTCATTAACTTAGATGAGTATTTACTTCGCTGACAACCGTCACAGGTCTTTATGACGTCGCGAATCGTTTGTCCCATTTGTCTCCAAACGAAGGTTTCTTGAGCGAGAGCCAAAGTCTTGTCTACACCTACATGAGCTGCAGTTCGGTGTATCATCCAAATAACTGGTTTGACAAGCTTGGGTGGGATCACTACTCTAAGTTTAGTATGATCCTGGTCGATATATTGGCATATAACACCTCCCATAATATGGTATTTTCTAGCCTCTATCTCAGTTCTTTGAAAATCTGGATCAGCGTTGTCCATCCTGCGTGTCAAAAAACGGTAAATTCTTCGCAAAGGTGCATATCTCTTCTGAGTTTGCGCTAACATCTTCAACTTTTCTAGAGTACCATTATCCTCTTGAATCAAATTTATATGGTTGACAATTACTTCCTCACAAGGGTTTCTGCTCAACACATCTGCTAACAGATTTAATTTCCCAGGTCTATGTACAACAGTTGGGTTAAATTGTTGTAAGAATAGAGCCCATCTGGTGATGCGGTCACTCGCTAAGTCTGTCTTCATAATACATTGGAGGGCTTTATGATCTGTGATCACTGTTATGTCATGTCCAAACAACACCTTCTTCCACGTCTTAAGAGCATGAACCACTGCTAATGCCTCTAACTCAGTTGCATAGTAATTCTTCTCACAATTCCTGAGCTTGCGACTGGTGAAAGCTAAATACCTATGTTTCTTATCATCATCCAACTGATATAGGATCCCACTGATACCTATTTTGGATGCGTCTGTCTCCACAAAAAATCTTCTTGTAAAATCTGGGTACTCAAGCTTGATATTTTGGATCAACATGTTCTTAGCCGCTAAAAACGCTTGATTGCATTTATCGTCCCATTTCCATCGATTTCCCTTCCTTAGTAAATCCTGCAGAGGTGCCATCGTTTCAGTATATTCAGGACAATGTGTTGAAAAGAACTGACACATGCCTAAAAACTGCCGTACCTCGTTAATCTTTCGTGGGGATGGAAACTCTGAAATAGCCATGATCTTCATTGGATTGGGCCTATAACCATCTCCATCGATTCTATGTCCAAGAAATTCAATTTCTTCATGAAAGAACTGACATTTATTGAAATTCACCTTGAAGTTCGTCTTCCTAAGATCTTCAAAAAGCATTCGAAGGTGCCTGATATGTTCTTCCGCTGTCTCAGACGCTATAATCAGGTCATCAATATAGCTCACCACATGCTCCTTAACTGCATCTGACAAATTTTCATCTAGTGCTCGGATCATCACCGGACCACTATTTTTCACTCCAAAAGGTAACCTATTGAATACAAATGTTTTATGGTCAAACAAGAACCCTGTGTATTGTTTGCAGTCTTCTGCTAGCTCTACATGATAATAAGAACTAGTCAGATCGATAGTCGAAAAGAAACTCTTTCCTCTGAATCTGCGTAACAATTCACGAATAACAGGTGGCCTGTCGTGTTCAGGAAGAACTCTTTCATTAAGGGCTCTAGCATCTAGGCATATCCTCAGCTTACCATTAGGTTTCTTGACAACAGCTAAAGGATTCAAATACGCAGTTGGCATCTTCTTAATTATTCCATCTTTCTCCATATCGCTTATCATTGTACTAACTTCCTCCTTCCATTAATCCGGAATGGGATATAAGTTTTTATGGTATGGTTTGTCATCCATCAACTTGATGCTGTAGGTAAAATTTTCTATAAGACCTGGTTTGTCATTGAATATGTCCTCATATTCTGAAATTGCTTCATCAAACTGTTCCTTAATTTCTGGATTTATCTTGCTTGTCATGCTAGTTCTATCTTCTATAGACCTTTCAACGCTGCATATTATCTCATCCAATATATTCTCTCTAAAGAATGTCATCTCGGATTCCTGATTTTCCATGACCCCTTCTGGAAAGTACATGCGCCTACTCTGCATATCTATGATCAGGTCACTTTCACTTAAGAAATCCACTCCTAGGATCATGTCAAAATGTAGTTGACCCACTACTAGGAACATCTGCTCAAAACTTCTGGTTCCAATCCCAACATCTAAAAGTACCTGACTTTTACATTTCATACTCCTGTCTGGGATCACCACTTGAATCTTGCTGACAACATTTGGCAACATTGTAATTTCTCCTGACAATTTCAACTCATCCAGGCAACCTATGGATATCAAGCTCACCATAGCCCCCGTGTCTACAAGTGTCTTTATTTCCTTTCCCATGACTTCCACACTGATAACTGGCAATTCGTGTCTATTTCCTCGATGTATTATGTCTTCCTCCTCGATTAAATCCTCGTCCTTGACCTGATACGTTTCCACAATGATGATCGATTCCCAATGAGTAGCATCTTTCTCTAAAGTTAATTTGACGTGTTTTTTTTTCCTTCGCCACTCGTGCTTGCTCGATTGACATCTCTGACTGTCTCCTCGGGTGGTGCACTAGGCTGTCTATTTTCTTGCCTCGATCTCTAGTATTCACGATTATCTCGTCCTTCATTAGGATCGTTTCTTCGGCCATCCTGCCTGTCGTTCCGATTATACTGTTGACCTTGGCTCCAGTTGTTTCTACCACGATATCTATTGTTGTATCGATTCCTATCTTGATATCTGGAATTCTGGTTATAATTTCTGTATCGGCTGTCTCTTGCTTCCTGATCGTATGGCCTCTCATATGGTCCTCTATATCGATCATTTCCTCGAACGTTACGGATGTTTCCTCGATTTCCTTCGTTCCTTTTGTTTTCCCAGGAATCTCTTCTGTCCGTTTGAGCTGCGTTATCAACGACTACCGCATTCACCTCCTGCGTGTTTCTATTGTCGTTTCTTGCATTTCTAGGCGTAACATGAGCGCTTGTATAGTCCAATCGCCGTAAAATGTCGTCATAGTGCTCAAGTGTGTTTGCTCCCGACGCTATGAGTGATCGTTGTTCCTCAATCGGTAACTGTCTCGCTATAGCTTGCAAAAGCTCTTCTTCTGGCAATGGAGGAATCAGAAACTGCAATTTAGCCAACTGTGACGTAAAATAATTGGCATAATGCGTCGGATGTGACGTAGAATAACGCTTCGAGTACATTTCTGCTCTTACGTTCAGTTGATCCTCTGCACTCCAAAATCTCCTCAAGAATGCCATTGCAAATTGCTCCATATTCGCAAAATTGCTTCTGAATGCTCTAAACCAAGTTAGCGCAGACCCGTCTAAGGCGCGTTCGACTATCCTTAGCTCTCTTGCTTTGGCTACTCTATGTTCCGCCATGTAGTCTCGAATATCTCGCAGAAATTCGACTGGTGTGACCCCTGTATTTCCAGAAAACTTCCTCGGCTTGTCATCCAGATTTCTGATAATGGTAACTGGACCTGAGTATCGTTCACTTGTACCCAACGTACTCCTATTCGAACTCGGATTATCCTGGGGGGTTGAACTTGCCCTTTCGAATGTCACATTCGGTTGCGTTTGACGGTCTTCTCCCATGCTAACTTCTTGATTACTCATACTGCGGTCTATCGCTGTCTGATTTATCGATATTTCCCCTGATGTAGTATAATGACTGGTGAAACTGTTAATCATAGATTCTAGTTTAGTTATCCTATCTTCTGCCAGTTTCTCTACGGTCTTGACCTGAGTCTTCAACTCTTCTAACGACGTAACATTCTGCGTTTTGTTACTCTCGTCTAAATCGTTTTTCAACTTGTCTATCTTGTCTTCGCATGTATTCTTTACTGACGCGACTTGTTCCTTTAACAGATCAACATCTGTCCTAAATAAAGTTGAATCTATCTTCATCGCTTCCTTGTTCTCCGTAAATCTTGCTTCTAAGTTCGCCATACCTGCGATTAATTTCTCATCTAATCCTGCACGTTTTTCTTTTGCTTCGGCATCGACCTCACTATACCGTTCATCCACGATTGCACCGACTCTATTTTTGAATAAAGCTAAGTTTTCATTAACCTTTTGCTCTATATCATCAGCCATCTTCCTAATATCTTTCTGCAATTGATTCTCTAATGATTTTAAATTAGAATTAACCTCTCCTAAGACATCCTCTTTAATGGTCCCAATTACTGACTTTAAATCCTTAATCTCATTACCTAGATTCATTTCTAGACCTTTGATTTTAGTTTCGAAAGATACTTCGGTAGACCAGTCTTGAATTTTGCCTACATCTGCCACTAAACCATCGATGTCGAATCTCAACTTCGATACATCCGATTTAATGTCTTTCTGTATAGACATAACGTCTGTTCTTAAAGTAAGAATGTTTTCTTCTCCTCTACTTTCTAATTCAATAATATTCTTTCTTAATATTTGAACAGTTCCCTCTCCTTTCATATTTACTGCAATTATATCTAATTGTTAAGTCTTAAGCATCTCATTATTCTTTAAAGTTAATCTATTCTCTAACCTAGTTAACTTGTTTTCTAACTCCGTGTTAGTTTCTTCACTACGAGCTTGTAATTTCTCTTCCAATGATTTAAAACTATCCTTCAAGTTAGCTTCACTAGCTTTCAAATGACTTTCAGTACTAGTCTGTAATCTAGTCTCCAATGACATCAACTCATCTTTACTATTTGACTGTAATAATTTTAAATTTTCTTCATTACTAGTCTGTAATCTAGTCTCTAATGACTTTAAATTATCTTCACTAGTTGACTGTAATAATTTTACATTAGCTTCGTTACTAATCTGTAATGATTTAAAATTTTCTTCAGTACTAGTCTGCAATGCTTGCACATTTTCTTTACATCTAGCTTCTAATCTAGCTTCTGAATTATTTATCTGTTCTTTAACTTCCGTTTCCATTTTAGAAATAGTTTCTGCAATACCAGACATACCACTCTGCAACTCTCCTAACACCTTAGCTAAATCTTCCGGCAACATAATTATATTTTCAATAGACGTTTTATTCAGAGACGTTAGACAACAACACATCACAATGTCTCAATTCCTGCATTCACTTGGGTATAGGAAAAATGACTTATAACTAACATGATATAATACTAATACGATTAACATGAACACTGGAATGGGCACACAAGTATATTGTCTGACTAAGTTTAATAAATTTTATAACACAATTAAATGAACTTGAGATCAATCTCTCAGTAATCTAAATCTGATGGGATTTCATAGAATAAACAAAATCGAATCCCCACGTTGGGCGCCAATTCTCCCTCTCTCTCTCTCTGTACCCGTTCGTCCTGGGGATGCGATGACTCAACTGCTATTACATCGCATTCCTGGAGTTCCAGGACAGAGCGGAGTTAAATGAACCTCTAGTCAAATAAGGAATGTGTCGGAAATTCATCTGAGTTATCGAAAAAGCAGTGGGTAACACGAGACAAAGTATCTCTAGGGTCGTTACGGGCTTAAGTTTAATAAAAAAAATGCAAATATAAATGGGCGCCATCAACTGAATTCCTAGCAAACCACCTCCTTTCCTGGTTAAGCCTTACTCAAGACAAGGAAAGAAAAAGGAAAATCACACCATCATCAGATCACAACTAAGATAAAAACAAATTTATTTCACTTTGATAGTCAGACAGACATTTTAAATATTCATCCTACCTGAGAGTATGGTCGAATGCCAACGTTAAATTGTCATTGTCCAAAAATCGAACCATCTCCTTTCAAATCAAAAATATTTCATCCACATAAAACAAGAAAAATCTCTAAAGTTCTCTTGGGTTCTCAGGATCACTGTAGCACTATGTCTTTCGTCACTGACATTTGTGATACCTGAGACCTAATTTCTCTTTAATTTAACATCATAAATGTGGATTTGAAAAAGTTATTAATCTGTCTAAACATACACATATTATAATCATATATTTTAAATATCACGCAATTTTATGGCTTGCATGGCATAATTTAAATGTTGAACATGTTAGTAAAATGCTCCTAAACATTGAATAATTAATTTACACTATTTACATTGTCATTACAAATCGCTTGTTTGTGAATTACAGAAAATTCACGGCTCATTGGTCATCATTATCATCATCATCAAAATTAAATATTTCACATTAATTCTCATTTCAAAATTCAACATATTCCTGTCAGAATCATTAACTCATCACCATTAAATCATTTAAATGAAAATTATTATCATCACTTCATTATGCTTTCTAATTATTCACACACTCTTATTTTATCATCTTCCTCAGATTAAATCGTCTTAAATCATCAATACAAATTGTTTAATTCCTCAACTCAAGTTGCAATTCCTCAAATTATATCTCAATTAAATTTATTTTAATTCCATATAAATTCATTAATCATCAGCTTCTTTAATTAATTATCACCTTCTAATTCAGTTATTCATCATCTATCCAATCATCTATTAATTTATTTAAATCAGTTTATTTATCCAATCTTTAATTCATCCATTTATTTAATTCATTGATTTATTCCAAAATTTAATTTATCAATTTATTTAAATTTTACTCTTCTGGTTATTTAGATTCTTATTATTTCATCTAGCCATTCTGAGTTTTATTTCATTAGGTCAGATCATTAATACGCTTAATTTTCAGATTATTATTTCATTAATTATTATTCGCAGAAAATCTTGTATTATCAACTTTATTTATTTGTTTAATTTCCTAACAAATTGTTTAATATGGGTTATAGAACGTTGTCTTACAGTCTTATCACTTCCAAGTTATATCTCGTATTTAATTTTCATGCCAAAAAATATTATTGCCTTCACGACATCACGTTGGATCTGACTATCCACAAGGACATTATATATCCTCAATTCTTCAAATATCACATTTGAATACCACAATTATTCCACAAAACTCCATAAATATTCAGCACATACAGCATGAATCTCAACAATTACGCTAGACTGGGTTCGACAACCTCATGTCTGCTTCAAAATGCATTAGCAACATTGCAACTATCACTTGGCAACTTCCACAAAATGCCTATCACAAACTTCACTTAACCATGTTGCATGATCTACAAAAAATATATAACTGGCTTCAAATTATCAACGCACACAATCTCCAATAACTGTAATTAATCTGATCACATCTAGACAACTTCTTAAACAATTGGAAAAATATTACCTTAGTAATTCAAGATCTGCTTTCAAATAGCATAAATTCTCTTACAATTCTCATAATTCACATCACAGAAAAACACTAATGTGCTATAATCTCTCATATCAAAATCTGCAATACTGATCTGCCTTAAAATAAATCTGACCATTAATGATTCATCTTACAAGATTCAATTACTTTAAGTCCTTCTCAAAGGTATCAAACACAATTACAAAAATCATCAAAAGCAACAGCTGTAACAGCTGTTAAACTGAAATTACTCTCAAAAGGGTATAGCAACAAAATATTGGATTGGCAAACAAGAATTACAAAATGTAACCCTGCTGACATTTATCTGTACTTTATTTAACAAAATTTCGACTGATATGTGACTAGTAGTTCCTTGTTTGATTCACTTACAATCTCATGTACACTCGGATGATAAAAATGAGTCCCTCAATGGCAAGTAAGATGAGTAACCACCGTACAATCGTATAAATACGAAAGACCTCGCCCCGTTGACTAAAATGATAGTGCCCTAAACGATGGGTAAGATGAGTAACCACCATACAATCGTATAAATACGAAAGACCCCATCTCGAAGACTATATGAGTGAATGTACCAGATAGGAATCAACAAGTCTCTAGTTGTCATATAAAAGCGATATTCATTCACTAAAGTGAATAACATCTTAATATCTCCAAACAATCCAATGGAAAAAATCCCTACTGATGAATAATACACACTCGCTAGTATGCAATGGACTGACGAAGTAATTCAGATAATCAATTGCAGATCACGAGTTCGAAATACTCGTCACACAAAAAAAAACTATTCCTGAAAAATATCCTTACTGGAAAAATGTCTAAAAGACCTAACATCTGCTTAATAAAGCAAACCAATGGTGAGAATATCGTGTAATGATGCCTGCCATATCATATGGTCACGCCATATTTTAGCAAAATTCGAAGCATATAAAGTCAAAGCCATGTCTTAAATAATCGTATCACTCCTATTAGAAAAATATACATGTGTGCCCAGTATTCATGAAAATAATCGTATCAGAAAGTTATAACTCTTACAGTACCTTCTCATAATCAGCTGTTATTAAATTTCAAAGATCGTCGATTTTCCCTATGTAATGCATTCTCGAAAGATCGGCGTGCATATCATTCCATCCATGCAATGGCGACTGCCTTCGAATCCCAAGTGAATCAGCTGGTGGACCTCCTTCTCGCCAGGAATCGAATCCATCGCTCTGTGGTGCCATCGCGTCTCTGTCTGCGTTTACTCCGACATGATGAACTTCTGGTTATCCATAGCGGATATTGTCCAAATCCTCACGAAAAAGCTCATAGACACAGCGGACCCCCTATTCCTCTTCTACGTTACGCCACTGTTCTATACAATGTTCCGTTTGAGTGTTGAAAGTTCAATTTCCACAGCGGTTAAGTTTTACTTGTAGAAAATAAAATTGTTTTATCAGAGTGTCTAAGTTTATGAAACACCCTGTAGCTGTGTTCATACTCGGTAATTCATAACACTTCATAAGAAATAATTGCATTAATGCACGAGCTAATGTTCCTAAGTGCATTTGCTTACAACATTCCGTTTGCCTAGAAATTGTTAATGTTACTTGGAATGCGTTATGAAATGCATAGTCGTAATGTCATTCAGAAAAACTATGTTCATTCGAAGTTCACAGTTGCAGTATTTCGTAACTATCTGCTTTTATAATTCAAATGCTGAATAAACGTTCTAACTCAATGTAGTAATGAAGTTCAGCTTCTGTCATAATGCTTGCGTATATAATGGGAAATAACCCGCTCGGTTTTACTGCAATGCTATAATCATCTCCGCCTAAAGCTGGCCTCGCCATGTCGCTCTACTATGCCGTTCTGCGTTGAAATGCAGCTTGGAATAAAGTTCTCCAACTACTCGCAATGCTGTTTTAAAAACCCCGGCCTCCTATGCTTGTTTGCGGCGGATGTCCGCCCGGCCCACTGACCTACTTGTCGTTCGCTGCTCGGAGAAGTTGAAACTGTCGCTTTCACTTTCCGTGACAGTTTCTGTTCGCTGCGCGACCTTGTACCATGCGCTAGGCGTGTGCTACTCAGCTCGACTCTCTTGCTTGGCTCACTGAGCTAGACTGACAGTGTCTGCACTGCCTCGACCCTTACCTGCCTGGTGCGGTCACGTGACGTCCTCCCCACCACCGTGGTCCTGCGTCACATATATAATCTCGAACCCCCATCATCTCGGCTATTAAGTTATAAAATAACTTAAGGGTTATCTGACTTCCTTCAAATTATTACCATATATAATGCATGTTATATCTCCTCTTCTGAGATGTTTAAATACCATGTTCCTTATAGATCTTAATAAAGCTTCATATTTCCATCCATAATTCCATCTGCTTGACTGCGGTCAGCGCCTTCTAAATACTAGACCTACTACGTCATCCTGACATTCCTCTTGGCTCGATCTGAGCGCTATCTTTTCTTAACTCTTCCCAAAAACCTCAACTACGGCGTAATGTCTGCTGGCGTAGCCGATAGCCTCAACTAGGTATCGGGTACAACACGTGTTCAACATTCTACGATTGCAATAGCGAACATGTTCTAACTTGTGATAGTGTGGCTGAATGTAGTTTTATTCATACGTCTGCCAGTGAAATTACAGATCGTGCTTTTAAAACATGTAATCAAGCCGATTTTTTGGAAACGGATTTAAGTGGTTTTTTGGAAACGCAATTTAAAAAGTTAACTACGGAAATGGAGGAATCCGAGCAAAAAGGCAGTAATTTGGCTTTGCTGGCAGTTGCAGGGGTGCAATTGAAAATAAATAAGTATAATCCCTTGCGTGGTAGCATATACATTCCATTACCAGCAGCTCTGAAAGCAAAAAATGCCTGCGTTAATACTAAGTAATTTAACAAAAGTTTGGTGCTTTTCAGTCTGTCAACACGAATGTACCCAAAAAGAGCTGGGTTATGTCCTAATCCTGAAATAAATCACATGAGATTAATAAATACATTAGGATGACCAGTTTCGATCGTTAAGCGATCATCATCAGATCCATTACACTTAGGCTATAACATCTATGTTTGAGAATACAGGTGAAAAATATTTATAATATGTACAGTTATTTAGTTGCAGTATTGGTAATGCAACTGTCGGTGTGCTAAATGTAGTATATCTAATGTTAGGTGAAATGCTAAAATGGTGATAAAAATCCGGAGTTTGTCTGTTTGGGGTGATAATGTGGTTATACAAAATCATCTATGGTCATACTGTAATAATACAGGCTGATACTTATCCGGTTGTCTTCCTGACTGGAACTTCGAGTAGTTTCGTGTTCAATCTGGCACCAGTTTTGGTCGACCAACCCGGGTGTTAACTGGACGAAACTGGTTTTTCCTTTCTTCCCCCTTTGTTCCTGTGTGCTTCCTGAGGTCAGTGCTATGTTTATTTGTGTGACGTTGCCAAATCTAGATAAGAATGTATGTTATTGAATACAGGATGATCTACAACTATTTAAGACCGTGGAGCTGTCTTCGCCACGCGTGGACTAAAAAGCCATTCAACTAAGCGCTGCCCGGTCTAAGTACTTTAAGGACGAGAAGTGTTTAATGTATTCCATTTTAGCAAAACTGGTCAATAAGAATGCTCAACGCGTTATTAAATACAAGAACCTGGAAAACAAGTATGACTTTTCAGTGATATCGTTCTCTACATCGCTAGCTGACATTACCAAATTTGAAATAGCAAACTATATATCCATCGATGTATTTGGACTGGAAAAAGACAACAAACTATTTACTCTAATGGATCGAGAGCTACAAGACCACCGCAACCTTCTTTTGCTAGGTTCCTCATCTGGTCAGAACCACTATGTCTTTATCAAATATTTTGATAAACTAGTAGGACATCAAATCACCTACCATGAACATAAGATATATACATGTAAACGGTCTTTTACTCACTTTGATAATCCTGCATGGCATTGCTAGGGTTGAAATGCCTATTAAATACCCTATTCTCATGTTCTTAAATGTGGAAAAAATGCTTTGAATACCTTACGTAATCTATGCAGATTTCGAAAGTATACTCTTACCATATGAAACATGTGTAGCTAATCCTGAGGCAAGTTATACAGTTCCATACCAGAGTCATGTCCCTCTGAGCTTTGGTGTAGCCTATATGTGAAATCCTCACCAGCTGTGGAACACATAACGACACACCTTGTTTTTTTTAATATCACCCGATTTCAATATTTCTAGGTTTTCTGTTACATGCCACTTCTGGGAGAAGCTGAATTTAAAGGTAAACACATTAAGTTCAAGTTCAGTATCAATGCTATTTCTCATAGGGTGAGTATTTTTGGCAATATTTGTGAAACTGGGAGACCAAAACCAACAACTTTTGCTGTTTGAAATGTCATCCAACCTTTAAATAACTGTATCTTGGGAAATACTAAACGTTCCGAGCTCACTTAACACTCACATTGTAGACAATGTAATCTGATTGTAAGCAGGGTTTCTTGATATTTTCTCTTAGACGCATAGTTTAGACGACATTGAGCAATAACCGAAAAAACGTGCAAATATCTGGCTCACTTTTGGCTATTACACAGCTAGCACAGGACTTTCGAAGTGGCAAATATGTTTTTTTTTTGTATTTGCAGAGGTCTTCTCGTGACTCTTATTATTATTATTATTGCAAGCAGGCGCAGTCCAGCTGCACCAGTTAATGTTTATGATAAAATATGGCAGACCTTTGACGACAGTGTGATCTACCCCTTCGATAATTCATAGATATATTGCACGAGTGATCACTAATTAGTAACTTCCCGTCTCTTCCCCCACTCGTCAGCCACCACATACCACACTGTTTACATACCTATCGTCACGAAGACAGCTGGGCGAAGTGACTCTCATTTTGACCATACCACAGGTGTCAATTACTACAAAGTTACATATATGACCTAGCAATTTGGACATGGTAACAACTACAGTATTTGGAAGAACACGATATGTCGTCGACAGTTTCACAAATATGGACGTCTATGAGATTGTGTTCGATAAACTGTCTGCCGCCAGGCGTAGTTCACGGCTGCGTTAATACAAAGCGTAAGCTTTATCATTTTACTCAATTTTTATTGCATAATTGTATGGATGAGAAAAATAAAATTAAAAACAAATGAACGATTTCATAGTATAGCCCAATCTATTAGATGTAACATACTTGTTACCAGTAATCAAGTTTTGGAGATTCCTTTTAGGGGCCAGGGAGATCTTGACTTATTTAATTTCTGGGCGGAGACTTCCCTCTTTCATTTCCAAAATCAATTCACGGTGGCTTGTCTAAATGAAACGGAACATTGTCACCTGTGACTCTTTGGGATTCCTAGATACTTCTGGCTAACTGAAAGTTGGCCTGTTGCTTGTCTCCCCGGCGCCAGTCTGTTAAACGAGCCTGGCCTCACCCTCCTAGCTAACTGCATAGAAAAGCTCGAATTCCTTGCCTTGCCATTATGCGTATCAAATATTGTGTTATTAGTTTCTGTAGCCACTGGTTGAAATCATGTATGTGCTTCTCGATTTATGCAGCGATGTGGCCTTGTACTCATCACTGCGCAAGAGCACACTAAATGTGTGCCAATGTTGGGTGGAATCCATTTGTTAGTATGAAAGTAACATACAATTTAACATTGAACCTACCAGGACGCATGGAATCATGCTAGCTTCACTGTCGTATATGAGCTCCTGAAAATTATTCTGAAATATTACAATCAATATGTGTGCCGATTTTGGAACAGTTTCCATGCATAGCTTATGAGATATCTAACTTGCAGTTGACATTTCAATTGTTTTTTTAACAGTTCGTAGAGTTTATATGATGTTCGAATATGGCCTTGAGATGTCCAGGTATAGATCTTCAGTTATATAAAATTTCATTTTGATAGCTGTACGCAATTAGGAATTGATAGGGGGACACTCAAACACAGATATACGGACAGACGGCTAGAAGGGCAGACTGATGCATATACGAGGAGACATAGGCCTACTTTTGCTCGAATTATTCTCACCAGATTTTTCCGTCATTTTTGCTATATATAAAAAGTAGACCAAAAGTGCGTTGTTATGTCAGTTAGGAGCTCGGAACATCGTCATCAAGTTCCATCGGAGTAGAATCGGTATATGGTCCTATATTACTATCGTATCTTTACTATTTGTTTGAGATTGGGGGTAGAATTGGAGAGGAGATGGTCAAGGCCTTATGAAAGGTAGTCTTTCGGTATTCGCATGGAGGTAAAGCATGAATCCAAGAAAATCCACTTCTAGAATAGTTGAGAATTAAATCCGAACCCAGTACCTTCATGAGGTTCAGAGCACCTCATTACATCATGCCTAATCAATACGGTACCATAAATTTATATCAAAGATAGATGAAGGTGATCGTATGAAAAGCATTCGTTTGTTCTGCAGTCCCGAAATAATTAATTAACATGTGTGAATATAAAACCTCACAATAACAGAATGTTATTAAGGATGTGTCAGTCAATCATCTACTTTGCTATGCCAGAATCGGGAGAGGAGGTGAGTAGTTTGGTTTCTGCCTGGTCGAGTACACTGGCTGTTAATCATCGCCACGGGTTAACAATTAGATGTGACCTGGCTGTACATTCTCGATCCGGTGCCAGCGGCTAAATAATTCAAAGCCGCTCTTTGAACGAAATTGTGTGATCAAGCCATGCACACTTGCAGCCAATGGAAGTGTCATAAACCACTTACAGGATAGAAAATTGATTCTTAATTCAACAGCCACTGCACTGAATGACATTAGCTGTCTCATTCCACCAGTTTCAGAATATCTCTCCATTAGACACATGAGCTAGTTCGTGTTACTGTACGGTTTTGTGGAATATTGTGTGCATCAATTCACTTGTACTTTCCTGTGATAGTTTCACTCTGTTTTGTGCTATTTAATTTTCGATCAGTTCAAATATGCTCGCAGAGCAGCTGAATGTGCGTGTATACTCTAACGGTCCCAGCTTTTTCATCGTATCCTCAGATCACTAGTTTAGCACTGTCCTTTTCTCGAATATTGCTTCAGTTTCAATCCTCGTGAGGTCATGCCTGGATGGGATGTTGTCCTTGTGAGGTCATGCCTGGATGGGATGTTGTCCTTGTGAGGTCATGCCTGGATGGGATGTTATACTTGTGAGGTCATGCCTGGATGGGATGTTGTCCTTGTGAGGTCATGCCTGGATGGGATGTTGTTCTTGTGAGGTCATGCCTGGATGGGATGTTATCCTTGTGAGGTCATGCCTGGATGGGATGTTATCCTTGTGAGGTCATGCCTGGATGGGATGTTGTCCTTGTGAGGTCATGCCTGGATGGGATGTTATCCTTGTGAGGTCATGCCTGGATGGGATGTTATCCTTGTGAGGTCATGCCTGGATGGGATGTTATCCTTGTGAGGTCATGCCTGGATGGGATGTTGTCCTTGTGAGGTCATGCCTGGATGGGATGTTATCCTTGTGAGGTCATGCCTGGATGGGATGTTGTCCTTGTGACGTCATGCCTGGATGGGATGTTGTCCTTGTGAGGTCATGCCTGGATGGGATGTTATCCTTGTGAGGTCATGCCTGGATGGGATGTTGTCCTTGTGAGGTCATGCCTGGATGGGATGTTATCCTTGTGAGGTCATGCCTGGATGGGATGTTATCCTTGTGAGGTCATGCCTGGATGGGATGTTATCCTTGTGAGGTCATGCCTGGATGGGATGTTGTCCTTGTGAGGTCATGCCTGGATGGGATGTTATCCTTGTGAGGTCATGCCTGGATGGGATGTTATCCTTGTGAGGTCATGCCTGGATGGGATGTTGTCCTTGTGAGGTAATGCCTGGATGGGATGTTGTTCTTGTGAGGTCATGCCTGGATGGCATGTTGTCCTTGTGAGGTCATGCTTGGATGGGATGTTATCCTTGTGAGGTCATGCCTGGATGGGATGTTGTCCTTGTGAGGTCATGCCTGGATGGGATGTTGTCCTTGTGAGGTCATGCCTGGATGGGATGTTATCCTCGTGAGGTCATGCCTGGATGGGATGTTATCCTTGTGAGGTCATGCCTGGATGGGATGTTATCCTTGTGAGGTCATGCCTGGATGGGATGTTATCCTTGTGAGGTCATGCCTGGATGGGATGTTATCCTTGTGAGGTCATGCCTGGATGGGATGTTGTCCTTGTGAGGTCATGCCTGGATGGGATGTTGTCCTCGTGAGGTCATGCCTGGATGGGATGTTGTCCTCGTGAGGTCATGCCTGGATGGGATGTTATCCTCGTAAGGTCATGTCTGGATGGAATGTTATCCTCGTGAGGTCATGCCTGGATGGGATGTTATCCTTGTGAGGTCATGCCTGGATGGGATGTTGTCCTTGTGAGGTCATGCCTGGATGGGATGTTATCCTTGTAAGCTCATGCCTGGATGGGATGTTATCCTTGTGAGGTCATGCCTGGATGGGATGTTATCCTTGTGAGGTCATGCCTGGATGGGATGTTATCCTTGTGAGGTCATGCCTGGATGGGATGTTGTCCTCGTTGCATTCAATTAAATGCAGGCCCAAAGTCTTACTCTGAATTGAAACTCTTCAATTAGATCATCGGGATATATGCATGGATCTTCATTACTATACATTATACTTTGGGACAGATGATCTCTCTGTTCCGCC
This sequence comes from Meconema thalassinum, assembly GCA_946902985.2. NCBI lineage: Eukaryota > Metazoa > Arthropoda > Insecta > Orthoptera > Tettigoniidae > Meconema > Meconema thalassinum. Next base: position 180,330,732 of record OX336389.2, read on the forward strand.
CCCTTTAGGAACAATAACTAAAATACTTTCCCAGTTCACCTATCCTACATCACTTCACAAAAATTAAAAACAGAGAGTGCTGGCTGGGCTGACAGCATTTAACTTTGAATATGTTCTACTCACTCTGAACATATCGCACATCTGGAAGAAGACTGCCATTAGTCAAAAATATCCAATTCTGAGATATAGCCTACTTCTTATTGGATAGTGCATTGCACGCTCCACATGGTGAAAATTGCCACAACTCTACCGTCTTCTTAACTCCCTATATGGCAGCAAAATGCAATTTAGAAACTTGTGCCAACAGTGAATTACTGCTTCCAAACTGTCATAATATCGATATACTTGTGTATGCTTTCACGGCCGGTTGAGTATTCTGTATAGTGACTTTTCTGGTTATTAGGCCGTGTATAACGTTTATTGATATCTTCTGACGTGTCACTAATGAGTGTGGTTAGTATTTTCAAATCAGAAAAAAATATTTGAAAATGCCAACCGCACTTGTTGGTGAAACGTCAGAAGTTATCAGGAAACGCTATTCACGACGTAATAACCCGAAAAGCCGTGCTGAAGAATCTCATATAATTGTATTGCCGTAACATATTACGACACTACACAATTGTCAACACCAGAAATCACAAGCGCCATTGAGAAAAGTTTGTTACGCATATTTAATTTATATTTCATGGCAAGGCTTGCATAGCTTTAAAGGCAATTATCTTGTAAGTGTGTTTTCTGACTTGGCTGTCTTCTCCTATTGGGTGCGATATGACATCACATACACGTCTACTCAGGGCTTATGATTTCCTGACAATTTATTCGATCAGTGCATATTCATCATTCTCAATCTGAATATTGATTGGCAGTGATTCATCTCCTCCACTCCACTCTGTTCTCAGTTTAGCATCTTTATTTCTTGATATGAGCTAGGTCCATTGTCTTTGCTAATCTGTTTAAGGTTCTGTGATCTGTATCATTCCTTCCATTACATTAACTATGAAACCATTCTGCCTATACGGTCCTAAAATCAGATCTCTTATTTGTATTATTGTTTTCTATATACCTCTTACACCACGTCTTTTAGGACTCTCTTGCATTGACAAACTTAATTAAGACACTCGTATGGAAAGTATAAAACTCGCTTCGCTCGTTTTATAAACATACTCGTGTCTTAATTTTTGCCATTATAGACTCGTTGCATAATGTACTATTATGTCGGAAGCGTCTGTCGCCCAAACTACCAGGTAATCATCCAAATAGTTTCAATATGGAGGCCATGTGAATCATGCACGTTTTACAGGCTAAACTGTAACTTATTATTCAACAAGGCCAGGTTACACCAGTTCTGTTTATCGTAGAAAGGGTGGTATCAGATAATATAACTTCATATTAGAATATTATAATGTAGCAATAACTACAGAAGAATGGTCAGGCCGAGCGGCCGTTCCGTGCCGTGCCGTGCCATGCATCGAGCACCTAAAGCTCACTCGTCAAAAAGGCGGTTACTGATTTTTACCTGTTTCATATTTCAGTAGCTTCAAATTCTTCTTTGGAATATACTGAATTAAATATTATAAACTTAGTATGAAATGTTTTATGATAAAATCTAATACGCCGGAGAACTCGTTCATTCCAAGATATTATATGCTAGGCAGTTTTAATAAGGCTATTGATCACATTCTTCTAAAAACGGCCAGATTTAGCCAACGGGATGCGTTTCTGACTCTCACCCGTAGGACTGGGGTTCAAATCCAAGTATTGGTGATTTTTGATTTACTTGATGTTTTATATTTATTGTTACCGTATATAATTACTCAGACGTTATAATAATGCGCATATATAGTGTATGTCTTGCAATATTAAACATTATAGCCTATATACGTATAGCGTTGCATATTTCAACACGCTACCACAGCGATTTCCATTCATTGTCCTTGCTACGTGGTAGATTCTACTACAGCTAACATAATATATTCTGTCAAGTAATCGAAAGAGTACTCTTTATGTTACTAATAGGTATTGTATATTTTGGCCAAGGGACGGGTGTAGGTATCCTTAGCCAATGACCTGGCCTCTTTGTTTGGTGTGTAATTCATATTTATTTCCCATTATAAAATACGCACCGTTTCCAAATTTTATGGGTAATTATGAAACAACAAATAAAATAAAATAAAACACAAATACAAAAATAACAAGTTTTACATAATCCTAGCTCGGCTGCACGGGTGAGAGCTAATCATCTAGAACACTCGACCAAAGTACCACATTGAGTTAAGAGGTCAATAATAGGTCCAGGAAGTACCATAATGATTGGTAATAAGGAAAATCCTTAGCATAGTATAACAAACTGTATAGGTCTAACGTTGGGTCAAATGGCCTCACTGTTCCGCCCCTTAAAACAACAATTAATCAATCAACGAATAATACTCCACGTTGTATTTCAGCAAGCTACTACCACCAACATTCAATTATACTCCTTGATAAGGACAATGAGTTCCAACTATACTCATACATTTAGGAGAAAGTAGGCTATATGTTCTTTATTGAAAATCTTGTTTAAACCATGAGGATTTCAAGTCAAGTTGTTTTTCTCAACTAAAATCCGGTATCAACTTAGATCATTAGATGTGTACATTTACATTAATATCGGTGATATGGGTACAGTATGCGATGTCTCATTACATATCCATTATGACGGAGAAGTATGTATTAGTTGAAGATTCTAAGTTGGTCAACACGAGTGTGTCCAATTAGATTGGGCGGTGTGGTACAATTCATTTCATAGTTCCACGAAATAAATTATATGAATTATATTTACACGCTTGTGTAGGGGGCACATACAGCTCAAGGAGCCACAACAATAACGAGTTTAATATTATGACTGTGCCTGCCACAAATCTTGTACAACAATGATATACATTTCCAAGGAAACACACACATCTTGCTATTAGAAGCAAAGTTAAAAATTTTCAAAATTCAAATGATAATTATTTTTATCAATTTTTTGAAAATTGGTTCTTGTTTTGTGCTGACCTTCACCGTTTCCCTGATATCTCCCGTGTTTATAGGGATTTTTGGAGTTTTCTTTTTTTAATGTGGGTGTTAAACCTTCTGCTACAAAATGAATCTCGCATATTTTCTTATTATTAATTAATGAATTAATTAATTAATTAAGCGTCATTATTTCCATTTTTATTCTGAGCAAACTAAAAAAAAAGGTTAAAGTTTCATAGAAAGACTAATTAAAATCACAACGGTTTTGAGTGAGATTCATTTTGTAGCAGATGGTTTAACACCCACATTAAAAAAAGGAAAACTCAAAAAATCCCTATAAACACGGGAGATATCAGGGAAACGGCGAAGGTCAGCACAAAACAAGAACCAATTTTGATAAAATTGATAAAAATAATTAACATTTGAATTTTGAAAATTTTAAACTTTGTTTCTAATAGCAAGATGTGTGTGTTTCCTTGGATATGTATATCATTGTTGTACAAGATTTGTGGCAGGCACAGTCATAATATTAAAATCGTTATTGTTGTGGCTCCTTGAGCTGTATGTGCCCCCTTATGTGTATAAATAATTCACGTAATGTATTTCAGGCATTAGGGGTACACTCATGTTGACCGACTAGAACGATTCTACAAATTGATGACGTAAGAAAAACAGAGAAACGGCTTCTAATATTTCAGGAGAAGGAAATTCCATCAAACCAAACAAGTTATGATCCTCGAAAGTTTCAATTCGACTTGAACTTGATTTCATCGTGTATCTATAACAATACTTGTTGGTTGCATAATTTGTCACCACACTAGGACACTAACGTACAAACAAGGTTTTAGGGAGCCTACTTTCCAACTCGTCAAAGGCTATATTTGGTCATCGATTCAGTGTACTTGTATGATTCATGAATTTTTCTGATAACACATGTTCTGATGGTTCATAAGTATTGCATTTAATAGCAATTGTTTGTTTGAGAGATCGGGATACGCAACCCAGGCCTTGAAATAAAATGCCATTTAAGTGTTTGTTTGAAGTCAGTGTGCAATAATCTTAGCATATACAGTACTTCACTTAATATGGCCACTTACAGTGTCGTAACTGAATTCTCGGATCTCCAAGTATGCTGTAACCCCGTCTTTAATGTTGAGTGTGATTTAGTGCACTCAGCTACGGAGGTGCGTATATATTATTACTCTGGATATATGACAGTATGGCGCGACTAGGAATGTCGATATCCCTTCTTTGAAGTATATTCATGAATAGCGCCATATATTTGAAGTCAAATTGGCTGTGGTCATTTTAGATACTCCAAGTGGGCCACTAAAAGCATAACACTGATACAATTTTATGGTTACCTTTCACTACTTCCTGAGGGGCTGTAACGCGGAGCTGTCCACTTAATGTCACTCTTAACATTCACAATCTCGCTGTTGTTAAAACGTTAGCGACGATAAAATTGTAGCAGCACGATATTAATATTTGCTGTACGCTGATGAAAAACAGTGGACAAGCTCAAACGGGACAAGGCGAGAATGGACGAAGACAAAGAGCCTTGTTCGCCACTTTTCAGTGAGTGGGTGCTTTCATAAAAACGGTGCTTGGTTTCGAGAGCGCTGTCTTACACCTCACCAGCGAGTATAATTCTAATTTTCGTCGTTCGTAACGCAAATGAATTCACAGCATTATATGGTAACTCTAGGCTGCGTTCACCCATACTCGCTACTCCTCATCCAGGCGTTCGGTGTTTCTATAACAATACAATTGTATGGCGGGTCGTTCTTTACACCTTGGGCAGGGCCGGATTTACCCAAAGTTACGCTATAGGCCCCTATCCATTGAGCGCCCCTCCTCACTTAAGCCCCCCCCCCGATTTTTATGATAAGGCATAGCCATTCGCATGAGGTAAGGTTCGGAAAAAATGAATAAACAGATATATGGCTGACAGCATAAGTTAATGCTTGAATTTTTACGCAGGGATACATAGTCAATTCAATAATAAAAACAGCTTTGAGTAAAACTACATGAAACAGTTTAACTTTTATGCAACCCAAACACTTTATGAATACCCTTTCCAAAAATAATGTCTAGCCTTAATTCATACAACAACAAGAAGTTCCGTGACGAACTAAAGAGCCTACTTTTCTTAAAATTTAAGATTCATGCCAATGATTAATCTATATGGATCTATCTAGAATAATGACGAAATTAAGTTGGTAATATCGACATTTCTAATTAGTTCGAAATACTGTATACCTGGCACCATGTAGCCTAATAGAGAACTACAGTTGGCAGCCCTGGGGACTGAATATATTCTTAGTTCAATCTCTTAAGGTACAGAATACAAAATTTGGTTGAAGTTCAATGGATAGCTTGGACGTTACATGCAGTTAAATATTGGATTTAACAGCGCGCGTTAAATAATGTTGGCAACAATGACTTACATGTATTGGTCAGAAATAATCTGAAATAATGTGATCTATTGTTGTGTCAATTTTGAATGAAATCCATTAGTTAGTATAGAAGTTACATGCATTTTAAAATTGGACCTATCAGCAGGCTTAGAATCATGTTGGCAGCACTGGTGTAGGCCTATAATAGTTACTCCAAATTAATCTAGAATGCGTGGTACTATACGTGTGCAAAGTTTAGAGCTATTGGCTTGCATACTTTCTGATATACCGTATTGATAATAGGGTAACAAAAATAGAGCCAGCATATTTTAACAGTTGGCAACCCTGGTTACTCTTGAGAATCGGCATAGTCATATATGTTATGGTACACATAGCACACACGAAATTTGGTTGAAATCCAAATGATAGTATAGAAGTTACATGTATTTAAAGTTGGACCTCTCAGCAGGCTTAGAATCATGTTGGTAGCACTGACGTATATAAGTTACTCCAAATTAATATAGAATGTCAGGTACTATACGTGTGCATAGTTTAAAGCCGTCGGCTTGCATACTTTCTGATATATGGGTATTTGGATAAAACAAATTGAGAGCATTTATTAACAGTTGGCAGCCCTGGTGGCTCTTAAGAATACGCTCAGTCATATCTGTTTATATACACATAGCATATACGAAATTTGGTTGAATTACAATCGATAGTGTAGAAGTTATATGCATTTAAAAATTGGACCTATCAGCAGGCTTATAATCATTTCGGCAACACTGCCATGTATGGCCTCCTGGAAATTAAACTGCAATATTATTATCTATACGTGTGCCAGTTTTGAAATAGCTCCCATTTATACCTTCCAAGATATTCAACATGGAGCTCAAATTTCAATTGCGATTTTTCAGCAGTTGGTAGCATTGACATTATTTTCAAATATGGCCGTGAGATATTCAGATATAGATCTTTACTCCTACCAAATTTTGTTTCGATTTCTCCAGCCGTTTAGGAGTTGATAGGGGGGGGGGACACACACACAGCTAGACAGACAGACAGACAGACAGAAGGACAGACAGACAGATAGAAGGACAGACAGACAGACACACATTTGCCCGATCTCATAAGTCTACTTTTTCCTCATTTTTGCAAAATGTGAAAAGTAGGCTAAAAATGAAGAGTGGCTTCAAAAATAAAAACATAATTTACTGCTGTAACTGAATCAACTGTGGTAGCACGAAATATAATTTTAACAAGAAGTTCCGTGACGAACTAAACAGCCTACTTTTCTTAAAATTTAAGATTCATGCCAATGATTAATCTATATGGATCTATCTATAATAATGACGAAATTAAGTTGGTAATATCGAAATTTCTAATTAGTTCGAAATACTGAATATCTAGCAATTTGTAGCCTAATAGAGAACTACAGTTGGCAGCCCTGGTGACTGAATATATTCTTAGGTCCATCTCTTAAGGTACAGAATACAAAATTTGGTTGAAATCAAATGGATAGCACGGACGTTACATGCAGTTAAACATTGGATTTAACAGCGCGCGTAAAATCATGTTGGCAACAATGACATACATGTATTGGTCAGAAATAATCTGAAATAATGTGATCTATTGTTGTGTCAATTTTGAATGAAATCCATTAATTAGTACAGAAGTTACATGCATTTTAAAATTGGACCTATCAGCAGGCTTAGAAGCATGTGGGCAGCACTGGCGTAGGCCTATATTAGTTACTCCAAATTAATCTAGAATGCCAGGTACTATACGTGTGCAAAGTTTAGAGCTATTGGCTTGCATACTTTCTGATATATTGATATTAGGGTAACAAAAATAGAGACAGTATTTATTAACAGTTGGCAGACCTGGTTACTCTTAATAATCGGCATAGTCATATATGTTATGGTACACATAGTACACACGGAATTTGGTTGAAATCCAAATGATAGTATAGAAGTTACGTGTATTTAAAGTTGGACCTCTCAGCAGGCTTAGAATCATGTTGGTAGCACTGACGTATATAAGTTACACCAAATTAATATAGAATGTCAGGTACTATACGTGTGCATATTTTAAAGCTGTCGGCTTGCATGCTTTCTGATATATGGGTATTTGGATGAAAACAAATTGAGAGCATTTATTAACAGTTGGCAGCCCTGGTGGCTCTTAAGAATACGCTCAGTCATATCTGTATATGTACACATAGCACATACGAAATTTGGTTGAAATCCAATTGATAGTGTAGAAGTTATATGCATTTAAAATTTGGATCTATCAGCAGGCTTATAATCATTTTGGCAACACTGCCATGTATGGCCTCCTGGAAATTAAACTGCAATATTATTATCTATACGTGAGCCAATTTTGAAACAGCTCCCATTCATACCTTCCAAGATATCCAACATGGAGCTCAAATTTCAATTGCGATTTATCAGCAGTTGGTAGCACTGACTTCATTTTCAAATATGGCCGTGAGATATTCAGGTATAGATCTTTACTCCTACCAATTTTTGTTTCGATTGCTCCAGCCGTTTAGGAGTTGATAGGGGGGGACACACACAGCCAGCCAGACAGACAGAAGGACAGACAGACAGAAGGATAGACAGACACACATTTGCCCGATCTCATAAGTCTACTTTTTCCTCATTTTTGCAAAATGTGAAAAGTAGGCTAAAAATAGTAGAACACACACTAATTTTAAAACGCATGAAGAGCAGTGGTACAAACGACATTTTAAATTGAACATAGTGCCTCTAAAATACAAATAAAGCCAACTGCATATCTTCCTGCAATATCTTTTAGAGAAATTAAAGTGCACATTAAAAACACGAATGAAGACATAACGGGGCCTGCCTCAAGCACAACGAGAACTTCTTCAAATGTTTCCTTCTTGCCTTCTTTTCGGCAAATTCATTAATTATGGCACCGCAGTTCAAGTTTATCGTCATATCTTTTTCAATCGCTAGGAGTGCAATAGAGTTTAACCTTTCTTCTTTAGTGACTGACCGCAAATAGTTCTTGACACGATTCAGTACCGAAAATGATCTTTCTCCAGAACAATTGGTCACTGGAATGGTGAGAAGTATCCGTAAAGCAATGTTTACGTTCGGGTACATTTCGTGTAAATCTTTTCCATGAAGGAAAGTGCTGAGCTCTGAGGCTGACTTACCTTTAAAATCTGCAATTTTTAAATGTTCCTTTAAATGCAAGCGCTCGTCAGCCAGTGCACTTTCTAAGTCATCCACATACTTTTCTGAGAGATCGTCAGCGAATTATTTCATCATTGGTCTAACAGGTTTTCTAGAAAATAAAATCTCTTATGGAGGACTTTGTAAGCCTCACTTCGCCTCTTAAGCTCAGCAATTAGTACACCCAAAATTACATAAAATACACTGACGTGAACATTTTCTGAGCCCTCTGACGGTACATATTCTCTTGGCTTTGTCTCATCATTCCTAGTCTTTCGTTCCGGTCTTCTCTTTAGGTCGTAGGAATATTGAGCAATACCGCTTAATTCTTTGGCTTCTTTCTCATAGACATCGAAATCATCTCTTAAACTTTGCACAAATTCCGCTAAGGAAGCGTAACATTCTACCACAGTTCTCAAATTAGTGCTAACTTTTTGGAGCTTCTGGCTGACAGTATTAAATCTTTTTAGAATGGTACTCCAAAAAATAACTAGGAAAGCAGTTTATAATTGTAGGATTTTGCTTAAGATGCCTTTGGCTTCACTTCGAGTGTTTGCCTTTTGATTTCTGTCTTCGTGAATACTCTCAAGAGCTGCCACGACGCTACACCATCCTTCCCTCAGAACTTGACAAGCGTCTTATCGTGCCGACCACCAAGTCGACGGGCTTTTTATTACGCACGTAATAAAGTTCTTTAAAATTTTCCATCGGTAGGTCGAAGCAGTAAAAAAGTTGTACAGTTCTTGAGCTGTTAAAACATACATTACAGATTCTGAACAAGATTCAGCGGCACGAGGTCCAACCAAATTTAGTGAATGGGGTGAGCATGATGCATAGAGAGCTAAGGGATTCAAGGCCGCTATTCGAGCTTGCAACCCGGAATATTCGCCGGACATATTACTTGCGTTATCGTAAGATTGGCCTCGAATATCCTTCCACTTTCAAATCCAGATCTTCCAACTTAGTCTTTACTGCATCAAAAAGCTGCTCAGACTTGTGCCCGACGCTCTCCATAAAACCTAGAAACCTTTCTTTTGGTTCACCATTGGCCGTAACATTTTGTTTGTCCGCTGGGGCAAATTTAATTTTTTGTTGCTTTCTCCCCCTAAGGTGTCATAGGAATTAAATGTAGGCCTAGAATTGTAATTCTCTTTTTCATCAATTTTGGCTTGTTGGAGCTGAAAAGGAAAATCCCGTAATAATTAGAGCACTTCAAACATAGTAAATTTAAAAAGAACAACTTTTAATATACTCTGCAGGCACTGTACGGTTTCGAGGCCAGTCTGAGTTTTTACGTATGTCACTTTGTGCAACAGTGTATCAAGGAGTCGCCTATTGGGAAAGGCCTACTTTGCGTACAATAATTCGTATATGGTAGCTTACCTCAAGTTTCTGAACTCCATCGCAGTCAATGCCGTGAACCGCAGAGCAAGAATTGTTATTGTTATCCGAATTTGTCGTTGGAGGTGTAGGATTCACAAGTCCACTAAACATCTCATTTATTTTCCGACATTTTGATAGGGTCACCTTTGCTTTCTTATCCTCTTCCGCTTTGCGGACACGGTTTTGGTAACCAGACAACTTTTTGCTGCCCATAGTTTAAAACATTTACTTGCAGATCACAACAAAACAACACAACGCAAGCTCGAACTCGCACACAGCACTGGCAAGGGGGGGGGGGGGGACGCGGGGCACTTCGATGCTACTACAATGCAAGCAAACCCAGCTACCGCAACAACAGCACAGCTTCGCCTCCCCGCCCCTCTCACACTTGTCGGGACGAAAGGGCGTAAAGCGGCATAACGAAGAGCGAAGTGGAAGGGCATGCGACAAAGACACGATATTATTTCTAAATGTCTCTGCTAATTTCTCAATATTTATTTTAGCACATTTAAAGCGGTAGCAAGGAGGGCGCCTGACGTCGGTGTCCTTCGGGGCGCCTCCAGTAAAGATCATTGCCGGTTGCCTAACCGAAGGAGCGCCTTTCGGCGCCCCTTGGACTGCGGCGCCCCTAGGCACGTGCCTATTTTGCCTTACGGTAAATCCGGCCCTGACCTTGGGTGTAAACATAAAAATGCCACAATGATTCGATACGGTTGTTGGAATTTTTGAGTGTGAGCAAATCTGCAAGAAGATATATAAAAACAAATTCAGGGATGACTCAAATGTGCTTCAAATAGTGTGAATAGGTAGTTGAACGAGGTGATCCATATGAAAGCACATGACCTACTTCCTTTGATGATTGTAGGACTACCCATAATTTGTTACAGCTCCTGATCGGAGTGGTGAAGTTGAGTATTAGAGGTAAGTACTATGAAATTTATGGTTTATAACAATTAATGAGGATTGATTTTCTCAATATTGAATCGAGATTGCTTGAATGAAAGAAGGTGTGGCAAGTATGATTCTGAATCTCATGATTCGAGTCGAAATTAAAATTGATGATAAGGAAATAGATTGAATTCATCAAGAATTCTTATTAAATAAAATAATAATAATGTGGTTAGTATTTATTAATCTCATGTAATTTATTTCAGGATTAGGACATAACCCAGTTCTTCGTGTTAACCGACTGAAAAGCACTAAACTCTTGTTTACTAAGGCAACACTGAAAAATGGCTTCAAACCCCACAATGTGATTGGTGTAAATATAAGACAGTTCACATCTTACGAGAATTGTTAAAGAGAAATTAGTATTTATTCCAGAGTGTACAATTAACCAGGAGAAATAATGATAAGAAATGTTTGACATATGGTGATAGATGATAAGACTTTATTGATTAAGTTTTTGTAACAGATAGGTTGGTCTGTCGTCAAAGACATGACATATGAGGTAACTTGTATTATAACTGCAAATACCGTGATAAAATGAATATAATACACACATCCAAAAAAGTGTTGCATCAACTCGGTTCCAGGATTGCCTGACTACTGACGCTGAATGTCGATATATCATCACGAACACAGTCCCTTTGACTGTTCCTAGATGTCACGAAACCTGCTAAAAGCTATACAAAAACATGCATGAGCAGGGCCTATTAGACGGAGGGTGTACGACAGCCGATCAGGTCCAGTCATTCCACCAGGAAGGAGGAATACTGCACGCGTTGTCTGTTGTTCTGCCATGCCTAGTAGGTCAATACCGCCGTTTGAACGTATTCGAATTGTTACGTTGTGTCAGGAAGGGCTCTCATCAAGGGAAATTTCCAGACGTCTCCGAGTGAAACAAAGCGATGTTTTTCGGACATGGAGGAGGTACAACGATACAGGAACTGTCGACGACATGCCTCGCCCAGGCTGCCCAAGAGCATGATGGCAGTGAATGACCGATACGAATTTTAGCTCGGAGGAATCCTGAAAGCAACGCCCCCATGATGAATAATGTGTTTCGTGCCACCACAGAACGTCGTGTTTCGACTCAAACTGTACGGAATAGGCTGTATGGTGCTCACCTTCACTTCCGATGTCCATGGTGAGGTCTACCTTTCCATCCCTGACACCATGCATCGCGGTACAGATGGGCTCAACAACGTGCTGAATGGACCCGTCAGAATTGGCATCACGTTCTCTTCACAGATGATTGTCGCATATGCCTTCAACCAGACAATCATCGGAGACGTATTTGGAGGCAGTTTGGTGAGGCTGAACGTCTTAGACACTGTCCAGCGAGTGCAGCAGGGTGGTGGCTCCCTGATGTTTTGTGGTGGCATCGTCACTGGTGGTCATCGAAGGCGCCGAAATGGCTCTACGATACATGAATGACATCCTCCGACACATACTGCAACCATATCGACAGAATTTCGGTGAGGCATTCGTCTTCATGGAGGACAATTGACGCCCACATCGTGCACATCTTGTGACTGCGTTCTTTTATGATAACGCCATCACTCGCCTAGAGTGGCCTGCGTGTTCTCCAGACTTGAACCCCATCGAACATGCCTGTGATATATGAAAAAGTGCTGTTTTAGGACTAGATGACTCACCAACCAATCTGAGAAATCAGCGCCGAATCAACATTGAGGAGTATCACAATCTGGACCATCAGTGCCTTGATGAACTCGTGGATAGTATGCCACAACGGATTCAGGCATGCATCAATGCAAGAGGACGTGCTAGTCGGTATTAGCGGTACTTTTGTGTGCTGCAATCTGGACCACAACTTCCAAAAGGCTCGCTGTATGATTGTACGACTTGCAATGTGTGTCTTTCATGAGCAATAAAGGGAGATGAAACGTTGTTTGTGTATATCTGGAAGCCATTTGTACATTAAAAAGGAAACAATTTGGTGTATTACAAATTTAATTTTTTATGATGTGTTCATAAAGAACATATAGGTCACCAGAAGACACAGTGAAGTGCAGTGCACCTATTATAGCCTATTTTCATTTATAAAGAAAATAGGCTTGAGGGATCACCTTTTGTCCGTGTGTGAGTGTATGTCCACCTAATAAAATCTAAACGGCAGACGCAATTTCATTGAAACTTGGTAAGTAAATCCTACTATCGCGTCCAATCCCGACTGTGCCTTTCAAATTTACATACGTTTCACCAATCCAACATGGCGGCAGCGTGAAATATTTCACTGGCTTTCTGTATCCCCGCAACAGTAACAGATATTACCCTGAAATTTTGTACGGTGATAAAAGTTACTACTAGAAAGTTAACTAAGCGACTTGCAAAACCTGTTAAGTATAAAACCAACATGGCGGCCAAACGAAGTTAAAACACTTAAATGGAATTTTCAAGCGATTTAATCATCGTAACGCAGTGAAACGTGATACGGATGTTCATACAAAATGTAGCCTACTGGCATCTAATTTGATTCAATTGTATTCATAACTCCAAGGTGGTGGCTGAGAATGTTAGCCTTGTCTTCACATGAAAGTTTGTTTTTTGAAAATTGGTAAAGATCCAATTATTAGATTAGTGGTAATTCGGGCTAAGGTTTGAGCACTCGGGTGGTCACCATTTTCGTTTCCGTCAAGATGGTTGTGATATAAAACATGTCACTTAAATGTCTTTTACCAGTGCTACCTCTGTACCAAATTTGAGTCAATTTGGTTTTGTTGTTGGGGAATTGATAGGGGGAACAGATTTACATACATACAGTACGATCAGACATACAACCAAATACTCATATACACACAGACAGACACAAGGCATTTGGCACGTTTCGATCTTATAAGTCTAATATATGGCTAACAATTGTTCCATAAAATATGCTACTGACCGTTTCCATTTCAAAATTCTCCCGATGATTACATGGATTTTCCATGTATAGGTCATTATAGCTCCTTGCACTTGACCTACATTGTGAATAAGTGTTGGGCAAACAGTGTCCAACAACTTCGTCAATTTAGACAATAAATATAAACTAATATTGGGAGGTAATAAAATACTATTATTGTTTTACTACAACTTGCCTTGTCTTAAAACATTTTTTCTAGACCACCTCGTGTGGTTGGGGCTAGCATTATTGGCGTTCGTGTCGTTTCTCGCGACTTAATAATCCAAGCGCAGTAAAACTTGGCACGTAAAATCTGCGTTTAAAGCTTAATATCGTCCTCGTTCAAAAGTGGCGCTTGTTGATATTTGTGATGTCCCGACAAATGACATCCTACTTAAAGCTTACAGATGGTCTGCTGCATAATTTTATGGAGTCACCGCACAGAGTAAAGTATATTGGCGAAAGAATTAGATCGGGGGAGTGCTACCGCATGGCAGCAGGGAGATCATATATTAATAAAAGGATTGCAAGAAGTCCGAATCGTCACCGTTTTTTTTAGTTCAACCATGAACATTCTTTCATTGATTATTTGTTGACTTGAGACCCTCACCATGATTCCGGAAAAATCTACGGGATGGAGCACACTGATTGGTATACACTACTGGACGCTGGAAGATGAGGAACGTGTTGAGTTTGTGGAGAGAACAAACATGTGTCGGTTTGGGTAAGGCCACGTGATCAATTTACGCTATCAGAAAAAATTGTCTAAGTGTAGAACAGTGGAAAATTATAGGGAGGAAATTCGCGACAGTAATACAAAACGAGTACAGAAACTACAACGTGTTGAGCTCATGGAAAGAGCAAACGTGTGGTGGTCTGGATAAGGTCACATGATCAATTTACGATATCAGAATAAATTGTCAGATTGTACAACAATTTAAACGATAGTGGAAGTAGTTTTTTCAAACTAGTGTGCGCGACCGTGATCACATGGATTGTAGGCGAACGAGTTATTATAAAGCCGAGGATCGAACCTGTACTTGTTCACGATCGCTACGAAGTCGTGCGAACGGCAAATTTTAAGAAAAGGTGTGTGTGTGAGTATATAAAAAGTGCAATAGAGGAAAATTTATATAAAATTAGTAGTGCATGGTCAATTTTGGTAAAGCTGCTACAATAAATTCCGTGAGTGATACAGCGAATGAGAGTATAATTATGAATATCTATGAAAAAAAAATAGTATAATTATGTAAAAAGCTTATCATCAAGGATCTAATATTGAAAACCAACTAACTTGCTGGAATGATGGAGGCTTAAACTAATCTTCAGAAGGATTGAGGTTTGCCAGGCAGGTTCATGGTCATATTCGATCCAGGAGGGAGTCTAGCAACATGGAATCGAACTGGAGACACTAAAACCAGCAACCTGTGAACGCAATGTTAGCGATGAAGCATATTTGTCTAATGCAGAATGTTTATCGTGACAACTTGATTATTATGTAGGCTGAACTTAAATCATACACTGTGCAGAACATATTAGATTGGACGTAATTAATGAGATTTAATTATATTTCGAATCATGGGACAAGGTGAATTTGTATGTGAAAATTGTGTTAGGAGCGAGGAGTGCCATTGATGCTAGTATTATGAAATTAGCTAGGAAGGAACGATACATAATGTTGTGTGAATAGCAGGTCTGATGGACAGAGGAAGGTATTTATTTCATTCATTGGGAGTCGAGTTGTGAGGACGAGAATTTTGTCTTGTATAAATAACAGGTTGTAGGCCTACAGCTAACACGTGCATGCGACGACTGTAGATTAGACTGGAGCGGCATTATTGATATGTTCCAAAGCTTAACTTAAGTCAGTAATTGGAGAATATTAGCAGCTTATAAAGATTGAAGTCGCCTCCGTAGTGTAGTGGCCAGCGTGCTTAACTGCCACTCTGGAGGTCCGAGGTTCGATTCCCGGCTCTGTCACGAAATTCTAAAGTGGTATGAGGACTGGTACGGGGTCTACTCTGCCTTGGGTGGTCCAAATGAGTAGAGGGGGTTCGATTCCCACCTCATCCATCCTCGAAGTGGTTTTCCGTGGTTTGCCACTTCGTCTTTGGGAAAATGCCAGGATGGTACTGTGCCGTTATTTAATAGTCACGAGTTGAGGAATTTATCAAACAGTGCATTGAGCCGCTGCAGAGCGCAATATTTCAGAGTATTTTGTTTCGACACAACCAGCTAGATATGCGAAGAGTTGAAATTCGAAGAGTTTTCCGAGACCTTGTGCAAGTTCAAGGCTAAACATACGCACACAGCAGACGACTAAGATTGGAACTCCGACTTCCCGCAATCGATATGTTTGTCATGTAAATCAAAAAGCACGCTTGGAGTATTGTTATATTGATAATGGAGAACCCAGAGCTGTATTTGCAGTATTACATGTACAAGAAGCTAGCACATAATAGTATGATACTTATATATTCGAGTTTTCGTCAGAATTGACGCTATGAGAGGCGTAAGATGTACATATTCTTATTTATGTGCGATATACATCGATTCGAAATATAGAGGAGTGGGGGAAGTAGTTGTCTTCCGGTTACCCACAGTGCCAGCAGGCAAGTCAGATATTCTCACATGTTGAAACAATACACATCTTAAAATATATGTACTTTCGCGGAGATTGGCATTCTTTTGTGATAGAAGAATTCACTTATAAAGTGAGCGATGAAGGTTCACGTACGCCAGCGTGACACTCTGAATATTCAGCAATATTTGTGCATTGGGACTTAATAATTCGCAGTGAAGTTTATATTGAGATTGTGTGGACTGGACCACTTCACAAATTTCAGTGTCTTTGAATTGGAACTTACGAGCAGCGATACTTGGTTATTTTATGATACAATGGATTTGCATTCCAACTCTGTATTGGAATAAGTGTATGATATCAGCTGTGACATTGAACTTTGGGAATATACTTCAACGAAAGAACACTTCATGTAGTTAGTTGTCTACAACTCTAAGAGATGTTTATAATTAAAACGTCGAGAGGTACAATACACGCAAAGTTGGGCATAAATATTCGTGAGTAATCAACGCTGTCTACAACTACTAGTAATGTATTTGAAACACCTAGAGCTGTTTTCGAGCATGGAATTTATGATTTTCGAAATCATAATGGAAGTGGGTATAAACCACGGCAATACTCAAATGCAGAAATACTTCTCCGAGATTGAAAACTTCTGTCAAGAGAGATGCTGTTGACTATCGGGACTACGAGGCCAATATTGTAGCAGAGATGCAGTCCGATTTCGAGGGTTGAACGTGTGGAATGTGAGATGTTTTCCAGTTCAAATCCAGGATGGTTGGATGAGCATACTGTACCAGGGTATGGCATTAGAACGAGACGATGGCATATATTCCCATTGTATGCCGGATTCCAGAATCATCTCAAGGTAGAAGGAAATCCTTCATCTCAGTAGTAGTAGAGTAAGGTATTTTATTGTAACCATAAGTGTAATTTCTTTTCATTTAGCATGATTGAGGTGTGGTTCAGGTTCGATGTTCTTTCGTGGCTGGCCACATTTTCAATCGGATTTTGATTCAAATAACGAATGCTTCCTTATTGCGATTTCGACTTTATGGAATTATTTTAATATTAATAATTCCGGTGTTTGAATTTAATTAAATAAAAATGAATATTTTTAATTGCTGTGAAGGAAACCGTTAGGAGGAAGACCTGCGTCTTCTTGAAAAAAAAAATGAATTTAATTTGTAATTATGACGAACTTTTGATTAAAATTTTTACGAACTTTTCGAAATTTATTTCAAATTGATATTTTGATCTAAGTTGATGTTGGAAGCTATTTATTGAAGCATTACAATTGAAAATCACTCTCATGAGCACTTGTTGTAGGCATTTTGTTTCTGATGAGAGGTGTTGATCATTCTCAATTTTGAAAATACTTTTTACTCTTTTGAATGACTTTAATCAGCGATAACTTCTGATGGATCAACAGTAGAATAATTTATGTTACCTGGATCAATGGTGTAGAATACACCGTTGTTCTTTTCCGATTTCATTTGAGTTAGGGAGATTTCTATTCGATTCTGATCATTTTGACTTCTAATGGATCACTTTGTGCTTAGAGGATTACATGGTGTAGGGTTGATTGATTTTTGATAGATGGATAATTTTTGGAGTGAGAATTTTATCTCGATTAACATTCAATCTTTTAACAATATTTCTGAAAGTGAGTTTAAGAGTTAATTATTATTATTAAAATATGACAAAGAATATTTTGAAAGGCAAAACTACTATAATTCATTGGAAATTAATATGTAACCCATTTTCAACCATTTAAACTATGTGCAGAGGTGTTATACATTTTGGATCGACATAATGATATGCATAATATAATAAATCGATGCGTTTATGAGTTTATTGGTCACCATGAAGTTGTTATTTATATCCATCGACAATATATGGTATTTATGGAAACAGTACATTATGAAGTACGTTTTAATTGAGCTGATGATAGCTAATGTTAGTAAGATGTTTGGTAAAATTTGAAGGTGTTGGTGGTATTACAGTTAATGTGAATGTATTGTGAATGTCAGGTGTGATATTAATAGTTAATAAATCGTGTTATGGTGGGTTTTACGCACAAAAAAGGTGTTTGTAACCGAGTTTATTAGGTGTATAGTTTGGAAAGTTAAATGGAAATATAATTAATTAATCCAATATTAAATTTAATCAGCAAATCTAGCAGAGGTATTCTTAGTCAGCCTTATTTGATATTTATTATGACTATGACGTCAACGTTCTTCTTAGCTTCATTGCTTGGGTGAATCATTACTGGATACAACTACACTGCATAAATTGAACCACGATAAAATGAAACAAACAAATATGGATGGTGAAAGCAATAAGTGTGAATTGCAAATGCGTTTAAGGGTGTACTTAACAGTGTAAATTTGTATATAAGTATTTAAAATAATATGCGATTTTTGATCCTGTCGAATTAAGCGTAATGATCTTATGGGATTTACAGATCATATTTCTTGTGTGATAGCGTTGCTATATTTGAATTGTTTTTGACTCAATACTACCTACATGTCCAATGGGACATTGAATAGTCAAGACATGATCTTTGACTTTGATTGAGTAAACTTTTTTTTACATTGCAGTTTCTCTTGTTTGTGTAATATTCTTTTGAATAAATGTTGGTGATTTCATTTTAACCACTATGACGTGATAATTTATAAAGGTGATGGAAGGTTGTATTAAGAAGGTCATTGCTGGGTGTTTTCTCGATTTTCCATTACTCTGAGATATGTCTTTATTTGAGTGTTTTGTTCTTTTTGAGCTTCTTTAGTTTATTTTCCTATGGTCTTTCTTAACGCAATCTTGGTAGGAATAGCTTGTGCCCTATTATCCCCTTTACTTGATGTTAAGATCTGTTTTTTTTTAGTCGGGGATTTTCAGGTTATACGATCCGGTTTTCATCGTGGGATTCAGCAAGTAATGGTTCGATATACACGGGTACAGTACCTATCATCAGGCCACGGCCACCTCCTTCCCTCTTCCTTGTCTATCCCTACCATTCTATTTATAACGTCCCATCCCTCATGAGGCCCCTTGTTCGTTTTGCAGGTGAGGCCACCTGGGCGAGGCGCTAGTCCCGTCTCCCCAATTGTATCCCCCGTTTTGATATCAAACTCCAGGACACTGCCCGTAGAGGTGGTAAAGGTGGGATCCCTCGCTGAGTCCTTGGAAAAAGCCTACCTGGAGGGTAAACTGACTACGACGAACGACGATAAAGATTGAAGAGAATCTTATGAAAGACGTTTTGATTAAGAGAAAAGTCTTGCATGAGTGGCCACATTACCATGTTTGTTTGTCATATGTTAGAAAATGGAATATTATGCTCAATAGGTTTTTCATGCGAACGTCATGATTATTATACAGAGGTTGTTGGGATTTTGAATGCACGCAACTCAAATGTGGGAGTATTACGAAGGTATTGCCATGGAAATTATTATAGAATATTGGCGGGAAGTCACTTAAATTATTGAGAGGTAATATAAAGCACATGCTGATAGAGTCATGAAGAAGGTATTCATGGACAAAAGTTAAGGTTACTGTTGAAGATGTGAAATTGATGATGTGCAGTTGATGATGATTATTGATGACGTTGGTGCACTGTTAATGATATTGTTAGGCGGGTATCACAATCAAGAAATAAAAATAATAAAACCAGGGAGATAATAATATAAAACAGTGCATAAATAAATCGTGACGGTCGGTTTTAATAAATCTGAAACTAAATACTATAGAATGGCATCGCAACTGCAATAATGTATTTGAAATACATTTTGAGCTATTTAAGGAGATCAGGTGTACCAATAGACACCCAAGTAATCTAGCCAACGTTTAGATTTGAAATTCTCTAATCATGAGGCGACTTTATCAGTATGTTACGGCAGGACTTATGATGAGGTAGTGCACATTTTATGCAAATATTTAAAGCTTCTATTCATATATTTAGAGTAGGTTAGTTTGTTTTCTTTCGTTAATTTTCGAGTTAGGAACCTACATAGTTGATAAAATTAAAATAACTGTTGGGGATGGTACCATCATAAGGTAACAGTATTATTATATTGTGCAATTCTTCATGTCTCATAGATATTTAGTTGGTATTGTGAAACACCTTACAAAAATAAATTATTTCCAACAATTAAGATTTTTAGTATGGATATAAATATTAGTTTCATTTTGTTGAATGCTGTGCATTTCAACAGATGAGACATATGCTACCGACTCTAGCGTCAGTGTGATTAAGAATATTTTTCAGTTACCTTTATATTTGCTAATGGGATTTCTTTAGTGCCATCATCCAAACTTGATTTTTTTACTTTGCGATTTGTTTGATAGGACTCTTGAGGGGATTGAGGGGATGCGGTATGTTTATTTTTTGAGGACGGTCTTAGTTGAGCTATGCATATTATTCCCCAATATAACAGTAGGGATCTTAAGAAAAATAAATGTCAGACGACAATTTTATCCTATTCTCAGATCATTTCTTAGTTTCTTATTCTGGATGTGTATTTTGGGTACTTTCATAACTCCACCACACCCACAACTGATACGACCCTAAAGAACAGTCTTGTGTTGGTTCTAACAAAAATGCATGTCGAATACTATGTGTGTTTGCTTGCAATGGGATCATAAAGCGGTTCATCTCAGCCTCCAACCCCGTGGTGTCCCGGAGCAAACCAGCACAATATATCGGCATCTAATATGTTGTAGATCAATTGTTATAAGAAATACAAGGTGGTGGCTGTACGACATTTCAAAATCATCTTCTTATTTCTTGTTTCCTAATCAAGTGAACGAAGATAAACTTTATATAATGAACCGCTGGCATAATAAGTATTTACTGACACCTAAGGCTATAATTTACATATAAAATAATCCATATTTACTAAATATTTCACCTGTTCTCAATATCTCCAAAAAGAATACACTTATAAAACTGAAATTCTGAATTGTGATACAGTACATTTACGTGATTTTCAAAACCTTGAAAAGCATATAATGAACATGGCGACCATGTGAATGTTTAGTGTTTACATTGACTTACCTGGCGATTTAGTTATCAGATTGCAGTGAAACTTGACATGGCAAATCTTTATTTAGAGGTAAATATATTGGTTAATATCATTCTTCAATTTATTCAGAATTTCAAGATGATGGCTGTTCGATATAATTATATCTCGTATCGTATTCAAGTGATCAAAGTGAAGCCTTGTATATTGAGCAACCATAAGAATATTCACGTACTGGCACTGAATTCTCTAAGTTACTTTTCTGAAATTATAGAAGTCATATATTTTACTTTTCTAAAAATTAACTTCAGTATGTCGCTAGAGTAAGATGCCATCCACACGGAAGGAGTCATTAATAACCGATACTGAAAGTTATACATTCAAAGCACATATTTTGTTATTTAAGTGGCGTTGCTGATGATTGTTCTAAGGGGTAGAACATGAAGGTCATAAGTCCCATTTTTACCATGTAGTTGTCGTAAATTATGGATCATACTCATATCAATTTCGGAAAAATAACATCTCTTGCTGATGTCACATTGAACTGATCTGCCAGAAACTTTGTAAACCAGTACCACTAATATGCTGGTGAACATTTATTTGTAGTTTTATTCATATAACGAGTGGCCCAACTGGCCTTTGCGATCTAATTTCATGCTACCCGCCGTGTTCATTACAATTCTGGGAAACATAGGTCCCTGCCCCTAACCGAGATAATATAACGAGTTAAGTGGTTACAGGCTATAAGAGAATAGGAATTGTGTAGGCCACTGTTAATTCATTATGGGCACCTCGAATCTTGTGGAACTAGCATAGATACGATGGTGATGGAGATAATTGGTGTTTAAAAGTGCCTAACATCTCGATATTGGCCCCCAAGGATACGAGGAACACGTACGTTACTACATGAGGTACACCCAGGTATTATGAAGGCAGGGAATTGCCCGCTGAATGAACAGCCTCACAATAGCGCACTTGGCAGGGGTGGCATTGAACATAGCAGTCAAGAATCGAGGGTAGAGAAGTTCGAAACCCACGCAACTTATCTCTTTCATTTTTAAATGTATTTTACCCGAAATTGCCTGGGATGTGGAACGGTTGCACACTTAATCATTCCCACAGACTGTTCTTGGCAATTGTCTAATAAGAAATTCAGTCTGTGGCTAGGAAACGTGCAATTAAAATTTCAGTTAGCTACGTCAAACGTGCTCCAACCTTTGAAAAATACAGGTAGGGCAAAGTGTGCCCCTTTTGAACGATTAAAACATACGACGGCAGGTAGGTACCTACAGCTCCGTTAACTCCCTTCCTTCAAGACAGATCACAGGCACAACGCCTATGTCAAAACCGGTTAGACAACAACCGACAGGTATGAATTGTTGGAATATGGAAATAAATTGCGTGCGACTATGTCCTTGGAAAGAATGCGGCAAGTTCAATGTCGGAACAAAATGAAATGGTTGTGTAACATGGTATCCAGCGTAACCCTCACGCTAGCACACGAGCCATTGCGTAGGGGACGAAGATCTGACGGATGCAAGTTATGTGGATATTTTTATTTATTTATTTAATAATTATTAGATGCAACCATGAAAAGGTCATTTTACACTAATATTTTAACAATTCAAATAATATTAACAAAAACAACAACAACAATAACAGGTAACAATTGACAGTGATGGCAGCAAGGGATAAATCTCGGGAAGGACGCAGGGAGTGATTGGGATAGTGAGGGATTAGGAGGGTGAGGGGTTAGGAATTGAGGGTGAAAGGGATCTTCTAATGTTATGTTTGAATGTTCGATAGGGAGAGAATATGTCAATATTTGGAAGGGAGTTGCTAAGGGTAGGTAGACGGTGGAAAATAGAGCGCTTCTGTACTTCAAGACGTGGGCGAGGTATGTGGTGTAAATGGTTCTGACGTGTTGAACGGGAGGGAACATGGAGTGGGAAGTAGCTTAAGAGCATGTTACATTTTGTGTAACCATTCATAATTTTATGTAGAAAACACAGGTCAGTAAATTGTAGACGGCTTCTCAGGTCGAGTAAATTGAGCTCATTTAGAATGTCGGATTTGGCAAAGTGCCTTAGTGAAGGATTGCGAGCTTTGACAATTGATATGAAGAAATTAAAGACACTGTTCAATTTAGAAATATTGGTTATAGCCGAAGTAGACCAAATTGGAGAAGAGAAATCTAGGATAGGGAGAACATATGTGGTGAAGTATAATTTAAGTGCAGTGAGGTCTTTAATTTCTGTGAATCTGTATAGAATGCCGAGACTGCGCATTGCGCGAGATTTGATATGGTCAATGTGGGGAGAGAATGTCAGTTTATCGTCGTGAATAATACCTAAATCTCTTACCTGAGAAACCGTATCCAATTTATTTCCACATATTTTATAGTCCGCCTGATTTCCAGATTTCAGTAGTGAGAAAGACACATTGAAGCTCTTTTTCGGATTTGGAGATAACTTCCATTTGTTGAACCAATCAGTACATGCATTCACTGCTTCCTGGAGGTCAGCGTGGTCGTTAGAGCTGGAAATTTTTCTGAATATCTTGAGGCCATCAGCGTACAGAAGAAGGGAACACATGTGTTTATATCGTCCATATACAGCACGAAGGGAAGGGGTCCCAGGATACTGCCCTGAGTTACTCCTGATAAGACTGGGAGCCAGGACGATACAGACCCTGGATATTGCACATCAAACGGCTACACAAGTACCATCTGGACGCACACAAGTATGGTCAAGCTTTCGAAGTTGCGTTAGGGTACTGCCACCTACAGCATGTGGACACGGATCATCGTGTTTATTGATAAATTGACGTTCCGTAAAAATGGAGCCGTTAATCAACACAATATGCAGTACTGGATAATCCCCATTGGGTACGATAAGCCGCTCTTGAAGTACAGACCGGCTGCGTGGTGCAGCGGTAATGTTCTTGCCTGCTATGCCCAAGGTTGCACAGGCAGTTGGCTTTTGTGGGTGCGCAAATGGGAGGGAGCCGAGTCAATAGATTTACTGGCACGTTAGCGATGTCCTACGGGGCAAAACTCCGGCACTCTGGCGTCTCTAAAAGCCTTTGTAGTTAGAAAGGAAGTAAAAACAATAATATTATTATTATTATCTTTAAGTACAATGGGTTATAAAGAGCTCAAAGAGACAAGGTGATGTGTGACTGCAGAGGTGTCTTCACAGCATGCATGATTGCGTCTCGCCCGAAGATGGGAATTTTTAAATCATATTATATTATTATAATCGCACAATTTGCGCCGAGCAAATGAAAATGTTAAGCCAATTGTTCAGGGCAGCATGAACATAACACTTGCCAACCAAACATTGAGTACGTTTTTCCAGTAGTTACAAATGTCACCCAATAGTGGGGAAGTATCAAATAGTAAGATTTGTCGTAATAACAATATGGTATCCGACTGTTAGCAGAGTATAACCCATTTTAAAAGTGATTGCCGCCGGCCATGTTTGAAACTAAGCGTTGCTTCCACATGTTGCTGACTTTGCATTGCCACAGTGGTCTCCCGCTTTCCCCGTTAGCTCTCAAGCACCACGAGCAACAAACCTCGACTATCTCGCTCAGTGGCAGTCATATCTCAATTCACTCAATTCGTGTTGCATAATACATGAAGTTATTCTCAGAATGATACTCAAGTATGTAACGTCAAATCATGGCAATGGAAAAGAATATTAAACAACACGTTTCAATGAAATAGCATTTCTTGGATTTTACATGCATTATTATTTCGTAGAATTAGGCTAGTCTGTTGTTTATATCCTGATAGTAGCCTACACTGCAAGAAGTAACTGTCACTTATGATCGAAATCAGTGTAATTATACTGACCATCTCGTGGTGTAGCGACTAACATTCTTGGCCGTCGCACTGGAGGTCTGGATCCAATTTACGGATCAGCCAAGGAATATTCTGGTCTGAGGGCTGGAACTGGGAACACTCAGCCTCGCGAGGAGAAGTTTAGAAGAGACGGGTTTGATTCCCATCTCAGTCATCCAAGAAGTGGGTTTCTGTGGTTTCCCAATTCCTCTCTAGGCAAATGGCGGGATGGTTCCTAACTGGAGGCCATGGCCGCTTCCTTCCCAAACCTCGCCTGAAGTACTAATACACACACTACTACTGACACCAGAATTATACAGGTTATCAGACAAAATCTACACGCACCCAAGTAAACGGGGCTAAATGACCACGATGTCAAAGCCCCTCATATGAAACAAAAATAACAACAACGAAAATACCATGAACCAAAACTTACAGAGAAATTTCTTGCAGTTTCCATTAATATCCTATATGATAATCTATAATATATAAATTGTGAATGATGCGAATGCTAATTAGGTCTGTTGCATAACACTGTTTGTTCACAAAATTATTGCACGTTTCGACACTTGGCTGAAGTGGCATATTGCATATATCTTATATATATCTTATGCCTTTTTGCGAAATATCCTCTTACAGGAGTCTACCTTCTTGATTAGCTCCATAATTGTATATTTTTAAGGTGGTGGTTGGCACGTAATACTGAGTATGCTTTTCTATCATACGCTCGCAGAAAAAACACTTCAAACAATGTTCGTGGTAATTGCGCAATTGCATCCTGAGTAGGCAAATTGACTTCAGTGTTTTGATAATATGTGCGATTGCTATCCTGATAAAAGGAATTCGTTGATAGTACATACGCATTTTATATTACTTTACATCCTTGTTAAATTTCGTCATTACGGATTCAATAGGTGGTAGAGTATATTTAAAGCCTGCAAGAGAGCAGATGTGCAAAATATATTCAATCTGATACCGTAGTCTCGTGACTTGATCCAGCGTGGTTTCTTATAAAACACTCCAGATTTTTCTAAGTTTAGTAGTAATTGCGCTATTTACATCCCGAGTGATTTAGTTATATGTATTAATAGTACGGACACCTGCCATATTGGAAGTTGGAGTTGTAGATCTTGTGACTGGATAAAGAAAGCCTCTTAGGCCTATATCAGTTTACCTACGTGCTACTAGTAGGTGGTTGGCTACCGACAGTATTTTATTTTTTTAACTTTAAAAGATGGCAGATATTCAATGTATTAGACTTATGACTAGTGGTTCATTATTAGACCAGTGCTACAAAGTCAATTATAAAGATGTTCCTAGTTTACAAAGTTTTGTGGGAACTGTGCAACTGCATCTAGAGTAATTGATTGTAATGTTTTATTTAAGCCAACCCACCAGCTTGAATTTATTAAGTCGCTAATTATGTACCGCGTGTAGATGAAAACTCTTATAGGCACAAACTCTTTGCTAAGGTTTGTCATTGTAGCACAGCCTACACAGTTTGTTGCCGAATGTAATATTTTATAATTTCAAAACAGTGGTTGTGCCTAATATTGAGTCGGTTAATCTAGGAGCAGTCTCACTTATAACATGCCTCGTCTACCAAGATTTATGTCAAGTATGCAATTACATACAGAACTAATGATTTTCAAGTTTTAATACAATGCGCACCAGGTATCTTGAATGTATGGAGGTGATGATGTTCTGCCTTGTCCACAGAAATCCACTTATCTGAGGCTAACATAATCCTGAATTTCGATAACAGCTCCCAGTTGAAAGAAAGTAACCTTCGGAGTTTAATATAATAAAGGGGGTCATTTCATTCCCACCCAGCGAGGGTGGGCGGGCCCCTATAGATGGCCGCACCATCTCTTGGGCCAGAGGAGGGAGTTGAATGGAAGGTGGAGAGTTATAGGAGAAGGGTGGTGGTGAATTGCGTAAGTTGGAGAAGGAGAAATGATTTGACCTCTTGGCTAAGATTGAAGTTTCGAAAATTTGGTGTTGACGAAAAATTGCTCTTAAATACATTGTACTATTGTAGGTGAAGGCATTAGATGTTGAATTTTGGGATTTTAAGTTTAAAGGTTTTGTAAGAGAGTTGAAATTTGGTGTTTCCAGAAGTTAGAAGTTAGAGTGGGTGATGAGCTTCGATAGGTGGTTTTTTTTTTTTTTTTTTTTTTTTTTTTTTTTTAGAAGTGGATGATTATGTATTATGAGATGGGAGCAATTGGTGGTGCTTGTGGTGATGTGAAGTGAGGGTGGGAGTAAGTGGAGGAAGAGTGGAGTTTGCGAGGAGTTGATCGTGTGTACTGTATGTGAGGGTATTTGAAGATGGTATGGGATGGGATGAAAAAGGTGCGTTGAGGGGAGTGTGGGTGATGAGATATGGTAATTGTTGTTTGAACTATTCTGTAATGAATGCGATGATAGAAATGGATGAGTTTGTTTGCTGAGATGGAGGTGATGGATGACGTTGGTTGAGATGAGAATTGAAGCGTTATTGTAGAAATGAGAGAGAAGAGAAAAGAGACGAAATAAAATAGAAGGAAAAGAAATATAAAAGAAAGGAAAATAAATATAAGCTGTTGGTGTAAGATGTGAGTATGTATGGATGGATTGATGTTGAGGTGATGGTGTTTTGTTGTTGTTGTTGTTGTTGTTGTTGTTGTTGTTGTTGTTGTTGTAGAGGACTATTAGTACGGGGCAGGGGTGAGGCTCTTGAGGTGGAGTAGGCCTAGTTTAGAGTATACTGGGTTGCGTAGCTGGAGTGCCTCAAGTTGTCGTAGAATAGGATTCTGCGTTCTTCTAGCGCGCTTCAAGTAGCGCAGTTGAAGAAGGTGTATGTACGTCGTAACGGGGGGTAATGGCATTAGACGGTACAGATCCTCACTTGGGTGTATTGGGGGGAGGCGAAGGGCTTTGCGGGCGATGCGTCGTTCCATGGTTACCAGGGGGTGCAAGTAGCTGGCGGCGCAGCCGGCCCAGACAACATGCCCATATGTGATGTAAGAGCGGATGAGGGTCTTGTATGTGTAGAATAGCGTTGAGGCATGCAGCCCCCAAGAGGTTCCGATCAGCCTGGTGATGAGGCGAGAGCGCTTCTGAGCAGAGGCCGTAAGTGCGCGTAGATGTGGACGAAGGGTGAAGTGCTCGTCAAAGATGACGCCCAGGTAGCGTAGCGATGGTGAAGTGTGAAGGCGGTGGTCGTGTATACGTAGTGTCAGAAGATTGGGGTTGCTGGTGGCCGAGTTGGCATGGCGACGGGGACGGAGAAGTACGGCTTTGGTCTTGTCCGTATTTAGACTGAGATGCCAGCGATCACACCAGGCCGTGAATCGGTCGAGATATGGTTGGACCAGTCTGTTGATGGCTGTGTCGGAGAGGCAAGGAGCGAGTATTGCAGTGTCGTCTGCCAACTGGAGGAGGTGGAGGGGAGCCGGAGGTTTTCGGAGTTTGGTATATTCTCCTAAATATACAGTACACGCTGGTTTTCAATAGTAATCACCACTTTTTGGGATTTCCTTCTTTTTTCATGATTTTTCTCGCTTCCCTTCTTTGTAAACACCAACAGAGACTTCCTTTGTATTTCTATTTTCTCTCTGTGCATCTTCCTAATTCTGTTCTTAGTCTGATTACAGGAGATAATTTATGTCATCTCTGTTGCTCATGTGCGCCGAACATCTTCATGCCGCACTATCTAGCGATGCATCTTCACACCCGTTCGAGTACCAGCGCTCAATATGTTGGACTAAATCATCCAGCTATTGCTAGAGTTAAAGGTTCTCCTTTACCACCACAGATGTCCCTGCCGACAACTTCTCGTCTTTAAGCTCAACGTTGAAAAAGAAGAAATTTTCTTGTCTACAATGATTTTATTTTTGTTAAGTTGCCTATGTGTTACCCCCTCTTATCCTCACTTCCCCACCCCTCTGCTGCTCCTCGGACACTCTCTCAAAGTTCACACTGTCTTTCCTACTTTGTGTTTCGGACCTCTCAAAAGGTCTCTCCTTCAGGGAGTAGTTTTAAAACTTTCAAATCAGTCGCCATGTCACAAAACTCTTAACGGCTGGCCGTGAGTGTCTGCATCATCTAAATTGACAAGTTAAGTACAAAATTCAGTGTTTCAACCATCATTTTCATGGAGCCTGTGTGAATTCTTAAATTGAACATTATAATTAATCATACCTTCAAAATTGGATCTTTATGTGCTAGCCATATTCGCTAACGGCTTCCCAACGAGGGATCTCTTACATTGCTTTGCTAAAACTGAAGTAAGCTAGCGATTGGAATCATTATGAAAATTGTCCATTGCGATATCTGTCAAACAGGGGTTACTTTTTTTTTTATCCCATCGTGGGATTTATGCCACTAAACTTGAAGTAATTTGAAAGTCAGCCTTTGACTCTTCGAGGGATTTTCCACTGGTTTTTAAAACTACACCAAGCTATCTTTAATTCCACCGAGGGATCATTTTACCAGCCCCATTTAACGCAATCTACAACTCGTGACATTTCGAATCCAGCAATAGACTCTGAATTGTGCAAAGTTACGTTGGCAAGTCATCAAAAAATCATTAACATTAAACTACAACTAATTGCTAAACCCGAACAAAGAAACATAAGACTCGATAGTGACTTTTCCGTGTGCTTCGACAAATTGGGTTTTCAGTGTTAATCATCAGTGTTGGGTACCCAAAATACGCTCATGGACAGACTCAAAACATACTCTATTTTTTCATTCCCATTCCAAATTTACTAACATTTAAATTTAAGTGATAAACCTTTGTATATTTTGTTCTTCTCCTAACTTTGAGGTTTCACTGAGGTGACCTCCGACCCTTTGTAATTTATCATTAATTCATTTCTGCCTCAATTCTCTAGTGGTATAATTAAGCCACTTTTTATGCCAAACATATTTTTTTGTATATAGGATTTTACTTATCAGCCTACAGTCGTTATAATCAAAAGAAAGGCCTAGTAAGATAGTTCAATTTTCTTGCTCAATTCATAGAGCGCTTGTGTTACATTTCCTGCTCATGGCTGCTGTGCCTAATTTTCAGGAGCAATCAAATTCAAATTTTTATGCTCTCTCTAATCATTGTTAGGCATATTGGGCAAATTTCCTTGTACTTTCTTCTTACATTCTAAATCTAAGCTATCCATGCCTTCTATTATGCTTAAACTTAAAAGCTACAAAATTCGTTGTGAAGCTACAGTTTATTGTTGTAATTTTGTAGCTATTTATCGCCCTAATTTGTATTACTTGCCTGGCAACTTGAAGTGGTTGCGGGTTCCTCCTGCCCTATTCGCGTACTCCTTTTAAACTGTCTTTTACTTCGAGGTCCACCCTCTTTGAGGTTATTTTTGGCAACATCTGGTGATGCTACTTGATACTTTGCCCCGTTGTTTTTGTTGTACTTGAAATTCAAAGTCACTTGTTCGCATTCTTTGTTCAATTAATCAGTAATTTCTTTGCTCCATTTTTAAAAATATTTTATCGGAGTTTCAACTTGCTTGCCAGTTCCCTTTGTAAATTTTATATCCATATTCTTGGTTGCTTTTTGCTCAAGAAAGACTGTGATTTCCCTTTTCTCTATTAGTTATTCTCTTAGCATTCATTCTTGATAGAATGTTTGTCCTTCTTGAGCGCAACAAAGATATTTGTAATGTTTCCAAGCTCAATTTCTTTTATTGCTAAGGCTAGTGTTTGTTCTACCATCTTAGGTTCTTTAGCTTTGTTCTATTCTAACTCCTCACGCTTCAACGAGCAATTTTGTTGTTATTTTAAATTCAATTTCTGCTTGTTATTTTTAAAAATAAATTTGTGTTTGGATTCGCTCTTTTGTCACCTGATCCTTTTCTTTAACTCCAAAGCCTACTTCCACTTCCTACGTCATCTTCTCTCAGGCAGTGGCTAGGCCGCGTCCTGCCGCTCCAGAGTTATCCATTGGTTAGTTTCATCGTTACTTGATGTAAGTATTGAATACATGGGGGCCCTCCATTTTGTAATATTTTATCATTTCTAAATTGCGGCCGATCGAATTTCTTGAATACGAATTGTTGCTGTAATTGCTCCATTCTATTATGATTTATAGGAAATATTGTTTGAATGCTTTACGCCTTCATTATCTTGAAAATACACAATTGATAACCTCTTAACTTGGGCCTCTAAAGATACTTAGGAGACGGCATGATTTTGTAAAATTTCAAGCTATTCGATAGTTAGTTTCGTCGGTACTTGTAGGTAATGCACACTTGGGGGCCCTCCATTCCGTTTTCATTAATAAGGTGCAGCATAGAAAGAGGAATTGAGGTCCCCATTACTAGGGCTACATCAGTATGAAGCTCTATTCAATACAGTCATTCGCTTAAGAATTGATAGGAGGGAGACACATACACAGGCACAGACAAGCGTGCAGACAAATTGACAGACAAACAAACAGATATGAGACCTGGGTAGATCTCATAATACAATGTTCTCATTTTTAGCCTATTTTCATTGATGAAAAAAAAACGGCTTATGAGATCACCTTTTCTCCATGTGTGTGTGTGCGTGTGTGTGTATCTCCCTAAAATTCATAACGACCGAAGCGATTTCAATGAAACTCGGTAAGTGCATACTACTACCTCGTCAGACTTCAACCTTCCCTTTTAAATTTTAATACGTTTCACCAATCCAACATGACGGCCGCGCAAAATATTTCACCGGCATTCTATATGTCCGCAACAGTAACAGATATCACCCTGATTTTTAGCCTACTTTTCACATTTTGCAAAAATGAGGAAAAAGTAGACTTATGAGATCGGGCAAATGTGTGTCTGTCTGTCTGTCTGTCTGTCCTTCTGTCTGTCTGTCTGTCTGTCTGTCCTTCTGTCTGTCTGTCTGTCTGGCTGGCTGTGTGTGTGTCCCCCCTATCAATTCCTAAACGGCTGCAGCAATCGAAACAAAATTTTGTAGGAGTAAAACATCTATACCTGAATATCTCACGGCCATATTTGAAAATAATGTCAGTGCTACCAACTGCTGAAAAATCGCAATTGAAATTTGAGCTCCATGTTGGATATCTTGGAAGGTATGAATGGGAGCTATTTCAAAATTGGCAAACGTATAGATAATAATATTGCAGTTTAAGTTCCAGGGGGCCATACAAGGCAGTGTCGCCAAAATGATTATAAGCCTTTTGATAGGTCCAAATTTTAAATGCATATAACTTCTACACTATCAATTGGATTTCAACCAAATTTCGTATGTGCTATGTGTACATAAACAGATATGACTGAGCCTATTCTTAAGAGCCACCAGGGCAGCCAACTGTTAATAAATGCTCTCAATTGTTTTTATCCAAATACCCATATATCAGAAAGTATGAAAGCCGACAGCTTTAAACTATGCACACGTATAGTACCTGACATTTTATATTAATTTGGAGTATCTTATATACGTCAGTGCTACCAACATGATTCTAAGCCTGCTGAGAGGTCCAAATTTCAATACATGTAACTTCTATACTATCATTTGGATTTCAACAAATTTCGTGTGTACTATGTGTACCATAACAGATATGACTATACCGATTCTTAAGAGTAACCAGGGCTGCCAACTGTTAATAAATACTGCCTCCATTTTTGTTACCCTTATATCAATATATCAGAAAGTATGCAAGCCAATAGCTCTAAACTTTGCACACGTATAGTACCTGGCATTCTAGATTAATTTGGAGTAACTAATATAGGCCTACGCCAGTGCTGCCAACATGATTCTAAGCCTGCAGATAGGTCCAATTTTAAAATGCATGTAACTTCTATACTAACTAATGGATTTCATTCAAAATTGACACAACAATAGATCATATTATTTCAGATTATTTCTGACCAATACATATATGTCATTGTTGCCAACATGATTTTACGCGCGCTGTTAGATCCAATGTTTAACTGCATGTAACGTCAATGCTATCCTTTGGACTTCAACCAAATTTTGTATTCTGTACCTTAAGAGATGGAACTAAGAATATATTCAGTCACCAGGGCTGCCAACTGTAGTTCTGTATTAGGCTACATTATGCCATGTATACAGTATTTCGAACTAATTAGAAATTTCGATATTACCAACTTAATTTCGTAATTATTCTAGATAGATCCATATAGATTAATCATTGGCATGAATCTTAAATTTTAAGAAAAGTAGGCTCTTTAGTTCGTCACGGAACTTCTTGTTTTCCACCAGTAAAAGAAAGGCACTCGATTCAAATTTTTAGCCTACTTTTCACATTTTGCAAAACTGAGGAAAAAGTAGACTAATGAGATCGGGCAAATGTGTGTCTGTCTGTCTGTGTGTGTCCCCCCCCCCTATCAACTCCCAAACGGCTGCAGCAATCGAAACAAAATTTGGTAGGAGTAAAGATCTATACCTGAATATCTCACGGCCATATTTGAAAATGATGTCAGTGCTACCAACTGCTGAAAAATCGCAATTGAATTTTGAGCTCCATGTTGGATATCTTAGAAGGTATGAATGGGAGCTATTTATAAATTGGCACACGTATAGACAATAATATTGCAGTTTACTTTCCAGGAGGCCATACATGGCAGTGTTGCCAAAATGATTATAAGCCTGCTGATAGGTCAAAAATTTTAAATGCATATAACTTCTACCCTATCAATTGGATTTCAACCAAATTTCGTATGTGCTATGTGTACATAAACAGATATGACTGAACGTATTAAGATCCACCAGGGCTGCCAACTGTTAATAAATGCTCTCAATTTATTTTATCCAAATACCAATATATCAGAAAGTATGCAAGCTGACAGCTTTAAATTATGCACACGTATAGTACCTGACATTCTATATTAATTTGGAGTAACTAATATACCTCAGTGCTGCCAACATGATTCTCAGACTGCTGATAGGTC
The DNA here is from genome assembly GCA_946902985.2 of Meconema thalassinum. Classification (NCBI taxonomy): domain Eukaryota; kingdom Metazoa; phylum Arthropoda; class Insecta; order Orthoptera; family Tettigoniidae; genus Meconema; species Meconema thalassinum. The sequence continues at coordinate 180,364,922 of OX336389.2, forward strand.
CAATTTTAAAATGTATGTAACTTCTATATTAACTAATGGATTTAATTCAAAATTGACACAACAATAGACCATATTATTTCAGATTATTTCTGACCAATACATGTATGTCAATGTTGCCAACATGATTTTACGCGCGCTGTTAGATCCAATGTTTAACTGCATGTAACGTCCATGCTATCCATTGGACTTCAATCAAATTTTCTATTCTGTACCTTAAGAGATGGAACTAAGAATATATTCAGTCACCAGGGCTGCCAACTGTAGTTCTCTATTAGGCTACATTATGCCAGCTATACAGTATTTCGTCTCTAAAATCCAGTGTAGTTAAAAGGGACGTAAAACCAATAACATTATTATTAGTATACAATATTTCGAACTAATTAGAAATTTCGATATTACCAACTTAATTTCGTCATTATTATAGATAGATCCATATAGATTAATCATCGGCATGAATCTTAAATTTTAAGAATAGTAGGCTCTTTAGTTCGTCACGGAACTTCTTGTTTTACGGTAGTAAAGGGTGCTACAAAAACTTATTTTATGTGACATTCATGAACCCATTAAGTACTAAACGAACATGGCGAAGTTGAAATATTTAAATATACTTTTTCGCAGTTTAACATTCCGAGCGCAGTGAAACTTGGTACAGCAAATATTCATATAAATTGTAATGCGCTGAAACCTAATTTTGTTCAATTGTTTATATGCCCTCAAGAAGGCGGCTGTGACAAATTTAAAAATTTAAAAATTAAGTTTTTAATTCTTGTGTCCTAATCATTCGATCGAAACGAACGTTTGATTATGAACTTACACAATAATCTTCATTTGATGGTATATTACACTATAGCCTTCATATATAACAAACCAACATGGTGACTATCCGAAATATTTAGACGGTTCTCTATATCTACGAATCAATTACAGAAATCAAATTGATATTTTGTATGTTCACAGAGGCTATTAACATTAGTTCACCTATAGATCATTCAATAACCTGGTGAGCACAAAACCAACATGGCGGCGACGCGAAATTTAAAAAATAAAATGGATTTTTCTTGCGACTTTCAACCGATCGCAGTTAAACATGGCACAGTATGTCTTCATACAAGCCTTAATATATTGATGACTAATTTATTGGAATTTTATGAGAACTTAATGAATGACGACTGTTCATTTTAAAAAATGTCGTTTTCTTTTCTTGTGTCCTAAGTAAAACCAATAGCATATATGAAAATAGGCTGTTTAGTTCTTCATGGAACTACTTGTTTGTTGTCGTTTGTGAATCAGTAGGGGACTCATGAGTCCCGTGTACTTGAGTTTGTGTGGAATCTGACTGATAACTTGAGCCATTGTGACGGCTGCACTAGTGTTTGTACTTGTCATTGGGGATAGGAGTAGTGGTGTAACAGGTAGGCCTATCCTAACCAGAGTCATGGCCGCCACGCGCACGCGATTGGCGGTGTGCCCCTGGCGTTAGGCGAGCCGTTTTCTCTTGAACAATTAACCGGATGTGGACGTTTGAGGTGTCATATGACTAGGAGCAAAATCCCCTGTCGTATTGCCCATAAATTTACCTAAATGACGCAAAATTAATAGGTCATTAATTTTTGTCCCTGTAATATCTTTGGAACCCCTAATTTATAATGATGTATTATGACTTGTTTTAATCGCCATGATGCCGTATTTTATTATGACCATGGATTGGTTTGATTCTTGACGAAGGGCTTAACGATATGCGTGGCTATTTTTATTTCCACGTGACAGTACCTTGCTTGGGCCACGTGACTAGAGGACAAGTCTCTGTATTTTTGTAATATGACTAGGAGCAAGCAAACGGGAGTGTTTTTGTCACGTGACTAGAAGACAACCTTGGGTAGGTTTTCTTTTATAATTATTTTATTAGTTAATGAACCATGGATTTTTAAGGGTTTAACGAGATACGAGGGCGCCATTTTATTTTCTACGCAACAGTACTTTGCTTTGGCCATGTGACTAGAAGACAATGCTGTGTTTACAGTGAAAGGATTATTTTTGATTTGTTGCAAAAAGGCATAACCGATATTGATTAAACTTTCTTCGGCTTTTCCCAATTAATTGGGGTCGCTAGAGCCAACCAGGCTCATTTTGGTTTCGGCCGGGGATTTAAGGCCGGATGCCCCTCTTGACGCCACGTGAATAACCGATAATAATTATTGGCTCGAATAAAGGTTAATATTTAATCTCCCCCAGCCCCTAATATACTCTAGCCTAATAACCTCTGGGGTTAAACCCCTACAAAAATGCCATTGTTGATATTTAATTTATTTATTTATTTATTTATTTATTTATTATATTATATTGTGTTAAAGCACTATACAGACCACACTATAGAAAGAAGGGCATGGTGGCGCACCGGTCAAGCTGTTGGGGTCTCACCGCGAAGGTCGGGCTTTGATTCTCAGTTATACTAAGAAAACGGGGTACACTTTAACACGTAAGTTAAATATACAAAAAGCACGGACAATGTTTAAGACCGGCCACAGTTATGTGGTTTCCCATTTTTACTGTAGACGAACGCTCTAATCCTAACGCCACAAACATTTTTCCCCCTGAAACTCACACTACTACAGTTACCACAGAAACACAGGTTATTTGACATGCATTTAAATAATACATATTTACATTGAAATTTACACAAACTACACCTACTAGTAGCTCGGTGGATTTAATTTAATATTAACCTAATTATGAAATAGTATTTAATAGTTTATTCACGACTATTTTAGGCGAATGTTGAGATGGATTCTAACTTATAAGCATGATTGATTTTAACTCGATTCCAAGCCTGGAAAGATTACAAATGCTAACCATAACCTTATAGGGTTGCCTCTGCTTTTCTTACCATCTACAGTTAAACTCGTTAAATACTTAGGTAAAATCCCCTTAGCATGTATTACCCCTGGTTTACTAATATGTAAGTTGGTTGACATAAACAGTCTTATGGAATGTGTTAATTTACAACATAGACTTAATTGCATTTTTTATGTATACCCTCTTGGCATTGTTCCCATCCATTTGTTTTAACTACTTATATTAGCTACTTTTATGTATGTGATATTAGAATTTAGATAGATTTTCTACTATACCGCTATAACATACTAAGGTTAACATTCTAAATGATGTGGACTAAGTTCTTTCTTGCAGAATACAATAGATTACAAATGACAGAATACATAGTCTAAGTAGGCTTACTTATTAATGTTTTATTTGTTGCCAATATACTCTTAGTGTATTTTCAAATTTTTATCTCTCATAGCCTTTGAGCCACTGTTTGCAAGTATATAGCGTTTATGACCCTTATTAGCTGTTAGCTCAGCGGTTTGTCATGCTTTTACAACTATTACTTTAAAATCGTTTATTACTAAATCTAGCCATTGCCTCTAAGGATAGCCTTTGCTCTTCTTATCTTTTTTTAGCCGAGCTTATTAACCTCTTAAGGCCTAAGATTTAGTTAGGCAAGGTCATTAAGAGGGCGCTAAAGTCAGTCAGCCGGCCGGCCGCTCGTGGCAGGCTCTGCTTATAGCATTGAGAGAGAGTTAAAATCTACGTTTTAAATAGGTCATTGGCTGAAATTAAACAAAACTTCACTTTCAAATCACGTAAATACCTTCAATAGCACGTATTAAACTTTTCAAATGGGATTTCATTGATAATAACATTTTGTATCATTGAAACTGAGAAGCAATTTTCCCATAAGGCAAGGCCTTTTTTTCACCGATTTTACTTCAGAAATTAAAAATTAATGTGACTGTCAAAAGTGATGAAAAGTTACATGGTTGTAAAGGGTATTTGTTTAAGAAAGCTTCTATAGAGATGAATCTTGCTTTTCTCCTGCGTATTTCTATAAAAGAAGCAGTTTTTAATGCCCTACACTTTCAGTCGTAATGCCGCTGCCATAGAAGTTCGCTACTTAGCCGCAAGAGCGCAGGCGTAAAAGGTCGGTAAGGCAGAGTGGCGAGTTATTTTTAGCGCTGAGAACAAGACTTACAGCTGATGTATTGTGTTCATTGAATAGGATTCTACTGTGTTTACTTTCGTTTTTTTAAACGAACTGTTAGTAGGTTAATCTTCTCTATACAGTGTTATTAATTCAACGAGTTCAAGTATAATTTATTGTGAAACATTTTTTATCATACACTTATTAATGAAAAGAACAGGGTCCTTTTTTATCCATCTAGCAAGTTCGTTATTGTTGTTTTTTAACGGGCGGAACTGCGTGATCATCTACCCCTGTCCATCTAGCAACATAGCAGCGCTATATCTCTCGCAATGAGTCACCCGGCTACGCATGCATTTTGCCGCTGCGCGGCTATGTCGCTAGACCGAAAAAAGTACCCTGTATAAAAATCATATTATTGTGATTTCACAGTATTGTCCTACAATAATACTCTGGTAGTTTCTTATATATTAACTAATTATGAACCTACAGTACAGTATAAGATAAGCGTAGCACTAAAAATATGAGGAAACGCATGACGAGAAAAAGCTACTCATGGAAAGGAGTGACATCATAGCGGCGAGAACTGTATTTTTGAGGGTACCGGTACCGTAATGTACGAGATCGGTGAATCAGGGACATAACTTACTACATTTATTACCTTGATGAAGCGTAATGTAAGTCAAAACTCTACAAGGTCAATGTGCTGGAAAATGAGCGACGTTTCCGGAGGACTGGAAGTTTTGGTTAGGACGGTCGGCTCGAAATGCAACGTCAGTAGTCGCGTGGATTACAATCGTAGGCCTATTTTTAATGGGTATTTCATTTGTTCTTTTTTGTTTTGTTTTAAAATTTTGATTTTCGATTTGATAAGAAGGATGGAGTGTGATGAATATACTAATCATAGACAAATCCAACAGAGGAAAGAACCGGAAGGAGATGCTTTCGCAGCGTTGGCTAGTGCAATATAATGTTTTGTTGTTTGAGTCTTCTGTCTTTCGACTGGTTTGATGCAGCTCTCCGTGCTTTCCTGTCCTGAGAGAGAATATAATATTAATAAACTCAACCTGCAACAGAATTCCATGGATACAACTTACAACGGTTCAGCTTCAATTGATATTGTAACTTTCAAGTAGGCTATTGTAAATAATAGGCCTACTACATGTTTATGCTTCCTGGTATGTTCTGTTTTGTCGATTCGTACCACCATAGGCACTACACGCCATTATTAGGAAAAAACTCCGAAATAACCATGCACAATGCTCTGCCGCATACAAGTCACAGAACACTAGGTTACGCCCACTTTGGACTCGGCGCTTTGCTTCACTGACACGAGCTCTGGGCAACTCCTCTCTTTCTTTCCTCCATGACAAATACATGAAATACCAAATATTTTGACACTACATGAAAACTTATCTAATTCTAACTTTTGAAAGAAATTTGGCAGTTTCCCGTATTGAGTAAAAACATGAAATATTTGCGAACAGATGAGTATTTTTCTACAATTAAGAGTTCCTTAATATATTCAGTTTCCCAATTCTATACAATGCTATACAAGCATGGGCCCCCGCAGGATTTCTTTCCGGGGGGAGGGAGGCAAGTTGATTTTTTTTATTTCTTTACTTACCTGTCACTAGCTGATGATGATACGTACCTCCGCCCCGCAATTTAGTTTCATTTTATACTTGCTTCGTGTTATTCATTATTTGGCTGCTCTAAAACCGTCGGGTACATATCTTCATGGCATGAATGGGAGGAGTTTTTTTCTTTCTTTTGTGAATCTTCGTCATAATGTTCATTTATTAAGAACAAGTAAAATAAAAATCAAGCAGTTCATTAAAATGGTAATGTTAATCCAGTTCGCCGGATATTTTCAAATAATCCAAAATTACTAAGTTAAATAAAACCGTGGAATTATACCTACATCTAAATCAGTTAACTATCAGTATCCTCAATTTATAAAATAAACTGGTGTGACAATGCACAGTCGAAATATTGTCGGCATTCCAGGCGGGGTACATGGCCCCTTCTTGCCCCCTCCCCTAAGGGCGCCCATGAGTAAAGCCCTACGCGGATGCGGATATCCGCAACATTTTTCGCCATGCATATATAGTTTGCTTGGCTGTGCGGCGGATAGCAGATAAGCTGCGGATAATGTTTCGAGTAAATTTGCGGATAGCTTTTAGAATACAATCCGAACTTGTTGAATTTCATTACTAGGACCCGGGAGTTTATGAGATGACATATTTTTTTCCGTTATGTTATTTTCATGAGAAATGTAAGATGATTATTTAAGCTAATCTCATTCAAATTAAGTCATTAAACATAATTAACACTCCGAACTGAAAGTGTAGCAATTCTGGCTGGATAACATTCATTTTAAACATAGCACTTGACATACAAAGCCCAAAGGAACGACTTTCTTCTCAAATGTGTAAATGTGTTGCTTTAATGCGTTATGCTTTATCTAATTAAAAATATTATAGTAATGCCAGTAGATTCGGATAACGTGTGGATGTGGATAACAGTCGTGCGGATGCGGGACTGATGCGGATAACGCTTTGTTTACCGCGGAGGACTCTACCCATGAGTTCAAGCGTAGTTCCGCAAATAGTCGCGTGGAATACAATTGACTATTTGGTACACCTCTGGCACGCTATATAGTGGCAATTGATGTAATATTTCACGGTGATTGTAATGGGAAGAACTTCTTGGAAAGGTACTGAACAGAATGTACCAAAATATAGTGTATTATGATCGTAGATATAAAACAAATGAACCTTGATTACAATAGTAATCTACGCGACCAAAGGAGGGTTAGTATCGAACTCTGAGAAATCTGATCATTGCCGTTCAGGAGATACACGCTCGTTTTAAACGAAGGTTTACTGATTAATTACTGCCAGACCTCCGTCCACATTCAGTTATTATGGACAATGTGAGCATTCTCTCAGTGCAAATTAACAAAGCTCCGACCTCGAATAACAGAAAGGCTTACATTATCGGGTGGTTGTCTTCTAGTGATATTCCCCACAACCCATCACAAACATGAGTGGAATTGTTACTGCATGAATCCGCTCATTCTAAGTACGAGATTGATGAAATAGCAAGACAACGCGGACACAAGTCCGACGATAAGGAGGGGCAAATAGGGCTACAGCCCTGGGGCCCGAGCGTACTGAAGGGCCCGAAAGAGAAAACCACGGCTTCTTAATTGCTATATCAGTCTTTTAAATAAGTCCAAGCAAACTCCTGAAAGGTAAACTGAGTACACTTTAAAACAATGGTGATTCTTGGACCGTTGTAGCGAAAACGTTGGGTCCAATTCAAGTTATTTCTAAAGAACTGTTATTTACCTAGGTATATACTGTAGTCTATTGGCAGTAGGTAACATTTCAAGCGTTACAGTGCTAAAGGCAGCTTAGAAAATGTAAGCACGCTACGAAATGTAAAAGTACAAAATTCACAAATGAATATAAAATGAGATTATGTCCCCGCAAAAGGCCTGGTTGGTGAAAAATCAATAAGTTGAATAGCTTCCCTTTCCCATATAATTTCACATATCCAAATATTGAAGTTTTAATTTATTTTAAGAAAAAACATGAATATTAGGATTTCACGGAAAGAACTCAAATGTGGGGTGGCAGTCAATACCATGGGGCCAAAGATCGCTCTCTATCGTCGCGGCCCTGCATGGACATTGTGTAGTTTTGGTACAACCCAATTGTGGGCGCACGTGAAATCTTATGTTGCAAGATAAAAACAATACGTTCCGAATAGCAGACGTTGAGAGAATTACGGACGAAGCGACGATTGACTGCACCACAACATGCGCTTGGGCAGGTTGCGTAAGTCCTGCCGAAAGACTGAGGGAAGAAAACTGAGAAGTCGGCTGAGTGGAGGTTAAGGAAGGAAGGAAGCCTGTAGTTTAACGTGACCGTTAATCTCGAGATCATGAGCCACGGGACCTCCTTTTTACGTGGAATCCGAACCACAGGTCATGGAATTTCACTTAGAAAATTTCACATGCATTGACCGGGAATCGAGTGAGAGACATACAGCTAGACCGCTAAGCCACCATGTCCCTCTGAGTGGAGGTTGAATGCTTACTGACTTGCTTCATAGCAATTAGCAACACTGCGGGTAGAGCAGTCTGGCGACATCCCAGTGAGTGTCTCTGTCTCTTTATGTCCTAAACGCTCTCTCTCACACCTGCCACCGAACGCGCTCTACTCTGAAGCATGGTCGGTAATGCAGATTACGCGACAATAGCGCTCACCTCTCAGGTGGCCATTTCTGGAAATAAAAGGCTATTCACGACCCAAGTTTCGCTCCCTCTTAACCCAAGAATTCTCTAACCCATAATTACAAAATACCTCATTTCAAGATTTAAATAAATGCATGTAAGATGATTTCTATTTTTACATTTTAGATTTTTCATTTTAGATTTTTAATTTTTACATTTATTCATTTTAGATTTTTCATTTTAGATTTTAGATTTTTAGATTTCATCATTTTAGATTTTTGTTTTTCTAAATTTTTCATTTTAGATTTTTCATTTTAGATTTTAGTTTTTTAGATTTTTTTCAATTTAAATTTTTAGATTTCAAATTTTTCGAAAAAGACAAAACTGAAAGGTCACAGACCTAACATTTTATGTTTAAATTTTGTTTTTTAACCTAATTTTATTTATTTAATATAAAATTTATTATTTTTAGCACAGGGATAATGCACAAAATGGTCACTGCACGCAACCAGTTACACATATCACATGGTAACCTAACTTCACCCGGCATCCGAGGCCATACGATATTATTATTAGTATTGCCTAGCCAAACATGTCCTCACAAAACTTTACCTAACCTAGCCTCACCTAACCTAACCTCAGCTAACCTAACAAACCTAACATAACCCAACTTCACCTGACCTAACCTAACTTAAGCTAAGCCAGAGGCCAATGCACATACACAAAGCATATAAGAGCACATGCAACTATATTTATGCTTGTCTTATAGAGAGTAAGGCCAAGCTACCACCGTGGCTACTGTGAAAGATGTTCACTACTCACAACCAGCTTAATATGTTTTTATTTATTTTAAATACATTTACAATATTTACACATAATATTTTCTTCTTAATTATTTGATTATAAATTGTACAGTTTTTTCATTTTTTTTTAATTCTTAAGTATGAATACATTTTTTTTCTTTTTTGTTGCTTGATTGGTGATGTTTTCTATTTTTAGTGCTATTGGGTTACGGTAATATATTTCCTGTTTAACTTCAGGATTTTCATATCCATAACTTAACCCTTTAAGCATGGTCAATGATTGAGTAATGACCATAGGCATGTGTAGCTATAACATCAGAAACAATTACTCTTCACCAGGACACAAATCAACTTTGTTTAGTTTCATCGATGATATGTTATGTTGTTTAGAAGCGATAATTTTCATTGGTATTCTTTTTACCTCGTTTTTCATGATACAATCCTTATAATCTAGAAAGCTTTTACAATTTTTGACAACACTTCTGCTAACACCTTTAATATTTTTTATTTCTATGCCATTTATGTATAAAGCACACATTTTTGCTCTAAGTCCAACAAATGCTTTAATAATACGTCCACAAGCCTCGTCTTAAAATTTTCCCTAAGTTTTCTTGTTTGATGTAGAGTAACATACTGTATGTGATTAGTAGGATAATCAGATGTGTCCAGGTGTTCTAGGAAATTCAACTTGTCCTGATAAACATCTTGGGTGTTAACCAAATAAATAAACGAGCCGGTATCCATATACATGTGTTTAAGATTGTCAATGCCACAGTAGGGTAGCAGGACATCATAGTGCTGGGAATACATCAGAGTTTTTAAAATATCCAGTATGCACATTGCAATATATATATAGGCTTATGGAATACAATGCTACGTTTAGCCATGTGGAAAGCAGCTAGGTTAGGACCATATATTGTTCTGTCAATAAATGTTGGTTTAGCCATTAGCTTTTCTGCCTTTTTGCCGTCAGACGTATGCATATTCTTTTACGCATGTTTTCCATTCTTTTTCCAAAAATTGCATTGTTAAATAATTTGTACAGGTTTTTCTCAAAACCATTTTTGGCTTGTTTTCTTAGGTGGTTATTAAAATCAACGTATGCCTTTAGCCAAGGTCTCTGTTGAAACTTTTAACACACGATGAATTGTTATCAATTTTAATCCATGATTTAGAGCCTGTTTAAGTGCCATATAAAGAACAACGCACCGCCTTCGATTTCCAAGATGAGGAATTAGTTTTTTCAGAGGCGATTCCTTAGGTTGTGTACACTAAGTAGGAAAGGTAAATCGTTGTGTACATCATGAAGGTCAGGTGGGTAATCAACATCAACGTCTAGAATGTATCCAAGAGGGTCGTCTTCCTTTAGCGTTTCTAGATCAACAGCATCTGGAGAAACACACTGAAATCCACCGTTAGAAAGGGAGTGGCACATAGCCCACCCGTATTGGTTGTTGTCATCATCATAGGTAATAAACTGCGATGGTTTCTCAAAATCATATGTTTCCATGTATTTATTGTTAGCTTCTGCATTCCGATGAGACACCTGGCATATTACTCCACGTATTCCAGACTCGATTAAAAGAATCTGATCGTAATCCAGTAGCAATTCCAGTTCAATTCCAGTGTAAAGGAGCATTGCCTCATAACTTAAACCAGGCGAAGTAAAGAAGTGCGCAGTATCCACCCGATGTGTTTCTAGTTTTTTTTATTTCTGAACGTTTCAAAGCTGTCTGCAAGAAGGAGTACATCTGAAGTTAGGTAGTCACTATATTCCCCTAACGTTTTAATTTTGAACAGATTCCACACATTTTCGGCATGTTCATAGTCTTCTTTACTAACATCTTCTTGACTTAATTTGCTAAAGAAGGCTTTTTTATGGTAAACATTTTCACTTAATCTGTCCCATGAATCAATGTAATCATAAGGAAATACCTCTTTACGAGTCAACAGAGTTGAATTTTCTTTTCCAAAGAACTTGTCTATTTCAGGTTATGATGTTAGGTTTGTAACTAAGTTTTCCAAACTACTCGGCATCAACCTAAACATATCCACAAATCGAAGCTTAAGATTTCCTACATATTTGGTGAAGGAGATGTATTTTTGTTTGGAGTTAGGGATAACGTCCACTCTCTCAGTAGTACATGCCAACTGCTTTACAATGAAATTTGCATCATATCCACTCATATTATGTAGCAATACAGGAACGGCGTTACGTGTTTTACACCTCAAATTACAGTTATTATAAGCCCTTCCACGGTATTCGCCTGTAATATGGCAATGATCTCGAACTTTCCAGTCCTCTTGTGTAAATGTTTTATGGCACAAATAACAGGTTTCAGAAGATTGGAACTCTGCTTCTTGATCCTGAGTTAAAACCTTTGGAACATTTAAGCTGTAAGGCGATCAATTTCATTAGCTATTGAGATCAAACAGTCCATGAACTTTTCTGCAGCGACAGGACCACGATAAATTAGAGGATGGCTCGGAAGGTCTGTCTTTATGTGTTCCAGAGCTGGTGAGGGTTTAACATATATACCATAGCTCATAGGAACATGACTATGGTATGGCACTGTATAACTTGCCTCAGGATTGGGTTGACATGTTCGGTATGGTAATAGTATACTTTCGAAATCGGCATAGATAACGTAAGGTATCCTCAGTTTTCTTCCACATTTAAGAATGTCAGAATTGAGTTTTTAATAGGCATTTCAACCCTAGAAATGTCAGGCAGGACACACAATGCTATATGTTCTTTTAATTTTTCCATTCCTTGTTGCCCATATTGATTATCGAAGTGAGTAAAACACCGTTTACACATATACATCTAAGTTCACGGTGGGTAATCTGATGTCCTACTAGTTTATCAAAATCTTTGATAAAGACGTAGTGGTTCTGGTCAGATGAAGAACTAAGCAGAAGGAGGTCACGATGGTCTTGCAGCTCTTGATCCACAACCTTTAGAGGAAACAGTTTATTGTCTTCGTCCTGTACAAATACATTGATGGATATGTCGTTGACTTTTTCGAACTTGGGAATGTCATCTAGCGATGCAGGAAGCAATATTACTGAAAAATCATACTTGTTTTCCAAGTCCTTATATTTACTAATGCGTTGAACTTTTGTGTTAACCAGTTTTGAAAAAATGGCGTACATAAACACCTTTGATCCTTAAAGTTTTGAAGATTAAAGCAGGTTTTTTGCCTATACAGCAGCTGGTAATGGAATATATGTGCTTCCACGCAAGGGATTATACTTATTTATTTTCAATCGTACTCCTTCCACTGCTAACACAGCCCAACTACTGCCTTTTAGCTCAGCTTCATCCATTTCAGTACCGGTAATTAACATTTTAAATTGTATTTCCAAGAAACTACTTAAGTCTGTTTCCACAAATATGGCCTTAAAACGTGTTTTGAAAGCACGAACTCTAATTCCATTGGTAGACGTATGAATGAATCCAAATTCAGCTACAATATTATCTTTTATTGACTTGTGCATTGCTTGTTCTTTCTGTATAGTATGGATTATTTGCCGTTTGGAGTCTTTAATGTATGAATTTAAATCCTTACACGTATCACAACGTATATAATAGGATTTAAGACGACCTTCAAAAGTCGTTTTATATTCAGTAAGACAATGACCGTATTATCAACAACCATTCAGAGCAGGTACTGTTTTATAGGCTCTATTTTTGTCTTTTAGCTGATGTCACAACATTACAACATTCTTTATGGCGACGTCCGTTGTAGGCATTGTTGAATTTATTGCCACAAGTTTGCACTCATGAAATTCTCCACATGACACTTCGTGACGCTTCCTATCATAGTCTCGAAGAAAAGTCTTTCCACACTCTTTGCATATATAGCTTGGAATAGTTTCCTCCTTAATGGATGATGTTTCTGCCAACAGCTGCTTGCTGCGTATGACAAGGCTGTACAATAGTGGTTAGACGGTCTTTCACGATGTGGACACTGTGAGAGGTAGTAGTCAGCTGGCGATAATCTTGCTAAGGGTCCTCTAATATACCCTAGTCCAGGCTAACAGCTGCTTACTGCGTAGTACACGGCCGTACAATGGTGGGTGAGACGGTTATTCGTGATGTGATCACCGTGAGAGGTAGTAGTCAACTCAAAATATTCTTGCTAAGGGTCCTCTAATATACCCTAGTCAAGGCCAATAGCTGCTTACTGCGTAGTACAAGGCCGTACAATGGTGGATGAGACTGTCTTTCACAATGTGATCACCGTAAGAGGTATTAGTCAACTGACAATATTCTTGCTAGTCAAGGCTAACAGTTGCTTACTGCGAATGACAAAGCTGTACAATGGTGGGTCAGACGATCTTTCACGATGTCAACACCTATATACCCTCCACTAGGGTATACATATTGGTTTTGAACACTTGCTAGTTAATTGTATACTGAGTTTATATACGGAGCTTATACAAGCACATCTTGCACGCGGTCAAACATTGCGAGATAGTCACATGGAACACACAAAGTAAGTTTCCGCTACCTAGCGGTGGATATGAGCACTCAGAGAACTACTAGCATTCAACCTAGCGGAGGATGTGAGCACTCACTAAACTACTAGCATACTTGCCAATAATGGGCGCAATTGTTCTTAGCAATAACAATACACACAGCGTGTTTGCTTTATCGTTTAATACAAATATATATTGTTGGATAACGAAACAAAATGTTAAATGGCGCAATTGTATGGGAATGTTGCATTACCTAAAATGTAAAACTATGCAAGTGCTTAACATTTTACAATCGGCTTATGTATTGGTTTATATATTGGCTTTTTTGTTGGCTTTTGTGTTGGCCTTTATGATGGTTTTTGTGTTGGCTTTTGTATTGGCTTTTATGTGGGCTTTTATGTATTGGCTTTTATGTTGGCTTTTGTGTTGGCTTTTGTATTGGATTTTATGTTGGCATTTATGATGGCTTTTGTGTTGGTTTTTATATTGGCTTTTGTGTTGGCTTTTATGTTGGCTTATATATTGGTTTATGTGTTGGCTTTTGTATTGGCTTTTATGTTGGATTTTGTGTTGGCTTTTATGTTGGCTTTTGTGTTGGCTTTTATGTTGGCTTTTGTGTTGACTTATGTATTGTGTTATGTATTGGCTTATGTGTTGGCTTCTATGTTGTCTTTAATGGTGGCTTTTGTATTGGCATTTATGTTGGCTTTTATGTTGGCACTTGTGTTGGCTTATGTATTGGGTTATGTGTTGGCTCATTTGACGAGTTACATTGGTCAATGTATTTAGTGTATTTTTCTCTTGTTTTTGGAAAGTATCTCAGTCCTTTTAGTGGCTGCATAATGCTTACCACCGTGTGTGTAAGCAACAACATCAACACACTAAAATTCCAAAAATCCAAAGTACTCTAAGGTTAATGATTGACTTTCAACTCTTACACCTACCTCTATCCCACTCTCAGTCGAAAAATAATTTATTTTTCCAATTTTTCTAAAAAATATTTTGTAAATGAGTTATATTTCCAAAAATTAGGAATTTTAAAAAAGTGTGTTTGACGTAAATGACAGGTCTTTACCCACTCGACCCACAAACCAATTCCCAGGCCTCTAGGACAAAAACCAAAAAAGTTCAATTTTGAAAGTAGGTGATATTTCGAAAACCAAACATCCTAATATAGTACATTATGCAACGAGCCTATAATGGCAATAATTAAGACACGAGTATGTTTATAAAACGAGCGTATGCGAGTTTCATAATTTCCATACGAGTGTCTTAATTACCATTATAGGCGATTTGCATATGACTGTTTATGTTCGACGATAATTATTATTATAACTATTTTATGTTTGAACATAAATATTCATAAATATCTGTCGTGATTTTGCCAGTTTTATGTACTGAACAGAGCGCGGGGGACGCAGAGAATAACTTGTATTTGGCCATGGCCTTCCCGATTACCCCACTATGACACTAGGCAGCGCAGGGAAATTTAAATAAGAAGGTCTTGGAACTCAGCGCAGGTGCGATGCTATCCTTGCCTAATTGGTCAAACAACTGTTTCTTGAGCTCCGATTGGTGGGAGAAACTGTCCCATAATGAAAACAAGTACTATAATGAGCCTCATTCTAGTACAGTTTTCTGCCATATAATATTTACATTCCGACATCGTCGAACATAAAGGGTTATATAGGTTTAAAACAAAGGTCTATATGTCCTTTATCGTTGGAACAAAACTTAATATTTTTTACATTTTTTTCCAAAAAAGCTAAATTTTTAAATTTGGCTATATTTTGGAAACTAAGAATTTTTCTAAAAAGTTTGTATGACGTAAATGAATGGGCTTTACCCCCTTTACCTACAAAACAAGTTTCAGGTCTCTAGGACAAAACATTAGTAGGGGGTAGTAGTGGTTTAAACCCATAGCCTACTTTCTCGTGGACTTTGTCGATATCTAGCCAACCCATGGTCGGATATTAGCATGCGACATGTCAAATTACTCAGGCTGCCGCCCTCTAGATAATGGGTTCGCGAGATATCGGGTTAGAGGTCAGCGTAGCAGCGAGCAGCTATGCGTTTAAAACATCACTACCCCCTACTATTTTTTTGTCCTAGAGAACTGAAACTTAGTTTGTGGGCAGAGGGGTCAAAACCATTCAGTTACGTCAAAACGTTTTTTAAAAATTCTTAGTTTCCAAATTTAAAAAATTGAGCTTTTTTGAAAAAAAATGTAAAAAATATAAAGTTTTGTCCTAACGATAACGGACATAGAGACCATTGTTTTAAGCCTACTAAACACTTTTTAGGATGTTTGGTTTTCGAAATATCACCTACTTTCAAAATAGAATTTTTTTTGTTTTCTCCTAGAGTCCTGGGACTTGTTTTGTGGGTAGAAGGGGTAAAGACCTGACATTTACGTCAAACACACGTTTTTGTAAAATTCTTAATTTTGGAAATATAACCCATTGTCAAAATACGTTTTAGAAAAATTTGCAAAATACACTATTTTGCGACTGACAGTTCGTGGAGGGAGCTAAGAACTAAAACGTCCTCTTTCTGGTCTTCCTCAAGTTGACGAATTATTTTGAAGGCAGCGCCTATGCCTTCATAGTATTGATTTTCTACTTCCGCTCGATCATCTCTTTGATTGAGCATGCAAGTTTCAGTTTCTGTTTGGATAGTGCAGTAATTCTCTAAAGATCGTTCATAGTCTATTACACGATGTTTCAATAAGTCTAACTGAACTTCTGATATATTTTAAATCTGCTAATTTGCCCTTTATAAGACGCTCATTTGGCGGTGAGATTGTCATCCCTGCTTTCTTTGTCCTTGTCGGGAGCCATAATGAAAGTTGAAAAGTTGTATAAAACTTACGAAACTTTAGAGTTTTGGAAATGCTGTCAGGTTGGCAGCAGCGAGCAGGCTGAAAGTGAGAAACACTGAAGGAGACAGGAGCAACCTCTTTCCCCTCCACCAGTTTGCACAGTAAAGTTATAGCTGAAAAATTCAAAGTTGAGATTAGTAATTTGCAAGATATTGACAACTTGGATTCTTCCGCGTTTCTTGGACCAACTTTTGCTAGGTTGTTACTGAGTACTAACCCTACCTAAGGGAAGATGATGGGAGAGACAGGGAGGTGTATTTAGGAGTGGAAACAAGTATCGGTATAAAGGAAGAGAATCCAGCACAAAACAGAAGAAAATGCGAATTGGGCATACGATTCCACTTCACAAAGCTAGCGAAGTACCTAAAATGTGTGGGGACCTGTCTACGGCTAACGGGGAGTGCAGCGAGAGCTGGGGTCACCTGCGTGCAATCGCTAAGTGCTCTTTCCCTCCCGAACGGATCTGTTGGTACTATGGGGAAGGGTGATACTCTAGCAAGGACAAAAGGAAAAGACCTAGACGCTTCTACTTCAAAAGGGTAAGATTTTAGAAAGCTTTTGGAAATGCTAAAAGAATTCGAATTTGTCGTGATAATTTTGTTTCTAGACAATGTTGGACCTATGACAGAACGGCCGAATGGCCCCAGAGTGGTGAGCGATAAAGCAACTTTATTGCCTTCTGCAATCTTTATTATTATTAATGGAAACTTCAAGAAAGTACCAATTGTAGCATCCAAAGTAGGCTAAACTCGTACCCAGCAGGGTGCTGAATAAAACTTTAGAACAGAGGAAAACCTCAGGTGTAACTTAAACAAAACCGAAATTTTGAAAGTAGACCACAAGGCAGAGAGAAAATCTCAACAAGTAGGAAGCAGGCGGAGCAAGCTATACTTGGCTCAATAGTTTACTAGAATTAGCCAAGATAGCTAAAAGAAACCTTATAAATGTTGTTATTTGAAGTTTCGTTTTAAGGGGACCCGGACGTGAAAGTATACAAAAATATGTACAATTTTGAAGGTCATTTTCTTGAAAACTATTAATTTTATTTTCGTGAAATTTCATACACATATTACACACATGATCTATTGTCTGTTTCACAAGTATCATTGAGCTGCAGTTATTTTTGTATCCGTTATACCACTAAATGTCCTTGAATGTTTTATAAATCTTAGTTTGTGGAAGAAACTTTCGGTACACATTTCTTGGAAAGTATTCCATGAAACGACCCCAATTGTGTATTTTTTTTCTCTCTAAGATGCACATCATTTTAGTTTGCCCGGTTTTGTTTGTCTAGAGTCATTAATATAAGAAAAATTAAAAAATAATATTTATGCCAATATTTTGTTGATTTTTTGCATAAATATGCAAGAAATATTTATTCTTATTCGAAAAACTTATTCATTTTAGGCATAAAACATAGTGTGTGTATGTATATATCCCTCTCAAAAATTACTGTATATTACTCTACAAGGAATACTTTGGGAGATAAATGTACCTAAGTTTGCAAAATATCAATTTTACAGGAAAGCATATTGAAAATTAATGACAGAATTTACTGACCTTTAGGTCGCTTAGCATAAACCTGGCTGGTATTCGTCCTGCCCCTGACCTTCCTTGTATTCCTTCTCCTTTTTGAGCTCTTTTATTTGATCTGGCCCCCTTAGTCATTGATTGAGCTGATATCTCTGCCTCCTTTATCCTCTGACGGTCGATCACGAGTAGCGCACTAGCCATATTTGAATCACATAAGATACCTAATTTCTCAAGAACATTTCTCCTACTGCTAACATCATCATTAAAAGATATAATAGCATCCATTACTGAGTTCTAGGGGAACTCATATGTTGCGTAAATTTACCACAGGTTTTAGAAGATAAATTTAACTTACATGCCAAGCCTCTCCTTGAGTTAGCTTCCTCAGATAATGTCACAGTACCGACACTTTATAATGTTAATCTGTGATTTAAAATCTACGATAATATAATTATCCACATTGCTACTGTTCTCACTGTTTAGACTAATATCTAATCTGTCACAGTTGTAAGACAGCTTACGTTTCGATGCACTTGGGGGAGAACTAACCTCATCCACACGTTGCACATTGTCACTGTCATTATTTATTATTAAATCTTCTTGGGGCGTTTCTAGGCGTATGCGATGTTGATTGCCATGATATTTTCGCTTTGAAATGAATTTCTTTATGCGCGGCATTTTACAGGAACAACAGCATTCACTATCCAGATGTACATTCACTTGGTCATAGCAAAGCTCGTGTAGGCAAAAACTGTTTGTAAACATTACAGAACGCGGGAAACAATTGAGGCTCAACAACCAAGCCTGGGTGAAAGTGACCACACGACCAGTGTGGATCAAGGAGTAAATAGAGTTGAAAAAGTTACTGCATTTCAACATAAGCCACAAGGAACTGTTCAGTCTACAGTTTGGCACATTGGAAACGTGGACGTGGCAAGAGCCCGCCATTTTTAAAAACTTATTTAAATGGACTTAGAAGGAAGATAATCTCAATAAGCTATATATATTCTGATTCAGAAAATTTCCCTCTACACATTTATGCTGATATCAACAATTGGCAAATTTAGTCATTTTGCGACTTCCGGGTCCCGTTAAACGCAACAAGTGGTAAAGATTTTATTGATTCAGAGAATGCCTTTTCTATTTTGAAATAAGCAATAATTTTGGGGGGAGAATCAGGGAAGAGAAGGTCCTGCCTAACCGTGATTCTAGCAAGAGCGATAAAGCGGAAAACAATAAAGAATTTATTTAACAATTGATAGAGTAGTAAATGTTTAACAGTAGTTAGATCTCTGATCTTATTATGAGTTGAGAATAAAAATTTAGCTATTTGTAAGATTTCAAGGTCTTAGATCTAATAATAAGAGGTTTAGAATGCGTAAACAATGTTAAATATTGTACAGGTTTAGAGCCTAATACAAGCACTAAAATCACACAAGGATTTTAAAAGAATGTGCTTACAATTGAAGAATTAAAGCATATAGAGAGACTAGTATATGTATTAAACATTAGATTAATATTTCTTGTATTGGTCTTTAGGACACTAATTAGTTAGAATATGCCCTTTTTTGAGCGAAAAGGCTATAACCAAATTGATTAAACTCCTGATCGTAACAGGAGGATACAGGAAAGTTACAAGCGGAGGTTACAGCTGGTATTTAAGCAGAAAATAACAAATGTTATTCAAAATAGTCAGGTCGAATTAACGATGCCTGGAGCAAAAGAATCAGGTACAAAAGTTTGATAATTAGAAAGTTAACAATTCCTGAGCTAGCAGGATAAGAAGAGAATGATTAATGAGTAATTTCTATAACTACTCATCTTTAAGCTGAATTTAAAGAATTAGAAATTCTAATGGAGCAGGTCACACTTTGTGAAGCCTGGATTAGACAAGGAAGGAAGCTTGTAGTTTAACGTGACCATTAATCTCACGATCATGAGCCACGGGCTGGATTAGACAAATTAGATAACTATTTTATAATTGGAAAAAAGTAGAACTCCCTAGTTTTAGCAGGGAAGAACAATACATATTGAAATGTGGGCTAGCCACATATATTGACGCAGAGTGAATAGATTGTAAATGGAGCAAAAAATGGGAGGGCGCTTAATTTTAAGCGAGGCCTCGTAGAGTTGTAATTAGATATTTAACTTAACTTAAATATATTAGTTAAATGTATTTGAGGAATAATTTACAAGAGGATTGAAAGCCAGATAGAAACGGAGTTGGGTGAAGACCAGTTTGGTTTCAGGAGAAATGTAGGAACAAGGGAAGCTGTACTAAGTCTTAGGCTAATTTTGGAAGGTAGAATAAGGAAAGATAAGAGAACGTTCATGGCTTTTGTAGACTTAGAAAAGGCTTTTGATAACGTTGATTGGACTAAATTGTTTGACATTTTGAAATCGATTGGAATTAAGTACAGGGATAGGAGGGTGATATACAATCTGTACAGAAACCAGACAGCAGTCATTCGAGTTGAAGGACATGAGAGAGAAGCTGGTATTCAGAAAGGTGTAAGGCAAGGCTGCAACTTATCACCCATACTTTTCAATCTTTACATTGAACAAGCAATGAAGGAAATTAGAGAAAAATATAAAGTGGGAGTGAAGATTCAAGGAGAAATAATTTCAACTCTGAGATTTGCTGATGACATCGTCATCTTGGCCGACAAGCCTGAGGATTTGAATGAGTTTTTGAATGGTATGGACTCCGTCTTACGGAAAGAATTCATGATGAAAATTAATAAATGTAAAACAAAAATACTGGAATGCAGCCGAAATAAATCAGAAACCTCTATGGAGATCAAATTGGCAGGTGAAAAGCTGAAGGAAGTAGGAGACTTCGGTTACTTAGGAAGCAGAATAACCAGTGATGGACGAAGCGAAGAGGATATAAAAAGTAGGTTGGCTCTGGCAAAGAAAGCATTTCTACAAAAATGGAATCTGCTGACATCGAATATAGATTTAGGTATTAGGAAGTCATTTTTGAAAGCCTTTGTCTGGAGCGTGGCGCTCTATGGAAGTGAAACTTGGACTATTGGTGCAGCAGAAAAGAGGAGAATTGAAGCATTTGAAATGTGGTGTTACAGGAGAATGATGAAGATCAGATGGGTAGATAGGGTTACAAACGAAGAGGTATTAAGACGAGTGGGAGAGGAGAGATGTTTCTGGCGACTGCTAATGAAGAGAAGAGATAGGTTGGTAGGACACATACTAAGACACCCAGGAATAGCAAGCTTAGTTATGGAAGGAAGGGTCGAGGACAAGAACTGTAGGGGTAGACCAAGGTTAGAATATGTTAAACAGATTGCCTCGGATGTAGGGTGTCGGAGCTATGTAGAGATGAAACGATTAGCTCAGGACAGGGAGGCATGGATAGCTGCATCAAACCAGTCAAAAGACTGAAGACTCAAACAACAACACATTTGAGGAAATGGAAATAGGAATTCAAAGTTCTGGCCTGTTTTATTGCTCTCAATCAAACGCGGCACGGTAGA
Organism: Meconema thalassinum; assembly: GCA_946902985.2. Classification (NCBI taxonomy): domain Eukaryota; kingdom Metazoa; phylum Arthropoda; class Insecta; order Orthoptera; family Tettigoniidae; genus Meconema; species Meconema thalassinum. Next base: position 180,386,343 of record OX336389.2, read on the forward strand.
TAGTTGAACGGACACTCTTTTGCACTGAAGTTTGTTGATAGATTGGACGATTTCACTATTGCCGCACTGAAAGTTCATTGAACGATCGAAAAGTTATTACAGTTTATGAGGAACATTTAGTTGAATTTAGCTTGAGTAAGTTTATTGCGTTTGAAAGTTTGTGGGTTGCAGTTAAATTCCAGAACTGTAGACAGTTAAATGGAGCAGTAAGAATCCCACGGTAGAAAAGGTTAAGTTTATGGACGGCTATGTGTATTAGCAGAAATCCCACTGTGTAGGGAAGGTATCCCCTTTAGTTCGTACAAGAAGTACTAAATTGCAAGCTTTAACCAAGCTTGGATAGCTAAAGTATGGCAAAGAAATTCCCACGAAGACGGTTATTGCACAATAGTGCGTAATTCCCCACACTGTCTAAAAAGTTTTGTTAAAAGCATTCAGCATTGATTAAAAACATTAAGAGGTGTTTAAAATCATTGAAGATTTGTACTTAACTTTTTCATGTTGCGCAGGCGATGAATCCTTGTGACCGTTATATTAAAAATCCGACATGGCGTCGAGTTTAAAATAGCCTCATGAAGACAGGAGGCTGGCCTCAAGAGGGAGCACCAAACTGTTCACTTGACGACTGGACTAGAAGTGAGAGCGAACAAAAGCACCACACGAGGGAACTGGGTGGGCAACGAAGAGGGGGATGTAGACGGAACACATATCAGAATGGGAAACATTGAAAAATGAAAACATTGTATATAAAAATAATTTTTTCATGGAGTAGTGTCTACAAGCAGAAGTTAGCTGACGACGAAAACGACGCCTGGTGGATCGGTGTGTAAGTGCTCTTGACTCGAGGAGTTTGAAGATCTTCAGCGAGTAGCCGCAAGATGCCGCTAGGTAGAATCCATAGAAGATACACATCTAGAAGAAACTTATAAAAGACTTAGGCACATGGTTGAGAGAGATAGGATACAGAGGGTCGCAATGGTGTCTGTAGGAAAGGAAATTAAATAAATAAAGCTAAGGAAAAAGGCAAAGAGCAGCAAGAGCTAACTCTAACTAGACGTGTTTTCCAGGGAATACACCACCCACAATTGTATGGTCTTGTACTACGCAGTAAGCAGCTGTTATCATTGACTGGGGGTATATTAGAGGACCCTTAGCAAGAATATCGCCAGTTGACTACTACCTCTCACAGTGTTCACATCGTGAAAGACCGTCTAACCACTATTTTACGGCCTTGACAATCGCAGTATGCAGCTGTTGGCAGAAAACAACATCGATGATGGAGGAAACTATTCCAAGCTATATATGTAACGAGTGTGGAAAGACTTTTCATCGAGACTATGATAGGAAACGTCACGAAGTATCGTGTAGTGAAATTCATGAGTGCAAAACTCGTGGCAGTAAATTTAACAATGCCCACAACGAACGTTGCCATGAAGAATGTTGTAATGTTGTGTCATCAGCTAAAAGACAAAAAATAGAGCCTATAAAACAGTACCTGCTCTGAATGGTTGTTGATAATACTGTAATTGTCTTACTGAATATAAAACGACTTTTGAAGGTCGTCTTAAATCCTATTATATACGTTGTGATACGTGTAAGTATTTAAATTCATACCTTAGAGAGTCCAAACAGCAAATAATCCATGCTATACAGAAATAATAAGCAATGCACAAGTCAATAAAATTTAATATTGTGGCTGAATGTAGATTCATTCATACGTCTACCAATGAAATTGCAGATCGTGCTTTCAAAACACGTAATTAGGCCACATTTTTGGAAACAGACTTAAGTAGTTTCTTGGAAACACAATTTTAAAAAGTTAATTACCGGTACTGAAATGGAAGAATCTGAGCTTAATGGCTGTAATTGGACTTTGTTAGCAGTGGAAGGAGTACGATAGAAAATAAATAAGTATAATCCCTTGCGTGGATGCCAACGAGCTTTAAAGATACTATAGAGAGGCTAAGGGACCGTTTACAGCGCTCTTAGCGGAAGATATTGGTAAGAACGTCCGCCATGTTTTCCGGAGTCATCGAGTCAAAACAGTCAGTCAGCTGATTGCGAGGAAACAGTTCAGTGAATTGTGATTTCTATTGTCATTTGTGTTACTAGGTTGAAATCTACTGCATATTAATTTCCGCAGCGATGCCTGCTGTATGTTCAACGTACGGATGTACTAATCGAAGCAATAAAACAACGGATATATCCTATTTTACATAAGAATAGCCTAAATGTGCTACTAATGTACTTCACTGCACGGATACAGTAAGGATGTTACTAGCAATTTTCCAGAACATCTGGTCTCCATTGCTTTCTAGTAATGTCTGATACAGGCCTGTACGGTATACGATATGTATTCGTACTGGTACCGTAACAGAAGGAATTGTTTCTGTTCCAGATTCCCGTTGAAAAATACAGAAACATCCCAATGCCTTAGAATGCAAAGCTTCATTTCGGAAATGCTTAATTGCTCAAATTGATCCTTCCCCCAAAGCTAATGTGATGACAGATGATAGTCTAATCCTAAGTCCTCCCATTATGCAGCCTATTGTAATTAATGCTGATGTAGGCCTAAGTGAACTTGACTATGTAGAGTGTTTTGAAACCCTTTCGATTTTCAGTGATCAAGTGGTAGAATATTTTGCAGGTACTGTTGTACGAAATGTGTAGAAGAAAATCAAATGTGTGGAATGCTTAGGTGTTCTACTGACAATGAATAATGACGCAAAGTGTGGTCTCATAAAATGCAAAGATGTGGGCAACTCATTGTATAATACATCCGATGATTTGAAATATTTGTGTAAGATAGCAGAATGTGTTTTCAGGAGTAATGCTCATATCTTGAAAAAAAAACTGCAAATATATCTCTCTCTCTCTCTCTCTCTCTATATATATATATATATATCTATATATATATACAAGGTTAAACTGTTGTTTGTTCTCTTCCTTTGAAAAACTATTCACTGCAGTAGAACCATGTGAAGAATCGCATTATGTGAAGCTCATAAGGCATATATTGAAGTATTACTTCACTTGCAGAGTACATCATGCACTCAGAGAAAAGTCCTCTCGAATGAGAGGACGGCAAGTGAGACAAGTTTTAACAAAGCCGATTCTATTTAAGGGACTAATTAAAATTGAGCAGTGTAAATAGCCTACAGCACTATTGATGTAACTTGAAACTATTCTGAATGTTTAAGAAGTGATTGGACTTCATAATTTGTCGTAAATATGTTTCTTATTAATGTTCCAACAGGCCCTGCTCTGATACTTCAACATATGGCATAGCTCCTCCCCCTTTCTCTTGACTCCAGAGAAAATGGCGGACACAGTTTCAAGTAGCTTCAGTCTTGCGGCACTCCAGCCTCTCTATAGTAATGTTTAAGCTCGTTGGTGGAAGCACATATATTCCATTACCAGCGGCTGTAAAAGCAAAAAACGTGCATTAATCTTCAAAACTTTAAGGATGAAAGGTGTTTTATGTATGCCATTTTAGCAAAACTGGTTAACACAAAAGTTCAACGCATTAGTAAATACAAGGACCTGGAAAACAAGTATGATTTTTCAGTAATATCGTTTCCTACATCGCTAGCTGACATTACCAAATTTGAAAAAGTCAACGACATATCCATCAATGTATTTGGATTGGAGGAAGACAACAAACTGTTTTCTCTTAAGTTTGTGGATCAAGAGCTGCAAGACCATCATGACCTCCTTCTGCTAATTTCTTCATCTGGCCAGAACCACTACGTCTTCATCAAAAATTTTGATGAATTAGTATGACATCAGATTATCCCCCGTGAACATAAGATATTTATGAGAAAACGGTGTTTTACTCACTTCGATAATCAATATGGGCAACAAGGAATGGAGAAATTAAAAGATAAAGAGCATTGTGTGTCCTGCATGACATTGCTAGGGTTGAAATGCCTGTTAAAATACAATTCTGACATTCTTAATTGTGAAAAAAAAATGCTGAGAATACCTTCCGTTATCTATGCAGATTTCGAAAGTATTTTCTTACCATACCAAACAGGTCTACCCAATCCTGAGGCAAATTATACAGTGCCATGCCAGAGTAATGTCCCTATGAGCTATGGTATATATGTTAAACCCTCACCAGCTTTGCAAAACATAAGGACAAACCTTCCGAGCCAACCTCTTATTTATCGTGGTCCTGACGCTACAGAAAAAGTTTATGGACAGTTTGATCTCAATAATTAATGAAATTGATCGCCTTTACAGCTTAAACGTTCCAAAAGTTTTAACTCAGGATCAAGAAGCAGAGTTCCAATCTTCTGAAACCTGTTATTTGTGTCATAAAACATTTACACAAGAGGCCTGGAAAGTTCGAGATCATTGCCATATTACAGGCGAATACCTTGGAGGTCTCATAATAACTGTAATCTGAGGAGTAAAACACGTATCCCCGTTCCTGTATTTCTACATAATATGAGTGGATTTGACGCAAATTTCATGGTAAAGCAGTTGGGATGTACTACTTAGAGGGTTGACGTTATACCTAATTCCAAAGAAAAGTACATCGTCTTCAACAAATATGTAGGAAATATTAAGCTTCGATTTGTGGATAAGTTTAGGTTGATGCCGAGTAGTTTGGAAAACTTAGTTACAAACCTAACATCATGCCCTGAAACAAACAAGTTCTTTGGAAAAGAAAATGCAGTGCAGATGAATCGTAAAGGGGTATTTCCTTATGATTACATCGTTTCATGGGAAAAACTAAGTGAAACGTGTTTACCACCAAAAAAAGGATTCTTTAATAAATTAAGTCAAGAAGATGTTAGTAAAGAATACTATGAAAATGCCGAAAATGTGTGGAATCAGTTCATAATTTTAAAACGTTAGGGGAATATAGTGACCTCTACCTAACTTCCGATGTACTCCTTCCTGCAGACAGCTTTGAAACGTTCAGAAATAAAACACTGGAAACACATCGAGCGGATGCTGCACACTTCTTTACTTCGCCTGGTTTAAGTTATGAGGCAATGCTCCTTTACACTGGAATTGAACAGGAATTGCTACAGGATTATGATCAGATTCTTTAAATCGAGTCTGGAATACGTGGAGGAGTATGCCAGGTGTATCATCGGTATGCAGAAGCTAACAATAAATACATCTGACCTTCATGATATACACAACGATGTACCCTTCCTACGTAGTGTACACAACCTTAGGATTGGCCTCTGAAAAAACTAATTCCTCATCTTGGAAATCGAATTGTTCATTACATGGCACTTAACAGGCACTAAATCATGGACTAAAATTGATAAAAGTTCATCATGTGTTAATGTTTCAACAGAGACCTTGGCTAAAGGCATACGTTGATTTTAATAACACCCTAATAAAACAAGCCAAAAATGATTTTGAGAAAAATCTGTACAAATTATTTAACAATGCAATTTTTGAAAAACGAATTGAAAATATGAGTAAAAGGATAGACATACGTCTTGTGACTGACGGCAAAAGGCTGAAAAGCTAATAGCTAAACCTACATTTATTGACAGACCAATATATGGTCCTAACCTATCTGCTTCCCACATGGCTAAACGTAGCATTGTATTCCATAAGCCTATATATATTGGAATGTGCATACTGGATATTTCAAAAATTCTGATGTATTCCCACCACTATGATGTCCTGCTACACTACTATGGCATTGGCATTCTTAAACTCATGTATATGGATATCGACTCATCCATTTATTTGGTTAACATCCAAGATGTTTATCAAGACAAGTTGAATTTCCTAGAACACCTGGACACATCTGATTACTACTAATCACGTATGTTACTCTACATTAAACAAAAACACTTTGGGAAAATTTTAAGAAGAGGCTTGTGGACGTATTATTGAATCATTTGTTGGACTTAAGCTAAAATGTATGCTTTAGACATAAATGGCATAGAAATAAAAAAGGTTAAAGGTATCAGTAGAGGCGTAGTCAAAAATTGTATAAGCTTTCAAGATTATATGGATTGTATCATGAAAAACGAGGTAAAAAGAATACCAATGAACATTATCGCATCCAAACAACATAACATATCATCGATGAAACTAAACAAAGTTGCTTTGTGTCCTGGTGAAGAGTAATTGTTTCTGATGGTATAGCTACACATGCCTATGGTCATTACTCAATCATTGACCATGGTTAAATGGTTAAGTTATGGATATGAAAATCCTGAAATTAAACAGGAAATATATCACTGTACAACAATAGCACTTAAAATAGAAAACATCACCACTCATGCAACAAGAAAGAAAACAATTAATGGTACTCATACTTAAGAATAAAAAAATAAAAAATAAAAACAAAACTGTACAATTTATAACAAAAATATAAAGAAAAAAATATTATGTGTAAATATTGTAAATGTATTTAAAATCAATAAAAACATATTGTCTGGACACTGCTTGTACTTTTTTAATTACTACCCACCTCCCACTCCTAATCCAACAGTTAACCTATAGTAATCTTAAGAAATTGCCCTTAGTTAGCTGAAACTAGGTAGACAAAAGTATAGTATAAAACATTCATTACGTATATGCTAGGGTCATGCCCTAGTGTTAGTGTTAAGCCTAGGGAAAGAAAATAAATGAATAAAAGCTTTTACTTTTTAAAACTTGACTGACTTTGTAATCCTAAGCTGGTTGTGAGTAGTGAACATCTTGCACAGTAGCCACGGTGATAGCTTTACTTTATTCTCTATATGACTAGCATAAGGATAGTTGCGTGTGCCCTTGTATACTTTGTGTATGTGCATTAGCCACTGGCTTAGCTTAAGTTAGGTTAGGTTAGGTTAGTTGAAGTTAGGTTAGGTTAGGTTTGTTATATTAACTGCGGTTATGTTAGGTGAGGTTAGGTTAGGTAAAGTTAAGTGAGGACATATTTGGTTAGGTGAACTGAGGTTAGGTGAAGTTAGGTTAGGTGAGGTAAGGTGAAGTTAGGTTACCATGTCATATACGTAAGTGGTTGCGTGCAAAGACCATTTTGTGCATTAGCCCTGTGCTAAAATAATAAATTAAATATTAAATAATTAAAAATGTATAAGTTAAAAACACAAACTTTATAAGTTAAAGAACAAAATTTAAAGATAAAATGTTAGGTCTGTGACCTTGCAGTTAAGTCTTTTTCACCAAAATTTAAAATCTAAGAATCTAAAATGAAAAAATCTAAAAACTGAAATCTAAAATGAAAAATCTAAAATTAGAAATCTAAATTGTAAAAATAAAAATAATCTTACATTTAAATCTTGAAATGAGTTTTTTTTGTAATTATGGGTGAGGGAATTCTTGGGTTAATGAACTTGCAGTTTAGTGCTTTAACACAATAAAAATAATAAATAAAATAAATAATAAATTAAATATTTACAAAAAAGAAATTAAATACAATATATAAATTAGAATTAAATAATTAAAAATTATATACATGATAAATTAAATGAAAAAAAAAAAAATATAATAAATAATGTATAGTTAATAACAAATAAATAATGATTTGAAAAGCCCGCCATTTAAGAGTGCGGTTGCGCGTGGCAGCCATCTTGCGCATAAGCCCCCTGGCCCAGCTATGACTCTTCCTTGATTAGAATATCATAGTGTGGTTGCGCGTGGCGGCCATCTTGCGCATTAGCCCCTGGCCCAGCTCCGGCTTATATTACCTACTTGTATGAACAAGTGAGAGCATGTAGTATACGACGTAATACAAAGAGTATTGGTTATTGTCGAGACAGGCTAAAACCCGTTACATATAAAAGAAGGTGGTAATGAATTTATGATGTTAGGGCTGGAAGACTGATTATCAATTTAGTGGTGGCATCAAGCAAAAATTTATAAAATACCATGTTTTAGACAGAGTTGTATGGAGATGAGTGTAGGAGTCGGGAGTCAATAATTAACCATAAAGTACTCTGTAATTCTTGGAATCATGGTATGTTGTTGTTGTTGTTGTTGTTTACAAACAGGTGAGGTCAAGTCAGGTTAGGTTAGTTAGGATTCGATTGGGAAATATTTTGTGAAGACAGGTCAGGTGGGGTCAGGTTAGGTTAGGTGATTTGAGATTAGGTTATGTAAAGTTAGGTTATGTTAGGTAGAGTTAGGTAATGTTAGGTTAGGTGTGGTATCCTGGACCAAAATATTCTAGTAAAAATTATGTCTACTATATACTGCTAACACTTTGCTACCACTTTTTCTCGGACTTTAAACTGCCCATCCATATTTGCTCTCACTTTGGTTTCATTTTGCTCTCACTTTACCTCTCACTTTTGCACCCAGGTTTGTACCCACTTTTGCACCCACTTTTGCTCTCAATTTTGCTTTCATTTTAAAATATTATTTTTGTAACCTAATTAACTTTATTAGACATTATTTAATGCTTGACATTTGATATGGAAGTATAAACGACTAGCTGTGACAAGCCATATGCATACTATAAAGGATATACATATATTGTAAAACGAACCAATGATAATGGAACTGTTATTTGGCGTTGATCAAAACACGTTCAAAACAGTGTCGAGGCATCTGATAAGAAGAAATGGTGAGGTTTTAAGTGTGGATAATCATCAGTGTAGTGTTCTGAACGAACCACGGTTGCTGTTGAGAAAAAATTATCAAAATGCTAAAAAGCTAGTCGGAGAAAAAGATATTGCTACACAAGATAGTGCCTTCTTTGTTAAAAAGCATTTATCATCTGCTCTAAAAGCTGTGTTTAATCAATCATCTCCATTCAAAAGACTACCAACACTATCAAAAGCAACGCAGACTATGGAAAAGGTGGCATTGCAAGAAGATCAAAAAGGACTAGATAATAATAGTGATAGTGATGATAATGCTAATTATGATAATGATGATGATGATGATGATGATGATGGTAAGGTTTTTACACCTATAAAACCATCACCGCTTTCCCAGTTTTTGAAAACATTAGTCATTGAGCGCTGTGGATAATCACTCATTGATGGTACCTACTGGAAAGATCCTCATACATTAATCAAACATATACAGTTCTTGCATATCTTCAAACATAGAGGTTATACGGGCTATGGGGAAGAACTATTAAAAATAGAAAATGAACTTCGATATTACAAAAGTATTGTGTAATGAGTCATTGTAACTGGCTGGATAGAATCTTAACATACATCTTGTGTAAATACTGTCTAAATATTAAAATTAATTTAATAAAAATTATTTTATGGACATTGCCTGTTCTTTCTTAATTGCTATCCCTACCTTCCCACTCTTATTCCAATCGTTAACCTTTGGCAATCTCCAACAATGGTTGTATTAGTAAGCTTAAAGTACCAATAACTATTCAAGTTAAGGCATAGCATGACACATTTATTAGCTATATGGCCAACAAACCATTCAAATCAAAAAGCAACAAAAATCAATCATCCAGATCAAAAGCGACTAAAATAGATGAAATAAGTCCCCATCAATGGTTGAATAGTCTAGTAAGTAAACCTTACAATTAGAGTATCTATGAATATGGAATATAAGTAACCACCTTGGTTATATGCATAGTCTCGGCTATCCTTGTGCTCTAGCTAGTAAACTCGTCTACTCGTTAAAAATGCAACTTGCTGGAACTCTGTGTATATATGACTTAGCAAAAAAAAGTTAATACATCTATGTGAGTAATAGAAACACTCCCATCAAACAAATCAGAGACTCCTTGGAAAAACGAATAGGCAGTCAGACTGGTATCCGATAAGCGTTATTAATATCTATAGTGTTAGGTAGAGTTAAGACCCCCCCAACGGTTTCGGCAACTCTTGAACCCAGCAAGGTTCTGGGGTGTACCGACCTTAGTAAAGTTTATGTTTTTCAACAACTCCCGAGGACAATAGACTAAAGCGAATATGTATGAAGGTTACAATTCTTTGATAGAGATGTGGTGTCAACCACTTCTGGAAAAATGTATATATAACATTGACTGGGTTATTTGTTGGCTGTAGTCTCAATCCTGGTTGGGTTACAGTGTTTGTAGTAAAATTAGTATTGGGTATTGTCTGTTTGTTTCTTAATTGATAGCCCTCTCCTTTAAACGCTTTAAACCACTCGGCCAACCATACAGTTACTAATTTAGACTATAAATAGAAAAATAGTATTATAGAAATAGGCATAGTGGTGTCTTAGAGCAAGTACAACTTTAGAGTATAGAATATTCCCTCAGGATGGTAATATGGCTAAACAATTTAGGGTGTAAAAAGCCACTGTAGTAGTTTGTCACTCACAAATTAAAGTATTCTACAAAATCAATGTTATTGTAATCTTAAATCCCTATCTTTATTGCTTAGTATTTAAACCGCCCTTGCTGTATGATAGTAACAGGCTTGGTAATTATTTTCGTAGTAAGCAATTGGGTAAGTAGCTATAAAAAAAAATATAGACTCCATAGAGCTCAAATATCCTAATGCCGTCGGGGTCTAAAGAGAATAAGGTTTAAGCAAGAGAGGTCGAGAGAAAAGATAACCGAGAGGTGGCTGGCATAAGTAAGTGGAAGCAATGTTAAACTCAGCTGGGGTCTGGTCGTCGCCAAGCACGCGCAATGTAAATACCTAGAGGTAATCAGAGACCTCAAGTTAAATGTGGAATCCAAACCACAGGATGTGACATTTTAATTCGTAAATCTACCATACATTTAACCAGAGGAAGGGGGTTAAATCCTTTCTGCTTAGTTAAAAGGTAAGCAGCCTGACAACTGCCCCATCAAGCCCTTAGGTATAGTGAAAGCCACGAAAATGTAGTTCTAAAACATTTATAAGGATGTCACAATTAATGCTGGTACAGAGCAATGACAACAGCCTAATAGCGAAATAAAGGCTATGTTATAAATTAACATGTTAAATAAAGCTGTTTGTTGTGGTGTTTGAAGCCATATTTTCAGTGTTGCCTTAGTAAACAAGAGTTTAGTGCTTTTCAGTCGGTCAACATTCGTGGGTACATTCGTGTTGACCGACTGAAAAGCACTAAACTCTTAAAGCTGTTTGTGTGAGCTAACTCAGGTGATGGAACTACGTAATTAAAATGGTAGAAAGTAGAGATTGCCATCTAAATCTTAGGCCTTAAGAGGTTAATAAGCACGGCTAAAACAAGATAAGAAAAGCAAAGGTTGACCTAAGAGGCAATGGCTAGATTAAGTAATAAGTGATTTTAAAGTAATAGTTTAAAACATGAGAAACCGCTGTGCTAATTGATAATAAGGGCTCATAAACGCTATATGCTTGCAAACAGTGGCTCAAAGGCTAGGCTAGACTTCGATCTAGGTAAAAGTATACTAAGTAACAAATAAAATATTTTAATTAAGCCTACTTAGACTATGTAATCTGTCATTTGTAATATATCGTATTCTGCAAGAAAGAACTTAGTCCACATCATTTAGTATGTTACACTTAGTATGATATAACTGTATGGTAGTAATATCTATGTAAATTATAATATCTCATACATAAAGGTAGCTAATATAAGTAGTTAAAACAAATGGATGGGAACAATGCCAAGAGGGTATACATAATAAATGCAATAAAGTCTATGTTGTAAATTAACACATTACATAAGTATGTGTATGCCAACCTACTTATATATTAGTAAACCTGTGGTAAAACATGGTAAGGGGGTATTACCTACGTGTTTAACGAGTTTAACTGTAGTGGGTAAGAAAAGCAGAGGTAAACCTATGAGGGAATGGTTAGAATTTGTAATCTTTCCAGGCTTGGAATCGAGTTAAAATCAATCATGCTTATAAGTTAGAATCCATCTCAGCATTCGCCTCAAATAGTCGTGAATAAACTATTAAAAACTATTTAATAATTAGGTTAATTGCACATTAAATCCACCAAGCTTGTAGTAGGTGCAGTTTGTGTGAATTTCAATGTAAATACATATTATTTAAATATATGTCAAATAACCTGTGTTTCTGTGATAACTGTAGTAGTGTGAGGTTTAGGAAAAATGTGGCTGTGGCGTTAGGATTGGAGCGTTCGTCTACAGTAAAAATGGGAAACCACATAACTCTGGCCGGTCATATACATTGTCCCTGATTTTTTATGTTTATGTTACGTGTTAAAGTGTACCCCGATTTCTTAGCATAGCTAAGAATCAAAGCCCGACCTTCGCGGTGAGAGGCCAACAGCTTGACCGCTGCGCTACCATGCCCTTCTTTCTATAGTGTGGTCTGTTCTAGTCCCAGAGACGGGAATCGAGTTAAGACCTCGAGTGCGAAAGCCGAAAGTACTCGCCACTGGACTATTGAAATGGCCAATCTCGGTTAGATAGATAAGTTAATAACGTTATTCCATGTCTGCATAGTAAAAATATTTGAACAGCTTTGCTGGATCCTAACACATCACGGACGGAAACGGATTATTCTTCCGCTGGCGCTACTTTTCTTTCACCTGGCTACTGCCTGAGCACTGGCGGCGAGACAGATCAGTTTAGCTTGTTGCGACTGGTAAATAAATATTTCGGTTATTAGTTCCCGTGTGTTTAAGTGTATAAAAGATAGGGTCGTATCGATCATCAGACCCATGTTGTTAATTATTAACCCCCGTGTTGTTGAGTGTTCAATATTGTGGTCATCAGCTCCGTACAATTGCATCAGTTTAATTCATAATATAGAGTTGGGATATCATGGTAATTAGCTATGTTCAGTTGCGTGTGGTCATCGGTTACATGTTAGAAGTTCACCATTAGCCCCGCATACTTGTGTCTGTAAGAAAATCTGTACCATTGCGGTCATTTAGTCCCGTTTACACGGGTCTGTGTGTCTTAAACTTGGGATATTGCAGTAATCAGCTCCGATTACTTATACAAAAAATAAGAGTTGACCAAGAAAGGTTGACAGAAAATATTTTGTGTAAATATGCATACTTTTTTAAATTAACCGTTCCGGATAGGCTAGCTAAAGTCGCTAGGTGTCATAACACCTAGGTTATCAGTCTCGTATTAAAAAAAGATTTTATCTATGTTTTCAAACATACAGTATCACCGTTGCTGTGTTTGGGTAAATGGGGAACTCGGAGCACTTGGGTCCTCATCCCCGTGTAGTTGGGTGTGTTTGTGTTAAGGCGCATAAACATTTTGGCCATGAGCCCTATCCACTTGAGTGTGTTGTGAGATTAAAAATATATCGGTGAACTCTCATTAGTTCTGTATAGCTAATATGTAGGGATATACCGTATACGTTATCAGCCTCGTGTAGTTGGGTGTGGAATATGGCTATCACGGCCATCAGCTCCATATAGTTGCTAGTGCTTAATTCATATTAGAGGTTTTGTAATATGAAAGTCATTACAACTGTGTAGTTAAAGGTATTTGGATATAACTGCTATTAGCCCTGTACAGGTAAAATCGTGTGTACCGTCTTGAGAATTATAATATAACAGTTCTGCAACCTGGTAATACACTGTAAGTAGCTGATTATAATTAACATGGCATCTACCCGATCTCAAATTTAAAGGCCGCTAGCCATTTCAGAATTATAACCAATGTATTTAAACGAAACGTTAAAGATTTATATTTATCCGAATATTAGTTTAGCCTCTAGGGGTATAAATGTCTACAATGTTATTCTTATGGATGAATAACACTGTCTGCCTAGATGTGTTACTTACACGTAACTTGCATGTGTTCTGTTTATGAGAATCGTAATGTAACGCTGTATAATGTTTATCAGATCAATGACATTTTTGTAGGGGTTTAAGCCCAGAGGGTATTAGTCTAGAGTATATTAGGGGCTGAGAGAGATTCAGTCTTAACGTTAATTCGAGCCAATAATCATTATCGGTTATGCCTTTTTGCAAAAAATTAAAAATAAATAATCCATTCACTGTAAACACAGATTTGTCCTCTAGTCACATGGTTCAAGCAAAGTACTGTCACGTAGAAAATAAAATGGTGCCCTCGCATCCGCTTAAACCCTTAAAAAATCAATGGTTCATTACTAATAAAATAACTATTTAAAAAAATCCGTCACAGGCTTGTCTTCTAGTCACGTGACAAAACAAAACTACCACATGCTTGCCCTTACTCACATGACAAAAATAACCAGAGACTTGCCCTCTAGTCGCGTGGCCCAAGTATGGCACTGTCACGTGCAAATAAAAATAGTCACCCTCTATATCGTTAAGCCCTTTGTCAAAAAACAAGCCAATCCAGGGTCCGCAACAAAAGAGGGCATCATGGCTATTAAAACAAATCCTAACAAGTTCTTCTAAACTTATAGGTTCCAATGATATTAAAGGGACAAAAATCAGTGACCTTTTAGTTTTGGGATATTTGGGTACATTCATGGTTCATACAAAATGGGACTTTGACCCGAGTCATATGACACCTCAAACGTCCAAATCCGATTATTGGTTCAAGAGAAATCTGCTTGGCTATCGCCAGAAGCACACCGTCAATCGCGTGCGCGTGGTGGCCATTACACTGGTTAGGATTCCTGTTACACCACTACTGATAGGCTTGGGTATCAGATGACCGTCTCCTTAATGTAGGTACCTCTGCTGCATTCGCCAGGATTTGAAGTGGAAAACCTAAGAAAAACACTTCTAGATAATCCTAAGTAAGAATTGAAACCGCCTCTTCTCGGTGCTACTGAATAAATTCCGTCCCAGCCCTCAGAGAATCATAACATTTTTTTTGGCAGAGCTGAGAATTGAAACCATATCTCCACGGTGACAGCCATGGATGCTAGTTACTTCGCCACCAAATGGACTCTCCAATTTTTTTGGAAACAGAAAGCAAAAGTAGGATAATGGGAATCACAGTGCGTTCCTCAGTGATGTGCTGACTCACCTAAGTGCAGAATGCCAACCATGGTAAGAACTGTGCCCTATTGCGCACTGTACGGACAAGTGCAGGCTACCCTTGCCAGTTGGTCCTTAATTCACTGAATGAACAGTCAATTCAAATTGAAGTCATGATATTCTCCTACGAATAATATTTCACGCAAGCAGTTAAATGGTGTTTAGTTAATAATTTCAATGACTTGTATGAGCAGTGACAGAGGTTCTCTAGTGTGGGTCCCTGAACTGGACGTCTGGGATTGTTGTAGGAAGAGAAGGAGAGACCTCTTAACACGCTACACCTGGGAGCATTTACTTGTTGGCAAGGAGTGTACGGCTTCTCTGATTGCTTCTACAAACTGTTGATTCTGTTGGATTCAAGTTCCGCAAGTTTTCGCAGGGTAAACTCCGCAAGCCACTCCGTGTTCGGTAGCAGGCTCGTTATGTAAACGAGACGAGATGCAGTAGGAACCCTCAGTACGCTACCTGTGGCACGCCGAGTGTTAATGCTGACCCTAAGGCTGCAAGAGGAGTGGATTGAGTTGTAAATCTCAAGTTCTTTTCGGGTAAAAGTAAACAATTTTGCCAAAGCTGTAGCTTAACACAAATAAAAGCAAATAAAAATCCATTTCACAAATCGTAAACCTTCTTTGACTAGTGGACGAAACAAGTGTGCTTGATTGATTGTATAATTGATTAATTGCCGTTTCATTGACTCTATGCCCATGTAGGCCCATCAGCCTTCACACACATCTAGCCAGATATGGGATACACAACTTAATTAGAAATAAGAATAAATACGGTGTGTAACTGAGAACAAGTTATGTCTAAATTACTAACAATTGAAATAATGATACAGTAATTCAATTATACAGTGCTGAAATGCCTAAGAGTAAGTTGTGCCAATCATTTAAACATGAAATAATAATAATAATTATAATACTAGTTGGCAAGTAGCTACATACTGCAAAATCTACAAAATATTATTATTGACCACAAAATACATTGGAATTTAAATTTAAATTTGAATCGACAGCTGTCATTGAGATTGAAGAATTTTAGATTAAAATAAGTTGCATTCTGTTTAGTTTGGCAACCATATGGAAAAAAGCTCGGCTTTGTTTTATGCACAAGAACTCCCACGCATTTGAATTAAATGCAATTGTGTTCTGTGTTGCCTCCAAATCGGCTTGCATTCTTGGCTGTCCAGATTTTTGCCAAGAAAATTAATTCAGGTCTGAGGGCTGAAACAGAGTACACTCAGCACTGTGGGGCAAAACTGAGGAGAGGTGGGTTCGATTCCAACTTCAGAAATTCTAGAAGTGTTTCTACATGGTTATCCATTTCTACGCCTTGCAAATGCTGGGATGGCACCTAAAGTAAAGACACGGCCACCTCCATCCCAATGCTTACCTCAATTACACTTACACTAATACAGACAACCCAATAAAGCAGGATGTTGGACAAACTCTACACACACTATTTCATGGTGCTGAGATGACCACGATGCACAAGCTCGAAAATAAAACAACTGTTTTTGGCTCTGATATTCTCGGTGATCAGATTCTTCTGACGATGAGCAGACACTGTAAAGAAGTTGCTATACATCACATTTCTGTGGGTAGATATGGCTAAGACGGTGGCATTGTATAACGTGCTCGAGTACCTCGGTCAAGGTACCAGAAGTGGTATTTCAGTAGCTGAGTTCTGATGTGTGTGGTATCGGATAGAGAACATTCATGGTGTGGTATGTACGCCTTGCAATTAAGTGAGGCCATGATAGATGAGTAACTGACGGTGTCATGATAGAAATATCACAGTTTGTAGACATGAAGCACGCATCCGTTCTGCCCCTCATTGCAGCCAATCTTGTGAGATGGATCTGCGCCCATGTACACAACAAAGTGAGCCATAAATAGTGTTTAACCATAGATCATTTTGGATCAACCTCGTGGTGTAGTGACTAGCATTCACAGATGCGGAGGTCGGGGTTTGTTTCCTGGCTTCTCAGATTTCACACCATATCAGTAACATGTAAGAAAATAGGGAAGAATTACCCATTTCATTTCTCCTCTCAAATTATTGGAACAAAGCACACTTGGGCACTCTATCTGCATGTTACATGCCAGCTGTTTGTTTTATAGCACATTGTGTATTAGATATTTCATAGGAAAGAGCTTCAACGGTAGCATTTGACGGATTAACAAGTTCGGAGGAAATAGATATTTAAACACCGTCTGGACTTGCATGTAAAATATTAACTTTCTAGTTAAAAATATTGCAGGAAAGTGGACATCGGAACTGGAACTGACTGTTCGGACACAAAAAGAAATTATACAAGTATCTTACCAACCAACCTTTAAGACAAATACATAGGCCTATTTTGATATTATTTGGTTCTACTTCCTATCTCCACATAAAATTTCAGCTTGAATCACACGGCACTGAATGAATTTCTAAACTGCTTGTTGAATAGGATCCTCCCTCCTTTACATCATATTTTGGGACGAAATCATAATTGGGCACCCTTTTGTCCTTGGATCTCCACACGCCAATGTTTAGTCTACCATCTCAAATGACCATTGATATATACGTGTATTTTTGTGTACACAGAGGATTTTTGGAGCTGCCTGTTCTTTAATAAAATTTATTGCAGCATATGAGGAGTTAATGTTAGTCTCCGGATAGAAAACCACCATCCAATTTACAGACAACATGTTGAAAAGAACTCGCGGAAAATCCAATAAGTGCATGAAAAATATAAACTGTTTGCTATCGTGGATTTTGGCGTATATATCGTTTATATATGGCCGGCGAGTACTTCATCAATCATTAACTTTCCTCTACTCATCCTTGAACAGTAGACTAGTTATGCTATTTGTGCTATTTCCTGTTGATTAAGTCGATAACACACACTAATGAGCCAATCAATGATTATAGAAGAACAAGTACTTGTATTTGGGACTTCCATGTCACAATGATGCCCCACAGTCTGCATAGAGACTTGTCAATCATGAAGAGGTCAAGATCACCGCAAACCTGTACGTTCTTCGGCCCCACCATCCACATGATGAACACCCAACATGACCAAGCGATATGTTGTTACTAGTGAAGAGGACGGCTAACATGTATTTCGAACAGTTAGTAGGGTAATGACTATACCAATGTCAGAATTAGTGGAAAAACAATTCTGGCATTCTTGGTAATGAGCAAATTTTAAGTATCTTTTCTGAAATAATTTTGGATATTAACAAGTAGGCTACATGAACAAGAACATTTCAGCGAAACAGAAATTATTCAAGTATCACCGCAATCTCCTGCCATTAAGTACTAGCGCTAAAAATACGGGACGATGGATGACTGTGATGAGCGCAACATAAGTATGTGGGCACAATGCTACGCTCAACTCCTCTCAGAGGCTCACAATAAATGGCACATGGATCGGCGACCACAGGACCTCTACTGAGACCGGCATTGCTTACACTCACTTGTGCCAGATTCCTTCCTTCATCTTTCCTGTTAACTCCTCTTGGTCAACTATTGTTCTTTTCCGACCTGACGGTATAGGGGTATCCGAGTCCTAGGGTGACTTTCAATTTCCCGCCTTAAATGATATTTGTCTATCCTTACATGATATCCTTATTTTAAGGGGATCAGATCTCTTCCTTTCTATCTTCTGCAAATAGCCCTAAATGTGGCAGGTTGTGGTTTGGCCCTCCATCCACGGCGCTCCCTGTGTAGTGCTACACCCTCAAGGGCCCACGGCTGAAACGTGCTAGAAATAGCGACAAAAAGGATTCCTTAGATGGGTGGAGTTTTCCCCCCTTTTCCTTCAATCTACATTTCATATCATGACATTAATCTAAACTTTATTTTGGAATATTTGGACGTCCGCCATCTTCGACTTTTAAAACAATTATATTACTTTGTACGGTATAGGTTTAAGCTCAATATGACATTTCATACGCCACGTTTCACTGCGCATTGTCGATTAGGCCACCGGATAAAACAATTCATTTTAAAAACAAATTTCGCGCAACCATCACTTTAGTATGTTGCTCATCACAATTGAGAAAGATATATACCGTACATAAACCTGTACTTTGTTCTCTATTGCAGCACTAAAATTCAGATCTTCACTCGTAATTGGTCCCTAGAAAAGGCAGTTGAATTTTGAACATTTTCGTGGCAAGTAACGTGCATTAAATTAATTTCTCATGGAAATATAACTTGTGTTTGATGCTTCGCAAGGTAGTATGAACTTGTTAAATACATCTCACCATCGCGCAACCATGCATCAGTTAGTAACAAGTAGTTCCGTAAAGAACTAAAGCCTATTTTCATATATCCTACTTATGTTAATTGCCTCTATCAACATACAAAATTACAGTTTGATTGCTGTAATGGATTCGTAGATATTGAGAACCGTCTAATAATACGGATGGTCGCCAGGTTGGATTTTTATATATGCAGGTCTTAGAGTTATGTGTTATTACATGAGGATTATTGTGTACGTATAGTATTCAAACTTCAATCGCATGATTAGGACACAAGACGTAAAAACGGGATTTTATATTTTCGCACAGCTGCCATCTTGCGGTTATGAAATCAATTAAAATAAATCAGATGCCAGCGAATTAACATTTGTATAAGCATTTACCGTAACAAGTTTCACTGTGCTCGGATGGTTAAATCGTGAGAAACGTCCATTTAAATATATATACAATATATCGCTCAACGCCATGTTGGATTTGTGCCCACCAGGTTATTGAAAGTCCTATAGGTGAACGTATGTCCATAGCCCCTATGAACATAAAATATTTCAGTTTGATTGCTGTAAAAGATTCGTAGATATTGAGAACCGTCTAAATATTTCGGATGGTCGCCATTTTGGATTGTTATATCTATAGGCCATAGAAATATGTACCATTAAAGGAAAATGATTGCGTAGCTTCATTATGCAAACTTTCACTTCGATCGCATGATTACGACACAAGAAATAAAAACTTAATTTGAAAATTTCGCACAGCCGCCATCTTGATTTTATGTAAACAATAGAACTAAATTAGATGCCAGCACATTACAATATGTATAAGCATATACTGTACCATATTGCACTGCGCTCAAGTAGTTAAATCGCCAGAAAAATCTATTTAAACGTTTCAACTTTGCTTGGCCGCCATGTTCGTTTTGTACTTTACAGGTTTTTGAAAGTTACATACACAAACGTACAGTAGAGCCGTTTATCATCCTGAAAAATTTCAGGGTGATATCAGTAATAGTTTCGGAGATATAGAATGCCAGTGAAATATTTCGCATTGCCGCCATCTTGAGTTTGTGCAAACAATTGAACTAAATTAAATGTCAGTGCATTACAAAGTGTACAAGCATCTGATGTACCAAGTTTCATTGCGTTCGGATTGTCAAATCACGAGAAAAGTCTATTTGAAAGTCGCAAATTCGCTTGGCCGCCATGTTAGTTTAGTAGTTACCAGGTTTCTGAAAGTTCCATAAGTGAACGTCTAGTTGTGTTCTTTATCACCGTACAAACTTTCAGGGTGATATCAGTAATAGTTTCTGAGATATTGAATGCTGGTAAAATATTTCGCACAGCCGCCATGTTGGTTTGGTGATACGTAGTAAAATTTGAAGGACACGGTCGGGGTCGACCGAGATGGTGCTATGACCTTACCATGTTTCATTGAAATCGCTCCAGCCTTTTAGAAGTTATTAGGGTGGGACACACACACACATCACACAGACACTCATACGGACACACACACACACACACACGGACAAAAGATGATCTCATAAGCCTATTTTTACATAAAATGAAACTAGGCTAAAAATACATTTGAAATTATTCCTTGTTATAATCAAATCAAATGAGGACTACTCGATCCAAATTTCCTATACATGACTTGTCGTCGAAAATCAGCACTTTGGCTTCTCTAGAATGATGGTACCAATGTAGTATAATCCCGAAATTCTGTGAAATACCCTGTTATAAGCTAACATACATTCAAACATACTTATTATTGACATTGCAGTAAAAGTTCAAGGCATGTTTTCACAACCCTACTACTTTATATGAGCTAATTTAGGAGATCTCTGAAATATTTCAATTAATCCCTACTCGTTTTATAATACATGTATACACGGGGTTCCTCGTTATCTAATATCTTAATATGATACGCTGCAAGTAGGTTTTATGAATGTAGGGCATTTGGACTTAAATCACAATATATTATTATTTGCATAATTTCCTCTGCATTCATCATTTTTATTACTTAGTCTATGAATAATAGACTAATGATTATTTCCACCACTCTATCGCTGATATCCTCATAACCATACTTTGCTATCTTAACATTTTAATTTTTATGTTTATTGTCCCAAAACGTCTAAAATGTTTGGATATTGAGTTACGAGTTTCAAGTCATTACCATGTACTTTATCACAATGTACTGTATGTCATGAATCAATAGCTATTTAGTCCATCAGATGAACAATCTATTTAATTGGCAGGGGTATTTTTTTGATGAGATGAACCGGTAGAATATATGCAGTTAAGCAATGATTGTTCTTCATGGTATTAATTTTTCACAGCATTTTACTAATGCATTATATATTATGTATTCAAGTATTTCATTTTTTTAAACGCAAACTCGGCACGTGTCAGAATTTGTTGGTCCCATTCAAGTGGTGCGCTGCTCTCTTAATAATGTGTTGTAGTTCCCAAAGTATTGCAATTAAAAGTAATTACCAATGTGGTAGCGCTGGCTGAATTGCAAAACCAACTGACAGCATTATGGTCACAGTGGGCCCATGTCATTACGGTGGAGCAATTTGTTTACCACTGGTAGTATCTTACCTATTGCATTAACATATCAGTGGTAAGTTGAAAAACCATGCGCTTAATGAGTGTTTCCAATGCGTATTGAATTGCTTCCAATGGTCCGGCAAATGTGTATCCCATTTACAGATTAAAATTACGTAATCACAAATGATTGATCTTGTAATTGCATCATCCCTGGGAATACATATGTAGCTATTACCGAGATCGAGGCATGTGTTCATCCCTTGCTTCCTTCCTCCCTTTCTTCCTCCATTCCTTCCTACAAAGCTTCCTTTCTCCTTTCCCCTCCCCTCCTTTCTCCCTTCCTTTCTTCCTTCCTTTCTCCCTTCCGTTCTTCCTTCATTTATTCCTTCCATTTGTTCCTTTCTTTCTTCCTTCCTTTCTTCGTGTCTTCCTCCCATCCTTTCTTCCTTTCTTCCTTTCTTCCTCCCTTCCACCCTTCCTTTCTCTCTTCCTTTTTCCCTTCCTTTCTTCCATGCTTTCTTCCTTATTTCCTTCTTAGTTGTTATAGTTAGTTATTGTTGTTTAAAGGCGCGGAACAGCGGGGTCATCTGCCCCATTCTCAGTTGTTGTAGTTGTTATTTCATAAAGGGATTTGGACATCCTGGTTATTCATTCCCGTTTAATTAAGAGTATATGTGTGAGTAGCATTTGTCTGGTAACTTCTATTATTGTGGTGTCTGTAATAGTTTGGCTATTCATAAATAAGGCTATGATGCGAAGGAGATGGCCGAAGCCTAATGTTAGGAACCATCCAGAAATTTTGTCTTGAATGGAAGAGGGTACTGTACCCGTATTACCTACCACAACCTGTTGAATCCCACGATGACAGCTGGATGGCAGAACCTGAAATGCCCCGGCTAAAAACCCCAGGTCCTACCAACGGGAAGAAGGGATAATAGGGCACAACATTTTCTAACAGGGTGGCATTAAGAAAGACCATGGCCAAAATAACTAAAAGTAGCTCACAGAACACGAAATTCTACCAAATGGAATATCTCAAGAGTGTGGAATACTCCAGGAACACCCAGCGACGGCCTTCTTCACGCAACCTTCCATCACCTCTACAAAGCATCACGCAATAATTTTAAAATTATGAAAATAAAATGTATTCAATATGAGAAAGTGACAAAATAATCAGCAATATCAAACACTGAAGAATTGGAATAATCCCAATAAGACATCTCGGGATGCACGTCTCAAATTAGCACGTGTTCAAATGGAACACTAAAGTGCTCAAAACTCCACATATACACTAATATTATACACAAGTTATATTTATAATAATCCCCTAAAATATGGATTAATTGAATCACTTTATTTATAAGGTTTGACCTTCACAATTATATTCGTCGTGATCGTCACGATTATATTTACCAAAATTATAAATTATATTCACGTTCAATTATCATAGTTATGTTAACGAAAATTATCAATTATTATGCTATATGGAGTATATACCGTACATAATTTACATATTTTACATCGCACCATTAAGTGTGCATTCACGTTGACTTAATTGTCGCATCATCATCATTTGTTCATTATCATTTTCATTTAATTGATTCATTATATTAATTGCCAGGATGATCCTTAGGAGCATCTAAGCTTAGTAGGATTTAATGTCAACATTCAAGACTAAATAATTAATATGAATGATTTACGAATCTTGCAGACATCGTTATTAAATTTTAACAAAGATGAATTAACTATTTATCCAATCAATTATTTCTAGTAAGTCCACAGTACAACATTTATGGCAACGAGGATTTAGAGATATACGACTCAACAGCTGATACTTTTATCAAAGACCTTTACTTGAAATACACCCATGGATTACATTCACAAAGTCCTTCTAATAAGGTTCCCTAATACTTTCAATGATTGGCACACACTGGCTCATAGTCATATCCACTGATATGCATTATACCTAAGTGAGTATACCCTGAATTGGTGACCACTAAAACTTGAAATGATTCAATATATCATTGTAATTCTGCACCAAAAATCGTGCTGTCCAAGAATAGTTAACTCCGTTGCACTTCATTCGAATTAAATTACTATGGATTGTAGATAATCACCATTAAAATCTAAAAGCATTTTTCGTTACATCACTAGTTAACAATAATACTATGTAGACTTTCACTAAGTCTTTCCTGGGAATTGCGTTTAAAATACTGAATGTTCCTCTGAATTTCTTTCGTGTCTTCAAATATATCAAAATTAACGATTACTTAATTAAATCTTCAGCAAAAATACTTAATTCACGTAACACACGTGGCTTCAAATAGAAATGGAAATTGATCTGACCAAAATGGAGGTTTCACTTCACTCGAAAGAACCTGAAATTACTGAACAATAACGCCTACACCATGGGTTCAGTTAACGACTTAGGTTTCACATACTGTGACCCGTTAGGAATCATCAACAATAAATCTTGTCCCCAAGAATGAAAATGTATTCCCAAAAAGCATTGAGAAAGATCAATGCCTTTCAAAAAGTTGAACTACGCTATCCAAAATATTTCAAAATGATATATATGTTCCAAATAACTATATCGTCCAGAAATCTTTCAACACCAACGTGCATGAAAACTTGAGTGTATAAACTACATTCCAACAAACTATCGAAGTCTTGACACTATCAATAATTAACACATGTTACTATATTCTTCATGAAAAATACTATGCTCTTCCCCTAGCGTCTGTCTTCTTGTCAATGAAAATAAGCATATGAATTAAATGACTATTGAATATACTACCATTTAATTACCAAAAAATACTACAAAAAGGATGCGTTCGTTATTCGAACAAAACTCCAGTTGCGCATGAAGTCAGTTTCGAAATAGACATCGAACCTAGACCTCTGTTCAACCATGCTAACACCAAGAAAATATGGCAATAATGGTTACCGGTACTCTTAAATACCCAACTAAGCCACTACTTAATAAACTGATATTCCTCTACCTTTCGAAGAATCTTACAGCGACGTAAATAGGATATATGAGTCCAGGCAACCACCTCCAGACTATGCCAAGACATGGCATGGTCCTTCCTGGATCCCAGGGATCGAACCATGGAACCTCCCTCGAACCACTCGTCCCAAGCTCGACACTGCTTATCGCTATCGCGTTGGAACTGTCCTCCGTACACGAGTATACGAACAAGATTTTCCCGGACGAAGTTGATCAGTTTATTAAAGCTCACAAGCATTCGCGAGTAACTGTGGATTAAATCCATCTTCACAGTAGTTACTATAATACATCGGTATATGCTCGAAAAGTTCTGCATTGCGATAGATGCGTTTTCAAATTGCATAGAAGAAAGGAGTTACGCTTGACGATATTCCTGCTATAGCCTCGCTCGTAGTATTCACGTCATCTTTTAGCCAAACATGACTAATGACAGATTTCTTACTAATCATTCCCCCTGACGTCTCAGACAAGGACATGACGCACAGGAATATAATTGTTAATGGAATGAGTATGTACTTTTAAAACAGTCTGTGTTAATAAAATAAATCACAGCTGTTTTTCGTTGCGAGCAAAGGCACGCAAAAATCAGCCCGAAATGGCGTTTTGGAAGCATGTGCTGTAAGCTGAAAATATCACTCCGTGTTGCATGGATGTGAATATTTTATAAGTCCACTCGTGGCTGTATGATATGCGATAAACTGAAAATGTGCGTGTCCCATCTCCACATTATCGTATTATTTCACTGTATGATAAATTTTCTAAGTCCGTAAGACTTCCACGGTATATCTTAACTTCGGTCGACACTCGTATAATGTTTCACGAAGCACTTTTTGAGTAAACCCCCGACCGGGCTCACAACAG
The DNA here is from genome assembly GCA_946902985.2 of Meconema thalassinum. NCBI lineage: Eukaryota > Metazoa > Arthropoda > Insecta > Orthoptera > Tettigoniidae > Meconema > Meconema thalassinum. Next base: position 180,411,844 of record OX336389.2, read on the forward strand.
GATGTGTCTCTCTCGTTGCCGGTAAGCTCAGTCACCCCCCACCATCGTGTTTCCCAGTTCGATGATAATCGCATGTGGTGGTGATATATGCATATCATTATCTAAATAGGCTTCTTCTTATCAAAAACACTCATGTGTTAGCTTCCTGCCATCTTAACATGAATTTTGATATACCAAACACGGCATAAACAGCTCGTAATTCCAATAAAGCAATGTTTCAATATCTGACGTGAGCAGTTAGATAATAATGATGTCATGGTCTAGGCAAGTCATAGCGCTTTAAATCACGCCATCGTTCTTGCGCGCTCAGTGACTGACGTGAGAGGTCGGCTAACCTTGTTTCGAGAACACAGCTGTGCAGAGATAAAACGATTGCCTGGTGGCTCGATAATAACCAAGCCGCAGTCCGAGTTTCGTAAACATTATAACATCCAGGCCATAAAATATGTACAGTACCTGCAGAAAGCAACTTTTAGGATGGCTAAGGTGGGAATGGAATTAACTTCTTCTCAGTTTTGCCTCACGATGCTGAGTACACTCGTCCCAACCGTCGGACGAGAATTAATTTTTTTAACAGTGTGGGAAAGCGAAACCCGACCTCAGGGATCACAGCCACGAATGTTAGCCTCTACAACAAGAGGTGGTCTTCTTGGTAGGGAGACATTTTTTTATGCTCCAAGGTTCACGATATAATCCTGAAGGAGACGGATGATATTTAATGGTGCTTATCTGCGGAAGATTTACTAGACTGATAAAGGACCGATTACATATTGAGAACATAATAACTCATGTTGAATTTGAAAAATACAAATGTGACGGTAAATTGACATCTCAAAAATCAGTTTGGTATTAAAATACAACTTAATTAGGTTATTTTTCCTTTCTCTGTACATCATATCAACTACACAGCAACTTTGGGCATTTCATTGTTGAGCCTTGCGTTCAACTCCCTGTCTGCTAATGTCAAATGAGTTCTTGGCTGATTATGAGTGAGAACCGCATCAGACCTTTCTTTGTGTCACAAGTTTCCCTTCGTTAATGCTATATCATCATTGCTCTCTCATTGGCTCGGAGGTGTGTAATGATTCTTGATAGCCAAAGCTTGTTCCGGCTCTATCGCCTCACGTGGTACTATGTCGGAGGGGGGTTAATTGGATTATTACCAGGACGTATCCGTGCACTATGAGTGCAGACCTAATTGTATTTACGACTATTCCGTATAATTCCAGATTCAACGGAGTTGGGGGATAAGTTGTGATGAATTTCTACTGAATGTGGAAGGTGGATTTAACGGCTTGATGCCCTTTCTGACGCCAATCTCAAACGTGCGGATCTGATTGCCTAGTTTACATTTGTTCATTCATTGATCATTTTCCATTTGGACTGATTTTCCTCTCTGCGTCCACCATAGTCAGCAAGCTTCTGTTTATGAACAATTCGCCTTCTTGAACCCCAATTAACGGTAAATACTGCAACCTCCTCTGCTTGTACACGTCTCACTTTGAAATCATTGATCACTGAATCTAACTAATGCCTCCTAAGGCTACCACTGCTTCTCTTACCCTCTATAGTCGAATTCATAAAACTCTAACGTTATCCCTTCTCCCCCATTCTCAACACATGAGCCCCGCCATCTGGGTCGGTTCAATCGAACAGCTTCATCTAGAGAGTTCGTTTCTAACTTGACCTATAGGCTACTTCTACATTACGAGTAGCTTATTGCCATTGCTCCGATCCATTTTTCCGAGCAATCATTCGTGCTACCCCATATCAGTTACCTCTAGCTTATGTATGAGATATCGTTAATCTACCCGTCTCTCCCTTTCATACAGCAAGGTTGGTCTAAATACTGAGCGATGCAGGGAGAGTTTCGTCGTTACTCTTATTATTTTATTAATTAAATTAGTACAGGAATATAATGGCACATTCCTTTCTTCAAGACTTGAAGAAATATCTTCATATATAAATGCATTGCTTGGATAGTATATTAAGTGAATTATATTCAGTTTAATTTTGAACAATTATTAAGAAGTTAAATATTTTTATGTTACAAATCATGTTAATTAATAAACGACTGATCCATCTGTGTCAACCCCAAGCTTGCAGGTTCGCTCCTGGCCGTGGTAAGTAATTTTTGAAAAGCGACAAAAATCACTATACGCATGTCATACGATGTTGGCATGTTAAAGAACCCATTTGAATTCAGTAGGACGTATTCACAATGGCAAAATAAATCTCGGGATTTTCCGCCAACACAAAGTTCCTCATTTCTCTACTAGAAAGCGCTATAGTGTCAAGGGGCTTAGATATCTAACATCCTTGATTTTCATAGCACTTCATGGAGCGATAACAATTTGATATGCAAGTTGCCCTCTGGGCGTCAATTAACAAAGCTTGTACCCCGCAACCAAGTTCCTACGATATTATTATTATTTTTAACTGGTTTCCTTACTTAAGCTGATACCGAGTACTGTAAGCTAGTCGGGGGTTTCCCTCACTTTCTGTTAGCAAACAATCAATCGTGAATGATCTCATGACTACCGACAGCCGTGGCTTCGCTCGCTAAAGCGCAGCGTTAGGTCATGGGGCCAAGCTCTCTGCTGAATCGGTAGACGCGTGCGTTTGAGCCCCACCGTCGGCTGTCCTTGAAATGGTTTTTCGTGGTTTCCAATTTTCAACACCAGGAAAATGCTGGGACGGTACCTTCTGACAGGCCACGGCCGCTTCGTGCCACATCCTTGACCAGTTTCATTCATCATCATCCATCCCACCTCTCTCATCTCGGCGCAGGTGGCCCACGGCCGTCGACTAGAAAGACCAGTACTCAGCCTCTCAGGAGGCCGCACGACAAAAAATAAAAAATATCTCATGGTTTTGAAGTCTGATAACCATGCATTATTCTTAATTAATGTAGGGAAATTTTATCTTAAATAATAAAAACAAGTGCATGTGTATGTGCATGTGTGCCCCTCCATATGAACTACCACATGACGCAACCGAATTGTCGTGTTTTATAACACCTCAATTTTAACGAAAACAAAATGGCGGTCACTCGAGTGTAAAAAGCTATGATTAGTTTACGACTAAAATTGTCATCGAGTCTCTAAAAAGCTTTGTTAAAACAAACCTTTATGCGCTAAGCGTCTGGGGCCGAAACTAGCATTATAATCCACAACTCATCTTCCAATAAATCAATGGTCGCAGTACTCAGCAATCAGACAGTTTTATACGAGGGCCCTATGTTACCAATATGATGAAAATAAACAAGATATTCAGTAAAGAACATATAGCCTACTTTCTCCTAAATGCATAGATATAGTTATAACTCTTTGCCCTTTTCAAGGAGTAGACTATAATTGGATGTTGGTTGTGGTAGCTTGATGAAATGCATCGTGCTATACGGATATTATACGTTGATTGATCGAATCCTCACCTGAATTATATATGCACACACCCACTAATACAGCCATCACAATAGCACAAGTTATCAGACAACATTCAACACTCACCCAAGTACACGTGCCAAATGACCATGATGTCCATGCATCTGAAACGAAACAACAAAAACAACAACAGCCTCCTACCCAAATTCTTCCTCGTATAAATACACACACTCTAGTCGGCCTACAGACATCACAGTGACACAGGTTTTCAGACAACGTCTGCACATACCCAAGTAAACGGGGCTACAAGACCATGATGCCAAAAAAATCCTAAAAAAATCAACAAGAACAACAACAAAAACAAGAGACTCTACCGCGGATCAAGATCAACGAGTTTTAATCGCTGTAGTCGAGTGTTGAAATATGTGATGTTATAAGTATATATATAATACAGTATTTTCGATTGCAAATACACACTATATATGCTTAACGTTATCAATAAATACAAAATGAAAGCGAAGTAAAAAAAAATGAACCTGCTGGAATTTGATCCACGAACCTCCAGACTATGAGCCCTAGTCGTTACCAATATACGACAAATGCCGTATACTATCACTGGGTTAAAAGCTGGTTTAGAATAACTCCATGATATTGTGTCTTGCAATCAGCGATTTCATTAGCGTTTTCTGCCGTTTCCATAAACCATTTGATGCTAATTATGTATTATTTTGTTCAGTACATTCCTACAAGGATATCAACTTACGAAATTACGGAAATATATTGATTTAAGAGCAAATAGTGGCCATTTTCACCCAACGGGATGGCACGGACAAATACGATATGGCACGGTCAGCCTGAACTGTTAGTCACTAGTGCGGTTACATATCCAGATATTTAAAACACTTATGCGATTTTTGTTATCGCGGGAGTGAGAGAACGGCTGAATCAATTCACTTCGTAGAGATCTCTAACGAAAGCTCTTTGCCTGTAGAGTTGCAGAGGGCCTTTAAAATAAACAAATATGTTACAGAATATTTTTATTTTTTTATTTATTTTTAGGCAATTTTACCCTCCAGGTTGGTGTTCCCCAAGGACTCAGCGAGGGAACTCACCACTACCGCCTTTCCAGACAGTGTCCTAGAGCTGGGAACACTCGGTCGGAGTGGATACAACTGAGGAGGTGTATCAGCACTTCGCCCAGGCGGCCTCACCAGAAAAGCGAACAGGGGCCTCATGAGGGATGGGAAGGGACCGGAAGATTGGGATGGATAGGCAAGGAACAGGGAAGGAGGCAGCCGTACTGTACAGTAGGTACTGTACCCGTATAAATCATGATGATTACCTGTCGGAAACCCTAAGAAGGAGTGGATCGTAGAATCTTGAGGTTCCGGCTAGTAAGTCCTGAAAATCCTACCTACAAAGATATCATGACCCTACAACAGTCTCTACAATTGTGTTATGGATCAATTACACTCATATGGGATGGTGACTACCTGTGGAGAGTGAGAATCTTACCACTTCTCGGGTCGGATGGGTTAAGGGTGCCTAAAAGTTATCCAATTCCTCAACAAAACCTCCTTATAATTGAAATAAATCCAGATGAAACACCACGTAGAAAAATAATGAAGTGAAAATGTATTAAATAAACAATTAAATAAGAAAAATAAAACAACAATTAACAATTAAATCAGGGTCGCTTTCCTCTTAAGAAGATTAAATTAAAGTCAGACATGACTTCATTATATGCACATCAGCTGAATAGAATGATCAGCTGTGATCTAACTCACACCAATCAACGTTGAATTTATATAAAGCACACTTGAGAATGTTAAAAAACATCGCGCAGTGTTAGAGAAAGGAACGGGACTGGTATTTAAATAATACAGAACAGCATTCCTTTGCTCCTACAAGTTAGACTTCACTGTGTCAAACTGTTATATAATTCTCCACTCCAATCATTTAACTGGATTCTAAAACACCGTAAAGCTTGCCTATACGTAACTTTCAACCATACAAAAATGCAAGGTTATTTCTCAACAGAAATAAGCATTGCTTGTCTTCACTCTCTAGTTATAGCTTCTCTATAATGTAATATTTGACATTACCAAAGTGAAATATTCACTGATTTAACAAAATCTGTACGTAAATACAACTAAACATTGATGCCATACAACACGTAGCTTCTATATACACACACTGTTTCACATACATAATCCTCCTTACAATAATACCACATTCAAACGTTTGGCAAACATTTAATACACGCAAAAATAAATTATTATTAAAATAATTATAATTATACTGAACTTTAAAAATGTTTAAATAATTATGTAAAACATTTACATCGCTTGACTTTTAGTAGTTTAACTGGCTGTTACCTAACCTTATTATTAATATTAAACTTGTTAATATTATTACTGCTGACTTGGTTAAGATAACTTTACCATCTGGTTTATATAGGGTTTATTGCCAATTCTAGGCTAATATGAGTAAGCATTTAAGTTTGCTCTTATGACTGTAATTCATAATCCGGTTTAATAGTTTAATAGGAAACAATAAACAAGGTTAAACTCCACCTCGCTAACCTTTCCGCCAATATCTCCTCTTATCTATCCGTCAATACCGTTAACAAACAAGTATATCAGAGTTTCAATAACTCACTTTCCGATAAACATGCTTCAACAAGCTTCAATTTCTTTATACTAGCATAATAATACCTTTATACTCCAAAATACGGAAGTTCTCTCGCATTTGCATTACTTATATCATCGTAGAATTCCTTTATATCGTAAATACTTGTATACGGCATTACACCACCTCCTAAACCTCACTATAAATTCATTATTACCATTGTATATAATCGCAGACTTTCCTTTACATATTTACGTAATATTTGTATTATCTCTTTATTACCATTGAACTTACTGGTCAAAACAGCTGTTTATTATTACCATATAACTTGTTATTTATACCAGATTTTAATTATATTAACGATTATTGAAGTTTATGTTGATAGACCTCCTATTGGTTTACTTCGAAAACGACTATGTCCTTCAACATTGCTATTACTTATCTAATAAAAATACAATTGTTCGTTTCACCACACTGATCTATCTTCAGAATTACAATATTGCAAAATCACGATAACATATTTGTCACGTTGCAAATGGTTTTAAATACTCGTCCAGTTAATCTCGTTTACGATTGGATTTAGCATTTCGCTAAATCTTAGTAGTCAAAAATATTATTTTTTAAGAAGATAACTTTGAAAGTTAAAATTACATTAATGAAAGTTCATAGCTTTCACTCTCAAAATATAATAGTCTCAACATAACGAGTATATAGTTCCATCCCTATGTTTTCATTAAAATATATGCGTAGCATAATAGGATGAATATTTCTTGCTAGATCGCCGTAAATTCATTATAATAACTTAATGATGTTTGAAATACTATCTAAATAACTTCTCACATTCAAGATGCCCAATTCATTTATCACAAATGAATGTAATATTTGACATCGATGAAAATATTCTGAAAGAATTTCAGACTAAAATAAAAATCCATAAATCGATGAAAATAAAATGTAAGGAAAATCCATAAATATTGAAAAACGAAATTCCATAAAATTAAAAATATCAAAGTAGAAAATGTAGAATACCAATTTATGTAGAAGAGAAGGAAACAACCCTCCAACATAAATTCGAAGAATAAATGTCGATTAATTTCAAAGTGTAAAATACAATCACATAAAACATGGATAAATAGGTGCTCAAATAAGTTGTCAACTACTCCAAACTACAGTATTAAATCTTGCTGGTCTTCTTTTCAACGCCTCCGTTTGAAGATCAAAATCATTACTGAGCAAGATTGTTGTTGGTTATCCATAATAGCAGTTAATAAGTTTTTTTTAGAATATGATGAAATTGTATGTCGAAATGTTCACATAGATGTTAAGTGAAACATCGTAATTGCTCGTAGTTATTGTGATACTATATTTGACTGGCTACAGAGTCTGGCTGTAAATTAATCGCGCCCGTGATGGCGCACTTCGCTTCGGGTTGGCTGGGAATCAAGCTCCTGCAGCACTTCCGTCCCCGACAAACTTCCAGTAGAATAAGACGGTCTTTCGAGTCTGCAATCCCGCTCCACAGCTATAATTGCCGCCATTCAGAAATCCGCGGTAAAATTACGCGGCTACCTGCAAGAAACATAATAGAGCGTATTGCGTAGCTATACAGACTTCCAATGTCTTGATATCATTTTCTTCTTAATTTCAGCATCTTCTCATATTAAATAATGGCATACATGGGCTTTAATTATCATAATCTAATTATAATAATTAGCATGGGATGATCAATCCATCCATAAAATCTCTTCTTATTGGTCAGGTGTCAATAACCAATAGAATAATTTATATCAATCCAGCTCTAAAATCCGCGGCATACTCTTGTTACCAGGCGAAATGACCTTGACAGAACTCCCAGAATCCCTCACAGAATCACGTGCCTGACTTCCAACTCGTCGTAAAAACCGGTCCTGTGTCAATTTGCAGTATCTTATTTAACATGCATTTCACTTATCATGGGCTCCATAATATATCATAAAATTCACCAGAAATAATTCAAATCCGGGCTCAGTACCATCCCAGCATTTGCCCGAAGACGAATTGGAGAAACCACGGAAAACCACTTCGAGTACAAAAAATATAAACGTGTCCGAAAACAATTGAATAAAGATCACTCATTTGAAATATAAACCTTCTAACTTCAAATAAAAATATTAACTTCGCCTATAAGCAAAATATACCGTGAATTTCGGCAATTTGACTATGTCCTCATTAAGGAGTAACATAATATTTGTTCTGTAGACACCTCGTCTATCAATATACGTACTTGAAACCATCTACTACTTGTTGATCATACTGTACTAACTCTCGTTAATTAAACGTTGTTGAACGATTGCCTCTATTTCAATTTACTTCCCTAATTTATACATAAATCTCCTTAATTCCTAATCCTATAAATTCTATGCAATAATAAAAAAAATTAATCCTTCACTTATTATCATTATTATTATTATTATTATTATTATTATTATTCAATATTAAGTATTTACAGTATTATTTATTTCATCGTTGTCAGAACGATACTTCTTCACTCTACGATCATATTATGTATCCCATTACTCTTTACATTGTTCTCTTATTATCGCTTTACGCTTGTCAAATCCAATGAACTGTGCAACAAACAATTAAAATAATTACAGTTCCATTTAAGTCTTAATCTTGATAAATTACGATAAGGATTACATTATATCAGACTATCGTCTTGGCTCTCAATTATATTAAAATGTGGTTTTAAATATTCCTATTCACATCCATGTTCAGTGCTCACATATTATATCGCTTTCATCGACAACACTGTATTTAATTACCATTAATATATCGTTATCATTCATTATAACCTCGCTGAAATATACATATTTACGTACATTACCCCACAACAAGTCTTAAATGGCGTTATACTACACGCATGACGAATAGAAATAAATAGTGTTATCACTGACAGAGTTCAAGCGCGCCCCGCTCGGCTAGCGCTAGCGGCGCAGATCCCCAACGCTACACGGTCAGCTGTTCAAAAGTGGGATACGCGCTGGGCTACGTAAACCTCTTTACGAAGGCTGCGGTAACGCGATTATAACTAATTGTTTGTTTAGACTTATGAATAATACTGTCAACAAGTTATTATTAATATTCTCAGTCCCCATGAAGTATACTATCTTTTAAAACCCTCCGTTAGTCGCGCACTGGTCTGACAGCTCAATGGTTCGTTTTAGTTTTAATATCAAGCCAACAGTTCAAGTTATGATCTTATCGTCTCGTGACATCTTACACCAAACCTTAGTAAGCATTTTCCTGGAGTTGTGAAACGATGTGCCTAAAAATAACTCTCCACGTGTAACATTTTTTCAGCGTGGGAATGATAGTACCAGCGCTCCCAATATCAGTAAGGAGATTGCGCCTTACGGAAACCTAAGGATGCAGATGAAGCGTGTCGCCTTCTGCTGAAAGATTACGAATAGCTACTTCATGATTCAGTAATTTCAAAGGAATGTGTGACTCTGATGCTGAAGACAACGTTGAAACAAGATCCGTAGATGAGGAGGACGGTAACGGAAGCGAAGAATTGGATGGCCGTTTATTTTATTGGCAGGTTGGCCATTATTATTATTATATGTCCGTCTCATTCTTGGCTATCACAGTGGAGGTCCGGGTTCGATTCCCAGCTCTGCCAATAAATTTAATACTGGTCTGAGGTCTGGAACGGTGTTCACTCAGCCTCGTGAGGCAAAACTGATAAGAGGCGCGTTCGATTCCTATCTCAGCTATCCTGGAAGTGGTTTTCCGTGGTTTCCCACATCTCCTCCAGGCAAATGCCGGGATGGTACCTACCAGAAGGCCACAGCCGCTTCCTACCCAAATCCTACCTTAATTCCAAATACACACACTACTGCAGACATCATAATGGGGAGCGTGATGGCGCAGTGGCTTAGCTTCTCTCCTTTCACCCGGACGGCCGGGGTTCGAATCCCGGTGACAGCGAGGTGGAATTTTCACCTGAAAAATCACGTGGCGTCAGGAAGGGCATCCGGCCTTAAATCCCCGGCCAAAACCAAAATGAGCCTGGTTGGCTCCGGCGACCCCAATTAATTGGGAAAAGACGAAGAAAGTACTGCAGACATCATAATGACACAGCTTATCAGACAAAATTCTAAACACACCCAAGCACACGGGACTACGTGACCACGATGTCACGAAGTCCCTAATGAATCAACAACTATTATTATTTTAGGCCTATTATTATTAAGACGGATTATATATGTTTTCGTTTTAGGTAAGGATGGCACGAAGTAGAACAAGTAACCATGGAAGGCTGCCTCAATTCTGCACACTACTGGGCGCCTTTCGTGTTTTTACATCAGTAGATAGATATTTCGGTAAATTTTGAAAAATGTGAGATACTGATCCTGGTTTAAATTTCCACTTCACGCGAGGAATTTCCACGTTCTCATAGTTCACTACGAAACAGTCCGCCTTTATAATAATTAAATCTTCCGAAAAATGCACGTCACAGATTCTATTTTTGATCGACAATTGCTTACCTTTCCGCGGAATAACTCTCGCCCATTTCGCAAACAGAAGATGGGGGCTTCATTCATTCCATTCCTGACCAGGTCGGAGACTGGAAGCAGGCTGTGGATTTCCATTCCATTTGTTTCTTTCGGCGGTGTGAAAAAATGTCTACCATCAGATTTTCTTCCTAACCCGATTTACATCCAGTTTTCCCGAAACAGCAGAATGTTTAGTTGTTTGCACACACAAATCACTGCACAGACATTCGTAAACTATTACAAAGAAACAAATTCCCTCGCATAATATGACTTCTCGCGCACAGGATATTACAGTACTAACCTCGTGGGCTACTTGTCACACCTGCTTATGGTTCGGCGCGACTTCCGCGCCACACACTGGCTGGACCATGAACTACAATGCTTAAGTAGCGGAGTGATGGCACTGTTTATTTCTATTCGTCATGCTACACGCATAAATCCTCCTACTGACATTTCATTCCTCTCCACTCAAATATTGCACGGAATTCAAATACCTGTGCGTATCACACAGGTTTACTTAACTTCCTTACTCTTCACCACAATAAAAATTTCCTTTTCATTCCTCTTACTTAATTCCACAATAATCCTCCTATCGATTATACATTATTATACATTTCATCATGCTCGAGTTATTCCTGAATTGTCATATTTTCTCTTCCATAATGCTTGTTAAATATCTTTTCAATACATTTTATTAGCGATTTATTTTAACTCATCGAGTCCAATATGACAGTAAGTTAACTACTATCTCGCTGAAATATTCATTTTTAGATAATCGTCTGTATATAAATAGCATATTAATAACAATACGTTTCATTTCCTCTCCAGTCAATGTTACAATTCGTGGAATTATAATTCCTTCATATTATTTATATCACAAATATGCGAAGATTCATTCCAATTACATTTTCATTTTCCTTCTACTTATCGCTGGTTTATCGTTGTCAAGAGTTCTGCTTTGCATAACGAACTATAAATCCTCTCAAAATGACTTTGATATCAACAATGGGTTGCTTCAATGAAGATTAACATATTGACGTTCAACATCGAACCAAAACAATATTTATATTAAATCCAAAGATTTAAAAAATATTATGACAAAATATCATAATATATCTCCTAGTAAAGTATTACGAAACAATTACGAAATAAATGTAGAAATATTCTGAAATATTCCACATTCCATAAATACGGATTCCCATAAAATCGAATAACTAAAATAATACAAAAAATGCGTCGAAAAATGATAATTACACTATGTAAATATCGAAAAAATTGACGTTTAAAACAACAAAAAGACATTACTGGAATAAGTTTAACGAAAATGGACTATCATACATTAAACTTTAAATATCGTCACATAGTTATTAAAAAATGGTCAGGTCAAATATCCACATTACTGTCAAACATGCTAAGAAATATAATTCAGATCGCTGTATCTACCTTCAGCCCGAACCGTATTTTTCTTAACCTGGATCTTTGTTGAATTCTGGAACGATGTACTGAAGCTCTCGTTCGAAACAGCTGATCCGGCGTGCTTGTGGCAAACAGCTGATTCTCGCTCTCCGCTGCGCTTAGCCCTGCCTCGCCTGAAGCCGAAGGATCTCGTCTCTCGTAACCCTCCTGGATCAGGATCACTTGTTCATACTTCATTCGGCGTCTCCTCTCTTGAAGTTCTCTGGTAGATGTAGGTGATCGTCGTTATATCAATGAAATTTCCATGATAGTGTTGGAAATTAATTTCTTTGTCGTTGTATGTAGTGATTCTGGTGGATTGTAGATGTTCCACAGTACCTTTTTTTATGTGTTCCTCAGCGCTCAATGTTACCCCGGTAGTCAACAAATTGTAGAAGGCTAGATGCTTAATGTGCCATAACGAATGCTGTCAAAAATTTCACAAACATCCTCGTCGAATCAATTTGAAAAACCATAGGAAAATGTTTCAAATTTGATGTCGCAAAATGTTTAAATTTTCTATTATTGTCCGTAGAAATATCGTAAATATTCATGGACTTCGTTTTATCACTCTCATATGTGTACTTCACTTCGTCGTAACAATACTATTTATTCGTGGTTTCAAATATTCTAAGTCCTTTCTCCTCTGCAATGTTAATTCACCGTAGCTTCATCTCAGCTTGACCGAAGATGGCTGCGGACCTCCCGTTAATCCGACCCTTCTTTCCTCGCACTCAAATTCTCTTCAGACTAGCACGTCTGCACTCTTTCGCTGCTCGTGATAGAAGATCCTGCATGAGAACGCGTCTCTCCCCTCCTTTTCAAAATAAATGGCAACTCTCCCTTAAATTGGCGGCGAAAAATGATGGTTCGCGTCATAATCAAATATCTCCGTTACCTCATTTCAACTGAACATTCCAATCATTCCAATATGTTTATTTTTAATTCCATTTATATTTCTGTACTCTAATTACTTTTATATGTACTCCAAAGTAATTATAATATAATTGCTAGTCATCAATTATTTATATTATGATTGGTCGTAGGTCTGTCAAGTGATTCCTTTGTCGCCGAGTTCGGCTTCGTTCGCGCGTGCATAGGCACGTGCCGACTCGTGGCTAAGCTCCTTGCCCACGTGACTGGTCTAGAACCAGTTCCTTCTTACAAGTCCTCACTAAAAGTTGATATTGTCATCTTTCCAGCTCGACCAAAATCACATTTACAACCATAGTAAAATATACATTTACTAACTCTTCCTTTCTCTTCTAATAAATGAACCGATATAATTCTTCCAACGCTACTGCATGGCTTGCTAGCTCTGTGGATTGCTTGTATGTGAAGCGGGTAGTCTATCCAGTCTCTTTAAATGAAAACATGAAATTGTCACGCGCGGCCGGTTCGATCCTCACCTCGTGACTTACGATGGGCTTTAAAAATACGGGTTCAGTACATAACACTGAGTTTAACCACCTTGCTGTTTTTGCAATGGAAGTATTATTTGCCATTTAATATTTAGCGGCTCCGTTGTTGCAGGGCACTATAGTGTTATCGAATAAGACGTTAATTTTGGGAGAAATGCTACTATAAAAACCCCGTTCGACGGAAAGGAACATTGGCCGATCGTAAATAAACTACAAATAGACACAATAAAGTGAGAAATTGAACAGATTACGAAGCCACTTATAAAATCCAATATAAATATGTCATTTCAGGAACAATTCCAGATATTATGCCGCACAAATGTAAACATTGTTCTGCATTGTATTTCTCCTGCGAGAAGTCAACGCTTGGTTACTTTTTCCTTTGATGTTGTAATGGTAAAATTGATCTTCCGGAATATAAAAAACCTGACGGGCTGAATCACTGTTTCACTGGAGATGATATCTCAAGTAATTTCCGAGAGAATATTCGGCAGTACAACAATGTTGCGTCCTTTGTTTCCTTTGGTTACCAATGTTACTGTGCCACATCATCGCATTTCTTCCTGATATCCCAAAAATATAAGCGACGGTTCTTACGGCCAGTTGTAGGCTATATATTAGACTCCTCAGGAGCTAATCAAGTCAGGTCTGTAAATCAGGCGAATTCTAGCATCAGGGAGGGCACACTTCAAAATTTAATCTACATTTTGCAAGAGCCCTACATTCAACATTCAAAATACTTCTGAAATTTAATGAGAGTTCAGTGTCTAGATAAACTTAAATTACTATCCAGCTGACGATATTTGATTATCATGGCTCATAATATGGGATGAAGCTCCAATGGCAAATATTCATTCACTAATATGTTTGAATCGATGTCTAAAAGATGTTATACGTAACGATATTATTCTTTCTTGTGGGAAATTTATTGCTCTTGGCGGAGACTTCAGGTAGGGTTTGCCTGTTGTGCCGCCCGCTTTTCATCAAACAGTTATTCAAAAATAGTAAATAGTCTTCTCTCTGGCCCTTCGCTAAAATACGCCGCTTACATAAAAACACTCGATAGAAACCAGATGAAGTGGAATGTTATGCTCCTTAGGAATCTGAACGTTTTCCAAGGGCTCCTAAATGGAGCCAGATTAATTGTAAGAAATATGTATGAAAATTGCTTGGAAATGGAAATAATAAGTGCAGATAATATTGGGCAGAGTGTTCTAATCCTTTGACTTGATTTAACACCATCCGATAAAACACTTCCACTTTCATTTAAGAGGCACCAATTTCCAATCATTTGGCATACTTTAACACCATCAGTAAAGCTCAAGGGGAAACTCTGAAACGTGTAAGTCTCTATTTGACTCATCAAGTTTTCAGTCATGGCCAGTTATACAGTATGTTGCAAAATCAATCTTTCTCTGTAATCATACAAAGAATGCCAATAAGAAAATACTTCAGTAAATATTTTCTCAATGAATGTCATGTTTTGACGGGTTTCAACTAGTTCTATATTAAAATGCTAATATCCTACTGGTCATCTCCTTGAGGACAGTTTAAACCTCCCTATTTACGATGAGCGTATTTGGTACGGCCAGGCCTTGTTGAATCGTAAGTTACCGTTGGGCTATAATACTTGCATGATTCATACATCCGCCATCTTGGAACTATTTAGGTGATGACGTTGGAGTTTGGGCAAAAGATGCTTCCAATATTAAGGTATTGGTAGTGATCGGATGAGTAGGTTATTCTTAATTTGATTTAAGCTCAGAATATTTGGGTAGGCGCCATTTCTTTTTTGTGATGATGGCGGCGATATACAACATGACACTGCGTTGTCCCTTGATAGTGCTACCTCTGTACCTAAGGTGGTTCGATTTGGTTTCGTTGTGTTTGAATTGATAGGAGGAATCGATTTTCACACGTACACGGCTGCCATATTCAAACTATTGGGCTGATGACCTTGTAGTTTTGTCAAAAACGCTACCCACATGAAGATATTTTGTAGCAAAATTTGGTAGAGATCAGATGATTTGGTTAATCGATATTTGATTTAGGCATTGAACATTGGGAGGGCACCATTACCTTTCCGTCAAGATGGCAGCGATATATAACATGACATTGAGGTGCCCTATGCTAGTACTACCTCTGTACCAAATTTCGTTCAATTCGGTTTTATCGTGTTTGAATTGAAACGGGGGGATCGACATATCAAATCACACACACATACACACACCCTCACACCTACACACACAGAGGGACACGCAATTTTTACCATGTGTAGATCTCATAAGTCTACTTTTATGTTTTTCAAAATTCGAAAGTAGGCTAATAATACCTGCAGCCACCATCTTGAAATTACAGTATACGATATAGAATTAAATAAATCTCGACACTTATAAGCTACAGTAACGTAATCAGTGACAAAGTATGACCGTATATATGGCGTTGTACGGCCAAGGAAGTAGGAACAGATTCCCCAGACATTCATGATGGTGGCTGCGCGATATGATAGAACATTGAAATCGTTTGATCAGAATGTAATTACGTAATATAGTCGAATCTTGGGCAGTGATGAGTATCTGATAGGGGTTCTCATCTGGCTTAGTTCAAATATGGTCACACCGAAGATAGCGCTTAGCGGTAGTCTTCAAATTCCAAAATGAATTAATAACATTCAGTAACTTAGAGCTATAACAATATTTATTAGTAAGGTAGAAACATAAAAGTCGGTTTGTATGCGCAAAATAAAGGAACAGCAACTTCATAAATACCAGATGTCGGCTACGCATATTATTAAATTATACAAAACAATAACCTAGACTATAAATGCACAATTGAGACGAAACTTGGTATTGTACACGCCATTCACATAACCACCACCTATTATCCGGTGGATGGAAAAGATCGCAAGGGACGCTGATACAGAGCTAGATAACCCAAAAAAATCCTGCTAGATGGTTAGCTAGGAACCTCTTGGTACAAAGATATTTATTAAAAATACGAGAGTACTACTACCTAGTTACATACAAATCCTACAACAAAGTATTGGAGGACGAGATTTCGGAATCTCGAGGGTGAGCGGTTTAAAATGCGGTCGCCAGTATCTAACTAGTAGTACCACCGTAACTAATTATTAAATGAAGAGATCGCAAAATTCTATAAAAAAGGAACAGGCAAACTAACCATTGCCTGCTAACATTTATTCAAATGGACAACACAAATAAACAATGTCCAACAAACAATTTAACAACTTACACGTTTGAAAATAAAACTCGTTACTCAAATTAAATAATAATTGACTTCACCTAGAAGCAAAATATAGCGTGAGTTTCGTTACTGGGACTTCACTGTGTCCACATTAAGGAGTAAATGATAACTATCCCGATAGACACCTTGCCTATAAAATATTGAAAAATATGAACTACGGTATTGTTGATCACACTGTACTTATAATATCGAATATTTCTCGAAAAACAACGCTTCCTATTTACATTTCTCACCCTAGATTATACATGGGTCTCCTTAATATGATGTTCTGAAAAAATTCTACACCCTAATAAAATATTTAAAATCCAAATTATTATTATTATTATTATTATTATTACAATATTTAAAATTTTACTCATTTCTATCATTACCAGCACGATATTCCTTCACATATACGATCTTTCTAGATTACATTACTACTTCATTACGTTACTCTCATTTTAAGATCACACTATTCTTTTTCACAGTCGCTTAAAGTTTGTGAATTCCATGAGAACATAAGTAACGAACAATTAATCTAATTACTGTTCTAATTATGTCATGGTCATTAATAAAATCGATAAGATATGAAATATATAACAGACTATCATTGTGGTTATCACAATACTCGAATATAGTGGTTTTCGGTACTCGACTACGCGTTTATATACATCGCATTACGTATACATTGTTTCCACTGACAACACTGTCATTAATACCATTTACAGATCGCTATTCCACATCCTAATCGCTGAAATATTCATATTTTCACTTAACAAGTTTCTCAACTGACGTTACATTATTCGCATATATTCCACCTTTAACATCTCTCCACATTTCATTTCATTATTGCACGGAATTTCAGTATAATTATGTATAACATAATCTTCAAATTACAATAATCCAATATCGATTGTACATATCTTTACATTCCTTCATGCACGTAATATTCTTGACTTTTTCTCTTTCCAATGCTCATACTCTCTGTAAAACATTTCATCTTAATACGCACTTTAGCGAATCATTTGCTACGTTACCATTTCATCGTTCACTTGAACAAAACCACATTACGATGAACAATTACACTTTAACACACTTGTCTGTATATCAACATCGAATTAATAAGAATATATTCCATATCCTCTCAAATCTTGTTACAATTAATGAATATACATTCATTCCACCTTCAACTAACATCTGTCACATTATAAGTCGATGCCTTCCATTATATCTTCACATTCCTTTCATATCTACCGCTAGTTTAGCGTTGCCAAAACTATGATCTACAAATAATGAGCCATCACTTCTCTTTCAAAATATCTTTACAGTCAACAATATGTTGCTTCTTTCTAGTCAAATACAATGACTTTCGATATTGAACCATGCCAATTGTTTATATTAAATCCACACATTTTAGGAATTACAAATATGGTCTGAATCATACATATACTGAAATATTCCGAAGAATTCGAAGTATTAAAATGTATCATGAAGAGTTATAATGAATTTTGAAGCATTCCACAACCTATAAAGACTAATTCGCATACTATCGAAAAATTATATATTATCAAAATGCGACGAAGAATAAAAATTACGCTACGTCTTAATCACAGTACGATGACATCTAAAAATACTAACTTGAAATCACTGAGATAACTAATTAAAATGGACTATCAAATGCTAAAACATGAAAATAAGTGGTCGCATAGTTACATAAAATATTAGTCGGATCTAGATACCCAAAATATGGCAATCAACTACTAAATATAATTGGAGCGCATTAACTACCTTCAGCCCGTATAATTTCTTCATAGCCTGGGTCATTGTTGAAGTCAGGAAGACTGAATTCCTTGGCTCACATACGGAAAACAGCTGGAGTAGCAAGCGGACACGCGCCTGCCTCTCGTTCCAATCAGCCGGTCTTGTGCGTTACATAACGACAGCGCTCGCCTGCCTGAAGGCACACCATTCCTGCATCCTCGGTTCCTTCGGGAGTCGAACTGACATCTTCCGATTGCTTCTGGAACCAGATGGTTCCTGTGGCTCATTCTTCATTCGGCCTCTGTCTTGAGGTTCTCTGGTGAATTGTAGGTAGTTGCAATCATATTTATGAGTTTTCCGATATGGCATTGGAAACTCAAGTTGTTGTTGTTGCATTAGTGCCTTTGGTGGATTGCAGTTGGAGTTGCAATACCACTCCTTCATGTATCTTCCTCGTCGTGTTAGGTCACTTCTGGAATCTACATGTTGATATAGGCTAGTTCCCCTCCATGAATTTAGTAAGCCATTAATACTGCCGTCGAGGTATCCATGTTACAGTATCCTCGTCGACTCAGGTTTAATAACATGTAAAATATTTCCGAAGAAATGATTGAAATATTTTATTGTCCAAGATATTTCGTTGTAGTCTTGTCGTATAATTATATTATTCACGTAGATTATACATTTTTATATGTACTTCTTCTGTATTGCTGACATGCGTAGACTTTCTCAATATGCGCATACTATGACGAATTCACTCCGTTTATAAATGTATTCTTTCGTAGCTCTCTATCTAAGTATTTTCTTATGTTGTATAATCTCAGAGAAGCATTTTCCCTGGCTTGGCCGGAGGATACGGCGATCCTTCCGTCAACTTGACTTATAGACCCTCGTTCAATAAATTTGTAGCTCATAGAAGCACGTCTGCACTCGGTCAGTCGTCGAAATGGAATAATCTCTCTGTGGATTCATCTCTCCCCTCCTTAATTTATAAAATGGCGCCTATGGACGTGGACAATGAAACTTCACTTTATATCCAAATATTTCCTTATTCAGCTTTCAACTTAAAATATTACTTAATCCAATATGTTTATTTTCAAATATCTCCATATTTCTGTAGTCTAATTATTTATAATTGTACTTTAGAGTAATTATAATTTGTTGTACGCCATCAAATTCTAATTATTACATTGGTTCCGCCGCTGTCACGTGACCTCTTTGTCCACGCGTCAATATAAGTGACGTGTGCCAAAGCTTCCTCTCCTCCACGCGACCAACACGAGCCGTGCGCAAATACACGTGCCCCCGCTAATCTCTCTCCCTTCAGTCACATGACTTGTCAAAACTGGTTTCTGCTAGCAAAACCTCACAGAAACTTGTAAATATGACGCTTTCCAGGTCAATCTGAATCTCATTTATCCAATATTAAAATATTCCTCAATAAAAACTTCATCTTTCTCTGCACATAAAATGAGCTTACAAAGTCTTTCAACGCAGCTACGGCGCTTGCTTACCTCGCAGAATGCTTGCTTGTGGTGCAGGTCACATGTCCCTTTAATTTGAAACATAGAATTGTTACGCGCGAGCCAGTTCGATTCTCTTCTCATATCATACACTGGGCTTTATAAATACGGGTTCAGTACGAGAGAAATAAGAGGCTACACTAGCGTTAGTGATAAGTTTGTCACGCTCAGCGGCCACCCTGAAATTTCATCATTAAAAATAAATAATATTCGATGTTTTAGAGTTAAAATAACGAAAGCTAGTGACAACGTCGAAAACCTATACCTTGCATCAAATGCTCAAAGGAAAAAACAGCGACTTAGAACTTTCAAAATGGCAGCTAAGCGTATTTTAAAACGTACTAATGAATCATTGAGAACGTAATTGCGCGGTCAAAACGAAACGTATATAGAAATAAGTACAATTTATGTGACTTTGTAGAAATAAGCCAAAGGATTAACACCGTGAATAAAACACGCGGCGGCCATCATAAAACATAGAACATCATACATAATGAATAACGAAAAGTATTTTGAAGCTACAGGATTGAAAGTTTAGAGTAGCCCAGAAACCTTTTAGTTGTTTTCTAGATCATTTCAACAGAACAGTAACTCCATATTTTAATAGTTTGGTTATATTAGTCCCACGTTGTGCGACCAAAAGTAATATTTTGGTTTTATACTAATAATAATTGTAACAATTTTTTGTTCGGCGCCAAGTCGCAACAAGACGTTATGAGCTAAATGTATTAAGTATTAATCACAACAATAATAATAATAACAATCATAACAATAATTATAATAATAAAACATATGATAGAGCTGCAGAATCCTCTTTTCTCAGGCCGTGACGTGAATAAGTTGACTAACCATTCAGTATTTGTTTTGGGAGTTAGGGATGCCTTATAGTAATTTTTAACTACTAAAGAAAAAAACCTAGCATTTATATAGAAATAGTAAACTTATTACGTTAAAAAACAAATGTGCAAGGTGAATCAAAAAATTAGTTAATAATAGTAATTATTAAATGTATGAATTTACTGAAGTAACAATTAACGTGGCTGAAATAGAAATGGGAGGAGTACTAAGTTAAATTGCTGACCTCGTGGTGTTGGGATAGTGCACCTGCCTCTCAGCTGGAGACCCCGGGTTCGATTCCCGGCTCCGTCAGGTATTTTAGAAATTGACGTGAGGGCTGGAACTGGGTGCACTCAGCCTCGTGATGACAATTAGTAGCTGTCTGACAGGGAGGCAGCATCCCGGTCTCGAAAACCAACAATAATGACCGAGGGGACCCGATGCGCTCACCGTGCGTCACCCAAATATTTGCAGGCCAAATGGCTGGGCAGCGGTCGCTTGGTAGGCCTAGGCCCTTCGTGGGCTGTAGTGCCAGGGTTTATTTATTATTATTGTTACTAAGTTAAATTAAATGAATAAAAAACCTTGAAGTTAAGGTTGACCAAATAATATCCCGAGTTACTCAAGTATTGCATTTTCGATGCTCACCAAGTAGACACCTCGTAGAGTGTGACCCAAGGTCACTATGTTGCGTTGATGGTTGTTGCTGTTGCATCGTTGGTTAAAATCTGAAGTTCTGGCGTTGAAATCGTTGAAGTATTGAAGTATAATGAATTTACGTTGATGTTGCTTGTGGTGACGGAATACTTATTCCAACTAGTAGTTCCGTGAAGAATTATACAGCTTATAATCATATATCCTACTTGTGTTAAATGCCTCTATCAACATACAAAAATTTCAGTTTGATTACTATCGTAGATTAATAGATATTCAGAACCATGTAAATATTTAGGATGCTCGTCATGTTGGATTTTTATATATGTAAGCCATAGAGTTATGTACTAGTAGATGACGAGTTTTGCGTAGGTTCACTATTAAAACGTTCACTTTGACCGCATGATTAATACACAAGAAAAAATAACTTAATTTTAAAATAGCGCACAGCTGCCATCTTGAGGTTAAGTGAACAATTAAACTAAATTAGAACCAGTGCATTACAATTTTTATATGCATTTACTGTACCATATTTCACTGCGCTCAGATGGTTAAATCGTGAGAAAAGTCTATTACAACGTTTCAATTACGTTAAGCCGCCATGTTGGTTTTGTATTCTACAGGTTTTTGGAAGTCTCATATATGAAATTCTAGTAGTACCCTTTATCACCGTACAAACGTTTGGGGTGACATCACTAATAGTTTCGGAGATATAGAATGCCGGTGAAATATTTAGCCCAGCCGCCATTTTGAGGTTATGTAAACAAGTGACCTAAATTAAATGCAAGTGCATTACAATGTGTATAAACCTTTGCTGTACTCAGTTTCATTGCGTTTGGATAGTGAAATCGCGAGATAAGTCCATTTAAATGTTTTAACTTCGCTTGTTCGTCATGTTCGTCTTGTTGTTGACAGGTTTTTGAACATTTCATAGGCAAACTTTCGTAGTGCCCTTAATCAAAGTGAACAATTTCAGGGTGATATCCGTAATAATTTCGGAGATATAGAATGCCGGTGAAATAGTTCGCACAGACGCCATCTTGAGGTTATGTAAACAATTCAACTAAATTATTTGTTAATTCACTACAATGTGTATAAACATTTGCTGTACCAAGTTTCATTGCGTTTGGATGGTTATATCGCGCGAAAAGTCTATTTTAAATTTTCAAATTCGCTTGGCCGCCATGTTCGTTATGTTTTAAACAGGTTTTTGAAAGTCCAATTGGTGAATTGCTAGTAGTGCCCTTTAATACCATACAAAATTTCAGAGTGATATCGGTAAGAGTTTCGGAGATATAGAGTGCCGGTGAAATAGTTCGCACAGCCGCCATGTTAAATTGGCGAGACGTAATAAAATTTGAAGGGAATGGACAGGGTCGGCTGAAATAGTATTATTGCCTTACTGAGTTTCTTTAAAATCACTCTAGCCGTTTAAATGTTATTAGGGAGGGGCGACACACACACGGACGCACATACACTCGGTCGAAAGGTGATCTCATAAGCCATTTTTTTTATAAATGAAAATAGGCTAAAAATCACTCTCGTTAACATAATCTTACACAATTATGACATGTGCCAGCTGGACGGAATTGTGAGTCCACTGACTACAACAGGATAGAACATAATCTCATCTCCATTACTTTGCCTGAGAATAAATGTCAAAATACAGCACATTCATCTCTACTGATTGAAAGTCTGAATCTGAATTACAAAATAAATTTGAGTCCAAAGAATATCTTTCCAGACTATATATCAGAAGTCCATAGACAAAATAATAGTGTCCTTCTGGACGAAATAAAAGTCCTCGTTCCTCCGCTGAGCAAAAGTTTATAAATCGCCTTCATTTCCCTGTCCTATCAATATATTCGTCTTTCAAGTAGTGCCTGCCATGGTTACTAGTCCCGCCTACTCCGCGGTTCATTGGGTCCTGACGTCACATGCTGGGTTACTCTGTACTTGGAGTATTTTAATTTCGTGCGCACTAAAGTCCTGCTGCTCCCTGCTTAAGGTTAGGAGTGCCTACGTGCATGGTTCGGTGTATACGGTGAGAATTTCCAACTACCTTATAAAGCATGACTTCTTGGAACATTGAGTCACGAGCTTATCTCTGGTGTAATATCGGACGGACTGTTGACTGGGTTTGTTTTGGAAAGCAGACAAACACGGATGGTCGCCATGTTGGATTTTTTTATCTGTAGGCCATAGAGTTATGCACCCTTAGATGAGGATTAATGTTTACGTTCATTATTCAAACGTTCATTTCGATCGCATGACTGGACCACAAGAAATAAAAACTTCATTTTAAAATTTCGCACAGCCGCCATCTTGAAGTTATGTAAACATTTGAACTAAATTTGATGCCCATGCATTGCAATGTGTATAGTTATTTGCTGTACAATATTTCAATGCGATCAGATGGTTAAATCGCGAGAAAAGTCTATTTCAAGGTATCAAATTCGCTTGGCCACAATATTTTTTTTTGTAGTAAACATGTTTGTGAACGTCACATAGATGAACGTTTAGTAGTTCCCTTTATCACCGTACAAAATTTCAGGGTAATATGAGGAACAGTTTCGGAGATATAGAATGCCAGTGAAGTATTTCGCACAGCCGCCATGTTGGATTGGTTCGACATAATAAAATGTGAAGGTCTCGGTCGGGGTTAGCCAAAGTTGTACTATGACCTTACCGAGTTTTATTGAAATCGCTCAAGCCGTTTAGAAGTTATTGGGGAGGACACACACATGGACGCACCCACATAGCCTACACACACACACACGGACAAAAGGTGATCTCATAAGCCTTTTTTCTTTTATAAATAAAAATAGGCTAAAAATGGAAAATAAAATTAATATTGCGGTAATAATATGTGCATTGAGAAATAGGCTATATCCAATGGACATAAATTGGGATCAATACAATTTGTTCTCGATGGAGGGTGGGCTTATTTTTAAACATTTTTTATATATTTATAACTCACGATATAATAGTACATTAAAGGCGAATTTGGTCAGAGATAAGTACCGTTGAATGGACTTCACCTATCAGCATCAACCATACAAATATCACACAGGATATGCCGCGCAGCCGCCACCTTGAAATTAGGGAAATATTAAATAAATATCTCAATATCTCAAATTAGTTTTAAAGTAGAGTTGGAATGGACTTATTATGTGCAAGTTCAAAGAACAGTCTCGCTATATATTCCAGATGGTGGCTGAGTATACTCTTGAAACATCAAAATTAATATCTCAGGTTCCAATTGCGCAATTAACACGAATCTTTGTATGAGTGGAGAAACATATAAGATATGTTGCTAGTATTAGTCTCAAGACTAGGACACATCATATACCACGCAGCCGCCATCGTGAATATGTAGCGTATAAATATCAATAATCCACTAATTATTACAGTTACAATGACGAACCGGAGCTACTATGTAGATTCACATAATAGTCATCCTCTGCGGTCTGCAGAATGCACAAGATCAACGATTATAAACTGTACATTACAGATGGTAGATGTATGCTCATTTTCTATGTGTGAATCAATATTCCTCTGGATGCAAGAGGGGAATTCCAAGGAAACTTAGAAAAAATTGTCTTACAACTGTTAATGTTCATCACAAGAACATTAATTTATACTTCTTGATAACAACATAGGGGTATCAATACCCCGTAAATAGGCTACAAGTTCTCAACTGAAAATGGTTGTATTTTCCCTATTATTCAATATGAATTAGGAACGTGAAAAGTGGGTAGTTTCCAGGGAGTATGTGTTCCTTAAGGCTTGAGTGTTTCTATTTCTTTGCTTGGGAAGTATCGATACATTCCTTAATATCTAGGGCTCAAACTTTATTTCGTAAAGCAATATTATATCTCTTTCTATAATCTCTTCGTAATCGATGGTCATTTTCACGCATACGTTCGCTAATTGGCGAGCATTTACCATGTTTTCTATCATACTTGTGTTAATTATATCTCGTCAAAATTTTCATTTCTCTTGGACCTGAACAATTTGCTCTCACTGTTTGGCAATGCATTGCATATATGGCTCTTGTTCTGTTAAATCGCTGTTGTTTAAATATCTTTTCAGAGTGTATTGGTTTTGAACGCTATTTTACTACCTTTTCCTTGGATAGATGTTGTTGTTGGTGTACATATGCGTCCTGTTTCTTAAGAAGCTGTTCATTTGCTTATTTTTGTTGTTTCCTTATTATCTTCTCTGTTGTTTCTGGTGCATAATTGTTTCCTGTTGCGATGTTCTTTAATGTTATTATTTCACCATGCTTACTTGGTGGCACTGGAATGTTGATTAACTTAACTTTACGAAAGATACGTAATCGAACAGGACTGGAACTATGCTTTCTCTCCTATATTCCACTTGCTACCTACTATCACTACGTCTGACGCAAGCAGATAAATAATGAGTTGAACTTGTCTGCTCGAGAGAGAACTGAGTTGGCGTCGTCTTCCGTAAATAATCATCCTTGTTTGATCCATAATTTAATGTTATCAATTCTAAATTTTCCTTAACGATTGAACGTCGTTTGTTGTAACATTTAGTAACACCGCGTCAATATGCTACTGTTACAGACCTTAGGGAGATCAAAATCACAATAGCCTCATGAATATGAATATGTAAGACCTTTAATTGAATTTCTCTTCAGACACTATCAAATCTGCAACAGCATACCGACAGCATAAATACGATCACCTCTATTAGATTGAACATCCTGCTGCGTTGTTTGCCTCACATTCGTCTATAAGACGCGGGATCGTCGCTAGATATCAGAATAATGTATTAAATTATTAAATTACTTAGCAGGGAAGGTTATCATATTGCGTTTGGAAGGTAATCGACGGGTGCGGGGAGGAATTTCAGCTACATTCGAGGAGGTATGACAAAGATTCATTAGAAAGAAATATTTATGATAAATAAGCTATTCATTTCTCCCGGACCCCCAGTAGCTTGCTCGTTAGAATTCATCTCTGTATTGATGAATTTCATAGAAATTTCAGTATTTTTGAAAATATTGTCTGACTTTCATAAATGCATCGTGGCAACAAAGTAACAACATACATAACTAAAACTTGAAATGACAAAAATCCTACCTTGCAGCTGCGTCGGGTATAACAAACATATCTCTTCCCATTTTGTAAGTCAATTACGCCTGTTTCCTATACCTTAATCAGTGATACTACATACCACTGGAAAAAGAGGAGAATCTTTCTGAACTACTTTTCTAACGAATTATGTGTCTCTCCTTCTTGCCTCCACGGCCTGCAACTAAATATAATGTGTACTGCAACGAATACTGACCCAAAATACCCTACACACAAAATCCTGTGAGTGATGAAAATTGAAGTGAATGAGTGTCACTACGTCCATCATGGATAAACACCTAACAAATTGACTTAGGATAGTTCCACTGTAATTGATAACGCACCATCTTCAACTGATATCATAATATAGCTGCTGGGCAACAGAAGGAAAGTCTGTGACTGAGAGCAACATTAGGCCAATGCAATATCTGTAGGTCCATCTGCACTGTGTTGTCCATAGCTGAAGTGGGACCTCGTAAAGTCCGAGGGTCATTCCATAAGTGATGGCAGCTATATTATATCTTTCGAACATATGGCATCACGGTACTTCCAGTGTAGACATTTGAAACCTCACAGCACACAGCAGAGAATTCACCCGACAGAAGGCGACTGTGAGTGCAGGTGACTAGGTACCTGCTCCGTACACTTTCATTCTGAGCTTGGCCGTGCTACAAGATGGATGTAAGCAGATTGGAATAGCGATCATTCGGGAAAATTGCTTTCCTCGGTGGCAGAAATGCTACGCAGTGTCATGAGTAGGAAATATAAGCCGAAGCTGGCACAGGGGCTAATGCGCAAGATGGCCGCCGCGCGCAATAAGCCCTATGTTATTCTTATGGAGGGGTCAGTCAGAGCTGGCACAAGGGCTAATGCGCAAGATGGCCGCCATACTCTGAGACCGTGAATGACGTCACAGGGGGAGGTCGGCCGTGTAGTCGTTAAATGGAATATTTATTGTTTTTATTATTATTATTATTATTATTATTATGTAATTATTGATTAATCATGTACAATCAAGACCAGCCAATATATCATTCACTTGATGATTAAGTGGTAGAATTCTTGGTTGTCACTGTGGAGTCCCCGGTCTGAGTCCTAGCTTTGCCAAGAAATTTAATTTCTGGTCTGATAGTTGGAATGGGGTACACTCAGCCTTGTGAGGCAAAAACTAACAAGAGTGGGGTTAATTCATACCTCAGCCATTTTGCCTAACCAAACTTCACCTAACCTCACCTAACCTAACCTAATCTAACCTTACCTAACCTAACCAAATCACACCTTACCTAACCTAACCTAACCTAACCTAACTTCAAAGTCAGAAGGTACAATACATTTATGGTTTTTATACCCTCATAAATTAGATATAGAGAATGTCCACTATGATATAGATCCTCGAGCACACTTTCTGGCATATCATTAAAACGTGTAGGAAGGAATGTCTGAAAATTTTCACTAACACATAATACACGTTCACCATACATTGTGTCCACTTTTTGAATGTTAATGATATGGAAAAGAGTATGCATTGGTAATTCAGTAAGCTTTTTTCTCTCTAATCAACAGTTCTACGCCCATAGCATTGAAAATATTTATTGCAGTAGCCTATAAAGAAGCAAAAAAATCATATCTATTACAGTTTAGCTATAAGTGATCAGAACCACTATAACATTTTATTCTAATAAGGAGATTTCCATAATGATAAGAAAAAAGAGCTTACCATAATGATGGATTGTGTGTAAGTAAACGTCTTTTGCTGCATGATGCCACTACTAAACTGATACTCATACAACGGACAAGTGAGTTCATGTTTCGCTGACGTAATCGTATGTTCCCACGCACTTCCTGTGTGTTGCACGCGCCGTAGTGGCTAAATTTGAAACTAGATGAGATGATTTGCTGACGTAATCGTATGTTCCCCTGCACGCACACGCAGGCCCCTGTAGACGGATCCTTGTGGACGAGTCCCTGTGGACGGGTCATTGTTGACGGGTCCTTTTTGACTAATCCCTTAAGACCGGTCCCTTTGGACTGGTCCCTAATGCTATAATGAAATTAAACGTTGTTCCACATGAAACGCAAGCGAAGAGCCGATCGCTACTATGAATTAACATGTGTTTTGTTTGTTTTGTTTTTACACATGTACACTTGGAGGGTTTTTGTAAGAGGGCGGGCTTTTTGAATTCAGATTTATAGATGAGTTATTTTTTTAAATACCAAAAGATCCAAAACTAATAGGTCATTACCTTTTGGAATATTTCATGAACCAATAAGGCTAGGGACTTGTATGAGAGGTCGTTGGACTTGAGGTGACATTCTTTTTTTGAATGTATTATTTATTATTTTTTTGTCAAAAGGGCTTAACTACACTTTTGTTAATATCTCGCTAACTAATAATCAGAGAGGGTTAAGTGAGGTGTCATGGGACTAAGGATGGTTAACCCTTTTCCATGGCTAAGGAATTTACCCAAAATACCCAATACATTAAGGTCATTGACCTGAGATTTTATAAACTAATAATTGGATGTGAGATGTTTACCATGTGTGATGAAACATAGCTAGGTAGAGAAAGAATTAGTGTAGGTGACTGACAAGTCTTTTACCATTGAAACTTGTTTTCAGATCAAACTGCAGTATAGAGAGAGTATAGGTTGCAGGTATGGGTTAATAAATGAGAAACGGTGTACGCAAACTCTGATTTATCAAGAATTAAGAGTAGACTATCTTTAATTGATTGGTTAAAGATGATAGCTAAAACACAAAAATGCTCAGTGGTTACCGAGACAAAATGGTCGCTACGCACAACAAGCTTTAAATACTTGAGGCTAATAATCTATACACACACACACACACACTCGCTTGTTGTAAATTAAAGTGTGTTGCTGTCAGTGCTCAGACAGTAGGCTGATGACAAAATGCATGGCTAACAGATATATAATCATTTCCAGTTGTCTAATGTTACCAGCTATCCATATTTATTTTTGTGTTGCAGTGGTAAGCACTTTTAGCTCTTGTACTGGTGGTCTTAACTCGATTTCCACGTCTGAGGCCTAGAACAAGTTGAACATAGAAACAAGGGCATAGTGGCGCAGTGGTTAAGCTGTTAGCCTTTCACTAGGGTTCAATTTCAGGTTAATATGCATGTCATAAACATATTAAACAAAACAAAACAGAGATAACCTTTAAAACTGATTACATTTGTGTCTTTTCAAATTATTACTTGGATTACAAATACAAAGGTGAACTGGGTTTGATATACAGTTAATGCTGTCTATCACACACTAGACTGTAAGAAAGCCAAAAGAGCAAAAGGCGTAGGTAGAGCTGTGGTAAAATTGCTATATGTAGAGAACTACCTGGCAAAGCTATATCGCATAAACAGTGCAGGATACAATCCAGCAATCAAATTTGTATCTTGTGGAACAGAGAAATGCACTTACGTGAGAAAATGTAAGTTCATGTGTAATATGACCTAACACACAAGTGTTCACCTGTGCACATGCATGATAAGAGCTAACAAGTCACATTCTGTTTAGTTCGTACGTAACGTTAGGTTAGGACTAATGCACACACCCTAGTACACGAGGCACATGCCATTTGAGAGCAGGTCAAGGGATCTAACTTGGTGGATGGATGTGTTCTAACGAGTCATTTGTAGTTGAAAGAGAATAATACTTGTTCTTAAGATGTTAAAACTGAGGAGATGGATGTACAGTAAGACGTCTTGTTATTTCCTGTGTCATATTACAGACATGGCAGAGAGCACACGGTTCTGTTGCTATGACTACGCTGCAGTAATTTGAAACCCTACGTGTTCATTAAGACAATGGGTGATGATTATACAAAGTTAGCAGTCATTGGATATTACACAGGTGTTCCTTCCGGTGTCATGTTGCTGACATGGCAGAGAGCGCACAGTTCTATTGCTACGACTAACGCTGCAGTAATTTGAAACCCAAGGTGTTGATCAAGACAATGGGTGATGATTATGCAAAGTCAGCAGTAATTGGATACCACACATCAACATTGACTAAATCATAAACGTGTTGTCATAACCAGCAGAAACCTCATTTAAAGATTTTAGATTTTACATTTTAAATTTAAGATTTTTTTTTGATTTTTAGATTTTACTTTTTTACATTTTCCTAAAGGAGTAAACAACAAGTCACATACCTAATCTCATTAAACCTAACTTTGCCAAACCTAACTTAAGCTAATCCAAAGGCTAATGCACATACCCAAAGCATATAAGGTACATGCAACTATCCTTATGCTAGTCTTACAGGTTACTGTACAACATGATCACTACCCAAACGGATTTTTTTTCATTTTGTTGTTTACACATATGTCAATTTTCCAATTCCCCATTTTCAGTTTTTTTAATGTCAGTTTTTAGTTTTTTCAATTTCATAATACGGAAAACGTGGATTTTTGCATTTTGTTGTTTACACATTTATTAATTTCACAATTTCCCATTTTCAGTTCTTAAAATGTCAGTTTAAATTTTTTCAATTTCATGATATAGAAACGTGGATTTTCCAATTTGTTGTTTTCACATTTCTCAATTTACCAAATTCACATTTACAGTTTTTTAAATTTCAGTTTAGTGTTTTTTTGTTCTATTTGTTAATATGGAAACATGGATTTTTTTTACAATTTGTGTTTTACATGTCATGCAACTATCCTTATGCTAGTCTTATAGGTTACTGTACAACATGATCACTATCCCCCACTGGATTTTTTTTTCATTTTTTGATGTTTACACATATGCCAATTTTCCAATTCCCCATTTTCAGTTTTTTAATATTAGTTTTAAGTTTTTCAATTTCATAATATGGAAACATGGATTTTGCATTTTGTTGTTTACACTTTTATCAATTTCAAAATTTCCCATTTACAGTTCTTAAAATGTCAGTTTAAAGTTTTTCAATTTCATGATATAGAAACATGGATTTTCCAATTTGTTGTTTTCACATTTATCAATTTACCAAATTCCCATTTACAGTTTTTAAAATTTCAGTTTAATGTTGTTGTTTTTTTCTATTTGTTAATATGGAAACATGGATTTTTCCAATTTGTGTTTTACATGTTCATTTTGCATTAGGAGTGGAGAGAGATGGGTAGTAATTAAAAATGTGCAAGCAGTGTCCATTGTTGACAGGTCATTGTTGACGAGTCCTTTTCATACAACAGAAAAGTGAGTTCATGTTTCGCATGCATTACCTAAAATGCAATACCATGCAAGTGTTTAACATTTTACAACTAACCTGTTAGTATGATTTGCACACTACAAAGGTTATATCTGTTCTGGTAATAGAATTATTTAGCGTTGGCTTTTATATTTAATATGTACAGTTTAAAGTGATAGAAAAGTGGTAGAAATGTGGTAGCAAAGTGGTAGACAAGTGGTAGAGAATTGGTAACAAAGTGGGTAGAAAAGTGGTAGAAATGTGGTAGCAAAGTGGTAGACAAGTGGTAGACAATTGCTAACAAAGTGGTAGAAAAGTGGTAGCAAAGTGGTAGAAAAGTGGAAGAAAAGTGGCAGAAAAGTGGTAGCAAAGTGGTAGAAAAGTGGTAGCAAACTAGAAAAGTGGTAACAAAGTGGTAGAAAAGTGGTAGCAAAGTGGTAGCAAAGTGGTAGACAAGTGGTAGACAAGTGGTAGACAATTGCTAACAAAGTGGTAGAAAAGTGGTAGCAAAGTGGTAGAAAAGTGGTAGAAAAGTGGCAGAAAAGTGGTAGCAAAGTGGTAGAAAAGTGGTAGCAAACTAGAAAAGTGGTAGCAAAGTGGTAGAAAATATTACATGTATTGTTAAGAAATAGTTTAAGCGGTTACATGGATTCATTACACAATAATTTTAGCATGACAAAGCTCATTTTCTATATCCAATAGTTCTTCCTCATATTTAGTATGACCGGTTTACACATTTATCAATTTCACAATTTCCCATTTACAGTTCTTAAAATGTCAGTTTAAAGTTTTTCAATTTCATGATATAGAAACATGGATTTTCCAATTTGTTGTTTTCACATTTATCAATTTACCAAATTCCCATTTACAGTTTTTAAAATTTCAGTTTAATGTTGTTGTTTTTTTCTATTTGTTAATATGGAAACATGGATTTTTCCAATTTGTGTTTTACATGTTCATTTTGCATTAGGAGTGGAGAGAGGTGGGTAGTAATTAAAAACGTGCAAGCAGAGTCCATTGTTGACAGGTCATTGTTGACGAGTCCTTTTCATACAACAGACAAGTGAGTTCATGTTTCACATGCATTACCTAAAATGTAATACCATGCAAGTGTTTAACATTTTACAAATTAGCTTATGTGTTAGTTTATGTGTGGGGTCTTAAGTTGGGCATTTTGTGTTGGCTTATTTAACAAGTTATTTTGTCAATGCATTTAGCGGATTTTTCTCTTGGTCTTGGAATGTATATCTGTCCATTTTATCACAACATAATGCTTACTGCCATGTTTGTAAGCAACAACAACACACTAAACTTTCAAAAAAATCTTAAGTACTCTAAGGTACTCTCAACTCGTACTCTTACCTCTATCCCATGCCAAGTCAAGAACATTATTTTTTTTTCCAAAAAAAAAAGGTGAATGGGGAAAGTAGACTATATGTTTAAACTAAAAAAATCATATAAAGTCATATGTTAACTCTAACACCTACGTTTATCCCCATTCTTAGTCGAAAAATATTATATTTTTTTAATTTTTTCTAAAAAATATTTGGAAAGTAGGCTATTTTTTTGAAAACTAATCATTCTATAAAGTCATATATAGACTCAACCAATGGCTTTTATATCCTTAATAGTTAGAACAAAATATGGAATTTTTGACATTTTTTCCAAAAATGTTCATTTTTTAAAATGGACTATATTTTGGAAACTAGGAATTTTACAAAAAGTGTGTTTGACATAAATGACAGGTATTAACCCCCTCTACCCGCAAACCAAGTCCCAGATCTCTGGGACAAAATCCAAAAATGTTTAATTGTGAAAGTAGGCGATATTTTGAAAACGTATCATTCTAAAAAGTCATATATAGACTCAAACAAATGTTCTTTAAGTTATTTAACGTTAAAACATAACTTAACATTTTTTTTTAATTTTTCCGAAAAAAGTCCAATTTTCAAAATTGTCTATATTTTGGAAACTAAGAATTTTACAAAAATGTTTGTTTAACGTAAATGAAAGGTCTTTACCCCCTCTACCCCAAAAATAAATTTCAGGACCCTAGGACAAAAACTGTGCAGTAGTGTGTTTTGGACAGTTCTACAGCCACCTCCACCTCCCCACATCACAAGATGGCGGCCGTAGCTTAACTTAACCTAGCCTAACCTAACAAGATGGCGGCCGTAGCTTAACTTAACCTAGCCTAACCTAACAAGATGGCGGCCGTAGCCTAACCTAACCTAACCTGACCTACGAGGTGTGATCAAAAAGTTCCAAAAAGGTGGCTGCGACTTAACCTAACCTAGCCTAACCTAACCTAACCTACAAGGTGTGATCAAAAAGTTTCAAAATGGTGACCGTAGCTTCACTTAATCTAACCTAACCTAACTTAACCTAAACCTACGAGGTGCGATCAAAAAATTTTCAAAATAGTGGTCATAGCTTAACTGAACCTAGCCTAACCTAACCTAACCTAAACCTACGAGGTGTGATCATAAAGTCCCAAGATGGCGGTCGTAGCTTAACTCAACCTAACCTAACCCTACGAGGTGTGATCAAAAAGTTCCAAAATGGCTGCCGTAGCTTAACTGATTGAACCCTGTTGATTGACCCCTTTTGATTGTTCTCTGTTGATGTATCCCTTTGGACTGGTCCCTGTTGACTAGCCCCCCTTGGACGGGTCCTTTTTGAAGGGAGTCATTTTTTTTACGTGTCCCGGAGGACGGGTCCTTGTTGACGGGTCCCTGTGGGCGGGTCCTTTGGACTGATCCCTATGGACTGGCCCTGCATTTTATCCAAATTATGTCAAAGGGGACCCGCCACAGGGACCCGTCAACAAGGACCCGTCCTCCGGGACACGTAAAAAAAATGACTCCCTTCAAAAAGGACCCGTCCAAGGGGGGGCTAGTCAACTGGGACCAGTCCAAAGGGATACATCAACAGAGATCAATCAAAAGGGGTCAATCAACAGGGTTCAATCAGTTAAGCTACGGCAGCCATTTTGGAACCTTTTGATCACACCTCGTAGGGTTAGGTTAGGTTGAGTTAAGCTACGACCGCCATCTTGGGACTTTATGATCACACCTCGTAGGTTTAGGTTAGGTTAGGTTAGGCTCGGTTCAGTTAAGCTATGACCACTATTTTGAAAATTTTTTGATCGCACCTGGTAGGTTTAGGTTAAGTTAGGTTAGGTAAGATCAAGTGAAGCTACGGTCACCATTTTGAAACTTTTTGATCACACCTTGTAGGTTAGGTTAGGTTAGGCTAGGTTAGGTTAAGTCGCAGCCAACTTTTTGGAACTTTTTGATCACACCTCGTAGGTCAGGTTAGGTTAGGTTAGGTTAGGCTACGGCCGCCATCTTGTTAGGTTAGGCTAGGTTAAGTTAAGCTACGGCCGCCATCTTGTTAGATTAGGCTAGGTTAAGTTAAGCTACGGCCGCCATCTTGTGAGGTGGGGAGGTGGAGGTGGCTGTAGAACTGTCCAAAACACACTACTGCACAGTTTTTGTCCTAGGGTCCTGAAATTTATTTTTGGGTAGAGGGGGTAAAGGACCTTTCATTTACGTTAAACAAACATTTTTGTAAAATTCTTAGTTTCCAAAATATAGACAATTTTGAAAATTGGATTTTTTTCGGAAAAATGAAAAAAAAATGTTAAGTTTTGTTTTAACGTTAAATAACTTAAAGAACATTTGTTTGAGTCTATATATGACTTTTTAGAATGATACGTTTTCAAAATATCGCCTACTTTCACAATTAAACATTTTTTGATTTTGTCCCAGAGATCTGTGACTTGGTTTGTGGGTAGAGGGGGTAAATACCTGTCATTTATGTTAAACACACTTTTTTGTAAAATTCCTAGTTTCCAAAATATAGTCCATTTTAAAAAATGAACATTTTTGGAAAAAATGTCAAAAATTCCATATTTTGTTCTAACTATTAAGGATATAAAAGCCATTGGTTGAGTCTATATATGACTTTATAGAATGATTAGTTTTCAAAAATATAGCCTACTTTCCAAATATTTGTTAGAAAAATTTAAAAAATATAATATTTTTCGACTAAGAATGGGGATAAACGTAGGTGTTAGAGTTAACTTATGACTTTATATGATTTTTTTAGTTTAAACATATAGTCTACTTTCCCCATTCACCTTTTTTTTTTTTGGAAAAAAAATAATGTTCTTGACTTGGCATGGGATAGAGTTAAGAGTACGAGTTGAGAGTACCTTAGAGTACTTAAGATTTTTTTGAAAGTTTAGTGTGTTGTTGTTGCTTACAAACATGGCAGTAAGCATTATGTTGTGATAAAATGGACTGATATACATTCCAAGACCAAGAGAAAAATCCGCTAAATGCATTGACAAAATAACTTGTTAAATAAGCCAACACAAATTGCCCAACATAAGACCCCACACATAAACTAACACATAAGCTAATTTGTAAAATGTTAAACACTTGCATGGTATTACATTTTAGGTAATGCATGTGAAACATGAACTCACTTGTCTGTTGTATGAAAAGGACTCGTCAACAATGACCTGTCAACAATGGACACTGCTTGCACATTTTTAATTACTACCCACCTCTCTCCACTCCTAATGCAAAATGAACATGTAAAACACAAATTGGAAAAATCCATGTTTCCATATTGACAAATAGAAAAAAAAAACATTGAACTGAAATTTTGAAAACTGTTAATGGGAATTTGGTAAATTAATAAATGAAAAAAAAAATGG
Source organism: Meconema thalassinum (assembly GCA_946902985.2). Taxonomy (NCBI): domain Eukaryota; kingdom Metazoa; phylum Arthropoda; class Insecta; order Orthoptera; family Tettigoniidae; genus Meconema; species Meconema thalassinum. The sequence goes on from OX336389.2 coordinate 180,448,313, forward strand.
AAAATCCATGTTTCTATATCATGAAATTGAAAACCTTTAAACTGACATTTTAAGAACTGTAAATGGGAAATTGTGAAATTGATAAATGTGTAAACTGGTCATACTAAATATGAGGAAGAACTATTGGATATAGAAAATGAGCTTTGTCATGCTAAAATTATTGTGTAATGAATCCATGTAACCGCTTAAACTATTTCTTAACAATACATGTAATATTTTCTACCACTTTGCTACAACTTTTCTAGTTTGCTACCACTTTTCTACCACTTTGCTACCACTTTTCTGCCACTTTTCTACCACTTTGCTACCACTTTTCTACCACTTTGTTACCACTTTTCTACCACTTTGCTACCACTTTTCTACCACTTTGCTACCACTTTTCTACCACATTGTTAGCAATTGTCTACCACTTGTCTACCACTTTGCTACCACTTTTCTACCACTTTGTTACCACTTTTCTAGTTTGCTACCACTTTTCTACCACTTTGCTACCACTTTTCTACCACTTTTCTACCACTTTGCTACCACTTTCTACCACTTTGTTAGCAATTGTCTACCACTTGTCTACCACTTTGCTACCACATTTCTACCACTTTTCTACCCACTTTGTTACCAATTGTCTACCACTTGTCTACCACTTTGCTACCACATTTCTACCACTTTTCTATCACTTTAAACTGTACATATTAAATATAAAAGCCAACGCTTAATAATTCTATTACCAGAACAGATATAACCTTCGTAGTGTGCAAATCATACTAACAGGTTAGTTGTAAAATGTTAAACACTTGCATGGTATTGCATTTTAGGTAATGCATGCGAAACATGAACTCACTTTTCTGTTGTATGAAAAGGACTCGTCAACAATGACCTGTCAACAATGGACACTGCTTGCACATTTTTAATTACTACCCACCTCTCTCCACTCCTAATGCAAAATGAACATGTAAAACACAAATTGGAAAAATCCATGTTTCCATATTAACAAATAGAAAAAAACAACAACATTAAACTGAAATTTTAAAAACTGTAAATGGGAATTTGGTAAATTGATAAATGTGAAAACAACAAATTGGAAAATCCATGTTTCTATATCATGAAATTGAAAAACTTTAAACTGACATTTTAAGAACTGTAAATGGGAAATTGTGAAATTGATAAAAGTTTAAACAACAAAATGCAAAATCCATGTTTCCATATTATGAAATTGAAAAACTTAAAACTAATATTAAAAAAACTGAAAATGGGGAATTGGAAAATTGGCATATGTGTAAACAACAAAATGAAAAAAAATCAAGTGGGGTAGTGATCATGTTGTACAGTAAACTATAAGACTAGCATAAGAATAGTTGCATGACATGTAAAAAAACACAAATTGTAAAATAATCCATGTTTCCATATTAACAAATAGAACAAAAAACATTAAACTGAAATTTAAAAAAAAAACTGTAAATGTGAATTTGGTAAATTGACAAATTTGAAAACAACAAATTGGAAAATCCATGTTTCAATATCACGAAATTGAAAAACTTTAAACTGACATTTTAAGAACTGAAAATGGGAAATTGTGAAATTAATAAATGTGTAAACAACAAAATGCAAAAATCCATGTTTTCCATATTATCAAATTGAAAAAATCTAAAAACTGACATTAAAAAAACTGAAAATGGTAAATTGGATAATTGGCATATGTGTAAACAACAAAAAATGAAAAAAAATCCAGTGGGGGATAGTGATCATGTTGTACAGTAACCTATAAGACTAGCATAAGGATAGTTGCATGACATGTAAAACACAAATTGTAAAAAAAATCCATGTTTCCATATTAACAAATAGAACAAAAAAACACTAAACTGAAATTAAAAAAACTGTAAATGTGAATTTGGTAAATTGACAAATGTGAAAACAACAAATTGGAAAATCCATGTTTCTATATCATGAAATTGAAAAACTTTGAACTGACATTTTAAGAACTGAAAATGGGAAATTGTGAAATTAATAAATGTGTAAACAACAAAATGCAAAATCCATGTTTTCCATATTATGAAATTGAAAAAACTTAAAACTGACATTAAAAAAACTGAAAATGGGGAATTGGAAAATTGACATATGTGTAAACAACAAAATGAAAAAAAATCCGTTTGGGTAGTGATCATGTTGTACAGTAACCTGTAAGACTAGCTTAAGGATAGTTGCATGTACCTTATATGCTTTGGGTATGTGCATTAGCCTTTGGATTAGCTTAAGTTAGGTTTGGTAAAGTTAGGTTTAATGAGATTAGGTATGTGACCTTGTTGTTTACTCCTTTAGGAAAATGTAAAAAAGTAAAATCTAAAAATCAAAAAAAAATCTTAAATTTAAAATGTAAAATCTAAAATCTTTAAATGAGGTTTCTGCTGGTTATGACAACACGTTTATGATTTAGTCAATGTTGATGTGTGGTATCCAATTACTGCTGACTTTGCATAATCATCACCCATTGTCTTGATCAACACCTTGGGTTTCAAATTACTGCAGCGTTAGTCGTAGCAATAGAACTGTGCGCTCTCTGCCATGTCAGCAACATGACACCGGAAGGAACACCTGTGTAATATCCAATGACTGCTAACTTTGTATAATCATCACCCATTGTCTTAATGAACACGTAGGGTTTCAAATTACTGCAGCGTAGTCATAGCAACAGAACCGTGTGCTCTCTGCCATGCCTGTAATATGACACAGGAAATAACAAGATGTCTTACTGTACACCCATCTCCTCAGTTTTAACATCTTAAGAACAAGTATTATTCTCTTTCAACTACAAATGACTCGTTAGAACACATCCATCCACCAAGTTAGATCCCTTGACCTGCTCTCAAATGGCATGTGCCTCGTGTACTAGGGTGTGTGCATTAGCCCTAACCTAACGTTACGTACGAACTAAACAGAATGTGACTTGTTAGCTCTTATCATGCATGTGCACAGGTGAACACTTGTGTGTTAGGTCATATTACACATGAACTTACATTTTCTCACGTAAGTGCATTTCTCTGTTCCACAAGATACAAATTTGATTGCTGGATTGTATCCTGCACTGTTTATGCGATATAGCTTTGCCAGGTAGTTCTCTACATATAGCAATTTTACCACAGCTCTACCTACGCCTTTTGCTCTTTTGGCTTTCTTACAGTCTAGTGTGTGATAGACAGCATTAACTGTATATCAAACCCAGTTCACCTTTGTATTTGTAATCCAAGTAATAATTTGAAAAGACACAAATGTAATCAGTTTTAAAGGTTATCTCTGTTTTGTTTTGTTTAATATGTTTATGACATGCATATTAACCTGAAATCGAACCCTGGTGAAAGGCTAACAGCTTAACCACTGCACCACTATGCCCTTGTTTCTAAGTTCAACTTGTTCTAGGCCTCAGACCTGGAAATTGAGTTACGACCACCAGTACAAGAGCTAAAAGTGCTTACCACTGCAACAAAAAAAAATACGGATAGCTGGTAAAATTAGACAACTGGAAATGATTATATTTCTGTTAGCAATGCATTTTGTCATCAGCCTACTGTCTGAGCACTGACAGCAACACAGTTTAGTTTACAACAAGCGAGTGTGTGTGTATGTGTGTGTATAGAATATTAGCCTCAAGTATTTAAAGCTTGTTGTGTGTAGCGACCATTTTGTCTCGGTAACCACTGAGCATTTTTGTGTTTTAGCTATCATCTTTAACCAATCAATTAAAGATAGTCTACTCTTAATTCTTGATAAATCAGAGTTTGCGTACACCGTTTCTCATTTATTAACCCATACCTGCAACCTATACTCTCTCTATACTGCAGTTTGATCTGAAGACAAGTTTCAATGGTAATAGACTTGTCAGTCACCTACACTAATTCTTTCTCTACCTAGCTATGTTTCATCACACATGGTAAACATCTCACATCCAATTATTAGTTTATAAAATCTCAGGTCAATGACCTTAATGTATTGGGTATTTTGGATAAATTCCTTGGCCATGGAAAAGGGTTAACCATCCTGAGTCCCATGACACCTCACTTAACCCTCTCTGATTATTAGTGAGCGAGATATTAACAAAAGTGTAGTTAAGCCCTTTTGACAAAAAAATAATAAATAATACATTCAAAAAAAGAATGTCACCTCAAGTCCAACGACCTCTCATACAAGTCCCTAGCCTTATTGGTTCATGAAATATTCCAAAAGGTAATGACCTATTAGTTTTGGATCTTTTGGTATTTAAAAAAATAACTCATCTATAAATCTGTATTCAAAAAGCCCGCCCTCTTACAAAAACCCTCCAAGTGTACATGTGTAAAAACAAAACAAACAAAAAACATGTTAATTCATAGTAGCGATCGGCTCTTCGCTTGCGTTTCATGTGGAACAACGTTTAATTTCATTATAGCATTAGGGACCAGTCCAAAGGGACCGGTCTAAAGGGATTAGTCAAAAAGGACCCGTCAACAATGACCCGTCCACAGGGACTCGTCCACAAGGATCCGTCTACAGGGACCTGCGTGTGCGTGCAGGGGAACATACGATTACGTCAGCAAATCATCTCATCTAGTTTCAAATTTAGCCACTACGGCGCGTGCAACACACAGGAAGTGCGTGGGAACATACGATTACGTCAGCGAAACATGAACTCACTTGTCCGTTGTATGAGTATCAGTTTAGTAGTGGCATCATGCAGCAAAAGACGTTTACTTACATACAATCCATCATTATGGTAAGCTCTTTTTTCTTATCATTATGGAAATCTCCTTATTAGAATAAAATGTTATAGTGGTTCTGATCACTTATAGCTAAACTGTAATAGATATGATTTTTTTGTTTCTTTATAGGCTACTGCAATAAATATTCTCAATGCTATGGGCGTAGAACTGTTGATTAGAGAGAAAAAAACTCACTGAATTACCAATGCATACTCTTTTCCGTATCATTAACATTCAAAAAGTGGGCACAATGTATGGTGAACGTGTATTATGTGTTAGTGAAAATTTTCAGACATTCCTTCCTACACGTTTTAATGATATGTCAGAAAGTGTGCTCGAGGATCTATATCATAGTGGACATTCTCTATATCTAATTTATGAGGGTATAAAAACCATAAATGTATTGTACCTTCTGACTTTGAAGTTAGGTTAGGTTAGGTTAGGTTAGGTAAGGTGTGATTTGGTTAGGTTAGGTAAGGTTAGATTAGGTTAGGTTAGGTGAGGTTAGGTGAAGTTGGGTTAGGCAAAATGGCTGAGGTATGAATTAACCCCACTCTTGTTAGTTTTTGCCTCACAAGGCTGAGTGTACCCCATTCCAACTATCAGACCAGAAATTAAATTTCTTGGCAAAGCTAGGACTCAGACCGGGGACTCCACAGTGACATCCAAGAATTCTACCACTTAATCATCAAGTGAATGATATATTGGCTGGTCTTGATTGTACATGATTAATCAATAATTACATAATAATAATAATAATAATAACAATAATAATAATAATAAAAACAATAAATATTCCATTTAACGACTACACGGCCGACCCCCCCCCCTGTGACGTCATTCACGGTCTCAGAGTATGGCGGCCATCTTGCGCATTAGCCCTTGTGCCAGCTCTGACTGACCCCTCCATAAGAATAACATAGGGTTTATTGCGCGCGGCGGCCATCTTGCGCATTAGCCCCTGTGCCAGCTTCGGCTTATATTTCCTACTGTCATGCAGCACTATGTGAAGCTGTTGGTGATTAGCGAACAGTTGCACATTGGGTGGAGGCCTTCCGACATGGACGCGCAGCAACTGCAGACTCGCCGCCAAGTGGGCGCCCCTTGTCTGCCCGAACTGACATGTCCGTGTCTGTTATTGAACAGTGTTCCAATGCTTGGAAACGGTGCCCTGGATGTTAATTGATTGATATGTGTTCCATTTATACCAGTGCAAAACGAATTTACACAGAGCTCCATTGTGTGGTTTTCATATGTACCTTTGCCGTTAACTCCTGTTCTCGAATCCTATTTTCTCTTGGCATTGAGATAGCACACGGCCTTAACGGTTCCATACACATAGTTGCCATGACTTATGGAATGATCTTCGTATCAAGTCTATCGACACACTTTATGGTATTGGAGGTCTGCCTCAACAAAATCGAAACTGTAAACACGACGATCAACCATACCTGTGCGAATCACGGAATTGTACAAATCCTTTGTAAATTCTTCACCAAAATCTGTCCCACTAGCCATCACTGGCAAATAGGTTTTGGAAAAAAGGATCCCCAAATAGTTCAAATTATAGCCGCCGCCACTGATAAAACGTTTTTCGGATAAAGGATCTGGCCAAATATTGATCTACTAGCCACCTCTGACACATTCCTTTTGTATGCCAAAACTTGATTGCTTTTCCAGAGATTGGGGAAATTATATTTGGTGACGTGGAATACAGGTACACCACCCACAAAAATGGGATAGAGGAATCTCCAATGAAGGTGAGACTAGCGGAAGGGGTTGAGAAATCCTCCACAGGCGGAAAATGGGGGGAATCGGGCAATCGTCCCTGTCATGTAGGTCACACAGAGGGGAATATGACGTCATCGGGTTCGTAGGCCTGTCCTCCAAGGGAGAAACTTTTGGCGAACATTAAATTTGATTCTTTGCTGATTTCAGCATAATTATACCGAACCTATACGTAGTGAAGTCACTTCTATGCAGCCTATTGCAAGGACAGAGAAAGTGACAGCCCTGGTCTTGAGATGGATAACATTCCGGCGTTCGTCTACCGTGCATGTGGGGACCCCAAAAAGAACACTTTCTCAATTTCATGTGGAGTTCTGATAACATCTGAAGTACAATATTTTGACTTATATTTCCCTTTTACTCATCGAAGGTAGACCTACATGTCATGGAAACAGTGCACTGTTAGCGCCATCTGCCCCACATAGACTGAATTAAAATTCAAATAAAACATGACTGATTTAACCTGTATTAGCGCAGTAATTTTTTGTCCTTGGTAATTCTTAAAGGGGCTTTGTAACATCGTTGTCATGTAACGACGTGTACTTGGGTGTGTGTTGAATGTCGTAGATAATCTGTGTCATTGTAAATGCTGTAGGCCTACTAGGTGATGCAGATGATGCGTAGCCTGACTATACTGTAGAGGTAGAAAATGTCCGTATTTATTACCACCGTTGTAAATGAAGATGATCTACCAGACGAGACGTTTTTGAATTTCTTTCCTTGAGCGTATAGAGCTGACACGTGGACTATTTACTCATCACCAACAGTATGGTACCTATGGAACTGCATTCAATTGTCACACTTTTGGCTTTTCTCAGCAGTTTTTGATGTTGTTGTTGATTCCTTTAGAGGCTTTGCGACATCATGGTCATGAAGCCCCGTGTACTTGGGTGTGTGCAGATGTAGATGTCTGATAACCTGTGTCACTGCGATTTTTGTAGTTGCTTAAGGGAAGTATACAAACAATGAAATGTCCTCATGAAGCGTCCTTAAAGACGTAAAAAGGAAGATTTTAGTTTTACGTGACCGTGAATCTTGTGATTATGAGCCACGGGACCTCCTTTTTACGTGGAATCCGAACCACAAGACATGGGATTTCACTTCGAAAATCTCACATGCATTGACCGGGAATCGAACCCGGACCACCTTGGTGAGAGGCATACAGCTAGACCGCTGAGCCGCCACACCCGCCATGTCCTTAAAGACGTCTCTGTATATATGCTCAAATGTGTTCTTGGTGATGTTTGACTTTGTCAGGGAACAGAATAAAACCCTTCGGTCACAAGACATGGGAGAAGTTAAGATCTCACACTTAACCGTGTTGGGCTAATATGACATTAGGTGTCTCTGGTTCACACGCTACACTTTTACCAGCTACGATTTAAATGCTTGCCGGGTGGAGTTTGTGCACTCATATACCTCTAATTCCTGTCTCGTCCAACAGTTACTAACAGAGGAAGGAAGGAAGGAAGCTTGTAGTTTAACGTGACCGTTAATCTCGAGATCATGAGCCACGGGACCTCCTTTTTACGAGGAATCCGAACCACAGGACATGGCATTTCACTTCGAAAATCTCACATGCATTGACCGGGAATCGAACCCGGACCGCCTTAGGCTTTCACGGCTAGTTGAGTATTCTTCAGAACAGTTTTAAGGGTTATTAGGCCGTGTATAACGTTTCACCACCAAGTGTGGATGGTATTTTCAAAGATTTGTTCTGATAGCTTGAAGTGGCGCTGTCTGAGGTTTACCTAGGCTGTTGGAGTGTTATCATAGAACCATGGAACGAAAGCGGTTGCTGGTACATTCTATATAATAGTTCTATTGCTTTCGTCCCCGTGTGGCAATGCTATTGATATACTCTTATGTGATAGGTTGACTGCTGTGGGATGTTCCGTCCTAGTACGTGGCTGTGGAGGGTTAGGGAGGGGAGGGGATTGTAACGTCATTCAAGTCCAATGAGCTGGCTAACAGCTGACCGCCAGATATTGTTCATGTTCATGTTCATTGTTCATAAATTTAAATTGCTTCTCTACACAGTCTGGCCGGGTAGTTCGATGTCCTAGAAAGTATTTATGGGTCTTAAAAACAGATAACCTGATTCCTTACCCAGACATGTTCAGCTACGTCTGATTCATCAAGCTGTTGGAGTCTGCAGTGTCTAAAATGTTCTTGTTTTAACGCTCCGCTTGGTCGCGCATGGCATTTGATTTTGGGGAAGAAAATCAATCTCCAAAGTTTTCATTGCTATCTGACGAACATGTATGTGATCAGTTGGAATTGGAAGACTCACATTCGCGATGTTGCTTTATAGGACATAGAAATCAATCCTTGAAGAGTGGATGTCATGAACACTTAAGGGAATTATTTTCTAAAGTCTGGACATTTAAAGTCAGTGCTGGATCTTAAAAAATGTCAGAATATAAAGAATGACGTTAATAAATTATCAACTAACGTCAGAAATCATTTGTAATGAAAAAGTTGCACAACATCGATATCTTTACTATTCCTGACTAAGACCTAGGGTCAAATTCCCTTAAGAAAAGTGGCGGGTTTGCTGGTGACCAGTCATAATGAATGGAATGGGAGAACATTGTCTCATCGAGGGTTACATCATTATTGAATGCAAATGGAACATTCAAGCAATATGAGCATTGCACACAGACTAACACAAACCAATAGATGACATCAAATCTGTCTATTCCATTTTAAGATTTGCATTTGAAATTCCGGTTTATTTCTCACGATATCACAGTTTCTTGGGTGTATGAAGATTTGTATGAGAAGTGTGTTAATGAATGTATAAACATAATTGATGTAAGTATTAGCGGTATTTTTGTGTTAAAATAATTGCTATTTCTCGCCGAATCTAATTGGGCACAATTCATGTTGATTCACTGAAGAACATTTCTGTTAATAATCGATCAGCATGCAATTTTGTACCTTGATAGAAAGTTACAAAATAGGTTTCTTGGTATGATTTTCGAAACAGCAAGAAACCAAGGTGGCTAACATACAAATTTAAAAAAATTCAATTTCCTTTTCTCGGGTCCTTTTACAACTATAAGTCTGAGACTTTCTACCATGACTGGACTATGAAACCATTCATTGAAACTACTTTGGGAACCGAGACAAGGATGAAACCAAGATGGTGGTCACACGAATATTCAAAATTCTTTTTTTTATCTGGACCTATTATAGCTACAAGCCTCAAATTTAGTTCCAAGATAGAGGATGGCGGCTGGCATAGGAAGCCTGTAGGTGTGCTCCGCTTTATCCCGCACAAACCGCAGTTTTTAACCGCAATTTCCGGCCCGAAAGTGAGTGACCAATAACTTAATGTCTGAAGTAATTGCCTGAACATTTTTACATCATTATGGCAATCCAAAAGGTAAACAAACGTGGAAATGTTGTTGAGGCAACGATGGCAGACATTGAAGCATGCCTTCAGTTGTTGAACAGTGCTGCCAACCCGGGTCAAGACTCCCAAGACTCGCTTATTCGTGATTTTCGCGAGTCCCGAAGCACTGTCACCTCCGAACTGCCTGTGCTTAAAGAAGAACTGAGCAAGCTGGAGTGGAGACTTGACCACCACGAGGAGCTGCTGGACGAAGGAGAGCAATACAGCCGGAGAATCTGCCTTCTCATCCACGGGATCGGTGAGGACCCTGAAGAAGATGTGTACGAGAAGGTGAGGGACACAATCAAGACGAAGTTGAACGTGGACCTCCCTATGGAGAGCCTGGATTGATGTCACAGGATTGGGCGGCCGCAGCGAACAGTAGCTGAAGTGGTAGCTACCGGGAAACGCACTATTATTGTAAAATTCCTCCGCTACCACGAGCGAGATCGCATCTGGAAGTCCAAGCGCCTCCTAAAGGGAACCAAGATTCTTATTACTGAATCCCTCACAAAACCTGGACAACGATCCTAAAAACAGCGAGAGACCACTTCGGACCCACCTGAGTCTGAACCCAGGACGGCCGCCTTTTCATCCACCTCCCTGATGGAACTAACAAGGAGAGGTCGCCAAGTGCAAGTGGTTTACTAGAAAACTGTTCAAAATTGGATGGTTTGCTCTTCATAAGAAAATATTTTGGCCGTGTTCGAGCGTTTTTGCTAATGGGCATTAGTGTGTTCAAAATTGAACGTTTAAAATCAATCCTCAAACGTTTGCAGTCCTATTTTCGAACACGTTGCCGGCTCGTTTCCGTGGCGTACTAGCGCATTAGCGTGGGGAATTCAAGGTTTCGAGTTCGAGTCAGACCTTGGTCAGAACTTTCTTTTTCATTTACTGTTATTATTGTCTTTTGTATTTTCTATAATGTATTTGCTGTGGTCTCTTCGGCTTTGGAGCTATGTACAATATTTTAACATCATTATTATTCGTCCTTGAAGCTTTAACGAGTCGTAAGTTTTATTCGTTAGAATTTAAATGCAGCGTGGCCGGCGACGCTACGTTCATGTGCACTGCGCCGAGCCTAATGCAGGAACGCAAGAGCCCTTCCGTCTGTTCCACTCTGCCCTACCATCAAACTAAACTGTCTGTATCCAAAACTCGATACGAAACTCGTGTGAGTAACATCGCGGGACACTGTTCGTCACGCAAGTGCCGTATAAGTGGGTTCGATAAGTCGGAAGTCTTGATTGACGCTTATGCGTATTCAATATTACGTGTGTGCGGTTGTCTACAATCAACAGTATCTAGAACGCGGTAAGCACAAACATCGACCGAAAAATGGGATCGCCGCCACCTACTTCTACAATATTTACAAATGATGAAGACGACGAATGTGATGGTCTTGGAGTTTATTCACGGCAGGACATTACAGACGCACTGCACATATGCATGCAGACTCTAAAATCGCGCAAGCTTAGCTCACCGTCAAATATCACAGGTAAAGCAACGCCTATGGGTAAAAGTTTTACAGAGGCCATTATCAAGGTACTGCAAACAAATGGATAATAAAAGAAAAAAAGTGCTGACAATGTCTGACTCGAACTCGACACCTTGAATTCCCCACGCCAATGCGCTAGCGACTACGCCACGGAAACGAGCCTGGAACGTGTGCGAGAATGGGACTACGAAAGTTTGAGCGTTGATTTTAAACGTTCAATTTTGAACACACTAAGTCCCATTGGCAAGAACGCTCGAACACGGCCAAAATATTTTCTAATGAAGAGCAAACCCTCCAAATTTCAATACATTTCTAGTAAACCACTTTGCGGCCTCTCCTTGTAAAAAGACCGTCACCACATTTAGGGAGCTGGACAACGTGCAGCAAATGCGGGATATTAGAGTGAAGTGAAATGAACAAGTGCGTAATGTTTATATTAGACAAGTTTAGTAATAAGTGTGTGTGTGAATGTGTGTGTGCGTTGGTAGCGGTCGGCATGTCCAGCGGGAGGTCCAGGTAGGTTTCTTCTATTTTAAGATATATCTCCCGTTACCCAGTTGAGTTATTGTATGAATGAGCTAACTGACCTTGGCCAGCCTAGCCCCTCGCCTTACACCACTGGCTTTCTACTAAAACAGGCACTTTCCTCATCCAAGCATTCATTACAATGTTGCCATATTAATGCTCTGTCACTGGTCGCGCATCACGATGAAATACAGACAATAATGATCGAAAACAATATCCATATCCTCAGTATAAGTGAAAGTTGGTTTAAACCTGACATCCCGTCTAGCATGGTAGAACTAAATCGGTACTCGCTGGAACGTCATGACAGAAATGATGGGAGGCGAACAGGCGGGGTTGCCATGTACTGAAGACGCGACTTAAAAAGACGGGTAATATGTGTATCAACACTTAGCACACTACCAAGACCGGAATTCATGTTTGTTGATGTAATTGTTGGACAACAAAAGACTCTGGTAGCTGTTGTATATAAGCCGCCAAGAATAACAAACATGAGTGAATTTGAAAACCGCTTTCTCGACTTACTTCCAAGCTACGAACACGTAATAGCCGTAGGTGACTACAATACAAATTTACTGACACAGACGTACGAGACCAAACAATTACAAAATCTCTTCTCTTCCTGCGACATGACTATTCTTCCCCTGGAACCTACAAACCACATTTACTCGGATAAATACGAATCACATACACTCATTGACCATCTTGTGACAAGCACTCTCGACAGAGTTGAAACTTTCGGGCAAACACCCGTACTATCTATCTGCACCCATGACCTAATTTACCTATCGTACTCCCTACGTGTGCCTAAGAACACACCTAAATATATTATCACTAGAAACATGAAAATATTAATATGGATGACTTAAAACATGACGCATACAACCTTCCATGGAATGACATATTACTCTTAGATGACATTGACGCAAAAGTAAACAAGTTAAATTCTCTTATAATTAGTCTGTATGACAAACATGCCCCTAAATATTCGACGAAAGTTACTCGTCCTGCATGCCCATGGTTAAATAATAACATTAAAAGTATGATGGCACAACGTGATGCACTATTCCGGCGTTTTAAACGTACCTGTGACAAAACTGATTTTGAAAATTATCGTGTGCTCAGAAATCGTATTAAGCAGCTCTTAAGAAACGCCGAATTCTCCTACATACAAAACGTGACAAAGAAGATGAATACAAGGAATGCCTGGAATAATATGCGTTCTCTAGTTATAGGCAAACAGCAGCAACAGACACATGTACCAGACATACCACTTGATGATTTAAATGAATATTTCACTGAAGAGAGAGTACCAACTAATTCAACACCCCATGATCCTTTTGACCCATTACCTGACCACCCGCTCTTTACTTTCCATCCGGTTACGGCAGACAAAGTAAAAAGGTACTATATTCCATAAAATCAAAAGCGAGAGGAGTTGATGATATTCCCATATCCTTCATACATAATATCATCGGTGACGTTCTACCACTTATTACTCACATGTTCAACCATAGTCTTACAACTAACACTTTTCACTCCCTATGGAAGCAAGCCAATGTCATCCCTATTCCCAAAAAAAAACGAACCTTTATTTCCACCATCTGACTATCGGCCAATATCCATTCTACCTGCACTTTACAAAGCCCTCGAGCGTCTGGTTCATGAGCAAGTACTTGAATATTTGAATAGCCGTTCTCATTTAGACCCTCTGCAATCAGGTTTCAAGAAGGGACAAGCACCGCAACAGCATTACTTTAAGTGACTGACGACATTAGACACGCAATGGACCAAAAACTGGTGTTAATCCTCACCCTTCTCGACTTCAGCAGTGATTTTGACACCATAAATACTCAGACACTATTGAAAAAGATGGAATTTTATTACTTGGACCAGCAGACAATTAACTTTTTCGCATCATACCTGAATAATCGCCAGCAACGTGTTGTAACCCAGGATAAAACTTCTCAGTGGCTAACCAGAAAGTCAGGCGCCCCACAGGGTAGTGTACTAGGACCCTTGCTTTTGGTACTATATATCAACGACATCTCATCTAATTTGAAAAATTGCAAATATCACCTATATGCAGATGATTTGCAAATATACTCCCACTGCAAGACAAATGACTTTCCATTGACAATTGAAACTAACAACGCTGAACTTCAACGTCTTGGAAAATATTCTCAGGATAATTCCCTTCTTTTGAATCCCTCCAAAACACAAGTTATCATAATTGGCTCTCAAAAACTATTGACGTCACTCCGAGATCAAATTATTCCCCCAATTGTACTGAACAACAATGAAATTCCATACTGTCCTACAGTGAAAAATCTAGGTGTGATTATAAATCAGACTCTTAACTGGTCTGAACATGTACAGAGTGTATGCAAGAAGATTTTCGCAACGCTCCACTCCCTCAAAAGAAAAAAAGATGTTTTACCATTTAGAGTAAGAATCCTACTCGTACAGACACTAATACTTCCTATTCTTGACTACTGTGACGTTATTCTAGTAGACGCAACCAAAACACTAACTTTGAAACTTCAATGAGCTCTCAACTCGTGTATTCGATTTATCTACGATCTGAGCTATGATAAACATATCACTCCCTATTATTGCGCTCTTTCCTGGCTGAAACCTGAACTACGTCGATCATATCACATTCTTGTCCAGATTTTCCTATTATTGTCTGATGATAGACCACTATATTTATCAAATAAATTCAAGTACTTGTCTTCTTTCCACGGTAATAATACACGCTCTGGTTCTTCCCTCTCCATTCCTATTCATCGCCCCTCTATATACAACAACTCTTTTCATGTGGTGGGGTCTAGGCTGTTTAATACCCTTCCAGCCAGTGTCAGGGGCACCACCTCACTATCTACATTCATGACCACCTGCTGGGGCTGCCTGCTGAACACTGCTGACCGACAACAAGTGTGACTGGATGAGTGAATGAGAGTGTGAAAGTCATTATCTATGTCAATTATTATTGTTTAATTTTGTCAGCTATATAAATGTCACATGTTATTGTATTAATGTGGTTAAGTGTAAGAGAGGGCCAAGAGCCCTAACTGCGCCACCAATAAAGACAATAATAATAATAATAACAGCATGTTTATTGATGTGACTTTTGAGACCGTGACAAGCACAAAACTAAGATGGCAGCTGTGGGAATATTTAAAATTCAAATTGACTCTTTCGGCTCGTAATTATAGATATAAATCTGAAATCTTGTATCAGGATAGAAAATGATAATACAAAATCAAAAATGTGACATCCAACGCAGTGACAAGAACAAGAGATAGGTGGTGGCACAAGTAATACGAAAAACACAAATATTTTGCCCTGATGACCAAATACTGTACGTCCCGAGTTCTTATCTAAAGCAACGGCAAGCGCTTTTAAACGAACAGGGAATGAATTTCTATGCCCTATGTTGACGGATTCATTACCTTGCACTGTACATAATTGGAGGTTTGGTATGACGCCGGATGTAAATTAAAAATCGGAGTCATAAAAATAATTTGCTGTTCTCTTTACAGTTACACCTCGGGGAACGTGCAATCGAGGTACATGTTTTATATTACTGCTTCAAATGAACTTCGCCAATACAATATCAAAGGCTAATAACAAGGGAATATCGCTACAGGGAGTATAGTGCAATATGAAGTGTTCCCCACAGGCTACTATTTGATGAAACTAGTGCCCCGGGACATGTTTCAAGTGAGTTTAGGAAGTGCGTACACTCGTGGACGGAGATATTATGATTGCGCTGCCGATATCCATCATAAAATGCATGGATAAAGGCAATATGGGATGGCTGTCCATTATGAGAACAATTAACTAGCTTCCTGCTCGTTACAAAACACTCTCATACCCGCCGAGCACTATAGCTTCGTCCTCATCCATAACCGGGGTAGGGTTTTCCCTACAAGTTTGCTGTTTGACTCGGAATAATTCAAAACTCATAACATGCATGAATTATTTTCAAACGATTCTGTAGAAATGTATTATTGTACTTAACTATAATACTACTACTACTACTAATAATAATAATAATAATGATAACAATAATAACAACAATAACATTAACGATGATGATAATAATAACATTAATATTATTAATCAAATTGCCTCTCATTCTGTCTGCAAAGGGAATTGTGCCTTCAAGACAGGTGAACCAACTACAAGCTCTCGGAATGGGGCACAAGCTGGGATACATCCAAAAGTCGGTGATCTTGGGCACTTGCCATATACAGTAGTTCATCGATTTCTAAATGAAGAATGAACTCTGAAAGTGCTTGACATTAGTCCGTATTTTCAGTCACTGTACCATAGTAAAATTAGGAATTTATGAATCTCTACTTAGTATAAAACCGAGTCCCCGATTCTTGGATGTTACGTGTAAACTCGAGAACCACAGGATGGACTTTGATGCGGTTTTCACCATTCTGTAAAATATATCTCGAGGATGATTTATGTAGAAGATAATTTATTTATGATCAAAGGAAGCCTAGCAGTAACGATTTCAGTGGAAAAGTCGAAAAAAAACAGGCGTCCGAGCGCTTTGTAAACTTACGCAGGGCAAACCGTTAAAATATCCAAATACTATGAGTGTAATAATTGTTCAGCATGAAAAATTCTACAAAAAAGTCCGCGACAGCATATACCTATCTTCAATACATCGCCCACTAGAAGTGTTTTTACGTTTTAATTTCTTCCAACCATGTCCATTCAACTACTGAGGCGACAGTTTAAGAGCTAGAAGGTCGAGTCTATCATCCCTGTTACAGCCCAGGTAGCGGGCAAACCTATTGCCACAGATACAGCCAGCAGTAAACCGTTGAGTCGTGTTGAGTTCAGCTTCTGCGAAGGGTGGTTCTGTTTGGAGTTTCCCTGGAAGTGCATCTCGGGTTTTCTTCATTTCTACTGTGAAACACAGTCAAGTTAAGATTGGACAGAAGGGGGATTTGAGTTTCATTCACCTCGCCATTCCCTGGAAGTGCAACTCTCATTTCGCCTGTAAACTTTTCGTTCCGCAAAATTCACAGTCAATTTAAGATTGGACGGAAGGGGGATTATATTATACTAGCAACCCGACCCGGCTTCGCCCGGGAACAGTTATGAATGCATTACGTGATAAGCGCTTTTTTCCAATGTCAATGAACAACGACCAATATCCGTTCTACGTCTCGGCATAATGGGTAAAAATCACTGACTGGACTATTAATTATATTATCATGGAGATGCATGTGCAACAAATTCTAGTCAGACGTAATTTAAGGATGACGAGGTGCATGAAACACTAATCCCCCTTCCGTCCAATCTTCACTTGACTGTGAATTTTGCGGAACGAAAAGTTCACAGGCGAAATGAAGAAAAGCCGAGTTGCACATCCAGGGAAACTCCAAACACAACCACTCTCCTCTAAATTTTTTAACTCGAAACGACTCGACAGTATGCGGCTGGCTGTATCTGGGGCAATAAGCTCATCCGGTAGCTAAGCTGTAACTGGGGTGATAGACTCGCCCTTAGCTAGCTCGTAAACTGTCGCCTCAGTAGTTGAATGCACGTGGTTGGAAGAAATTAAAGCGTTAAAACACTTTTAGTGTGCGATGTATTGAAGATAGACATATGCTCTCGCGGACTTTTTTTGTAGAACTTTTCATGCTGAACAATTCTTACACTCAGAGTATTTAGATACTTTTAACGGTTTGCCCAGCGTAAGCTTACAAAGCGCTCGGACGCCAGGTTTTATTTCGACCTTTCCTCTGAAATCGTTACTGCTTGGCTTTCTTTCATCATAAATAAATTATTTTTTACAGACATCATCCTCGAGATATCCTTTACTGAATGGTGAATACCGCATCAAAATCGATCCAGTAGTTCTCGAGTTTACCCGTAACATCCAAGAATCGGTGGCTTTGTTTTATACAAGGTAGAGATTAAATTATACTGATTGGCGTATAATCTCTATTTAGTATAAAACAAAGTCCTCGATTCTTGGATGTCATGGGTAATCTCGAGAACCACTGAATGGAATTTGATGTGGTTTTTACCATTCTGTAAAGGATATCACGAGGATGATTTCTGTAGAAAATAATTTATTTATGACCAAAGGAAGTCAAGCACTAACGATTTCAGTGAAAAGGTCGAAAATAAACCTGGCGTCCGTGCGCTTTTTAAGCTTACGCTGGGCAAACCGTTAAACATATATGTATACTATGAGTGTAAGAATTGTTCAGCATGAAAAGTTCTACAAAAAGCCCGGGAGAGCATATCTCTATCTTCAATACATCGCCTACTATAAGTGTTTTTACGTTTTCTTTTCTTCCAACCATCTCCATTCAGCTACTGAGGCGACAGTTTACGAGCTAGCTAGGGGCGAGTCCATCACCCCAGTTACAGCTCAGCTAGCAGACGAGCTTATTGCCCCAGATACAGCCAGCAGCAAACTGTCGAGTCGTGTTGAGTTAAAAACTTTAGAGAAGAGTGGTTGTGTTTGGAGTTTCCCTGGAAGTGCAACTTGGTTTTTCTTCATTTCGCCTTTGAACTTTTCGTTCCACAAAATTCACAGTCAAGTTAAGATTGGACGGAAGGGGGGTTTGTGATTCATGCACCTCACCATTCTTAAATTACGTCTAACATGAAATTGTTGCATTTGCATCTCCTTGATAATACAACCTGTGACAATAAAGTTCGGTGAATAGTCATGTACTATCAACATAGATGAACAATGCACGACCGTGACCCTACTGTCCTTCGAAATAGTCCCCTCCCGTAACTATGCAATGCTGAGATCGGCGATACATGTCCTGGAAACTATGCAAGAAGGCGTCCTTTGGGATGGTGTTCGAAAGCCTCGTCACGTTGCGTTCGGTGAATAATGTCAGAACTGTCGACCTGGCAACATTGGCGACACACAACGCAACGTGTAAGACCTGTTTGACGCACTGCGAGTTTAGAAGGATGAATTTATGCAACCTACCATGCTCACCTGTTCGGCGGGTCGCAGTGAGAAGGATGAATTTATGCAACCTAACATACACACGTGTTCGTAGGGTTGCAGTGAGAAAGGTGAATGTTCTGTGGAATAATTAATAGTCCAGTCAGTGATTTTAACCTATCATGGCGAGATGTAAAGCGGATATTGGTTTTTGTTCATTGACATTGAAAAAAAAAGTGCTTATCACGTAATGCATTCATAGCTGTTCCCGGGCGAAGCCGGGTCGGGTTGTTAGTCTGTATAATAATCAACAAATTGCATTCGCTACCTTGATGTAGATCTTCTGTTGTTAAATCATTCAGGAGATCGACTTTCCAATTTCAACGCTGTGTTTTGAACTGCCATCTCGCGCAAACGATACTGAACACTATTATTATTCCCTCATATTAGTCTGTAGTTACATCGACAGAAAATTAATAGGGTTCAGTATCGTTTGCAGGATATGCTTGCAGTGCATTAGTACCATACGGGATGCAAGCAAAGAAATATCGACCTTCCTGATAACAAAGCTAGTTGGTCTGCATAATACAATATTAATAGTGGCAACTGATTCACCTGGTATATAAATAGTTGCTATTGTATAATGCTATACGCTATCTGTTTCTTACGTGCACACAATGTTAGGGAAAACTGATACATCGTTCACTACTCTTCTCTTTTATTCTCACTACTTGAGTGTCTTAGAAACACACAACTGCTGGTGGGAAGCCTTGTTTTCACACAGAAGCTATGTAATCTGCGCAAGGCATTCATTGCAGTGCTACCAGCAGTAGAAAACTTAGTTTCCTTCAACGATTACTTAGGTATGGGGTGCAGTCGCTATGTAGAAATGAAATGATGAAGGACTGCTTCAATCCAGTCTAAATACTAAAGACTTAAACACACACACTCAAACGCACACTAGTTATTCAGTCTGATCTCCTGGTCCACATCAAAGATATTTTTTCCTTCTACATGCAAATTTTTTAAACCATATAGGCTACTCAATATTTCTACTGTACGCATGCTCGGACCCAATACAGGACAGTCTTTCGAAGCAGCCTATATTCGTAATCTTCTGTCCGGTAAAATAATCATACTCACGATATTACACAATTGTTTCTAAGTCGGATAAATCGGATAAGTGATATCCACTAAACTAAATTCAAGCATAATACTTCAATGAAATTTGATGTTAATTGTAATGGTTTCCCAAGAAAAGGAGGACTAGTTTATGTGTAGAAAAACATTGCTAAAATTCTTATTTTACGATCTTTCCCCATGTTATGTTCAGTTTAATTGAAGACGAATATCATTCCTTGCGACACAAAAAATGCACAGATGAGTTTCAACATTATGTTTTTGTAATTGGAAGATACAACATTGAAAGCGTGCAACATGTTCTGAGAAATGTACCTGTCGCTCAAAGGTTACCATTCCACGTTTTTATAAAATCTTGGTTTTCGTATCAGTTTATCTCAGAGGCTAAGCGAGGCCTGAACTTCGCACCACATATCGTGATACGAATCGTAAAACAATACTCACGATATTACACCATTGTTTCTCAGGTAGTTTCTATCTGTTTGTTGGAAGCAGTATTCAAACCACGTTGTGTTCTTAAATCCTCTGCCCTCCCGAGAGAAAGTGAAGAAGCTCACAAAATACTCCTTAAGGCAGAGTTCCACACAGAGAGAGGCGCAACTTACGAAGCCGTCTCGTGGTATACAAGAGAGCAATTAAGAGCCCTCCCTTTCTCGCCTCGTGGACGTCAAGAAGAGGCTTCAATTAGCTCCTCACGCTGGAATTTCAAGAAGTCAACAACTTTCTGAGGACGGTAATTTCATAGTAAAATGAGGCAAAAACGGAAATCGTAAATTGTATTTACCTAGCCAGATTTTAAAGGAAAAAACGTTATAAAAATTTGTTAGGAACAAGTTGCCTCTTATCTTAAGTTTTAACCCAAGAAGAGAGATTTCATAGACAGGCGGTATAAGGGAGTAAAAGAATCATTTGTTACCAAAGAAGAATATTGATTCTCTCACCTTTGTGGATGGATCATCATATAAAACGTTATACGAGGAAGAAATCTAAGCAGTTTATTTTTTTCAGTGTGCATCTTCTGTCCGGTAAAATATTTTTGCTCTATTAATGTAACAAATCTATTCAATTGTGTTGGTACATCGGAGATACAGTTCTTACATTAATGCATTTTACATTTGTTACATGTTGAGATAAAGACAATGAGTTATATTTCATCCCAAAAATTGTCTTTTTCGAAGGTTAGTACTCAATATCCACGGTACCTCCAGTCGACAAACATAGAGTAGTGCTTCTGTTTTTTCGTTATGCTATGGGGTCTGATTAAGTCATGTATTCTGTTCTGCCTTCTTTTTAATTACAATGATCCAGAAACAGTCAGTAACAGAGTACTATATATATATAATTGGGACAAATGACCCCTCAATGTTCCACGCCTAAAAAGAGAACACTAACCACCAGTAGGCCTACATCTAATGTTAGTACGAAGATATATCTCATACTTACTTACATGCATATTTAATGGTGATTGTGTTATATTAATGATTATATATTTCACTGCTGATATTACCCAATCCCTTAGATGCGGCCAAGTTATTTTTGTTGTTGTTTAAGTCTTCAGGCCTTTGACTGGTTTGATGCATCTCTCCATGTCTCCCTGTTCTGAGCTAATCGTTTCAGCTCTACATACCCAGCACACCTTACAAATGAAAACATAACTCTGGTCCACCCCTAGAGTTCTTCTCCTCAACCCTTCCTTTCATAACTAAGTATGTTATTCCTGGGTGGCTTAGTACGTGTCCTACCAACCTATCTCTTCTCTTCATTAGCAGTCGCCAGAAATATCTCTCCTCTCTCACTCATCTTAATACTTCTTCATTTGTTACTCTACCTACCAATCTGATCTTCATAATTCTCCTGTAACACCACATTTCAAACGATTCTGGTCTCCTCTTTCCTGCTGCGCCAAACGGCCACGTTTCACTTCCATGACCAGACAAAGGCTTTCAAAAATGACTTTAAAATATTATGTTTCTTTTAATTTTAGTAGTTCCAAGATCTTTTTTGAGTGTAGAGAATATGTCACCTGCGAGCAGCTCGAAATTTTTAGCCTACTTTTCACATTTTGCAAAAATGAGGAAAAAGTAGACTTATGAGATCGGGCAAATGTGTGTGTGTCTGTCTGTCTGTCCTTCTGTCTGTCTGTCTGTCTGGCTGTGTGTGTGTGTGTGTGTGTGTCCCCCCTATCAACTCCTAAACGGCTGCAGCAATCGAAACAAAATTTGGTAGCAGTAAAGATCTATACCAGAATATCTCACGGCCATATTTGAAAATGATGTCAGTGCTACCAACTGCTGAAAAAATCGCAATTGAATATTGAGCTCCATGTTGGATATCTTGGAAGGTATGAATGGGATCTATTTCAAAATTGGCACACGTATAGATAATAATATTGCAGTTTAATTTCCAGGAGGCCATACATGGCAGTGATGCCAAAATGATTATAAGCCTGCTGATAGCTCCAAATTTTAAATGCATATAAATTCTACTCTATCAATTGGATTTCAACCAAATTTCGTATGTGCTATGTGTACATAAACAGATATGACTGAACGTATTATTAAGATCCACCAGGGCTGCCAACTGTTAATAAATGCTCTCAATTTATTTTACCCCAATACCAATATATCAGAAAGTATGCAAGCTGACAGCTTTAAACTATGCACACGTATAGAACCTGACATTCTATATTAATTTGGCGTAACGTATATACGTCAGTGCTACCAACATGATTCTAAGCCTGCTGAGAGGTCCAAATTTAAATACATGTAACTTCTATACTATCATTTGGATTTCAACCAAATTTCGTGTGTGCTATGTGTACCATAACGGATATGTCTATGCCGATTCTTAAGAGTAACCAGGGCTGCCAACTGTTAATAAATACTGTCTCTATTTTTGTTACCCTAATATCAATATATCAGAAAGTATGCAAGCCGATAGCTCTAAACTTTGCACACGTATAGTACCTGGCATTCTAGATTAATTTGGAGTAACTAATATACCTCAGTGCTGCCAACATGATTCTAAGCCTGCTGATGAGTCCAATTTTAAAATTCATGTAACTTCTATACTAACTAATGGATTTCCTTCAAAATTGACACAACAATAGATCATATTATTTCAGATTATTTCTGTCCAATACATGTATGTCATTGTTGCCAACATGATTTTACGGACGCTGTTAGATCCAATGTTTAACTGCATGTAACATCCATGCTATACATTGGACTTCAACCAAATTTTGTATTCTGTACCTTAAGAGATGGAACTAAGAATATATTCAGTCACCAGGGCTGTCAACTGTTGTTCTCTATTAGGTTACATTATGCCAGGCATACAGTATTTCGAACTAATTAGAAATTTCAATATTACCAACTTTATGTCGTCATTATTCTAGATAGATCCATATAGATTAATCATTGGCATTAATCTTAAATTTAAAGAAAAATAGGCTCTTTAGTTCGTCACGGAACTTCTTGTTAAAATATCAGTAAATCATACGATACAACGTTTCTACTATATCTAGATTCATAGTAACCATGGCGTCCTGCGTTCCATTCCCGGTTCTACCAAGAAATTAATTCTCGACTGAGGGCTGGAAGTCAGCTCACTGAGCCTCTTGAGGCAAAATTGAGAAGATATGAGTCCGATTCCTATCTCTCAATCAAAGAAGTAGTGTTCCGTGGTTACCTACGTCTACTCCAGGTGAATGCCAGGATTGCCATTGCACCCTTGTACCCAAATCCTAGTCCCAATTCCAAATACACACACTAGTACAGATACACGAGGCTACGTGATCTCAATGTCACAAAGCCCCCGAAATGAACCAAGATTCAACAACAAAACTTTACAACTTGATTTGAAACTTACATCTGATATGTCTCACATCCGTCTAGACATTGATTGAACATTAGGGAGCTTCTAAAATGTTCCAGATTCATACTTGTTATTAAAACATTAAACATTATAAATTCCACAATAACACATCCATTCTTGATCCGTGAGTGTGTTGAATTTTTTACTTCTGAAATTTCTGTGCATTAAGGTATATACTGTGGTGCACTACATCTGGCATGGGCTCATGTAATGTATTCTATTTCTTCCATACCAAACGAAGGACTTGATAATTCTATCCTGAATGTTCTGTACTGGGCATACATCGGAACTGCAAGGTGATCCCCACACACCCGTACCATTTGGGACCAAGGACATTACGTGTGAATTACCCAATAATTTCAAACTGTTGGAATGAATTGTACCATTTAACTGTGCTTTTTGAGCAGGCATAAATTTAGTCTTGTACGTACAGTTCATGAAGAAGATAATGCGTGTTCTCTTCAAGTGCGAGTAAGTGGTTAGTGTTATCCGCCACCCATCTCTGTTTGAGGGGCTGATGATAGTAACGAAAGTCGGGAACGTAGCACTCTTTGGGCACCAATTTTGAAGTGTATATCTAAGAGTTAGGAATATCCTATGGACCTTCACCGTATGTAACATTCCAATGTCACAAGTAACCGAACCCTCATATTTAGGACTTGTGATATTTTATTAATCGAGTATATATTTCTATATGATGTATTCAATTACTATTTTATATTTTATTAGAGCATTTAACGTAACAGTATTCATTATTAAATAATGTAATTAGGTAGTTACTAGAAAACATTTGTACAAAGATCCGAGTTTAGGATTATTATAAATTTTATTGTCTGAATTTAGCCTCTGTGAGTAAGGCAAAACAAGGCAGGTGTGCACATAGAACAACACATTGCTTAATTTTGAGAAACCTGGCTAATAATAGAGCCAGGTTTGTCACGTGCGCTGGCGAGTAGTTGAGCGTTCAATGACACTTCAGTGCATGGATGGTATAATCTGGCATCTATGTATTGGAAGGAGGTCTTAAGTGGATTGCTACCCAAGGGTGATTGGTTGTATCCAATTATCGGGAGAGTTTCCCTAGTCAAGAGGTATTGGACTGAGGAGGGATGAATATATTACCGCTGGCTGTTAGTTGAGATCGAGGACACTTGACGAGTAACTTTTGAAGTTACCACTTAACTTATAATTTTGTGTGGACAATGTTTGTTCGTTACCATTTGTAGCACTTTGATTTTGTGACAGGTAAAATAGGTTTTTAGACTTGTACGTATTCTTTTATTTAGTCATTTTAGCATGGAAGCAGACTAATATTTCCTATGTGTGAAGATATTAAGGCGAGATTTAGAAGACGCTTCCATCTTCGATTTCCGAGTGCTTGGCTATATTCTGAACTCATCTATATTCACGAGGTTCAGGGCTTATAGTTCCTTGAATAATTGTTTCCGTACCAGCCAGTCTACGCTTAAGGTAGGCCTACAGTTCGTTGAGGTGCGGAGTGAATTCTGTAATTCACAGTGACCAAGCTCTGTACAGAATTCTAATAATTATAATTCGGCGAGTTAAGTATGCCTTACTCGTGCGACAATTACAAACGGTTAGTCAGAGCAAATTCATTAAACATCCATTTAAGAAGTTAGTAAAATTTGCGAGAGTTTCAGTGAAAAAATATATAGGACTAGTTCTAAGGGAGACCTACCCAAGAACTAGGAGAATAGTAATCAGCTTCAGAGATCATAAAACCGTGAGTGCCAAAATTGCCATCTACGGCCAGTTCCGAGGGAGTGTGGCATTATATCTTTTCGGGTCGTGGTGGCGCATCGGTCAAGCTGTTTGCCTCTCACCAAGGTGGACCGGGTTCTATTCTCGCTCAATGCATGTGAGATTTTCGAAGTGAAATGCCATGTCCTGTGGTTCGGATTCCACGTAGAAAGAAGGTCAGAGGCTCTTGATCGCGAGATTAACGTTTACGTTATACTACATGCATCCTTGCTTCGTTATATAATTTTGCCATGTACATAGTATAGGGAGAGTGTTAGTCAGTCTCTACGCAACGAGGATCCTTGCCATTGCCATTATCACAGAATATACGAGTAGTTATGTTTTTACCAGATTTACCAGCCTTCATTTCAAGAAGTTCTAAAGCATAATTTGGAGTGAATGCATGTCTCTGTAGTTAGATCCGTGAATTTCAATCAGATTGATTTGTATAACATAGTTAATAAGTTCTTCGGCAGCCGGCACAGTTCATATTCTCGCCACGAGATAGGGGCTTCATTCATTCCATTCCGTGACTCGGTCAGTCGACTGGAAGCAGGCTGTGCATTTTCAGTTAATAAGTTTATATTAACGCAACAGTGGGATATTATGCCATATAGTCTGTGTGAACAGGTACAATTGGCAGCCCAAGTGGCGTAGGATCAATTATAAGTGAAACTGATAAAAGTTGTACCAGGCCTGTGAGAAAACCAGGTACAAATCTTGAAGGAAGTCTCATTTTCATTTGTTTCTTCTGAATGAATTTTTCGATCTGGATTATCAATCTTTGAAACTAATCCTCATTTCTGATTTCTTGTAAGTTTTGTTGCATGTGTAGAGTTACGTTGTCAATATACTGTAATTGAGAGATTCCATCTACTGAGCCCCTTTATTACCAATTGCGACAGATTTTCGCTTCTTAGTGGAACATCTTGTTGATACACAAGTTTCACCGTAAGACACTCACCATGAATAACTTCTTGACAATTACCGTGTACAAAAATAAATTGTGTGCTCTTTATCTAAACAACATAGCCTATGTTGTGGTTTGTTCTCAGGGGGAATTTTAACTGCTGAAATCGGTGACGGAGATAAGATAAGTACACTTATCCCCAGTGACGAATGTGCTCAATTAGCAACTAGTTGTTAACCCTGGTACCGGTGCCAATATGTGATACTCTGTTTGCCTTTGTTATTTTTTTTATCACGCTGCGTTGGTCTGTAATAACATTTGGAGGCTCCCGTGGAGTATTAACTCGATCAGTTTCCAGACGAATCAATCATTAACTGTCAAACCACTATGCTATAAAATAGTATACTTAGAATTGTTTAGTGGGTAGTGTTCAGAGAGGTCACATGCGCATTCATACTACTTGAGCTGTACCAGTCATCCTGAAGATGGAGATTCCCCAATAGTTACTTTAACAAATACTGTGTTTGAATTCTCACAGACCTAAAATAAATGTCAAGTGGGTAGGTCGTAATAAAGTAACAATTTTGATGGATACACCCTCACCATTATGTTCTGTATGCTTAGCTGTGAATATGCTCACTTTATGGTGCCGATAAAAAAGGGCTCAATTTGATGTACCAACGCAATTTTATTGATATATAATTTTGAAGAAAAATCTTAGGTAATCACAACAACTTTGGATCGTACCATTATGTTGATAAGTTATCTCAATAATATTGTGCAGGTATGTCCTGACATACATAGCCACTTCTTACGCTGTGAAGACGTTTCAGACTTTCGAGGCCAATTTATTTAATGCGGTATTTAACTGGAATTGGGGAAATGGATGGAAATGGTAGTCATCACGAGCAACAATTAAAGGAATGTGCCGTATATATAATTATATATTCATCGTAATGCTCAAGAATTACCAATGACAATCATTTGAATTGGATAATCACCTTCCTTCTCAGAATGCTCGAGAATTAACGGAAGATGATGCAATGTCTGCTGGTTGACGTAACAGCGAGTAATTTAAATTGCTTCATGAGAAGTATCTCGTCTCTCATTAAATGTGTAATACATCGTACATTCACAGGTTTGAAAAGCCAATTACACTTAAAGGCTTTCATGAGGACATTGAAAACTTCACAGTTCACTGGAGGCTCAGAAGTCCCATCTATCAGCACTCTGACTTCAAGAGAACGACCCCAAAGCAGTAGATGCATGGCCATTGACGGATAGTTGAGATACTAAATGGCATTAATGAAAGTGACAATTTATTAGAAGGCAACATTTAGTTGGTTCTAAAGCAGGCAAGCACAGTAAAATAATTCGCTAACCAGCTCGGATTCGTGCTGGGGGAACTGGCCTCCGTGGCAGAAGTAGCCCCATTTCGTTGTTTAATATACTCTTCCTCGTATGTAAACCATCTTCTGCCACACATGAGGAAGGCGACGTTCTCCTACAGTGCATCACCTCTGTCATTGAACCATAGTGAACACCCTCCACGACAGATGATGGCTTTTCTTGTGTCGTAACGCTTCCCGTGAAATGGATGTAACATAGTGACAAGGATTTATATCAGGAAAATACGGTGGAAGTACCAACACTTAGGAAGAAGGGAAAGGGAAGGACGGTGCACAATAGAGTTCAAAATCCAGTCTAGATTGCGCAACGTTGCCTATAAGATCCATGCAACGCATGCCAAACCTTACCGAGTTCCATTGAAATCGCTCTAGCCATTGAGAAGTTATTAGTGGGGGGGACACACGGACAAAAGGTGATCTCATGAGCCTATTTTAGCCTATTTTAATTTTTGAAGAAATAGGCTTATGAGATCACCTTTGTCCATGCGTGTGTGTGTGCGTCCGTGTGTCCATCCTCCCATAATAACTTCTAAACGACTAAAGCGATTTCAATGACACTCGTTAAAGTAATAGTATAATATCGGTCGACCACGACCGTGCCCTTTAAGTTTTATTACGTCTCACCAATCCAACATTCCAGCCCTCAGACCGGAATTGACATTGGCTGAGCCGGGAATCAAACCCGCATCTCAGAGGGAACAGCCAAGAATGCTACCAAATAATATAATAGGCCTATAAACATAAATGATTGCTTGTTTATTTGTTTTTGCGATAGTCTTTTATGCGTTCATTTACCACTCATCCCATTGCGAGGATACATTGGTGAGTTGTTGTGCATACTCCCGCAAAGATTCATGCTTTAGTAAATCAATTGCGTCAATGCGAAATATTTCACCGGCATTCCATATCACCTACACTATTACTCATAACACCCTGAACTTTTGTGCGGTGATAATGTGCACTGCTAGACGTTCATGGCGGCCAAGCGAAGTCGCAACATTTCAATATACTTTTATTGCATTTTAACTATCCGAACGCAGTGAAACATGGTACAGCAAATTGCAATGTACTGACATCTAATTTAGTTCAATTGATTATATAACCTCAAGATGGTGGCTGTGCGAAATTGTATAATTAAGATTTAATTTCTTCTATTCTAATCATGCGATCGAAATCATCGTTTGAATAATGAACCTACACAATAGTCCTCATCTGATCGTACATAACTCTATAGCCTGCATATATCAAAATCTAACATGGCGAAAATCCGAAATATTTAGACGGTTCTCAATATCTATTAATCTATGACAGCAATCAAACTGAACTGTTGTACTGTATGTGTATAGAGCCTATAAACATTAATTCACCTATGGGAGGTTCAATAATCAGGTGAGCACAATTCCAACATGGTGGCGACGCGAAATTTAAATATTCAAATGGACGCTTCTCGCGATTTAACGATCCGAGCGCCGTGAAACTTGGTACGGTATATGCTTATATAAATGTTAATCGACTGGTATCTAATTAATTTAAATTATTTTCATATACACAAGATGACGGCTGAGCGATATTTTAAAATCTCGTTTTTATTTCATGTGTCCTAATCACGCGATTGAAGTTTGAATAAAACACCTACACGATAAACCTCATGTACTAATACATTACTCCAAGGCCTATATGTGACCATCCAACATGGGGACCAACAGTTCTCAATATCCACGAATCCATTACAGCAGTCAAGCTGAAAATGTGTATGTTGATAGAAGCAATTAATATAAGTAGGATATTATCAAAGTAGGCTATTTAGTAATTCGTCAAAGAACTACTAGTTTCATAAGTGAGAAAAGGCTAAAATGACACAAACTTAGTAGCTGTAGAGAAAGAAAGAAAATTTGAAAAGCCGCTTGCCGTGAAGATCGCGTCACTCTAATTAAGAAAGTATGCTAGTTTCGTGCCCTGCTGGTAGATCAATCAACTTATCTGCAGCAATTCGTATTTGTTGAAATGATTCGAGCGCTGCATATTCCAGTGTCTTTTGTTGAAGCGACTCGCGTGCCATCAATGCTACTTAAAATGGTACATTTCCTGCCTATGTCCATATAGTAGCGTCAATCAGCCGTGTGGTGACGTAGTTAGGAAAATCTCTGTTTTTTAAGCTCATTTACGCACATTTTCGCCACATTGATTTATTAAAAACTATTTCAGTAAGCTGCGTGGGAGTATGCACAACAACTCAACAAAGTTTTATCGTAATCGCACAAATGGTGTGGATCGCATACAGAACAACCATAGACTAAAATCAAACCATAGAAAATGTGACTAAACGGTATAAAATACACTAATTTGCTGAAATGATTCGCGCGACAACACTCATGAAACAAATAGCGCGCAATCTATTGTAAAATGGAGTCAGGTATACAAAAGACTTCACGTGCTTGCACACAACTCACCATAGTTAATTCGATGAAATAATTCGCACGGCAACACACATTTGTTGAAACGACCTTTTCGCCACCTACTTACTAACTCAGAAACCTTCGTAGGCACACGCATAACAATTCACAAACGTATCATCACAATCAGAGGAATGGTATTGGAACGCATTGAGACAATCATACACACAGCAAAATTGTGTGAAATGCACTCATTTGTTAAAACGATTCGTGCGCCAATACTAACTTGTTCAAATGATTCGCGTGTCATGTATTGTGAAATGGATTTACTAAATTAGAATCCTTCGCGGGCGTACGCAAAGCAACGCGCAAAAGATCATTTGTTGCAAATACTCACACGCATCTACTGGAAAGTGGATTTACTTATTCAGAAACCTTCGCGGGAGTGTCCACAACAATCCACCAAAGTTTAATCGCAATGGGATAAATGATAACTTATACGAACGCATACGGAGCTTTTTAGACTCGTTTCACGAGCTGACACGCGCTGTTGCATCAAATCGTGTGCAATCTATTTTAAAATTGATTTACTAAAGCATAAATCTTTGCGGGAGTATGCACAACAACTCACCAATGTATCCTCGCAATGGGATGAGTGGTAAATGAACGCATAAAAGACTATCGCAAAAACAAATAAACAAGCAATCATTTATGTTTATAGGCCTATTATATTATTTGGTAGCATTCTTGGCTGTTCCCTCTGAGATGCGGGTTTGATTCCCGGCTCAGCCAATGTCAATTCCGGTCTGAGGGCTGGAATGAACTACACTCATTAGGCAATATAAATCACAAAAAATATAAAGACTAGTACATGAGGATTATTGTGTAGGTGTTTTATTCAAACTTCAATCGCGTGATTAGGACACATGACATTAAAACGAGATTTTAAAATATCGCTCAGCCGCCATCTTGTGTATATGAAAATAATTTAAATGAATTAGATGCCAGTGGATTAACATTTATATAAGCATATACCGTACCAAGTTTCACGGCGCTCAGATCGTTAAATCGCGAGAAACGTCCATTTGAATATTTAAATTTCGCGTCGCCACCATGTTAGAATTGTGCACACCAGGTTATTGAACGCCCAAATGTGAAGTTATGTTTATAGGCTCTATGCACATACAGCAGTTCAGTTTGATTGCTGTCATAGATTAATAGATATTGAAAACCGTCTAAATATTTCGGATGGTTAGATTTTGATATATGCAGGCTATAGAGTTATGTACGTTCAGATGAGGAGTATTGTTTAGGTTCATTATTCAAACGTTGATTTCGATCGCATGATTAGAATAGAAGAAATTAAATCTTAATTATACAATTTCACACAGCCACCATCTTGAGGTTATATAATCAATTGAACTAAATTAGATTTCAGTACATTGCAATTTGCTGTGCCAAGTTTCACTGCGTTCGGATAGTTAAATTGCAAGAAAAGTCTATTTAAATGTTGCAACTTCGCTTGGCCGCCATGTTTGTTTTGTAGTTAACAGGTTTCTGATAGTCACATAGATGAACATCTAGCAGTGCACATTATCACCGCACAAAAGTTCAGGGTGGTATGAGTAATAGTGTTGGTGATATAGAATGCCGGTGAAATATTTCGCACTGCCGCAATGTTGGATTCGTGAGAGGACATTTTCGACATGAAACCGGGAATATAGTTTCAGGGAAGGTTGCCTCGTACTGATCCAGAAGCTGGCACTATCGAACGTGGAAGGACGAGTCTATTCGAATGTATACATTGGTCCCTATAGGATACAGGGAAGTCTGGTAGTGGGAGTTACCTCGAAGAAGGAATTGGACCAGGAAACATTGAGGGAATTTTCAACGCCGCCGGTTTAAAGATCTACTATCCTAGGATGAGAGAGTAAATCTAACGACATGAAAAGAAGCTGAAAAATAAAAACCTTTATTCTTGCTTTTATTTTTAACGTCGGAGGGGAGTGTATGCTCCCGTGGCTGGGAGCAGTCATGTCGTTTGAGGAGTTTGAATGATGCGCCACGCTGAATTTTCCAACTAGCACCGTGTGAGTGGGGGACCAGTCCGCTCCTGAGCACGAGTGTGCAGCGAATGACGAGCCATCGAAGTTGCGAGAATATCTAACTCAAGCTTATCCCGTTGCCCAAAAGAGGAAATAACTACGCTATAAAAGAGGCCTGATTTGTATTATAAATTTACAAAAAGATACATGTATATTTCTATCGCCACGCGTTCATGAGATATAAATGAAAGAAGCTTTGGAGAATTACGTCATCCGAACCTTAAGTAACACCTCCGGGCAGTATAAAAGTCACAGCAGTGATCGCTGAGACGGCTCTCTTTGCCTCAGTGATCTGTGCGTGAGCAATATCGTCGCTAGCGGTCTACGGGAAGTGCTAAGTCCGCATCGCTGTATTACCAATGCGCCTGTAACATAGGACACGCATGCCACGCCGACAGCCAGTACACATTAACTTACTGCAGAAAACCTACATTTGTGTCTTTGAGTGTGAGTGATTGAAAACTATCTCACTTAGTCTTTTCCAGTGGTGGTGTGCTTGACATTTTGAACTTATTAACTTGTGGAAACATTGCTAGTGCACTAGGGCTGCGAGAGGGACTAGTTGAGACTATAATTCACGAACAGTGAAGCGTGATTGCACGTAAAAACTCCGCAATGATAGCACAGGCACTAGAACATTCTGTTGGAGTGTGCGCCTGTTATAAGCCAGTAACTTAGTGAAGAAAGCGAATCAAACAGTGAACAGAAAAATATTTTACGTGATAGTGGATATTGCAGCTTATGCGGCATACCATTTATACAGGGTGTATTTGATGTAATGGAAGTCCATTACACTGGTGATAGAAGAGAATATTCTAAATAAATATTTACATGATATTTAGTCGTATCTTAATTAGTGTAGGTGGAATTAAATCACAAAAATCGTCTGTCAATGTCTTGGAAAATGGCTTAGACTGCGTTCCCCTCAGAAGCACAGCTGACTTGTCCCCGTCGCCCTCCACTCCTACGCTGAGGAATGTTGACACGAGTCTGAAGTCGAACGACCTACTCGTCTTGTCTGCCAATGACATTGAAATACACAAACCAAGCCTTTAAAAAGCTTATTCACACCTTCATGGAGAGTGGCTACATGACTAGTGATGGTGGATCTGTTTAGGATTTTACCCGTCTCATGGCCTATGCATAGAAATTGGAAATCCTAAAGATTTGGTCAGTTAATTTTAGGAACTGTTGGTATATCTTTGTGTGAAGACAATGCAACAACTGTAATAAAATTATTATTATTATTATTATTATTATTATTATTATTATTATTATTATTATTATGAGCCTCCGTGGCTTAGGCGGCAGCCTCTCACCGCTGGGCCCGTGGTTCAAATCCCGGTCACTCCATGTGAGATCTGTGCTGGACAAAACGGAGGCAGACAGGTTTTTCTCCGGGTACTCCGGTTTTCCCTGTCACAATTTCCTTCCAGCAAAACTCTCCACTATCATTTCATTTAATCTGTCATGCATTTAATCATTGCCCCAGAGGAGTGCGACAGGCTTCGGCAGCCGGCACACTTCATATCCTCGCCGCTAGATGGGGGCTTCATTCATTCCATTCCTGACCCGGTCGGAGACTGGAAGCAGTCTGTGGATTTTCATTTTCATTATTATTAATAATATTATTATAGTAGGCTACTACTAGACATACTAATAATAGTAATAATAGACTTTTAGACACACTAACTTCTTTTAATTTGTTTTGGTATGTCGATTTGCCAGACTTTTATCTACGCAGAATTCCTTGTATGTGCCATGAAATCCATGGACATGATCGTATTAGACCACATTTTTTTACTACATGAGTGAACGTAGATCGCATCCTCGGGACGGTTAGCACTCTACCACCTTAGCTACACATGCTGACTCTTATTATTATTACTTTTTTATTTTTTATCATCATCTACATGTGGTGCTAGTGTTGAGACAGCTTACCATTACCGGCCGATATGCAAGTCAGGGCGTGATGGCGCAGCGGTACAGCTGTTGGCTTCTCACCACGTTGGACCGGTTTTGATTCCCGGTCAATGCATGTGAGTTTTTTGAAGTGAAACGCCAATTCCAGTGCTTCGGATTCCACATAGAAAGGAGGTCCAGTAGCTAATGATCACGGTATTTATGGTCATGTATAAACACAAGCTTCCTTACTTCACACCATCTGCAGCCACAAGATGTTTTGCCATGGCATCCCATGAGGCCAATGTAGGGATGTCCCTTCAAATGACCACGGCTGCTTTCGCTCTTACCCCCCCCCCCGGCGGTGTAGGCATGCGCATTTAATTGTGCACCACGATCGCAGCAAGTCCAGTGGGGTCCAAACTCCGCACCGACTATGGCTATCCTGAGTTTGTATTTCCCCGGCTTCTTCCACGCGCTTTCAAAGCACATGCCGAGATAGTATGGTACTTGGAGTCCTGGGGCATCAACCTCATTCACGACCCTGATAACTACAGCTACACATACTACTACAGTCACCACAGGAACAAAGTTTATCATTCAAATCTAACACTAACCCAACTACACGGGGCTGTTAAGCAAATGTCCCAAGCCCCCAAAATAAATTAACAACAACCATCACAACAAGCTTGAAAGTCTCTTCTATCATCATTGTTACTAAAAATATTTGTTTACTGAACGTCCTAAACAAATGGAACACTACTTAAAAATAAATAACATTCAGTAAAGATATAGGCCTAATCTCTAATAATTTGTTTAAAAGTTTAATAGGAATAATATGTTGTTAGACACACTATTTTTATTTTTTGGGGGATGTTGAGATTCCGGAATGTTGTGTTCACAGAATTTCATGTACGAGCCATTACATCCATCGGCATAAGACTGTCGTATTTGTTCACCTTCATGACTAAGCCTAGATCGAACCCTCGAAAAGGATAGCACTCTACTACCTGAGCTACACAGCCTCGGTATCATTTAATTATTATTATTGTTGGTACATCACAACATAACTATACGGGATTCAGGGAACCAAAGTATAGTTACTGAAACAGCCACTTCTAAGCTGGAAAGTCGAAATCGCTACCCATGAACTTCCAGACGAATCTGGTCGTTGAGAAAACTACTGTCTTCTGCATTAGTTTGTACAGTTGAGTATCCAGATCCAGTTCTTTACGGCCTTGGAGCAAGGTACTTGGGATCACGCCCGTACTTGAAGCAATGATAGGTATGGTCTTTACCCGTTCTACATGCCATTGCCTTTTGATAGGGCCGACCAACTCGCTATATATGCCTTATTGTTATTATTATTTCTATTATTATGAACATGTGGTACCGTACTAGTATTTAATCATGGAAGTAGTTTCCATTGTTTCCCACTTCTACCCCAGGCAAATACCGGAATGGTCATGATCGTATTCTTCCCAATCCTCACCTGCGTTAGAAATACCCACATTACTACAGAAACCACAAAAACATTGGTTATCAGACAAATTCTACCCACACCCAACTTCATGTACAAAATCGCCAAGCCTCTCAAACAAAACATCAAATATTTTACTTCCTTCTTAAATGCTAGTTCTGAACAGACTAAGGGATGTCGGAATTGTGTCGCTCTGTATTTTATTAACGTGTCGGATGCCAATGACACACCAGGGCTGATTATCGAAATTATTTTATAACTAACATGAACATCAATCAACGAGTTCCTCACTTACAAAGTAGGCTACACAATACTACCGGTCCTAACGTCCCAAACCATTGCGTGCGATTTCTAGAACAACAACAACAACAACAAGAACAACAGCAATACAAATATTCTGACTAGACGGGTAGTGCTATCCTCATAATAGCTGATACCACCCATCATACGGTAAGGTCAGTGCTCCGATTAAGAAAAACAACTTCCCCTCCGTGTGTCGCCCCACCTCATCCCGCCACTTTTCCCCCAGCTTGCCGCCCCACCGTCTGCGAGAAGAATTTCTGAAAAAACTTAAAACATTCACTTTTTAATAATTAATTTTCAATCTAGCGAGAGGTGAGAATTTTTTTTACCAAGGAAGCTTAAAATAGTCTCTTCTATCACAAGTGTAACGGACATCCATTATATCAATTACACCCTGTATAACAATTAGCCAAGCGATTGCAGAACTTTCGAGAACTCCAATTCATTGACATTTCCATTATGTGTGTGAAAATCTGGAGAACGGCTTTTCTAGATCTTTCCACGCCATCAAAGTTGATATAAATGTGCACTAAGAACCAGAGATGGGTTAGAGGAAACTGAAGAGAGAAGAAAGAAGAAGATGTCGATTCCATTCCATTAAGGTGACCATGAATATTCATGATGGGTTATCAAATGGAAAGCTGTCCGAAGTCGTTGCCGACTCCAACCGGAGATCAAAGCAGTCGTGTGTGCTATGGGGTGCACAAACCAAATAATTGAAGAACCGGACCACACCAACCGTAGCCAAGCTGAAGGCCTGCACGATGTCCCGCAAAATCATGTTTTGGTAGTTTTGTCTAGCGTAGTCATGCAATTCCAAACTTAGTTCTATTTATTATACTTGACCCACATCCAAGCTTATTTCTATTTATCCAAGCTTAGTTGTATCTATTCAAGTTTAGTTCTATTTATTCTAGCTGAGTTAATGCCAGGTGTTTATTTAAGTATTTCTTTTCAAGTCTTGCCCAAGTATCAAATGCTTTTCTGATATTCCCCATCTGATTTATTTAGTGAGGTTTTGCGGCAATAATCGCACGCTTTAATTTAACTTTCAAATACGCCTCGTGATTCAATCTAGTTTTATGTAAATATATTTTTGGTTCAATTCCTGAGTTGCTTTTGAGTAAGATTACTCGAAATAGAGTCTTCGTGCTATTTCTCGTTTTCATTTGATTCATCAGTATAAGTTTATCCTCGAATGGGGTCAAGTGCAAATAATAATAATAATGATGTTTGAAATCTCTCATGGCATATAGTAAATTTGTTATAACACTAATCTGAGATATGAAATATTGAGATATAATAATAATAATAATAATAATAATAATCATCATCATAGCTTGAAATTATTCATTACAAATCAGTGATGAGATCTATGGCTAATAGCTTACCGACTGAAGATTTCCATATTCTGGAATACTTAATTTCTCATTCTGTGATAAACCAGAAATTCATATAACGCGTTTTTGAGTAGTGTTTTATATTGTTAGAATGAGTTGGGACAATGATTAATGGTGTTGAATGTTTTCACATTCTTTGGAGGCAGATTAAGCCTCAGTTGAACGGGCATGTCGAGGACATGTCATCGTCATAAGGTGAATAATAGGGCTCAGGCACAGTGGCTTGAGAAATTGATATGATAAAAATGATGTTGCTATTTATTATAAGGAGCTGTGTTGAATAGGTGTGCAAATTGATGACTAAGGATGTTTATTATTAAAAGGATTATGGTCTATTTGAAGTAAATGATGTCTCGACATAATGAAATCGAGCTACTCATAATGTGGTCTTTTTAATATTATGAATTAGAATTTCTAAATGAGTATATTTTTCCCAGTACAGTCATGTTATGATGGAATGTGATTTGAGGTTGAACAACCTGTCAAATATCTAAAATACCAACGAGAAGATTGTTATTGAGTGTCAACTTGCATTGATATCTGATTTCAAGCAAGTTTAATATTATGATTTGTGTGCAGCGATTTAATAAGAGGTAAATACTTGAAGCTGGAAACAAACTCATTTCCTCCATAAAAGAGGCAATGAGGGATAAGTGGATAAAAACTATTGACGAATTGGATCGAAGAAGGGACCGCCATAAAGCATGGAGGCTACTGAGGCGCCTATGTAATGACCCAACTAAGACCACCGAACATCGTAATGTAACGACCAACCAAATAGTACATCGACTACTGAATGGGAAAGCCATCCACAAGCCCAAAATTAACAGATGACATAGAGGAGAAGAAGAAGAAGAAGAAGAGAGTTATGACCTTACTGCACCATTCACTCTGGCAGAGTTAGAGAGGGCCATCAAACAAACAACAAGAAGTTCCGTGAAGGACTATACAGCCTACTTTTCACGCCAATGATTATTCTACAGTATATGAACCTATCTAGAATACTGACGAAATTAAGTTGGTAATATCGAAATATCTAATTAGTTCAAAATATACCTGGTAAAATGTAGCCTAATAGAGCACTACATTTGGCAGCCCTGGTGACTGAATATATTCTTAGTTCCATCTCTTAAGGTACAGAATACAAAATTTGGTTGAAGTCCAATGGACGTTACATGCAGTTAGACACTGGATCTATCAGCACGCGTAAAAGCATGTTGCCAACAATACCATGCGTGTGCTGGTCAGAAATAATCTGAAATATTATGATATCTGTTGTGCCAATTTTGGATGAAATCCGATTGTTAGTATAGAAGTTACATGTATTTTAAAATTGGACATATCAGCAGGCATAGAATCATGTTGGCAGCACTGCCTTGTATTAATTACTTTAAATTAATCTAGAATGTCAGGTGCTATACGTGTGCAATGTATAGAGCTGTTGGCTTGCATACTTTCTGATATATTGATATTAGGGGGAAAAAATATAGACAGCATTTATTAAGAGTTGGCAGCCCTGATTGCTCTTAACAATACTTATAGTCATATCTGTTATGGTACACATAGCACATATGACATTTGGTTGAACTCCAACTGATAGTATAGAAGTTACAGGTATTTAAATATTAGTACTATCAGCAGGCTTATAATCATGTTGGTAGAACTGACGCATATAAGTTACTCCAAATTAATCTAAAATGTCAGAATATACGTGTGCATAGTTTAAAGCTGTTGGCTTGCATACTTTCTGATATGTAGGTATTTGGATTTAAAAAAAGAGAGAGAAATTATTAACAGTTGGCAGCCCTGGTGGCTCTTAAGAATACGTT
The DNA here is from genome assembly GCA_946902985.2 of Meconema thalassinum. Classification (NCBI taxonomy): domain Eukaryota; kingdom Metazoa; phylum Arthropoda; class Insecta; order Orthoptera; family Tettigoniidae; genus Meconema; species Meconema thalassinum. The sequence goes on from OX336389.2 coordinate 180,487,702, forward strand.
CAGTCATATCTGTTTATATACAGATATTACATACAAAATTTGGTTGAAATCCAATTGATAATGTAGAAGTTATATGCATTTAAATATTGGACTTATCAGAAGGCTTAAAATTATTTTGGCAACACTGTCATAGTTGGCCTCCTGGAAATTAAACTGAAATAGTATTATCTACATGTGTGCCAATTTTGGAATAGCTCCCATGCATACCTTGCAAGATATCCAACATGGAGTTCAAATTTCTAGTGCGTTTTTTCAGCAGTTGGTAGCACTGACATCATTTTCAAATATGGACGTGAGATATTCCGGTACACATCTTTACTCATACTAAATTTGGTTTTGATTGCTGCAGCCGTTTAGGAGTTGATAGGGGGAACACACACACACAGCCAGACAGACAGACAGACAGACATTTTCCCGGATCGATCTCATAAGTCTACTTTTTCCTCATTTTTGCAAAATGTGAAAAGTAGGCTAAAAATTTAAAATCAGCTGGCCTGGATGATATTCGAACAGAGGAAAATTAAGCACTTGGGTGTTACAACGAAGAAATGGTTACTCCAATTTTTCAACAATTGTATGAGCAGATCTCAAATTCCATAGATATGGGAGGAGAGCCGCGTGATTGCCCTGTTGATACCTGGCAAAGAAGGAAACAATGCGAAGAATTTCAGACCAGTTTCTCTTCTGTGTCACCTTTACAAACTGCTGGAGATAATGCTCATTAATCGCCTGTCACTTGTAATTGACGCCTTGCTTATACCTCAACAAGCTGGATATCGTCCCGGTAAAAGTTGTACTGGACAACTGTTGAACCTCACACAGTTTATAGAAGATGGATTTCGAAGCTCGCATGGTGACAGGAGTGGTACTTATTGATTTATCAGCAGCATATGACACCATCAACCACCAGCTGTTACTAGTTAGGTCTATAACCTGACCAAGAATGTTAGCCTGACCAGATTCATTGCCACTCTTCTACAGAATTGCAGGTTCTTCGTCGATTTCCAAGGACAGCGCAGTCGATGGTGATTACAGAAGAATGGTCTTCCCCAAGGAAGTGTGCTGGCCCCAATTGTATTTAAAATATACAAACGACCAATCTATAGCCCCCAACTGCAAGAATTTTGTGTATGCTGATGATCTAGCGTTGGCCACACAGTGTAGAGACTTTGAATTAGTGGAGAGTAACCTCACTAATGCCCTTGAAGACCTGTCTGAATACCACAGCACAAACCAGCTTAAACCAAATCCATCAAAAACTCAAGTATGTGCTTTCCATCTGAGAAATCGGGAGGCCACTCGTAAGTTAAAGGTAGTGTGGTCAGGGGTAGAATTGGAACACTGTAACAATCCAAAATACTTATGAGTGACTCTTGACTGAGCCCTAAAATTTAAGAAACATTGCATGAACACCAAATCATAAGTTTGCACCAGAAACAATCTCCTCAGAAAACTGACTGGATCACAGTGGGGCAGTCAATCTGAAACCATAGAACGTCTGCCATGGCATTGTGTTGTTCTGCTGCAGGGTATGCTTGCCCTGTTTGGCATAATTCATCTCATGCCAAACAGGTAGATGTACCTCCTAACGACACATGCAGAATCATAATAGGCTGCTTAAAACCTACTCCAGTCGATTGGCTCTATAATCTCTCTGGAATAGCGCCACCTTCTGTTCGAAGAGAAATAGCAGCAGATAAAAAAGGAAGAAAGTGGAGCACGAAAGAACTCATCCATTACATGGGTATGAACCACATGCACACCAACTGAAGTTCAGGAAAAGTTTCCTAAGAACATCACAGGAACTCACAACCACTGATAAAGAAGCCAGGTTGTAATTGTGGAAAGCTAAAAGCCCCATTTCTATCGGCCGGAAGAAAGTAGCAGAAACTTTACCACCTGGACACGATAAAGGATGGACAGCATGGTAATCTTTGAACAGATTGAGACCTGGCGTTGACTGATCAAGAGTTAACCTGTTAAGATGGGGCTATGGGAAGCAAGATATTATGTGTGATTGTGGAGAAGACCAGACTGTTAGGCACATGCTCCAGTATAGACTGTGCCCAGCTTCGTGCACAGAGGGGGATTTACATCAAGCTTCAGACAATGCACTGAAAGTAGACAAATTTTGGTCTACTTTTGTTTCATATTTGTAAATATTTGTGACTGTGAATATATATGTATGTGTATTTATTTGTTGTACATTTTTGCTGTTTCGTATGTTCCTGACACGAGAATAATAATGCTGAAAACCAAGTGCGAGTATTAAAGAAATGACCCGTGTGAATAATATAGTGAATAATTAGATTGTGTGGACACGATAGTCACACTTATTTAGTAAATAAGACATTTATATTTTTTTGAGTGATGGTTTACCATTTAATCTTTGAGTAGGAATCTCAGGGTAAAAGACTCTATTTTTACAACTCTCTTGACTTAGGCATGAATGTTTTTTTACTTTGTGTGTGATATTTTTATTTAAATAAAAGTGGACTGTTTTTGAGAATTTTGTGGTCGTCCTTTCCTATATCCAAGCGTGAAACTCGAATTCAGTTAGCACCATTATTTTCTACCCAGTTTGCCTAAAGAGTTTAACGAGTCTCGTGCTCAACCGATTTCGAGATTCATGCATATTGAGGCGTTGGTCTCCGGACTAACGGGCACAATATATCCAAGATAGCAGCTATGTTCTATATGGAATGTGGCATAGAAGTCTTATAATTAATGCAAGCGAGGTATCCTACTGTTTCTCCCCTCTTATAAAATTTCGTATTAACTGCGCAATTGGATCCTCAGTGTTAATGATTTTGAAGTTTTAATAGTATGCTCAGCCACTATCTGGAATAACTTTTATTACGGGGGTGTTCTTTTGTCTTTGGCATATACAGGCTATACATGGTTCTACATTAATGCTAATTTGAGATATTACGTCTCTAAAATATATATATTTATTTGTTTGTATTGTTTATAATTTCAAGATGGCTGCTGTGCGCTATACTATGTGTGATATCACAATGAATAATGGTAGCGAGTTCTCTTATATAGTACTTCTTTCTTAGTATGTTTTGTATTAATTGCGGGATTTCATTCTGAATGATTCACTATTATGCCCGGCCACCGTCTTAAAAATTAAAGTAGGTGTTATTTTCGTTTGATTCTCAGTTCCAGCCTTTTTTGCCAAGTTAGTTTTATGTATACATCCCTTACTTTCCTAGTTAACGAGCGGCAAGTCAAGGCAGTAGCACTCGCCGAAAAATAACCATTGTTAGCTACTGACAGATAGCTGACGGTTGTTGACCAATAGAATTCTTCCTCTATCATTCCACGTGGACTCCTATGTTCCTCCCTGGCGGCTAGCTCTCGTGCCATTCAGGTTTCAAGTGTCCAGTGTTGCAAATCTGCACGTAGTTCTGTCCAGTCTCGCTGCTAGCTTTCAGTGGCTACGGTGGAAAGTTGACAACGCTGTGCCTCGCGCTGGTTAAGGCTTGGCTCCAGGTAGCCATGGAATGTTAACATATCTGCCCAGCTAGATTTCAAACGGTAGCCGGACGTTAACCACTATATACGTGTTTGTGAATTAATTATGAATATTATGTACGTGCATACAAATTAGAACAACACAATAAATGTTAATAAATAAAATTAGAGCATGCACTTGCATTCTATTATGTAATATGGTTACTTATTTTAGCGGAGCTGTTGGTCGTAGACGCTGCTACCCTCTCGCCTTCTCACTCTCCACTGCCGATCCGTGTTGCCGGTGAGCCCTAGTTTGAATAGTGTTACGCGTGACATCAGTTGATAACTGAAGCTAGAATGTCATTTAATCCTTCTGCTGCAGCCTAGGAGACCTTCCATTTATGCTGCTGACCGGTCTGTTAGATGGAATTAGGATTCTGCAATACTGTCTAAATTCAGACCTTGGTTTGTTGAAGAAAAACACATGGTGCATCCTCCTCTTTAACATATTTCCCAAATTATTCCTTCCCATAGCCTATTTATCCATTGCCTCATTTTTACGAGTGTTGATTAATTTTATTTAGCAGTGCGAAAAGTGGTTACCTTTCTAAAAACAAATGTTCGTTCAGATTCGCTGGATTATCTTTCTTAGCTAGATACATTTCTATGGATTCTTTAATATCGAGAGGTCTGCCCTTTGTTTCGTGGTGTAAAATTTTCAAGTCTGTTTCCATGTTAGTAATGCGATGGTCGTTGTCACACGTATGTTCGCATATAGCGGAATGTTTGTTGTGTTTCATTGCATTTTTGCGGTCTTTTTTTCTTTCACTTTACCGGACTTTACATCCAATGCGAATTAAAATGTGAACACCAATTGTACGCACTACTGCATTTAGGTAGTTAAGTAACATTGTATATACATTTAAACCTCAACTCAGTATTCATGATCTGATTCTGACTGCTTGAAGGTGGAAAAGCGTAATCCCAAAATTGCCCCAATATAATAGTGATCAGAAGTAATGCAAGCCATTTTTTCCAGGAGTGTTATGTTCTCATTGTTCACATATCATATACATTGTACGCCACCCAGTCTTTGGAAAAATTGTTTTTGACAGACTGAAGAGCTACAACTGACATAACAATTAGGCAAATAACAATTAAATTGAGATTTAATTTTCCTGGGCATGTCGTACCCAACATCAGACATTACATTACTTGTGTGGTGAATGTGAAATGTAAGTTATAATCTTTAGTTTCCCGTAGTACCCTTTGCTAAGTTGTGGGACTCATTGGTTACAATCTGTTTCCTGACCAAACGCAAAATGCCTGAACTTGACATACTTGCAGTAGCTGTATGGAGCCTTATTAAACAGTGAGCCACCCGCCGAGGAAGATTTAAGGGTGATAACGTTTCCTTTTCTTCATCATCCCATCTTCTATAAGTACTCTTTACTGGGAGTGAAAGTCTGTTCCAACTTCGTGTTATCTATATTTCATGCTGAAATGATAATTTAATGTGGCCTCAAAGGAGACCTGGTGCAGGTGCGGATTGTGATAGCTTGCGTGTCTTGTTGAGGTTGAAATAAATGATAATTAATGATAATTATATTGGGGCAATTTTGGGATTAAATGATAATATCCAATATCCAATCCCCGAGCTAAGGACATTTACCATAAGAGGATATAATCCTTACCATTCGGGCGGGAAATGAACCCAGGTCTCTTTGGAACAATATATAGCATGATAACCACTTAGATGCAGGAACGGACGTGATAAAGGAAGGAAGGACGGATGGATGGAAGGAAGGAAGGAAGGAAGCAATGAAGGAAGTTAGTAGTTTTAAGTGTACGTTAGTCACGTAAGCATAAGCAAAATATTCACCTTCTTACGTGGAGTTCCAACCACTGGACGTGGCATCTCGAAAGTTCCTCAGACGTATTAAACTAATAATAGTCAAGAAAATTTTAAACTTCTTCCAAGATTCCAGTCAGAAATCTAATAAACTGTCAGTTCGTGGAATCGGAATTGGTGTAAATGAGTGTCTTCTAGTCATAAACTCTCAAATATTTGTGATGAAATGCAATGGTAATGAATTCAGCAGTAAATCCTTTTAGGAAGCCCTTAGATTAGACTTAGGTTTTTTTGTGGGATGATATCATTGATAGCTTTATGAATACGTCTGCATAAATAACAGTGCAATTATATACTCATTGACTGCCAGGAACTCTCTGTAAAATGAAAGCTAATGCAATTAGCAAGATTTTGTTTGCTAAAAGTCAATTTAGGGAGCGGCTCGCGGGAATGATCAGATTTAATATAAATAAGTTAGAAGTTCCCTCCACTCCGTCTTCTCTCCCATTGCAAGAGCTAGAACATCTCCTTCCTCCCAGACGAGATTGATTTCAATAATTAATGCTATGCAGCATCGTTAAGTACCTCCGATGTAGCGTGGGGTTGTTTCGTTCAGCACTCAGATCAACTCGGCTTAAAAGGCCTTAGTCTCTCATTATTTCTGATAATTTAATGCTTGATGTCATCTATTACCAAACGACTTCCTCCCGTTCCTCTCATTAAGACACTCATGTAAACTGTGGAAATTAATTAACAATAGCTGAAGTAAATAATGCAAGTTGTGGAATGCAAGTCGTTCCGTAAGGGTCACAGAACCATAATGTTGTTCTACTTTGTCATGATACACACACGAAAAGTAAGTACGTCGGAAATAACTGAAACAAATTGAAATGGGTAATCCATTATGGTGTTGGAAGCCATTTATCAGTGTTGCCTTAGTAATCGTAAGTCGGTCAACACGATTGTACCCAATTGTAATAAGTGGTTCCCTAATCCTGAAAAATATTTACATCAGATTAAATAAACAGATACGAGCCTTACAGTAGTCGCATATGTTGTGTAACATCTGACATGTTATCCTACTCGTATACTACACAGCTTGGACATTCTTAAAATGTTAATTTACACTCCATTTTCATACTGGTACTATGATGAATGCATAGATTGAATTGGAGATATGCTACTGTCACATTTGTGGCACAGCAGTCAAGCTGTTAGTCTCTCACCAAGGTAGACCGGGTTTGATTCCCGGTCAATACATGTGAGATATTCGAATTGAAATGCCATGTCCTGTGGTTCGCATTCCACGTAAAAGGGAGGTACCGTGGATCATGATGGTGAGATTAACGGACACGCAAAACTACAAGCTACCTGCCTTCCTTTTACATTAATAATTCATAATAACAAAGTGACACACAACGTCGACAGTACTCTCAAATACTGTGAGCACATTCCTCAGTAACTATAACATTCATTATTCTCAAGGCTCTCATACAGTTCGTCGTAAACAATCAAAACATGGCTTCCTACAATCATGAAATGACCTAGTCTCACATATGATGAACATACAGCTTTTATTCCACTCATATTACAACATTTGTTATGGATTTAATATTTGACTACTCACCCACAGCTTGACAATAATGCCGCTTACATAATGTCATTTGTCGTCATTGTCCTACCCCATGTGATATTCAACCTTGACGTGAAGCTTCATAAATTGCTCAATGACAAATGAAAGTCGGTGAAACATTTGCCACCATGCTCGTCAAACCAGTGCCTGCTAAATGCACTGCCTACTGTATTGCCATAACATTCTCGCGCCACAGAGTACACACTGCCTTGTTTCCAATACACACATTTTCAATTGTACATCCAGCTGGCAGTGCGTCTTCACTTCCCTTCGATCCACTTCCGCCCGATTCAGTTCCGTCCCATTTTTCTGGCAGTGCATCTTCACTTCCGTCCAATCCACTTCCGTTCGATCCACTTCCGCCCGATTCCCTTCCGTCCCCAATTTTCAAAATCACTCCCACAAAACTATCCAGCAACCGAGCGGAAAGATGTTACACATCAAAAATTAATACACATGGATGACCAGTTCCAATTGTCAAGCTATCATCATCAGATCCTTTACACTTTGGCAATTAAATCTATGTCTAGGCCTACACGTAAGGGTTATGCTATTTACAATAATTATTTACACTTAATTATTCGCAGTAGTAATTAATCTAGCATAACAGGTCAGGATGTGTGATCTGTTACAGAGTTAGTCTACTGATAGTGGTGATTGACGTTTAAGTTTGCTTGCTTAGTGTGAATATGTGATTGTTATTAAAAGGTCAGATTATTGTGAATTTTAAAATTAGCTGTTTGAGCGATGTGTGGTCCGTTTTCACGCAGTTGCCACCTCCGCTGTCTGCACTGAACGGGCAGGATTTTTTTCAGGATTAGGGAAACACCCATTAAAATTGGGTACAATCGTGTTGACCGACTGAAAAGCATTACATTTTGATATGCTATCCAATTAAGTACCCCCTATTTCTACTACAAAATATGTTTTAATTAAGGGATACTTATTTCATGTAATATTACTTTCAGATTAGGGTGTTAAAATATTTGTACTCCCCACCTAATGAAATAAGGCACAGTCGTGTTGATCAACTGAAAAGTATTCTATGCTGGATACAAGACAACACAAAAAAATGGCCTCTAATACGCCAATTCCAGTACAGTAGGTTACAAGTATGCGAGTATATCATCATGTTAAATGTCAGTAAGCATAAACAATTAGCACCCGTGAAACACACCGTTGATATTTGGGCGTTGTCTGAAAGGATAATCAGAGTTTCTTAATACAACAATCACCACCACCGCCAGAAATGCCTTGTTGTTAAATAAAACTTTTATCAGCACTCAGGGAACGTTTAGCATGAAGTGACGTTAGTATTCACTTACAAGAAAGAAGCAAACATTATTATTATTATTATTATTATTATTATTATTATTATTACTATCATCATTAGGGGCAATTAAAACAATAATGCCATTCTTATAGTTAATACTCTCACCATTTTTAGCCTATTTTCATCAGTTGAAAAAAGTGAGATCCCCTTTTGTCCGTGTGTGTGTTTGTCCCCAAAGAAATCTAAACGACTGGAGTGATTTCAATGAAATTCTGTAAGTTCGACACCGGCCGTGCCCTTGAAATTTAAAAAAAAATACGTTTCACCAATCTAACATGGTGGCCGCGTGAAATATTTCACCGGCATTCAATATCACCGAAAACATTACCGATATCACCCAGACATTTTGTATGTTGATAGAGCATACGAATGTAAGTTCAGCTACGTAACGCTTAAAATCTTGCTATGTATAAGACTGACATGCCGGCCAAGCGCCAAGCGAAAATATTCAAATGGCACTTTCTCAAGATTTAATCAACTGAGAGCAGTGACACCTAACAACCTATTTGTCTATATAAGGTTTAATCTACTGGCATATAATTCAATGTAATTGCTTTCATAAACGAAAAATGGCAAAGGTGCAAAATTTTTAAAATTAAGTTTTTATTTTTTGTGTCGTAATCTTGCAATCAAAGTGAACTATTGGATAATGAACCTACGTAATTATCTTCATCTTATGGTTCATAACTCATCGGCCTACATATAGACCAAACCAACATCGCGATCATCCGATATATTTAGTCGGATCTCAATATCTGTGAATATATCACAGCAATCAAACTGTGTTGGATGATGGGGGCTATTGACAAAAGTTCACTTATGGTACTTTCAATAACTTATTGAACACAACTCTAACATGGCGGCAACGCGAAAATAGTTAGTTGTCGTCTATGTGATGTTTTGTTGAGATACTGGAAGCGGTGATTGACCTCCGGAATTTGCTTGTTTGGAGTGAATATGTGGTTGTTTTAAATGGTTAATTCAGATTGTATTGTACAGGCTACTTATCTGGTTGAGTCTTGCGTGGTCCTGTTGAGAACAGTTCACTTGGAGACTGATTGCACTCGACTGACGGGAAATTCCTGCGTCTGAGGGTTCCACATCTCGCTGGGCAGTTCCCCCTCTCGCTTTCCTAAGTGCTATGTGTTCCTCAAGCACATGTACCTGTATTAAGTTGCCAAGTCTGGTCTCTCTAATGTGGTGTATGTTACTGTATTCAGGTTAATCTTCAACAATAAAGATCTGGTTTCAAACTCTCCACGCATAAGCTAAAAAGCCCTCTTTAAGCGCAAACGGACCAATGAGAATGTCCCGGCTCCTTGAATACTGCCGTGAATACCGGCCTAGCTTTATTTAAGAAAAATATACATCGTGCATCCTGATCTAAGAACTTGTTCCCCTTATTAATCCCTTATCTAGCTTAGCTACATCGTTATGTTGTGTCTTGTTTCCGACGGGGTGTGTTTTCTAGTAGAGTGAAGACGGGTGAGCTCTCTATGAAAGTGTGTACGTTTAAATTAATGGGGTTGTTTCTTTTAGCAAAATGTATCTCAATTGCTACCTTTATGTTAAGAGCTCTGTCTTTTGGTTCGTGATGAATTATTTTAAATAGGTTTCAATGTTAATGAAACTGTGTCCCACGTCCCACATGTGTTCGCATACGGCCGATTGTGTCCCGTATTTTATCGCGTGTCTATGTTCATTGTATCGTGTATCCAATCTTCTCCCACTCTGCCCGATGTAATTTGCTTGACAACCTGTATCTTGGAACGTAATGGAATATACCCCTGACTTTAAATACGGGTCATGTTCATTTAGATTACTATTGTGCAGATGCTTTCCCGTTGTGTTATTCGTTGTAAATGCTATTTTTATGCCTTGTTTTTGAACAGATTAGTGACTTTAAATGTATTCGCGCTCACATAATTGAAACGTGCAATTTTTTCTCATTATTGTCCGGGTTTTGAGTCGTCTTACTTTTATGTCGGGATACAATTTGATCTATTCTGCTGGCCGTAAAATTGTTTTCCTTTGCTAATTGGTTGATTATTCTGATTTCCTTATTGTAATTGTCTTATGGCATGGGTATGTTTAAAGCCCTGTGCACCACTGAACTGAAACCCGCTAATTTAAACGTACTGGGGTGATTGGACAGATTGTCAATTACATGCGAAGTATGTGTTGCTTTCCGGAATATGGAATATGAATATATCTTTACGTTCGATAGTTACGTCGAGATAATTTATTTTCCGATTGGTTTCGGATTACTTAGTGAATTTGATTGAGTGGTGTAGGCTGTTAATGGTTTGGAGAATTGTTTCTTCGCTTGTTAATTCAGTGGCTTAGATGGAAATTACGTCATCCACGTACCATTTCCACGTTACCATTCCCTTTGTCGAGGTCTTTACTAGGAACGCATTTTCCAGTGGGTTGATGAAGATGTCGGTGATTAGCCCGCTTAGTGCACCCCATGGCTAGACCCACTGTTTGTGTGTATATTTTGTTATCGAATTGAAACACGTTTTGGCTGAGTACGACCCTCAGTAATCTCACGACCTCCCCAGTTTCTTTTGCCGAGTTGTTGGGCTTTAAGTTGTTTTCGATAATATTGATTGCTTCATTAATTCGAATGTTGTTGTACATGTTAGTTATATCGAAGGATACTAGCCGCAAGCTAGTTTTCATTTGTAACATGTTTAATACAGTTACTAATTCCGTTGTGTTATTTACAGAATATTTTTGTCATTGGAAAGGCGGTGTTTTAAGATTTTTTGTAATTTGGCGCGTTCCTGCAATTGCCTATTGGTCTATTAGGAACTCCTTTCTGTGTATTTTTTGTAGTCCCCTCAATGATGGTACTTTCGGGTTCATGTTTATTAATTGAACACACTTTTGCAAAAACAGCCATAGTTCAAAATTGGGATTTTTGAACGGTGACCACCCCTTGGTACTTTGCTACATGCAGCACCATTTGACATAAAAATATTTCACAAAAACGTCCATATTTCCATTATAAATGCATGTTAAGATTTGCCCTGTTTTACAAAAACAACCAATGTTCTGTGATTTAATTTCAATTTTATGTTTTTCTCATTCAATACATTTTATAAATTTAATGTAAAGTGCACTGATAAGTGAAATAAATCCTATAGTTCGATATAAAATTAAATATACTAAGATTTGATGGAAGTAAAGGAAGAGACTAGACACAGTATTTTTACTCTACTGAAAATTTCACTTTTTGGACTATGGCTGTATTTGTAAAAGTGTCTTCAATTTTGATTTTTTGGCTTTGGTCAGTATGTATTCCGTTTCTTTTAACACACATTTTATTTGTTTTAGGAATTTGTTGGTGGGGACATTTTCTAGTTCCTTGAGTTCTTTGTTGTCCATAAATTCGACTGTTTTATCGATGTATTCTATTTCGTTCAGAATTACTGCGGTGTTCCCCTTATCTGCCTTCGTAATGACTAAGCCCTGTTCGTTTATTTTTGTTTCAATGACTTTATCTCTTTGAGTTGCTTGTTGCTGTGAGTGTTGTTGCATTTGCTCTCTCGTTTGAGGATTATTTTGGCTTCGTTGGTGGCCAGATATTTTGTTATTTCCCTATCTTCAGCTGGAATTTTTTGACTGGCTATCTTAATGTCTGTGACTAATTGTTTAATATTGTGGTTCGTGTGCGAGTCCGTGCAATTGTATTTCAATCCTTTGTCTAACATATTAATTTCTTGTGTGGAAAAAGTTACGTTCGTTCTGTTATTTACTCTGCTGTGGAAATTGAATTCATCGCTATTCGTGAATTGTTTTATGTTTCTCCTAGTCTTCTTAATTTAATTTCTAGCTATTCGTGCTACCTAGTTGCTCTTATTTTGACAGTGTCATGTATATGCTCAGTGAAGCTATTCCATTGGGATGTATGCCAGACATTACTTAAATTGCATGTCGTACAATTGTTGTTTGATTTTTTGTTTTCTAATGTACGCGAACCTTAATTCGTTTTTTATCCATAGCGCTTTGGCTTGATTTTTGTGAAATGATCGATGCAGGTGTTTTCGGTACGGTTTTAATTGGTGCGTATTTAGGAGTAAGTTTTAGTTCTAGTTCAGTTCTATTTTGAAGAACCAAATTGACTTGAGTTTGAGCCTGAGTGATTTGAATCTCTTGTCTTCACGATTTGCCTGACTAGCCGTGAACATTATGGTTACTAAGGCTTCAAACACCATAATACTCTTTAAAAAACTCCATATTTTATTCATGCGATTTAAAATATGATTCGTATGATGGACTATAATGACAATCATAATCTAATGGCACGATATAATTCTATAGTTTTCTCTTCGTAAATCATAGATGTTGTGCATTTAATTTTTCTACAAATCAATTCCCATGGTTCTTTACAGAAATATGCGTCTCGCGGGAGGAGTGTTAATCACCAAATATGGAAGCTACATATTGTAGCACATTTCTTCTCATTGCAATGGTGTTGGTGAAGACATAGGTCGTGAACCAAAAACTATTTCGTATATCAGATGGAAACAGGAGAGATTTAGTGGAAAAGACCAATAGGATATATGAAAATAGGTTATTTAGTTCTTCACGTAACTATTTGTTAATGGTGTATGATGTAAATTACATGCTTATATTACAGACAGTTATACTTGGGTCGTGTTTTGATAATTATATATTTTTAATTTAATTCCAGCTAAATACGTTGTTGTTGTTACTTGATTTTATCCCCGTGTACTTGGGTGCGTGGTGAACTTATCTGATAATCAAATTTTATGATGAGGTAGATACCCCGGGACTTGAAATGAGGCACTATCTCGGCTTTTGCCTGGAATTAGAGGGAAAAAAGACGAGGGCTTAGTGCATGATAGAATAATTTTAACAAATTTCGTTACAACATTTACTGAAAAGTGAGTAAAAGCAACGCGCATGCTTCCTCCAATCATGGTTTCTCGATATTATGTGTTCGATGGGAGTCATCGAACTTTCAAGTTGCTCCCCTGAAGCTATTGCTTTGAGTGACCCTGATGCCCCCCCCTTCCTGTAGTCTTCAACTGTCTGACTGTTAGCTAGTGATCACGTTGGTTGCTTGGATCCTCAAAAAGCACTGCTGTAGGTTATGTCGTTATTAACCCACAAATACTCAAGGCATTGGGGCAATGAGGAGTGAGGTAGTTTGATGTGCTTTCCAGAGTAATACAGAATATAACTTTTCACATTTTTACGGGAACTAGCTGAATCTCGAAGGCCTCTACTCATAACCAACCATACTTAGCTCGCATATAATCATTGCCATGAATGAGACTGATAACCGACAGCGGTAGCTACATTCGTTAAAGCAACAACGATAGCTCATGGGACCAAGCTATCTGCAGACTCGGTAGACGTGGGTTCGAGCCCAACCGTCGGCTTTCCTTGAAATCGATTTCCATGGTTTCCCCATTTTCAAATCCAGGAAAATGCTGGGACGGTACATTCTGACTGGCCACGGCCGCTTCCTTCCTCATCCTTGCCCAGTTTCATTTCATCTCTCATTAGCTCCTCTCATGAGGTGTGCGTCAGGAAGGGTATCTGGCCGTAAAAGCCATCCGCTACATAGATTTTCATCACATCTCATCCCCGACCCTGTTGAAAACAGGAATAATAAGGGGTAGACATACATGAATGAGACTGACACATCGGTAAAATGCCACATTTTTCTCTAGTTTGGGCCAACAGGGATAGCCTATGTAAGAATACTGAATTTATCAAACAATGGGTGGTGTTAATAAAAGTGAGCACACGCTCTTTTCGAATTTAGAGCGGACACTCGCATTGGGTGGTGTGAATAAAAATGAGTCAAAGCTCGTGAGCATATGCTCAGTGAGTGCCCGAGTGTCTGACTGCCGATGAGCTTCTACTCCGCATTTCTGGTGAATAAGAATGTGGAGTGCAAGCACAGCGTACACTCAAGCGTCTGGAGCAGCCACTCTGCGACAATGCTCAAGGCCGTACACGAGTCGTGTAATATGATGCTAACTCCTGATGTTTGAAAGACAGTTCATTGCTCATCACGGCAGAAGACAGTGTTGAATTTCAGTCCGCTTTCGTCTCAATTTTGAAGGAACGACCAATTCTGTATTCGAAGTCTCAGCTTCCGGATACAAAGCACAAGAAAACAAGGGCAATAAATGCAGTTCAGTGTGATTTACTTTCAAAATTTAATTTAAATCTTTCGGTCCAACAGCTGTATAAAAAATTACAAAACTTAAAAACCAGGTTAAAATATAAAATAGATTTAAATCGCACAGGAAACAAATCCATAACGTTAAAAGATTATGAGAAACAGCTGATGAGTCTCATGCAGGGGAGCATAACCCAACCATCGGCCGTCGGAAAGGTAGGAAATAATAACCTGAAAATTACAGCATTAATAAATAATAATTTAATAAATTTAGGAAATTGGAATCATGTAAATAACAAAACTTCTTTATCATGAAAATTATACATTAACAATTGACAATTAACAACAATTCAATGCATATTTCACGAGCAAGATCTGCAGGAGCTGTCTTTACTTCGACTGGCAGCAGAAGCGACAGTGAAAACCTGAATGGTAAGGAAATTATATAAATACAGTATCAATAAGTTGTGGAAGATAGAATTTATTTAAAATATTATGCAATGCTATTTTTCTATTGTATGGTAATTTCTATATATTATTACGGTATTTTTAAGGGGGAGCGGTCACTACTCCGATGATGGAATATGGAGACGTTTCGTCACACGATTATGAAGTTAATGCAGGGGCCTCTACATCATCAGTGGTAAATCCTAGCACACCACCACCGGCAGCGAGCGTACCGGTAGCTAATAGGCAATTGCTGGAAGACGAAACAGACCAAACAAGGAAACTGCACAGGTTGGTGCTGTTAAAGCAATTGAAGGTTTCAGAGCAAAAACATAAGGTGTTGTTATTGCAGGAGAAACAGCTGAAGCTAATAGAATGTGATATGGAACGAAAAAGGGAACGGGAAACAGCAAGGGAAATAAATACAGGAAGAGAGAGGGAAAGAGAAAGAGAGGAACAAGTGATGGATTGTGAAGGTGCTGAAAGTGTGATCTTGAACTATATTTACTTTGCTTTTATCTATTTATTTTATACTTATTTATTTATTGTATTTGTTTGCTTTATTTCGTTTCTTTTACTTATTTTATTTGTCTGATTTATTTCGTATATTTTATTTATTTGGTTTATTTACCTTTTTTTTTGATTTGTAATTAACAATTATTGTATGCCCTTGTTTTTTCTGCTATGGGTCTTAATGGCCTGTTACATGCAATAAATGATGATGATTTATTTCATTATTTTATTTATTTCGTTTGATTTATTTCATTTGTTTGATTTATTTTATTTGTTTCATTTATTGTATTTACCGGTATTTAATTTTAGCCTACTTTTCTCATATTGCAAAAATGAGGAAAAAGTCTGTCTGTCCTTTTGTCCCCCCTCCCCTATCAAGTCCTAAACGGTTGCAGTAATCGACATTTGGTATTAGCTAAGATCTATACCTGAATATCTCAATCCCATATTTGGAAATTATGTCAGTGCTACCAACTGCTGAAAAACAGCACTTGAAATTTGAGCTCCATGTTGGTTATCTTGGAAGGTATGCATGGGAGCTATTTCAAAATTGGCACACATATAGATAATAATATTTTAGTTCAATTTCCAGGACATACATGGCAGTGTTGCCAAAATGATTCTAAGCCTGCTGATAGGTCCAATTTTTAAATGCATATTAATTCTACGCTTTCAATTGGATTTCAACCAAATTTCGTACGGAATATGTGTACATAAACAGATATCACTGGGCGTAATCTTAAGAGCCACCAGGGCTGTTAATAAATGCTGTCTCTATTTTTTTACCCTAATAGCAATATATCAGAACGTATGCAAGCCAACAGTTCTAATCTTTCAACTCGTATAGTACCTGCCATTCTAGATTAATTTGGAGTAACTAATAGAAGTCAGTGCTGCCAACATGATTCTATGCTTGCTGATAGGTCCAATTTTAAAATAGATGTAACTTCTATATTAACAAATGGATTTCATCCCAAATTGGCACTATTAGAGATCATAATAATATTTCAGATTATTTATGACCAACACATGCTTGACTTTGTTGCCAACATGATTTTACGTGCACTGGTAGCTCCAATTATATGTCTAACTGCATGTAACGTTCGTGCTATCCATTGGGCTTCAACCAAATTTTGTATTATGTACCTTAAGAGATGGAACTAAAAATATATTCAGTCACCAGGGCTGCCAACTGTAGTGCTCTATTAGGCTACATTATACCAGGTATATTTTTAACTAATTAGTGCCTGCTTGATCTTTATTCACCAGGAATCTGGAACGCCCGCTCTGCTACTCAAGTGATTCTCTGCGATGTTTATAAGTATATAATTTCCTTTTCCTATTAACCACCATCATAAACTCTGCCATGCTACTTGACACCACTGTTTGGAGAAGTGGCGAAGCCAGGGGGGGGGGGTATTTGGCTACTGGGGGTTAGAACCCCTCCCTCCACCTTGGAATTTTTACAAAAAGACTGATAATTAAGAAACTAAATAAACATGTCTTAAATTAAGTACCGGTAATGGTACTCGCTGATGATGAGTGTATAACTCATGCTATGTGGGAAATCGTTATGGTTGTGTTGTTGTTTTAAGGGGCGGAACTACGAGGTCATCTGTCCCTCTTAACACAGTTATGGGTTGTCATGAAGACACACTGGACAGAAAACGACAGCAGTGTCTGTATCACTGCTTGGAGATGTACTGCTGTCGTTTTCGGTCCAGTGTGTCTTCATGACAACCCATAACTCCCTACTTTTAGGGTTGCCAATCTAACTCCCCCCCCCCCCCGCTATATATTGATATTTTCTTTAAATCCAACCCAGCGAGGCAATCCGCTTTCCTTCGTTTCTTAGCGGGAAGAAGGTTATATATGAATGAATGTAGTTTAATTAATTCGAAATAAAATATTTCAATAAGGACCTAGAAAATGGATTAACACTAATTTGGAGACCGTTAATTTCTTGATTGTGAGATAGCAGAGTTGCTGAATATTACTATGCCCAGCATTTCCCGAAATTACGGTCATGCCCCAGTTAACTATAACCCCTCCCATTGGTCCATCGTGGCTATGCTACTGGTTTGGAGTCACCTACTGAGCTAGCTCAAGGAAACATGAGCAGGCGCTAACAGACATGAGTGCCTGCTCGATCTTTATTCACCAGGAATCTGGAGCGCCCGCTCTGCTACTCAAGTAACTGGAGCGTGCGCTCAAGGACGCCGGGACTGTTGTGAGTGACTGCTACCGACCAGCGGATTTTATTCACCTCAATGCGAGTGCCCGCTCTAAATTCGCGAGTAAAGTGCATGTGCTCACTTTTATTCACACCACCCATTGAGGTGAATAAAATCCGCTGGTCGGTAGCAGTCACTCACAACAGTCCCGGCGTCCTTGAGCGCACGCTCCAGTCACTTGAGTAGCAGAGCGGGCGCTCCAGATTCCTGGTGAATAAAGATCGAGCAGGCACTCATGTCTGTTAGCGCCTGCTCATGTTTCCTTGAGCTAGCTCAGTAGGTGACTCCAAACAGTCGGTTCAAGTTCAGTAGCATGGCAGAGTTTATGATGGTGGTTAATAGAAAAATGAAATTATATAAACTTCGCAGAGAATCATCTCAAATTGATTACAAAGTGTTATATAGGTTCAGTAAGGAACATGTTGAATGGTTAGCGGAGCATTTTCTTGGGCATTACGAAGAAACAAGGGGCGGTGCATTAACAAACGAAGAAAAAATGAGAATCTTCTTGCGATATGTTGGTGACCCTGGATTTCAGAGTGGAGTTGGTGAAGACATGGGTGTAAGTCGGAGCACTGTGTCAAATACATTTTCGCAGGTTTTGACTTCAATAGAAATGAAAGCAGATTACTGGATAAAATTTCCAACAAATGTTGCTGAAATGCAGGAAGCACAGGCTAAGTGGCAAGAACGTTTTACCTTCCCTTATGCTATCGGAGCTGTCGACTGTACTCATGTTCAAATTAAAAACACATTTTCTTGGGGATGAGTACATCAACAGAAAAGGCGTCCCTAGCATTAATGTACAGGCCACTTGCAATGAGAGAGAACAGTTCACCAGTGTGGATACATCATGGCCTGGGTCTGTCCATGACTCCCGAATTTGGAGAAACTCTGATGTTTGCAGTGTTATGACCAGACGTCATGGAAATGCGCTCCTTCTTGGTGATGTGGGTTATGGCATCTCTCCATGGCTCATGACACCATTTCAAAACGCTGCCACTCCTGAAAAGAGGGCTTATAATACTTGTATCACAAGAGAGCGAGTCGTGATAGAAAGATGCTTTGGTCAGATAAAGCAGCGCTTTCCTATTTTGCAAAGCAAGATTAGGTTAGCCACAGAAAGGATACCATCCGTCATTTTATGCTGTTTCATTCTTCACAACGTCGCGAAGCATATCCAAGATGAAGATTTCAAAATCAGAGACTTAAATGACGAAGAAGACTTCAACGTGCCAGTTGAACACGATGGTGGTCGTATAAGAGAGCGGGGTCAACAAAGGCGAGATGAAATAGCGACAGCAATATATGGCTTACAACATTAGGTGAGTTAACTAAATTTGGCAACTTCTATCAATCGATGTCATACCTTTTATTCATTTAGTTTAGTTCTTCAATGTAATAAAAGAGTATGAGTTCGTAACTTTATATTACTAATCACCAAGAGCTTCCAGTAGTGTATATGCTGCTCTAAAAAAGTATAATCATAAATAAAATAAATAAATAAATAAATAAATAGGTCCTGGGAATCAACCCGGGAGGAGTCAGTGTGACTCTGGGCAAACGAGAGTGAAATGCGCAATAAATTGGATTCAAGAAGAGAAACCAACGCTAGCCTCTTTCACTCTAACTCCAGCACGTAACCTACAAGAGGTGCCCCTGTTAAGCCGAGCAACCCAGTGGAAGGTTGGGTATCCAATCCCAGCGGGAAGGTGGGTCGGCGAGCCGATCAGTTTTGGGGGCTCCAAGGCTCACAACCTTGGCAGTATATTGGCCGGTGTGAAATATCACCGACCCCAGATTACAGTTTTTCAACTGTCTGAACAAAGTATGGAGGAAAATTCAACAAATGCTACTACCCCAGGTGGTAACCAATCCACCATCGCTTCGAGCGATGCATGCGGGTCTTCGGATTCTGGGGAGCCTGCACCAACATGCTTGGAGGTATCGGAGACTCCAGGAAAGATCAAACACAAACATCTCAATTTCTTTGCTACCTTCAATGTGAATTCCCTTTTAAAGACGGGTAAACTGAAACATCTACTTGACACCCTTTCCAAGCATCAGATCTTGATCACGGCAATTCAAGAAACGAGGTTTACAGATGAACATGCTTTTGAGTCTCAAGGTTACAGAATTTTTAAAGGTAAAGTAGGTAAACGTGTCATAAAAAATATCCCTCACCTTGGCACTGGATTAATTGTTAGCAGAAAAATTCTGGATTCAATCACCTATTTCACCTCTCCTAACAGCCGAGTCTCGACCCTTTCTTTCCGAAGTACAAACAAGGTCTATACAATGGTTAACGTTCATGCGCCGATTAATCAGGCAAACAAGAAAGATCCAGAAGGGACGGATAAATTTTGGGAAAAGCTAGAGGAGATACTCTCTGCGATCCCTGCCAAGCACTCGGTTATCTTGCTTGGAGATTTCAATGCCCAACTCGGCAGAGAAAGAAAATTCCAAAACATAATTGGAGATTACCCAGCTCACCGCAGAACCAATCGGAATGGAGAGAGACTTGTGGAACTGTGTAAGGCATTCAACCTTGTTATGAAATCCACAGCTTTCAAACATCTGCCAAGGAAACAGAAAACATGGCCATCCCCAAATTCCAACCTTGGCGAGTTCCAGATCGATCACGTCGCTATTTCACGTAAAGCCCATCGAGAGATCCAGAATGTGAGGGTTCTTAGAAGTGCCAACCTAGATTCGGATCATTACCTCTCTAAAATCAAAGTTAAACTCATTCCGAGAAATACTAGAAATGTCCAGCGATGAAAGATGAATAGGTTTGACTTGCAAAAGCTACAGTCTAATGATGAGTTCACTCAGAAGCTTGAAACACTGGATCCACAAAACTGGGAACAACTACGAGATGCCATAGTATCAGTAGCTAAGGAAACAGTCCCATTAATAACACGCAGAAAGCATGCCTGGTGGACCAGTGAATGTGAGGCGGCAATAAGCCTCAGACAACTTGCATGGCAGAGATGGAACTCACAGAATAGTGAAGACAACTGGGAAAGTTTCTTATGTATGAGAAAACAGGCTGCAAGAACTATTCGAGGTGTAAAACGTGCTTTTGACAAGAACAAGCTGGCACAAATTGAGCTAGACTTCAAGAAGAATAACACCCGGGATTTCTATAGAACTTTTAAACAGAATCTCAGTAAATAGGCTCCACCTAGCCTGCACTTCAGGGACCTAAATGGAAAAGTTGCTTATAATGACAAGGAAAACTGCCAAATATTGGCAAATTACTTCGAGTCTCTCCTCAACTGCGAGGCTCCAGAATCAACATTTCAGTTCGAAGACAATCCGTACGTACACCTAGATTCCACCCCACCCACAAAAGAAGAAATTAATCAGATCATCCAGTCACTCAAAAACAACAAAGCACCAGGTGAGGACTCCATAGTTGCTGAATTATGGAAGCATGCTGGCGACAAGGCTGTTGATAAGTTAACAGATTATTCATGAGATTTGGGAAACGGAGGAACTCCCTAGCAACTGGACCTCAGCTCTACTTCACCCTCTTCATAAGAAGGGTGACCGAATGGATGTGAACAACTACCGTGGAATCTCTCTCCTTACAATAACATACAAGATCCTCTCAAAAGTCCTTCAAAATAGGGCAGAACAACAACTAGATTCCCAATTGAGAGAATATCAAGGAGGGTTCAGGAAAGGACGATCATGTGCTGAACAGATCATGAATCTTAAGTCTATTGTTTCATATCTAAAGCTTAGATCTAAAGATTTTGTGGTGACCTTCGTTGATTTCAAGAAGGCATACGACTCCATTGATCGATTCTCCCTATTTCAAATCCTGAAGGAACTGGGATTGGACAATAAAACAAGAAAAATCATTGAGAAGACCTTGACTAACACCACCTCCAGAGTGAAATTTAGGGGAGAAATTTCAGAAGCTTTTGAAATCAGAACCGGGGTAAGGCAGGGAGACGGATTATCACCTCTTCTTTTCAACTGCGCACTTGAGAAGGTCATCCGAGAATGGCGCAAAGAATTGAACAACAATGGGTTCGTAAATGGAGTCAGATTGGGCTACAAAAATCTGAATCTGACGGTTGATTGCCTAGCCTTCGCAGATGACCTTGCAATTTTTTCAGATTCCCTTGGCACGGCAGCAGTGCAGATCAAGCAAATCAGCACTCAAGCTGCAAAAGCAGGCCTTAAGATCTCCTTTGAGAAAACCTTGTTTATTACTAACATTAAACAAGCACCCAAGGAGCTAGACATAGGAGAGGGACGCATTAAGCAAACTCAATCATTCAAATATCTAGGCGAGTGGATAGAACCCAACACATCCGAGAAGGCTGCTTTCGAATCGCGCATCAGAAAAATGGAAATGGCATATCATCTAACAAAGGGTATTTACAACAAGAAATCAATATCCCTAAATGCCAAGCTAAGACATTATCAAACTGTCATCCGCCCAGAGGCTCTATATGCTGAAGAATGTCTTGCAATGCATAGGAAAGGACTTATGGAGAAACTAGAAGCTAAAGAAAGAAAGAAAGAAAGATTCTCAGGAAAATCTTGGGCCCTGTAAAAGAAAATGATGAATACAGGAGACGGCACAACCACGAGCTCTACACATGTGTAGAAAAAATAACTGATGTGATGAGAAAAAGAAGAATTTCATTTTATGGCCACATTTCACGAATGAGCTCTGTAAGGTTGACAAACAGGATCTTTACATACTTTCTAGAGAAGAAAACAAAGGGGGCATGGTTCACTGAAGTTGACAGAGATTTGAAAGAAATTGGGATTACAAGTGATGATGTACTGGAACGTGTAAAATTTAAGGTGAAACTTACAACTCACCGGAGTTTCCTAGAGAAACCTAAGCTCAAAACAGGCAAGAAGTGGACAGAAGAAAGGAAGCAACAACATGGAGAATTCATGCGGCAGTACTGGGCGAATGTTAAAGCTCAAAGCAGAAACCAGTTGAAATAACGTGGTCCTTAGTTGGCCGTAACGCAAGAAGAAGAAGAAGAAAATAAATAAATAAATAAATAAATAAATAAATAAATAAATAAAAAATAAATATAAAATAAACAAGAAGTTCCGTGACGAACTAAAGAGTCTACTTTTCATAAGATTCATGCCAATGATTAATCTATCTAGAATAGTGACGAAATGAAGTTTGTAATATCGAAAATTCTAATTAGTTCAAAATATACCTGGTATAATGTGGCCTAATAGAGCACTACAGTCGGCAGCCCTGGTGACTGAATATAATTTTAGTTCCATCTCTTAAGGTACAGAATACAAAATTTGGTTGAAGTCCAATGGATAGCATGAACGATACATGCAGTTCGACATTAATGGATCTATCAGTGCGCGTAAAATCATGTTGGCAACAATGTCATTTATGTGTTGGTCAGAAATAATTTTAAATATTATTATGATCTCTAGTTGTGCCAATTTTGAATGAAATCCATTTGTTAGTATAGACGTTACATGTATTTTAAAATTGGACCTATCAGCAAGCTTAGAATCATGTTGACAGCACTGACTTATATTAGTTACTCCAAATTAATCTCAAATGGCAGGTACTGTACGTGTGCAAAGATTAGAGCTGTTGGCTTGCATACTTCCTTATATATTGATATTAGGGTAAAAAAAAAATAGAGACAGCATTTATTAACAGCCCTGGTGGCTCTTAAGATTACGCCCAGTCATATATGTTTATGTGCAGATATTACACACGAAATTTGGTTGAAATCGAATTGATAGTGTATACGTTATAGGCATTTAAAAATGGACCTATCAGCAGGCATAGGATCATTTTGGCAACACTGCCATGTATGGCCTCCTAGAAATTGAACTGAAATATTATTATCTATATGTGTGCCAATTTTGGAATAGCTGCCATGCATACCTTCCAAGATATCCAACATGGAGCTCAAAATTCAAGTGCATTTCATCAGCAGTTGGTACCACTGACATCATTTTCAAATATAGGATTGAGATATTCAGGTATAGATCTTAGCTAATACCAAATGTCGATTACTGCAACCGTTTAGGAGTTGATAGGGGACACACACACACACACAAAGACAGACAGACAGAAGGACAGAGACACACATTTGCCCTGATCAATCTCATAAGTCTACTTTTTCCACCTCTTTGCAAAATGTGAAAAGTAGGCTAAAAATTAAAGACCGTTAAATACAATACATGAAACAAATAAAAAATCAAACAAATTAAATAAATCAAATAAATCATCATCATTTATTGTATGTATCAGGCCATTAAGACCCATAACAGAAAAACAAGGGGATACAATTATTCTTTATTACAAATCAAACAAATAGAATAAAAAATAAATGAAATAAACCACATAAATAAAATAAATAAATGAAATAAATGAAATAAACCAAATTAATGAAATAAATAAATAAAATAAATGAAATAAACCAAATAAATAAATAAATTAAATAAATGAAATAAACCAAATTAATGAAATAAATAAATTAAATAAATGAAATAAACCATATAAATAAATTAAATTAATGAAATAAATCAAACGAATAAAATAAATAAATGAAATGAAATAAATCATAAAATAAATAAATAAAAAACAAAAAATAAATAAATGAAATAAACCAAACAAATAAAATAAATAAAAGATATGAAATGAAACAAATAAAAAAACTAAATACAAATAAATGTAAAAACCAAATAAATAATTTAAATAAAGGAAATAAATCAAACGAATAAAATAAATAAATGAAATGAAATAAATCAAACAAATAAAATAAATGAAAGATATGAAATGAAACATATAAAATAAAAAACAATAAATAAATAAATGTAATAAACCAAATAAAAAATGAAATAAATCAAACAAATGAAATAAATAAATAAATAAATAAATGAAATAAATCACACAAATAAAATAAATCAAACAAATAAAATAAATAGATAAAAGCAAAGTAAATATAGTTCAAGGTCACATCTGATGATAGAGTACACTTTCAGCACCTTCACAATCCATCTCTTGTTCTTCTCTTTCTCTTTCCCTCTCTCTTCCTGTGTTTATTTCTCTTGCTGTTTCCCGTTCCCTTTTTCTTTCCATATCACTTTCTATTCGCTTCAGCTGTTTCTCCTGCAATAACAACACCTTATGTTTTTGCTCTAAAACCTTCAATTGCTTTAACAGCACCAACCTTTGCAGTTCACTGTTATTTAGGTTCCTTGTTTGGTCTGTTTCGTCTTCCAGTAATTGCCTGTTGACTACCGGTACGCTCGCTTCTGGTGGTGGTGTTTTATGATTTACCAGTGATGACGTAGAGGCCCCTGCATTAACTTCATCATCATGTGACGAAACTTCTCCATATTCCATAATCGGAGAAGTGACCGCTCCCCCTTAAAAATAGTAATATATACAAATTACTATACAATAGAAAGATAGCATTGCATAATATTTAAAATAAATTCTATCTTCCACAACTTATTAGTACCGGCACTGTATTTATATAATTGCCTTACCATTCAGGTTTTCACTGTCGGTTCTGTTGCAAGTCGAAGTGAGGACAGCTCCTGCAGATCTTGCTCCTGAAATATGCATTGAATTGTTGTTAATTGTCAATTGTTAATATATTATTTTCATGATAATAAAGTTTTGTTATTTACATGATTCCAATTTCCTCAATTTATTAAATTATTAATTATTACTGCCGTAATTTTCAGGTTATTATTTCCTACCTTTCAAACGGCCGATGGTTGGGTTATCCTCCCCTTGCATGAGACTCATCAGTTGTTTCTCCCAATCTTTTAACGTTATGGATTTGTTTCCCGTACGCTTTAAATCTAACTTACATTTTAACCTGGTTTTTAAGTTTTGTAATTTTTTATACAGCTGTTGGACCGAAAGATTTAAATTAAATTTTGGAAGTAAATCACACTGAACTGCATTTATTGCCCTTGTTTTCTTGTGTTTTGTATCCGGTAGCTGAGACTTCAAAAACAGAATCGGATGTTCCTTCAAAATTGAGAGAAAAGCGGACTGGAATTCAACACTGTCTTCTGCCATGGTGAGCAATGAACTGCCTTTCAAACATCGGGAGTCAGCATCATATTACCCGACACGTGTACGGCCTTGAGCAATGTCACCGAGTGGATGCTCCAGACGCTTGAGTGTGCGCTGAGCTTGCACTCGACATTCTTATTCACCAGAAATGCGGAGTAGAAACTCATCGGCAGTCAGACACTCGGGCACTCACTGAGCATACGCTCACGAGCTTTGACTCATTTTTATTCACACCACCCAATGACAGCAGACCCATGTTTCTCATATTTCTTCTACATAAAACGATGGATTTAGATAGGTTGTGTGCCGTGCATGTTTGCAGTCTTTAATCGACAACAAGATTCGCTTCGTTATTTGATCCCCATATGACTCGTGAAATACACTCAACGGCTTGAAAAGCGAAACGAATTTCAGACAAAACTCAATCTCTGTCTGTTTCAAACTTGGTATAAATTGAATGTTGTGACTGCAATGTGTCGTGAGTTAATCATGAGTTCATTAGCTCATTTCAGGCGTTTCAGCTCAATAATTGATAAACATTGTTGATCGTGACAATCCTAACACCAATGATGTATTACTGTTTCCCGCCTTTCGATAAGAATAACCACAAATGGCTCTCTTTGAGTTAATTGCTGTGTGAATTCTCGTGCTGTGTATTTTTGAGCACATTGCAGGTTGTCTACAATATTCGTAATCATACAGTGCAACAGGTCGGAGGACAGTACGGTGGATTCTAGGTTTCTACATTTTCATATTCGTGTTTGTGCACTGTTGTGCTTGTCATGATAAAGAATATTTATCAATTGTTGTGCTAATTAACTTATGATACATTGCCATATTATTGTAATGTCATAGTACACCGTTTCACCGATCTGAACCAAAATGTGTATACTTGCCCTTTGGGACCCTGCGAGAAACACTGTCTACGTGAAATTTATGACAGACCATTCCATTCCCTGCATTTAGGCCCTTTGGCACAAATCTACACCTTTTCACCGAGCTGAACCAAAATTTGTATACTTACTCTTTGGAACCCTGCGAGTAACACCGTTTAAATGAAATTTCGGACAGGCCACTCCATACACTGCATTTAGGCCCTTTTGCACAAATCTAAACCTTTTCACCGATCTGAACCAAAATTTGTATACTTACTCTTTGGAACCCTGCGAGTAACACCGTTTACATGAAATTTCGGACAGGCCACTACATACCCTGCATTTAGGCCCTTTGGCACAAATCTACACCGTTTCACCGATCTGAAACAAAATTTGTATACTTACCCTTTGGAACCCTGCGAGTAACACAGTCTGCATGAAATTTAGGACAGACCACTCCATTCCCTGCATTTAGACCCTTTATCACAAATCTACACCGTTTCTCAAAATTGCACCAAATTGTACATACACTTTGAAACCCTGCTGGTAACACTGTCCGCCTTGATATTTTGGACAACGCTCTACTTTCCCTACATTCAGAATAACAGACAAAATGAACTTGAACACCACGTATTAAGGCCCTAGAATCATTTATGTCCATAGTAGTGTAACTGTAAGAGTATTTTAATAAGTCTATTTTTGACGGGCAGTTCGGGCTGCAAGACGTCACCCCTACCAGTGTTCTGGTGCAGAATTGAGAAAATACGTAGTTGCATCTTGCGCTGTTTATAAATTGCAGTTACGGGGAGTAATTAGTGCAAAAAGATCTCTTAGGCCCCAACAGTTATCATCATGAAAATATTATGCCTCTGTATAAGTGCAATAGTGTTGGTGCAGTACATTGAGGTTATCAGCTGCAATAAGCGTTGGTGCTTTCAAATTTACTTTCATTTATTCCGAACCTTATCGTTAAGCGCTTTGTGGCGATAAATGATACTATTGCTACCTCAGGAGCTCGGGACAGCCGAAGTTTTCCTAAGTGTTCTGATTATTTTCCTACGGCGCTATGCGACAAAAGACGACACTATTGGTCTCTACATTTCTAAAAGCCAATGAGATATAGGCCCTAGGCAGTGTCTTTTATTTCACTTACTCCTCTTTCTAATTTTTTTAAAAAATTGTTTGTAAATTACATGTGTCAGGGCTGTAGTTAGAAAATAGCCGTTTCCCTATTCAGTATTATCATTATTATCATTACAGGAAAATAACCTGAATGTTACGTCAATTATACTGTACTACTTATCAACTCCACTACAACCCCCCCCCCCCCCCCCCCCACCACCACCACCACCACCACCACCACAAAATTATATTTAAAAAATATTTTTTTCTGTTAGTTTAAGTATCATGTACCAGTTCTGTGGTAGTATTCCTTATCATCCATAAAACAAATAAATCCACCGGGCGAAGCCGGACACTACTGCTAGTAATACATGTTCCTTTGGTATTTTCTTTGGGCTATTGTAACTTACGATTTCTAATACTAGCCGCTTTATTTTATGTGTAATGGGAATATTCCTCAAACAAGTAATCATAACTTGGGAGAGTACACCTCGTAGCGTAGTAGCTAGCATTCTTGGCTGTCACCGCAAGGGCCCGGGTGTGATTCCCGGCTCTGCAAATGAATTTATTTCTGGTCTAAGTGCTGGAACGGGGTACACTAAGCCTCGTGAGGCGAAACTGAGAAGAGTCGGGTTTGATACCTACCTCAGCCATCCCGGAAGTGGTTTTCCGTGGTTCACCACTTCTACTCCAGGAAAATGCCAGGATGGTACCTTACTAAAGGCCACGGCCACTTCCTACCCAAATCCTACGTCAATTACAAAATACACACATTACTACATACATCACAGTGACACAGGTTATCAGAGAAATTCAACACACACCTATGTACGCAAGGCTACATGTCCAAAATGTCGTAAAGCCCCTTAGAGAATTAACTACATGTACAACAAAGAAATGGAATAGAAGGTTAACATAATGGTTAGCCAATCACAGCTGAACGCGAATTATATCCGATTAGGAACAAAGTTAAGGAGGTTAGAAAGTTAAAAATTAGAAGCTACTTCCTCATCGCATATTAATGGGAAGAGGATGTCGTCAAGTGTTCTCAGCTGTGAGATGAGAGTCATCACTCACTGAGCTACGCTAACTGACTGGGCAGGCTCTGCCAGGAAGGAAGGTGATTAAATTGGCTGCCATCATAGATCATAATTTGAGACAGTGTTGTTGCGTACGTTCTAACGCAATTACCGAGTAGTAAGGGAGGATTTGGGGTTCGGAGGGCCAGAATAGAGCTGTTAACCAAATTAACTTCCGGCGATGAAAGGTGGCGAGGGACTTGCTTGGAGCAGGTTGGTGGAACGCCGCCAGGCACCCTCTCACATAGCAGCTGAAGAAAGTACAACACTTGATTTGCGCTGAGAAACGATTTCAGACGTTAAAGCTTCTCAATAAGTGGATTTCGAAATTTTGTCAATATCCTTTGCTTCCAGTTTCTTCAATGGTCTGTCTAATTGAAACTCTGTATAAAAATCGGTATGTTCGTGTAATTTAGGCACACCAACCAGACTGATGACATTACATGATATTTATTTGTGTGAATGCTTGACACTTCCAAACTTTCCTTTAGTTATACGAACCAATCGTAGCGAAATCTGTCAATAGAAATGCATTGGAAGCTCGTTAAATACTTGCTTCCTCAATTAATAACGAGGGCATATAGTCATGAAATTCAGCAATTTATTAGCAAAACGCCCGGCATCGCCCGGCATCTTTAACGGTTTACCCAGCGTAACCTTAAAAGGCGCATGGACAGCAGGTCCCAGACGCAATTAAGAAAAGCCGAGGTAAACAGCGAAACTCCAAACACATATACTCTTCTCTTAAGCCTTAACTCGACACGTCTCGACAGTTTGATGCTGGCCGAAGCTGGGGTGATACGCTCGCTCCGATGCTAGTAATTTGAATTTCCAATGAATGAAGATAGTTGGAAGAAATGAAAACGTATTAAAGATAGAGATATGCTCTCGCGGACTTTTTTGTAGAACTATTCATTCTAAACAATTCTTGCACTTATAGTATATAGATATTTTTAACGGTTTATCCTGCATAAGCTTAAAAGGCATTTGGCAAAAGGTTTTTCTTCGACTCAATTCACTGAAAT
Source organism: Meconema thalassinum (assembly GCA_946902985.2). NCBI lineage: Eukaryota > Metazoa > Arthropoda > Insecta > Orthoptera > Tettigoniidae > Meconema > Meconema thalassinum. The sequence goes on from OX336389.2 coordinate 180,517,511, forward strand.
CGTTACTGCTCGGCTTCCTTTGGCCATAAATGAATATCTTTCTACAGAAAGCTTCCTCGAGATATCCTTTTTGTCTTAGATCACCAAACGTGAGAGAGTGATCGTCTACCAGAAGTCCAGGTATAAGTTATAGCTCAATTATATTTCATGATTCAAGGCAAATCGTCGTCTCCGTAGCGTAGCGGTCAGCATGGTTAGCTGCCGCCCCGGAGGTCCTAGGTCCGATTCCCGGCGCTGCCACGAAATTTGAAAAGTGGTATGAGGACTGAACAGGGTCTACTCAGCCTGGGGGGGGGGGGAGTCCAAATGAGTAGAGGGGGTTTGATTCCCACCTCAGCCATCCTCGAAGTGGTATTCCGTGGTTTCCCACTTCGTCTTCGGGCCAATGCCGGGATGGTTCCTACCGTAAGGCCACGGCCGCCTCCTTCCCACTTCCTTGCCTAACCCTCCCACTCTTCCCATCCCTTCATCATGCCCCCTGTTCGCTTTGCAGGTGAGGCCGCCTGGGCGTAGTGTTGATCACACACCCCAGTTGTATCCCCGACTCAGAGTCTCAAGCTCCAGGACACTGCCTGGTGGAGTTTGCCCCAGAAAACTCCAACTCATAGAGGGAGAACAGCAACAAGCATTAGCTTGGATTCAATATCACTAGGGTGAATCAATAAGACTGAATTATGCGTTAATGTAAGGGACTGAAGGATTTCACAATTAAACATACTAGGTAACAAATATGCAATTTATTAATATACTGTCTAAGTAAACAAAACATCAATTAATATCCACTGAAGAAAATACTTGAGCTTCTTATTAAAAAGTTCATGGCAAAGATCAACTTTGTCTTCTTAAAATAGAAGAGGCAATAAGAATGTTCTATAAATGAGTGCTAAGAAACGTACCTTACCTTGGGCGACACTTTAGTGTAGTGTATGTCCGGAGTGAATCATCCCTCAGGCGAAGAAATGTATACAAACACAGTCACGTATGAACATTTGTCAGTCCCATTAGGCAACCCACTCCACACATTTGAGAGGTATCACTGCTGTTGTTGTGCACTGGAGAGATTGGAGTATGTCTAAGAACTTGGTTGGTCCTGGCTGACCACGGCGCGTAGCAAGTACTGTTCACATTCCTTCCTTGTGCCTTTCCTCACTGCGAGATAGTGCACCATGAAGATTATTATTATTAGTCGTAGATGATGACTCTCACTGCGGTACTTGAAAAGTCTTGGCGAGAATATTTGAAGTTTATTGGTCTCAGAGTGGTGACCAAAAAGCAGATTGTCACATGTTGACAGTAGAATGATGGCCGTAGAGTAAGTCCGAAGAATAGCGGCCCAGAGTGGCCCGTTGAGTCGTGGCCGAAGAATGGATGAAGAGTGGCACCAGAGTGGCCCGTAGAGTCGTGGCCGAAGAATGGATGAAGAGTGGCACGTCACCCAGGAAATGGCTCGAGGTTTTATAGCGGCGAAAACCCGCCGAGGTAGGCAGCTGACCAAAAACACCGCTGCTATTGGTTGGCCAAGGAAATGACATCACGAGCTCGTGGCGACAACAGGTAAGCAGCAGACAGGCTGTGTAGCCGTTGTAGTGATGTGTTTCGGAAGCCTTAAACACTAGGTGAGTAACTATAATATCTATGAATTAGATGATAAATAACAAGGGTATGCATATAGTTTAAGCAATTAATACATTTCCAAAGAAATAATTATCATTCGGGGATCTCGGTAACAAGAAACAAATTTGACCGACAAATGGGCCAAGCTAAACATTGAAAGTATCACGAAAAGTGATCATGCTCCGAGAACTCCGAATGAAAATAAAGAAAAGAATCAGTCAAAACAAACATGGATAACAGACGAGAAGTAAACTAAGACTCGAAAGGCAAAACAGAGATAGCAGAGATAAGTCTAGTGTAAAGACCTTTATTAGTTAAAACATCAACAACTCTGACGCGTTTATCACGGCCAAAGTGGCAGTGAATAACTCTGCCTAGGTTCCACACGAGAGGCGGAGATGGGTCTCGAAGAAGAACCATGTCCCCCACTCGTACATCTGGTTGAGGAAGCCGCCACTTCTCACGCCTATTTAGCAAGCTGAGATATTCTAACTTCCATCGGCGCCAAAAAGAACAGCGCAAAGATTCTACTTTTCTCCAAAAGATAGGTAGGCTATGATCACAGCGTCGAACCAGCAAAGGCGAAGTAGCAGCAAGCGAACAGCCAATGAGGAAGTGACTGGGTGTCAAAGGTAAAAGATCCTTAGGATCGTTTGAAAGAGGAGTCAGAGGTCTGGAATTATCGATACCTTCGACTTGAATAATTAAAGAGTTTAAATCCTCATAAGAAAGTATGGTAGGACCAAGAGTTTTCTTAAGCTGTCTTTTAGTAAGTTTGATGCAGGATTCCCATCGGCCCCCATGATGGGGAGCATAAGGCGGGGTGAAATGCCATTTGAACCCTTTATAATAGGAAAAGTTGGAAATTTTTTCTTTAGCAGAAGGGGAGCTTAACACTTTTTTCCAGAGATCAGAAGCACTTACAAAAATTTTTGCATTATCTGAAAAGACTTCAGATGGAACACCCCTTCTAGCAGAAAATCTAGAAATGGCGGCCAAAAAATAAGATACAGAAGCGTTCGTAACCAACTCGAGGTGGATGGCTCCCGTCACCATACATACAAATAACGAGATGTAAAGTTTACCTAAGATTTTGCGCTTAGATGAAGAGGGATTGGTCTGATATACGTAAGGACCGGCGTAATCGATCCCAGTAAGAGCGAAGGGCTTACTAGGTTCTGAACGAAATGGAGGTAAATTACCCATAATCTGCGTGGCGGGGCGTGGTTTAACCTTAAAGCAAGGTATACACTTTTTGACAACAGAAGAAACCTCATGAACGCCATTAATGACCCAGTAGAGTTCACGAATTAGACAGAGCAAGGTGCGAGTGCCAGCATGAAGGTGTTTATAATGAAACTTTTTTATTATAAGTGTAGTGATAGGATGCTTTGAAGGAAGGACGATGGGAAGTTTTTTCCCATCCTCACAACTAGACATAGCTAATCTTCCACCCACACGTATTATGCCGTCCTGGTCTAGAAAAGGAGTGAGTGGTGAAAGCCTGCTAGATTTGGGTAAATCTTTACCACTTATAAGAGCTTGCTTTTCAGGAGCAAATACTTCCTGCTGAACAAGCAACAAAATCTTGCGAGTAGCAAATTCTAACTCTGGTGAGAAAGGGTTGAGGCTTCAATGGTTGATCAATTACTAAATATTTCCACCGGAATATATAAGATACTACACGAATCAATTTATCAAATGAAGAGTATCTATGAAAAAGGCTAGTAGAAGTAGAAGTAAGATGCGACATGACAGGGTCAGTGCGGGCATCAGGTACTTCTTCTGCAAATTGATTAGCTAAGCGAGGCCAGCAAGATGATTCCTGACTTAGCCAAGGAGGACCATTCCAGTACAGGTCTGAAGAAATCAATTTTTTTATTGTGCAACCACGTGATATTATATACGCGGGGTTTTCACGGCTAGGAACATGTCTCCATTGTTCAGAATGAGAAACTTCATGAATCTTAGAAACGCGATTTGCCACAAAGGTATTCCAATGAGAAGAAGGCTTGGAAATCCAAGCTAGTACAATAGAAGAATCGCTCCAAAAAAAATGTGCGGGAAAATTTTAACTTTAAACTGACATTTAGTTTAGTAGCTAATTCTGTTGCCATTAAAGCAGAGCATAATTCTAATCTCGGCAATGATACCGTTTTAAGTGGAGCAACTTTTGATTTAGCGCTCACTAAATTAGAAAATCCAGGGAAAGTGGCTGAGGAACGTCCTACTATGTATGCACAACAGCAATAAGCCCGTTCTGAACTATCAGAAAATACATGCAGGTCATACTGCTGGCATAAGGGATTAGAAATTAAAAGGCGGGGTATAGAAACCTTGGAGAGATCCAGCAAACTACTGCGATACTCTATCCATTCTTCTAAAAGAGGAAAGGGGAGATTTTCATCCCAGTCTGATTTTAATGACCAAAGCTTTTGCAGGAAAATTTTTGCAACAATAACTATAGGAGCAATATATTGCAAAGGGTCAAAGATCTTTGCGATTTCTGACAGAACTTGTATCTTAGTTACAGGGGGAGATTCTGACAAATGTACCTGATAAGAGAAGGTATCAGAAGAAGGACACCAAAAAACACCCAAAGCTTTTACGGCTGCTTCATCAGTAGGAATAGCAACACATTCATCAACTGGGACCTCTGATGAAAATTTTGATATAAATTCAGTAGAATTTGAAGTCCATTTATGGAGCGGAAAACCACCTCCTAGAAGCAGGGATTTCAAATCTTCGCACACAAGGAGTGTTTCAGAAATATTAGGGAAAGAATACAAGAAATCGTCAACATAAAATGCCGTTTTTAATGCCTCAGAGGCCAAAGGATGATACAGATGACCATCTTGCTCGGCTAACATGTGGAGAGACCGAATCGCAAGAAAGGCTGAAGGCTTCAGGCCATATGTCACAGTCTTCAATCTAAATATCTTTATGGGTTTGGAACTCTCATCGCGCCACAATATTCTTTGCAGATCTTGCTGCTCAGAATTTACGAGAATCTGCCGGTACATTTACTTAATATCTGAGATTACAGCAATAGGAAACCGTCGAAAATTAAGCAAGACAGAGATGAGATCTGTTTGAATAGCGGGACCACATTGCAAGGTATCATTTAAAGAGACTCCATTGGAATCTGGTGATGAGCCATTAAAAACTACTCTTATATTGTCTTGTGTTAAAGAATTTTTCCATACCGGGTGATGACTTAGATAAACTATTTCCTTAAAAGGATGGCCAATTTCTTTTGATTTAGAAATTACCTCCATGTGATTGGATGATTCGTATTCCTCCATAAAGGAAGCATACTAAGCCTCCGTGGCTTAGGCGGCAGCACGCCGGCCTCTCACCGCTGAGTCCGTGGTTCAAATCCCGGTCACTCCATGTGAGATCTGTGCTGGACAGAACGGAGGCAGACAGGTTTTTCTCCGGGTACTCCGGTTTTCCCTGTCAAAATTTCATTCCAGCAACACTCCCCACTATCATTTCATTTCATCTATCATTCATTTAATCATTGCCCCAGAGGAGTGCGTCAGGCCTCGGCAGCCGGCACAGTTCATATCCTCGCCGCTAGATAGGGGCTTCATTCATTCCATTCCTGACCCGGTCGGAGACTGGAAGCAGGCTGTGGATTTTCATTTTCACTGAGTTTTAACAAAAGCATCTCGTTTGAACCGATTTTCAATAGCAAATAGTGCCCTGAGTGCTCTGGAATGCGAGCCCGTAATGGCGGGAGGATTAGGAATACGTGGAAGAGTTACTATAAATCTGTCTTCAGCAGTACGAACAGTGGTTTCCTTGTATAACTTTTCACAAATTTCGTTAGAAGAAGAAGAAGTAGCCTGAACATTCTCAAGATCCCAGAACTTGGTCAGCTCTTGACTCAAATCGGCACCAACAAAATAACAATTCGATACAGTTTGAATAGGATTACGGTATATTTGACCAGTAGCGATCCAACCAAAATCAGTTTCGCGGAAGAAAACATTAGGAGCAATTTTTACTTTATTGGAATGAAGACATTGCCAAAATACGCTTGAGCTGAAATGAAGCTCTACGGGCGAAGCTCTGTTGAAATGAGGGTCAGCTAGCTGGACAGAATTCGGGATATTCCAACTTTGAATAGGATAAGAAGTGATGGGGAATATTGTTGCCTATAGACTTGATAATCAAACAATCTAATTGCAACTGCGTACCAAGATTTTTAGAGTCCTTCAGATCCACTTTAGCAAAGCTTAAGGATTGCGATTTAGAGCAGTTTATTCCTGTAACCTCTATTGAGGTAGGATGTTTTGGGAGGCCTAAATTTTGTACCAAAGATTTACTAATAAAATTGTTGGTAGCGGCATTGTCTAATAATCCCCTGACAGATACCCATTTCCCGTAAGCATTTTTCAATAGAACCTGCTCGGTAGATAATAAAACCTGGACTTTGCCAAGCGAGGTAGAACTTTGAGCATACGACTGCGCACTATTTTGAGAAGTCTCAGAATTAGACTTGGTATTGGGACTGCTTGGACCTGATAACCGTGGTCTTTCATGTCTGTGCAAAAGGGAATGGTGTCTAGCCTTACAATGAAAGCATAAACGTTGTGAACGGCAATTGTTTAACATATGCGTTCCTGACTAAACAGTTAAAACAATGTTTTATTCGTAATTAACTTTCGTCTTTCATCTACTGATAAAGATATAAATTCATCACAATTGTATAAATTATGCGATTGCTGACACAGACCGCACGTTTGCATTTGGTTAGGTGACCGAGCATCAACAGGAAGAGCATGTGATCTTAAAATTCTTTGATTAGAACTCCTAACCTTGTCTTTTGAGAAGGCTTTTGAATCTGAAATACTAGTTTTTTGATTAGCTATGGCGGAAAAGACTTGGCTTCTAGCTTTCAAAAAGTTAATAATTGCCTCATAAGTGCATTGCAAATGCTGGGAAAGTTCTGTTTCCCAGGCTTTTAATGTACTTGCATCTAATCTTGCAGAAATGAGGTGAACTAGAAATAAATCCCAGTGATTTACAGGTTGGTTTAAATTGGACAATGCTCTGACGTGTAGTTCTGCAGTGTCAATCAACTTACGAAGTGATAAGCTGTTGTCTGCTTGCACGTTAGGTAACTCGAATAATCTTTGTATATGGCGTTGAATAGATAAACGAATGTTCCCATATCTATTAAGAAGATTCAGAGCGACTTCATAATTATCACTGGTCAAAGAAAGTGCTTGAATCGGGTTAAGTGTGTTGCCTAGAACTGCCAGACGCAAGTAGTGAAATTTTTGAATTACTGGGATAGAAGTATTCTCATGCACTAAAGAATTAAATAATTCAAAAAATGGCTCCCATTCTATGTCCTTACCAGTGAATTTGGGTATTTCTAATTTGGGTAATATAATGCGTGAAGAAGATGTAGAAGATGCTGCAGAAGTTTGATCTTCTTGTTTTTCTTTTAAAGTTAAAGCCCTAATGAGCTGTTTAGCTTCAGAAAATCCCTGATATTATTATTTTTCAACTTCCAACCTATCACTTTGCTGGTCCGGGTGCTGAGTTTCTATGCTGCATTGTATCTCATCATATTTCTCAAAGATTGGTTCATAATTCTTAAGCCTCTGCGAAATTATGTCAAGATTACGCTCTTGGGGTCCAAGCTCCGTTAGAAAAGTACGAAACCGTGTGAGCTTGCCCTTACAAGAGGCTCTGGCGTTGCTGAGTTTTTCATCAAGGTTAGGCATGTTAAAAGTTGTTTGTTACTCACGTCAATATTGTGACTTCGAGTACTGGAAGCCAGAGGATGACAGCTTGCTAGGTAGTAAGGTTTAGTCTGATGCGGAAGAAACCGGCTTAGCTTACGTTTCTCTCCTCCTCTACTGAACATGCGCCTCAGGCTGAAACTTACAATTTGAATTAGTGTTGAAACACAATAAACAAAAATTGTTAATGTTTAATGTGAAATCCAAGATATGAAACTTTTAACATTCCCAGGGTGTAACATATATATTTTTCGGGGGTGAGGCACCATAAATATGGCGGAGTTTGCCCCAGAAAACTCCAACTCATAGAGGGAGAACAGCAACAAGCATTAGCTTGGATTCAATATCACTAGGGTGAATCAATAAGACTGAATTATGCGTTAATGTAAGGGACTGAAGGATTTCACAATTAAACATACTAGGTAACAAATATGCAATTTATTAATATACTGTCTAAGTAAACAAAACATCAATTAATATCCACTGAAGAAAATACTTGAGCTTCTTATTAAAAAGTTCATGGCAAAGATCAACTTTGTCTTCTTAAAATAGAAGAGGCAATAAGAATGTTCTATAAATGAGTGCTAAGAAACGTACCTTACCTTGGGCGACACTTTAGTGTAGTGTATGTCCGGAGTGAATCATCCCTCAGGCGAAGAAATGTATACAAACACAGTCACGTATGAACATTTGTCAGTCCCATTAGGCAACCCACTCCACACATTTGAGAGGTATCACTGCTGTTGTTGTGCACTGGAGAGATTGGAGTATGTCTAAGAACTTGGTTGGTCCTGGCTGACCACGGCGCGTAGCAAGTACTGTTCACATTCCTTCCTTGTGCCTTTCCTCACTGCGAGATAGTGCACCATGAAGATTATTATTATTAGTCGTAGATGATGACTCTCACTGCGGTACTTGAAAAGTCTTGGCGAGAATATTTGAAGTTTATTGGTCTCAGAGTGGTGACCAAAACGCAGATTGTCACATGTTGACAGTAGAATGATGGCCGTAGAGTAAGTCCGAAGAATAGCGGCCCAGAGTGGCCCGTAGAGTCGTGGCCGAAGAATGGATGAAGAGTGGCACCAGAGTGGCCCGTAGAGTCGTGGCCGAAGAATGGATGAAGAGTGGCACGTCACCCAGAAGATAACTCGAGGTTTTATAGCGGCGTAAACCCGCCGAGAAAGGCAGCTGACCAAAAACACCGCTGCTATTGGTTGGCCAAGGAAATGACGTCACGAGCTCGTGGCGACAACAGGTAAGCAGCAGACAGGCTCAGTGTAGCCGTTGTAGTGATGTGTTTCGGAAGCCTTAAACACTAGGTGAGTAACTCTAATATCTATGAATTAGGTGATTAATAACAAGGTTATGCATATAGTTTGAGCAATTAATACATTTCCAAAGAAATAATTATCATTCGGGGATCTCGGTAACAAGAAACAAATTTGACCGACAAATGGGCCAAGCTAAACATTGAAAGTATCACGAAAAGGGATCACTGCCCTCAGTGGCGGTATAGGTGGGATCCCTCGCTTAGTCCGTGGGAAAAGCCAACCCTGGAGGGTAAAATGATAGCGAAAAAAAAGCGATTCAAGGCAAACCAGGTATAATATCAATCGCTCATATACTTGTCACAATCGAACTTTTAACGAATTCTTCGTAAGTTAGGAACTACAGTACACAGTAACTAGTATATTTAAAAAGAAATGTTCTCTTAAAAGCAGTTTTGGAAATACAGTCCCGAATTGAACTACATGACGCATTTGGATTGTCTCTCGCCTAATGATTTCAACGTTGCAAATATTACCCCCGGTTGAATCGGTTGGTATTTGAGTGTTTATTAATGTCAATAAATTTACTGGAACGTTGAAAATCCCTGTCTGGGCAAGATTCTCAAACCTTGGCGTCTCCAAAACCACGCCAGTTGAAACGCATCCAGGTGTTTGGGTTACCGCAAATAGGACAATAATATCAACCAATCGTATGGGGATAACATTTTGCCAATACTAGAATTTGAGACTGAATAAATAAAGGAAACCAATATAGTCGAACTTAGTAGTTTGTACGTACTTCGTGCAGGAAGGTGAGCATCTGTGTATATTTAGGCTACTTTCATAAAAATAAGATTGACTTGTGATTAATCGTGGCAAAGTGTGCGTATCTGTCTGTGTGACTGTCCTTCTGTCCGGTACATGTATTATATGTCATCCTACTCCTTTATTACGTTATACCGACAGTAGTGGCTACGCTGGCTATAGCGCTGCGTTAGGCCATGGGGCCAAGCTCTCTGCTGACTCGGTAGACGCTTGGGTTCGAGCCCCACCGTCGGCTGTCCTTGAAATGGTTTTCCGTGGTTTCCCATTTTCAACACCAGGCAAATGCTGGGACAGTACCTTCTGACAGACCATGGCCGCTTCCTTCCACATCCTTGCCCAGTTTCATTCGTCTTCATCCATTCCATCTCTCATCCCGACACGCATGTCGCCCACGGGCGTCGAATACAAAGACCTGCACTCGGCCTCTCAGGAGGCCACACGACAAAAGAAATAATTATTACGTTATAAACGCCTAACTTGAATGAATTTTGGTAGAGAGGTAGTCCTCCACCTGTGCACCTTCTCAGAACTTGTGAAACTGCCACCACCTATGCGAAGATAAGATGGTGGATACTTGAATTTCCATAACCAGCGCTATTGGCTTAACCAGTTGTTGGAACCCTACTAAATTGGGGTCTCGTGTTCCATGCTCTAATGGGAGTCGGGTGATGGTGTTAAAATCTATTAACTAATTTCAATATGGTGGCGAAGCATAATATTCTAGATTTTTTAATCTATAAACTATTAGACCAATGCTCATAAATTATATATTTCAAGATGCTTCGTATGATGGACGTAGGTACCCTGAGCCATCGTACAATTTAATCATAGTGAAGATTAAGCTCATCGACATTATGAATACATACTTATACAATAATACAATCAGTTATCTCCATCTAATATACTTAGAAAGTTGAACTTTTTAAAAAACATTTTAGTACTGTATGTAAGATTTTATGTTTCGAATGCACAAAAAATATACTTTATTTAAAGAAGGTGACATTGCGTGCTATAAAACTTTCCAGTCGATAAATTAGGATTCAATTATCTACATTCATAAAAATGAAATAGAAATGCTATCATTCAATCTAATGTTAATGTGCCTTTCGGTCTGTTTGTAGTAATAAACGGGTGAAAGCGAAATTTTTAATTTGGGACATTTTCTGCATGAATCACAACACTATCACAATGAATTGAACCAGCATCCGCGACCTTTACGTATAAAGATATTGTAATAATTAACTAATATATGTAATTTTTTCCAGGAGTTTATTTACATATTTATATCTTTTACCCTGCCCATTCATTGGGCACAATCGTGTTGACCAAATAAAAAGCTACGAATGACAATTTGTATACGCAACACTCAAACAAGAATGGCTTCAAATCTCTACATTCAAAGTATAAACGCGCGTATAATCGTGTTGGCAATTAATTAAAATTAAAACTAATCCTTAATTTTGTGATCTATACCTGAGCAACGTTCAGAACTGTTGGCATGTACACATTTTGATATATTGAGACTATGTTTCAGAAATAAATACAGCATTTTTCAACAGTTTACAGCCCCAGGGTCTCTGAATTTAAGCCTAGATTCATATGTTAAGATACGCTATGCACCTGCAAAATTTGGTTGAAGTCCAATCGACAGTATGGACGTTACACGCTGATAAACATTAAACTTATCAGCACGCGTAGAATCATGATGGTAACAGGGTTACTCAAAATTAATAAGAAATATTACGATGCATAAGTGAGCCAATTTTGAAAGAAATCTATTTAACAATATGGAAGTAACATGCAGTTAAACATTGAACCTATTAGGGCGCTTAGAATCAAGTTGGCAGCATTGTCGTGTATGGTTCCTGAAAATTAATGTAAAATATTATGTTCTATCTTTGTGTTAATTTTGGAACGGTTTCCATCCCTATCTTCTGAGATATCCCACATAGAGTTCAAATTGCATGCATTATCTTTCAGCAGTTAATAGCACTGACGTCATTTTTAAATATGATCTTCAGATATACTGGTATAGATCTTCATTCATACCAAGTGTGATTTCGATAGCTGGAGCCGTTTAGGAACTGATAGGGGGACACACACACAGAAGGACGATCGCACACACACGCATATGTCCCCGGGCGATCTGATAAGACTAACTTTTAATCATTTTTGTGAAATGTGAAAGGTAGGCCAAACATACATAGATTACTCACTATCCAGTAGACTTAAACTAACATAAACTTGGCAAAAATATTGCATTAGTCTATATGGAAAATATCCACTGATAAATGTACATTGGGATATATTTCACACAAGCAAAATAGTTGCCATGGTACTATGTAAACACAATCAAAAAATGTGCTCTCACTGGCACTATTCCACAACATTAATTACACTCAACAGTGTATCAAAAATCACTATAACAGCATTTATCAAAATAATGCACGACGATGGGTGCACCTCCTTACTGGTGACCCTATTAATAATTAAGCTTTGCGTCACAATATTCATTACAAAGATTTTTAATATTACTCGAGACCTCCTCGAAGTCTGGACTAGGATTTATTAATTACTGACTAAAGATGCTAGCCAATAAGCTCTTCCAATAATCGTATAATAATGAATATTAACAGCACGAAGAATGCTTCAACTACATGTCATGAGAAATATGTAAACTGGATTAAGGTGAAAATTGATTAAATCCAACTAATTATGAGGACTTCCCCCTCAGGTGAATTCGAGAATGATGTAGCAATATTACCTACAGCATGAATCTAGTAGGCTAAATAGCTGAATATTTAAGACCTATTGATTCATTAGGCAGCATTGGTAATCTCTCTCTCTCTGTCTCTCTATAGATAAGTATGTCGTCTTCCAGAAAGAATAAAAATCATGCTAACCACTAATCCGAATTCAGAAACATTTCTATGTCCAAATGATATTTGTGAAAATATATATATCCTAATTTAATTATTTAATGTAACTTCTTCAAGCAGAAAATCAATTGCATCAACATAGCATACGTCTAATTGTATCAAAGATACTTTCAAAATCCTGTCAAAGTTATCAAAGTGCTCCAGTGCACGAAAATAATAATGTGCATTAAGCACGAAATAGTTCCTATCTCAATCAAAAATATAGAACTTCTCCTATGATGATTCTTCACGACAAATGAAAATGTGCATTAATTACTCTAATAAAACTACTAGATTCAAATATAGTTACCAAACTACACAATTGGATGCATTTGGTTATCCAAAATCAAAATCCAGATTGGCCAAGAAGTCAGAGACGATAGAGCATCGAACCTAAACTCCTGTCCAACCATGCTAAGATTTAATGAAATTATGGCAACTACGGCTGCCTTCAAATACCCCACTAGCCACTACTTATTAGGTTGAAAGTGTTCTACCTTTTGCCAAGGCTTCGTAGCGACGATCAAAAAAGGACATTATCATATCGTAGTAATCCACTATGCACCTCACCAGGACACAATACTCCTCCATGGGCGTTCTGGGTGTCGAACCTAGGACCTCCTTACTGCGACCAGGGTCCAAGCCCCGCTCACGCGTTCTTGCTAACGAAGTCCACGTATTCGCGTCTCCCGACAGATAATAGTAACCGTATGCGGCAACTGAAAGATATACGATGGTAACCACATGTCAGGCACATCTCAGATGGAGATATGAAAAGCATATTCTCTAAAGATTGCTCCATCTTACGCGAGAATAGCATGTTCCTGAAACACATGTAGAATGTGGCTGCCTCTTGTAATATCTACGACGCCGTGAGTGCAGTGCTTATGTCACGAATTAGCCTCGCATGTTTATAATCACAAAGTACTGTTCATATCTTCCCCCTGACGCCTGCTTTTTAAACATGTCACTTGGGAAGAATGTAATTCCTATACACATGCCGTGTATGTCGTGAAAGCTGTTCGTAGCTTCTAACTTCAGCAAAAAGTTTAATGCACTCTCATTTAACACAAGCGATCTTTAATGGCGTCTTCAGACCTCGTGTTCATATATCAATCCGCTGCACACTGCAAATGACCTCGCTCCACATGCTTGAGAGTCGAACGCGACACTAACTTTTATAGTACTGCATACTTTTACAAAGTATAGATCACCGTGTAACATTTCAACAGAGTCCGTTACTCCACGTACATGTATATTTGTACTGTTTCACTCGGCTAACAACTAGCCGTCCCGTAAAATATTCCTCACACGGAAACATATTGCGTTCTGACTTGTGGAAGAGAGTTGCTCACTGCACGAGACTTTCCTCCCCCACTCTACAGTATCATAGTTCAAAACCCGTCGCTAGGACTGTTATGAACACACATGTTTTAATCATTAATTACTTCTTATACTGTTTTGAATACTTGCGCACACTCTCTAGTATTCTGGCAAGTTTCTTGATATGTTTTCAATGCATAGATCACTCTACTTCTCCCTAAAATATTATAATGTTTCTTTTCAAGTCTAGTGACGTCATTGATACCTGAAGCAATCATATAATTTCTTCTCCATTACTAGCCGGCGTTCGTCGAAGCTCGTAACATATCGGCTACCCTCGAGTGACCCACGTCTGAAGTGTAATGGCCGCTCACCATATGGTCTCCAGATCAGTACCTTAAGAGGGTTATCAGTTCGTGGCGCGCGGGTCATGAATTAATGGTACAGTACTGAGCCAGTATTTTGCATTGGATCGGAACCTGGACATGTTAGAAAAACACAGCTGGTATTGTTATGGCAATGTTTCAACTGCAGTCGAGAGCGATGACTCGTTGACCTGCGCTTAGGGGATGTACTAGCAACCTGCATTACATCTTGACCATGTGGCCAGTCAAGGTACAGTTATATCGACAAGATGGGTGCCATGGAAGCATGACACCGATATACGCTATTATAAAGCACTACTGAGATCACAGAGGGGATCGACAACTGGGAATTGCATCATATTACAAGTAGAAATGACGTGAGAACAATTTTGGGATTATAAATATACTTATGATATCAGATGGTTATCGCAATCATACTGTGTCGACTTCAATTATCATATCGTTAGAGCCCAAGGTGTTCTGGGTAGACCGGCAAGTCAGCTGGTTGTAACTCCCTCGGGAGTGAGACGTGACTTACTTATTTCTTCTTCAGAATCCGTTGTGGAACGTGCTCGTTGCCATGTCCAAAGTAAGCTCTTACAAGTGTGACTTTAACTAGTGTGGAAAAGTCCGGTACGAGACGGTACGTCTTAGCTTGTTATAGCAAGACACGGGCGAGATATACACATGGGACGCACGGATAACCCAGTGTGTTGACTTTGCATACAATGAGTGTGAAGAAAGTGAACTTAGCTCTTCGCATAGAATTCTTATAATTTTACTGCCATCACAAGATACTTTGAAAATATACAGTGGTCAATACATACTGCAACATGTACATTGAGAATACTATGAGTGGAATTACATACCAATATACTACAGAAATGGCAATGAATTGCTAAATGCAGAACGGGAATGCAACAGACTAGCAGGATTGAACATTTAGAATGAACAAAGCTGAATTATGGATTTCGCTATCAGAAAGCTATACAAGAAAAGATTGAAGGCACTCTTGCATTATTGATGACTCTGTGATATATACATCTACAAATATGAACTTCCAAGGAAAAAGAAAGGTGGCATTTATATCTACGCTATCGAGCAAACCTAGGACGTGTCCGTGTGAGGAACATTGCGATGCGAACAGCTGTTTTCGAGCCGGATGGGAGCGGGGTTTGACTTCATGCAGTTCCAGTTGGTACGTGAACTACCCAGCGCAATGGATAAGTGTTCAGTCCCTCAACACGAATGTACCCAAAAGAGATGGTTTATGCCCTAATCCTGAAATAAATTACATGAGATTAATAAAACATTATTAATTTTATTAATCTCATGTAATTTATTTCAGGATTAGGGCATAACCCATCTCTTTTGGGTACATTCGTGTTGACCGACTGAAAAGCACTAAACACTTGTTTACTAAGGCAACACTGAAAATATGGCTTCAAACACCACAATGTTCAGTCCCTACAAGGAATGTGTGTTCCAACATTCTTTACATACTCAACGAGATGACTTCGGACAAGGTAGCTGGAAACCTTTACATATCAGTAGACAGTATGAATTAGTCATATTTTAGAATGTCCTTCTTTCACCAATTTTTCTTCAGTAGATAGAAAATGCATTCTAGGGCTAGATCTGATACTTTCGTCATTTCTGTCCAAGCATTTAATTTACTCGGTAGTTAATGTTAATGTAATGTTATTTTTTGAGCATTACTTTCATTTTTCTAAATTATATTTGGCGATAAATTGAGCATTATAATTAGTTGTGAAGATACATAATACAAGAAGAAATAGGGCCAAGACTACGGTAACATTGTATAAGAATATTAGCTAGGAAGAAGATGATATACCACGTACACTTGAACACTTTTCGGGATAAATTCTGTGATAATATGAGCAACGAAACAGAATATTTTAGACATTCCATGAAACATTATTTGATTGATATGTCAGTCAATTTTACGTCTGGTTTATTATAGACATGGAACTATAGTAATTTTTGGTGTGAACAATTGCGACTTTTGGATTAGGCTTTCTCAGTCTACATTTTTGAATTTCTTTTTGATTATAGACACTTTTCTAGTTAGTTTTCAACTTTCTTTTTTCTTTTTGGAATACTCCTATTTGGATCAACGTATGATTCTAATGGATTATTTGTACCTTCTGAAGATAGGCTCTTTTCCATGGTGTAATTTCGTGCGAAGTACCTTAGAGGAGGACCCTATTTCGAGTTTTGTATAGGCGAAGACTCAATTGTTTCTTTTATAGTGATAAATCTATAATTCTTTGAAAGATGTATTTGTGAAATATGAAGGTATAATGAAATGAAGTATTATAGAAAGAAAAGTAAACGTATGTATAAAATATTTTCGTCATAATACAAAATGACAGTTTTGAAGAATTACGAATACTATTTTTCGAGCATGTAAATACAACATTATTAATACAGTTTGATAGAAGTAGTCTATAACACTTCAACTTTTGTCTATTATGAAACATGGTATTTTACGATAATTGTATAACAGCTTATGGATTTTGAAATGTTTGGAAATTATTGATAGCTATTGAAAGCTAATGAACGTGTAGAGTAATTAATAATTGCGTGAATTGAAGTAGTTTGAAGCAGATATGTGACATCAATGGATGATCAGTATTGAATTCAGGTGAATTATAGGAATTTCACGTGTGAAGTATTATCGTATTTATTACGAATTTTCAGTATTAAATAAGCTGGTGAGCTATTGCTGATTGAGTTAATAAGGTATTATTGAACGTGAATTACAGTCACGAACACAGTTACTAGAAAGCTAGTAGATTTATGAATCCAACATTTAAAACATTATTCTTGCATTGTAACAATTTATCTAAATTGGATTGCTAATAGTGACATATGTTTCAGTGGAAAGCCACGATTTGAAAGACGTGAAATAATTGTATAACATTGTAATAATAAGAGAAAGATTAATTGAAGATAATTTTAACATTTATGTGAGATGATTTAAACTTATTGAAATAATTTATTGGAGCAATAAAGCATTCGATAACCTTCATTGTTTGTCGAATATGACCGATTAAGTCCATGAGAAAACTTAAATAATATACTTGTTAATGAAATCATGAATAGCAACGGAATAATTCGATCCACGAATTAATTGTACATTTGTAATTATGTTGATATAAATTTATTAGGGTTTTTGTGTGTAAAATAACTTGTAACAATATTGTTAGTGTTGATAACGTTCACGATTTGAACAACATTTAATGCTGAAATTTACGAACAGCATAACTTAGCCAAATTGGAGGCTACTGAGATATTTAATTACCATGTGCTTCAGTGAAGCAAATCTATTTTATTTGGTGGATGGAGTTCCACAAAGCTACAGTTTTCAGTCAATAAACTGGTGATTTAATTTTAAATTTTCTACGGATGACTTGGTGATTTATATTAAAACGAGGATGTGCTAGGAGGACCAGTGGGTTGTCTTAGTGAATGCTTAAGCCTTATGCCCGAGATTAATTTAATTTTAACAGTCTCATGAGTTCTTTTTGAGCCGATTTTCATTTTTGTTTCTTAAACCACTGGCATCTTCATATCGCATTCTTTTATATTGAGGTATCCTTATCCCTGGTTGATCCTAGTTGGTAGAATTTTGGGGGTTATTTCAGCCGGGTACTTCCAGATTCTACGATCCAGTTCTTCCATTGGATTTCAACAGGTAAGACCACGTGGATACGGGTACAGTACCATCCCGGCATTTGCCTGAAGACGACGTGGGAAACTACGGAAAACGATCCGAGGATGGCTGCGGTGGGAATCAAACCCCCTCTACTTATTTGGACCACCCGAGGCTGAGTAGACCCCGTTCCAGTCCTCATACCACTTTTCAAATTTCGTGGCAGAGCCGGGAATTGAACCCAGGACCTCCGGGGTGGCAGCTAATCACGCGATATATGGTGTATCGTAATGTATATTACCTTGTAGAGCCAACAAGGTGCCTACACTGTATATTATTCTAAATCTTGATGGTCTCCCGGAATGGTGGGCGGATGTCCTTGTGGAAATATATATGAATTATATGATATATCCACCAACGATCTACGCAAATACTGTATTTGAAACACTGATATACGGGGTTTTATATAGTCACTTGGGTTATGAGTCAATTTTTCAATCTCCACTTATTTCCTGTACATATTTCAGCTGTGTATAACAATAAAGTTTGAATTGTCAGACCGGGAGAGTACGTTGTGCAGCCGCTATTAATGAGTGATCGCCTGCGGAAACTTTTAAATGCAAGAGGAATCCTTTTATTTTCCTTTTAATAAATGTAACATTTCCACTGGCAACGGGCAGAAATCCTATTTCAGTGACAGTCCGTTGATCACCTGTAGGCAAACTTCACAATTTGTGAACGAGATTGGATTTTCTAAATTCGTCTGTAGTATTTAGAACATTCCTTGTGTTGATGGTAAAATTAGTCTCAACTGGAAACCTCTGACCTGAAGTGGAATCCACAATTATAATTTTGAAGTGAGTGTAAGGTACAGGTTCTGCGTAGTTCGTTCTACATAGAAGTGCTTTAGTTGCTCTTTTCACATTCTCATCTAGAATACCTGTATGTAGGCTACATGGCTTGACTAAACATAACATGATTCTCCTATCCACAGTAGCATCAGTTCGTAGTCGGCCATGCATGAGCTGATTACACCCTGTGTTGATTAACATTTTCCGAAATCTCAATTTAAAGAATAACTTTACCACCGATAAAGATCTTAGGGAACTGAATAAGTTACCCCAAAATTATAGCGTTTTAGTTTCATTACATTCAGACTGAGGACGACATCTAATTTATACCTTGCCACAGTGTAATAGTTGTGATAGTGCTCTTACGTTGTGTGACCAACTGCAATGGTTTGGTTATCTCAGTAAACACATACTTACCTCTTACCTGTTTAATAATATAATAGTACATTATGCAACGAGCCTATAATGGCTATAATTAAGACACGAGTATTTTTTATAAAACGAGCGTATGCGAGTTTTATAATTTCCATACGAGTGTCTTAATTACCATTATAGGCGAGTTGCATACGACTGTTTATGTTCGACGATAATTATAACTTTATTATATGTTTTAACATAAATATTCATAAATATCTGTTGAGAGTCAGCTACTGGAATTTTGTGATCGCAGAGCGAGCGTTGGGTGTTATATCTCTGCCTTTCAAGAGCTTTGAACGACCGACGCATGCGCTCTGTGTGTTTGCAATGCCATATGCAAACCATATGTTGACATCTGCCGTCCCTCAGTAATATTGTCACCGCAGTCAGTTGAAGACAATGCGCTGTGTAGAAATTAGTGTTGGTGATTTTAAGGTACAGTGCTATTTCTTGTCTCATATTCGCCAGTTTATTTACGCGAACATATGGACGGTGGGTATTCCATGTCGGTAATTTATTATAGTTCGATGTTGTGTTTATGTCCGACATGTTGGATTTTGAGCCCATGCGCGAAGTTATCGTTACCTAATTGGTCAATGAACGAGCTCTGATTGGCTGGAGAAACTGTATCATAATGGAAAACAGTGTTATAATGACCATCATTATGATACAGTTATCTGACACGTAATAGTGAGGGTCGAACATAAATATTTTTAAAAAATCGATTTTACTCTCCAGCTTGGTGTTTCCCACGGACTCAGCGAGGGAACCCACCACTACCGCCTCTACGGGCAGTGTCCTAGAGCTGGGAACATCTGGTCGGAGTGGATACAACTGAGGAGGTGGGATCAGTACCTCGCCCAGGCGGCCTCACCTGCAAAGCGAACAGGGGCCTCATGAGGGATGGGAAGGGTGGGGAAGATTGGGACGGATAGGCAAGGAAGCGGGAAGGAGGCGGTCGTGGCCTTACCGTTGGTACCATCCAGCGAAGACGAAGTGGGAAACCATGGAAAACCATTTCGAGGATGGCTGAGGTGGGAATTGAACTCCCTCTACTCATTGGACCACCTGAGGCTGAGTAGACCCCGTTCCAGTCCTCATACCACTTTTCAAATTTCGTGGCAGAGCCAGGAATCGAACCCAGGACCTCCGGAGAGGCATATAAACATGCTGACCGCTACGCTTCGGAGGCGACATTTAATAATATAAATAATAATAATAATACATTGAGTGAGCGCCAGGTCATAAACTTGAATTTGACGAACTAAATTTATAGATAGATAATAATAATAACCATAACAGTGGGGAACTCTCTCTCTCAGATCACAGCGTAACTGAGTAACCAACCTCTTAGTTATCGATTGGGGGAGAGTAGGAAGTCAGCCTTAAACATAAATCTATCTACAAGGACCGAAAGATCTACCATGAACGCTAAATATAAATTTATTAAAACAAAAGCAGCAAAGAAAATTACGTAAATAAAACAGGATTAATGTTATGTTGTTTGGCAAAATGCAGAATGGAGGTACTGGTATTGAATTTAAAATATGAAGTTACTAACAAATCTGTAATTTACGTGCCCAATTAGAGATAGCAGAGAAACTTGTGTTCAGGCAATGCGTCCGCTCACCGTTCATGTCTTGGAGTGCTTCGTGACTCACAGTCAAGTCGTTCGGTTGGCTGTTGATGAGTTCCTCGGAAATTTCCTGAGAATGTGGATTCGGTTGAAGATTGGCGATATTTAAAACGAAATTTGCAAGTTCCAGCAGAAGTTGCTCACCATGGTTCATTCAGAATCTGAACTAGGAGTACTTGAAAGAAGGTACTCCACGAGGGTATATCAAATTGCAAATACCAACTCCATAATGTCCTGTCGTCCACCAATAAGAATCCAGTTGTCATGGCAACGCATACCTTCTTCCCAAAGAATGAATTGGTTCGTCCGTGTTTTGATTTTCATATCACTTGTCTTTCTTCTTACCCCGCCTCTTTAAAGCTTCCAGTGTCTTGAAATAAAGTCCTCTCAGCATTGGGGTCAATATCTCGTAGAGTATGATGATTTAATCCTATGTCTCAGAGCTTGATCGTTCTCGGACCTCCTGAATCCATAAATTTTCCCTGGTCTGAAGTTAGCCGGCCCCTTGCAGTGAGATGTCTAGCTTTGTAATTGTAAGTCAACAAAGATGTTGCAAAAGTTTCCGTCTAATATCCAAGAAAGAATAATTCCATTCTACATGTTATGATTTAATATATGTGTATAATAAGTTAATAAATAATAATTTATACAGTATGTGAATGGAATTAACTCAGCATATAAATTATGAGAATAAAATTTAAATTAGGTGGCTGCTTGCAATTAATTAAATTGAATACATTATTTAATATCTGCAAAAATCAGAACAGTACAATCGCCCTCAGAATTTTCGTCATAAGCCTCATTCTGGCAAGAATTATAACACACATCAACATACATAAAAAATCACACTTCCAAAAATACACAAATAATGATTCTTCAATATATACAATAAAATATTTTCCACGATTCTTCATCAGTGTCTTGCATTGTATTTGTATTTTTTATGAATTTATCTCACACGGAAATGATATATATATGTATTTACATAATTATGCTAACTTATTCAGGGAGTACGTGTCATGGTTAGATGTTCAATCGTTCACCATGCTCCTGAATTTTAATTATACCACACACACGTCACATCATACGCATGATTTGTGAAGCTCCCGTCTTGATTTCACACAAACTCTCTGTAAGGAAACTACGAAACACCTAGTTTGAATCAAAAACATACTGTAGATTAATGCATAAGAACATACATTTTTGTGCAAGTTCTCATTAAATTAAAATGCTCAGGGGAAGTGCCTTTCACTACCCTCCTTGGCGCTTTGCCTCCAAACACCTTATCTTATCTTATCTTAGACCTAGGATTGTACCTCGTCAGAAGTAGTAACCTGCTACCGTCTCACGAACTTGACTTACAGCCCAGAAACACGTATTAAGTCACATACCTGTGTCCCGTTACAATTTCACGTGAACATAATTTACTCACAAGACATAATTAATTAACGCCTGGATATTGTACGTACCATACATTCGCTTACCTTCGTCTTCCAGTAAATAAGCACACGCTCCAATATTCTTCTGAAAGGTAAAGGCCCAGCATAAGATAAGGAAATCTTCTGCAGAGCCTTATTGCTACTACTGGACTTCTTCGGAACACGCAATAAGACTTTATCGCCCTCATCGAAATCATCCATTTTTTTGTGTATTTGCTGGAAAAATCTATTTTCTGCAGATCAAATCAAATTCCTTTTCGCCAGTTTGACAATAACATCCTTTCCCGGTTGCTTACCCTGAGTTAAACCCATTGTTGTTGATAGTATATTTTGGGGTTTCCGACCAATATAAATTTCCATTGTTGTCAACTTCGTGCTCTCCTGCCGTACAGACTTAAGCCGGGTTCAACTTAAGAAATCTGAGCCACCCTAGCTGAATGTCTATCATGCACTAAAGCTCAAAACATTCCACAAATTTCCTACATCACTCGCTTGCACTTATTCCCTTGCAGTTAGCGAATTGATGAATGCATGTGTGAAATCCAGGCATGAACCATCCTGGTTCTCCAGTTTTTTTAAGTCAATAACTTGTCTCAATCAGTCATAATTCTGAGTGTAAGGCCATACTCAACATCTGACTACATGCTTTATCGGTAGCCTTCCTAATACCATAAAGTTCGACGTGTTTCGAAAATGCGTCAGCCACTACAAATATGTATTAGTACCCAAACTGACACTTTACAACAGGACTAAATGTATTAGCTAACAGTAAATCCACGGGTTTACATGTGACGACAGCCTGAATAGGACCTTGAAGGTCACACCTAGCAAGAGTTCTCCTAACATTCCTTCCCATCTTATTCCAGATAAAGCCATTCTGAAGATCATAGAGCACATTTTAGCACCAAAATATCATAACTCTTTGTGCATAAATCATACTAGTTCCTCTCTCATCATTTAGGACCACAGATTGGATTGTCCATTTGACATCCTTGAACTTACGATCAAAGAAGCCATCTTGAATTATGTATGAAAACCTATGAAATTTCACACATTCTGAGTCATCCACTTCCAGCTTAGTTAGGGGCTCACCTAACACGTCATTCTCTCACTGTCTCTCCAACATCTTACTCAGCGTCTCCAATGACTTCTTATTACTAACATCCATACATGCGCGGATCAGAACAACCTGATCTGTCTTAAGTACCGAACTGGCTGTACGTAATTTGATATCCGTAGTTAACATATCAGCCTGAATATTTTCTATACCTTCAATGTGGAAAACATGAATGTCATACTCTTGTTGAGCCAGAATCCACCTACTGACTCTGCTTGAGCTTAATTTGCATGTGTAAATAAATGCCAGAGCATGATGATCCGTATAAATACCAAACTCACCTCCCAACACATCCATACGGAACTTGCTCAAACTATACACAATTCTCAGAAGGTCCAATTCCATGATGGTATACCTCTTTTCCGATGTCTTAAGTCCACGTGGTGTCAATGATACACTATCCAAAATATCATCTTCATCCTTCTGGCATTACACTTCAGAATTACCTATGTGGGATGCATAGGTCATCAGCCAATACTCCTTGTCTCTGAATGGATATATTTTATCATTACAGCTTGCTCAAAACCACGTTTTAGACCTCGGAATGCCTCGTCACGAGATTCATCCCAATACCACCTGTTACCTGTGTTTATTAGCTCTCGGAATGGCTCAACTAAACATGCATACTTGAGGACATACCTCCGGAAGAAGTTACACATTCCAAGATAAGATTTATGCTTCTTAACATTTCTCGGTACACTTGTGTCCAGATTCTTACCAATCCTGCCAAATTCAGGGGTCATACCCTCAGTTGACACGTAATGACCTATAAACGTGATTTCCTGCCCACAGAACATATTTTTCGATGCCTTCAAAGTGAATCCAGCCCTTTCTTACCTCCTTGAAACATAATCTAATTTAACTTTACTCTCTCCCAAAGATATTGAACTGATAACTAAATCATCTATATGAATAGTTACAAAATGCCTAATGTCATCTCATAATCCAATATTCAAAGCCCTTATTATTGTCGTGGAACAACTGTTAAGTCCATATGCCACACGACAAAATTTATACGAATTATATCTATGACTGAAGGCAGTGTGTGGTCTATCCCCTTCCTTTAATGGAACTTGCCAAAAACTTGAACTAAGGTCCACACACGTAAAACACTTCAGTAGAGGAGAGGTGACAATCTAAACTCACCCCGTCAGCAGTTATTAAAATGCGCGCTCCTCAGCCATGTAATATTTCCCATATCTCGTGAACCAATAATCGTAGATGGCTGTGTGGGGTGTAAAATGACTCGAGCTGACACCCACTTTCCTATGGAGAACTTGTTATATTTAAAAAGAAAATCAAAATTTTTGTTTTGGAAAGTAGGCTGTATATTTAAAACTTGGAATCGCAGAACGTTGTGCAATGGCTCAAACGAAAGGTCTCTATACCCTTTATCAGTAGAACAAAACAGTATATTTTTAGAGTTTTTTTCTTTCAAAAAAGGAGCATTTTGAAAGTAAGCTATATTTTGAAGAAAAAGAATGAATTGGTGAACGTTGTGCAATGGCTTAAACGAAACGTATTTACCCCCTCTACCCCGCAAAACAAGTCCTAGTAGTGTTTATAAAGAGACCCTGCCACAAGTCGCATGTACGCCTTAACCATCATGGCTATGTCGTGAACGACTATCTGAGAACCATTTATTGGAGAGGATTGTGTGACGATTCAATTTAATCGTATTTTTTCTTTTGTTTACCGTGACGTAGTTATTTTTTCGATTTTCGTAAAAGAAAGATGTATTTGGAAAGTAGGCACTATCTTGAAAACTAAAAATCCTATAAAGTCATATATAGGCTTAACCGAAAGGACTTTATGTCCTTTATCGTTTGAACGAAACATGGTATTTTTTAGATTTTTCTAAAATATTTCACTTTAGAAAGTAGGCTGTATTTCGAAAACTAGGAATTTTAGAAAGTGATGTGTTTGACTTAAACCAAAGGTCTTTAACCCCTCTATCGGCAAAACAAGTCCTAGGTTTCTAGGACAAGAAATGTTTTTTATCATTATTATTATTTACACATTGCTTACACCTTACTCCATACCCATGCGTATGGTAAGCCCGTTTGTCATAAATAACACCGCCGCTTTAATACCAGTTTTATTAAATAATAGAAGATTGCCCATTATTAAATTTTCAAATTAATGAAACAGTTATATTGTTTGACGAGCTTATAAACTAAAGGTAGACGGAGGCTGCTTGCTTGCGGACCGGTGTCTTATCCGTATAAGCAGCTGAAGTTCTAATCATAAAAAACGTGCTTGGACATATGGGAACGGCCCTGGACAGCGAGTGCATCTGTACTGCCTTTAAAGTACACTTGACGTGATTACCAAGCTCTCAGCTAGACAGCAGCACGGAACGGGCAAGATGCCTAACGCTGATGTGGCCAAGTGTAAATGTTGCAACTAACTTTGTTGATCTAAAACAACTTATGTATGCTAATGGTGTGTGCTAGATGTTGCTTGAAGGGGCCTTTTTCTTATCTTTACGGTGAGCCACTTATATTTTATATTCTTTTTATGAAAAACTTTTTTTTAGGTGATTAATGTCTTTTTTAATATTTTGTGAACCAATAATGCCAGAGGCTTGTGAGATATGTTAAATGATTTGTGGTGAAGTCGCCTGTGATATCGCTAACGTATTGTTTTAGATTTTTATTAAGAAACATGATTCTTAGGTGATTTACAGTTTTTGTGATATCTTACGAACGAATTATGCTAGAGTCTTGCGAGATATGTTAAACGATATGTGATGATGTCCCTCGTGTTATAGCTGACTTACGTTTTTAGATTTTCCTTATAAACATGACTTTGAGGTGGTAAATTGTTTTCTTTGTAATATTTCCCGAATTTATAATTGTGCAAAGACATGTGATGCATTATTTTAAACGGAATGAAACTTTGTTTGACGTGGATGATTTACTTTTTGGATTTGTTGAAAGACATGACTAGCGGATTATTACGGCTAACAGTTATATTTCTTGTTACTAGACAGTACATAAAGCTGAATCTGTACTGTGGCAGATACGCATTACAGCATGGGTTGATAAAAAAAAGCTATTTACTGTAGGTATGCGCTGCACGAGTCTGAGAACTGCTTGCACGTTTAGTAACGGAGAGGGGGGGGGGGGGATGGGTAGCTACTGCTGACTTTATGATTTGACGCTGCGGCAGTGCGGGCCAGTAGTGGGTTAGACATTGAGTGGCGTGACATGGTGTGATGTTTACTATTGTAAGCTTAAAATAATTGTACGTAAGAATATGCAAGTGTAAATTAAAATGCCTAGGTAGTCCTTCCGGTACACGTGTGGACTTGTAGAGTGGTGTGACATTGATGACACAAGGTATACCAAGCCCAGAGTATAAAAGGCGAGTGATAAATAGTGTTCCTGTTACTAGTGCTATTGTAGGTGTAGCAGTGCTTACCTGTCCGTCTATCTGTCTGTGGTTCTTCTACACAAACACTATTCAACCATTAAGCTGGAATATTTGCAAGGTAGGTACCTATTTATTTATTTACTTATTTGTATACAGGCAATTTGATTAATTGATTAGGTGATTAATGAATTTTATTTATTTGTTTGCAGACATTGTGACGATTGTTATACTCAGACACTGTTAGTGACGTGATACTTTGATATTATTTTGAAACGTGGTTTTATTATTAATGGTGTTTAATTTCCTATAATGATAATAAATGTTAATTTACCAGTCCATATTTTTGATTGTTTTATTTTATTTTGGATAATTTCTGTGGACATAAGGATAAAGAGAGAGAGAGAGAGGAAAAGATACAAAATCCATTTTACCCTTGAGCCTACGGGAAGGGAATAAAGAAGGCTTTACAAGCCAAGGTAAGATTTCATTTTAATAACCTGTTTGATTTTTTCTTTGATATCATATTTTTGATGAAATGTAAGTATTAATTTCACATTTATAATGAAAAGTATGTATTAATTTTAGGAAAAGGGGAAAGAAAACTAAAGGGAGGATACAGGCTGTTTTACAGTGGAGGACAGGAGGTAAGAAATGGAGTAGGAATGATTATAAGAAAATATGTCGTAGAGTATGTGGAGGAGGTGATGAAGATAAGTGAGAGGATGATCATAGGAAGGATACAGTTCCAGACAGGGACAAAAGATCTGTTTCAAGTATATGCTCCACAAACGAGGACTAAAGAAGATAACTTACCAGAATTCCTAGAAGATGTGGAGAAATGTATAGAGGATAAGGAAATAATAGTAATGGGAGATTAGAATGCACAAGTGGGAAGAGACAGACAAGGAAGAGAGGAGATTTTGGGACCACATGGTTAAGGCAGTAAAAATCCAGAAAGGGATTTCCTAATGGACTTCTGTCAGCGGAACCAATTAATTATAGGGAATACGTGGTTCAGAAAGAAAAATAGTCAGAAGATAACGAGATATGGATGAGGAGATAGAAGAACGAAAACTCTGATAAACTATGTATTAGTCGAAAAAGGACATCGGAAAGTGCTAATGGATGTCACAGCCATGCCAGAAGAAGCCTTTGGAGGAGACCATAGGGCAGTGGTAGCAAAATTAAAAGTAGGAAAGTTCACGAGATTACCAAAAAATGGGAAAGAAAGATTAAGGTCTGGAGACTAATGAAAAAGGAGGTCGCAGAAGAGTTTAAGAATGAATTGCAACAACAGATACCAAGGACGTATATCACCCATGTGGAACAAGAATGGGAAAATCGTATGAGAGCATTTGTAAACAGTGCAGAGAAAACATGTGGTAGTACATCAGGAAAGGTACGGCAAAAGGCGACAAAAGGGTGGAATGATAGAGTGAAGGACAAGGTAAGAGAGAAGAAGAAACTTGGAAGGCTGAAGAAAGTAGAGCAAAATATATAGAAGAAAACAGAGATTGCATGTAAGTAATTGCAGAGGAAAAGAAGAAAAGCTGGGGAGAATTCACTCAGGAATTAAGGGAGGATTTAAATTGTGGGAAAAAAATGCTATTTGGAATTACAAAAAGTAGAAGGAATGAAAAGCTGAACACTGGGTTCATGAAAAACAAAAAAGGTGAAATATTGACAAAACCAGAAGAGATAACGGATAGATGGAAATAATATTTCAACGAGCTGTTGAATGTGAGACGTCAGGCATGCGGAGAAGTTTTTCAAACTGCCAAAACGGTGGAGGAAAAAATAGAAGAAGAACCAGACATTACTATGGCAGAAATTGAATGGGCAGTTAGGAACATGAAGATGGGAAAAGCTGCGGGAATCAACGAAGTGGGAATAGAAATGATCAAGGCGGCAGGACCAGTGGACTGCAGTGGACATACAGACTTCTCAAGAGTGTGTGGAGAGAGAAGAAAGTCCCAGAAGGATGGAAAAAGGGAATAATATTGCCAATATTCAAGAATGGAGACAGGAAGGTGTGTGGTAACTACCGAGGAATCACCATCATCTCGCATGTTGCCAAAGTAATGGAAAGAATCCTAGAAGAAAGAATTAGAGTAAAGGTAGAAAGCCAAATAGAGGAGGAGCAGTTTGGATTTAGACGGGGCAGGTCAACAGTGGAACCCATTTTCATTCTGAGGCAGAACATT
This sequence comes from Meconema thalassinum, assembly GCA_946902985.2. Taxonomy (NCBI): domain Eukaryota; kingdom Metazoa; phylum Arthropoda; class Insecta; order Orthoptera; family Tettigoniidae; genus Meconema; species Meconema thalassinum. The sequence goes on from OX336389.2 coordinate 180,546,307, forward strand.
GAAAAGAGTTGGGAATATGGGAAGGATATGGTAATGACTTTTATTGATCTAGAAAAGGCCTATGAGAGCATCCCTAGAACAAAAGTTTGGGAAAGCTTAACAAATAGGGGGATAGGCAAGGAACTGAGAGACATGACAAATGGAATGTGCATGGATTCCTACAGTAGTGTGAAGACTAGAGTCGGGACTTCGGAGTGGTTTAAAATAGAAACTGGACTAAAGCAAGGAAGTGTGTTGTCACCCTTATTGTTCTTAATGGTGATGGATGACATCATGAAGGCAGCAATGAAAGACTATAGTAGGACAAAGATGAAGGTAATGTTGTTTGCAGACGATGTTTTGATCTGGGGCGAGGATGAGATGGAGGTACAAGAACAGATAGACGTAATAAATGAAAAGATTGAGCAATGGGCATTGAAGATAAATGTTGAGAAGAGTAAAACATTGGTGATGAGTAGAGGTAAGAAAGTAGGAGTTAAGGAATTGGATGTGGTGAAACACTTCAAATACTTGGGAAGTGAACTGACTGAAGATGGAAGACTAGATTTGGAAATTAGCAGAAAAATACAACTCGTGAGTGCTTTCTACCAACAGGTACGGGGACTAGTATGGACCAAGGATGGAGCAATTAAGGCTAAAGAAGTTATGTACAAAGCATATTATGTTCCCATAATGACATATCAGCAGAAACTTGGACAATGACTAAGAGGGATGAGAGCAGAGTACAGGCAGCTGAGATTGGATTCCTCAGATGTATGGTCCAGAAAACGAGGAGAGACAGAGTGAGAAATGAAGATATACGGAAAGAACTGGTAGTACAGAAACTAAATGACAAACTAGAACAAACAGATTGAGATGGTTTGGGCATAAAAAAACGGATGAATGAAGTAAGGCTACCAAGACGAGCACTGGAACGACGGATGACAGGGAAGTGAGGACGGGAAAGACCAAGAATGCGTTGGTAGGACTCGGTGAAGAATAGCATTAGAAAACGGAACCTGGATTGGAACGCTGTGTCGGAAGAGGAATGATGGAACGACAGAACAAAGTGGAGAGGTACCATATTTCCCCCACCCAGTGTCAGCTGGAAAAGGGGAAATGAAGATGATGACGATGATGTATTAATATTGGTTCGTGTACTTACGGTGGTTTGTTTTATTTCCTACTTTAGATATTGGAAAAGCTATACCTTTACCAAGAAGTGAGACGATCTAGAGTGGAACCATTGCCATGCAGTTGACTGTTCGAAACTCAGGTAAGACTAACTTACAAATATGGCTTATTCCACCTCTGCTAATATATTAAACTACGAGTCCCTTGAATCTTGTTTTAAATCTCGTGTTTGCTCAGGTCGCGTGGTAAATGTTAATGAATATCTTATTGCCAAATAATTTTTGGAATCTTGCTTTTCAATTTTTAGTGAGCACATTTGTACAGCCCTAAGGTTGAACACAGCTGTAAAGGTAAATATGGAACTCGTGTGCGATTTGGTATACAAAAAGAATGACGTGGAACGTTAAGAAAATTTTATATTTGCAGCAAAATGCTAAAGCTTTTCATAGCCCACAATTTGGAACATTGGTATGAATCACACGTTGTGAATGCCTTGCTCGCTAAATTCGATAAACTGCAAGAAGGACCCAATGGCTTTGCCTTAGACAAAATTCATTACCTGCAACTGAACATTTGCAAATTCAACCCTATCCATGCTGGGTCTAGTTATATTCCCACACCACGAGCGATTGCCTGCCGGAGAGTGGAGGTTAACATTGAAAACAGGGACGATGAATGTTTCCTTTGGTCAGTGGCTGCCTATTTGCAGCCAGCACAACGTATCAGTTGTCGACCAGGAATGTACAAGGCCACGTTTGTGCATTTAAAATAAAATTTAAACTTTACTCGCGTATTGTTCCCTATGGACTAAACCAACATTCAGAGGTTTGAACAGAATAATCCCGACTATTCTTTTATGATTTACGGCCTTCACGGTGATCAAATTATGGGTCTTCTTTGTGCAACTAAAGAAACAAAACATCACATTCATCTTTTATAATTGTCAAAGGGAGACGTCAATCACTATTGCCTTCTTAAGAATTTCAGTAAATCGGTATATGCGATCTTTGTTCCCAATACTTTTCGACCTCTACCCGTTGGAACAATATCGGGAAGAATGCAACTCACACGAAGCTGTGAGATGGGCATTGCCACAAGTGAATGATGCTGTGTTGAAATTTAAGAATATCCACAAGCGTGATACGGTCCCGTTTGTGGTATATGCTGGTTTTGAAGCTCTTACAGCACCTTGGCGGGATGTGAACCAGATCCCACCATCAGCTCAACCACACCAATTCGAAAACATGAACCCTTTGCCATATGATTTAACGTGGTGTTTGCCTATGACCCCACAAAATCCTATTTTAAATCTTATCAGGAGCCAGATGGTTCTCAATGGTTTTTAACGAACCTTTTGAGTTGGCTGACCATGTACGGGGGTTACTGGACAACCAAGTGCGTATGAGCCTAACTCTAGAACAGCTGGAACAGTATGAGCGTGCTACGATATGCCATATTTGTGAAAAACCGCTGGTGAATGTTGAGGACACCGTTCGTGACCACTCACACTTTACAGGGGATATTCGTGGAGCTGTTCACAGGGCGTGTAATGCGAATTACCCCGCTCCTCGATTCATAGGTGTGTTTTTCCACAATCTAGCCAATTATGATATTCAGTTTCTGATTCGTGAGTTGGATTATGTCGGCAAGGGGACCTTTTCTATGATTCCCCAAAACCATCACCGTTTCACGGCATGGATATGGTGGTCGGGCAAATTTTTTATTCGATTCGATTCCTTATTATGGCCTCATCTCTAGACAGCTTAGTCAATGGCTTGGATGACAAGGAATTGAAATACACCAGGATGCATTTTGAAAATCCTGAACACGTTAAATTGTGCATTTGGAAATGCATATTCCCGTATGATTTTTGTAAGAGCTGGGACGTGTTAAAGCAAAAGACTCTGCCTTTGAAAGAGAAATTTTATTCCATGCTTACACGTAGTACCGTTTCCGATGAAGACTATGCACATGCTTGCGATGTTTGGCGAGTGTTCAATATAAACATTATAGGGGATTATGCTATGCATTAACTAAAACTCGATGTATTGCTGCTCACAGATGTGTTTGAAAAGTTGTGTGAGTTGTGTCAGCACATCTACGGACTTGACCGGGCTCATTACTTTGGGAGCCCTGGACTGTTCTTTGATGCTGCTTTGCGATACGCCCAAGTGGTGATGATGATGATAATTGTTGTTTTAAGGGGCCTAACATCTAGGTTATCGGCCCCTACACCTAAGTGGAATTGGATTTACTGACCGATGTAGACTTGGTCTTATTCTTTGAGAAAGGCATTCGCGACGGGTTTGTGTCGCATAACGAGTGCCATGCCGAAGCGAAAAATAAATACATGCCATTTTATTCACAAGACAAACCCGAATCGTACTTAATGTACTACGACGTAAATAATTTTTATGGCTATGCCATGAGCCAGCCTTTACCCTATGAGGATTTTGCCTGGCTCTCAGAGGACGAGGTCGCACGTTTTGAGGGGAACACGGCCAGCCTCGAAACGTGTCGTGGTTATGTTTTAGAGGTCGATCTTGAATATCCCTCATCTTTGAATGACCAACATGCCGATTTCCCATTCTGCCTAGAGCGAATGGTTCCCCCTGAAAGTAAAATGCAAATTGAAAAATTATGGGCAAACTTTACAACCAAAATGGGTATGTAGTATATATCCAAATGTTGGTGCAATTCCTAGCCCAAGGCCTAGTGTTAAAGAAAATCCACAGAGGTATTTCGTTTGCCCAAAAAGCATGAGTCAAGCCATACATGGATTTGAACACCCAGCACCGACAAATGGCGACCCAGCAGTTTGAATTCATTTTTTCACATTGATGAACAACTGCACGTGTCCCTTGCACGATGGCAGACTTCAATTCCCTGTTCCACAATGGTACCAATCAGTGAGTTGATCACTGTATCTGGTCTCTTTTAAGTGCACCTGGAGACGATACAAGACGAGGACAGACCCCCTGAATTACGGGATCTCGTTGGTCTATTTTCCCGGGGCTGATATTGAACGGTTTAAACCTCGATTCCATGACTTAGGTCATAAATACCAAATCAATAACTAGGAAGTAATTGGTATGTTGTTCTATGCCCGCGAGGAAGTTACAAGCAGGTTCCTGCAGAGCGGCCTGAACCATGGACTGCTTCGACACTAGACCACACTGAGCTTGAAAAGTCTCGAACCGAGTGGCCCGTGACGTCACCGCATGGGCTGGTCAGAACCACGCTCTGTCGCTTTTAACGCGGTGGGAAAATAAGAGCGCTTTGGTTGTCCATGGGTGACAGCTTCAAAGGGTACTGCGTAAGAGTCGAGTAGAGACTATTAGGATTGCTGTGGTTTTCCATTTCTCTGTTTGTCCAGTTATCGGAAACATATATGGATCGTGGTACCAGAAGAAAAGAACGGGTGGCAAGAATGCGTGAAATAAATGATTTACAAGGAGCCAGGAAATACCAGATTTCAGAACCTGATCCTAACCTTAAAAGTCGCATTTGGTTAGTATTCAAACCTGTACTTGATGGTGATGGGAATGACGTACATTTTGTGTGCTGTACGACGTGCGGTGAACTAAAGGGTCGTCCGGCACGTTACACATTTTACATTTGTTCCTTTTCAATGCACTTAACGTCTAAATACGGATCGATATGAGTTTTAGTACAAGCTGAGTTTGTGTTCAAGGTAGCTTCGGCGGCGTAGTTGGTAGCATGCTGAGCTCCTATGCCCAATGTCGCGGGTCCAAACCCGGCCGAAGTCGTCGGATTTTTAAGAGTATTAAAAATCCCTCAGTATGCCTTCATTCGGAGGGGACGTAAAGCCGGCGGTCCCATGTCATAGATTTATGGCATGATAAAGAACCTTCCACTAACTACACTTATGTGAAGCCAAAATTTTTAGGTTAGAATTGATAACGCTGTATTAGTTCTTACGTTCGACGCCAGGTGCTGACCGCAATGCCATCTATTAGCCAAGTCCGCAAATTAGGTGTCGTGGACGGTAGTATTTGGTGGCAAAAGTAGGAACTACTTGAAATTATTTTCTGCAGTCCTTACTTGAATTAAAACAGATAACACACACTAACACAGCCATCGCAATTAACACTGGTTATCAGACAGATTCTACACACACCCAAAGTACACGGGGCTGCATGACCGCGTTGTCGCAGCCCCTAAACAAAGGAACCAACCAACCAACCTGTTGAGATTAACCAATTTCAACTATACCATTAGCTTAGTGGCAATCGTACTACTATCAATTCTGAATAGAAGTGTAAAGTGAGCATTTTGTATTGCATGGGTTGTCAAGGATAGTCTGCCTGCTCCGCTCGTCCAGTGCAGTGGACTACGGTGGGCTATGAGAGTCCAGTGCTGTGGGCCAGAACGACACTGGTCAGGCAGGACATGAAAAGTCCATGGGCTCGGAGTGCTGCGCGGTGGGCCTCGCTGAAGGGCTCTGGTTACAAGTATTTATGTACTGTATGTCCGCAAACACCGTGGTATCACAGCCCATAAAAGGGCCTTAGCCTACCAAGTGACCACCGCCCAGATTACTGGCTGACACGTAGTCAGCGCGTCAGATCTTCGCGGCCGTTAATCTTGGTTTTCCTGACCGGGCCGCTGCCTCACTTTCAGATACACAATTGTCCTCACGAAGCTGAGTGCACCCTGCCCAGCACTCATGTCAGTTTCTAAACTCCCTGACAAAATCGAACCCAGGACCTTCGGGTGTGAGGCAGGTGCTCTACCCAATACCACGGGGTTGTATACAAGGTGTCCGGGTTAAAGGTATAATAATATAAAATTTAATAACTTGAGAAATAATGGAGATATTTATTGGCTGTTTGTTTCTACAACTAGGGTAACTCAAAATGTTTTCTGTGTTCGCTTCCGGTGGTACCACTTAGGAATGCGCGTAACTGCATTGTTCACGAGAATCGTGCCAGGAGCTATGTGGACTCAACAGCAGAAGGTGTTCTGTGTGCTTTTGCTCGCGGAGCTAAAATCCGTTACACTAGTACAACGTAGATTTCGGCTTGAGTATGGACTGTTACCAACTGACGATGTTCTCACATACGTAACAATTAAGAAATGGAATTTTTTGAATCGTGTGTTCCGAGATTGCTGGATTGGGAGAGGTAGTCCATCAATTGCTTGACCCATAGAAGCCCCGACATTACGCCACTTGATTTTTTCCTGTGGGGGTTTGTCAGGAATCAAGTGTACCAGACACCAGTTCGTGATCTACCAGATCTGCGTCATCGCATTCGTGCAGCAATTGCAAATATTAGTCTACAATGCTCCAGAACACTTGGAGAGAAGTGGAATACAGATTAGATGTCTGTAGCGCCACTAATGGTGCGTATATCGAGATGTATTAGGTGCGTAAATAAACATTTTGAGTTACCCTATTCGTAGAAACAAACCGCAAATGAATATCTCCACTACTTGCCAAGTTATTACAATTTATATTAGTTTACCTTTAACCCGGTCACCTTGTATTTATACGAGTTATTTAAAAAGAAAGATATACTATATTTTAGTCGATGATACGTTTATGCATTAAAACATGTGAAGGAAGGTTGGAGCATGACATAACCGCAGACTCACGTGACACGCCTGAGCGGTATACAAGGTGTGAGTAACAGCCAGCGAGCATCTAGTCTCTCTGATCTGGTAATTGTTCTCAGCGGAGCTTATGAGTTTGTGTGGTCAAAATGTGAGCGAGAGTATACGTCATCGTCGTGAATGTTACACGAGTTGCCGGGATGCGCGGAGCAGAATAAGCTGGAAGGCCTTAACATTTTCTAAGTATAAGCTACGACCGTATTACTTGTGAAATGGCGGACTTAGAATTCTTCAAAACAGAAGTGAGTTACAAAACTTTATTAAAATTGTGAACTATGATTTCAGAAGTGCTAGTCGTTATATATTTGCCACTAACTTTGTTTCTGGACAGTGCATTACGTTTGTGTGAGGAGACGGTGAGCGGAACATGCGGGCAGCTATTAAGCTTTCGTGACGAGTGAAGCAATTATTTCAATCTTCGAATGTATTGCCGCATAGGAGAATATGAACTGTGAGGTTGAGGATATCAGGGCACAACACATTAAATTTAATCAACTGTGAATCGAGTGCATTAAAGTCGCAATGCCCATTAAACAATTTTGGCCATGTGCATCAGGACTTTGGATAGGCATTACCAGTTTATGCCACTTTTAGCCATGCGCACTCAGGACTTAAGAAATTCTTCGTGCAACTATAAGCCGAGCGTGCTAAGCGCAGTGTGAAATACCAGTATCTATTGGAACTAATAACCATGTGGTATAAGGACAGTGAAGGGCACTCAAAAATCATGTTTTCGGAACATCGTGAACATCATACAAGTTGTATTTTGGGACTTTTTGACGCAATGACCATGCACTAGACACCGAGGATGGGTTAAATGCAGGGAGATGGAGAAAGGACATCGCCGATACCAGCCCATGTGGGAAACCGGAGAAAGGACATCGCCGATACCAGCCCATGTAGGAAGCCGGAGGAATAACATCGCCGATACCAGCCCGTGATGGAAGTTTCCGGAACATCGTGATGAGGCAGGCGAATGAAGCGGTCCCCAAGGTCATTGAAAGTGCAGACCAGGGCGTGGCATGGATTTTGTGGACACGTGCTTGCGCCACATGAAGGAACGTATTGCTGTAATCTTCACCACCTGGCAGACGGTACAAATCAACATCACGGATGATTTGGAAGTAAGATCTCTATATGTTATTGTAGTCATGTTGTAGTCTAGTCATGTTGTATTTTCCCAAACTTATAGGTCAGCGTATTTATAATTTATTTTTCTATTTCTGAACAAGTCGCATGAGTTTAGCCAAGCAGTGATTGTTAGCAAACAGTTGCTTTCTTAGTTCGATTTATTAACATTGTGCGGATATCCTCGCATTATTTCACGCTTCCTGATTCATAACAGTGATAGGAGCAATATTGGATTTATTCATGAGTGGATATTTTGAATAAGGAATTATTTGTTGAATAAATAATGGGAAGTTGATAATAATAATAATTGAGTATATGAAGTTAGGGTAGTGATAGTTTGAAGCAAATAATAATAAAATAATTGTAAATTAATATCGGTAACGAATTATTACTACGAATGGAATTAATAGTAATAATAATTTGAAATGAGAAAAATCCTTAAGAATGATCATGACAAATGAAAATGTTCATATGGGGAGTTGGAAACATGAAACAATAACTGTAAATCGAATTAGTTGTAAAGTTTATTTGTTTATTTATAAATAGCTAAGACCTGACGATGAATGATAATCCCAAGTTGATTAGTGGATAATATTTCAAGTAACATCTAAAAGTTGTTAAGAACTGAGTTAACTGAAGATGGTTTTTCGAGTATTATAATGAAAGTTAATATCTCTGTTATTGTCAGAATTAATGTTAATCAAAGATTGTGACAAATATGTGATATAAGAGTTCGGCATTCAGTGTTCTAAACGGGCATGTCGTGGACATTGCACCGACAAGTTATATGATATTTGGGCATCAGTCATTGGAGCTTAAAGCCGCCGCGAATTTTGAAGTAATGATTATTGTTGATAGTGAATTTGTGGGATACAAAGTTGATGATTTATTGTGGATTTTTATGAATGCATAAGTATATGGTCACCATGATGAATAGAAGGAGAATGTGAGAAGACTCCTGAAGTTCAAGCGCGCCCCGCGAGGCAGCGCTAGAGTGGGTAAGTTCCACACTGCCGGGGACAGCTGGTCTTAGGAAGGGTGCTAAGGGAAACGAATTATTTTGTAACTAATACTCTTTTGAAAAGTAATTAGCGGTTACAATTAAAATAGCATGGCAGGTCACAATGGAAAATATAATTCACAGAAATAAGAACTACGGTCTTCATTACATGTTACGGAACGAACAGATTCATGGAGTATACAGACACAGATAAAAAACATAATCCCCAGCATATTAAAACAAGCACACATAAACTATTTAAAGTAACACTCTACTTACCAATTCATTTTGTCGGCTACTGGACTTTCGAAAGCTTGCGTGAAGACTTGGCGGATGTCCGAGTTTGCAAACCTCGGTGGATTTCCTTCGTTCTTAAGAAAAATCGGCATTTCATATAATGATAAACAAGTCTGGGGATAATAGCCATGACATGCTGAAGACAGAAGCCAGCTACTGAAGGATCAACTGAAATTGTTTCTATGGAATCGATACAATCAAAAAATATTTCACTCCACATTGATTTTGAGTTTAATTTTCCGGTAATTATTTTCTCGGCCTGGAAAGGAATGTCACATACACTTCTCGAAGGACGTGTTAGAAACACTTCATTCTTCATTGAACCGTAGTCCTTTATTTCGGTAAGAACTGAAAATTTACTTAGATTATTCTCACGCAGAGAATGAGCACATGGCGAATATTTAATAAATTTGTAACCTGTTTTTCGGAGGGTATTTACGCCACTAACATAAGTCAGATGGGACATAATTAATGTTTGTTTGAACGTGGCAAATTATTCAGCCAAGTGAATTTAATTTAGAATTATTATTATTACAGTATTATAAATGTCATATTTTATTTTGGAGCTTTTTAAATTTTATAACTAATACAGATAGATTTTCTATCTGATTATAAAACACTATCAATCGGATTATTCCGATATCCATTATACAAGTAAATTATTTGTTTGCGGAGAGTACGGATTTTATATTCAGTTAGGGCTAGTTGAAAGTTTGTCATCGGGAAGTACGGATCCAGGAATAGCCGTTGAGAACAATAACTAGATGTCGCAACCGGAGGCAACTTCTTCAACCATAAAAAGACGATATGTTTATTGAAACGGAAAATGTACATCGAAGCGTCACTGCAACTTTAAGGCGGGAAGAAGCGCGTGGGGTGTCCCAGCCAATCAAGAGGAAGGTGGCTCCTACCCGGCTGTGTTGAGATCCATGAAGACGCACGGTGATTGGTCATCGAGCGAGGCGGGAGACTGAGGAGTTGGACTTTGGAAGGGGAAGCGGGCCATTGGTATATAGTGACCGCGCGGCATGAAGAAGAGGACTTACTTATTACTTTTGTTCCGTAATGGGCGGATCGTTACTTTGATTCAGAGAACATTATAATCTTCGCATTAGTCTCCGGACTTATTACTTTAGTTCCATGGTGAACGACATCTTACTGGTATACTCCACTGACCAATTCGTCATGGGTATTATACGAACTGTTGTGAATAGGCAGACCGTATAAGTGGCTTTGGGACTTAGATCCAACACTAAGAGTATTCAAACTTTCATTTTAATTCGCTAGTCCATCAAGAAAAGAAGAAGGTGACACCGACCGAGAATCTACAGCAATCTCTCTTGAAGCAACAATTACGAGGGAGAAAGTATCTCCAATGGTGAGCGTAACTGTCATATATCGACCCAAGGCTGATGGTAAGGTCCGTATTTGTTTAGATGCTCGCTTAGTTAACACTAGAATCAGTTCATACCAGTTGAAGTCCATGTCAATAGAGGAATTGATGCAAACATTTGAGGGTAAGTAGTATTTCACGTGTGTAGATGTGAGTTCCAGTTTCTGGCAAGAGCCACTTCAATATCGATACCTTAAAGCACACTTGTGCCAAGTCCACAGGAATTCCTATGGACTTGGCACAAGTGTGCTTTAAGGTATCGATATGAGGACAGACCGTTTACGGCATTTAGTCATAAGTATAACCTTTATCAATTTTGTAGAACACCTTATGGTTTGAAGAGTAGTTCAGCTGCTTTAATCAGACCATTAAACATCGCATTAGGTGATGCCACAGGAGAGCTTGTAACCATTTACATTGATGATATGGTTATTAGATCACGCAGTTTTGAGGAGCATCTATGCCAGTTAGATATTGCAATTCAGAAGTAGGATCAGGCAGGGTTCACTTTGAAACTGTCTAAGTCATCATTCTGTCAGTCAGAAGTGACATTTTAGGGTCATAGAGTGTCTAGTAGAGGTGTGACGCCAGAGGAAAGTAGGGTTAATGAAATACTTGACGCACAGGTGTCACAGAATGTTAAACAGTTCAAAACGTACCTTGGAATGTGTATCGTCTTTGGCAGATTGGTACTTAAATACTCAGTTTTAGTAGAACCACTCAGGGATTTGCTTAAAATGGTAATCGGTGGAGAATAGAGTCCAAGTATGACGAGGATTTTCGAGCGCTGAAGGAAGGTTTTGAGAAGGCTTTAGTGCTGAAATATCCTTTGAAAGATAAGGAATATGTGGTTATGACTGACGCTTCACATATAGGTATTGCTGGAGTATTGTGTCAGAAAGATGAAGAGGGTAACCTGCGCATTGTATCCTTAGCCTCGCGAGGACATACATCAGCAGAATAAAGATACTGAGCCCGTTGGAGGAAGTTATCCGGTCACCACCAACCGTAATGTGGCCACCCAGATGACCCTTTCCCCGAGACACATTGCCGGAGAGGATTGGAATGCACTCCTTGTGGAACTAGCTGGCACAAGACTTTGCTTTCCTAAAGGATCAGGTTCCCATCAGAGTGATTGTCAGAGACACCCAAAGAAATGCACCCACAAAGGGTCAAACTACTAACTGATAACATCCAGACTTAAGACATATTTGTGGTTTGTTTATTATAAATACCAAACCCCTATCCTACAGTCGGAGGGTTTGGAAAAAGGCTAATCCGTATGCTAAATAAACAAAAAGAGCAACAAACAACTCCTAGATTTAGTGAAGAACCCTCTTGACAGGTCCTAAATACAGCAAACTAAAAATCAAAGCTGGGAGAATGGTACCGAAACAAAATGAACATACAATGACAAATGATGCGTCTGGGGAGAAGACATCATGTCATAAAAACTTGTCAAACAGGACAGAAAAGTTAACAGACTGGCACCATTCCATATTTACATTTACGATTATTTAATTCGTACTAAACCTTCATTAACTAAACAACGGCGTTAGGCGTCCGTGATAAACAAACCTAAGAAAAGATCTAATGATTATCAGTCATCATTAAAATACAATTTTACAATTCTGTACAACAACAAATTTATAATAGTACAAGAAAGAGTAGGGAAACATCGGGATTATATGTTAATAAATAAATTAAACACTCAACAAGAACCTTATTATTCCTGCCTACAGTCAGACGAACAACTGTTTGTTAATAAGGGTCATCTGTCAGTGTGCATCTAAGTGTGAGAATCAAAAACTGCTCAATAACAGCATTCTCTGGATCGAGCCGCGGCCCATAAGTTCTGATTTATTGGCTCGCTTACGATCTCCGTCGAAAAGTGTGTCCATGTCAGCTACTGTATTCCCGCAGGAATAAATCACCTAAGCACTGTGCATTGGTCTGCTAGACTAAAAACAAGATCAAGATTTAACATGGATTAAGACTTAACGGTAGTATTAGCATCGGCGGTTTAATAAACAAAGACAAAGGCTTGGCTCGTAATGAAACACTCCTAGCAGTGTGTATAGAGATAAAACTGTGTCGTTCGTCAACTGTCTCACAATTGAGATCGTAGGTTAGCCTGGGTAATATGACAGTCGCGACCTTGGCGAGCATCTGTCATATGCCGTCAAGTGCACTGCAATACACGCAATACTGCGTGTAAGTGAATTCTGCTCAAGGCAAATGTATTTCACTGGTTTCAATTCACACTGGGTTCACAATAAAGTTCATGAGAGACCCTAGTATACACTCTGTAGAATTATACACATGTAGTGAAGAATATAAGGTAGTTCTAGACATATAAATTACAAGAATAATTATATATTGGCTTCGGCAAACCAAAGAAGCCTAACGGAAAGATATGTCTCTCCGGTGAAGGTCTTTGACAAGTATGCAACACCACTGCTGGATGCAAAATACACACATGCGCTCAAGGCACGTTTAAATGAGTTTTGTACAGTTCTTCACACCCAAACATCTGGTGGAAATGATACGATTATCGTGAAATCGGGATTTAAGAGCAAGTTAACACATGGCTTGACTCATTTACATCCATGTGAATTCATCTTGATTCTAGTGGCATACTGCTCACTCTAAGAAAATGTATGTACAATAACAAAATAGGTTGGGGACCTCCCGTACCTAACCGATACGCCCGTAGAATAACATAAATAAATGCAGTGGCGTGCACAATAATTCTCGAAAAGGGGAGCTTCAGAAAAACATGAAAGAATATTCAGCTTGAGCTGAATGAAAAATATCGCTCCCGTCAAACATGACGAAATTCATCTTCCGTTATGCGGAGTTACCATTTTATATACACACATCAAAAAAAGTTTTGCATCACCTCGGTTCCCAGATCTCCGGCATATAGACGTTGACTGTGTATATTGTATCCAAGATACAGTCCCTTTGACTGTTCATAGATGTCACTAAACTGCTCAAAGATGTAAACAACCATGCATGAGCAGGGCCTATTAGACGGAGGGGGTACGACAGCCGATCAGTTCCAGTCATTCCACCAGGACGAAGGTACGCTGCTCATGTTGTCTGTAGTTCTACCATGCCTAGAAGGTCAATACCGCAGTTCGATCACGTCCGCATTGTTACTTTGTGTCAAGAAGGGCTCTCAACAAGGGAAGTTTCCAGGCGTCTCAGAGTGAACCAAAGCGATGTTGTTCGGACATGGAGGAGGTACAGAGATACAGGAACTGTCGATGACAGGCCTCGCTCAGGCCGCCCAAGGGCTACTACTGTAGTGGATGACCGCTACTTACGGATTGCCGCTCGGAGGAACCCTGACAGCAATGCCACCATGTTGAATAATGCGTTTCGTTCAGCCACAGGACGTCGTGTTTCAACTCAAACTGTGCGCAATAGGCTGCATGATGCGCAACTTCACTCCCGACGTCCATGGCGAGGTCCAGCTTTGCAACCCCGACACCATGCAGCGCGGTACAGATGGGCCCAACAACATGCTGAATGGACCCCACGGAATTGGCATCACGTTCTCTTCACCGATGAGTGTCGCATATGCCTTCAACCAGACAATCGTCGGAGACGTGTTTGGAGGCACCCTGGTCAGGCTGAACGTCTTAGACACACTGTCCAGCGAGTGCAGCAAGGTGGTGGTTCCCTGATGTTTTGGGGTGGCATTATGTGGGGCCGACGTACGCCACTGGTGGTCATGGAAGGCTCCGAAACGGCTTTACGATACCTGAATGACATCCTCCGACCCATAGTGCAACCATATCGGCAGAATATTGGAGAGGCAATTGTCTTCATGGACGACAATTCTCGACCTCATCGTGCACATCTTGTGAATGCGTTCCTTCAAGATAACGACATCGCTCGACTACAGTGGCCAGCATGTTCGCCAGACATGAACCCTATCGAACATGCCTGGGATATGTTGAAAAGGGCTGTTTATGGACGTCTTGACCCACCAACCACTCTGAGAGATTTACGCCGAATTGTCGTTGAGGAGTGGGACAATTTGGACCAACAGTGTCTTGATGAACTTGTGGATAGTATGCCACGGCGAATACAGGCATGCATCAATGCAAGAGGACGTGCTACTGGGTATTAGAGGTAGTGGTGTGTACTGCAATCTGGACCACAAATGCTGAAAGTCTAGCTGTATGATGGTACAACATGCAATGTGTGGGTCTCATGAGCAATAAAACGAGCTGAAATGTTGTTTGTGTTGATCTCTATTCCCTTTGTATTTAACGGTTCCGGAACTCTTGGAACCGAGGTGATGCAAAACTTTTTTTGATGTGTGTAATATTGCACCGTGTGTGACCTCACAAAAATTGGTCACTCACTCTATCTGGAAACGAATTGCTTAGAAGCGTGTTAAACGTGAAATATCACCATAGAAGGTGGCTAATTAGAGAGAAAATCCTACCTGATGACTGACATCAAAGTTACGGTTGCTACTATCTAATCCACCCATGACCATTCACCGTACAGAAATAGATTTTAGATCATGACTCACAGCTATTTGATGTTCACCTCACCCGAAAGAAAAGGATTGAGGGTTTTTTCCTTTGTCCAAGGTATCCAGGGATATCTTCTCTGCTTAAACATGAGCATGGTTATCCATCGGTCTTCCTCCATAGCTGTAGTGTAGCTTAGATGTTTGGCGTTCCTCCCATGGGAATAGTTTAAGCCATCATCGTCTTCTTGGTCAGGACAGGACAGTTATACATCCGCACGTGGTGTAATGCTGACATCTTGTAGAAAGTTGTAGGATGACGAAAATCACTGCTTCTAGCGTGTGTCAATTCACTGCGTCTACACTTCAAACTTTGCAGACTATATTTAATAAATGGCCTAGTCTGCTTTATCACAGAAGCTATATCTGACACTGGACATGTGTCTACACACAGAATTTAATCACTGCACCTGAAAAATTATCAATCTGCCTAGATCGGCTCAATCGTGATAGTAACAATTCCGGCTTTTACACAGCTCGGTAACGTAGAATATTGGATATGTGATATTATAACTCGATTTCACTATCGTTTCACTTGTAGGAAAATCACTTAGTGTCACGATGGTTGGCCATTTGGCATTACTGTAAGACCATGTGATCATTCATTATCACTGGGAAAATACAATTTCCTTCCAAAAATATTACTGATTTAATTATTTCACACGAATTATTCACATCACCAGCACACTTTGTGCTAACATAAAACTGTGATTGTGTCGGATTACTTTCAGATTCCTGATTACGACATGTACAAATCCCGGTCTACTTCAGACCTCAAAATTGGTGTGTGCGCGCGTCGATTGCACGAAAGGAAGAGTAGTTTCCTCACGGAAGCAGGCGTTCGAGCTCGATCACTTCCTTAGTCATTTAGCAAATAATCCGTTCCACTCGCATGTCTGCGACGGTATACCTTTTGTCTTAAATACAATAAATTAAATACAAGCCCATGAAAATGTGGCTAATTACGCTGTATGACGATCAATTATAAATCCAAGTTTGCACATTAAAGAAAATTTCTTTAATCATGATGAGAAATTATCCGGAGCTTCTTAACAGAGTCAAAAGTACATCTGAAGCGGTGGCATGCTTCTAGGATGCGTTCATAACTCTCTGACATAATAAATTCCTTTGCTCTCATAAAAGCTATCACCAGCATGAGTTATACGGGCTCATATGCCCTCTCGTATTTTCAAATGAAAATGATGACAGCATTTTTATTTGATTCTGCAATACATCTTAGTTTTGGTGATACTTTTCCTTCCTCAATTTCCACTATCCGTGGTTGAAAATACATAAATGGTAGTTAGTCTTTCTTTACAGATGAGTGATTAATGGAGTTCATATCTTCGTCCAATGCTTCCCATTCCTTCGTCGATGGAATGTAACATTCGTCCTCAGAATCGGAGTCTCCTGTATCTCCCATAAATTCAATATGATGGACATGTAGATTTTCCTTCGTCTTCTTCCCATAAATCAGGTACATAGCACTCACGTAGTCTTGCCATTTCTCCTGTTTCTTCTCAGTTGAAGCATCAGAATGGGAGTCTTCATCACTGGTTACAACTCCAAAATTGTGAATATTGACGACTCTCTTCTTCCATATCTTCGGCTTATCTTCTCCAGTTTATACAATGCTTCTGATAGGCTCATATTCGGAATGTAACCATCATCATCAGAGCTAGAATCTGACTCTTCTTCGTTCGACATAGGTTCCATGTGGTGAATATCAGCTTCATCAGAGTCAGAGTTTCCAGATTCATATTCTTCTTCTCGCTCTCTCAGGCGTTGATTTCTGGCACCATCCATCCTCTTCGTAATTTCTTCCAACTGCTCGTCGTACATCGACCGCTTCGTCTCAAAGTGATGGACATCTGCGACAACTGTCATGCGATGAGTTCATCCCTCGAAGTATGAGATTAATCATCGGATTCCTTTCTTCTGTTCAATTCCATGATATAAGCTCTGCTCTCTAAGGCTCTTGCACGCCAGTCATTCTCTGGTCCTATTGCCTCATAACTAGGTTGCACTGAGTGTTCCAGTTGGTATTCCTTGCATTCTTCCTTAATGCTTTCTTCACACTCTTCATCAGTGTTTTCTTCGCTAGCTTCTTCGGAGCTTTCTTCATTAGTCTGTCTTTACACTCTTCCTCAGTGTTTTCTGCACTTTCTTCATTAATCTCGGTGATCACTATGCCCTCCGCTTTCTGCATATCTTGAGCATAGACATTCGCATCCATAGCTTCACCTTCTTCAGGCACATACATGGGAGTAGCATCATGTGGCTTGAAGCAAATCGTGTTCTGGCCCATATCAATGATTCCATCATGTTTCCTCATAGAATCTGCGTCTAGGATAGCATGATATCGCAGATCTCCCAAGACAAGGAATAGCTGTAAGTACACGTGGTTGGCAATCTCCACGGTTCAATAAACTTCCACTGTGCATTTGACGCTCTTATTTGGTATAATCCCTCGCACTTTCACCGTTGACACAGGAAGTTCTGTCAACTTGGTGTTGATCTTAAGAATAGCATGAATGTCTGCTGACAGAACACTGATCATGGCTCCGGTGTCTATCAGTAACGTCACTGGGTTACCATTAATTTTGGCAGATGTAACTGGTAGTCACGTTAGTTGTACATCGTTCGTCGTCTTTCTCTCGTAAAGTAGATCTTCCTGGACGGGTTCCCAAAGGAGTATGACAGCCTTCACTTTGGAACTCGTCTCCTTAGACCTTATCAAGATTTGGCGTTTGTTTTTCCTTTCCGCCATTTGAGGTACCAGGTTGGTTAGGGTCTTCAAGTATTTCATCGGACACTTCTTGGGGTTCTCTCGGCGTTCGAGTTTCCTCCCTCTCTTCTCGGTTTTGGCGAAGATATTATCTGCCTTCTTGAGCTCTTCCTCTCCAATCCCGGTCGACTTCCATTTCCTGTTGACGTGGATCTCGATCTCGACGATATCCTCCTGAGCATCGGTAATCTCGACGAATATTACCTCTGGATTGGTTCTGGTTATTACGTCCTAGATTGTTATTATAGTTTCGCTGATCTTCATTCGGTCTTTCGAAACGACGCTCCCAATACGTCTGGTTTCTGGACCTTTCATGTCTGCCATAATTTCGATTATAAGGTTGCCGGGTCCAGTTTCTCCGGTCAGGACCTAGGGTATTCTGCTGATACCATGTCCCAATATTGGACGTTGGTTCAGGCGATTGACTGTTTTTATCGACGGTGGTTATATTTACTTGTCGATTTACTGGTCTATTGTCGTTCCGTGGTTCACCACGAGGTCAATGACTTACAAATTGCTCATTCGTCGAATCGAGTCATCTTAAGATCTGATCGCACTGTACGAATGACGTTGCGTCAGCGGAGATCAAGACACGTTGAACATCAGCGGGATATTGTCTGATGATTGTTTGAATAAAGTCAGTTTCCGCTAGTGGAGGTTGGAGACACCTCAGCTTGGCTAATTGCGTGCAGAAATAATTCGCATAGCGAGTTGGCTGAGTGGAGCTGTACCTTTTTGTGTATATTTCTGCTCTTATCCCTTGCTGGATATCTGACGACCAGTATGTGCGTAATAAGGCTCCTCGAAAATCACGCAAACCGTTGAACGAATATCTAAAAGCTCTAAACCATGTACTGGCTTGCCCATCCATCAAGCGCTCAATTACCCGGAGTTCGCGTTCCGGTGTAACCATCGTATCACGTTGATACGCTTCTACATTGTTCAGAAATTCAACGGGTGTGATACCTCCTCCACTCCCTGAGAGTCGGGCGGGTTGTTCCTCCCGTGAACGTTTTATCATTACATTCTGATTACCAGAACTACTTGTCGGTGTAAATATCGGTGCATGACTATTCAATTGACTAGGTTGTTCCATGGCAGTTGGATAGCAATTCCCTGCCATAGTTTTGACATTAGGATTAGTAGTCATTGAGGGTGTTCCTGTTGTAGTAATTGGCATGGAATAATTATACTGCAGTGGATTTCCCACGGTGGAAGTTGAATTTAGTGGTGACAGCCAATAATGCGACGTACTGGGTTGCCCTGAGATTGTTGTAGGGTAAACCTCAGCAGTCATCATCATTTTTGATCTCACTATTGATGATGTCGTTGGAACAAACGTAGGTGGTGTGAACGTTGTCGATTTCACTTGAGCTTCCATGCGTTCTAATAACCACTGCTCAAGATCTTAGATGTCAGGCGAATTAAAAGGATTGATTGTCGAACTTGTTGTGTTTATCTGCAGCTTGATCCGCTAAATCTTCCTGCGGAGACACTCGTCATTGTCTTTGACAGTCTTCTTTATATCCAGGTGTACTAAATCCATGTTTGTCTCATGTTCGGCCTGGTCTCGTTTGACAGAATTTATTTCCGTTGTCAATGCTTTTAAATTTTGGTGCGTTTCTAATCTCAAGCCCTCAGTATTTGCAGTCAGTTCTGTGATAGTACGGTTACTGTCGGCTAAATCTTCACGAAAACGTCCCATGTCTTTAACCTTCGTCTTCATATTGTTATGGACGGCAACTGCTACGCCCCTCATGACCTTCATACTAGCGCTGACAAGTTGAACCTCGCGCCTGATCCCTTCGGGTGCGGTATTTGTTTCGTCCATGGGCTCTTCAATAGCAGAAACTCTAATTCCTAATTGCTCCTTCACGGTCGCAAACGCAAGTTGAAGTTCACTCCTGCCTTCGTCCATACGGTCGCTAACTTCTTCAATTCTCTCGTCTATCGCATCTAACCGTGTCTGCATCTCTAATCTACCTGCAGCCATGTTAGTGGTCAGGGTTTCAAAGCGTATGTCAACCCTACTTAACCCTGCAATTAGATTAGCGTTTCCTTCTGCGCTATTAGTTTCTAGATCGTTTCTGACTTGAGGCAGAGTACAATTTAAAGCAATAGTATTTTCCACATTAGCATTAATTGACTCATTCAGTATTTCTACATGGTCATCAATAGTCTGATTAATGGCGGCAACATTAGTGTTTATAGTGCCATTAATTGTGACAACAATAGTGTTTATAGTGTAATTAAATTCTGCCCTAATTTTGGCGACATTAGTATTTACATAAGTTATATCAGCCCTAACAGTTGTTAGGTCACCCATGACCTCAGTCAGTGTGTTGTTAATGGTCTCATTAATTGTGGCAACATTGGCAGCAATAGCTTGATTTAGGTTAGCAGTATTAGCAGCCATAGCATCATTTATATTAGCAACATTAGTAGTTATGTTGCCCCTTGCTCTACCCAAAGTTCCATTTACATCGGTGACGTCCCCTCTACTAAATCTAAATCACCTCTCAATGTAGCTGTATTGTCATTGAAATCAGATCGTAATATGGCCATACTCGCCACCATATTGGCGTTAAGTTGAGCCAACATCTGGTTCAACATTGCTTGGAACCGCTCCTTCTCCATTATTCAAAATGCAATTACTGAGATGAGGAAGAAACACCTTACACCCAGCTATCACTACACAGAGGAAGAATGGCCATGGTGGAAAGATTGGCCATTTCCAATAAACTTCCTCGAACTCTGCTGGTTTCGACGACAAAAGAATGATTCGGAATTTACATTTAACAACAAGCAAAGCGAAACAAGACACAAGTTACATTTACTGAGGATGAAGTACTGGCAAAATAAAAAAACTCAACTTAATTTTTAATGTTATTGGACTTCACCCCATGGTCTGATATCCAAACAGAATGCCATATGAACGTTTGTACGGCTGTACGACCTCTAATGTTCGTCACAGTCCAGACAATTTGTCAATGATAGAAAATACATGATCCTCTCAAACATGACATGTAACTGATGGCCTACATGTCCACATCGGCCGAATACGTTGGGCGCCAATAAAAGATAAAGGGTTATGTGCCCGTTCGAGGAGGTTAACTGGTCACCACCAAACGTAATGTGGCCCCCCAGATAACCCCTTCCCCAAGACACATTGCCGGAGAGGATCGGAATGCACTCTTTGTGGAACCTGCCGGCACAAGACTCTGCTTCCCTAAAGCATCAGGTTCCCATCACAGTGATTGTCAGAGACACCCAAAGAAATGCACCCCCAAAAGGTCAAACTACTAAATGATAACATCCGAACTAAACCTGCATTAACTAATCAACGGCGTTAGGCGTCCGTGATAAACAAACTAAAGAAAAGAACGAATGATTATCAGTCATCATTACAATACAATTTTACAATTCTGTACAACAAAAAAGTTATAATAGGATAAGAAACAGTAGGGTAAACATTGGGATTACATGTTAATCTATACTTATATAATAAATCTGAAGAGTTTGTCTGTGTGTTTGTGTCTTTAAACGCGCTAATCTCTGGAACTACCAGTCCGATTCGAACAATTCTTTTTTATATGATAACCAGATTCAAGAGGAATAGTGTAGGCTATGTAGTATTAGGCTACACCTCTCAGGTAATCTTAAAGATTGATTTTTGTTCAGTAAGTCGGTAGAACAAGCGCTCACGAACGGCTCTATCCGCATGCGCTGGCGTTATGGTTAATGATACGTACACCGTTTCACCGATCTGAACCAAAATGTGTATACTTACCCTTTGGAAACCTGCGAGTAACACTGTCTACGTGAAATTTACGACAGACCAGTCCATTCCCTGCATTTAGGCCCTTTGGCACAAATCTACACCGTTTCACCGATCTGAACCAAAATTTGTATACTTACCCTTTGGAGCCCTAAGTAACACAGTCGGCATGAAATTTCAGACACACCACTTCATTCCCTGCATTTAGGCCCTTTGGCACAAATCTACACCGTTTCACCGATCTGAACCAAAATGTGTATACTTGCCCTTTGGAACCCGGCGAGTAACACTGCCTACATGAAATTTATGACAGACCAATCCATTCCCTGCAGTTTGGCCCTTTGGCACAAATCTACACCTTTTCACGAATCTGAACCAAAATATGTATACATACCCTTTGGAACCCTGAGAGTAACTCTGTCTGCTTAAAATTTCGGACAGACCACTCCATTCCCTGCGTTTTGGCCCTTTGGCACAAATCTACACCGTTCCACCGATCTGAAACAAAATTTGTATACTTACCCTTTGGAACCCTGCGAGTAACACTGTCTCCATGAAATTTTGGACGGACCACTCCATTCCCTGTATTTAGCCCCTTTGGCACAAATATACACCGTTTCACCGATCTGAACCAAATGTTACATACTTACCCTTTGGAACCCAACGAGTTACACTGATGCTTGAAATTTCCGACTGACCACTCCAATCCCTTTATTTAAGTCCTTTGGCACAAATCTACTCCGTTTCACCGATCTGAACCACATTTTGTACACTTACCCTTTGGAACCCTGCGGGTGACACTGTCCACTTTAAATTTTGGGCAGACCACTCTGTTCCCTGAATTTAGGCCCTTTAACACAAATCTACACTGTTTCTCCTAATTGCACCAAATTTTACATACACTTTGAAACCCTGCTGGTAACACTGTCCACTTGATATTTTGGACAACGCTCTCCGTTCTCTACATTTAGAATAACAGACAAAATAAACTTGAAAACCACGTATTATGGCCCTAGAACCATTTATGTCCATAGTAGTGTAACTGTGAGAGTATTTTAATAAGTTTATTATTGACGGGAAGTTCGGGCTGCATCGCGTCACCCCTACCAGTGTTCTAGTACAGAATTGCGAAAGTAGTTGCATCTTGTGCTGTTTATAAATTGCAGTCTCGAGGAGTAATTAGTGCAAAAGGATCTCTTAGGCCCCTTAAAACCGTTATCATCATGAAAATATTATGCCTCTGTATAAGTGCAATGGTGTTGGCGCAGTACACTGAGGTTACCAGCTTCAATAAGCGTTGGTGCTTTCAAATTTACCTTCATTTATTCCGAAACATATCGTTGAGCGCTATATGGCGATAAATGATTCAATTGCTACCTCAGTAGTTTGGGACAGCCGAAGTTTTCCAAAGTGTTCTGATTATTTTCCTACGGCGCTATGCGACTAAGGAGGACACTATTGGTCTTTACATTTCTAACAGCCAATGAGATATAGGCCCTAGGCAGTTTCTTTTAATTCACTTCCTACCCTTTCTAAACATGTTAAAAATTGGTTTGTAAATTACATGTGTCAGTGCTGTACTTACAAAATAGCCGTTTCCCTATTAATTATTATCATTACGGGAAAATGAACTGAATGTTACGCCCATTATACTGTACTTCTCATCACCCCCACTACAACCACCACCACCACCACCACTAAAGTTATTTTTTTAAATTATTTTTTCTGTTAGTTTAAGTATCATGTGCCAGTTCTGTAGTAGAATTCATTATCATCCATAAAACAAATAAATCCTGCCTACATTCAGATGAACAACAACTGTTTATTATTCACCGTCATCTATCTGTGTGCATCTAAGTTTGAGAATCAAAAACTGCTCAATAACAGCATTCTCTGGATCGAGTCGTGACCCATACGTTGTGAACTTTTGGCTCGCATACGATCTCCGTTGAAAAGTGTATCCATGTCAGCTACTAGGCATTCCCGCAGGAGGTATAAATCACATACTGTCGACCAAAATATTATGTGTACTCGAGTTTGAAGATTGTTTGTGAAGTAACCAATAGACCTAAATAAAATTCTATAACATCATCATTTTCGTTGTTCTATTTTACGTTAGGTCATGTAGATTTTTAATTTTTAATTTATATTTTAATATTTTTATCGCAGTTGGAACAAAAAAAAAGGGTCCGTTTTTAAGCGTGTTTCAACTATGTGTCACATTTGAGAATTATTATCTCAAAAATCCGTTATCAGGTCGAATCCAAATTTTAACACTATATATATTACATTGGAATGTTGTATAATTTGTTTATTAATTTCAAAATTTTGTGTGTCCAAGAAACATAGTTGTTATTATTTTTGTAAGGTAACTTTTTCTCGGCTCGGGGTGGTTGGAAAATGTAGTTCTTGGACGCGTTGTAATCCTCATAAATCAAAAGTTATGCTGTATGATTGTGAAATGCGTAAATTAATTCACTTATTTTATATCGGTTTGTATTTGTACGGGAAAATAAGACATGGTTCAGCAGCTAGCCGATACGGGGAAAGCTGTACAGCGTTGCTGAGATGGAACCCATCACTTCCGAGCGAGGCGCGCCATGACGCGATATAAAATAAGCCAGTCATAAAACATTCTATTGTATATTTCGTTAAAATTTGGATTCGATCTGATGACGGGTTCTTGAGATAATAATTCTTAAATGTGACGCATGGTTGGATCAGGCTTAAAAAAACGGGCATTTTTGTGTTACAACAGCGATACAAAATATTAAAATATAAATTAAAAATTCCAAACCTACATGAGCTAACGCGAAAACAGAACAAAATATTATGTTGGTATTGAATTCAATGTAGGCCTATTGGTTACTTCACAAACAACCTTCAAACTCGAGTGCACAGAATACTTTGTTCGACAGTAAGCTCTGTGCATTGGTCTGCTAAACTAAAAACAAGATCAAGATTTAATATAGATTAAGAGTTAACGGTAGTATTAGCATCGACGGTTTAGTAAACAAATTGACGTTCATGATTTAGTTCAAAGGTTAACGTCGTAGATTTATGAGTTCATTATTTATGATGGTTGACCAAAATGCAAGGCTTCTAACGAGAGTGTGACCATCTCGTGGTACACCTCAAAAAAATATACGTGGCTCAGTACGTTAACAATAACACATCGGAGTTCATAAGAGACACCGTTACCATCGCACCTCGGACAAACTTTTTCAGAAACATAGATTAACCGGCCTGCACTAGAATAAATACGGTAACCAACCCAAATTAGTGTATCAAAAACACGGAAAAGAAACATTCACTTTCACGTAAGAATAACAATGGCCATAAAACATCAAACCTATCAAATGGTTACTCATATCAACATAATTCATGACAATAATAGACTGAACTCGCTTACAAATATCTGCGAAGATATTTCAAAAAGAATGGATGACTTAACAGTACCCCTGTACTGCAACATTCCTCAAAAATAATCATCACTTGATCAAGGTTAACAGTATGAGCATTCACAAGACTTGGCTCGTAATGAAACACTCCTAGCAGTGTGTCTAGAAATAAAACTGTGACGTTCGTCAACTATCTCACAATTGAGATCGTAGTTTAGCCTGGGTAATATGACAGTCGCGACCTTGGCGAGCATCTGTCATATGCCGTCAAGTGCACTGCAGTACCCGCAATACTGCGTGTAAGTGAATTCAGCTCAAGGCAAATGTCTTTCACTGGTTTGAATTCACACTGGGTTCACAATACAGTTAATGAGTGACCCTAGTACACACTCTGTAGAATTATACACATGTAGTGAAGAATATAAGGTAGTTCTAGACATATAAATTATATGAATATATTGGCTTCGGCAAACCAAAGAAGCCTAACGGAAAGTTATGTCTCTCCGGTTGAAGGTCTTTGACATGTATGCAACACCACTGCTGGA
The DNA here is from genome assembly GCA_946902985.2 of Meconema thalassinum. Lineage (NCBI taxonomy): Eukaryota > Metazoa > Arthropoda > Insecta > Orthoptera > Tettigoniidae > Meconema > Meconema thalassinum. Next base: position 180,571,945 of record OX336389.2, read on the forward strand.
TGCAAAATACACACATGCGCTCAAGGCACGTTTAAATGTGTTTTATACAGTACTTCACACCTAAACTTCTGGTGGAAATTATTGAAATGATACGATTATCGTGTAATCGTGATTTATGAGCAAGTTAACACATGGCTTGACTCATTTACATCCAAGTGAATTCATCTTGATTCTAGGGACATACTGCTCACTATAAGAAAATGTATGTACAATAACAAAATAGGCTGGGGACCTCCCATTCCTATCCGATACGCCCGTAGAATAAAATAAATAAATGCAGTGGCTTGCAGATTAATTCTCAAAAAGGGGAGGTTCAGAAAAACATGAAAGGATATTCAACTTGAGCTGAATTAAAAATATCGCTCCCGTCAAATATGACGAAATTCATCTACCGTTATGGGGAGTTACCATTTTAAACAATATTGCACCGTGTGTAACCTCACAAAAATTGGTCACTCACTCTATCTGGAAACGAAATGCTTAGAAGCGTGTTAAACGTGAAATATCACAATAGAAGGTGGCTATTGAGAGAGAAAATCCTACCTGGTGACTGACATCAAAGTTACTGTTGCTACTATCTAATCCACCCATGACCATTCACCGTACAGAAATAGATTTTAGATCATGACTCACAGCTATTTGATGTTCACCTCACCCGAAATGAAAGGATTGAGGGTTTTTCCATTATCCAGGGGATCCAGCGATATCTTCTCTGCTTAAACATGAGCATGTTTATCCGTCGGACTTCCTCCATAGCTGTAGTGTAGCTTAGATGTTTGGCGTTCCTCCCATGGGAATAGTTTAAGCCATCATCGTCTTCTTGGTCAGGACAGGACAGTTATACATCTGCATGTGGTGTAATGCTGACATCTTGTAGAAAGTTGTAGGATGATGAAAATCACTGCTTCTAGCGTGTATCAATTCACTGCGTCTACACTTCAAACTTTGCAGACTATATTTAATAAATGGCCTCGTCTGCTTTATCACTGAAGCTATATCTGACATTGGGCACGTGTCTACACACAGAATTTAATCACTGCACCTGAAAAATTATCAATCTGCCTAGATCGGCTCAATCGTGATAGTAACAATTCCGGCTTTTCACAGCTCGTTAACGTAGAATATTAAATTTGTGATTTTATAACTCAATTTCACTGTCGTATCACTTGTTTGAAAATCACTTAGTGTCACGATGGTCGGCCATTTGGCATTACTGTAAGACCATGCGATCATTCACTATCACTGTGAAAATGCAATTTCCTTTCAAAAATATTACTGATTTAATTATTTCACACGAATTATTCACATCACCGGCACACTTTGTGCTAAAATAAAACTGTGATTGTGTCAGATTACTTTCAGATCCTGATTACGACATGAACAAATCCCGTTCTCCTTAAGACCTCAAAATTGACGTGTGCGCACGTCGATCGCACGAAAGAAAAAGAGGTTCCTCACGGAAGCAGGCGTTCAAGCTCGATCACTTCCTTAGTCATTTAGCAACCAAATCCGTTCCACTCGCATGTCTGCGACGGTATACCTTTTGTCTTAAATACAATAAATTAAATACAAGCCCATGAAAATGTTGCGAATTATGTTGTATGGCGATCAATTATAAATCCAAGGTTGCACATTAAAGAAAATTCTTTAATCATGATGAGAAATTATCCGGAGCTTCTTAACAGAGTCAAAAGTACATCTGAAGCGGTGGTATGCTTCTAGGATGCGTTCATAACTCTCTGACATAATAAATTCCTTTGCTCTCACAAAAGCTATCACCAGCATGAGATATACGGGCTCAATACACTATTACTGAGTTAGAGCTTTTAGGTATTGTTTTCAGTTTACGGAAATTTTGAATGTACTTAGTAGGGGGGAAATTTGAGATCCATACACTTCACCATGCATTACTGTATATGAGAACTTGTAAACTCAATTCCAACCGAGTTAGTAGGTGGATTCTTGCACTGCAGGAATACGAAATCACAGATAAATATATTAAAGGCAAAGATAATATACTTGCAGATATACCATCATGGGACGCTAATTTATGTAGGGATAATCCTTTTGTCAAAGCACAAGAAGGTATTTTATTATGCATGTGTGGACAGTAGCAACAGGTCATCGTTACAGACACTGAGAAATATGTTAGTAGAGCAGCGTGATGACGTTAATTTAAGGAAACCACTTGCAATGTTGGAAGCAGGTGATGTAGAGTGTATGAAAGTAGGAAGGTTCACGTACAAGATGAAATATGGCTTTCTTGCATGGAAATGTAGGAAGAATCGATGGGCAATATGTATTCCTGCCACTTTACGGGAGGAACTAATTTGGTTCATTCATAGGGAACTTGGACACTTTGGATACACCAAAGTTTTCTATGAAATTGCTCATAACTTTATTTGGAAAAAATGTAGGAAGACCTTAGCTAAGTGTGACACCTGTCAGAGGAGCAAGTATCCAGTTAAGTATTTAGTGGGTGAAAGACCTGCAGTTCTCACCAGTAGTGTGGATTTATTTGGCCCGATCGATAAAGGACAGTACGGCTACGAGTATATATTCATAGTTATTGACGCTTTTAGTAAGTATGTCAAGCTATATCCCCTAAGGAAAGCCACGGGACTAGCGTGTAGCCGTCTGACCATTAATAAATATATACCTGAGTTTGACATTCTACTCAGGATATTATCTGACAGTGGACCACAGTTTACTGCAAAGAAATGCAGAACCAGCATGCAGGAAGCTGGTATTACACACGTTCATTCCTCTGTAAGGTACCCTCATGGTATATTCTACAGAGCGTCCATTAAAGGAAGTGGCTCGTCTTTTTCGCACTCTAGTGCATGACAAGCATTCGGCCTGGGTTGGACATCTTCCCAAAGTCGAGACTTGGCTGAATTCTGTCCAGCATGAGAGCACGAAATTGACACCATACGAAGTTCACTTCGGAAAGAGACCACAAAATGAACTAGCGAGAATATTGGGATTAAATGAGGGAAAGCAACCGGGGATGGATTACATTGTCCAGTTGGCGAAACCGAATTTATCTAAGTTATCCCAAAAGAGAATTCGCCAACAAAAAGAAAATAAATTTGACCTATTCGAGCCGGGAGACTATGTCTTACTTAGGGTGCCGAATCAGTCGAATAAGCTAGAAAAGGTAATGAGCAAGTTTATCTATCTCTACGAGGGTCCGTTTATAGTTTCCAAACGTATTGGCAAAACAGCATATGTGCTGGAGGATGGTAAGGCAAACCGATTATACGGGACGTATAATATCCACAGTCTTCGGAAGTATATTTCATGAAGTTAGAGAGTGTAACTGGCTAGCCAGCCTATCAATTGAGTAAGTGTGGTATTCGGAGTGTGGGAGTTCTGGTCTTCCAGGCAGGCGTATCAGGAGTTACATTGGGAGACAGGGAAATATGTAGGGATTGGAGGATGCTGTTGAGCGCTAAAGAGTCTCGATACACCAAGGCCAAAGTTTGGCAGCGCTGGTGGGGTCCCATTTGTCTCCAAGAGATGGGTCAGCGCTTGGACAGGACACGTTTGCTTAGGCGACCTCGAGGCAAAAGATTGGCCATCAGAAGGCGAGGCTGTCCTTCATGAAATTCATACGCTACAAGTGACTTCTGTTTACGACCTCGCCATGTAAGATCTATGAGTGTGAATTTGAGGTAGTTCTGTGGTGGCATAAAACTGAACACCTTTGATGCGTGTGAAGTGACATCGTGAATATACATAGGGCTTACACTTTTATATATGTATATATTTCCTTCACAGAGTGTACGAGGGAGGTGACCTCAAAGTTATTAGTACATAAGTATCATTTAAGAGTGGTGTAAACTAGGAAAGGTTCGGGAGGAGGTGACTGGTCTGGGTTGTACACTGCTGACTCAATGAGATAAGAGATATGGAGAACTGGTGTTAGGTAGAAGTAGGTCTATGGTAACTCAGTGAGATGGTGACATATTTACGGCACAGAAATATTTTGTGTTATATTTAATGCGAGCTTGCTGTTTTTTTTTTCATAAGTCAATATAAAATTTTATGTAATCCACAGAGAGATTGAGTGTTATGGTCACGAAGCGTAACAACGATAGTGTGATCGTGTGCTCGTGTGTACCGTGTAATTATTTACACAAAAAGAAATTGACAACCACTTAAAATGAGGTAGTTCCGTGGTGGCATAAAACTGAACACCTTTGATGCGTGTGAAGTGACATCGTGAATATACACAGGGCTTACACTTGTATATATGTATATCTTTCCTTCTCAGAGATTGTTGAGAGGCGGAGATATCCGTGGAACATTTGCAAAAATGAAAAACATTGGACGGATTGCAGAGAGCAATTCAGAATCGAAACGGACTTCGATGCAAAGCGCGTGATGAAAATTATGAGTGTATTATATATGTATGTAGGGTGATTTAATTTGTGTAACTTGTACTTTCGGTTGGGGATTTTTATGAACGTGTCTGGGATAATCACGTGAAGTATCGTGTTCACGGTAAATCACATGATGATCCGAGGCGAAATGTAACCTGTTTTTCGGAGGGTATTTACGCCACTGACATAAGTCAGATGGGACATAAATAATGTGTGTTTGAACGCGGCAAATTATACAGACAAGTGAATTTAATTTAGAATTATTTTTATTATTGTCATATTTTATTTTGGAGCTTTTTAAATTGTATAACTAATACAGATAGGTTTTCTATCTGATTAGAAAACACTATCAATCGGATTATTCCGATATCCATTATACAAGTAAATTATTTGATTGCGGAGAGTATGGATTTTATATTCAGTTAGGGCCAGTTGAGAGTTTTGCGTCATCGGGAAGTACGGATCCAGGAATAGCCGTTGAGAACAACAACTAGATGTCGCAAACCGAGGCAACTTTTTCAACCATGAAAAGGCGATATATTTATTGCAACGGAAAATGTACATCGAAGCGTCACTGCAAGAGCAATGAACTTTAAGGTGGGAAGAAGCGCGTGCGGTGTCCCAGCCAATCAAGAGGAGGGCGGCCCCTACCCGGCTGTGTTGAGATCCATAAAGACGCACGGTGATTGGTCATCTGGCGAGGCGGGAGACTGAGAAGTTGGACGTTGGAAGGGGAAGCGAGCCAGTGGTATATAGTGACCGCGTGGCGTGTAGAAGAGGACTTACATATTACTTTTGTTCCGTAATGGGCGGATCGTTACTTTGATTCAGAGAACATTATAATCTTCGCATTAGTCTCCGGACTTATTACTTGTGTTCCATGGTGAACGACATCTTGCGGGTATACTCCACTGACCAATTCGTCATGGGTATTATACGAGCTGTTGTGAATAGACAGACCGTATAAGTGGCTTTGGGACTTAGATCCACCAATAACAGTATTCAAACTTTCATATTTATTCGCTACTCCATCAAGAAACGAAGAAGATGACGCCGACCGAGAATCTACAGCAATCTCTCTTGAAGCAACAAGTACGAGGGAGACAGTATCTCCAATGGTGAGCGGAACTGACACATATCTACGCAATCTCTCTCTTTTCATTATTTTCGTCGTAAATTCAGTAACTTCATAGCTTGGTAATAATCGTAAATTCATCCGACCTCCAATTACATCTAATTTTCGTGTGGTAATGGTAAAATATATAAGCTCCTTGTTTTTTGGTTATTAAACTAATTTTATCCAACATGCAATCTTTAATTTCAGTAGGTAGCTTTATATATAAGACAAAACCTTCTCCCAATGCAAATGTTATCAGGGTTAATGATGCAATCATACCACGGTCTGATTTCGAAGAGTATCTCAATTGTTCTACGCAAGCTAGTGGTTGATATAAATATAAATTTTAGGATTCAACTTAATGTTGGCTCCTTGGCGCCCAATTATTTAATAAATCTCACACGTAGAAGTTAAAGGTAAGCACCCAAAAGGGAAACAGTTAAAAATTTAGAAGAGTACTTAACAACATAGCCAGCCAAATGGTACACTAAACACTTATCAATCGAAGAGTTTCGAACTGCGCTATCAACTTCAGGTACTGAGCTTTCCCAGTCTTCGACATTTACTGCATCTTGAACCACAATTTTTTTCTTAATGGAAGTTTCCGCTGATTCCTTCACTGTCTTGTTTTGCTCTTTCACATTCCGGGCTAATATACGCATCTGATTAACATACGAGGTCAAGATCTGCTCCCGTTTAGGTTCACAATTTCCACCAACATTTAAAGCCTGTTTCATGTATACATTGAAGTAGATGCAAATGGCGGAAATCTATTGTTGATGGATGATCATCTGATCTGAAAGACCGCATAATTCCGAAGTGCCGTTCCAAGGGATCCTGGGTGAGCTTTCCTGTCAACACATACTTATAACCTTTCTCCCAAAGCCATTCACACATCTCCCAAGTACTCTGTAGGGTTACTACTAGAGATCCCAAGGTTCTGTTGGAGGCAAAGGTTTTATTGGTAGATATCACTGTCTGAGGAAAATTATCAAGAGCTGTTTGAGAAGGTGAACTTTAACGAAGAGCCTGAGACGGAATGAATGCATTTAGTGCATCAGCAACAACATTTATATTACTGATAAATGTCACAGTGTCCTCACTACCTTGTAATCCTGCCAGTCCCATTTCTCTATAAAATTTAATACCTTTGGCAACACTGTCATTGAAAATTTGGAATGCAAGCCTAGCATTCATTCTCTGGAAAGATGATAGGACTAAATGAGCAACTGTCAGTTTAGGGCAGGCTCTAAGCCCAGCATACCCAGAGAGATCTTCTTTGAACAGTTCCCTATAAAAATTGGAATTAATAATTTTGTCATTATAGTGAAGTTCTACTTTATCATGAAAGTGGTTTCTTATGAATTTCAACACATGAACGAAGTCGGTGAAACCAAGATCTTTCTCGTAACATCTGCAGGATTAAGGATGTGAGGTCGATGATAGCTAGTCTTGCCTCTGACTCCTAATGAATTCCAGGCCTTTTTATTTGATTGACTACCATCACAAGTAAAGCCAACCACCCTCGTCCCAGCTTCTTCTAACTGCAAAATCACCTGTATTAGAATTTTTGCGAGAATATCCCCTGGAGTAGCATATCTGTTTGCATAAACACCAACTGGCTGCACCCAATCATGCATGAAAGGTACGAACATGAACACTAGAGCGTGATTTGCAAGTACGTTCTTCTGGAGGTCAAGTGTGTGTTCACCTAAATAAACTAATCCATCTAGTTTATGACACACACTATTAAACTGGATTTCTCCTCTTAGCTTCACTTAATTGAAAATTACAACACCTCCTTAAAATAGTCTGAAATAGCATTTATACTATGCGTATTAACTCCATAAGGGCACTTAAGTCCTTTAGAAAGTTTTCTCTAGTGACTTTCTGAGGGCAGAGACAAGAGATTATGTCACCGACAATGACGGAATCCGTTCGGTGATTTTATTCTCAACAATGAACTCTCTAAAATGAATTCATTGCTGTACCTCATTCCACTGGGAGATTTTACCTGGCATTTCTTGAGCATAGTGCCTATTAACATCTTTTCCTTCTTGCCAAGGTGTTCTTTATCTTTGTAATTAAATGCCTGTGAATTTCGAACATGCTTATCCAGCAAATTAATTCTCGATTTTGCTGAGTTGAGGCAGGATCTAACGCGCATTAAATTACGGTTAGCATTCTTTCGGCGCCTTTTGAGCAATATTATAGTCTTTTCAGCATCAGTAAGTACACTAGAATGACCCACATTTTTATCAACATTAGACTGACCTTTTAATGCCTCATTCGTTGCTCCACTCCCATCTTCAATCTTCTTTCTTCTTTTTCTGGTGGTGTCGAGATTCTTTTCCCTGTAGGGAGCTTTACGGGACTTATTCTCACTTGACAAGTACTTCGGTAAATTAGGGGGAAAATGAGGCACTGCTCCAGGAGGTAATTTCCACCTCACACGAGAGATTTCCACTTCTTCACCATTCACTGATTTTACTATCAAATCATCAGAGAAATGAATTTGACAAATTCTACTACTTCACGTTAACTCCGTATCCTTTCGTGGAATAGCTCTGGCCCATTTTTCAAATTGATTTGTATCCTTCGGTGGTGAAAAAATTCGTATATCGTCAACTACTCTACCATACCCTGACTTACAGCCAGGCACAAAACAGTACGGCATGTTGAACTATTACATTAACAAAGCCACATAATAAATATCTTTGAAGTTCACAAAACACAAAACTCTGATGTACACAAGACACAATGAACTGAATTTAAGAACTGAAAGCAAAGAAAATTCAATATAATTCACACAAATATCTCACACACTAACTTCCCGTGCACTTTTCTAAGACCCGGCTCGACCCAACAACAGGACACGTTGTTGGACATTATCGCTTGCAGTGCTTGTAGCGGCTGGACGAAAAATTACAGTGCTATAATGGCGGAATCCTCACACTAGGTCCTTCTATTCGTCATGTGGACACGATAGATCTGAATTACTAGGGATTTTCCTGCATATAATCAAATGACATCTGATTCAGTTAAGGTCAGAATAATACGTCTTTCTACTGATCTGAAAATTACGAGGGTGGATTATTTCATTGGAATAAGATCGAATCCTTAATTTATGACATGCTGATAATTATTTGAAAGTACAGATTTAGGTAGGAGAGTGTTTCTACTTGTGACCTAAATTTTCTATTATTATTTAATAAAAGTGGTGTGTGTTGTTATGAAATTTTGTGTGTTTTGCATCCTTCCTATATTCAGGCGTGAGTCTCGTTCACAGTTCAGCACCACCTAGCCCATACCCGTTTTCCCCTGAGATTTTCCGAGCCTTGTGTTCAACTGTCTTCGAGGCATCGCATATGTGGGCGTTTGTCTCCGGACAAACGGGCACAGTACGTTAAATGAAACAGAATACATATTCACCAAAGCGGAAAAATCAAAATTAATAAACATGAACCCGAAATTACCATAATTGAGGGGACAACCTATAATACACAAAAAGGAGTGCCTAACGAGACCAATAGTCAATTATAGGAATGCCCATAATTACAAAATCAGCAAAGAGTTTCTAAAAATCACAAAAAAAACGTCTTTCCAACGACAAAAACAATTCTGTAAAGAACACAACCGAATTAGGAACTGCATTGAGCACCCTACAAATGAAACCTAGTGTGCGGCTAGTGTCTTTCGATATAACTAACATGTATACCAATATTCAAATTAATAAAGCAATCAGCACTATCGAAAACAACTTAAAATCCAACAATTCGGCAAAAGAAACTGAAGAGATAGTGAGATTACTGAGGGCCGTTCTCAGCCAAAACGAGTCTCAATTCGACAACAAAATGTACACACAAATCAAAGGCCTAGCGATGGGGTCACCAATAAGCGGGATAATCGTTGACATCTTCATTAATGCACTAGAAAATGAGTTCTTAGAAAAGACTTCAACAAAGGGAATAGTAATATGGAAAATATACGTAGAAGATGTAATTTGCATCTACGATACGGAATTAACAAGCGAAGAAACAATTCTCCAATCCATTAATAGCCTACACCACTCAATGAAATTCACTAAGGAATCCGAAACTGACCGAAAATAGTACATTATGCAACGAGCCTATAATGGCAATAATTAAGACACGAGTATGTTTATAAAACGAGCGTATGCGAGTTTTATAATTTCTATACGAGTGTCTTAATTACTATTATAGGCCAGTTGCATACGGCTATTTATGTTCGACAATATTTATTATAACTATTTTATGTTCGAACATAAATATCCATAAATATCTGTCGAGATTTCGCCAGTTTTATGTACTGAACAGAGCGCATGAGACGCAGAGAATGCCTTGTATTTGACCAAGGCCTCCTCGATTACCCTACTATGACACTAGGCCGCGCAGTGAAATTTAAATAAGAAGGCCGTGGAACTCAGCGCAGGTGATATGCTATAGGTCAAACAACTGTTTCTTGAGCTCTGATTGGTGGGAGAAACTGTTCCATAATGAAAAATAGTGTTATAATGACCATCATTATGATAGAGTTTTCTGACATATAATAGTCAGGGTCGAACATAAATAAATTATCTCGACATAACTATTGAACGTAAATACAAGCTTTCATATTCCTTATTCCGGAAAGCCACAAAAACTTCGCATGCAATCGACAATCAGTCTAATCACCCCAGTACGCATAAATTAGAGGAGTTCAATTCAATGGTGCACAGGGCTTTACACATACCCATGTCGAAAGACAATTATAACAAAAAAATAAGAACCATTAAGCAAATAGCAAAGGAAAACAATTTCCCGCCAAACAAAATAGAGCAAATTTTAGCCAAACATAAAAATAAAGATAAAAATATTCCAAAACCGGACAGTAATAAGAAAAAATTTGCGCGCTTCAACTATGTGAATGCGAACACATCACAAATCTATTCAAAAACCAAGGCATAGCAAATAGCAAAGGAAAACAATTTCCCGCCAAACAAAATAGACCAAATTGTAGCCAAACATAAAAATAAAGATAAAACTATTCCAAAACCGGACAGTAATATGAAAAAATTTGCGTGCTTCAACTATGTGAATGCGAACACATATACAATCACTAATCTATTCAAAAAACCAAGGCATAAAAATAGCATTCACAACGAACAACACAACTGGTAGGCACCTGCAAAATAGTAATCTAAATAAACATAACCCGTATCCCAAATCAGGGATATATTCTATTACGTGCCAAGATATTGGTTGTCAAGCTAATTACATCGGACAGAGTGGAAGACGAGTAGATACACGTTACAATGAAGATAGGAATGCGATAAGATACGGAACACATTCAGCCGTATGCGAACATATGTGTGACGCGGGGCACAGCTTTACTAACATCGAGACGGACCTGATAATAATTCATCACGAATCGAAAGACAGAGCTCTTGACATAAAGGAAGCAGTCGAGATACACCTAGCCAAAATAAATAACCCCAACAATCTCTGGATCAGGAGTACGATGTACTTCTATTTTCAACAAACCAAGGCAGGCATTCACGGCAATATTAAATGTGCCGGGACGTCCTCAAAAGACCGGGTGCGCTTAGTATGAATGACTAATTGTCTATGCGTGGCGAGGAATCTTCCACGTTCCTTAATAGTTGAAGACCTTCCCTTATCCAATAACATACATCATATCTTTACATGGCACACGTCACAATTACAATGCATTGACACCAGACAACACATAGGAACACGGGGCGGGGTGAGGGAAAAACCAGTTCAGCGATTACATTCCAATTCAGTCGACAGTCACTGATGAAAGATTGAAGTTGACACTGCTAGCAGCTCCAGCGTGGAAGACGTCCAACTTGATAAGTAATAGCCTACAATATACAGTACAACCATATTTGGCTTTTACATCCATATAGTCTCTCCTAAAGGCAAATTCCGGATTTCTATCACCATTTTAGCATTTCACCTAACATCATATAAACTACAAATAGGATACACTGACAAGTTTCATTACCAATACTGCAACTAAATAATTGTACATATTGTAAATATTTTCACCTGTATTTTCAAACATAGATTGTTCAGCCTAAGTGTAACGGATCTGATGATGATCGCTTGACGATCGAAACTGGTCATCCTAGTGTATTTACTAATCGTATGTAATTTTTTTCAGGATTAGGGTATAACCCAACTCTTTTGGCTACATTATTGTTGACGACTGAAAAGCACCAAACTTTAGTTTTAGACAGACTGAAAGAAAAGGATGTAAACGAAAGATTCAAGAATAGTATAAAGGAAGGACTAATGAAAAACCCTAAGCAAACTTCAAATGCAGACGAATGGGCACTTTTGAAGAAATAAATGACAAAATCCGCATAAGAAAACATTGGTAGGAAAGAAAGAATAGGTAGAATACCATGGATCACTAAAGATATGCTAGAATATTGATGGATGAAAGGCGAAAACACAAGAATGTAAGAGATGAAAAGGGGAAAGCAGAATACTGACGTCTGAGAAATGAGGTTAACCATAAATGCAAGGAAGTGAAAGAAAAATGGTTGAAAGAGAAAACTCGCAGGTATAGAAAATTGTCTGAAATTAGGAACACGGGGCGGGGTGAGGGAAAAACCAGTTCAGCGATTACATTCCAATTCAGTCGACAGTCACTGATGAAAGATTGAAGTTGACACTGCTAGCAGCTCCAGCGTGGAAGACGTCCAACTTGATAAGTAATAGCCTACAATATACAATATAAAAGTAGACTAAGTGCTGTAATATTAAGGACACAAATTGAAAGCCTCTGAGAGATGGAAAGCTTACATAGAGCTCAGCAATTATTCTAGGTTTGTGCCGTGTCTTGTGTGGGGTTTCGCCTAGGACACCAAGCTGGCTCATCGGCGGGTTCTTGGTGTCCCCGCACAAGACACGGCACAAACCTAGAAGAATTGCTGAGTTTTAATTCACCAGCCGTGAAAGCCAATATACCATCTTACATAGAGTGTTTGTACAGTATAAGGGAATGGAGATTGAGAATCATGTTATGGAAAGGGAAGAGGAAATTGATGACGATGCAAAAGGAGATTTAATATTGAGATCAGAATTTGACAGAGCATTGGAAGACTTAAGCAAGTACAATGCACCAGGCATAGATGATATACCGATTGAGTTGCTACGCTGCATATGCGATGAAGGTCTGATCAGAATATTTCACTTGGTGTGTAGGATTTATGAGACAGGTGAGAATGTTATCATCCCTATTCCGAAGAAAGTGGGAGCTGACGGATATGAAGATTACCGTACAAAAGCTTGATTACTCATGCTTCAAAGATAATGTCTAGAATAATTTACAAGAGGACGGAAAACCAGATAGAAACGGAGGTGGGTGAAGATCAGTTTGGTTTCAGGGGAAATGTAGGAACAAGGGAAGCTGTACTAAGTCTTAGGCCGATTCTGGAAGGAAAAATAAGGAAGATAAGAGAACGTTCATGCCATTTGTAGACTTAGAAAAGGCTTTTGATACCGTTGATTGGACTAAATTGTTTGCCATTTTGGAAACGATTGGAATAAAGAACAGGGATAGGAGGGTGGTCTAGAATCTATACAGAAACCAGACGGCAGTCATTCGAGCTGGAAAACATGAGAGAGAAGCTGGTATTCAGAAAGGTGTAAGGCAAGGCTGCAACTTATCACCCATACTTTCAATCTTTACATTGAACAAGCAATGAAGGAAATTGGAGAAAAATTTAAAGTGGGAGTGAAGATTCAAGGAGAAATAATTTCAATTCTGAGATTTGGCGATGGCATCATCATCTTGGCTGACACGCCTTAGGATTTGAATGAGTTTTTGAATGGTATGGACTCCGTCTTGAGGAAAGAATTCATGATGAAAATTAATAAATGTAAAACAAAACTATTGGAATGCAGCCGAAAAAAGTCAGAAACCTCTATGGACATCAAATTGGCTGGTGAAAAGCTGAAGGAAGTAGGAGACGTCTGTTACTTAGGAAGCCAAATAACCAGTGATGGACGAAGCAAAGAGAATATAAAAATTAGGTTGGCTCAGACAAGGAGAGCATTTCTACAAAAAAGGATTCTGTTGACATCGAGTATAGATTTAGGTATTAGGAAGTCATATTTGAAAGCCTTTGTCCGATGCGTGGCACTCTATGGAAGTGAAACTTGGACTATTGGTGCAACAGAAAAGAGGAGAATTGAAGCGTTTGAAATGTGGTATTACATTAGATTGATGAAGATTAGGTGGGTAGATTGAGTAACAAACGAAGAGTATTATGACGAGTGCGGGAGGAGAGATATTTCTGGGGAGTGCTAAAGAAAACAGAAGATAGTTTGATGGGTAACGTACTAAGGCACCCAGAAATAGCGAACTTATTTAAGGAGGGAGGAGTGGAGAACAAGAACTGTAGCGGTAGGCAAAGGTTAGAGTATGTTATACAGATTTTCTCGGATGTCGGGTGGTGTATTTCTCGAAATACACGGTCAGACAGAGCTGGCTTGTGCTGCTCTTTGACTTTCTACATTAATTTATTTATTTTTCCTTCTCGCAGACACCAACAGCGAACCCTTACATTTTATTTTCCCCGTGCACTTGCTTATTTTTTGTATACGTTTGTTCTAGAGGTGCATTTTCTGCGGAACCAGCCTAGCAGTATCTTACAGCTACCCTCTGAACTTCTTCAATCGCCTCAGGTCAAGAGGACTTCTTTACCAATCCACCAGGCTTCGTGTTCGCCGCCAGCTAACTACTCCATGAAGAAGCCTTTATAGAAGAAATTTTGCTGTCATAATGTTTCCTTTGTTTGTATAAACTCATTTGTTTCCTTCCCCTACCCCTTTGCCCGCCTGCTTCTGAAGTGTGCGTTATCGCTTACCTCTATCGGTGCGCCGCTCCGCTCGCTCACTTCTTCTTGTTCGGCCGTCAAGGCTACACTGCGGAACTTCTCGCTCTCACTTTTGCTTTAGTCTTCGAGCATACAGTTTGAGCCCTCCCACGGGCAAGTCTCCTGCACTCACGAGACATTTTAAACTAGACGCCATGTCTACTTCGTAAAACCAACCGTCACCAGGAGCCGTCGCCTGCTCGGCATGAAAGAAAGCTAAGTACAAACTTCAATGTTCTAAACACATTTTAAGGGATTTTTAAATAGCTAAATGCTTTTTATTTCAATTTTATAGACAGTGTGTGGATTTGCTAAATGTTGTGCAATAATCGTCTTCGAGGGATTGTCCTGTGTCAGGCTATGGCTATCTAAACTAGCTTTCTAAGAGGAAATTTAGTACTTCTTGTACAAAATAACTGGGAATACTTTCTCACACTGAGGGATTCATGTTAATTAAACCGCTGTCTATAAAACTTAGCTTTTTCCTCCGTGGGAACTTTACTGCCCTATTCAACTGTCATCATAACTCCAGAACTTTCTACGTAAACCAATCTTTCTAATCGTCAAGAAACCTGGTATTTCCTACACAAAATAAGGGAATACGCTACCCCACCGCGGGACTACTACTGCATCAATGAATTGTTGCTACAATTCTGGAACTATTATGTGCATCTTAAAACTTGTGCAACGCAAGTAACATCTCAAAATTCAACTAAGTGATCTCCACAACTGCAATAACTTTTCGCTTCATAAACTTTCTGTGCTGCAATAGTGAACTTTTCCAATCCATCAATAGACTTTAGTGCAAAACAGTGCCCGTTCAACTATCATCCGCACCGCGTTCGTTAGAGCAATAAATCTGGCCTGGACTACTTCCTAAAGTTCCAATTTTCTTCTCCAAAATACCTTTGCTGGCTCAATTGATTTAAACTTTAAATTTAAGTCAAAAAAATAAAAGGCCTCGCTTGAAATCAAGTGCCCTCCCAAATTTGTTCCAATTCCAACATTGTAATTCTGCGCAAACTTGTGGCTAGTCCACATTTTAATCGCCCTTCCCTTCTAGAAGTTAGGGAATTGTACTTTTTCTAACTTAATTTTCTTTTCATTTCCTGCTAGCTCAGGAATTGGCAACTTTCTAAGTATTAATGTATCTAATCTTCTCTTTCCAGGTTTCGTTAATACGACCTGTATATTTTTTTGTATTTCGCATCTAGTAATTACTGTTTCAAATAGCGGTAATTTCCGCTTTCCATTTTCTGTTTTCTTTTTCTTTCTCCTGTTACGATCAAGATTTAATCTATTTGTCTGTAGCTTGTTGGCTTGCCAAGTGCAGTCAAATAACGCTTGTAACTTACTTAATTTGTAAAAGTTAAAATCACTGTACAATTTATTGTCCTCAAAAGCTTTAAATTTCTTAATTTTAAGCACATTTTAAAACCTTTGTATAGGATTAGTGCTTGTAAAAAGTTTGAAACTTGTACCCCATTTAATATTGTTTACAAATTGTATATTTATTATTATTATTAGGTCTGAGACCTTTGTATTTTACAACCAATTATTATTCATAATTCAAACTAAAATCAAAACTAAAATGTTGTTATTTATTTCACCGTTTACCATTGTTAAATAAATTATTTGTTTTCCTTTGTTCTTTATCTTTTCTCGCTAGAATCAAAATTAGTCAGGACCCTATCTACCCTGATTCTTCCACTAATCTTAAGCTTTATATACGAGAAAAACATAATTTCTTCTCTGGTAAATCCTTTACCTTTTGTTGCATTAGAAACAAAATTTCAAACAACAACTTTTTTAAAGTTTCTCTTGGTTTTCATAGCCAATTCTAACAGGCAATTGAGGCAAGTATAGCTATCTCTGCAATCTTCCTACTTGTAGAGATTTTCTCTCTGTCTTATGGTTTGTTCTCAAAATTTAAGTTTTGTTTGAGTTAGGTTTGATGTCCTCCTCTTTTCTAAACTTTTAGTCGGCATCTTGCTGGCTAAAAGCTTAGTTTTCCTAAAGTGCAACAATTGGTATTTGTATAAGAATTTCACAAAAAACAATAACATCTTTGCTAAAATCATCAAAATAACTTCCTCACTTCCCTCTCAGGGAGCATTCGGTTGGTTTGCCAGAGATCCAACAGTGCCCAGAAATAAAATTATTATACCAAATTCAAATCCTTCCAGCAGTCTTTAATGCATCATAAAAAATTACCTTTCTGAAGTGAAAGTAAGTACGTCCTTTCCTTTCGGCTTACTTTGTCTCGCCAAAGTGCCACCCGTCCCCATAGTACCGGAATACCGGCTCGGGAGGGAAAGTGCAATCGCCGAGCGCTTGCAGGCAACCTCAATTCACGCTACGCTCTCCGCTTGCCTGAAACAGGCCCCCACTAAACTTAGGTTCCTCTTAAATTTTGTACAGCGAAATTTCGTTCTATATATTAATTTACTTAAATTTGTGTGGTGGATTCTCATCCTATCTACCAATACTTGTCTCCATGCCGAAACCAATCTCCTTTTTTCTCTTATCATCTTCCCTTAGGTAGTGTTAATCCTCAGCTAAAACCTACCATCGGATGTGGAAGCTATGTAGTGATGAAACGTTTAACCCAGGAGATGGAATCATAGAGAGTTGCATCTGACCAGTTTAAAAACTGGAGCCTCAATCATACACGAGGGTAGCGTCTCATGTTCTTGTAAATAATTGTAATTTGTCAATTGGAGAAGTTAAAATATATTGAAGCTTTAGGATTGCACATAGATGTTTATCATTGATACTCACTAACCACTTTCCTTAATAATCCAAGGTCCAAATATTTGTAGGTCAACAGGTGATCTTACAATCCATCAGCTAGTCCGTTAAATAAATTTGAATCTTGATCTTTGTAGAGCACAATGCATGAAGCGCTGAGGACCAGACATGGCTTTTACCAGCTTTAGTGTCGAAACGTTTTTTGAATTTTAATTCAAAACATTATAAAGTTCGTATTATAAGATTCTCTATTACCTATTTCGCTATTATTATTTGCCAATGAATCCAATGGCGTGCTCATTTGCTTACTTTCTATGGGAGGGTTCACGAGTCAAAACTCCAGTAGGTTGGATTTGAGGACGCTGTAAATGTTGGTGGTGATCCGTATCTGCAGTTTTCTCACGAGATAACTTGGTATTTGTGCTTGGAATGCAGATGAAAGGTATATTATTTGATGTCATGGAACAACTTTCTGAGTTTACAACACAACGAATGCATCCACACTGCAAAATCCTATTTATAACTTCTGCGGTATGGGAAGGTTGGTTTTCCAGGTACAGCTGAATAGTGCATTCAATGTAAAAAAATACAAACTTTAATAAAAATGTCATGTGAATTTAGAAAAATATACAATTAATTAGTTTATAAATGTTCGACGAAACAAAATGTTAAGTAAATACCGTATGTAAGTATTCTGTAATATGGGCCAGTGATCCCATTAGCGTAATGGGGTTGGCAATGACGCCCTCTCATGGAACTAAAAGGTGGTATTACTTAATGGCAGTGTGATATTTTAGCTGAAACTCTGTTGATGACTGGTCATTAATACTGAAACCACTATATCTAGGAGCATTATCACGCTGTTCTACTGCAATTCACAGAGTCCAGTGAGCAAATAGTGCTACCACATGTTTTGCATCGTTGGCAAGTGAAACGCCTTTCGTTATCCCTGCAGCCGGCTTTGCAATCTTGGAATACATATCGAGTCTCTCATCTCAATGATCATGAGCTCAATTCCAGGTTCTGCTGGGTAATCCCGCATCATGGCGTAATCTGAAACATTCTTGGCTCTCACCGCAGAGGCCGGGGATTGATTCCCGGCACTGCAAAATAATTTAATTTCTGGTCTAACGCTTGGAACAATGCGCCCCAACCTCGTGATACATAAGAAAAGAGGCAGTTTCGATTCCTACCTCGGCCATCCTAGAAGTGGTTTTACGTTCCAGTGGTTTTACGTTTCCAGTTCAGGCAAATGCAGGGATGGTACCTAAATTAAGGCTGTGGCTGACTCCTACCCAATCGTAGCTCCAGTTACAAATACACACATTAGCACAGCCACCAGATTGACAAAGGTTATCCGACAAATCCCGCACAAACCGAGGTACGTGAGGCTACATGACCACGATGTCACAAAGCCCGGAAAAGAAACAACAACATCTGTTGGGATAGTTGATAGATATTACTTATTCTACATATAATAATAACCCCTGGCACTACAGCCCTTGAAGAGCCTAGGCCTACCAAGCGACCGCTGCCCAGCTATTTGGTATGCAGATATTGGGGTGACGCCTGGTCAGCGCATCGGGTCCCCTCGGCCGTTAATCTTGGTTTTCGTGACCGGGGCGCTGTCTCACTGTCAGACAGCTACTCAATTGTCCTCACGAGGCTGAGTGCACCCCGTTCCAGCCCTCGCGTCAGTTTCTATAATCCCTGACGGAGCCGGGAATCGAACCTGGGGCCTCCGTGCGAGAGGCAGGCGCGCTACTCCAACACCACAGGGCCGGCATTACTTATTCTACAGCACATCATTAATAGGATATGATTCTTTGTAGTTTTCTAGCATGACGGTGTTGACACTCCTTGCCTTGACTGGACCCAGCTGTTAACTATGCCCGCAAATAGCTAAGAAGCATGCATTTCGTTCTAGTTTGGGATTATATTGTAATTTCCAATAATCTTCTCATGCTTGAAATGAGGCTGTATTTTGGCGTACGAATAAAATATAGGAACTAATATGACTATCGTAAAATGAGGAACAATCAGGTTCGATTCATTACAATTAAATGACTTGTATAAATTACAGAATGACAAATGCGGGTTATTAACAGAACGTCACCAATCATAAAATGTTTGTTACACGGTATTTCAAAAGAAGAATGTTTCAAGGCATGGTTTTAAACTACCTAAATTTGCAACCACGGGCCCTACCTGAGCCCGGTAAGCCTCCCTCTTACTTGTGTCAGATACGTCCCTTTCATCTATCCTTTCGACCTCCCTTGGTCAAGTCTTGTTCTTTCCTGATTCCGACGGATTAGGGTATCTAAGGACTAGGCTGCCTTTTCTTGTCCTGCCTTAATTGGTCCTTTTCTCTTCTTTCTCGATACCTTCATGTTTAAGGGGACAGGTCGCGTCTGATTTTCAAGATATCCCCTGCATACTGCAAGAGGCGTTTGAAGGGAAGGCTGTATGTTGCCCCACCACACATCTGTATCCGGAAAACCACTACTCTCCAAAGGACTCTTGGCCGATGGACCCGGAAGACGGAGAGTTTGTCGGAGATTCATGAGCTGGACCAGTTTCTATATCATTTCTTCCAGGTACTTTGATCTGGACTCTCTTCTATCTCCATTTCATACCTATCTCTTACGGCTCTATTTCTTTCCAAAGCCACATACATTATGGGTAGAGGTCATTTCTTTTCTTAGTCTTTGTGTCCCTTCTTTTGTGCATCTCTTTCTTTAGCATGTGTGTCAGTAATAGTAGTAGCAGTAGTAGGAGTAGTAATACAGGTGGTAGTACTAATGATATTCCTTTCACTACCATCCATATCAATAGGGGCACATGACCTTCATGTAGTGCCTTTAAAACAACGATCACCACCACCGTTGACTACCAACGTTACACTATATTTGAGGCCTGGAGATGAAGTGCAACTATCCTTGTAACAAATGGGAACATGGATGTATTGACTCTTATTGTTTTGGCACTGGTCCTGTCGTCCAACAAGCTAATGGATACCTTCTCTAGAGGTCGTGCGTTTGTCCCATTGATTCACTGTTTCGTTGATCTCGTGATCTCTCTTGGCACAGCACTGCTTGATGCCATAACTCCAGACCAAATATGTGGCCATCATAATCGAAGAGGCACCGTAAGAAGTGACGTCAGTGATCTCCAATGTGTTCTTGGTCATGCCCCTAATTAAAGATTCCACAAGGAGTGTTTCCAGTGGGACACTCACTTAAAAGAAAAACTTATGACCATGCCCTTATCAATACATTCTGTATGCATACAATCTTTAAATGCCTTCAATTAATGAATTGCAGTGTTCATTATTTGCGTTCAGAATTGTGGCACCTGGCACGATATATTACCACCGGTACTGCACTACGGTAACTGTAATAAAGCTTGGTACAAGGAAGTCTACATAGAAACGATCCTTCTATTCCACTCAGCGTGAGTGGATATGTGACATCACTGTGAATTGCAGTGCCGATTGCAAGATGCTGACGATGAACCAAAAAAGAGAGCGAAGTGCAGAAGGGAAGTTGCTACTGACATGAAGTAGAGGGAGTAGTGTGGTGAATGAGAATGCACGAGATAAATTGTTTCCGTATTGTAGCAGTATATCCATAGGTGTGGACAAAATTACACTTGAAATGAAAAGAGAGATATCATCCTCACTGACAATGCATTTTGTCATTCCTGTGTCTACATTGTGTACATCCGACAGAAAAATATTTTAAAATGAAAGCGTACTTACTGTCTTAAAACTATTTTTAGATTTGCTCACAAATATTCATCGATCAACTTACTTTAGATAGAATGATATATATTTAGCAGGAGGGTATCTTATACACTTGCAGTGCTTCTGTTAGGTTACCACTTTCCTTGTAACAAAAACATTTCGGTCTGAGTTACACTAATATAATAATAATAATAATAATAATAATAATAACAGAAATTTATTCACGGCATATATTGACTACAAGAAGGCCTATGATTCCGTGCCCCATGATTGGTTGATCCATATTTTGTCAGTGTATAAGATTGATCCTCAGATTATATATTTCTTGGAACACGCCATGACATCGTGGCGTACAGTGATGAGCCTTAGTACTACAAATGGCAGTATTGCAACAAGTATGATCCCAATCCACAAGGGAATATTCCAAGGAGACTCCTTGAGCCCATTATGGTTCTGTCTTGCGATGAACCCACTATCAAACCAACTTAATTCAACAAAATATGGATTCAGTATCAAGAAGAACTCCAGGGAGCTTGCAAAGCTCAACCATCTCCTGTATATGGATGACCTAAAGCTATATGCTGCCACCAGAGCACAACTAGAGTTTCTGTTGAAGATAGTGGAAACCTTTTCACAGGATGTGAAAATGGAATTCGGGCTGGATAAATGTAAGACGCTGAACATTATGAAAGGCAAGCTGCAGGAAGGTGTATATGAAACAGCTCAGGGCCATCAGATTGCAACAATGCTCACTAGCGAGACCTACAAGTATCTGGGAATGAAGCAAGCCAGACACATAGAACACTCAGTAGTGAAACAAGATCTGACGAAGGAATTTGTCAGAAGAATTAAGCTTGTTTCTAACACCAGCCTCAACAGTAAAAACTTGGTTAAGGCAATCAACGCTTATGCTGTCCCTATTCTTAGTTACTCGTTTGGGGTCATCAAGTGGAGTAAAACTGACATTGCAAGCTTAGAACAGAAAATTAGAACATCACTGACCAAGTCACGAAAACACCATCCCAGGGCATCTGTGGAACGAGTCATGTTACCGAGACATATGGGTGGGAGAGGAATTGTTGATATAAACAACCAAGTAGCTCGACAGATCTATGAGCTAAGAAAATACTTCTGTTCTGTATCGAACCATTCGATGCTGCACAGGGCTGTCACAGAAGCAGATGATTCAACTCCACTACTCTTAAGTCAGCAAGAGACTCAAATTCAGGTGCGCAGTGATTTGGATAGATTCAATGCCTGGTTGTCCAAGCCACTACACGGAAGACATCCCAATGAAGTCATCCAAACTCACGTCGACAAGCTAGCGTCGAACTTTTGGTTGATTTCTGGGCAGATGTTTCCTGAAACAGAAGGCTTTATGATGGCTATTCAGGACCAGGTTGTCCCCACGAAGAACTACCTAAAGTTCATAACCAAGGATGCATCTGTGCAAGATGACCATTGCAGATACGGTTGCCCAACATCTGAGACTGTTCAGCATATTATATCGGGTTGTCGCCATTTTGCAGGGACAGAATATAGGAAGAGACATGATTTTGTTGCCAAGATAGTCCATCAAGAATTGGCTATACAACTTCAACTGCTGAGCCAAGAGAAAGTGCCGTACTACAAATATGCTCCTGAAAGTGTACTGGAAAATGACAGCTTTACGTTGTACTGGGATCGTACTGTATTGACAGACCAATCAGCTGTGCACAACAGACCTGATTTAGTTCTTGTTGACAAATGCATGAAGCACACCACCTTCATAGATGTGGCGATCCCAAACAGTGGCAACATACTAACAAAGCATGTGGAAAAGCTGTCAAAATACACAGAGCTTTCAGAACTGATAAGGAAGCAATGGCACATGGCACAAGTCAGGACAGTTCCTATTATTATCTCCAGCACTGGCGTGATTCCCAACAACTTAAAGGAATCGCTCACGGCGTTGAAATTAGACCCAGGCCTTTTCAAACTGATGCAGAAAACAGTCATACTTTCTACGTGTCGCGTAGTAAGGCTGTTCTTGGGCAATCAGGCCTGAAGCAATGAGGGGAATATGAAGCTACTACTCAATGCAGTCACCAAGAATTTGCTCCTTGTGATATGTACGGTATCTGGGATTGTAAATGTTTTCTTTCCAGCAAATGCTGAGAATGTGTAAGCGCATGCGCAAAATAAATAATAATAATAATAATAACAATAATTGAGTAGGGGGTCGTTTGTCACGCAAGCGTAGTTGTGTTTCTTTACAGTGCATGACGATAGCCTATACGCAGTTGGCGTACTTGACTTGACAGCAGCCACCGTATGATTAATAATTGCGAACTACAGCAATATCATCTGGGTAATATTATAACTGCGGGTATTTGATGCAATTCTAGAACCCATCCAGATATACCACAGCAGGTTCCCTATATTATTTTTTTACGAGGGACTGTGGAAAATCTTCAAAAGACACATGTGAAGGGTCCGCACTCCACAGTAGTGTGGGATTCTTACCCACTAAAAACCACATCCCTTTTCCCACGATGCGTTCACCACCCCGGAACCGCTCTCGCATTACTTCAGGGTCATGCTTACTTAGCCATTCAGAATTCTTCTTTCTTCATTTTTCATATGGATGTTCGTACGCATCCATGTCCCTCTTCTTCTGGCGCAGGACATCTTCTATGTAAATAGCTGTCTGATTCCATGTTTGATGATTTCGGGGCATCATCTGTAGGATGTTGTCCCCTAGAGAAGCTTGCAGATCTCTTCTATGTGTTTAACAGCGTTCACACACAAAGCATTTGTGGAGCGCATAATTCTCTTCATTACAATAATGACGCAAAGGGCTATTAGCCACGCCAATGTGATGCAGGAATCTCGGAAAATATCCATGGCCTGTTAGGAACTGTGTCAGATAATAATTGACCTCTCCGTGGTTTCGATCAACCCAGTCAGCCAGACGCGGAATAAGTTTCTTTGTCCATCGACCTCGTGTCTCATCATCCCATTTCTGTTGTCATCGTTCCATAAAATGGTCTTTGCCTGGTGTATGCCCAGTTCTCCTTTGGTGCGCCAAACTTCCTGACGCTCTAAGGCAAGTAAATCAATTAATTGGTGCTACTCCCGCTACCGCTAGAACAGCAGGATTTGAAACAGTGCGATATGCACATAAGATCATCAGTGCTCCTCTCCGTTGTACTGCTGCTAACCTTTTGCGATACTTCTCAAACCGTAAGGACTCAGCCCAGATCTCAGCTCCATAGAGTAATATGGACTGGACTGTTGTCATCAAGAGACGTCGTTTGCTAGGCTTCGGACCTTTAATATTACCCATTAATCGGCTCAAAGCAGTCAAGACATTTGCTGCTTTATCCGTCACTCTTTGAATATGGGCCCAGAATGTGAGCTTCGTATCTAGCATCACATCGATGTACTTCGTGCTCCTTGATGAATTAATCATCGTCTGTCTCACTTGCATAGGTACAAGAGTGTTGATTCTCCTTCTCGTCAGCACAACAATCTCCGTTTTATGGTCTGCTAGCGACAGCTTATGTTCCGTCATCCAATCTGAGACACGTCGCATTACCTGATTGAGTTTCAGTTGCGCCAGCTCTATATTACGAGCCACAATCAGAGCAGCAACGTCATCAGCATACCCTACCAATATTGCATCTTCGGGCATCTTCAGTCGAAGCAGGCCATCGTATGCAATATTCCAGGGGTCTGGCCCAAGAAGAGATCCTTGAGCTGCCCCAGAGGTTAATCTTTTAGTCCTATGTCCTTCCTCGTTATCGTACTGCAAAATACGGTCCTTTAGATAATCCCTCATTATCCTCAAGAGATATCTCGGCAGTCTAAATTTATCTTGAAGTTCCACCAAAATGTCACTCCATTGGGCAGAGTTAAATGCATTCTTCACATCTAGAGTCACAAGTAGCGTAACTTTACGTGAGTAATGGTTACCCATCTGAGCTCTGTTTGCAGTCTCTACAACTACACGCACAGCATCAATAGTCGAGTGCCTTTTCGGAAAGCCGTATTGTTGGGCAGATAGGTCTCCAGCTGATTGAACTGCCATCAATATTCTAGGCTGTAATAGTTTTTCTAATCCTTTTCCAGCCTTATCCAGCATACATAATGTCCTATATGATGAAGTAAAATTTCCTCCCAATTTCCCTTTGCTAATAAGAACTAGTCTGGCCTTCTTCCAGCAGGTACTAAAACGCCTGCTTTCAGACATGCGTTATACATGTTCAAAATGAGTCGTGGGCAACCTCTTGCGCTGCCTCCTTAAGTGCTTCTGCTGGAATCTCATCTGGTCCAGGAGACTTCTTGTTCCTGATAGAATTAATCGCTTTCATTAATTCTTCCTCAGTGAACAATATCCATGCAACCATTATCTTCATAAATCCTCTCCGGATGTTCCGGAAACAGTGTACTGACTATTTCGTCCATAGTGTGTGCATCAATTATCGGATTAGTAAAAATGCCAAGTCTCTTCAATACAATCTTATATCCTAGTCCCCACGGATCGTTGTCAACTTCTTTGACAATTTCCCACCATTTGTCAGCTTTACTTCCTTTAATTGCATCCCGAAGTGCCTGTCTTGCTAATTTGTGGTCTTCGGAGAGTAAGGCTGCCTCTTCTCTTCCTCTCGCTCTATGTGCCCTTCGTCTCATCCTCAGACAGTGTCGCCTCATATCAGCAATTTCCTCCGTCCACCAGTATGCTGGCTGTTTGTTTTTTCGCGTTTTCTTCCTACACATGGATTTATTGCAGGCTTGATGAATAAGCAGCATAATGTTCTATACCCATTTATCCGCTGCATCTCTCCCCTAAAATGAAAAGCAACTCGTTTCGACTTTCTCCATTCCTCTCTGTATTACCTCACAGAACTTTTCTTTATCTATATTTGTGGGATTCCACTATGATGGTTTGCGTATGACAGCACTTTGTTGTCGATTTTGTTGAAGTACACAGAAAGTAAGATACTGATGATCGCTTCCTGTGTAGTCCTATATCACCCGCCATTCAGATATTCTTGACAAAAGATCGTCTGACGCTAAAGTCACATCTGGTATGGTTCCATTGCAGCCAGGTCGTCGAAAGGTAGGCGTATTTCCAACATTTACGGTCGTCAATCCTAACCTTGCAGCCATTTTCAGTATACGACGTCCTCTGGAATTTACACCCGGCATACCCCACTCCAAGGCCTTGGCATTGAAATCTCCAGCTACAATAAGGTTATTTCCCATACCACGCAATGTGTCCTCAAGGCTATCCAACTTCTTCTGGAAATCAGAAATGGGCTCGTTCGGAGTGAAGTAACAGCTCACGTACGTAAGCGTGCCAATCTTAACCCAGACGAGGCCATCCATAGAACCTTGATCTGTCACTGGATATTTTCCCTGATCCAGAATGAAAATTGCGGCTGTTCCAAGGTTGTCCGCAAACCACCCATGATGGTGCCTGTCCTGATATTGCTCACACAGGATAAAAATATCCACTTCCATTTCAAATGCCAATTGCGTCAAGAGGTCATTGGCAGTCAAACTTCTGTGAACATTTCCTTGAAGAACTCCCACCATTTTTTTTACCGATTTTAACCTTCTCGAGAGCTTCGCGAAACACTATACAGGCGCCTGAACCAGGAACATGGTTCCGTTTGGTGTCATGAACCTCCTTCTCCGTACATAGCACACATCGTGCTTCACCTTTGCTGTCTGATGCTTTATGTCTGGCGTCTCCACACTTGTAACAGAGTTTGCACCTGTCAGGGCCATTGCAATTCATTGTAATATGTCCATCTGACAGACAGCGGAAACAGCGAGTTACCATTGCTCTCTCCATTATCCTACCATATATCCATCCAACTTTTATTCTCCCCTCTTCCAGACGTTTAAGGGCATCTTGCTCTGCTAAATGTATAATGGCCATTTTCTGACTTTTGCTATTGGGTTCCGTGACAAAGATTTTGACTTCTCCAGTAAGGGTTTTAATGTCTCGTCTGACCGCCTACTCCACATCTGCAATAGTCGTGATGCAGTCTTAATCCCGCACCTCCAGAGTTATTAGGGGGGTCAAAGTTCTGACATCTTCATCCTGACCAAGGGCCTCTCTAAACGATTTGTTGAGGTTTTCTCGTCCCTCACAAGTCGTAGATTTGTTCAATTTGAGAAGAACATCTCCTGTCCTGGTCTTCCTAATTGACATAATATCCACGCCACTGTCCTCTGGTTTGACCTTGCTACGGATATCTTTAAGAACAACCGCAAAGGTTCTATCTTTTGCTGGTTGAATAAGAACAGCTTCAAGGTGCCTTCTTGGTTTAGGCCTTTTCCCTTCTTCCTTTCTTGTAGGGTTCATGACCGCAGTTTCAACCTCTTCTACTTGCTGCTGAGTATTTTCAATTTTCTTACTCTGTTGTTTCCTCTTCTTCTTGGGTTGAACTCTTGTCCATTCCTCCTTTTCAGTGTTCTCTTTAATTGTTCCCGGAGGTATCTGAGACAATTCCTCCGCTCTTGGAGAAAGGTCCTTTTTTTTGAAGCAACAGCAACTCTCTGGCTTTCTTCCAGGATCTCCGACTAGTACTCCCTGCATCTAAAGCCTCCTGCAATTTTTTCAACCCAGCTTGAATCTCCAGCTTCATATTTTTTGGGGGAATAGCCAAAATGCTCTCCAAAAGCGCCTTAGCAATGTCAAGATACTCCTGTTCTTTGTTTTCATTGTCCGATATCTGCTGCCTTAAGACAGCGAACTTATCGGGATCCAATGCACCTTGGCTCAGTATTGCCTCCATGGCAATGCTCACTCCATGTGGTGCAAAATGTTTGTGCGCACCTGTAACACTTCAGCCTTATTTCGTCTGTATGAGTCATGGAGGAAAGAATATAAGAGGAGATGCCCTGAGCTCGTATGAGTGAAGCCAAGCGCTGCAACCAAAGTGGGCGTAACCTTAACTCGTATTCAGTGTTCTGTGACTTGCATGAGGCATTGTGCATGACTAAACCTTATTTTGGCCCTGGTTTTTATCGTGCTCCGGTTATGCAACTTTGGAAACGTAATAACTGTAGTGATAAGTTATTAAAACAAAACTCTTCAATTCTAATCTCAGCATGTGTAGGCCTACCCCTATATTCCAAAAAAATAAAAATCACTCCTCTGCAAATCCCAAACTATCAAACGGCTGTCGGTCAATAATTACGGTAGGCCTAGGTAATTAATCAATTCGAGGCTAATCGTCAAGTTTCTACCCCCCACAAAGAAAATACCGTACGGTACCGAAACGTATAGGCTAACTTATACCGTATTTTTGTGCAAATATGCGTCCTTTTTTAATTGTTCTGTTTATTAATTTTGAGGTTCGTATTCTTGAATATCAAAATGTGTACAACCAATGAGTGAAAGAGGCTGTACTCGAAATTAGGCCTAAAAACTGATGAATGCCTCAACACCAATAAGAACATAAAACTCAATTTGGTGTAAATACCGTAATTAATTCGGCATCATTAATCCCACGATGTTCCTTCTTTGGTATAACTAGCATCTTCAGACACCTGTATTCAATTTAATCAGTGTTTCAGCGTATTATTACGTTTTGCCGCGTCTTCCATACAAAACTAGCCTCGAAAAGGTGCTCTAATATTTATATTTAAATTGGCTTTTAAAACGATGACGCAACTTATTTGTGCCAAGTACCGTGAAGTACAGAGTGTATTCTGCCTATCCAAGAAAAATCTTGACTTGTCATTGCAGTTTTATGTCACTAAAATCCATTACTATTTGGAGTGGTTTACGGCTTTAAGCATAGGGACAGCCATTTTCTTGCAACCAATGTGGGCGTGCCGTTTGGCTTCAACAACTTGCGCGAGGCGGTGCAGCGAAGGCATCTCCTTCCTTTCTTTCCTCCATGGTATGAGTTACCTAGTTCATTTCCCTGACTGAAAGTCTTTGCACACTGCTAGCTTGTGCCTTTGCTCGCTACGTGTGGTGTTAAATGTTTGTGCGCACCTGCTACACTATAATAACAGTTACACACCCTATTACTGTACGAGTACAGTGGCAATAGAGAGACAGGTTATCAGACAAATTCAACACACACCCAAATTCTAAAGACCCATGGCCAAGAAATCGCATGTTCGTACATGAATTGACAGAACCAGCAATATCAGTTTGGACTAGTATAGCCTATCCTATGAGAGGCATGTACATATCAAGAGATACCACGCGCACCATCGTCCACCATTTCACGCGTGATGAAATGGTATGAGAAGGCAGTGTATCTCCTCTCGCGTGCAGATAATGACGGTTTACAGCCAAGAGCGATGCACACTTCACACACATACAACTTTATGTCCGGAACATTGCAGAACGCATGACAAAAAGTAGGTTAGTAATGCCATGCAAATAACTGGATATGATGTACACTATTTCATCAAAAGTATCAAGGAACTCCTCTGGAAACGTTAACTCGAGCCTAGATATCATTACGACTGCCACTGGTGCCATAAAATGAAGTGTAGGCTTAATATTATTCAGTGAAACAATGATACTAGCGGAATGGAAGGAACAAGAAGACTCGGTGACTTCGAGCGTAGTATGGTTATTGGTTGCAGCATCAGTATGTGAATCGTCAGGGTCATTTCCGTCCTTCTCAAGTTTCACAATTCAATCATGAGGGACGTGTTTGTGAATGAAGTGATGCAACTGGAATAATACCACGTGTGTGATAATCACGAGAGAGATTCGAACATCAAAGAAGGTTGTACGAGGAAATCATACACGTGAATTCCGCAGTGTTACTTGGTGTGAAGCTACATTACTGTGTTCCATGAGTAACGAGGATGGGTGCCTACCATAAGACGGCGCATTTCTCCTGTAAATGGTTGGCAGTACTTGCGGATAATATTAATGTTGTAAGTGCGGGCATGGGCAACGGTTTTCAATATTGTTAATATCAACAACAACAGATGGTCTTTGGTATCGCTTCGTGGTATTGTGCCTAGAAATAGTTACCTGTCAGTCCAGAGGTTCGGGTTCGATTTCTGTGTCTGTCAAGAAATTTAATTCTGGTCTGCGGGATGAAACTGTGTTCAATCAGCCTTCTGAGCAAAAGTTGAGAGGAAGTGGGGTCTATTCTTAGTTCTTACCTCAGCCATCCTAGCAGCGGTCTTCTGTGAAACTGGGAGGGTTCCTAAGTTAGGAACGCGGCTGCCCATTTCCCAATTATACCCACAATCACACACACTACTAGAGACGGCAGATCAAAACATGCATTCTTGCTAGCATTGTCTAAATAGGTTTTACTACGGAAGATATGCGCGCTGTTGCAAAATTATTCGCAGAGTAGTTCTGTTCAATAAAATACGAGATAAAATATGTTTTGTAATAAAATAAATGTATTTGAGTTGTAGTACATGGTTTAAAAATGACCCTAGACTATGATACGAGTAGAATGAGCGCTGAAGGAAATGAGTGAAACGCATACGTTGTAATTAGAGTAATCTATATTAGAGTCAACGTGACTCTGGTGTGCAGACCAAGTACTCATTATACACGTGTGCAAAGGGAGGGTTTAGAATGAACTTAAGAACCACACCAACCAACCTTTGCAAAATAATAATAATAATAAATTTTAAGAAAAATGTCCTTTAGAAACGTAGTTAGGGAGATACCGCACTTGCCATTTTTTCACTTCGCCGACTTAATTATGCCAGCGAAAGTTGGTTTGAGCAGAATTAGTGCGTCACATTCTCTCTAACGCAATATCAGGCAAACTTGAAATAGTCTCTCACTTCTTTCAGGCTCATGACCTAAAATAATTATTCGCAACGGTGTGTACAGCTTAACATAGCCACGAGCACGCATGTCATTGCGTAGATAGGTGGGGACTCAATATTCTTATAAAAAGGAAGGAGGCCACCGTCTGTAATACTGCAATACCTATCTTTCAAAGTTGTGTAAAATTAAAGCTTAAGTAGCTTTCGTTGGAATTTGACTCAAGCTTGTTCAAGATTTTCATAAATGGTGCCAAACAATGGTTAACTCAACTGTTGACTCACCTTTCTTCATCATTGTTATAAACATGTAAGCACAAGCGATAGCGAGACGTAGGACGAATGAATGAACGCATTATCCCTCCGTCATGTTAGCAGGGAAGGACGTTGATAGTCATGTCTATAATCAACATGACCACAACACGAGAGTGTGGTGGTGATGAGCCCAGGACTCAAACAGTGCAGCGTCAATGCTTCATAGTGCCCAAACGCTGAGTAGGAATGGCCTGCTCTATACCACGCTATACAAGAGAAGGCTGTTTCCATGCACAATACGGACCACATGTCTGGCATGCATTGTGTCGATCAATGACATCAGACTCAACAGATGAATAACGTTTAACGTCCGAATGGCCTGCTTCGCACTTCATGAACCATTTTCTAGAATATAGATCTAGACGTTGCGGTTACTAATTAGTGCCACATTTTACATCAACGTTTAGAGACGATTGTCGTCGGAAACTGAGTGTTAACTCACAATCTTGAAAACCCCCGTTCGTAGGTAAACATTTCTTATGATCTCGTAATCACATAAGTTTCTCCCACCCATCACAAGTCCTAAAGATTATGAGTGATACTGTGCCAGAACGAGGAAACCATCATCCTCATTACCTTGATTTAATGCCATGAAGTATTACTTCTCATTTGAAGTGCCTACTCAGTTGCACATGTGTGACTGTGTTAATCCTGTTGGAGCAAACACGTCGGATTTGAAATTCCTGGTAGAGACTGGAATCGAATACAATGCCTTCAAGTAAAAGAAAATCACAATAACACTACACCACGGTCTTGCATTGTTTGTAAGCGAGAACATTTACCCACAGCAGTAATTAAAACACACAAAACATAGCCCTAAGGAATTACAGTAAGAATATATTTTCGTCGTCAGTTGTTCAGTAACTACAGTGGGTGTTCACATTATAAGGGCTACTTGATAAAAAAATATATCCTCTACATAGAGCATGCAAAATATAATCACTAAAATGCAGTTTCTTCACCGCAAATTATGACAAATATAGTATTTCTCAATTGAAACATTAACGGAAAGCGAAAAAATAAGAAAAATATGTAACATTCTGTAACACGTTTGTTTGCTGCGTACTGCTTGGAATCTATCTGGCGTACTGCAAATTCACAAGGGTAGTTATTCTTAATTTGTATTCATGGCATTGACAAAGTGTGTGAAATGACTGAGGAACTGACATTTTTAATAAGCATGTATGAAACTTAAATAGGCGAGAATTTGTTTCTCTAACTAGGTGAAACATCTCGATTTAGGATGGGATGGATTGGAAGCTATAACAGCAGATGGAGCAAAGAAGATGAGTGGCACAAAACAGGATTAATTGGAAGAATAAGAAATAAATTTATTAACAGAAATACTGATATGTCTCTTTAATTACACTGCATTATTCATCAACGAGTTCCATGAGGAAATGTATTAAATGCACAGCATATGATGAATACAAATTCTATATAATCACAAGTAGTTCCTTGAAGAAATATACAGCCTATTTTCATATATATCACGTACGTTAATATACTCTATCAACATACGAAATTTCAGTTTGATAGCTGTGACAGATTCGTAGAAATTGAGAACCGTCTAAATATTTCGGATGGTCGACATGTTGGATTTTTATTTATATAGGTCTTCGAGTTATGTACTATTACATGAAGATTATTGTGTAGGTGTAGTATTCAAACTTCATCGCATGATTAGGACACAAGAAATGAAAACCAGATTTTAAAATGTCGCACAGCTGCCATCTTCTGGTTATGAAAACAATTGAAATAAATTAGATGCCAGTGGATTACAATTTGTATATGCATTTACCGTACCAAGTTTTACTGCACTCGGATGGTTGAATCGTGAGAAACGTCCATTTAAATATTTATATTTTGCGTCGCCGCCATGTTGGATTTGTGCTCACCAGGTTCTTGAAAGTCTCATAGGTGAACTAATGTTCATAGCCTCTTTTAACATACAAACTTTCAGTGTGATAGCTGTCATAGATTAATAGATATTGAGAACTGTCTAAATATTTCGGATGGTCACCATGTTGGATTTTAATGTTTGAAGGCCATAGAATTATGTACTGCTAGATGGAAATTATAGCATAGGTTCATTATTAAAATGTTCACTTCAATCGCATGATTAATTCACAAGAAATTAGAACGTAATTTACAAAATTCGCACAGCCGCCATCTTGATGTTACGTAAACAGTGAAGCTAAATTATATAGCAGTGCATTACAATGTGTATAACCACTTGCTGTACCAAGTTTCATTCTGTTTGAATGGTTAAATCGCGAGAAAAGTCTATTTAAATGTTTCGAATTTACTTGGCCGCCATGAACGTTTTGTAGTTAACAGGTTTTTGAGAGTCTTATGGGTGAATGTTTAGTAGTGCCCTTTATCACCGTGCAATATTTCAGGGTGATACAAGTAATAGTATCGGGGATATAGAATGCTGGTGAAAAAAGTCGCACAGCCACCATCTTGAGGTTTTGTAAACAATTGAATTAAATTAGATGCCATTGCATTACATTGTTTATGGACATTTGCTGTACCACATTTCATTGCGTTTGGATGGTTAAGTCGTGAGAAACGTCTATTTGAAAGTTTCAACTTCACTTGGCCGCCATATTGGTTTTTGAGTTAACAGGTTTTTGAAAATCACATGGCTGAACTTCTAGTAGCACCTTTTCTACCGTACAAAATTTCAGGGTGATATCAATAATAGTTTCGGAGGTAAAGAATGCCGGTGAAATATTTCGCACAGCCGCCATGTTGGTTTGGTGAGAAGTCATAACATTTGAAGGGCACGGCAATGGTTGGCCAAAATAGTTATGAGGCCATACTTATTTTATTGAAATTGCTGCAGCCGTTTGGACGTTATACGGGGGGGGGGGACACACACACACGGACGCACACACACACACGCACACTGACAACAGGTGATCTCACAAGCCTATTTTTTCGTAAATGAAATTCGGCTAAAAATTAATGTTACCTGATAGTGTGTCCTTTATGCGTTCATATACCATTCATCTGATTGCGATGAAACATTGGTGAGTTGTTGTGTTCACTCCCGTGAAGGTTTCCGACTTAGTAAATCCATTTCCAGTTGATAGCGCACAAGTAGATTCAACAAATGAGTGACGGCACGCGAATCGTTTAAGCATAATCCTGTATGCGTTCATATACCATTCATCCGATTGCGATGAAACTCTGGTGAATTGTTGTGTACACTCCTGCGAAGATTTTTGGCTTAGTAAATCCATTTACAGTTGGTAGCGCACGAGCAGAATCAAATCATTTAATGAGTGACGTCGTGTGAATCCTTTAAACAAAATCCCGTATTCGTTCATATATCATTTATCCGATTGCGATGAAACTTTGGTGAGTTGTTTTGTACACTTCCGCAAAGGCTTTTGACTTAGTAACTCTATTTACAGTTGGTAGCGCACAAGTAGTTTCAAAAACTGAATGATGGCACGTGAATCGTTTCAACAAAATCCCGTAGGCGTTCTTATACCATTGAAACAATTGCGATGAAATTTTGATGGGTTGGTGTGTACACTCCCGTGAAGGTTTCTGAATTATTTAATCCAATTTCCGGTAGGTACTGAGACCGTTAGTCGAGTCAACAACCACGATGACTTTCCTAACATCCCATAAGTCGAATAAAATTACCGTGAGGATCAGGTGAACTTCCTAATAGGCTGAGCGGCACGAGACACTGTAGTCCACGGGGATCGTGGTACATGGTGACGATGGTCATAGACTGCCTAAGGAAAAGTTCACCTTAAAACTAGACTGAGAAATTAAACATCCAGACTTAAGTAAAACACCGTGAAAATTTATTAAAATTCACAAGCCCCTAGCCTAGTTCGGAGGGTTATAATCGGCTAGTCCGCAAACTAATAAACAAAAGAAAATAAAGAGCAGGTCCCTACCTGAGAAGTTACTGAAAACCCTCGCGAAAGATCTAACTCACAATAATAAAGCAACAACAGCAACACTAGGAAAATGGTACGACGCAAGTCCCTAGTTCAAGTTACAAGATTAAGCTAATATCAGAATTTACATTTAACAGGGTAGCAAAACAAATCTAAGTTAGGATGATACCATTTCCACATTTACATTTAACGGTAATCATCTAGCTAAGTCCTAACAGTTAATAACAAAATCTACGGCGATGACGTCCGTAACAGAAAACAATTACAACAAATCTAAGTGTACAGCCATGAAAAACATTTAATTATTCTTAATAACTACGTGCTATCAGCACACAATAAGGTAACATGTAGGATTTACACACTTGTAGATCATAAATAAGTAATGAAATAGACACAAATCTTTACTAAATTCCTGCCTACACCTTGGTTTACTCTTTGTAAGCCATAGTCATCTAATGTGTGTAATTACGGTGACGAATGCGTAGTTGAGACCACGTCTGACATCGCATGGCCTGAGCTCCACAAGCTACGAACTCTAGGTTCGCGCATGCTTCAGGTCGCTACAAAAGTGTCAACTGTCCTAGTCATTTCCACACAAGGAAATTATCTTCAACTGCACGGCTATGTCAACAGTTCCAAAATGCAACAGAACAAAGTTAGATAGAAAGAATTCATTAGTTAGCTTTTGTTTTACCAAAATTATGCGTTTTATTATTAAGATGTCGGTTTAGGTTTATCGTTGGTTTATGGCGATAAATACTGACAATAGCTCGGGCACGGAGTGTCTACACTGAGATCATTCTCCACCAAAAAGCCTCGACTCAACAGTCGGAATAAGATCAACGAGCAATAACAACTCGGACACACAATAACACGGGTTACCAGAGGCGCAAAGCTCGCATTCAATAACTCTGGGATAGGCCTGTCCACAACAGTTACCTTCCAATAACATCTAGTCAACGGGAACCCTCCCGGACAAGGTAATCACAAGTACCTTCATACAATAAATTCCTGCATTTAACAGGGTCGCCTGCAACTCACTATAGAAAGCCTGACCTAATTGTACACGTCAAAACGGTACACGCAAGAAGTGCGCTCAACTAACAATAAGCAATCTATAAAACATGTGATCTGAGACAGGGTTGAAAACTGGGGTACATTAGCTAAGTTGCAATGAAAGAAAGAGCGAATACAACAAGCATTCTGTCTCTTGTCAAAGTAGTCCTGTCTCTCAAACAAATGAAGCGTGCTCACAAGGGCACTGGATTACAAAACCAGTTTATGTCACCAGCAGGCAACCACATTCCTGCATTCGGTCGACACAAAACACACATTATTCAAGGCCGGCGATTTAATCAAAATGAAACTATACATCTGGCCTGTTCATAAAAAACTTTACCATGGGTTATGAACCTCTAAAGAATCCGTGTATAAAAAACACGCAATAAATCTGAATAGAATAATGTAATTCCGTCTTTCTACCAAAGTAGTAATCTTACAATTACTGGAGCTCTTTGCTCTCAAAATACAATTCACTAGTTGCTAGTACAACATCAAATAAAAACGTGTCTTACATGACACAAGCAAAATGATAATTGTGGCGCAGATTCCATACAAGGATCTGCTTAATGATACGTTGGGAACTGAGTTCGATGCTAGGCAACGAAACATTCCTTCTAATTGTTAGGTTCAAACTTGACCAAGAATAGCTTCTGAGCTTATTCAAAATGAAAATATAATGCATTTACAAAACTGGCAATTACAGTCGATTGCCTAACTGATACGACAATCCTAAGGAAAGTCAGGGGTGTATCAAAACTGGCTGCAAAGAATGCAGTTAAAGAAATAACCATGACATCTGATTGTCATAACTAAAGTCAGCAAAGACTTGAAAAATCACCCCAAACAGGGTTGGACAAAATAGCCTCGAATGACTACGGTCACATCTAGCAAAAGATAGGCTTTGACGTTCTGCGACGTTCATCAAGCTGCACCAGGGTTAACCAAAATGTCAGACCCAAGGGTGTCTCACTATACTGAAATAAATGACATTAAATTAAACTAGATACAATCCATACCTAGAAAAATGGCTGACACAGAGTGTGGTTGATTCACAAACTACATTAAATCTAATATACCACCAGAACTAGAACAAGAGAAGGGATGTCCAAAAACTCACGACATGGAGAAGCTATCACTCAGCCCTCTATTCAATAACCAGGGTTGTACAAATTCCTCTCTGGATCTCTGGAACGGTATTATCCTCATCAGGATTCCCATCTGGACTCCTCCAAAGACCAGGGTTCGATTCGTCCCTGTCGACAACTCCGTGAATATGCTGGATATGCCTGGAAATGGCATCTTGGATTCCTTCCTTCTCGTCCTCGGTTCTGCAAGCTTCACCATCATGCTAGTTCTCGTAGAAACATCACCCTCATACCAGGATGGTATTAGCCCATGATGACTGATTCAAGCATGGTGTGGAATAGTCTGGTCACGTTGACGGTGAAATAAATTATGAAATTCATTCTTTCACTTTCCAAAAATATAATGTTCGTCGTAAGTGTTGTAGGCTTTGATAGTAATTGATAACACAGCCTTAATTTCGTGGATGTGAATAGATACATGAGCTAGCACTGCTCTATGATTCTTCACGTGCTAATGACGCTACTTTTCTATCATGCAGCATCGGTAAAATGTACGTCGTTTTGGAAATATAAACTTCACTCTGGCAATCCAAATATGTGACACAATTATAATCACACTTATTTGAAGTAGTTGCAACACATTTACCTGTATATTTTCCACAAGGCATTTGGCCCTCCACAAACACGTGGGTACTAAAATGTGGTGTTCCGATAAAATTATATAATTCACTAATACTTGCCAATAATTATCTTCAATATGTTTCTGTGGCTCACTGTGCATAAATACCAGTATTTTACAATATGCCAGTGCACGATGGCACCTGATAACCAATTCAACGCTAACAAGCGGATATTCTTCTACGTCTTACAAGACGGATATGATTCCACGCCTACACAGGGCGGATTCTCCAGACGTAGTGCAAGGCACTGGGTGTCTCAAGGAATTCGGTCGTCAAAACGAAGTCGTTGAGCGACTACTTACGTTCCTATTTGCGTATCTGCAAGGGTATTACCTTACCTTAAGCTAAAATAACATTCTCAAAAATGTTTTAATAATTCAGCATGACGAAATGGAATATTCTGAGTCTTGAGAAAGAATAAAATTAATTAATAAGATCTCAGAAAAATAATTAGCAGGTTTCACCAAAGTCAAAAGTGCGATCCAACGCTACTTCAAAGAGTATCGCGTGAGCTCTCAGCTCCACGTGGCTTCCTGGGTGTGTTCAAAGGTACAACATCCCATCATAAATGTTCTGTCATAAAAAATATCACATGAACCATAATTCAGCGGGTTCATCTGCCTCTCCGTCGTTTCAAATAAAATGTTGGGACGACATTTTTATTTGACTTGAAATTCATTCAAGAGTGATATTTTTTCAGATTGGCTGCATTAAAGGTTCCAATGCGCTCTCCTGTCCTGATGTCTTCTACTACATAACTTCCATTGTTCAAAGGCTGTCGGATACGACTAGGGCCATAATATAAGGATAGAAATTTCCCATATATGTGGTCTATAGGACTTGAAATTCCGGGTCTCCTTATGAGGATAAGGTCTCCCTCAACTAATGGTTCTGTAAATCTCTGGCGTCTAGTTCTTCTCAAGCGCTTGGCAGCTTGTCTGTCCATAGTGTCCCTTGCAGCTAAAAGTCTGCTGGCATGGGATGGTTGTAAACAAGGTGGATTTACAATCACACGATCCCATATTCTCAGCGGCATCTGGTTCAAATGCAGGACCATAGTTATTTGACCAGTGCTCTCATGGACTGTTGAATTAATACACTTTGCCATAGTGACTAGGACTTCAGTCCATCGCCAGTGTTCTTCTTGGCAATATAATCGACAGAATTTTGCGATAATAGACATCACGCATTCTGCTGGGTTGCTCTCTGGATGACGAATAGATGATAAAACAAGACCTATTTCAAGCTCATTCATAGCATTGGCAAATTCAACTGATGTGTACTGTGATCCGTGATCAGTCAACAGGAATTGTGGCTTTCCTGCCTCCGGTATCACTTGACGTCTAATCCTCTGAATAATCTGATGCGCAGTGGCTTTTTGAATCGGATGAAGCAACGTATATTTCGTGAACACATCAATAGTTACAACGATGTATCGATTCCCACGACGAGCCTTAGGTATTGGGCCATACAGGTCCTGTGCGTATAACTCTCTAGGTTGAGTTGGGAGTATTGGTCTAGGTTGTTCCTTCAACAAGTGTGACGTGTATTTGTTCCGCTGGCATGCATCGCAAGCACGTAAACACTGTCTAACGGTGGCTCCTAACCCTTTCCATGTAAAAACTCTTTGATGGTTGCAATGGTTTTTTCTGTTCCACCATGACCAATGGATAGATGAACCATAAGAATAACAGATTCTTGGTATCTCCTAGGAATAACTGCACGCAGTTGAGTGTGGTCCTCGTCCACAAACTTGTATAATACACGATGATAAATCAAGTAATTATCTGCAACAGCAGCAATTCTCGCATAATGAGAATCCTGTGGATCCATTCTTCGTTCCAGGAAAAGGACAATGTGCCTGAGTTCCTCCTCACGTCGCTGTCCTTCGGGTAGATGACGAAGTCGGCGAAGGTGTTCCTCGCATTCTCCCTCGATGTCTATGGCATTAACAGTAGCTTCAGGATTCCGGCTGAGGATGTCGGCCAACACATTCTCTCTGCCTGGTCGATAAACTATTTCCAAATCGAACTGTTGGAGAAACAGCGTCCAACGTGTGATCCTGTCGCTTGCCAGTCTTGTTCTTAAGATGAAGGTCAGTGCATGGTGATCGGTCCTCACAATAATCCGCTGGCCTAACAGAAGTTTCTGCCAGTATTCAAGTGCGTAAACTATTGCAAGTGCTTCTATCTCGGTCGTGAAGTAGTGAGATTCATGTGCTCTTAAACGTCGGCTTAAGAAAGCGATGTAATGACGTTTCTTCTCATCATCCTCCTGCAGTAAAATGGCTCCTATACCAATGGCAGATGCATCAGTTTCTAGAATAAAGTTCCGGGAATAATCTGGATATTCTAACTGAATTGAGTCCACTAGCATCTGTTTAGCTCTCCTGAAAGCTATCTCGCATTCATCATTCCAGTTCCACCTGCAGTTCTTTTTCAGTAATCCTTGCAGAGGTGCGACAGTCTCGGAATACTTCTCACAATGAGCAGCAAAGAATTGGAGAATTCCTAAGAATTGTCTCACGTGTTTCACACGGGTTGGCGTTGGAAATGCAGCAACAGTTCTAATCTCTGCCGGATTTGGTCTGTATCCTTCTCCATTGATTATGTGTCCTACAAATTTCACTTCTTTCTGAAAGAATCGACACTTGTCAAATTTGACCTTAAAATTCGCCTGTCGAAGGTTCTCAAAAAACAAGGCGCAATGTCTTTAAATGCTCTTCTTCTGTTTCTGAAGCTATGATTATGTCATCCACATAACATATTACTCTCTGCTTCACTTCAGGAGTCAGCCTGGCATCAAGTGCTCTGATTAATGCGGCTCCGGCATTTTTCAATCCAAATTGTAGTTTTCGAAAGACATAAGTAGTCTGATCAAACAGGAATCCAGTATATTTCTGAGTATGCTCAGATAATCTGATATGGTAATAAGACTGAACCAAGTCCAATGATGAAAATATCCTTTTTTCTATGAACTTCCTGAGAATGTCTGTAATCTTGGGCGGTCTGTCGTGCTCAGGAGCCAGGCGTTCATTCAAAGCTCTGGCATCGAGACAAAGTCTCAAGCTTCCATCTACCTTAACCACAGGCGTTATGGGATTCAAGAAAGGAGTCGGTGATTTCTTGATTGTGCCTGCTGCTTCCATCTCATGGATCTTCTTAGCAGCTTCTTCACGATGTTTCTCAGCAATCGGGTAAATTTTCTTCTGGAATGGGGAATCATCCAGTAGCACAAGGTCGTATTCGTAGTCTAATATCTCACCAGGTGTGGTGTCGAATATGTCCTGTATTCGTTCAATATTATATCAAGATTCTCTCGAGTGGGTGCTGATAATGATTCTGCCTCTTCGTCGGCATCGAGTGTCTCGTCAATTTCCTTGCCATTCAAGTTTTCGACTACGTCGACTTCGGATAGGGATTCCGGTTTTTCTTCAACTAGGTTCATCTGAATGGGTTCGTTCGGCTTGAACTCTACCGTATTACGGCCCATGTCAATGATACCATCATATTTTCTAATGAAGTCTGCGCCTAGTATGGCGTCATGATAGAAGCCCTTCATTACAAGAAATTCGTGCAAATACACATGATTTGAAATCTTCAGAGTACAAAGAATCTGGATTTTGCACGTCACAACCCGGTCAGGTATGACACCTCTGACTCTTACAGCTGAAACAGGCAGCTCTGTCACCTCAGAGTTCGCCTTTAATCTGGCATCGCAATCGACGGAAATAACACTAATCATTGCCCCAGTATCAATGAGAATGACTACGTTGACTTCGTTCAAAGTGGCTACTATCTTGGGCAGACGGGTCAACTCATAATTGAGGTTCGTCGTTCGTCCAACAAGTCTTCTTGGATTGGCTCCCAGAGTATTATGGTAGCAGTTACTCGGTGCTCAACCTGACAAGAATATGTTAATTTTTCGGCGTTTTTTTATTATCCTGGCGAGAAGTACTGGGCTGTTTGTGCTCCGTCTCCTGCGCCGAATTTCTATTTTCCCTCGAAGTTGGGCTCCGTTCTCCCTCTTCTTGGATTTGCAGCTCTCTTAGTTGTTGGAAGTACTCACGGCTCTCCCGTGCTCTTCCTTTCCAATCTCTGTCTGGCTGGTATCTAGGGTCTCGATCTCGGTTATATCCTCTAACGTATCGATAGTCCCTTCGGATACTTCCGTGCTGTTTGTTTCTTCCGTTATTCCCGCGGTGGTAATTTTCGTGACGTTGGTTATCATTCGTCCCTCGGTCGAATCTCCGATTCCAATGACTACGACGGTCATCTTGTTGATCTCGAGCATATGGAGCGTTGTTCCATTCCCTCCTACGATAGTTGTAGTTATTATCACGATGCCCAGAACTCTCTTGTGTTTGCGTTTGTTGCGGAGTCTGGCTTACTTTATCAACAGTGGTCTTCCTCGCGCCTGTCAGCCTTCTGCTGACGGTGTGTCGGGAACTCTTCCGTGTTCGCATCCAAACGTCGCAGAATCTGGTCACATTGTTGAAACGTGGATGCCCCTGCAGCGATCAACACACGTTGTACGTCCGCAGGGTACTGCCAAACAATGGTGTTAACTAAATCTTGTTCAGACAACGGAGGCTGAAGACAACGAAGCTTCGCAAGCTGTATAGCGAAGTAGTTCGCATAACGAGTAGGCGTATTCGAGCTGTATATACGAGTATACATTTCAGCTCGG
This sequence comes from Meconema thalassinum, assembly GCA_946902985.2. NCBI lineage: Eukaryota > Metazoa > Arthropoda > Insecta > Orthoptera > Tettigoniidae > Meconema > Meconema thalassinum. Next base: position 180,614,391 of record OX336389.2, read on the forward strand.
ATGCTCTGCTGAATGTCACTCGACCAATACGTCCTTAGTAATGCTTCCTTAAAGTCCTGGTAGCCTGTAAACGAGTATCTAAATGCTCTAAACCAGGTACTGGCTTGCCCCTCAAGCAAACGTTCTATGACTCTGAGTTCCCTCTCTGGAGTTACCATCGTATCTCTCAGATAGCTTTCGACATTGGCTAGAAATTCCACTGGAGTAACACCACTTCCAGTTCCGGAGAAGCGAGCTGGTTGCTCCTCTCTCGAACGTATTATCGTCACATTTCCCTGTGTATGCGCGGGTCTAAATGTGTTCTGCATATAGTCATGCGTAGGTGTATTCATCTCATTATTAGGTTGACTTGGTGCTGGTCGAAAAGGATGGGCGTTAAAGTTCAAAACCTGGCTCGGCGCTGAACCAGTGTATTGTAATGGTTGTGGTTCTGTAGGTGCGCTGGGCTGAACATGAGTTGGCATTATTCCTTCAGATTGAGAAATGGGCGTTTCCTGAGATTCTCCCACTTGTGAGTGTAAGTGTCTCTCCCTAGGAGTCGTATCGAGTCTGTCAAGACGTCTTTCTATGCCTTCAAGTCCTTGAATAGTTCTGGCCGCGACTTTGATGCCTAAGTCATTCAATTGTAATTCGATTCTATCAACCTTTCCCTTGAGGTTCGCGTCTACCTCGCGTATGGCCATTCTGAGGTTATGGCTAAGGTCTAACCTTTCGTTTACTGTGACCTCCTCAAATCGCTTTTGTAAAGAATCGATCTCTCCCTCGACTCTTGACATGTTGACTTTGACCTCGGCTACCTTAGCCTCTACTATGGTCTTATGTTCGTTGAGGTCCCCTCTTAATAACATGAGGTCAATGTTATGTTCCTCATGATGAACATTCACTGTTTCGCGTAGGCTTGCTACGGTTTCCGTTAGTTCAGAAATGTTTCTCCTGTTAACGTTCAGTTCGTCTCTGACCTCTAACATGCCGTCAACGATCGTCCTAACATTGTTGTTCACAACATTTGCAGCTCCTCTCATGAGAACTAATCCGATATTCATGGTTGTCATGTTCTTTTTTACAGTGTCCATGAATCCCTCGACGTGCGTCAATCGAGTCCCGAATTCTTCCCGAGTGTGTTCCAGGTCAGCTTTCATGTCTATCTGGACTCTATTTATGGTGGTTTGAATTTGAGCCGTGTGCTCCTCCAGTCGGTTTTGCACATCCTCCCTAGCTCTATTCATTTGGTCTGTTAGGCAATCTACACGCTGGTTAGCCTGTTGATGGTGTCGTATGACATCAACCCTAACTGCCGCTAAACCCGCCGCGAGATCATTTCTGGCTTCGACCCTAAATGCGTCCATATCAGCCCTGACTTGGGTTAAATCAGTCCTGACATTATTAACAGATTGAGTATTTATCTCTAAATCTAGTCTAACATTGTGAACGTCCTGTCTTACTTGGTCTACATGACCACTAACATTGTGAACTTCCTGTCTTACTTGGTCTACATGACCACTAACAGTCACCCCGGACTTCACCTAGGTCAGCAGTAATTTGTTGGAGATTAGCATTCACACCTGCCATCATCTCTCCAAACACGCGACGAATCGTTTCCTCATCCATTTGACAAGAAATATATATGAAAAAGTGAGGGATCAATTTCTACTAGAACTCACAGCTATGATTAGTTACTTGGTGGTATAAAGCTTGTTTCATTTATATAAATATCACGAGTACAGCTGGAGTATGCAAACTAAGTGCTTCTACATTTACAAAGACAACGACGAGCAAAGCAAAGTATTACATTTACTCAGGATGAGGCATCATCAAAGAAACCCCCATCCATCATTTATCCAACACTAAAGCCTCACCCCCATGGACTTCTATCAAACATGAATGCCATGCGGTCAATTGATCTGCAGTACGACTTTCTAAGTTCGTCCCAGTCCTGTCAATTTACCATTAATCAACATTAAGATCCTCCAAAGTAACATGGTACTGACGGTCACCACGTTAACGTCGGCACATGAGTTGGGCGCCATTTTATGAGACCGTTAGTCGAGTCAACAACCACGATGACTTTCCTAACATCCCATAAGTCGAATAAAATTACCGTGAGGATCAGGTGAACTTCCTAATAGGCTGAGCGGCACGAGACACTGTAGTCCACAGGGATCGCGGTACATGGTGACGATGGTCATAGACTGCCTAAGGAAAAGTTCACCTTAAAACTAGACTGAGAAATTAAACATCCAGACTTAAGTAAAACACCGTGAAAATTTATTAAAATTCACAAGCCCCTAGCCTAGTTCGGAGGGTTATAATCGGCTAGTGCTCAAACTAATAAACAAAAGAAAATAAAGAGCAGGTCCCTACCTGAGAAGTTACTGAAAACCCTCGCGAAAGATCTAACTCACAATAATAAAGCAACAACAGCAACACTAGGAAAATGGTACGACGCAAGTCCCTAGTTCAAGTTACAAGATTAAGCTAATATCAGAATTTACATTTAACAGGGTAGCAAAACAAATCTAAGTTAGGATGATACCATTTCCACATTTACATTTAACGGTAATCATCTAGCTAAGTCCTAACAGTTAATAACAAAATCTACGGCGATGACGTCCGTAACAGAAAACAATTACAACAAATCTAAGTGTACAGCCATGAAAAACATTTAATTATTCTTAATAACTACGTGCTATCAGCACACAATAAGGTAACATGTAGGATTTACACACTTGTAGATCATAAATAAGTAATGAAATAGACACAATTCTTTATTAAATTCCTGCCTACACCTTGGTTTACTCTTTGTAAGCCATAGTCATCTAATGTGTGTAATTACGGTGACGAATGCGTAGTTGAGACCACGTCTGACATCGCATGGCCTGAGCTCCACAAGCTACGAACTCTAGGTTCGCGCATGCATCAGGTCGCTACAAAAGTGTCAACTGTCCTAGTCATTTACACACAAGGAAATTATCTTCAACTGCACGGCTATGTCAACAGTTCCAAAATGCAACAGAACAAAGTTAGATAGAAAGAATTCATTAGTTAGCTTTTGTTTTACCAAAATTATGCGTTTTATTATTTAGATGTCGGTTTAGGTTTATCGTTGGTTTATGGCGATAAATACTGACAATAGCTCGGGCACGGAGTGTCTACACTGAGATCATTCTCCACCAAAAAGCCTCGACTCAACAGTCGGAATAAGATCAACGAGCAATAACAACTCGGACACACAATAACACGGGTTACCAGAGGCGCAAAGCTCGCATTCAATAACTCTGGGATAGGCCTGTCCACAACAGTTACCTTCCAATAGCATCTAGTCAACGGGAACCCTCCCGGACAAGGTAATCACAAGTACCTTTATTCAATAAATTCCTGCATTTAACAGGGTCGCCTGCAACTCACTATAGAAAGCCTGACCTAATTGTACACGTCAAAACGGTACACGCAAGAAGTGCGCTCAACTAACAATAAGCAATCTATAAAACATGTGATCTGAGACAGGGTTGAAAACTGGGTTACATTAGCTAAGTTGCAATGAAAGAAAGAGCGAATACAACAAGCATTCTGTCTCTTGTCAAAGTAGTCCTGTCTCTCAAACAAATGAAGCGTGCTCACAAGGGCACTGGATTACAAAACCAGTTTATGTCACCAGCAGGCAACCACATTCCTGCATTCGGTCGACACAAAACACACATTATTCAAGGCCGGCGATTTAATCAAAATGAAACTATACATCTGGTCTGTTCATAAAAAACTTTACCATGGGTTATGAACCTCTAAAGAGTCCGTGTATAAAAAACACGCAATAAATCTGAATAGAATAATGTAATTCCGTCTTTCTACTGTACCCGATACCTATTTTAGGCTATCGGCTACGCCAGCTGACATTAAGCTATAGTTGAGGTTTTGGGAAGCATTCAGATAAGATAGCGCATCGATCGCGTCAAGAAGAAAGCCAAGATGACGTAGGAGGTCAAGAATCAAGGAGGCATTGAAATCTGTAAGAAGATAGAATTATTAATAAAGATGTGAAACTTTATTGAAATATATATGGGATTATAATAAGTTAAAACAACTTAGAAGAGTATATATGACATGCATTATATGTGGAAATAATTTTATGGAAATAAGTTATTGTATAACAGAACAGCCGAGAGGAGTCGGGTTCGAGACTATGTTCATGACGCAGGAGCACTGTGGTGGGGAGAATTAGCCACGTGCCGCACGGAGCTCATAAGCTGGAACACAGCGCTGAGCAGTTCAGTTGGGCTCAATGAGGCGAGCAGTATAGAGCAGCTCCATAGCACAGCGAGACGGGCATTGAAGGTCACGCAACACACGTAAACCGTCACGGCAAGTGTAGGCGACATTTTCTCGCATCACCGAGCAACAGAGGCCGCGCGGGTCGTTGATACAGGCGACCTAGCCGAGAATACAATTGTAGATAGCCGGGGTATTTCAAAACCACACTGATCGCATATGAAGACTTTGTTTCAAGCTTCATTTCGACGCTGTTCGAACACAGGCTTTCACATACAACCGTATAACCATGCTGTTATATAATACATTCAAACGACTTTTTACTATTTCAAGTAAACTGAATGTTTGGCATAGGCTCTGATGAACATTACAGCGTGCATTTATAAGAATTTTATCTTATACAATTTTCATGGATTACAAATTACAGACAGATACAGGGTGTATCGTAATCTTGAACACTATCTAGTAAAATTTTTATTTTACTCAAGTAGAACTTTGCAGTAAGTTGAGAGAGGACTTACAATTCTCAAACTGAACATTTATCGGAACAGTGGCGTATATTAGAAGAAGAGTAGGGGGTCCGCTGTTTCCATGAACTTTTCGAGAAGGAGTTGGACGATATCCGCTATGGGTAATTCGAGGTTCAACATGATCGAGTAAACGTGAATAGAGACAAGATGGCACCACAGAGCGATGGATTCGATTCCTGACGAGAGGAGTCCAACAGCTGATTCGCTTGGGATTTCGAAGGAAATCGTCATTTCATGGATGAAATGATATTCACGCCGATCTTACGAGAAATCTTTAGGTAGGGAAAATCGACGATCTTGGAAATTATATTACAACTGATAATGAAAGGTATTGTAAGAGTTCTATCTACCTGATACGATTATTTTCATGAATACTGGGCACACATGTATATTTTTCTAATAGGAGTGATTTGATTATTAAGACATGGTTTGAATTTATATACTTCGAATTTGCTAGAATATGGAGTGACCATATGATATGGCAGGCATCATTAATCGATATTCTCACCGTTGTTTGGCTTTATTAAGAAGATGTTTGGTCTTATAGACATTTTTCCAGCTAGGATATTTTTCATGGATAGTTTTTTTTGAGTAGCGAGTATTTCGAACTCGTGATCTGCAATTGATTATCAGAAACTACTTCGTCAGTTCATTGCATACTAGCGAGTGTGTATTATTCATCAGTAGGGAATTTTTTCCATTGGATTGTTTGGAGATATTAAGAAGTTATTCACTTTAGTGAATGAACGTCGCTTTTATATGACAACTAGAAACTTGTTGATTCCTTTCTGGTACATTCACTCATATAGCCTACGAGGTGGGGTCCTTCGTATTTATACGATTGTATGGTGGCTACTCACCTTACCCACCGTTTAGGGAACTATCATCCAAGTCGACGGGGCGAGGTCCTTCGTATTTATACGATTGCACGGTGGTTACACATCCTACTCGCCATTGAGGAACTCATTTTATCATCCGAATGTACACGAGATGTAAGTGAATTAAACAAGGAACTACTAGTCACATATCAGTCGAGATTTTGTTAAATAAAGTAACGATAAATGTCAACAGGATTGCATTTAGTAATTCTTGTTTGCCAATCCAATATTTTGTTGCTATACTCTTTTGAGAGTAATTTCAATTTAACAGCTATTACAGCTGATGCTTTGATGATTTTTTTATAATTGTATTTGATACCTTTGAGAAGGATTTAAAGTAATTTAATCTTGTAAGATTAATCATTAATGGTCATAATTATTTTAAGGCAGATCAGTATTGCAGATTTTGATGTGAGAGATTATAGCACATTGGTGTTTTTCTACGATGTGAATTATGAAACTTGTGAAAGAGAATTTATGCTATTTGAAAGCAAATATTAAATTACTGAAGTAATGTTTTTCCAATTGTTTAAGAAGTTGTCTAGATATGATCAGAGTAATTACAGTCATTGGAGATTATGTGCGTTAATAATTTGAAGCCATTTATATATTTTTGTAGATCATGCAACGTGGTTAAGAGAAGTTTGTGATAGGCATTTTGTGGAATTTGCCATTTGATAGTTGCAACGTTGATAATGTATTTTGAAGCGGACATGAGGTCGTCGTACCCAGTCTAGCGTTATTGTTGAAATTCATGCTGTATGTGCTGAATATTTAGGGAGTTTTTGTAGCAATTCTTATATTCAAATGTGATATTTGGAATATTGAAGAAATATAATGTCGTTGTGGATAGTTAGATCCAACGTGATGTCGTGGAGACAATAATATTTTTGGCATGATAAATTAAATACGAGATATAACTTGGAAGTAATAAAACTGTAAGACAACGTTCTATAAACCTTATTAAACAATTTGTTAGGAAATTAAACAAATAAATGAAGTTTATAATACAAGATTTTCTGAAAATAATAATTAATGAAATAATAATCTGAGATATAAGCATATTAACGATCTGACCTAATGAAATAAAAATCAGAATGGCTAGATGAAATAATAAAATTAAATAACCAGATGATTGAAATTTAAATAAGTTGATAAATTAAATTTTGAAATAAATCGATGAATTAAATAAGTGGATGAATTAAAGATTGAATTGATTAAACTGATTGAAATGAATTATTAGACGATTGTAATGATGATGAATAACTGAATTAGAAGGTGATGATTAATTAAAGAAGCTGATGATTAATGAATTTATATGCAATTAAATAAATTTAATTGAGAGATAATGTGAAGGAATTGCAACTCGAATTGAGAATTTAAATGATGTAATGGTGATGAATTAACGATTCTGACAGGAATATTTGGAATTTTGAAGTGAGAATTAATGTAAGAAATATTTAATTTTGATAATAATGATAAGGATGACCAATGAGAATTTGAATTTTCTGTAATTCACAGATAAGAGATTAATGACGATGTAAATAATGTAAATTAATTAGTAAATGTTTAGGAACATTAGATTAACATGTTCTACGTTCAAATTATACCATGCAAACCATAATTTATGTGATATTTAACATGAGTGATTATTATATGTGTATGTTTAGGCAGATTAGTAACTTAATTAAATCCACATTGATGTTAAATTAAAGAGAATTAGGTCTCAGGTTTCACAAATGTCAGTGACGAAAGACATAGTGCGACAGTGATCCTGAGAACCCAAGAGAACTTTATACATTTTCTTGTTATGTGGATTGAAATAATTTTGCATTAGAAAGGAGATGGTTCGATTTTTGGACAATGACAATTTAACTTTGCATTCGACCATACTCTTAGGTAGGATTTATATTTAAAATGTCTGTCTGACTATCAAAGTAAAATAAATTTGTTTTTATCTTAGTTGTGATCTGATGATGGTGTGATGTTCCTTTTTCTTTCCTTGTCTTGAGTAAGGCTTATCCGGAAAGGAAGTGGTTTTGCTAGGAATTCAGTTGATGGCGCCCATTTATATTTGAATTATTTTTATTAACTTAAGCCCGTAACGACCCTAGAGATACTTTGTCTCGTGAAACCCACTGCTTTTTCACGAACTCAGCTGAATTTCCGACACATTCCTTATTTGACTAGAGGTTCATTTAACTCCGCTCTGTCCTGGAACTCCAGGGATGTGATGTTATAGCAGATGGGTCATCGCATCCCCAGGACGAACGGGTACAGAGAGAGAGAGGGAGAATTGGCTTTATCCAACTAGTGGGGCTTTTCGATTTTGTTAATTCTATGGAATCACATCAGATTTAGATTACTGAGAGATTGATCTCAAGTTCATTTAAGTGTGTTACAAAATTTATTATACTTAGTCAGACAATGTACTTGTGTGCCCAATCCAGTGTTCATGTTAATCGTATTAGTAATATCATGTTAGTTATAAGATATTTTTCCCTATACCCAAGTGAATGCAGGAATTGAGACATTGTGATGTGTTGTTGTCTAACGTCTCTATATAATTCTATATTGAAATATAATTATGTTGCCAGAGGATTTAGCGAAGGTGTTAGGAGAGTTACAGACGGGTATGTCTGGAATTGCAGAAACCATTTCTAAGATGGAAACTGAAGTTAAAGAACAAATTAATAATTCAGAAGCTAGATTAGAAGCTAAATGTAAAGAGAATGTACAAGCATTGCAAACTAGTACTGAAGAGAATTTAAAATCATTACAGATTTGTAACGAAGCTAATATAAAATTATTGCAGTCAACTAGTGAAGAAAATTTAAAACTATTACAGTCAAATAGCAAAGATGAGTTGATGTTGTTAGAAACTAGGCTACAGTCAAATAGTGAAGCTAACTTGAAACATAATTTTAAATCATTAGAAAAGAAATTACAGTCAAATAGTGAGGACAATTTTAAGTCATTAGAAAAGAAATTACAGTCTCGTAGTGAAGAAACTAATACTGAATTAGAAAATAAGTTAACCAGATTAGAGAATAGTTTAACTTTAAAGAATAATGAGATGTTGAAAACTTTACAATTAGACATAATTGCAGTAAACATGAAAGGAGAGGAAAATGTTCAGATATTAAGGAAAAATATTATCGAGTTGGAAAATAGAGGGGAAGAAAATATTTTTACTTTAAGAACAGACGTTATGACCATACAGAAAGACATTAAGTCAGATGTATCGAAGTTGAGATTCGACATCGATGGTTTAGTGGCAGATGTAGGAAAAATTCAAGATTGGTCTACCGAAGTATCTTTCGAGACTAAGATTAAGAGTCTAGAAACGAATCTAGGTAACGAAATAAAAGATTTGAAGACAGTAATTGGGACCATTAAAGATGAAGTCTTGGGAGAGGTCAATTCTAATATAAAGTCGTTAGAAAATCAATTGCAGAAGGATATTAGAAAGATAGACGACGATATAGAGCAAAAGGTTAACGAAAACTTAACTTTATTTAAAAATAGAGTCGGAGCAATTGTTGAGGAACGATATAATGAGGTCGATGCCGAAGCAAAAGAGAAACGTGACGGGTTAGATGAAAAATTAATCGCAGGTATGGCAAACTTAGAAGTTAGGTTTACGGAAAGCAAGGAAGCGATGAAATTAGATTCAACACTATTTAGAACAGATGTTGATCTGTTGAAAGAACAAGTCGCGTTAGTGAAGAACACGTGCGAAGGAAAGATTGACAAGTTGAGGAACGATCTAGACGAAAGTAACAAGACGCAGGACGTTACATCGTTAGATGAGTTGAAGACTCAGGTCAAGAGATTAGCAGAAGACAGGATGACGAAACTAGAATCCATAGTTAACAGTTTTACCAGTCATAATGTGACATCAGGGGAAACATTGATGAATCAAACAGCGATAGACCGCAGTATGACGAATCAAGACACGAGCATGGTAGAAGACCGTCAAATGCAACCGAATGTGACATTCGAAAGGGTCAGTTCAACCCCGCAGGAGAATCCAAGTTCGAGTAGGAGTACGTTAGGTCCAAGTGAACGATACTCAGGTCCAGTCACAATTATAAGGAACCTAGATGACAAACCGAGAAAGTTTTCGGGAAATACAGGAGTTACACCAGTAGAATTTCTGCGAGATATTCGAGACTACATGGCGGAACACAGGGTAGCCAAAGAAAGAGAGCTAAGGATAGTAGAACGCGCCTTAGATGGATCTGCACTTACGTGGTTTAGAGCGTTCAGAAGCAACTTTGCGAACATGGAGCAATTTGCCATGGCTTTCTTGAGGAGATTCTGGAGTGCCGAGGATCAACTCAACGTAAGAGCGGAGATGTACTCTAAACGCTATTCTACGTCACATCCGACGCATTACGCCAACTACTTCACGTCACAACTGGCTAAATTACAGTTCCTTATTCCTCCATTGCCAGAAGAAGAGCTTTTGCAAGCTATAGCGCGACAGTTACCGATAGAGGTACAGCGATCTTTGATAGCATCGGGAGCCAATACGCTGGAACATTATGATGATATTTTGCGGCGATTGGATTATACGAGCGCACAGGTTACACCGAGAAGTAATCGGAACGACAACAGAAACACGCAAGAAGTAAATGCGGTAGTCGTGGACAATGCAGCTCAAACGGACAGAAGGGATTCCTGGGAAAACCGACGGAACGATGGGAATCGAGGAAACATCCGTAATGCAAGAGGAAATGATCGATATAGAGGACCATATGAAAGGCCATACGATCAAGAAGCGAGAGATAGCCGGTATAGGAATTATAACCAAAATTCCAGGTATCAGGACAGGAATCGGTATAATAACAGATATCGGGGAAGGAATAACTGGAACCAAGGTCAACAGTTTAATGGAAACGACCGACAGGAAGGCCGAAGAAACGATCCTAACGACAGAAGGGAAAATCGTGGACATGAAAGGTCAAGACAAGAGGATAGACAGCCTAGTGCACCACTCGAAGAGACAGTGAGAGATGTCAATCGAGCCAGCACGAGTGAAGACAGAAGGAATAAGCGTCAGAATAACACAGAATCAAGACGTTAATCTTAATCATTGGAAGTCATCATTATAGAGAGTCAGAAAGTACCATCATGCTGAGTAAAGGAAATTGTAGAGCTATCGTGTACATGTATAATATATTGAATGCCTGAGAGTGTATTTTTTTTTCTCAATCCTGATAAAAAAAAAGGAGATGTACGGGAGAGATGTACCCGATACCTATTTTAGGCTATCGGCTACGCCAGCTGACATTAAGCTATAGTTGAGGTTTTGGGAAGCATTCAGATAAGATAGCGCATCGATCGCGTCAAGAAGAAAGCCAAGATGACGTAGGAGGTCAAGAATCAAGGAGGCATTGAAATCTGTAAGAAGATAGAATTATTAATAAAGATGTGAAACTTTATTGAAATATATATGGGATTATAATAAGTTAAAACAACTTAGAAGAGTATATATGACATGCATTATATGTGGAAATAATTTTATGGAAATAAGTTATTGTATAACAGAACAGCCGAGAGGAGTCGGGTTCGAGACTATGTTCATGACGCAGGAGCACTGTGGTGGGGAGAATTAGCCACGTGCCGCACGGAGCTCATAAGCTGGAACACAGCGCTGAGCAGTTCAGTTGGGCTCAATGAGGCGAGCAGTATAGAGCAGCTCCATAGCACAGCGAGACGGGCATTGAAGGTCACGCAACACACGTAAACCGTCACGGCAAGTGTAGGCGACATTTTCTCGCATCACCGAGCAACAGAGGCCGCGCGGGTCGTTGATACAGGCGACCTAGCCGAGAATACAATTGTAGATAGCCGGGGTATTTCAAAACCACACTGATCGCATATGAAGACTTTGTTTCAAGCTTCATTTCGACGCTGTTCGAACACAGGCTTTCACATACAACCGTATAACCATGCTGTTATATAATACATTCAAACGACTTTTTACTATTTCAAGTAAACTGAATGTTTGGCATAGGCTCTGATGAACATTACAGCGTGCATTTATAAGAATTTTATCTTATACAATTTTCATGGATTACAAATTACAGACAGATACAGGGTGTATCGTAATCTTGAACACTATCTAGTAAAATTTTTATTTTACTCAAGTAGAACTTTGCAGTAAGTTGAGAGAGGACTTACAATTCTCAAACTGAACATTTATCGGAACAGTGGCGTATATTAGAAGAAGAGTAGGGGGTCCGCTGTTTCCATGAACTTTTCGAGAAGGAGTTGGACGATATCCGCTATGGGTAATTCGAGGTTCAACATGATCGAGTAAACGTGAATAGAGACAAGATGGCACCACAGAGCGATGGATTCGATTCCTGACGAGAGGAGTCCAACAGCTGATTCGCTTGGGATTTCGAAGGAAATCGTCATTTCATGGATGAAATGATATTCACGCCGATCTTACGAGAAATCTTTAGGTAGGGAAAATCGACGATCTTGGAAATTATATTACAACTGATAATGAAAGGTATTGTAAGAGTTCTATCTACCTGATACGATTATTTTCATGAATACTGGGCACACATGTATATTTTTCTAATAGGAGTGATTTGATTATTAAGACATGGTTTGAATTTATATACTTCGAATTTGCTAGAATATGGAGTGACCATATGATATGGCAGGCATCATTAATCGATATTCTCACCGTTGTTTGGCTTTATTAAGAAGATGTTTGGTCTTATAGACATTTTTCCAGCTAGGATATTTTTCATGGATAGTTTTTTTTGAGTAGCGAGTATTTCGAACTCGTGATCTGCAATTGATTATCAGAAACTACTTCGTCAGTTCATTGCATACTAGCGAGTGTGTATTATTCATCAGTAGGGAATTTTTTCCATTGGATTGTTTGGAGATATTAAGAAGTTATTCACTTTAGTGAATGAACGTCGCTTTTATATGACAACTAGAAACTTGTTGATTCCTTTCTGGTACATTCACTCATATAGCCTACGAGGTGGGGTCCTTCGTATTTATACGATTGTATGGTGGCTACTCACCTTACCCACCGTTTAGGGAACTATCATCCAAGTCGACGGGGCGAGGTCCTTCGTATTTATACGATTGCACGGTGGTTACACATCCTACTCGCCATTGAGGAACTCATTTTATCATCCGAATGTACACGAGATGTAAGTGAATTAAACAAGGAACTACTAGTCACATATCAGTCGAGATTTTGTTAAATAAAGTAACGATAAATGTCAACAGGATTGCATTTAGTAATTCTTGTTTGCCAATCCAATATTTTGTTGCTATACTCTTTTGAGAGTAATTTCAATTTAACAGCTATTACAGCTGATGCTTTGATGATTTTTTTATAATTGTATTTGATACCTTTGAGAAGGATTTAAAGTAATTTAATCTTGTAAGATTAATCATTAATGGTCATAATTATTTTAAGGCAGATCAGTATTGCAGATTTTGATGTGAGAGATTATAGCACATTGGTGTTTTTCTACGATGTGAATTATGAAACTTGTGAAAGAGAATTTATGCTATTTGAAAGCAAATATTAAATTACTGAAGTAATGTTTTTCCAATTGTTTAAGAAGTTGTCTAGATATGATCAGAGTAATTACAGTCATTGGAGATTATGTGCGTTAATAATTTGAAGCCATTTATATATTTTTGTAGATCATGCAACGTGGTTAAGAGAAGTTTGTGATAGGCATTTTGTGGAATTTGCCATTTGATAGTTGCAACGTTGATAATGTATTTTGAAGCGGACATGAGGTCGTCGTACCCAGTCTAGCGTTATTGTTGAAATTCATGCTGTATGTGCTGAATATTTAGGGAGTTTTTGTAGCAATTCTTATATTCAAATGTGATATTTGGAATATTGAAGAAATATAATGTCGTTGTGGATAGTTAGATCCAACGTGATGTCGTGGAGACAATAATATTTTTGGCATGATAAATTAAATACGAGATATAACTTGGAAGTAATAAAACTGTAAGACAACGTTTTATAAACCTTATTAAACAATTTGTTAGGAAATTAAACAAATAAATGAAGTTTATAATACAAGATTTTCTGAAAATAATAATTAATGAAATAATAATCTGAGATATAAGCATATTAACGATCTGACCTAATGAAATAAAAATCAGAATGACTAGATGAAATAATAAAATTAAATAACCAGATGATTGAAATTTAAATAAGTTGATAAATTAAATTTTGAAATAAATCGATGAATTAAATAAGTGGATGAATTAAAGATTGAATTGATTAAACTGATTGAAATGAATTATTAGACGATTGTAATGATGATGAATAACTGAATTAGAAGGTGATGATTAATTAAAGAAGCTGATGATTAATGAATTTATATGCAATTAAATAAATTTAATTGAGAGATAATGTGAAGGAATTGCAACTCGAATTGAGAATTTAAATGATGTAATGGTGATGAATTAACGATTCTGACAGGAATATTTGGAATTTTGAAGTGAGAATTAATGTAAGAAATATTTAATTTTGATAATAATGATAAGGATGACCAATGAGAATTTGAATTTTCTGTAATTCACAGATAAGAGATTAATGACGATGTAAATAATGTAAATTAATTAGTAAATGTTTAGGAACATTAGATTAACATGTTCTACGTTCAAATTATACCATGCAAACCATAATTTATGTGATATTTAACATGAGTGATTATTATATGTGTATGTTTAGGCAGATTAGTAACTTAATTAAATCCACATTGATGTTAAATTAAAGAGAATTAGGTCTCAGGTTTCACAAATGTCAGTGACGAAAGACATAGTGCGACAGTGATCCTGAGAACCCAAGAGAACTTTATACATTTTCTTGTTATGTGGATTGAAATAATTTTGCATTAGAAAGGAGATGGTTCGATTTTTGGACAATGACAATTTAACTTTGCATTCGACCATACTCTTAGGTAGGATTTATATTTAAAATGTCTGTCTGACTATCAAAGTAAAATAAATTTGTTTTTATCTTAGTTGTGATCTGATGATGGTGTGATGTTCCTTTTTCTTTCCTTGTCTTGAGTAAGGCTTATCCGGAAAGGAAGTGGTTTTGCTAGGAATTCAGTTGATGGCGCCCATTTATATTTGAATTATTTTTATTAACTTAAGCCCGTAACGACCCTAGAGATACTTTGTCTCGTGAAACCCACTGCTTTTTCACGAACTCAGCTGAATTTCCGACACATTCCTTATTTGACTAGAGGTTCATTTAACTCCGCTCTGTCCTGGAACTCCAGGGATGTGATGTTATAGCAGATGGGTCATCGCATCCCCAGGACGAACGGGTACACTACCAAAGTAGTAATCTTACAATTACTGGAGCTCTTTGCTCTCAAAATACAATTCACTAGTTGCTAGTACAACATCAAATAAAAACGTGTCTTACATGACACAAGCAAAATGATAATTGTGGCGCAGATTCCATACAAGGATCTGCTTAATGATACGTTGGGAACTGAGTTCGATGCTAGGCAACGAAACATTCCTTCTAATTGTTAGGTTCAAACTTGACCAAGAATAGCTTCTGAGCTTATTCAAAATGAAAATATAATGCATTTACAAAACTGGCAATTACAGTCGATTGCCTAACTGATACGACAATCCTAAGGAAAGTCAGGGGTGTATCAAAACTGGCTGCAAAGAATGCAGTTAAAGAAATAACCATGACATCTGATTGTCATAACTAAAGTCAGCAAAGACTTGAAAAATCACCCCAAACAGGGTTGGACAAAATAGCCTCGAATGACTACGGTCACATCTAGCAAAAGATAGGCTTTGACGTTCTGCGACGTTCATCAAGCTGCACCAGGGTTAACCAAAATGTCAGACCCAAGGGTGTCTCACTATACTGAAATAAATGACATTAAATTAAACTAGATACAATCCATACCTAGAAAAATGGCTGACACAGAGTGTGGTTGATTCACAAACTACATTAAATCTAATATACCACCAGAACTAGAACAAGAGAAGGGATGTCCAAAAACTCACGACATGGAGAAGCTATCACTCAGCCCTCTATTCAATAACCAGGGTTGTACAAATTCCTCTCTGGATCTCTGGAACGGTATTATCCTCATCAGGATTCCCATCTGGACTCCTCCAAAGACCAGGGTTCGATTCGTCCCTGTCGACAACTCCGTGAATATGCTGGATATGCCTGGAAATGGCATCTTGGATTCCTTCCTTCTCGTCCTCGGTTCTGCAAGCTTCACCATCATGCTAGTTCTCGTAGAAACATCACCCTCATACCAGGACGGTATTAGCCCATGATGACTGATTCAAGCATGGTGTGGAATAGTCTGGTCACGTTGACGGTGAAATAAATTATGAAATTCATTCTTTCACTTTCCAAAAATATAATGTTCGTCGTAAGTGTTGTAGGCTTTGATAGTAATTGATAACACAGCCTTAATTTCGTGGATGTGAATAGATACATGAGCTAGCACTGCTCTATGATTCTGCACGTGCTAATGACGCTACTTTTCTATCATGCAGCATCGGTAAAATGTACGTCGTTTTGGAAATATAAACTTAACTCTGGCAATCCAAATATGTGACACAATTATAATCACACTTATTTGAAGTAGTTGCAACACATTCACCTGTATATTTTCCACAAGGCATTTGGCCCTCCACAAACACGTGGGTACTAAAATGTGGTGTTCCGATAAAATTATATAATTCACTAATACTTGCCAATAATTATCTTCAATATGTTTCTGTGGCTCACTGTGCATAAATACCAGTATTTTACAATATGCCAGTGCACGATGGCACCTGATAACCAATTCAACGCTAACAAGCGGATATTCTTCTACGTCTTACAAGACGGATATGATTCCACGCCTACACAGGGCGGATTCTCCAGACGTAGTGCAAGGCACTGGGTGTCTCAAGGAAGTAGGTCGTCAAAACTAAGTCGCTGAGCGACTACTTACGTTCCTATTTGCGTATCTGCAAGGGTATTACCTTACCTTAAGCTAAAATAACATTCTCAAAAATGTTTTAATAATGCAGCATGACGAAATGGAATATTCTGAGTCTTGAGAAAGAATAAAATTAATAAATAAGATCTCAGAAAAATAATTAGCAGTTTTCACCAAAGTCAAAAGTGCGATCCAACGCTATTTCAAAGAGCTCTCAGCTCCACGTGGCTTCCTGGGTGTGTTCAAAGGTACAACATCCCATCATAAATGTTCTGTCATAAAAAAATATCACATGAACCTTAGCTCAGCGGGTACAGTACCTCACGAGTAGATTCAACAAATGAGTGACTGCGGGCAAATCGTTTAAACAAAATCCCGTATGCGTTCATATACCATTCATCCTATTGCGATAAAACTTTGGTGAGTTGTTGTGCACTCTCCCACAAATATTTCTGAATTAGTAAATCTATTTACTGTACATTAGTTTAGAGGCAGTAAACAGAAATTGAAAAAATATCGTG
This sequence comes from Meconema thalassinum, assembly GCA_946902985.2. Taxonomy (NCBI): domain Eukaryota; kingdom Metazoa; phylum Arthropoda; class Insecta; order Orthoptera; family Tettigoniidae; genus Meconema; species Meconema thalassinum. The sequence goes on from OX336389.2 coordinate 180,631,580, forward strand.
TATCCAAAAGCACTTCAACAAATTAAATTACAACCCCAACACTTTGATTGGCATTACAACGCATTCCGGGTACAGCTGGTGACATATAAATTAATTATATTCGATTACATGGACACAATCATCGACCGTCACTTCTGGCTGACAATGATTGTCGTTACTGTCTACACTATTTTGCAATGTCTGTTTTTATTTTAAACGTTCCTATTTATACTAGCGGCCTAGCGTAATGTGGTTAGTTTGCCAACGTATATAATGCACAAATGATTAAAAACACTCAAGATGAATAAGGGTATGTTAACTTAGCTGGTACATTGAATCCTTCACATCGTCCGTTCCATACTTAATGTTGGCCACACCGCGAGATTCCCACGTGTTGCGGTTATTGTAAACTACACTTGTACAGGATTCGGGTGGTTTTTATGTGACAAATCCAGTTTAAAATAAAATATCATGTAAAATATTCATTCTTCATACCAATACGCAATGCTCAACTTACCACGGAGCTGAAAGGCATTCAGTCAAGTTTCCATAATTGATATGAAACATTATGCATTATGTTAAAATTGATATTAAACTAACGCAAATATAACCTGAATAGTTGCTTCACAATATGTATGATAAGTATAGTGTGTTTATTAAAATCTGACCTGTCAATGACGCTTTTTATCTCTTCTGAAATGTAGTGAAAACCGGTTTAATGCTTTTCAGCTTTGGCCGATTCAATTGTTATTACCGGTATCACATTTTAAGTGTACCTGCATTTATTTCATAAGAACCTAGGATGGTTCTACTACCTCGTAAGAATGGGTTAAATTTTATCTAGCCTAAGTAAATGCTCTCTCGGGCATGAAATGCCGAAAACATGATCTAGCTCACTTTCATACGCAAAATTGTAATTCAGGTTATGCTATCTAAACGATGGTTGTGAAATGCATAGTAATCCATGAAGTCAAAAATAAATAAAATTAGTGAAATGTAGATTCATGGCTACAGCAATTAGTTGTACATAAAATGAATCCTTTAAATGGCACTACCATCTAATTGGCGGTATTCAGGATGTCCTGGATGTTGTTTCACCAGCAATGCACCACGATCCTGCTGGAACTTGACCATGGGTTGGACTTCAGCGCAGCATTTCTGTGGCCCATGTGCCATGGCCACGGCCGCACGCCTGGAACGACGTAGTTCCCAAGTCTCCAACGACATCTTGACGTTCGTCCTTCCCCCGTAAGCTTTGCATGGTCATTTCATTCAGCTTAATAAAGTCAGTTGAAAGTCCATTTATACCGTACCCCAATGCGTCATGCGGATATAGTCAATTTTTAACAAGTACAACTCCATTGTTATTTCTTTCAATAGTACAGCTCTAATAGCAGAGCGTTTCCATAAACTGAACACGATCAGGACTATTTCTGTAGCAACACTCTTCTTTCTATCGCACAAATCTTATTAATGTCAAATGGTGCACCAGGCCTGCGCTACTTGCTCCATTGCCTCGCGCCATTGCTCCAATTTGTTTTAATTAGACTTCACCTTCGCGTCACGGACCGAGTTTTCCGTGATACTTTCGTCACTGTAAAGGTGATTACAACGTAATCCTTTAATTATTTCAACCTTTGTGGTACAGGATTAGTACCAGTGGCTGTGCTCATAATATAAATGCGCTGAGTTCAAGACTTATAGACATGTATGACAATCCGGCCCGCGTCTTATATAATGAAAGTTGGCCTCGCTCTTTGTACGGCTTCCCCACTGCTGTTCTCTGGTGGGACGTAGCACTCCCCACGTAATAGTTCCTCGCGTTTATTTTAAATGTACTCTCATTCACAAAGTTGCCAAATCTACAAGAAATGCAGTATAACCTTACCGCTTAGCTTTTTTCCGTTTTATTATTGTCCACCATTTTATTCATTGCCTGGTTTCTTTCGTTATTATGGTTTTTGAAGCCATTTTCTGTGTTGCCTTAGTAGTTCCGCCCCTTTAAACAACAACAACAACAACTAACTACGCAATCGAAATTTGATGTTTTTCAGTCGATCAACACGATTATACCCAATTTTGATGGGTTATACCTAATGCTGAAAACCAATTACATGAGATTAATAAATACACTAGGATGACCAGTTTCAATCGTCAAGCGATCATCATCAGATTCATTACACTAAGGCTATTGAATCTATACCTAAATGTATGGGTGATAGTATTCACAATATGTACACTTATTTAGTTGCAGTATTATTTAAAATAATGCAATTAGTCAATATTTGTTAGTTATAGTATATGTGATGTTTTGTTAAGATACTGGAAGTGGTGATTGACCTCAAGATTTGCTTACTCAGTGTGAATATGTGATGGTTACTAAAGAAAACAATTTTCCGTCCAGAAAAATTGATCAAATTGTAGCCAGGCATATAAATAAAACAATTCAAAAGTCGGACAATTATGAAAAAAATTACGGCGTTTCAATTACGTGAACGTGTAGTCCATGCATACAAGATCACCAATCTGTTCAAACAACAAGGCATTAAAATAGGATTTATAAAAAAACACAACCGAAAAGCATCTGCACAACATTTATAAAATAAACAAGACCCGTATGCAAATCCAGGGGTATATTCCATAACGTGCCAAGACACAGGATGTCAGACAAATTACATCGGGCAGAGTGGGAAAACAATGGATACAAGATGCAATGAACACAGAAATGCGATAAAATTCGGGACGCACTCGGCCGTATGCGAAGACATGTTCGTCGCGGGAGAGAGTTTCACTAATATTGAAACAGAGTTAAAAATAATTTATCACGAAGCGATAGGTAGAGCTCTTGACATAAAGGAAGCAATCAAGATACACTTAGTTAAAGTAAACAATCCAAATAATTTAAACGAACACACATTCATGGAGAGTTCAGCCCTCTTTACACTACTAGAAAACACACCCCGTCGGAAGCAAGACACAACATAACGTGGTAGCCACGCTAGATAAGGGATTAATACTGGAAACCTATTATTGGATCAGGATGTACGATGTATCTTTTCTTCAATAAGCTAAAGCTGAAACTAACGGCTGTTTTATCTTATGCGTGGCGAGAATAAATACTGGTCTTTAGTAGTTGAAGATGTCCAGTATACTATAACGTACACCTCATTAGGAAGACTAGACTTGGTAACATACAGATTATAAGTAACAAATATAGACTAGTTGATTTTTAGCCTACTTTTCACATTTTGCAAAAATGAGGAAAAAGTAGACTTGTGAGATCGATCCGGGAAAATGTGTGTCTGTCTGTCTGTCCTTCTGTCTGTATGTCTGTCTGGCTGTGTGTGTGTGTCCCCCTATCAACACCTAAACGGCTGCAGCAATCAAAACCAAATTTAGTATGAGTAAAGATGTGCACCGGAATATCTCACGTCCATATTTGAAAATGATGTCAGTGCTACCAACTGCTGAAAAAACGCACTAGAAATTTGAGCTCCATGTTGGATATCTCGCAAGGTATGCATGGGAGCTATTCCAAAATTGGTTCACATGCAGATAATACTATTTCACTTTAATTTCCAGGAGGCCAACAATGACAGTGTTGCCAAAATAATTTTAAGCCTTCTGATAGGTCCAATGTTTAAATGCATATAACTTCTACACTATCAATTAGATTTCAACCAAATTTTGTATGTAATATCTGTACATAAACAGATATGATTGAGCTTATTCTTAAGAGCCACCAGGGCTGCCAACTGTTAATAATTGCTCTCTCTATTTTTAGCCTACTTTTCACAATTTGCAAAAATGAGGAAAAAGTAGACTTATGAGATCGGGCAAATGTGTGTCTGTCTGTCTGTCTGTCTGTCCTTCTGTCTGTCTGTCTGGCTGTGTGTGTGTCCCCCCCTATCAACTCTTAAACGGCTGCAGCAATCGAAACAAAATTTGGTAGGAGTAATGATCTATACCTGAATATCTCACGGCCATATTTGAAAATGATATCAGTGCTACCAACTGCTGAAAAATCGCAATTTAAATTTGAGCTCTATGTTGGATATCTCGGAAGGTATGAATGGGAGCTATTTGAAAATTGGCACACGTATAGATAATAATATTGCAAATTAATTTCCAGGAGGCCATACATGGCAGTGTTGCCAAAATGATTATAAGCCTGCTGATAGGTCCAATATTTAAATGCATATAACTTCTACACTATCAATTTGAATTCAACCAAATTTCGTATGTGCTATGTGTTCATAAACAGATATAACTGAGCGTATTCCTAAGATCCACCAGGGCTGCCAACTGTTAATAAATGCTCTAAATTTATTTTTTCCAAATACCCATATATCAGAAAGTATGCAAGCCGACATCTTTAAACTATGCACACGTATAGTACCTGACATTCTGTATTAATTTGGAGTAACGTATATACGTCAGTGCTACCAACATGATTCTAAGCCTGCTGAGAGGTCCATCTTTAAATACATGTAGCTTCTATACTATCATTTGGATTTCAACCAAAATTTGTATGTGCTATGTGCACCATAACATATACGACTATGCGTATTCTTAAGAGCAACCAGTGTTGCCAACTGTTAAAAAATGGTGTCTCTATTTTTGTTTCCCTAATATCAATATATCATAAAATATGCAAGCCAATAGCTCTAAAATTTGCACACGTATAGTACCTGACATTCTAGATTAATTTGGAGTAATTAATATACGTCAGTGATGCCAACATGATTCTAAGCCTGCAGATAGGTCCATTTTTGAAATGCCTGTAACTTCTATACTAACAAATGGATTTCATTCAAAATTAACACAACAAGAGATCATATTATTGCAGATTATTTCTGACCAATATATGTATGTCATTGTTGCCAACATAATTTTAAGCGCGCTATTAGATCCAATGTTTAACTGCATGTAACGTCCATGCTATCCATTGGACTTCAACCAAATTTTGTATTCTGTACCATAAGAGATGGAAACAAGAATATATTCAGTCACCAGGGCTGCCAACTGTAGTTCTCTATTAGGCTACATTATGCCAGGTATACAGTATTTCGAACTAATTAGAAATTTCTATATTACCAATTTAATTTTGTCATTATTCTAGATAGATCCATAGAGATTAATCAATGGCATGAATTTTAAATTTTAGGAAATTTGGCTCTTTAGTTCGTCACGGAACTTCTTGTTTTTATTCAAATACCAATATATCAGAAAGTATGCAAGCCAACAGCTTTAAACTATTCACACGTATATTCTGACATTTTAGATTAATTCGGAGTAACTTATATACGTCAGTTCTACCAACATGATTATAAGCCTTCTGATAGTACCAATTTTTAAATACATGTAACTTCTATACTATCAGTTCGATTTCAACCAAATTTCGTATGTGCTATGTGTACCATAACAGATATGACTGTAAGTATTGTTAAGAGCAATCAGGGCTGCCAACTGTTTATAAATGCTGTCTATATTTTTTTACCCTAATATCAATATATCAGAAAGTATGCAAGCCAACAGCTCTATATTTTGCACACGTATAGCACCTGACATTGTAGATTAATTTGGAGTAATTAATACAAGGCAGTGCTGCCAACATGATTCTATGCCTGCTGATATATCCAATTTTAAAATACATGTAACTTCTATACTAACAAATGGATTTCATCCAAAATTGGCACAACAAGATATCATAATATTTCAGATTATTTCTGACCAGCACACGCATGGTATTGTTGACAACATGCTTTTACGCGTGCTGATAGATCCAGTGTCTAACTGCGTGTAACGTCCATTGGACTTCAACCTAATTTTGTATTCTGTACCTTAAGAGATGGAACTAAGAATATATTCAGTCACCATGGCTGCCAACTGTAGTGCTCTATTGGGCTACATTATACCAGGTATATTTTGAACTAATTTGATATTTCGTTATTACCAATTTAATTTCGTCATTATTCTAGATAGGTTCATATTCTGTAGAATAATCATTGGCATGAAAAATAGGCTGTATAGTTCTTCACGGAACTTCTTGTTTTTAATTACTCTCTCTCTATTCGTTTAGCCGATTCCGACTCTCCGTGACCCCATGTACTAAACTACGCCAATTTCTTCTGTCCTGCACTGCCTCCCGAAGATTTTCCAAGCTGGAATTTAGTGCTTCTGTGATGCCATCCATCCATCTCATTCTTTGCCTCCCTCTTCTTCTTGTGCCTTCTATCTTCCCCAGCATTAAGGTCTTCTCTAATGAATCATGTCTTCTCATGATGTGTCCAAAGTAGCCCAGTTTTTGTTTCAGGATTAAGCCCTCCAAGGAACACACTGGTTTAATTTGCTGTAAAACTGACTTATTGGTTCTCTTCGCAGTCCATGGAACTCTAAGAACTTTTCTCCAACACCATAATTCAAAGGAATCTATTCTACGGCGTTCAGCTTTTCTTATGGTCCAGGTCTCACATCCGTACATCACAACTGGAAAAACCATAGCCCTTACTATACGGATCTTTGTTGCTAAGGTTAGGTCTCTACTCCTTAAGACATTGTCCAGATTTGAAAATGCCTGTCTACCAAGTAGCAATCGTCTTTTGATCTCATGACTGCAGTCACCATCGGCAGAAATCTGTGAGACAAGATAGTTAAAAACAGAGACTATCTCCATTTTTTCTCCTCCTACTTGCCATGAATTGACAGTTGTAGTTGTCATAATTTTTGTTTTCTTGACATTCAACATTAGTCCAGCCTTTGAACTTTCCTCTTTCACTTTCAGTAAGAGGTTTTTTAAATCTTCTTCAGTTTCAGCCATCAGGATTGTATCATCTGCATATCTCAGGTTGTTTATATTTAACCCAGCTATTTTGATTCCTGTTCCTTCTTCATCTAACCCCACATTCCTCATAATGTGTTCTGCATACAGATTGAAAAGGTAAGGTGACAATATACAGCCTTGCCGTACTCCTTTTTGAATCTTAACCCATTTAGTTGATCCATATATGGTTCTCACTGTAGCTTCTTGATCAGAGTATAAGTTCCGGATGAGGTTAATGATATGTTCTGGTACTCCCATGTATTTTAGTACTTTCCATAACTCATTATGATCAACACAGTCAAAAGCTTTAGCATAATCAAAAAAACAAAAATATACATCTTTCTGGAACTCTCTTGCCTTCTCCATTATCCATCGTACGTTGGCGATTTGATCTCTGGTCCCTCTTCCTTTACGAAATCCAGCTTGTTCTTCAGGTAGCTCTCGGTCTACATACTGGCGTAGTCTATTTTGTAGGATTTTAAGCATGACTTTGCTAGCATGTGAGATAAGTGCTATTGTTCGGTGATTCGTGCATTCTTTAGAATTTCCCTTCTTAGGAATTGGGATGAATACTGAACTTTTCCAGTCTTTTGGCCATTGTTGGGTTTTCCATATTTGCTGACATATGGAATGTAAAATTTTCACTGCACTATCTCCAACTTCTTTGAACATTTCTATTGGAATTCCATCATGTCCACTTGCTTTTTTTTAGCAATATTCTCTAGGGCCCATTTGACTTCAGTTTCCAAAATATCTGGTTCTGGTTCGAAGGGCACATGAACGTCATTATCCATAATACATGGTTCTTTCTTATACAGATCTTCTACATATTCCATCCATCTTTCCTTAATGTCCTCTGCTTCTGTTAGATCTTTGCCATTTTTATCTTTTACCATCCCAAATTTTGCCTGAAATTTTCCTTTGATATCCTTGATTTTCTTGTAAAGTTCCCTCGTCTTGCCCATTCTGTTATTTTCCTCAACTTCCTTACATTGATTAGTTATAAAAATATTCTTATCTCTTCTAGCTAATCTTCTAAACTCTGCATTGAACTCAAACATTGCTGATCTATCCCCTTTAATTTTTGCATTCCTTCGTTCTTCTGCAATTTGCAGTGCCTGATCCGATAACCATTTGGCCTTCTTCATATTCTTTTCCTTGGGAATGTATTTTTCTGCTTCCTGCTTAACAGCAGCAGATACTTCTGTCCACAACTCTTCAGGGGTTTTGTCTCCAATCTGTAATGTATTAAATCTGTTCCTGACTTCTACTCTATAATCACAAGGAATTCTTCCCAGGTCAAATCTGTATGAGGAGGCAGTTCTAGCCATTTTCCTCAACTTCAACCGGAATTTTGCAATTAATAATTCATGATCTGATCCGCAGTCAGCGCCTGGTCTTGTTGTAGTAGATTGAATAGCACTTTTCCACCTACTATTACAAATTATGTAATCAATTTGATTCCGGTATTGGCCATCTGGTGAAGTCCAAGTGTATAGACGTCTTTTGGGTAACTGGAATAGTGTGTTGGTAATAATCAGTGAATTATCTAGGCCTAATTCTATGAGTCTTTGTCCTGCTTCATTTGTTGTACCTAGACCAAATTGTCCTGTTACACCATTTACTATTTGATTTCCCACTTTAGCATTCCAATCTCCAACTATGAACACGATATCCTTGTTTGGTGTCGACCGTAGTAGTTCTTGTAAATCTCCATAAAATTGGTCAACTACGTCCTCTTCAGCATCAATGGTTGGTGCATAAACTTGAATGACTGTAACATTGAAAGGTTGACCTTGAAATCTGATGGATATCATTCTATCATTTTTATAGTTGCAACCCATCACAGTTTTACCTACTCTGTTACTAACTATGAAGGCTACTCCATTACTTTTGTTGTTGTCTTGTCCAGAAAAGTATACTGTGTAGTCATGCGAAATAAACTCTCCCATTCCAGACCACCTCATTTCACTTATTCCCAATATGTCGATGCCGATTCTCTCCATTTCTCTTTTGACTACATCTAGTTTCCCTTGATACATGGATCTCACATTCCATGTTCCTAAACAGTACTGTTCCTTGCAGCATTGCACTCTTCTTAAAGCCCCTCTCAACATAGTTCCCCCCGGGGATCCGATTGGGGAACTTTAAACTCCGGAACATTTAAATTGAGCAAAGCCATGGGGTTTTCTTGGAATATTTAATGTGGTGGTTTCCCGTTGCCTTCCACATTCTGATGCCGTTGACCAATCATGGTTCCTCCGCCTTCAGGGATAATTTCTCATCCCTAGGACAACACAGTGCCCTAAATCTCTACCCGCTCATCCGCCTTCCAAGGAAACCGTTGGCACTTGGTAGAGGAGGACCTCTTATACCGGAGGTCACTCGGTCGTCAGAGCCTCGTCAGTCTTAAGCAGGGTGCACCACGTGCAGGTGAGGTTGACATTTGAGTAGGAGTTCTGTCAACATCCTACCCCTTACACCCCTTTAAATTACTACTGCAACTAAATAAGTGTAGGCCTACATATTGTAAACTAGCAAAAGTGCCCGGCTTCGCCCGGTGGATTTATTTGTTTTGCGGATGATAATGAATACTACTACAGAACTGGCACATGATACTTAAACTAACAGAAAAATATATTTTAAAAATATAACTTTTTGTGATGGTAGTAGTGGTGGTGGTTGTTGTAGTGTGGTTAAAAGTTGTACAGTATAATGGACGTAATATTCAGGTAAATTTCCCGTAATGATAATAATGATAATCATGAATAGAGAAAGATCTATTTACTAACTACAGCACTGACACATGCAATTTACAAACAATTTAAATAAATTATTAGAAAGAGGAGTAAGTTAATTAAAAGACACTGCCTTGGGCCTATATCTCATTGGCCGTTAGAAATGTAGAGACAAATGGTGTCGTCTTTTTTCGCATAGCACCGTAGGAAAATAATCAGAACACTTTGGAAAACGTCGGCTGTCCCGAGCTACTGAGGTAGCAGGAGTGTCATTTATCGCCACATAGCGCTCAATGGTAAGGTTCGGAATAAATCAAGGTAGATTTCAAAGCACCAACGCTTATTGCAGCTGGTAACTTCAATGTACTGCACAAACACCATTGCACTTATACAGAGGCATAATATTTTCATGATGATAACTGTTTTAAGGGGCCTAAGATATCTTTTAGCACTAATTAATCCATGTGACTGCAATTTATAAAAAGCGCAAGATGCAACTATTTTCACAATTCTACACCAGAACACTGGTAAGGGTGACGTGATGCTGCCCGAATTGCCAGTCAACAATAGACTTATTAAAATATTCTTACAGTTACACTACTACGGACATGAATGGTTCTAGGGCATTAATACGTGGTTTTCAAGTTCATTTCGTCTGTTATTCTAAATGTAGGGAATAGAGAGCGTTGTCCAAAATATCAAGTGAACAGTGTTACCAGCAGGGTTTCAAAATATATGTAAAATTTGGTGCAATTAGGAGAAACGGTGTAGATTTGTGATAAAGGGCCTAATTTAAAGTGGGCCGTGTCACTCGCATGGTTCCCAAAGGTAAGTAAACAAAATATGGTTCAGATCGGCGAAACAGTGTAGATATACGGCAAAGGGCCTAAATACAGGAAATGGAGTGGTATGTCCAAAATTTCATGCAGACAGTGTTACTCGCAGGGTTCCAAAGGGTAAGTATACAAATTTTGGATGAGATCGGTGAAACGGTGCATATTTGTGATAAAGGGCCTAACTGCAGGGAATGGAGTGATCGGTCCGAAATTTCAAGCACACAGTGTTACTCGTCGGGTTTCAAAGGGTGAGCATGTAAAATTTGGTTCAGATCGGTGAAACGGTAATGGAGTGGTATGTCCAAAATTTCATGCAGACAGTGTTACACGCAGGGTTCCAAAGGTAAGTATACAAATTTTGGTTCAGATCGGTGAAAAGGTGAAGATTTGTGCCAAAGGGCCTAAATGCAGAGAATGGACTGGTCTGTTATACACTTCACAAAGTCATTGTTACTCGCGGGGTTCCAAGGGTTAGCATACAAATTTTTCGTTTCAGATCGGTGAAACGGTGTGGATTTGTGCCAAAGGGCCTAAATACAGGAAATGGAGTGGTGGGTTCCAAAGGGTAAGTATGCAAATTTTGGATCAGATCGGTGGAATGGTGTAGATCTGTGCCAAAGGGCCTAAATACAAGAAATGGGGTGGTATGTCCAAAATTTCATGCAGACAGTGTTACTCGCAGGGTTCCAAAGGGTAAGTATACAAATTTTGGATCAGATCGGTGAAACGGTGAAGATTTGTGATAAAGGGCCTAACTGCAGGGAATGGAGTAATCGGTCCGAAATTTCAAGCAGACAGTGTTACTCGTCGGGTTTCAAAGGGTAAGTATGTAAAATTTGGTTCAGATCAGTGAAACGGTGTATATTTGTGCCAAAGGGCCTAAATACAGGAAATGGAGTGGTATGTCCAAATTTTCATGCAGACAGTGTTACTCGCAGGGTTCCAAAGGGTATGTATACAAATTTTGGTTCAGATTGGTGAAAAGGTGTAGATTTGCGCCAAGGGCCTAAATGCAGGGAATGGAGTGTTCTGACCGAAATTTCATGCAAACCGTGTTACTCGCAGGGTTCCAAAGGGTAAGTATACACATTTGGTTCAGATCGGTGAAAAGGTGTAGATTTGTACCAAAGGGCCTAAATGCACGGAATGGACTGGTATGTCATAAATTTCACCTAGACAGCGTTACTCGCAGGGTTCCAAAGAGTTAGTAGACAAATTTTGGTTGAGATCGGTGAAATGTTGTATCACTAACCATAACGCCAGCGCATGCAGATAGAGCAGTTCGGGAGCACTTGTTCCAGCGACTTACTGAACAAAAATCCATCTTTAAGGTTACCTGAGAGGTGTAGCCTAATGCAATATAGCCTAAACTATTCCTCTTGAATCTGGCTACCATATAAAAAAAGAATTTTTGGAATCGGACCGGTAGTTCCAGAGATTAGTGCGTTTAAACCCACAAACACACAAACACACAAACTCTTCAGCTTTATTATATTATTAGCATAGATATCTTCACCCATACTTTTAGACATAGATTCAATAGCCTAAGTGTAATGGATCTGATGACAAATGCTTCACGATCCAAACTGGTCGTTCAAGTGTATTTATGAATCTCATTTAAATGATTTTCAGAATTAGGTATACCCCATCACAATTGGGTGCAAACGTATTGACCGACAGAAAAACATCGAATTTCTATTCTTTCGTTATGTTGTTTCCTTTTAATTGCCAGGAGTATTGCATAATGCTGTGAATAGGGGTGAAGTCTCCAAAAATGTGTGTTCATTTAGGCTATTTGGGTTGTTTACATAAGCTAAACAGATTTCTGTGGCTCCTTTTATGTCAAGTTCCCTACCTCTTGTTTCATAGTTTAAATTTCGCGAGACTGTTTCTACATTTGTAAGGCTATGTCCGATGTTGTACATGTGTTCGCATACTGATGAGTGTTTCCTGTACTATATTTGCATCTTGTGTTCTTTATTACGTGTGTCCATCCCTCTTCCCGTTTGTCCTACGTTACTTGCTTGACACCTTGTTTCTTGGCATGATAAGGAGAACACGGATTTTCAGTATGCCTTTTGTGTATTTAAGTTGCTCGTATGAAGATCCTTTCCCGGTGTGTTGTTTAATCTGAGTGCTGTTTTGTTTCCATGTTTTCATGCTATTTTCTTTTCTTTTTATTCTTCAAAAGATTGGTGATATTTCACAAGTGAGCGTACACGAAATTTAAACGCACGAACGTACTCACATTACAGATTGGCGTTTGAACTACGTTATATTTTGTCCGGTGTCTTAGTATCCTTCGATCTATCTTGTTGGGTGTGAAATTGTTTTCTTTAGCTATTTGTTTCATGGTTTTAGTTTTTTGTTGTAGTCTTATCTTTCATGGGTATATTTAAGGCCCTGTGAACGATATAAATAAAACCCGCGAGTTTATGTGCGCTTAGGTGGTTTGAACAACTATCAATAATGTGTGATGTTTGTGTGTGCTTGCGGATGATCGAGTAGGACAGGTTGTTGTTTGACCTATCGATTGTTATATCGAAGCAATTTATATTTCGCTCAATTTCTGATTGCTTGGTGAATTTGATTGCTGTAAACTGTCGATGACTTGTGGGATAATTTCTTCATTTGTTATTTCTGTATCATATATGCATGAAACATCATCCACGTATCTATTCGATTATATTACCCCCATTGCCCTGCCGTCTGACAGAAAATTGGTTTGTATGCCGTTTGTGGAATATAAGTAACTAGACCGCTGAATGGTGATCCAATCAGTAACCCATTTGTCTGTTCGTATATTTTATTGTTGAATTGATAAACTTTTTGGTTGTGTGTGATTTTCAGCAATTTTGCTATCTCTTTTGCTTATTTTATCGAGTTACTCAATTTTAATGTGTCTTCTCTTACTTTCATGCCTTCGTTTACTGGTATTTTAGTGTACATGTTGGTTATATCGAATGACACTAATTAATTGATGGGTTAAACTCTTAGTGAACCAAGTCTATTGGCCAACTCTGTTGTGTTTTTGAGTGATTTGGCATTGTTGATAACCACCCTGTCCTTTATTTTTTGAGTAGTTCTTGTTTCCAATTCGCTGAATTTCTGCATTATTGACGATTCGTCTTATTGGGCATTCATGAATATTTGGCAATGCCCTCAACGACGGCGTTGTTGGGCTCATATTCAGTATTTTTCATTTTTCGGCCTTCATGAGAATGTATTCGACCCATTTTAATGCACTTGTATTTTATTTTTGAATTTATGATGATGATCGTGTGGTCTCCTGAGAGGCCGAGTGCAGGTCTTTCTAATTGCCGGCCCTGGGCGACCTGCACGTTGTTATGAGGAAGAAGTGATGTTGATGACAGCACATACACCCAGTCCTCGAGCCACGGAAATTTACCCCAGGAGATTAAAATTCCTGGTGGCCCGGCCTGGAATCGAACCCGGGACACGTCGTGCCAAAGCCTAGCGCGCTAACCATTTATCCACGGAGCCGAACATTTTTGAATGTATTCCTGAAGTCTTTTTCTATCTCAATAATTCCATTCTTGCCTACGAAATCTAATGTTTTGTTTATGTACTCCGTTTTACTCGTAACTACCGTGGTATTGCCTTTATTTGCTTTTGTGATAATTAGATCTTGATCGCCTCTTTTGTGTTTCAATGGTTCTACCAGGTTCCCTTGCGTTGTGCTAACCTCATTGTTACTCTTACATTCTCGCTTTATGTTCTTCCTAGCTTCGTCGGTGTCATGTTTTGTGTATTATGCCCTTGTCTTGTTCTAATAATCTATTGCAGGTTATCTCAATGTCCGCTATCATTAGTTTGTTTTTATGGGTTATGTGCCGGTCCACACAGATATATTTCAAACTTTTGTCTAGCAAATTCATTTCCTACTTTGAGAAAACGACATTTGTACTGTTATATACCCCAATGTGAAAATTGGCTTTGCTAATACTAATGTTTTGTTCATTGGGGTATTTATTTTGTTTATTTCCCAGATATATCTTTCTAGACCACTATCATAAAGAAAACTTTGGATATTGTTGTGAATATGAATAGTAGTACCCTACATAAGAATAATGGTAAGTGTTTATATTAATAATAACATTACGTTATTGTATCACAAGCATGGGATTTAGAAGTCCCGCTGGGCACTTAATTGTTTTGTTAAACCCTTTGCTTGTATTTATTGTGAATAACATAATGAGAACTACGTTACCATTGAATTATCGTGTTACGCTTTGGATAAATTTAAAAAAAAATCTTAGTACTTACAAGAAAAATATATATTATTGTAATACATTGGTATAGTTATGTAGTGTAGATCGAAACATTCCTTCCATAGAATAGCCATCTTTGTGAAAAATTGAAACTATCTTATATAGTCCTACTCCTACACTCCGTTTAGTTACTAGGTAACTTCCCACATAAATACTGATACAAACGGCCCTCTTAGAAACCAAGATCAACATCGTGGTAGCTACAAACTATTTTTCTTCTCATTGCAGCACAGATGGACCTTGCATATCGTACATAGTGACTACGGCCTTGACTCAATTCTTTTTAGACTACACACTTCATATCTGCCTCAACTTGACACAAATATAGTCCAATGTCACCCTCGGTTTGCCAATATTATATACGCAGATACTGAATAGGTACCTATCCCTCTTCTTGTGGTTAGGGTGGTCTGGAGATGATACGGCTGAGACTGGACCTCTTCTTTCCTGCTGCATTCTGTGCCAATAAACCCTGGGCCAGTGATCTCCTGAATTGCAACACTACCATTTCCCGAGCATTTGGTTGTTGGTGATGAAAGAATTAATATAAAAGTTTTTCTAATACGCCCCAAAACAACCTGTGCCACCACTTTCTTGATTTTCTCATGACTTGGTAAAGGGCATGCTATTGATCAGCTTTATCAACTCCACCCATATGCTCATTCTGGTCTTTCACCCCATTGGGACACTTCACTTCAACTTTATAGCCATCACGCCTAGTTCTCTTCACAGTAGGTTACTCTGTGCCTTGAAAATTGGAAGACGATAAGACAGTTTTATTATTCATCCATATGGAGATACCTATACCCATGTTGGAGACTCTGTCATCATAGTCACCTGTGGTCAGGGTCTTGTCTGCAGCCAGAGGAGGTAACCCTTTGCGATTAGATCAAACTGTACCACAAGCCAAAACATGTACAGATTTAAGTCGTTCTAGCAGATGGACAGAAGTAGCAATATTCTTTCTCCCACCATACATTTGAAAGTCTTCATCGGTTACCTCTTCCTTTCCTTGGTACATCACAAGGCTGGCAACATACCCATATTGTTCCCCTAAACACCACAACTTATAGCCACGCTTTATGGGTTTCATTGGATTGTACGGTTTGGGAGTACTTCAGCCTTTGAATAGTATCATTGATTCATCAATACTAACAGATCTGGTTACTTTCTATGACTGAGAGAACTATTGGTTTGCCATATCAATAAGGGGACGAATCTTGTATAGTTTGTCCTTGCACTCCTTTGTCTTTGCTAAGTTATCATTGACATGAATATTACTCAGTATGTCATCAAATCGTTTCCTTGGCATAGTTTTTGATATAAGTTGTATGCCTAAATCTGGACTGCTGGACCAATAATTCTCCCATGATGGCAAATATTATAGCCCATGAAACACTTAATGCCAATAAATTAGAGCAATTCAGGAATTTTCAGGCATAAATTTCTGCCATTCTGCGTTGCATACTAATTAGACTGGTAACAAATATGCTCATTAATATGTCCACATGAACGAATAAAAACATCCGTTGAGGTTTTACAATCAGGAAACTGTTCCTCCATGGGACCTGCAAACACAGGAGTAACGGTGAATGTTTACAGCAACAACCATGTATGCCTAATATTCTATGGTACCAGGTAAAGAATGGATGCTATAAATAGGCCCAACTATTACACACTTACCTTCAGAGTACTCATATGGAGGATCTATTTTAGAATAAGGCTTCTTTCTCCAACCTCTGCAAGGTTCAGCACCTTCTCTTTGCACACGTTCTTTGTGGCAGGTGGTCTATACTATCTTGGCATTCAGTTTCATTAGGCCTGTCTTTTTCCCCACATGGACCATTTAAAGGACCTGGTTCAGTTGATTCCCCTTCATTATCATAATCTAAAAGTGAATGACATTTTCCTAATCAATGTCAAATGTACACTAGTGTCCAAAAATTTAAGCATACTCACTAAATAAGGCCATACCGCCTGATAGGAATGACAGACTGATTGCTGAACAAACGAAGGATGAATCACACACCAGGTCGCACAAGTTGTCCAAAATAAAAACAGTGTCAGAAAGGTTCTGACAGCTAAGGTACCTTACACTTTTGACAACAACTAACAATACTTGGACAATGACTTCCTCAACAAAATATGCTGTTAATAGGGTGTATGGTTACCGGTAACGGCCACACATGCTTCGCAGCGACGCGGCATGCTCTCTATGAGATGGTCCAAGAGCTCATGCGGCATTCGATCCCATTCCTCCGAAAGGGTAATGCGTAGGTCTTGGAGGGTCCTTGGTGGCGGCTGACGGGATGCAATTTGCCTCCACAATGCATCCCAGGCATGTTCTATAGGATTCAGATCCACTGACCTCGCTGGCCATTCCATTCGATGAATGTCTTCCCCAGTCCGAAATTCATCCACCAGAGCAGCGCGGTGTGGTTGGCATTATCGTCCATTAAGAGGAAGTCTGGACCAACCATAAATCCGAAGAGTCTCAGTACCACTTCCTTTTACCTCCGTGCGTTCACAGTGTGGCTCGGACCACCCATGAAGATGTGCAGGTCCGTACGACCATTTAACATGATGCCCCTCACACCATGACGCCACCACCACCATACTGGTCCCGTTCCACGATGTTCCTGTGGTTCTCTTCAGATTAACGTGTGACGGAAATTATTCTGCAAACAGAATCGGGATTCATCTGTGAAGAGCACATTCCTCCATTCATTCCAGGTCCAGTTTTGACGTTGACGGCTCCACAGTAAATGGGCCCGTCTCTGTGCTGGAGTGAGCAGTACGCACACCCCTGGACAACTGGCAAACAGCCCTGCTATTCTGAACCTCTGGTGCACAGTTTGCCTGAAGATGCAGATGATTATCAATTACTTGGCGTAAGCCGTAATTTCTATTACGCTGTCATTAACATAATTAACATAACACTAAAATCAGGTGACGATTAGTTGCAAACAACAATTAATTAGCGTTGGAAGGAAGCTAATTGCATAACAGTAGGAGTGATTATTTAATTTAATGATGATTTTGATGTAATATGTGTGTACTAGTTAATTATTTCTCGTTTGGATGGGAACGTTATGTACTAGATTTGTTTAATTTTTGAGATAGGTGCTTCTCACTTATCATTTAACGTCAGTTAGGATTTAGCTAAAACTGTAACGTAAATATAAATGTTAGAAGTGACACCATCATATCTTAGCTATGTCTATTGGTGCTTTACATGTAAATGACACATATTTATATTGTCACGCTTAACTTGACTTACTTTGTAGTAGATTCAGGGTGTGATTGTTCATATTTTTCAATGAATTTTGTAATTGCTTAGAGATGTAATTCGTGACCCATTCTTATATTGCTTTTTCGAATATTTTGTAGCAGGATCTCACGAGGGTGACATAATTCAGGTTGGGGAAGGATCATCATTTTTCAAAATTTGGCATTGCGCATTAGCCGAAATTTTTACTCTCGGAAGCAGCCAAGGGATTTGTTGTTTCAAAATAAATTTATGAAATATATTTTAAGACTGGGCTTTCTTATTTTAGCTTTGTTGTTTTTGGGGGTGCTTTTCTTGGGCTAGTTCCTAATATTCTAGGTCTCAATTAACACCGCTACTACCCAAGATACTATTCCTGTGCGGGCAGGTCTGAGAGCACATTCTATCCTATTAGAGTTGTGGGTTCAATGGATGGGGGTGTCGAGAAGGCTCTTGTGGTCAGCAGTCCCCGAAACTTCCCGTCTGACAGGCACAATATACACTGGTCAAAACAATTAGGGGATCAGGTGAGATATCATACACAAGATACACATGGTAACATCTTTTATTCAGAGTTCGGTTACAATTGTAATTTGTGTGTGCTACAGTACGATATTGTGCTGTCCCAACTTTTTACTGGAGGTTTACATGGCGTTTACTTAGAGCGAGGCACCATGGGGCTACCATAATAGTGAAAAAGTCATTCTCGTTGCCCTCTGATATGGTGTGTCATCACCTCGGACGGCCAGGACAGTTGCACACCTGCGTGGCATGGACATTATGAGGTTATCAATCAGCTCTTGAGGGATATTTGGCCATTCTTCCATGAGTGCAATATCCAGCTCGGCCACCGTTGTGGGAGGTCCTGGTCTGGCTGCAATGCGTCTGCCAAGTGCATCCCAGACATGCTCAATCAGGTTTAAGTCCGGTGGACAAGCAGGCCACTCCATTGGTTCAGTGCCCTCGTCGTCAAGCATGTTGTCCAGCAGTGCAGCTCTGTGGGGACGTGCGTTACCGTCCACCAGAATGAAACCATCGCCTATGGCACCAGCGTAGGGCACTACAAACGGTCGAAGGAGCTCGTTTCGATACCTCTGAGCAGTCAAAGCGCAATTCTGAACGACATAGAGGTCCGTATGTCTGCTAATACCGACTCTTGCCCACACCTTTCGCCCACCACCATGATATGGTGCTGTTTCCTGCACATAAGCGGGATTGTTCCGAGTTCCACGTTCACTCCAGTTGAGGGAACGACGAATGTCCGGCTGAACACAACATCTTGACTCATCTGTGAACAAAACCCGGTGCCATTCGTTATGACGCCAATCCTGATGTTCCTCCGCCCAGTTTCTGCGAGCTAAACGGTGGCGTGGTTTTATTAGGACACACACCATAGGCCTCCATGCGTAAAGGCCACTTTCCCGAAGGCAATTTCGGGCTGTTTGTGTTGATATTGCGCGTCCTGTTGCCGCCTGGAGGGTGCGTTGCAGCTGAGTTGCATTCAGCCTCCTGTCTCGACGGGCTGTTAACCGGAGATAACGGTCATCTCTTGCTGATGATACCCGTGGACGACCTTGGCCTGGCCTTCTTTTAACGGTTCCTGTTGTCTGAAATCATGTCCAGGTCCTGGAAATTACACTTTGGGACACTCGAATAGTTGCAGCCACCGGTTCCAACCTTCCTATGGCTCTCCATGCCATACTTTCGGGTAAGTCACGTTGTTGTTGCATTGCACTACCTGCTCACTACACCATCTGAACCCAACTGCTTGTGTCATTCGTTTGGTAGAGTAAACACACGTCCACACCAACCCCCTCTGCAGCAACTTTCTGTTATTACCACTATCTCGGTTGCCGTAATGTTGTTGTCTCCACTCCGTAGAACCGACAAGATGGACGACGAACCATTTTAGGTCATTCTGCCGATGACAATACGTCAGAACCTAGATATCTCAACTGATCCCCTAATTCTTTTGACCAGTGACTGTATATATATATATTGTAACCCCACCCAGCATTTGGGCAAATATGTATTGACCAACTGAAGAGTTACTACTAACTGTCAGGTTATTGCTTGTGTGAGAGATTGGTTAATTATTTGGTGATTGAAGAAGGGGGAACCTGGGTGTGTGGAAGTATTTTTGTGTTAGGGAATGAGGGGGGGGGGGGAGAGAATAATGTGGCTCTCAGTTCGTTTAGAAATCTGCCAGTCAGCCCGCCTGCAATTTTAATTGTGCACCCCTGCTCTAATGTACAAATTTGAAGCCGTTATTTCAGCGTTGCCTATACACACTGTCATTTGTAGCTCTTGAGTCGGTCAACACGAATTTCTCCAATGACTGGATGTGGTTCAATGTATAAAATATGTAAATAACCCTTCTGTATTAGATAATTATCACTATTATAATTAACTATAACATGTAATTTTTCCAGGAGGGTTATTTACATATTTCATACATTGTACCACGCCCAGTCATTGGGCAAATTCTTGTTGACCCCTGCTCTAATCCAACACCTGAGATTAAAGGTATCTTCCAAATTGTACACATCACAACATAAAAATAATAATTTCGTTCGTCACGTGAAAGTCTGAAGATCCAAGATTAATCTTTAGTTATTAAGGGCACTGGCATCCCTAAGTCCTTTGCCGCATGGTGGGTCACTCCTACATATTTCCCAAGACTTTATCGGAGCACCATTGCGTGGGTATTTGCTGTCACGACTTATGTTCTGCCGTCCTGTGGCCCGACCAAAGGGATTAGTCGCATTTAGCATTGTGCACTGTGTTTAAAAGGAGAATTTCATGGTGCAGGTTAAATGCTAGGTGTGTTGTGCTTTCAAATTCACGCATCGGTGTGTCATGTGAGTGGTTTTTTTTTTTTTTTGCTAACCGCAGGCATTTGTTTTGGACATGCTATAATAGTTTTAAATTTGCTTGACAATGAATCCCCATGCGGGGAAGCGTATACTATGCTAGGACGGACGATTGCCTTGTACATATTGAAGCCTACCTGTGCGTTAATTCATCTCTTCCAATTCATGATTAGGTACAGTTGCAGCATTCGTTTGTGTGCCTTCCTATAAAGGTTTCTTGAAAGTAGATTCATGAAATCTACACAGGGCCAAAAATTGTGTGTCTGTCTGACCCCCTATCAATTCAAACACGGTGAAACTGAATTGAACGAAATTTGGTACCGAGGTAGCACTAGCAAAGGGCACCTCAGTCTCATGTTTTATATTGCCGCCATCTTGACGCAAACGTAATGGCGGCCACCCAAATGTTCAAAGCTTAAATCAAATTACGACTAACCTAATCGTCTTCTCTCTACTAAACTTTGCATCAACATACCTTCATGTGGAAAGTGTCTTTTGACGAAACTACAAGGTCATCAGCCCAATAGTTTGCAGATGGCTGCCGTGTATGTGTGCAAATTGATCCGCCCTATCAATTCAAACATAACGAAACCAAATCGAACCATCTTTGGTACAGAGTAGCACTAGCAAGGGACAACTCAGTGCCATGTTGTATATCGCCGCCATCACAACAAAAAAGAAATGGCGTCCACCCCAATATTCTGAGCTTAAATCAAATTACGACTTACCTAATCATCCGAACTTTACAAAAAATTGCAACAATAAACCGTAATGTGAGAAGCGTCTTTTGCCCAAACTACAAGGTCATCAGCCAAATAGTTCCAAGATAGCGAATGTGTGAATCATGCAAGTGTTATTGACAAACCACAACTTCGTGGATTCAACAAGGCCTGACCTTACCAAATACGATCATCGTACATAGGAAGGTTTAAACTGTCCTCATGGAGGTGACCGGTAGAATATTAAAAAAATGTAACCGCAGTAGTGATCAACAGTTCAGGCTGACCGTGGTATATCGTGCTTGGCCGTGCCGTCCCGTTGGGTTAAAAGGCCGCTATTGTATGCTCGTAAATCCATATATTTCCGTAACTTCGTAAGTATATATCCTTTTAGGAATGTACTAAAGAAACTAATACATATTTATTATCAAATGGTTTATAGAAACGGCAGAAGACGCTAATAAAATCGTTTATTGCAAGACAAAATATTGTGGAGTTATACTAAACCAGTTGTTAACCATGAATTAGTTTACGGCATGTGTGGCGTACTGGTAACGATCTGGACTCATAGTCTTGAGGTTCATGTATCAAATCCCAGCAGGTTCAAAAATTTTTACTTCGTTTTTTTTATTTTTTTATTTTTTTTATTGATCTACAAGCAGAAGTACCCATTCTTCGAACGGTCTTCGGTATTAATAACCAGATGTTATCAATTGAGCTACTGTTGCAATGTTTAGGGGCTTGGAACCTGTTTGTTGGCAAAGAAAAATTATTAGTTAAAATGTGCTCTCAAACTAAATTTACCTAACGTGTTCTTCCTGGCGTGAAAATAAAATTGAAAAACTCGTAGACGAATCGCAATACACGTCACATACGAACTGACCCTAACCGGTGTGTCAAGTGCCCAACTACAGGAAGACCCCTTTCATAAATTATAAAGGCTTGTGGTGCATGAAAATTCAGTTTTTTAGCCTCCAATGGCCCAAATTCCTAAAATCAGCAAAAAAACAGTCTACTATTTCAAATCAGGAATTTTTGAAAATAATGTTGCTGTTTGGAGATATAATAGACTTTCTGTACGACATATCGCACGTGTAAGTCGTGTGAAAAAAATCTAGGGTACTCCTTGAACCCCTTAAGCGCATTAATAAATTTTACAGTTTTAGTTGGTTCCGCGATAACCTTATAGCCATTTGCAACCTATCACAGAAATGTAATAAATGGATTGGCATTACTAATTCCAGAAATAGACGGATAGTTGGATGCCTCCTCTTGAGATACTGTTGTCATGGTTAGTGGCTTGCATTCCTTCTTTAGTTTATTAAATGAAATTAGTTTTCTGGGAATATCTAAGAAACTGTTGGGTTTATAGCCTTAAAATATAGTTTTCGTGGACCCTTTACGGCTATTGAGGGGCCCCGAGTTTTGTTTCTGACCCCAAGGGTTTGATAATGAGCTTTGTCTCTTCGTTGTACGCCATAATAATGATAATAATTAAATGAATAATAATAATATAACAATATAGGGATAGGGATATAATAGACCTTCCGGACCATACCCGCACGTGTAAATCGCGTTAAAAAATTCTAGATTGCCCCTTGACCCCTTAAGCGCATTATATGTATTGATTAATATTTCATCTTAATTTGGATCCGTTATAACCCTATTGCCGTTTGCAAACCTTCACAGTAATGTAGTAAGCGGAATTGCATTGCGTCTTACAGAAATAGATGGACCTCTGAGATTCTGTTGCCATTGTTACCGGCATGCATTCCTTAATTAATTTATTAAGTGAAATTAGTTTTTTGGGAATATCTCAAAAACTGTTGGTTTTAGGGCCTTTTAGGGCCCCCGAGTTTCGTTTCTCACATTGAGGGGCTGAAAATGAGCTTTGTCTCACGCTTATTTCCGCATGTATTTTAAGGGGGGGGGGGAGTAGGCCCCCTGTTATGAGAGGTACGGAGAAGAGTTACATCAATGATTAGTGTCGTGCCTCTGATGGATATCTGTATCAAATTTTACGTTAATCCACCCAGCCGTTCTCGAGTTATAAGGACACAAATAATTGTCCACAGACAAACAGACAGACAAAAATATATTTTTGCGTGCATCCGTCACAAAACAGTCTGAAACGGGGAAATATGTCAAATTTCCGTAGAAATGCAGAAAAATCAGACAAACATTCATTTTTATATAATAGAGAAGGGATATAATAGACCTTCCGTACCACACCCGCACGTGTAAATCGCGTGAAAAAATTCTAGAGTGCCCCTTGACCCCTTAAGCGCATTGTATGTATTAATGAATATTTCAGCTTAATTTGGATTCGTTATAACCTTATAGCCGTTTGCAAACCTTCACAGCAATGTAATAAATGGAATTGCATTGCGTCTTACAGAAATAGATGGACCTCTGAGATTCAGTTGCCATGGTTACCGGCATGCATTCTTTCATTAATTTATTAAGTGAAATTAGTTTTCTGGGAATATCTCAAAAACTGTTGGTTTTAGGGCCTTAAAATGTGGTTCGTTTCTCACATTGAGGGGCTGAAAATGAGCTTTGTTTCACTCATCTACGCCTATTTCAGCATGTATTTTAAGGGGGTAGGGCCCCTTTTATGAGAGTTACGGAGAAGAGTTACGTCAACGATTAGTGTGGTGCCTCTGATGGATATCTCTATCAAATTTTACGTTGATCCACCCAGCCGTTCTCAAGTTATAAGGACTCGAAGAAGTTGTCCACAGACACACAGACAAACCGACAGACAGACAGTCAAAAAAATTATTTTTGCGTGCATCCGTCATAAAACAGCCTGAAACGCGCAAATATCGCAAATTTCCGTGGAAATTTAGAAAAAACAGACAAACTTTCATTTTATATATAGAGAGATAACACACGTTATATTATTAAGCATATATAGGGTGCATTTGCAAAAAAAAAAAAGATGTTCAGTAAAGAACATATAGCCTACTTTCTCCTAAATGCATGGGTATTGTTATAACTCTTTGTCCTTTTCAAGGAGTATGAGTGAATGTTGGTTGTAGTAGCTTGTTGAAATACAACGTGCTATAGGGATATTAAACATGAAATGAGGTGCCCTCTGCTAGTGCTACCTCTGTACCAAATTTCGTTCAATTCGGTGTCACCGTGTTTGAATTTATAGGGGGAATCGATTTGCACACATACTTGGCCACCATCTGCAAACTATTGGGCTGATGTTCTTGCAGTTTGGTCAGAATATGTTTCCCACATAAAGATGTGGTGTTGCAAAATTAGGTAGATACTAGATTATTAAGTTCGTCGTAATTACATTTTAGCTTTTAACATTTGGGTGGCCGCGATTACGTTTCCGTCAAGATAGCGGTGATATAAAACATGACACTGAGGTGCCCTTTGCTAGTGCTACCTCTGTACCAAATTTCGTTCATTCGGTTCCACCATGTTCGAATTAATAGGGGGAATCAATTTTGACATAAAGATGGCCTCCATCCGCAAACTATTAGGCTAATGACCTATTAGATTGGTCAAAGGATGCTCCCTCCATAAAGGTATGTAGTTGCAAAATTTGGTAGAGATCGGATGTTTAGGTTAATCGTAATTTGATTTAAGCTTTGAACATTCGGGTGGCCGCCATTACGTTTCTGTCAATATGGCGGCGATATAAAAAATGACAATGAGATGCCCTTTGCTAGTGCTACCTCTGTACCAAATTTCGTTCATTCGGTTCCACCGTGTTCGAATTAATAGGGGGAATCAATTTTGACATAAAGATGGCCGCCATCCGCAAACTATTAGGATAATAACCTATTAGATTGGTCAAAGGATGCTCCCTCCATAAAGGTATGTTGTTGCAAAGTTTGGTAGAGATCGGATGGTTATGTTAGTCGTAATTTAACTTAAGCTTTGAACATTTGTGTGGCCGCCATTACGTTTCTGTCAATATGGCGGCGATATAAAAAATGACACTGAGATGCCCTTTGCTAGTGCTACCTCTGTACCAAATTTCGTTCCATTCGGTTTCACCGTGTTTGAATTAATAGGGGGAATTGATTTTCACACAAAGATGGCCGCCATCCGCAAACTATTAGGCTAATGACCTATTCATATGGTCAAAGGATGCTTCCTCTATAAGGGTATGTTGTTGCAAAATTTGGTAGAGATCGGATGATTAGGTTAGTCGTAATTTGATTTAAGCTTTGAACATTTGTGTGGCCGCCATTACGTTTCCGTCAAGATGGCGGCGATATAAAACATGACACTGAGGTGCCATTTGTTAGTACTACCTCTGTACCATATTTCGTTCCATTCGGTTGCACCGTGTTCGAATTAATAGGGAAAATGGATTTTCACACAAAGGTGGCCGCCATCCGCAAACTATTACGCTGATGACCTATTGGTTTGGTCAAAGGATGCTCCCCCCATAAAGGTATGTTGTTGCAAAATTTGGTAGAGATCGGATGATTAGGTTAGTCGTAATTTGATTTAAGCTTTGAACATTTGTGTGGCCGCCATTACGTTTCCGTCAAGATGGCGGCGATATAAAACATGACACTGAGGTGTCCTTTGCTAGTGCTACCTTTGTACCAAATTTCGTTCAATTCCCATTCACCGTGTTCGAATTGATAGG
The DNA here is from genome assembly GCA_946902985.2 of Meconema thalassinum. NCBI lineage: Eukaryota > Metazoa > Arthropoda > Insecta > Orthoptera > Tettigoniidae > Meconema > Meconema thalassinum. Next base: position 180,657,735 of record OX336389.2, read on the forward strand.
GGGGGGACAGACATTCAGAGTACACACACTCACACACACACAGACACACACACACAGACACACACACAGACTCACACACACACATACACACACACACAGACTCACACACACAGACTCACACACAAACATACACACACACAGACAGACACACTTTTTCGCCCTGTGTTGATCTCATAAGTCTACTTTCATTTTTTTGCAAAAATCGAAAGTAGGCTAAAAAATATATACTTATAGCACCACATACTTCAACACTCGAATACAGCGATTAAAATTCGTTGTCCTTGATCCACAGTAGAGTCTATTTTTGTTGTTGTTGTTTTTGTAGTTGATTCCTCAGGGATTTTGCGGCATCATGGTCTTGTAGCCCCGTGTACTTGGGTGTGTGTAGAAGTTGTCTGATAACCTGTGCCACTGTGATATATGTAGGCTTACCAGTGTGTGTACTTTTATACGAGTAAGTATTTGGGTAATAAGCTGTTGTTGTTGTTTAATTTCAGATGCATGGACATCATGGTCATTTAGGCTCGTGTACTTGGGTGAGTGTTGAATTTTGTATGATAACCTGTGCTATTGTGATGGCTGTACTAGTGTGTCTATATATCATTCAGGTGAGGATTCAATCAATCAAAGTATAATATCCGTATAGCACGTTGTATTTCTAGCTACTACAACCAAGATTCAATTGTACTCCTTCAAAAGGACAAAGAGTTATAACTATACGCATACATTTATGAGAAAGTAGGCTGTATGTTCTTTACTGAACATCTTGTTTATGAATAGTACTGCTTAGCTTTTGTTAACTTACACCCTTACGCTGCTGCTTATTCCAGTCAGAGAGTCGGGTCATGAGGAGTCAGTCCCTTGATGGGAAAATGATGGGTTCGAATCTAAGCTCAGCCATCATGGAAATGTTTCCCAGTGGTTCCATGATCTATCTCCCCGAAAATGCTCATCAAGAACCTAATCTAAGACCACGGCCAACGTTTTCATAATTTTGCCCACGATTGAGAAATTCATTTACTTGTACGGCTGCAACGATAAGACAAAAGATGGATTTAAAAAAAACAAAAAAAAACAAGCACATGAGGCTGCTGATCACAATATTTGAAAATATTAAAAGAAGGAAATACAATAATATTTGTTATACATTTTACTGTTGGCTTAGAATCTCTAATAAATTTGGTAGTGCTCAAAGCATGTTTATCCCTAGTATTCGGTGCACAGCGGAATTCTGTTCGTCAAAATTGTTATCTGCCATTGACAGTGAGTGTGTGTTTACCTCCCATGATTACAAGCTAGCCACAAGGTGGATAAAATCCATAGCATACAAACTTTGAAGCCATCACGCACCTGCAAGGCTGAGCAAGTAATTAGGTTGAGGCAGCGCAAATGGCCTGCTATAAAGTGTTTGACCTAATGGAGGATGGACCATCACCGGCAAACAAGCTGTTCCTAACGACACTCGAGTTTCTTCAACAAACTAATCACAACATTGAAGAAAATCGAAACTGCGTTACTTCTCTCTTCTATATATTCTGGTCCTAGGCTATATTTACAACTTCCCAACTTCCAACGTATGCAGTATAATCTAAGGCAACTCGCTAAACTTGGAGTAAGAATCCCTCTTGGGATCAGTCTCAAACTTTGCGAGGATTGTCATCTGAATAATAGAGCAAGGAAATAAGGAACAGTGGCAGTCCAAATACAACTTCGTGGTTGCTGAAATCCATGAGTATTTTATACCGCAGTAGAATGCGTTAATTGTGTGTATTATTCAACATGGAATTTACAAAGTCAAGAGAATTGACAGCCAGAGACAGGGTAAGAATTGTTCTGAAATCATTAGTTCCTCTTAGTAACTTTCTCCCTTTTAAGTGCTAGTGAATTTAACCCATTATTTTCAAAGATCGTGGATATTATAAAAAATAGCTGTGGAGTTTCCATTTTATTATTATTATTAACATCTAAGTGTCGATGCACATTTAATAAGGTGATTTTAAAATACGAGAATATAAAGTTAGTTAAAAATGTACCCACCAGTATACCTGTGGAGCTAAGTTATGCTTTATGATTAGGGTGGATGTGTGGTTATTTCGAGAAGGCTGTTGTGGTCAGCAGTCCCCGTAAATTCCCATCTGACGGGCACAATATATTTATATACAGGGTTTAATTGATATAATTGAAGTCATTTACACTGGTGTTATTAGAGACTATTCTAAGCAAATATCTTCATGAAATTTAGTCGTATCTTAATTAGCGTAGGTGGAATTAAATCACAAAAATCGTCGTCAATGTCTTGGAAAAGGGCTTAGACTGCGTTCCCCTCAGCAGCACAGCTGACTTCTCCCCGTCGCCCTCCCCACCAACGCTAAGGAATGTTGACAAGAGTCTGAAGTTGAGTGACCTCCTCGTCTTGTCTGCCAATGGCATTGAAATACACGAACCGAGCCTATGAACAGCTGATTCACACCTTCATGTGGAGTGGCTACATGACTAGTGATGGTGGATCTGTTTAGGATATTGCCAGCCTCATGGCCTATGCATAGAAAATGGAAATACTAAAGGTTTGGTAAATTTATTTAAGGAACTGTTGGTCTATCTTTGTGTGAAGACAGTGCAACAACTGTAATAAAAATATGAATATTATTATTATTATAGTATGCTACTACTACTGTACTAATAATAGTAATAATAGACTTTCAGATACACTGACTTATTTTATACGGGGCCACATGGCCACGTTGTCGCAGCCCCCTAAGCTAAGGAACCAACCTAACTTCTTTTATGTTTTTTGTTGGTATGTCGAGTTGCCAGACTTTTATGTACGCAGGATTTCTTATATGTGCCATGAATTCCATGGACATGATCGTATTAGATCACATTCATTTACTATATGCCTGAACCTAGATCGCACCTTCGGAAAGGTTAGTACTCTACCACCAGAGCTACAAATGCTGACTCTTATTATTAGGCTATTATTAGACAATTATTATTATTATCATCGTCATCTACATGTGGTGCTAGTATTGAGACAGCTTACCATCACCTGCCGATGTGCAAGTCGGGGCGTGATGGCGCAGTGGTCCAGTTGTTGGCCTCTCATCACGGCTGATCGGGTTTGATTCCCGGTCAATGCATGTGAGATTTTGGAAGTGAAATGCCATGTCCTGTGGTTCGGATTCCACATAAAAAGGAGGTCCAGTAGCTCAAGATCACGACATTTACGGTCATGTAAAACCACAAGCTTCCTTACTTCCCGCAATCGGCAGCCGCAAGATGATTTCCTGAGGCATCCCTCGAGGCCAAAATCAGAATGTCCCTTCATAAGACCAAGGCTGCTTTCTTTCCTACCCCCACGATGTAGGCAGGCGCATTTACTCGTGCACCACGATCGCACCAAGTCCGGTGATTGGAGGTCCAAACTCAGCACCGACAGTGGCTATCCTGAGTTTGGATTTCCCTGGATTCTTCCCCGCGCTTTCCAAGCACATGCCGGGATAGTATGGTACTTGGAGTCCTGGGGCACCAACCTTATTCACGACCTTAATAAATACAGCTGCACATACTACTATAGTCACCACAGGAACACAGTTTATCAGACAAATCCAACACTCATCCAACTGCACGGGGCTGATAAACAAATGTCCCAAGTCCCAACAATGAATTAACAGCAACCATCACAACAAGCTTGCAAGTCTCTTCCATCATCATTGTTACCAAAACTATTTATTTACTGAACGTCCTAAACAATTGGAACCCTACTTAAAATAAATAACATTCAGTAAAGATATAATCTCTTCTAATGTGTTTAATAATAATACTACTACTACTACTACTACTAATAATAATAATAAAATAATGTTAATCATAATAATAATATGTTGTTAGACACACTATTTTTGTTTTTTGTGGGGATGTCGAGATCCCGGAATGTTGTGTTCACAGAATTCCATGTACGTGCCATTACATCCATCGGCATAAGGCTGTCGTATTTGTTCACCTTCATTTATTACATGACTGAGCCTAGATCGAACCCTCGAGAAGGATAGCACTCTATTACCTGAGCTACACAGCCTCGCTATCATTTAATTATTAATATTGTTTTATACAATACATATAACACATTTCTGGTACATCACAGCATAACTACACGGGCTTCAGGGAACCAAATTATTGTTACTGAAACAGCCACTTCTAAGCTGGAAAGTCGAAATCGCTACCCATGAACTTCCAGACGATTCGGGTTGAGAGAACTACTGCCTTCTGCATTAGTTTCTACATTTGAGTATCCAGAGCCAGTTCTTTAAGTTCTTGGAACAAGGTATTTGGGATCACGCCCGCATTAGAGACAATGATCGGTATGGTCTTTACCCGTTCTACATGCCATTGCCTTTTGATACTGCCAACCAACTCGCTATATTTGATTTATTGCTATTATTATTATAATTATTATTATTATTTATGTTCATGTGGTACCATACTAGTATTAAATCTTGGAATTAGTTTTCCATGGTTTCCCACTTCTACCCCAGGTAAATGCTGGGATGGTTCCTAACTGAAGGCCACGGCCGCCTTCTTCCCAATCCTCACCTGAATTACAAATACCCACATTACTAAAGAAGCCACAAAAGCACAGGCTATCAGACAAATTCTACCCACACCTAACCACATGGGGCTAAATAACCAAAATCGCCAAGCCTCTCAAACAAAACATCAAGTATTTTCCTTCCGTCGTAAATGCTAGTTCTGAACAGAATACGGGATGTCGGAATTTTGTCACACTGTATTTCATTAACGTGCAGGACGCCAATTACACGCCTGGGCTCATTATCAAAATTATTTTATACCTACACTTACAAAGTAGGCTACACATTACTACCGGTCCTAACGTCCCAGGCCATTGCATGCAATTTTAACAACAGCAACAACAATAACAGCAATACAAATTTCTTACGAGACTGGTATCGCTCGCTATTCTCATAACAGCTGATACTACCCCTTGTACCCGTTCGTCCTGGGGATGCGATGACCCATCTGCTATTACATCGCATTCCTGGAGTTCCAGGACAGAGCGGAGTTAAATGAACCTCTAGTCAAATAAGGAATGTGTCGGAAATTCAGCTGAGATATCGAAAAAGCAGAGGGTAACACGAGACAAAGTATCTCTAGGGCCGTTACGGGCTTAAATTTAATTTAAAAAAAATGCAAATATAAATGGGCGCCATCAACTGAACTCCTAGGAAACCACATCCTTTCCGGTTAAGCCTTAATCAAGACAAGGAAAGAAAAAGGAAAATCACACCATCATCAGATCACAACTAAGATAAAAACAAATTTATTTCACTTTGATTGTCAGACAGACATTTTAAATATTCATCCTACCTGAGAGCATGGTCGAATGCCAACGTTAAATTGTCATTGTCCAAAAATCGAACCATCTCTTTTCTAATCCACATAAAATAGGAAAAATCTCTAAAGTTCTCTTGGGTTCTCAGGATCACCGTAGCACTATGTCTTTCGTCACTGCCATTCGTGATACCTGAGACCTAATTTCTCTTTAAATTAACATCATGAATGTGGATTTGAAAATATTATTAATCTGTCTAAACATACATATTATAATCACATATTTTAAATATCACGTAATTTATGGCTTGCATGGCATAATTTAAACGTTGAATATGTTAGTAAAATGCTCCTAAACATCGAATAATTAATTTACACTATTTACATTGTCATTAATAATTGCTTGTTCGTGAATTACAGAAAATCCACTGCTCATTGGTTGTAATCATCATCATCATCATCAAAGTTAAATATTTCTCACATTAATTCTCATCTCAAAATTCAATATATTCCTGTCAGAATCATTAACTCATCACCATTAAATCATTTAAATGAAAATTATTATCATCACTTCATAGGCCAACGGCCTAGCCGTGTTGAAACACCGGATCCCATGAGAACTCCGCAGTTAAGCAACATTGGGCGTAGTCGGAACTTGGATGGTGTGCCGGTTCTAGGCACTGCGCGTTGTTGGCCAACATAAGGAGGAGCGGAAAGGCCCTGGCCACCCTACCGCAAGTAAACTCCGGCTGGGGGAAGCCTCTTCGGAGGCTCGGACCTGCCTTCGGGCAGAATACCGATTAAATTAAAAAATCACTTCATTATACTTTCTAATTATTCACACACTCTTATCTTATCATCTCCTTCAGATTTTTTTTTTTTTTTTTTTTTTTTTTTAGCGTATGGCTTTTAGTGCCGGGAGTGTCCGAGGACATGTTCGGCTCGCCAGTTTTGTAGCTGCTTCGAGACGGACACCCAATGGGTGAGCTACAAGTACCGTTGGGGAGGAAAGTTGGAAGGGAAGGGCGAGGAGTTGGAAGGTAGCGGCTGTGGCCTATAGTTAGGGACCAACCCCGGCATTTGCCTGGAAGGAAGATGGGAAACCACAGAAGACCATCTTCAAGGTTGCCGGCGAGGGGATTCGAACCTCCTCGCCTCCCGAAAGTGAGCGACTGCCATTAGTCATGCCGTAACGACCACGGCTAACTCACCCGGTTCCTTCAGATTAAATCATCTAAAATCATCCATATAAATCGTTTAATTCATCAACTCAAGTTGCAATTTCTCAAATTATATCTCAATTAAATTTATTTAAATCCATATAAATTCATTAATCATCAGCTTCTTTAATTAATTATCACCTTCTAATTCAGTTATTCATCATCTATCCAATCATCTATTAATTTATTTAAATCAGTTTATTTATTCAATCTTTAATTCATCCATTTACTTAATTCAGTGATCTATTCCAAAATTTAATTTATTAATTTATTTAAATTTCATTCTTCTGGTTATTTAGATTTTCATTATTTCATCCAGTCATTCTGATTTTTATTTCATTAGGTCAGATCATTAATATGCTAAAATTTCAGATTATTATTTCATTAATTATTATTATCAGAAAATCTTGTATTATCAACTTTATTTATTTGTTTAATTTCCCAACAAATTGTTTAATATGGGTTATAGAACGTTGTCTTACAGTTTTATCACTTCCAAGTTATATCTCATATTTAATTATCATGCCAAAAAATATTATTGCCTTCACGACATCACGTTGGATCTGACTATCCACAACTACATTATATATCCTCACTTCTTCAAATATCACATTTGAATACCACAATTATTCCACAAAACTCCATAAGTATTCAGCATACAGCCTGAATCTCAAAAATTACGCTAGACTGGGTTCGACAACCTCATGTCTGCCTCAAAATACATTAGCAACATTGCAACTATCACATGGCAACTTCCACAAAATGCCTATCACAAACTTCACTTAACCATGTTGCATGATCTACAAAAAATATATAACTGGCTTCAAATTATCAACGCACACAATCTCCAATAACTGTAATTACTCTGATCACATCTAGACAACTTCTTAAACAATTAGAAAAAATATTACCTTAGTAATTCAAGATCTGCTTTCAAATAGCATAAATTCTCTTACAATTCTCATAATTCACATCACAGAAAAACACCAATGTGCTATAATCTCTCATATCATAATATTCAATACTGATCTGCCTTAAAATAAATCTGACCATTAATGATTCATCTTACATGATTCAATTACTTTAAATCCTTCTCAAAGGTATCAAACACAATTATAAAATTCATCAAAAGCATCAGCTGTACCAGCTGTTAAACTGAAAGTACTCTCAAAAGAGTATAGCAACAAAATATTGGATTGGAAAAACAAGAATTACTAAGTGTAACCCTGCTGACATTTATCTTTAATTTATGTAACAAAAAATTCGACTGATATGTGACTAGTAGTTCCTTGTTTGATTCTCTTACAATCTCAAGTACACTCGGATGATAAAAATGAGTCCCTCAATGGCAAGTAAGATGAGTAACCACCATACAATCGTATAAATACGAAAGACCTCGCCCCGTCGTCTAACATGATAGTGCCCTGAACGATGGGTAAGATGAGTAACCACCATACAATCGTATAAATACGAAAGACCCCATCTCGAAGACTAAATGAGTGAATGTACCAGATCGGAATCAACAAGTCTCTAGTTGTCATATAAAAGCGATATTCATTCACTAAAGTGAATAACATCTTAATATCTCCAAACAATCCAATGGAAAAAATCCCTACTGATGAATAATACACACTCGCTAGTATGCAATGAACTGATGAAGTAATTTAGATAATCAATTGCAGATCACGAGTTCGAAATACTCGTCACACAAAAAAACTATTCATGAAAACTATCCTTGCTGGAAAAATGTCTAAAAGACCTAACATCTGCTTAATAAAGCCAACCAATGGTGAGAATATCGTATAATGATGCCTGCCATATCATATGGTCACGCCATATTCTAGCAAAATTTGAAGCATATAAAGTCAAAGCCATGTCTAAATAATCTTATCACTCCTATTAGAAAAATATACATGTGTGCCCAGTATTCATGAAAAAAATCGTATCAGGAAGTTATAACTCTTACAGTACCTTCTCATAATCAGCTGTTATTAAATTTCAAAGATCGTCGATTATCCTTATGTAATGAATTTCTCGAAAGATCGGCGTGAATATCATTCCACCCACGCAATGACGATTGCCTTCAAATCCCAAGTGAATCAGCTGGTGGACCTCCTCTTCTTCAGGAATCGAATCCATCGCTCTGTGGTGCCATCGCGTCTCTGTCTTCGTTTACTCCGACATGATGAACTGCTGGTTATCCATAGCGGATACTGTCCAAATCCTCACGAAAAAGTTCATAGAAACAGCGGACCCCATATTCCTCTTCTACGTTACGCCACTGTTCCATACAATGTTCGGTTTGAGTGTTGAAAGTTCAATCTCCACAGCGGTTTAGTCTCACTTGCAGAAAATAAATTTTATTTGTGAGAGTGTATAAATTTATGAAACACCCTGTAGCTGTGTTCGTACTCGGTATTTTATAACAATTCATAAGAAAGAATTGCATTAATGCACGTGCCAATGTTCATAAGTGCATATGCTTGTAACATTTCGTTTGCCTAAAATCGTTAATGTTATTTGGACTCCATGGTCGCTCTGCATGTTCCGTTATGAAATGCATAGTCGTAATGTCATTGAATAACTATGTTCATCTGAAGTTCACAGTTGCAATATCTCGTAACTATCTGCCTGCACAATTCGATTACTGAATATAAGTCCCCACTCAACGTTATAATGAAGTTCAGCTTCTATTATATTGCTTGCGTATAAAATTGGAAATAACCCGCTCGTCTCTACTGCAATGTTCTAGAATAATCTCCGCCTAAAGCTGGCCTCGCCATGCCGCTCTGCTATGCTGTTCTGCGTTTCAAAATGCAGCTTGAAATAAAGTTCTCCAACTCGTTTTACAGTGCTGTTCTAAACCCCGGCCTTCTCATGGTTGCTTGGCCCGTACAGCTGGTTCTGTAACCGGTCTTCACGCTGCCTACTGCGGGTGTCTGCCTGGCTCACTGGCCTACTTTCTGTTCTCTGCTCGGTGAAGTCAAAACCTGTCGCTTTCACTTTCCGTGACAAATGCTGCTCACTGCGCGACTTTACCATACGCTCGGCATATGTCCTACTCAGCTCGCTGTCTGAACTCGACTCTCTTGCTCGCTGTACTTGACTCTCTTGCTAACTGAGCTCGACTCCTCTGCTTACAGAGCTCGACTGACTGTCTCTAGACTGCATTGACCTGCACCTCCCTGGCGCAGTCACGTGACGTTCTCCCCACCTCTGTGGTCTTGCGTCACAAATATAATCTCGAACCCCCATCATCTCGGCTATTAAGTTATACAATAACTTAAGGGTTATCTGTCTTCCTTCAAATTATTACCATATATAATGCTTGTTATATCTTCTCTTCTGAGATGTTTAAATACCATGTTCCATATAGATCTTAATAAAGCTTCATATTTCCATCCATAATTCCATCTGCTTGACTGCTGGCAGTGCCTTCTTAATCCTAGACCTTCTACGTCATCTTGACATTCCTCTTGACTCGATTTGAGCGCTATCTTTTCATAACTCTTCCCATAATCTCAACTACGGCTTAATGTCTGCTGGCTTAGCCGATAGCCTCAACTAGGTATCGGGTACACCCTAAACCGGTAAAGTCAATGCTCCGATTACGTAACTACTTCTCCTCCACGCACCGTCCAATCTCGCCCCGCCTCGTTTCCCCCAGACAGCTGCCTCACCTTCTGTGTGATGAGTTTCTGAAAAACCTAAAAACATTGATTAATTTTCAATTTCGAGATAGGTGACAAATTTTTACCTAGGAAGCTTAGAATTGTCTCTTCTATCACCAGTGTAACGGACTTCCATGATATCAATTTTCTTTCTTTCTTCGGCTTTTCCCAATGAACTGGGATCGCCGGAGCCAACCAGGCTCATTTTGGATTTGGCCGGGGATTTAAGGCCGGATGCCCTTCCTGACGCCACGTGATTTTTCAGGTGAAAATTCCACCCCGCTGTCACTGGGATTCGAACCCTGGCCGTCCGGGTGAAAGACGAGCAGCTAAGCCACTGCGCCATCACGCTTCCCTTCCATTATATCAATTACACCCTATATATCAAATCTCGTCGCTATGAACCGTCATTTTTAGAGTAATTTTTCCCCGGCCTTTCTAAAACGAATCCAGGCAAATAACTATGTGGTACGTAACTTCAAGTCCAGGGCTACCTACTTCTATCCTAGACAGTATTATTACAGCCATTAGAATTGCATGGTGCTGATGGTGACTATGTCCCAAATCCTCACATGAAACAACATAAACAATTATCACCTATGCTTCGTACCTGACGCCAACGTGAGGATTTTAATTTCCACACAAATGCTCTGACATTTTGCGATATAAGTTTGAAATACTGTAAATCAGCATGTGGCCTACCTCTTTGAGAGTTCAGAAGAAAGGAACTATTACATTGGTGTGAGACAGTCATAAATCATTAGGCCTGTGTTCTAGGTGGAGTGCTGTAAGGATATTAGATCAGATTTATATTCTACTGCATGGTACATCTGGATTTCAATGGTAAGACCTATGATTGCAATTTACTACAGGAATGCATTGGATACTCAAATGAGGGCTGTGTGGATGGTAAGTTAAACTAATGTCTGCCCAAGATTCTGAACATTCCATTACATACTTATTCAGCATTTTTTTTATTTGCGAAGGTACGGTTCTTGGCGCAATATTACAAAATATGCACCAGACCGTAGAAATATTTCACCCGTGTAAGGCAGTCAGCTTGCAAATCTCTGTTTACAGCACTATGTATCGCATCCACAATGCTTAACTTTAGCCGTCATTACTTGTGGCTACTCTGTTTCCTTTGATATATTCTGAAATCCAAAAGCTGTTTTAGCGAATACTGTTAAAATTTACTGTACCCCACGTACGCAGTGAAAGAAGCTGGGAGGAAAAGTGGTGCCATTAACTGTTACGACGCATTATTAAGTGAACAGAAACATGAAATGAAGCCATAGTAATATATTGTTACAGTTTCTCCCGGTCTCTTTTAGAAACAATGCGCTGACATTTTCTCAAAGGTTTCCGAAAAGCGACAGAACAAGTTAATTAAATTAATGGGTATGCTTTGCTCCAAGTCGGAAGTGAAATATTGCTCAGCGTAGTATATAGTTGAAGTAGGATGGCATCCAATGGCAACATGCATATGTGAACTACACACATCAAAAAAAGTTTTGCATCACCTTGGTTCCAAGAGTTCCGGAACCTTTAAATACAAAGGGAATAGAGATCAACACAAACAACATTTCAGCTCGTTTTATTGCTCATGAGACCCACACATTGCATGTTGTACCATCATACAGCTAGACTTTCAGCATTTGTGGTCCAGATTGCAGTACACACCACTACCTCTAATACCCAGTAGCACGTCCTCTTGCATTGATGCATGCCTGTATTCGTCGTGGCATACTATCCACAAGTTCATCAAGACACTGTTGGTCCAAATTGTCCCACTCCTCAACGACAATTCGGCGTAAATCTCTCAGAGTGGTTGGTGGGTCAAGACGTCCATAAACAGCCCTTTTCAACATATCCCAGGCATGTTCGATAGGGTTCATGTCTGGCGAACATGCTGGCCACTGTAGTCGAGCGATGTCGTTATCTTGAAGGAACGCATTCACAAGATGTGCACGATGAGGTCGAGAATTGTCGTCCATGAAGACAAATGCCTCTCCAATATTCTGCCGATATGGGTGCACTATGGGTCGGAGGATGTCATTCAGGTATCGTAAAGCCGTTTCGGAGCCTTCCATGACCACCAGTGGCGTACGTCGGCCCCACATAATGCCACCCCAAAACATCAGGGAACCACCACCTTGCTGCACTCGCTGGACAGTGTGTCTAAGACGTTCAGCCTGACCAGGGTGCCTCCAAACACGTCTCCGACGATTGTCTGGTTGAAGGCATATGCGACACTCATCGGTGAAGAGAACGTGATGCCAATTCTGTGGGGTCCATTCAGCATGTTGTTGGGCCCATCTGTACCGCGCTGCATGGTGTCGGGGTTGCAAAGCTGGACCTCGCCATGGACGTCGGGAGTGAAGTTGCGCATCATGCAGCCTATTGCGCACAGTTTGAGTTGAAACACGACGTCCTGTGGCTGAACGAAACGCATTATTCAACATGGTGGCATTGCTGTCAGGGTTCCTCCGAGCGGCAATCCCTAAGTAGCGGTCATCCACTACAGTAGTAGCCCTTGGGCGGCCTGAGCGAGGCCTGTCATCGACAGTTCCTGTATCTCTGTACCTCCTCCATGTCCGAACAACATCGCTTTGGTTCACTCTGAGACGCCTGGAAACTTCCCTTGTTGAGAGCCCTTCTTGACACAAAGTAACAATGCGGACGCGATCGAACTGCGGTATTGACCTTCTAGGCATGGTAGAACTACAGACAACATGAGCAGCGTACCTTCGTCCTGGTGGAATGACTGGAACTGATCGGCTGTCGTACCCCCTCCGTCTAATAGGCCCTGCTCATGCATGGTTGTTTACATCTTTGAGCAGTTTTAGTGACATCTATGAACAGTCAAAGGGACTGTATCTTTGATACAATATACACAGTCAACGTCTATATGCCGGAGATCTGGGAACCGAGGTGATGCAAAACTTTTTTTGATGTGTGTAGATAATTACTGTATTCTAATATTAACACCGCAACCTGTAAGATACAATGAGAATCTTATTTTATTCAACAATGCACCAGACCTAGCTCCTTCCGGGAGTGTGCTTACTTTATTCTAGATGAGATATACAGTATATATATTTATGTTCGACGATGTCGATATGTAAATATTATATGTCAGAAAACTGTTTCATAGTGGGGGTCATTAAAGTACTACTTTTCATTATAACACAGTTTTTCCAAACAATCAGAGCTCAATATTTTCATTCATTGACCAATTAGGTAAGGATAGCTTCTGACATGCACTCAAAATCCAACATGTCAGACATGAATTACATGGTTTGAAAGTTGACAATGTAGCCTATATTGGATCAACCATTGTACTTATAATGCATAAACAAACAGGGCAGTATTGAATAAGAAATAGCACTGTACCTTAATATCCGCAACTCCAATTTCTACACATTCATAATATTTCGCCAACAATTTTAATGAATGCCGTTATTGACATAAACACACCAAAACGTCTTAGAGGAAGCAATCGTATGACATTAGTTCCTCGGAAATTATAATCCAGCTCGCTGTTCAGTAAATGGATTTCTTAAGCGAAACTTTTCCGCCAGATGCCATAACTGTTTTATTTGGGACTCAATTGATTTGCATTCCGTTGACATTCTATACGCATTGAATTTGAAGGATGACTAGTTGATAATACAATACATTTTTATTTTAAAGCGTTTGTAACAGCCTATTTTGTGTTATTTGACCAAAATAACAAAATGATCCAACTTAGTATCTGTGCGCTATCTGTTGGTGCTACTTCAGGATAAACAATGTTTCAAAGCTTTGAGATTCGTTATTGGGTCGACATCAAATGCTGAGCCCACGCAATTCCCAAGAAGAGGAATTCAACCGACCAAATTTTGACAGATATTTATGAATATTTATGTTAGAACATATTATAATAAAGTTATAATTATCGTCGAACATAAACAGTCGTATGCAACTCGCCTATAACGGTAATTAAGACCCTCGTATTAAAATTATAAAACTCGATTCGCTCGTTTTATAAACCTACTCGTGTCTTAATTATTGCCATTAGAGTCTCGTTGCATAATGTACTAATATATATCCATGTAAATAAAATACATTCTACTCCTTATGTCCTGGAACTCCTTTCCGGATTCATAACAACATAATGTAGTCTGGAGGTAGGCTAGTTGTTAATAAAAATAACATTTCAATATCGTTCGAAAAATATTCTACTAATGATTTGTTCAATGTTTACACTAATGTATCAGAGATTATCATATTAGTGGCTCAATGACATTTATTAAAGTTAATTAATTAAATTAACATTAAAAATAAATTACAAATCTTGCCAAGTTTGTCTATATTGCATTTTTCTTCAAACATGTATATACCTACATATTCCATTAAATGTAATTCCATAAGGTTAAATTTATCTAAGTAATAGAAGCTATTTTTTCAGTGTCGCATATTTCTATTAGAAAGCTTTCCAGTCGGTCAACACGAATTGTGATGACCAGCTACAGAACTTCCTTTAATTAATTTTTATGATAAATGTGTTAACAGTTGAGGCGTTGTTATTATTTCTCTCGATTTTCGTGATTTACCTAGCTATTCTCAAATCGTACTACTTCAATAGCCCCCCTCAATCTCATCAAATTATGTAAATAACACTATGTCACATCAATTCCCTCTCATCAGCGCTGTCTTTAACATATCTTGTCAAATTTACTTCAATCATTCGTCTACTCAACAGTCATGATATTATCATATAACTTGGTGTTGTCCCAAACTATTGTTAACGATTTTTTTTGTCGTGTAGCCCCCTAAGAGGCCGAGTGCAGGTCTTTCTAGTCGACGCCCGTGGGCGACCTGCGCGTAGGGATGAGAGATGGAGTTGATGAAAATGAATGAATCTGGGCAAGGATGTGGAAGGAAGCGGCCGTGGCCTTTCAGAAGGTACTGTCCCAGCATTTGCCTGGTTTTGAAAATGAGGAAACCACGGAAAACCATTTCAAGGACAGCCGACGGTGGGGCTCGAACCCACGCGTCTACCGAGTCAGCAGAGAGCTTGGCCCCATGACCTAACACTGCGCTTTAGCCAGCGTAGCCACTACTGTCGGTATTGTTAACGATCATTTGATACATTATTCATGCATTTAAATAATTAAGGAATATTTAGGAAAATTATTTCATTACCTACACCTCTTAAATTGGTTAAGTAATATTTTTTTATTTTATTTTTAATCTTCCAAGAATGTAAATATTATTATTTGGTGTTGAATCATCAATCATTTATGTAGGGTACAAATCCTCGACGTGTTGGTAAGCAGGAATGCAGACCGCAGCCTATCACACAAGATCTAATTAAAACATACTCACACCGACAGGTAATTACATAAGGACTGAACCCCTCCCTCGCATGATGTTAGGCACCTTAAAGCAACAATTATCATCATCAAGCCACCACTCCAGCCACAAGAGAGCTGCCATCAAAACGTTCATAGGTCGAGCTAAACGCCTATCGCAAAATCACAACCTACAGGAGACATCCACATTACCCGCAACTCTGGTATTATGGTATTAACCAAGTGACATGTCCACCAAAGATCAACCCTCCTTGGGAGAGAAAGAAAACACAAGCAAGTGGCAAAACCTATTTCATCAAGAGTGTCTCGGAGAGAAGTGGAAGAATACTAAAGCGCCACTCCTTAACAACGACTTACAGGCCAACACAAAAAATCGTACAATTTCTTAGCAGTCCCAAAATGCCATTGACCCACTGATCTCTGTCGGTGTATACAGAATTCCATATTTATACGTAACTTACTATGATAAGTTCTTATACGTAACATTTGAAATGCTGATGAGCAAACAACCAACATGGCGAACATGCGAATTTCAAATATTTTAAATGACTTTCATCATGATTCAATCATCTGGGCGCAGTAAATTTTTATAAGAGGTTAAGTATGCTCACATTTAATTTAATTCAATTGTTTTGAGAAATTCAAGATGGTAGCTGCGAAAGTTTTAAATACAATTTTATTTCTTGTATCGTAATCGATTGATCGCAATGAAAGTTTGTATAATGAACCATGCGTTCATAATATGTTCGCATCTATAACATCAATGAAACTGACATTATGTTTGGTGGTATAGACTATTGAAATAAGTTCACCTATATGATGATCAACCATCTGATGAGCGTTATAAATTCAGCATAATCGTGTTGACTGACTGAAAGGCATTTAAATTTCGTTATCTCATGAACACAAAACCAATATGGCATCCACGCAAAATTTAAATATTTAAATGGGCTTTTCTTGCAACTTAATAATTCGATCGCAGTAAATCCTGGCACGGTAAATCTTTATACAACACTTAATATGCTGGTATCTAATTTAATTCAATTTTTGAAACCTTCAAAATTGCGGTGATGCGAAATTTTAAAATTATGTTCAAGTCTCTTGTGTCTTAATCAAGCGATTAAAGCTTGTATAATGAAACAGAACAATTCGTGTTAGGTTCAGTTTCCTGTGGATAAGCCCGATGAAAAATGAATCATTAATATACTGGTCTGTAGGAGTACATAACTAAACTGTAATATACGTTTTTACAATACAATTAATCTAAAATCATTTCTCTTTAAACTTATACACAGGTAACTGAACCTAACGTGAATAGTTCTGCTGGACGACACACCAACATACGCCTGGGAGGTGTGACCAATCATAAAGAAAATATTGGTTAACAAGAGCATTGTCAGATACGCGGTACTGTATTGTTTGTTATGTGACGACATAATACATTCCAGCATAGCGGCCATGCGAAATATTTCACCGCTTCTCAGAAACTATCACAGCAATTAAATTGATTGTTTATGATGATATATGACTCTTACGTACGTACATGTGTATGGCTCAGCATGGCAGCCATGCAAATTTCAAATATTTAAAATGACTTTTCTCGCAATCTAACCATCCCTTAATGGTGTAATTTGGCACTGCGAGCTTATTATATTAGGACCTCTCATAAGTAATGTCGTTTTTTTTTAAGTTTGGTGTTTTATAAGATAGAATTTGTTTTCTCTGGTTCGCCAATGCTATTTACAGAAGGCCATGACTAGAATTGCGTATATTGCGAGAGTCTATCAGTCGTCAGTTGTTCACACAAATCACAAATGAAACTTACAAAGTTGTAGGTTAGGGTGCTTCTAAAGTACTACTCGACACAAGATTACAAAGCTGCTGCCGCGGCTCGAAGTTTATGTGAAGATACATGCAGAGTTTTGGAAGAAAATCCCCAAATAAGTAGCCTACTCCTAGGCTTTCAATATAACTTGATGCATCAAAAGATACCATACATCGCCAGATTAAGAAACTTGTAAAATCAATTAGAAGCTGTACATCTGTACCTCATAAATTGACCCATGAACAGGCTCAACGTTGAGTAGATATCTGTTGTCAGCTTATCGGTAATCTCATGGATGATAGATTTATCAGGAGAATTCTTACATGTGATGAAAAATGGGTCTATTACCGTAACGCCGATGCCTCGAAACAGTGTTTCAGTTCCCGCCAACCTGCCAAAGTCATCGTTAAAAAGGGATCGCTTCGGGCCCAAAGAGATGTTGTGTGTCTGGTGGAATTTTGAGGGAGTGATTCACTGGGAATTTGTTCCAAACGGCAGTGCAGTCAATGCGGATCTACTGAATATTCTCAGCAACTGGAACGAGTTTATGAAATTTTGAGACGAAGATACCCAGCATTAAATAACAGAAATAGAATTCTCTTGCAGCAGAACAATGAACAACCATGGTAAAATATGAGGATTTGGGAGGAGTCGAAATGATAGCAAATCCAGTATACAGCGCTGGTCTTGCGCCTTCAGATTACCATCTTTTTCGATCCATGGCCCATTTCTTGCGTGGAAGAAATTTCAAAAAACCTTGAAGCTGTTGAAGTGGGTCTTGTCAAATTCTTCGATCAAATCCCAGAGACTGGTACCGTCGCGAGATAATAAACCTCGCTGAAAGATGGCTCAAGACCATAGAATCTTACGGTCTCTACTTTAAAGAATAGTTACATATATTGTCAGGAAACTTTCCAAATTAAGATTTTGTTTAAAAATTTACATTATATATGAGACATCTCCTGTATTTGCAGGTAATGTTGTTGAATTGCTTTAAAGAATTCAAGATGGCGTCAGTTGGTAATTTTTAAAACCTATTGTTAATAATTTATCGTAAGATATTCGAGTGAGATAAGAGAATATTCGTACAATAAACCGTTATAACAATCATTATCTATTGGCACTGAATTCTGAAGTTTACTTTTCTTAAATTATAAAATGCGAACATATGAAGTTTCTTCAAATTAATTCCTGTGATCCGGTACATACATATGACAACTAGTGGGAGGAGTCATATTTACCGATACTGAAATTTGTATGTTCTAGCTCACAATTTTTCATTTTAGTGGTGGTAGTGAGGATTGGGCTAAGGTGCTGACGACCTAGGTCATCTATGTCAAATTTCTATTGTAGGTATCGTGAATTATAAATCATACGCGTGTTTATTTCTGAAAAGGATCATTATTTTTCTAATGTTCTAATGATCTGTTCTCTCGGTAAGTTGACAAACCAGTACCATGTACTACTATTCCGGTATACAGTTCCTTAGTAGTGTACTCATGTATTGTAGATAAGCCTCGTTAGGACACACATTTTCCAGTGCTGGATGTGTGCTGATGTGAGTTATCTTGAGTAATGAAGGGATTTTTTAAAGACATTTTTCTTTCTTTAAATATCATTTATGAATTTGGTAACTGAAGGGACTACAATGTTTTGATAATGAGTTTTGAGTTGGAAATTTTTGCTTTATACTTCAGCACAATGTAAGTTGTGTACCAAAAGCTGTTTAGTACATCACATGGGAAACCCCATTTAATTGGTGGTTGAATCTCTAAATAGAAAATAGTTGTTATTTTCATTTCAGGGACTTGGACATTTTGGTAATTTAGCTCCATGTATTTAGGTGAGTATACAATTTGTCTGTTAACCTATGTTATTGTGGTGTCTGTAATAGTGTGTATAGTTGTAATTCAGTTGAGGGTTGGGAAGGAGGCAGGCGTGACTTTATGTTACGAACCATTCCGGCATTTACCTGGCGTATAATTGGGAAACAACTGAAAATCGCTTCCAGGATGGCGCAGGTTGGAATCAAACCCACCTTGTCTCAGTTTTGATTCACGAGTCTAAGGTTATCCCGTTCCAGCACTCAGACAAAAATTAAATTTCTTCGCTGAGCCCGGTATCGGAATCGGACGTGATGGGCGATAGCCATGAATGCTTGTCGCTGCATCGCGAGGGGGAAAATGGAGGAGACCAGTAAATTACAATCAAATAGAATATTTAGTTTTCCATGGAAGTACCTGATAACGTTCTCAATAGCTGTACCTCATCCAGTTCCTATCAGAATTGAATAAGCTTTTGGTAGAAATTATCCTTCGGTATGTTTTCAGGCATGGCCTATATCTTGCAAGCTATGATTACAAATAAAACACTAAAATTTTGTGGATGGCTGTTTCATCTGCTACTGCATGAGAGGAGGTCAAACAGATCAACAAATAGTAGAGCCTACACAAACCAACAAATGAAACATAACAAAAGTTATATTCAATACCAATGGTTATAATAACAGAGATTTTTGAAAGCACGTTCTATTCTCGTATGTTCCCAAGTGCATCCATTGTTCCGAGTAACCACATTAGCTACCGATACCTCGGGGACTTTCCAATAGACGGAGTGGAGTAAGCCAAAGTAATGAATTGCTAATGGCAATAAAATCAATACGACCATTGGGTATTCTGTGTGAACTTGCGAAAAATTGTTTCACTCTCCTGAATTTAATGTGTTGATCCACACAGTTTCACACCCGTTACACACGTGCACTCGTAATCTCGCGTTTTATTCGAGTTCATGCCCTGTAACCACGTGTACTAAAATGATGTCTAAATGCATCAATGAATGTATATACACAATATATGACATGGTGGTCTCAAACTAGCAGGATATCCTTAATCTCTTAGCAATGAACAGCATTCAATCTTTAAGATGAAAGTCGAAGTTCTACGAGGGAAGTTCCAAAAATTAGTATTGTCATTTTCTTCCCAGGGACCCTTTATTGCCAAACTGACATACACTATGGCAGGCTGTTCAAGCCGAGCTGCTCGCGTGTGAGCAATGGAGTACCCGCCGCCTTGCGTGAGTAAACCTGCAACATGGAATACAGCTCTGCTCTGGGGGCTGCCGTCACTTCGCGGTGGATACATCAGGACTGGCAGGAAGGGCATGAACTTGTGTTATGACCTTCACCCAGTGACGTATTGGCTATCATCCTCAGTCCCTCTACAACCGTACTCCGAGCTTCACTGCTGAGTACTCGCGAGTACGAATACTCAAACTCGTGGATTTGGAACAGCCTACATTATGGCATCAAGAACTAAACAGGATGATTCTTATTAACGTTTAAAACTCTCTGTAGCGACGTAGATGGCATTGAGACAAGCAATTTGATATAGGACACTTAGGGTCGCAAGTGTCCAGAAATACCTTAAAAGTGAACCACAACTGTTAAACATATGACGTCATCAGGTGACGGCTCAGCTCGAGCGGTCAGGTCCGTGCACTCATACGCACACCAAAGCATCCAAAGCAAACGTTGAATGTCATATCACTCTGGCTCCGTGTCTGGGTGTGCGACTCGGGCGCGTGGGGTTCCAGGTTCAATTCCGTGCCCTATCTATCATCATTTTATTTCTCTCTCTTCGCCTTTCAAGTGGAAGCATCGCTTTTATTTTTGCGCATGTATCACCGAACATTTTTGCTGATAAACATTACAACCCACAAACGGCTGAGGGTCACGTGAGAAGGCAGAACGCATTGGGGACATCGTTGTTGGTACAGCCGCCTTCCAGCAAGTGCGTTCGAATTTGCAGCACCATAACAAAGGTGCATGTCTGCAAGCTCATGGAATGTAAAGCGGTTCATTTGACGTGCTGTATTGATTTGTGTGGCTGAGAACTCTCAAACCGTTGTTATCTAGTACAGCAGTTCTTATCGAATGACTAATTTTGCCCCATCCTATCGAATCCAGTGTAAAATTCCCGAACGTTTCCGATCGCATTTGTAATACAAAGCGTTCTTAATGTCAACTAACAATCTGCTTCCACCTGAAAGGAGAAGAGAGAGAACAAAAAACATGATGGATAGGCCCAGGATTCGAACCTCGAACCCCACGCGCCCAAGTCGCACACGCAGACAGGGAGCCAGAGTGATATGATATTCAACGTTTGCTTTCGCTAGTTTGGTGTGCGTATGAGTGCACGGGCCTGACCGCTCGAGCTGAGCCGTCACCTGATGACGTCATATGTTTAACAGTTGAGGTTCACTTTTAAGGTATTTCCGGACACTTGCGACCCTAAGTGTCCTATATCAAATTACCTGTCTCAATGCCATCTACGTCGCTACAGAGAGTTTTAAACGTTAATAAGAATCACCCTGTATACCTTGCACTATGTTTTTACATAGTCACCACCGACATTGAGACACTTGCCGTAGTGTGCAATCAGTTTAAAGAAACCACTCTGGTTAAACTCGGTGCCCTGTCATCGACGCTGATGCCTATCCTTGCACTCTCGCATTCCGGGGTCAGGTTTTTCAGTACCCATCTTGCGGACACTTTTCGGTTACCCAATACATCAAGAAGCATGTGATAAGTCCGGGCAGGACCAATACGCAGTGTGTACAGTGTGGATGCCAGGTCTGTCACCATTATGCGCCTGTCCACTAACACCATGCCCTGTACTCGAGCAATGTTGTTTTCTTTCGTGGAAGTGAGGGACGCCCATTTCGATCTTCATCCTCTACACTCTGCCGTCTTTCACTGAACATGCAACAACTGCATCCCACCATTTTCCCGGACATGACTGCTTTGCCATTAAAGGTCTGTAGGCGTTCATGGATGACCGACACGGTAGTTCGACGTGCCCATTTATACCAGACTAGCAGTAGTGTCCGGCTTCGCCCGGTGGATTTATTTGTTTTATGGATGATAATGAATACTACTACAGAACTGGCACATAATACTTAAACTAACAGAATATATATATATATTGAACCCTCATTAATCTGCGATAAATAAGTATTCATGATTTATTAGTATTATTACTGCGGCCCAGGCAGTACATGTGGAAGTTGACAAAGAGGAAGGCAGGTTAGTGTGTTGCAATGATTACCACAGAAGCAGAGCTTGGCAGCTATTCTTGAAGACGACCGGGTAAGCCGAGTTCAAGGCCAAATTGTGTAACAACATGCACCAAAATTGGAGTCATGAGGGGAGGGTCACGAGTTACTTGCAACTGACCTAAGATTGAATCACCCAATCAGATGATATCACGCCGAAACCACGCGGTGGGTAGCGTCCCTGGTAAAAAGCGCGCGGAATTGATTATCTAAAGAACCGCCGATCCGAAATATCTCCGCATAAGTGCGCTGAGACGTTTGAATTAATTGATGAAAATTGACACTAGTCCCATGTGTGTGAGATAAAAACTCTAGAAATTTTTTCTTAATTCTCCCTACTCCACCTAACTCTGTCAGTTTCCAATAAATTGATCGAGGCGACGCTGTTTCGAAGACAACCGTTTTTGAGCTCCGGTGAGCTAGGTTCACGCCAGTTTACGTGGTGATTTTACGCTCGTAATAATTATTCTAAAGACAACTATTTTCAGCTCTTATGGGCAAGACTTTGAGTAACATTCCAATTAGTGCTCGACGCGAGCAAAGGTCCACGCAGAGCGGTAGAGATTATCTAACGAGATAAGGACTGCCAGACAGTCATATTTAAAACTTGTTTTTCAAGCCAGTGACGATGTGTTTGAAGTGTATAATTCATGTAAATTTTTATTGTATATTTTTCAAGTGATATTTTGTGCGTGTGTAAGCGAATGCTAAGCTAGGGAAAGTCTTCGTTGATTAAACGCATAGGACAATCGTGGGTGAAATTAGTAACTCACAGCGATTATAGCCAGGCAATTTATTTTAACATTGAACATTTCTGTCCAAGAGACTACGCCAAGATGTCCGACGTTTGGTCAGGAGCCGGAGTGATGTCCAACGCTTCCATGGAGTCGACGATGGAGGGCTAATTTCCCGTAGGGAAATGGGCCGAGATGGAAGTTATATGTTCTACAAGCTGATACGGTGATGTACAAAAATTGATTTACTCAATATGTAGTTAGATATGGCGGGGGAACTTTGTAAATAGTTCATTTATTCTTTTTCTTGTTTAGATTGTTTTTCTTGCACCGACACTAATGTTTTAAATGTACGTGGGCGCGTGGCCAAAGTTGTTTGTTGTGTATTATTCTTTGGAGTCATATTTAGTGTACACGGCGCGTGTACCAGATTTTATCCATGCAAATGCGAAACCCGTTACATTCGATAAGTGGTGCTTTATTAAAGTTCATATTTTTGATAGGAAAGGGAGGTAATTATGTAAGATGTTTTGCTGAACAGGTTATTACTCATATTAGGGTTGCCGAGCGCAACAAATTAAGATGTAATTGTAGAACACCTTAGTTCAAATTTTTTAGATTTTTTTTAGTTCTTTTCAGGTTCGTTAGTCACGGCCTAGAACGGAGGCGCCAGCTGGTGGAAAATATTTATGTCATTTTATTTCAGGGTCTGTCAAACCCATACGTGTGATTCTGTGTGTGTTATCGTGTCAGGTGTGTGTTTTGATTCTACGTGAAGAGGGGTAGAGGTCCTACCGCCTGTCATATTTGTTGTTGTTGTATTTTGATGGAAAGGCAGGGTGCTCCGAGGAGACCACTGTACCTTGTCCAATGCTGATTCTTGGATTTCCTAGGGGAAATGCTGAGATATATTTTGTTCTGACACACACACGTATATATTGTGCTTTGGGGCACGCTTCTTCGAGACTCGATCCCGTGCCTTGGGAGGTCGAGGTTATTTTGACACGTGGGTTGACAGATATGCAGATTTCCACGTACCGCCCGTCTAGCCTTGGTGACTTATTTTGTTAGGCAGTCCTGTTGTCCGACTGGCCCCTTTAAGCTATCATTAGCAAACCTGTTCTTTTTGTGATGGTTATTTTGAACCATAATTAATTGGGGAGTCCGCCATGTTTGTGACGGATTATTGCATGTCGTATGGATAGAATATTGTGTTAATGATGTAAATGTTGGCTTTGAGCCTAGTGATTTGTCTATGTCTCAGTTCATGTAAGTTAGTCTGTGTGACACCTGTGTGGTGTAGTTGTATTTACTTGTGAAAATGACGGCGGTCATATGTGTATTTTGTTCTTTTTGTTGGTCACGTGTTAACTTACTTGTGTTGATTTGTGAGAAGTCCTAATTTTTAGGCAGTAATGTTTTGCTACGGCAGTTTTGATTCCAATTTCATGCGGAAATTATTTTGTTGTTTATTTTAGTATAGGAAGTGTCGGTTTAGTTTTAAGTTGTGTATAGTTGTTCCCCGCGTCTGTCTAGCTCTAAGTAATGCGGATTCGTTTTCTGAAAGTTTATCCGGATGATGGCGAATCATGCATTCAATTGTACTCATCGTGAAGCATGTAGAACAGCACACGCGCATACAATGTCATTATTGTTGATTTTTGGGACATTTGGTCTGAGTAATAATCTCTCCTGAGATTAGGTCTAGTTTTTTTGGCAATTTAATTTATTCAGTGGGAGTCATTATGGGAGTTTTGTTTGTTGATTAATTTTTGTTAATAGCTGATCTGTCATTAAATTCATTTGTTATAACCCTGGCTTCACTTTTTCCTGCATGTTATTTTGTTATATGTTACCCTGCATGTTAATGAAGCGCTTTAACAACAACTTACGATATGGACTGTTACACCCCCCGAAACTGAGTCTCATAAGCTTCTTTGCAAGGGTTCATAAAACAAAAATGGCTGCCCAAGTGGGGATTGTTGTTGTTGTTGCTTTGCTGATCTCATATTTATTTCGCTGAGAAATGATGACAGGTCAAGCGGGCAAAGTAAATTCAGTAAATTGAGGCGATGTTGTACCGCCATGTGCATTAGTAAAATCACTGAGTTCCTAAAGTTAGAAATATTGAACAAGGTTAGAAATTAATATTGTATTTTTTATTAACTTGTTCTGGCGCCCGGCATTAAAATTAGAAAATTTGCATATTATTGAACTCAGTCAAAGCAGGAAGGTGTTGCCTTATATTTTACATTTAATTAACTTCGGTTAATTGGTGTTGTTCGTAAATTCTGTTGGTTAGGAATTTAAAAGGAGTTATTTTGTTGTTTGGAAATAAGAGTAATTTTATTCAGTAAATTTTGATTACTGAAATTTTTATTAGACTAGAATCAGTAGTATTTAAATATTATGACATGTGTGCGTGTGTATGACTGAAATCTCGGTGCATGACCCTGTTTGTCTCTGGTTATATTTGTGTATTGTGCGATGGCGGGTGTTGAAGAAATCAAGGGATTGTTAGAGCAGATGTCTATGCAGATGTCCGCAAAAACGGAAGAACAGTTAAAGAACATGAAAGTGGAAATGAGCGAAGACAATGATAAACAATTAAATAAACAGTTAGAAATTCAGCGTGAGCATAATGATAAACAGTTAGAACAGATGTCCGCGAAAACGGAAGAACAATTAAATAAACAGTTAGAAATTCAGCGTGAGCATAATGATAAACATTTAGAACAGATGTCCGCGAAAACGGAAGAACAGTTAAATAAACAGTTAGAAATTCAGCGTGAGCATAATGATAAACAGTTACAACAGATGTCCGCGAAAACGGAAGAACAGTTAAATAAACAGTTAGAAATTCTGCGGGAGCACAGTGAAAGACAGTTACAAGACATGAGCGGTAACATTACGGTCCAATTGCAGGTCCAGAAATTGGATACCGATAAACAATTAAACGAATTGAACCATAAACTATCAGAACAGGCAATAACACAAACAGAGCAGTTAGAAAAAATCACGCATGACATAATTCAAAGTGTTAGGGAAGTAGAGAAACTGGCAGATGAGGTCGCGGAAATTAACGCAAAACAATTAGGCGAGATTAAGAAGTTGGAGTCTAAATTTGACAATAAACTCATACAATTTGATGAAATGGTGGCCGATAAATTAAAACAAATCGAGGCAGCATGCGTCAACAACACGGCGGGAATAAAAAGCACACAGGATAAATTACAGAAACAGATTAATTCAGTCGATAGTAACGTACTCGAATTAATAAAGGAAATCGATAAACTTGAAATCAAAACAGAAACAGAACGTATGCACTTGCATGAAAACTTGGAAGACCAATTAATTAAAACCCAGCAGGTAATAAGAGAAGAGGTCGGAGAACAATTAGTTAAAACACAAGAGGTAATACGAGAAGAAATACGAGAGGAGCTAGAGAAGAATCAGGAAAGGAGCGAAGAAAAAATTAGCAGTTTGAAGGACAGGATCCGAAGAGATTGGAGCAGCAGGTCAACGAAACTAAAGAAGACAGGCTGACGATTTTAAAGCGGCTAGGTGAATACAATTCTAGGGTGCAGGCTATGGAGGAAAACATGAAATCCAAACTCCAAGAACACACAGATCTCATAATTATGAATGAGATCAGGTCATTAGAAAACGCAACATTATTTTCGGCAGAAAACATAATAGGCAAACAGGGAAGCATTGGAAGTCCGGTGGGCTTGAAGTTGGCTGAGGATAACAGCCGAGGTCAAAGTCCTAAGTTAACGAGCAACGCGTTCCAGCAGTACAGAGGGGAGACGTCAACACCACAATCCGGCTTGGCACCTGCCCAAGTAATACAGGTCATTAGGGGGAATGATTTCAAACCCGATAAATTCAGGGAGCACACAGGATCCACTCCCAAAGCATTTTTACGTCAGCTGGATGACTATTTTAACGACCAACATATCAGTCCCGCAAAACAGTTACGACTCGTGGAAAAGTTTTTAGAGGGCCCAAGCTTAATCTGGTTCCTGAGTTTTAAATATACTTTCACCGACATGGCACAGAGAAGCGTTCTTAAAGAAGTTCTGGAGTCCTTCTTTGCAGCAGGGGTTAAGAATGGACTTAAACAGTAGGAAATATCACAGCACGCATCCGACCAGATTTTCAGAATTTTTTAGCCAACAGCTGGTCAAATTCCGGGATTTTGACGACCTGCCTACTGCAGAAAACATGGTTCTAACCATTGGAAAGCAGCTTCCTATGAATATTCAGCAGTTGTTAGTAGCCGGTAATATTAAGACCGCAGTGTAGGCTGAAGAGTTACTCCGCCATCTAGATGAGACAAGTATGGTTAGTCCGCAGACAGGGAGAAGAAACATGGAATGTGTAAACACGGCAGAAGTGGTTCAGGGACACCAAACTAGTCACAACCAGAGTAACCAAACAAAAACACAATCTACAGGAACGCAGTTTACACCGAGACGGCAAGACTATGATGGCCGAAATCAATTCAATCAGAATAATCGGAACTTTCAGAACCGCCGAGATAACTATAATCAAAACAATCAGAACCAGCATAATCAATGGACGTACCAGCGAGAGTATACCAACTGGAGGGGAAACCAAAGGCAGGGTAGACCTTACCAAAGGAACGGAGATGGCAGGTGGAACAACACGAGGAACTATCGCCAAGATAATCAGGGAGTCTATCGCAACGATTGGAATGAGCGGTACGTCGAATCGCAGAAGTATTTGGATCAGTTAAATGCCGAAGAGATGGAGAAAGAGAAGTGGGGACGTGCAATGGCGAATAGGCAGAGCCCGGATAATCACCAACGAGCGGGGGCGGAAAGCTTATTACGGCAGCAGGAGAGGCGCGATGACAACCGGCGGAACTCAACGAATGGGTCCCAGGATAAAAAAACCTCGAATGAACCAAAACCAGATAGCCTGAAAATGGAGGACGCCAGGGAGCGGGAAGAGCTGATTGTTGCTAACATAGAAGAGTGGATAGCATTCCCGGACGATTGCCTGCAGGAAGTGGTGAAGGACCGAGAAAATGTCATCAGACAATTGCCGATTATTTATGCACATGTTGGAGGCATTAGAGTGAGATGCTTAATTGACACAGGTAGCCAGGTGAGCTTAGTCACGGAGGTATTGGTGAAAGAAATCGGGAGTAAACAAACCGTTCCAATTATGCCTGTACCGTTAATGAAAGTCAGAGGGGTCATTCCTGACAAGACCATAAGTTGCAAGCACCAAGCATATTTAGACCTGGAAATATTAAATCACACCTTTTCGCAAACATTCATTGTAATACCGAAGATGAATTATAACGTCATTTTGGGAGCCAACTTTATCTGTGATTTTCATGCTGTAATTGACTTACATAATAACACTGTATGTTTCAAACTAGTTGAGGGGTTGAATCATGTGGGTTTAAACATGGAAGAAAGTCCACTAGAGAGAGAGGCGAATACTTGGGTCATTGAAGAATGCACTAATGAGGCGATCGGAGATATGAACTTGACGGAGGAACGAGTAAGCCAGACAGCAGTGGTTGAAATTGACAGCCGAGATATTTTGCAGGAACTTTGGGTACATTTGGCGGAAGAATAAATTAGCGGATCCAAATTTGAAATTTTACTTCAGGAGCGGCTTAAGGAGGCAATAGTAGGGGAACCTGATAGAAGAAAACTAAAAGAAATTTTGAGATTTCATAAAGGAGCTTTCGACACCATCCCTGGAAAAGTTTTAAATTTCAAGTATGCCATGCAAGTTACTGACTGGACCCCATTTAAGAGTAAATTGTACCCGATCCCAGAGAAACATTTTGCTCAGGTGAAGGACAGCATTAGTAATTTAGTAGATTCCGGCATGATAAGAAAAGCAGCAACCCCGTACTTAAACGCAATATTGGCTGTGGCCAAGCCAAATGGATCAATTAGATTATTCCTAGACGCACGAGTTTTGAACAGTAAACTGCTAGTTGAGCATGACCAAGCACCAAGGACCATGGGTGCAGAATCATTATTGCAGAATTTTATTTGAGAGCCAACACTCAAATGTACGAGGCCGTGGAGCGCCTGGGAGAGAGCGTGCATTGTTTGTAAACAAGACAGCTGAGACGGCAGGAGTGGTAATCATGTGAGAGGGAGGGGAGGTCTGGCGAGACGCATGAATGACATTCCTGCATTGAGCGCGCACACTAATTGGGTCAGTGGAGTGTACACTCAAGCAGCTGAGTGAGATACTTAAGAGATGTTGTTGTTTTTACTGTGGATATTGTTTTTAAAATCCAAATCAATCACTTCCTTCGAATTTCAAAACCTTGCTGAGGATAAATGAACCCTTATTAATCTGCGATAAATATGTATTCATGATTTATTATTATTGTTACGGCTGTGAGTTTGTGTCATCACTCGCCGCATGAGTCACAACTGCCCCAGGGCTGGGCTGTGCCCTGCCTCCTGTATTGCGTGCGTCTTATGCAACAGGGCTACTAGGACAAAGGGATAGTCCAGAATATTCGTGACTGGACCAGCGATGGAAACCTCGAGAAGCCGTGAACCCTGGATGGATCTAGAAGCATTTATTGAGTCACCGGCCTGCTATATAAGTGCGACCTGTCAAGCAGTTGTTGTTGTGTGTTTTATGAGCTAGTGCGAGTGTTTATCCTGGGCGACAGAAGTGTGGTGACTTGCGAAATCCCCAGTGAAGCTGATTCTCTTGACACCGAGGAAGTGATTGTGGTGCTTGTGAAACAGTGTATAGTACAGTGACAGACCTAGTGCAGCTATTTCCAGCTAGCGTACGGGACCGGACTCATTAGCGAAGAGGATTAACTGTGGTCTATTGACAAGTGAAAGGGAAAGTATTCTCGACGTGAGAAAACTGGAGTAAGGTAATAATTGCTGTTGAGTAGTGTATTTTTCTGACTGCAATAAAATTAATTATTTCTTTAAGCAGTAATTGGTGTTGTGCTT
Organism: Meconema thalassinum; assembly: GCA_946902985.2. Lineage (NCBI taxonomy): Eukaryota > Metazoa > Arthropoda > Insecta > Orthoptera > Tettigoniidae > Meconema > Meconema thalassinum. The sequence goes on from OX336389.2 coordinate 180,687,989, forward strand.
TATACCCACCGTAATCCAGTTAACAAAGGTGCCACTAGGGGGTGGTACGTAACATCTGGTGTCAGAAGCCGGATTACGAACTCAAGCACAACACCTGACGGTCCTGGTTTCAAAACCCGAGCAGGTCATTTTCTCTAATTTTCCTGTGAGTGCATGCCCTTTACAAGACAAACAACTAAAATGGAGGAGAAATTGACAGCATTGCTAGGAAAGTTAAATGGCATGGAAACCAAGATGGAGGACGGCCAGAAGAATTTAACCAAGGAGCTAACTGCCAAATTAGAAGACGGCCAGAAGAAGATGGAAGACGGTCAAAATAAGTTAGCGGAGGACCTGAAGAAGATGGAGGACGGCCAGAAGAAGATGGAGGACGGCCAGAAGAAGTTAGCCGAGGACCTAACTGCCAAACTAGAAGACGGCCAGAAGAAGATGGAAGACGGTCAAAATAAGCTAGCGGAGGACCTGAAGTGGATAGAGGACGGCCAGAAGAAGATGGAAGACGGTCAGAATAAGTTGACACAGGACCTGAAGAAATTAGAACTGGGTCTGCGTGAGGTAGTCACGGCAGTGGAAAAGAAGTTCGACGCCTTACAAGTGGAAGTTGCCGAGCTGCGCCAACGCCCGCTGATGGGGGTGGAGGAGAAATTCAACGTCTTACAAAAGGAAGTTGCCGAGCTGTGCCAACGCCCGCTGATGGGGGTGGAGGAGAAATTCAACGCCTTACGAAAGGAAGTTGCCGAGCTGCGCCAACGCCCACTGACGGGGGTGGAGGAGAAATTCAACGCTCTACGAGAGGAAGTTGCCGAGCTGCGCCAACGCCCGCCCACCGTTACACCGGGAATATCAGGAACGGGACATAGCAGAGTGACGCCCCCAACCTTCGACGGAAAGGTCCCGTGGAACACCTAATTACGTCAGTTCGAGGCGGCCTGTTCCATAAATAACTGGAACAACACAGAAAAGGCTACAGCTCTCATTGTAGCGCTGAGAGGTGACGCCCTTAACGTCCTTCAGGCCATCCCGACTGGATCCCAGGACTACGCTTCCCTGATCGCCCATATGGAGTCCCGATATGGAGATAGCCATCTTCAGCAGGCCTATCCGATGCAGCTCCGGACCCGGGTACAGAAGAACGCGGGAACCCTGCAGGAGTTCGTGATGGACATCGCACGCCTCGTAAGGCTCGCCTAACCAACAGCGCCGGCCGACTTTCTGGAGCAGATAGCGACGCAGACTTTCACCGACGGGCTACGGGACTCGGACACTCAACAGGCGCTGCGTCTCGCGCGCAATAAGACCCTCGCAGATGCGCTGAGCCACGCACTTGAGTTCGAGACGGCAAAACAGGCATCCAGAATGCACGCGCGGGTGCGTCAAGTGGACGTCGACGAACCAGTAAAAACCAACGAGACCAAGCCCCTGGCCGACGAATTATTGGAGGCGCTAAGCCGTTTCTTCGATAGTCGCGGTACCACCAGCAACGACACAGCCGGAAGACAACCGGAGAGGCGGCCTGGAAGAGGACTACCGACCTGCTGGGCCTGCGGTAAGAAAGGCCACCTGAGCAAGGACTGCGGTGATCGCCGCCGCTGAGGGTATCCGACGGGAAACCAGTCGTCTGAAAACCGCGCGGCCCAGGGAAACGAGTATTAGCCAGCCTTGGGGGGCAAAGGTTGGCTTGTGACAGTCGTCAAGCCCCAGCAGTCCAAGTGCGTGTGACGAAGTTACGGAGGGATAATAGCAGCCTGATGGTCGACGGAGTCGTCAACGGAGTGAGCTGGCCCATGCTGATCGACACGGGAGCGTCGAGGACCATCGTCAATCCCACCGTGATCCCGAAGTGGAGAGTGCAACCCACACAAAGGAACCTCCAGCTAATAACCGCGACCGGAGAGACCGCACCGGTACATGGCGAAGCATCACTGGAGCTCGTCATTGGTCGACGGGTGGTGAAGCATCCAGTGCTTGTGGCTGACGTATCAAACGAAGTGATCATCGGACTGGACTTCCTGGACCAGAACATCATCATCTTGGACTTGAGTACCAACACTCTGCACTTCGGAGGTGAGGAACTTGCTTTGCAACCAGCACACGAGGCCGTCACCGCACGACGAGTAAGGCTGAGGGAGGAAGTCATCGTTCCTGCCAGGACGGAGGTCAGCGCCGCCGTAATTGTCGACGGAACTGCTGAGGGAGTGGCGGCTGTCATCGAGCCAAAATATGAGGACATCCAGACAAAAGGATTGCTAGTTGCCAAGACCCTCATCAACACGACGCCTTGGCCGTACGTCCGCCTGTCCAACCTGAACGACTACGATATTACGGTTCACCGGGACACCAACCTAGGAGTCTGCAAGCCCGTTACCTGGATTGCCCGCATCACAGAAACGACGGACGGACACCTGCAGACGGACAACCGAAGAAGACGCGCCCTGCCAGAAGAACTACAGAAGCTGTACCAAGGATCCCAGGACCATTTAGACGAAGAGCAATCACGCCTACTTCAGGACCTGCTACGCGAATTCCAGGATGTCTTCTCCGTGGGGAGCAAAGACTTCGGCAGGACAAGCTTGGTCCAGCACAGAATCGACGTTGGGGACAGCGCACTGATTAGGGCCCCATTCCGACGTGTCCCGCTCGCCAAGCAAGCCGAAGTCGACCGGATGGTAGAAGAGATGAAGGAGCAAGGGGTGATCGAGCCATCACATAGTCCTTGGAGTTCTCCGGTCGTGCTTGTGAAGAAGAAGGACGGTTCCACCAGGTTCTGCGTGGACTACAGGCGGGTGAACGACGTCACGAAGAAGGACAGCTACCCTCTACCCCGGATCGACGACACGCTGGACACCATATCAGGGTCAAGATGGTTCTCCACCTTGGATTTGAAGAGTGGCTACTGGCAGGTGGAGGTCCACCCTAAGGACCGCGAGAAAACGGCGTTCTCTGTGGGCAGCGGGCTCTGGCAGTTCACCGTCATGCCATTCGGTCTGTGCAACGCCCCTGCGACCTTCGAAAGGCTAATGGAGTCCATTCTGAGGGGACTACACTGGAAGACCTGCCTGGTATACCTAGACGACGTCATCGTTCTGGGGAGGAGCTTCGAGGAGCACTACAGCAACCTGAAGGAGATCTTGTTGAAGCTACGGGCTGCCCAGCTGAAGTTGAGCCCCAAGAAGTGTCAGCTCTTCCAGAAGCGGGTCCAGTACCTTGGGCATATCGTCTCCGAGGAAGGGGTGCGCACCGACCCAGAGAAGACCGCGGCTGTGAGGGAGTGGCCAGTTCCGAAGCACAAGTCCCAACTACGAAGCTTCCTGGGACTCTGCACTTATTACCGTCGCTTCGTGAGAGGATTCGCCGACATCGCCAAACCTTTACATCGGCTGACTGAGAAGGACCAACTCTTCACGTGGACAGCAGAATGCCACAGTGCCTTCGAACAACTCAAGCAGGCTCTGTGCACCGCACCTATTCTGGCCTACCCCAGACCTGGAACAAGGTTCATCGTCGATACCGATGCCAGCGACTTTGGCATAGGGGGAATCCTGTCGCAAGTTGTGGACGTCGAGGAGAGAGTAGTGGCCTACTTCAGCAAGGCCTTGTCAAAGCCAGAAAGGAACTACTGCGTCACCAGGAAGGAGCTGCTCGCCATCGTGAAGACCATTGAACACTTCCACAAGTACCTGTACGGGCAAGAATTTCTCATCAGGACCGACCATGCATCCCTGCGGTGGCTCCTGAACTTCAAGCAGCCCGAGGGTCAACTCTTGCGGTGGTTAGAGAGGCTCCAACAGTACAACTTTGAGATTCAGCACAGGAAAGGCCAGCTGCATTCTAACGCCGACGCCCTGTCACGAAGACCGTGCCCCGAAGACTGCACCTTCTGTGCCCGAAGGGAGGAGAACACCGGGATACAGTGCCGAAGGACTACCGTGGAACTTCAAGGGAGCTGGAGCCTCGAATCTTTCACGTGGGCACAAGCAGAAGATGATGACCTGGGACTGATAGCCGAATGGAAGGGGGCCTGTGTCCCCAGACCCGGGTGGAACATTGTGAGTGACTGCAGTCCAAAGTTTAAGTCCTACTGGGCGCAGTGGGACTCGCTGATTGTAAGGGATGGCCTCATCTGCCGCGCCTGGGAGAGCACCGACGGGAAGACATATCGGGAACAAGTCGTCGTTCCAAAGGCTATGACGGAGGAAATCCTGAAGGAAGTTCATGGAGGATCATCTGGTGGACACCTAGGGATAAAGAAGACCCTGGAGAAGCTGAGAGAGCGGTTCTACTGGATCGGATGCCGAACAGACGTGGAGAACCACTGCGCGAGGTGCCACGATTGCGCAGCCAGCAAGGGCCCAGGACGAAGACGACGGGGTCCACTGAAGACATACAACGTGGGCGGCCCCATGGAGAGAGTGGCCATCGATGTTGCTGGGCCATTCCCGTTAAGCGAGGCAGGGAACCGCTACATATTAGTCGTCAGCGACTACTATACCAAATGGCCGGAAGCGTATGCGCTCCCTAACCAAGAAGCCGCGACGATCGCAGAGACCCTGGTGAAGGAATTCGTCAGCCGGTACGGAGTACCCCTGGGACTGCACTCCGACCAGGGGAGGAACTTCAAGTCGCAGGTGTTCCAGAACCTATGCCAGCTGCTGGGAATCCGGAAGACAAGGACAACGCCGCTACACCCTCAGTCCGACGGGATGGTAGAGCGATTCAATCGCACCATCGAGAACCATCTCCGAATAGTTGTCAGCGAGCACCAGAGGGATTGGGCCAAGCATCTTCCACTATTTCTCCTGGCCTACCGCGCCGCCGTGCATGAAGCCACCGGGTGCACACCAGCCCGGGCCATGTTTGGGAGGGAGCTCCGTCTACCTGTCGATCTTGCCTTCGGCCGACCTGGGAATGATCCGATCCCGGTAAGCCAGTATTGTCAAGAACTGGTCGACCAACTGGAGGACGTGCACGCGTTCGCGAGGAGGAAACTGCGGATCGAGACCGACCGAATGAAGACCCAATGCGACCAGCAGACGGATGCCGGAGGATTCCACGAGGACGACCTGGTCTGGCTCTCCAACCCATTACGGAAGAAAGGCATGTCGCCCAAACTGCAGAAGTCCTGGGAGTGCCCGTACCAAGTCGTGAAACGGATCAACGATGTCGTCTACAGGATCCAGCGTAGCCCGAGGGCGAAGATGAAGATCGTGCATCGAGATCGCCTGGCAGCCTACGGAGGGACACAGACGGACCAATGATTGATCGGGACGATCAGCCTTTTTAGGAAGGTGGTGGTGTTACGACTGTGAGTTTGTGTCATCACTCGCCGCATGAGTCACAACTGCCCCAGGGCTGGGCTGTGCCCTGCCTCCTGTATTGCGTGCGACTTATGCAACAGGGCTACTAGGACAAAGGGATAGTCCAGAATATTCGTGACGGGACCAGCGATGGAAATCTCGAGAAGCCGTGAACCCTGGATGGATCTAGAAGCATTTATTGAGTCACCGGCCTGCCATATAAGTGCGACCTGTCAAGAAGTTGTTGTTGTGTGTTTTATGAGCTAGTGCGAGTGTTTATCCTGGGCGACAGAAGTGTGGTGACTTGCGAAATCCCTAGAGAAGCTGATTCTCTTGACACCGAGGAAGTGATTGTGGTGCTTGTGAAACAGTGTATAGTACCGTGACAGACCTAGTGCAGCTATTTCCAGCTAGCGTACGGGACCGGACTCATTAGCGAAGAGGATTAACTGTGGTCTGATGATAAGTGAAAGGGAAAGTATTATCGACGTGAGGAAACTGGAGTAAGGTAATAATTGCTGTTGAGTAGTGTATTTTTCTGGCTGCAATAAAATTAATTATTTCTTTAAGCAGTAATTGGTGTTGTGCTTTATACCCACCGTAATCCAGTTAACAAAGGTGCCACTAGGGGGTGGCCCGTAACATTATTATTACTGCGGCCCAGGCAGTACATGTGGAAGTTGACAAAGAGGAAGGCAGGTTTGTGTGTTGCAATGATTACCACAGAAGCAGAGCTTGGCGGCTATTCTTGAAGACGACCGGGTAAGCCGAGTTCAAGGCCAAATTGTGTAACAACATGCACCAAAATTGGAGTCATGAGGGGAGGGTCACGAGTTACTTGCAACCGACCTCCGATTGAATCCCCCAATCTGATGAGACCACGCCGAAACCACGCGGTGGGTAGCGTCCCTGGTAAAAAGCGCGCGGAATTGATTATCTAAAGAACCGCCGATCCGAAATATCTCCGCATAAGTGCGCTGAGACGTTTGAATTAAATGATGAAGATTGACACTAGTCCCATGTGTGTGAGATAAGAACTCTAGAAAATTTTTCTTAATTCTCCCTACTCCACCTCACTCTGTCAGTTTCCAATAAATTGATCGAGGAGACGCTGTTTCGAAGACAACCGTTTTTGAGCTCCGGTGAGCTAGGTTCACGCCAGTTTGCGTGGTGATTTTACGCTCGTAATAATTATTCTAAAGACAACTATTTTCAGCTCTTATGGGCAAGACTTTGAGTAACATTCCAATTAGTGCTCGACGCGAGCAAAGGTCCACGCAGAGCGGTAGAGATTATCTAACGAGATAAGGACTGCCAGACAGTCATATTTAAAACTTGTTTTTCAAGCCAGTGACGATGTGTTTGAAGTGTATAATTCATGTAAATTTTTATTGTATATTTTTCAAGTGATATTTTGTGCGTGTGTAAGCGAATGCTAAGCTAGGGAAAGTCTTCGTTGATTAATCGCATAGGACAATCGTGGGTGAAAGTAGTAACTCACAGCGATTATAGCCAGGCAATTTATTTTAACATTGAACATTTCTGTCCAAGAGACTACGCCAAGATGTCCGACGTTTGGTCAGGAGCCGGAGTGATGTCCAACGCTTCCATGGAGTCGACGATGGAGGGCCAATTTCCCGTAGGGAAATGGGCCGAGATGGAAGTTATATGTTCTACAAGCTGATACGGTGGTGTACAGAAATTGATTTTCTCAATATGTAGTTAGATATGGCGGGGGAACTTTGTAAATAGTTCATTTATTCTTTTTCTTGTTTAGATTGTTTTTCTTGCACCGACACTAATGTTTTAAATGTACGTGGGCGCGTGGCCAAAGTTGTTTGTTGTGTATTATTCTTTGGAGTCATATTTAGTGTACACGGCGCGTGTACCAGATTTTATCCATGCAAATGCGAAACCCGTTACATTCGATAAGTGGTGCTTTATTAAAGTTCATATTTTTGATAGGAAAGGGAGGTAATTATGTAAGATGTTTTGCTGAACAGGTAATTACTCATATTAGGGTTGCCGAGCGCAACAAATTAAGATGTAATTGTAGAACACCTTAGTTCTAATCTTTTAGATTTTTTTTGAGTCCTTTTCAGGTTCGTTAGTCACGGCCTAGAACGGAGGCGCCAGCTGGTGGAAAATATTTATGTCATTTTATTTCAGTGTCTGTCAAACCCATACGTGTGATTCTGTGTGTGTTATCGTGTCAGGTGTGTGTTTTGATTCTACGTGAAGAGGGGTAGAGGTCCTACCGCCCTCATATTTGTTGTTGTTGAATTTTGATGGAAAGGCAGGGTGCTCCGAGGAGACCACTGTACCTTGTCCAATGCTGATTCTTGGATTTCCTAGGGGAAATGCTGAGATATATTTTGTTCTGACACACACACGTATATATTGTGCTTTGGGGCACGCTTCTTCGAGACTCGATCCCGTGCCTTGGGAGGTCGAGGTTATTTTGACACGTGGGTTGACAGATATGCAGATTTCCACGTACCGCCCGTCTAGCCTTGGTGACTTATTTTGTTAGGCAGTCCTGTTGTCCGACTGGCCCCTTTAAGCTATCATTAGCAAACCTGTTCTTTTTGTGATGGTTATTTTGAACGATAATTAATTGGGGAGTTCGCCATGTTTGTGACGGATTATTGCATGTCGTATGGATAGAATATTGTGTTAATGATGTAAATGTTGGCTTTGAGCCTAGTGATTTGTCTGTGACTCAGTTCATGTAAGTTAGTCTGTGTGACACCTGTGTGGTGTAGTTGTATTTACTTGTAAAAATGACGGCGGTCATATGTGTATTTTGTTCTTTTTGTTGGTCACGTGTTAACTTACTTGTGTTGATTTGTGAGAAGTCCTAATTTTTAGGCAGTAATGTTTTGCTACGGCAGTTTTGATTCCAATTTCATGCGGAAATTATTTTGTTGTTTATTTTAGTATAGGAAGTGTCGGTTTAGTTTTAAGTTGTGTATAGTTGTTCCCCGCGTCTGTCTAGCTCTAAGTAATGCGGATTCGTTTTCTGAAAGTTTATCCGGAAGATGACGAATCATGCATTCAATTATACTCATCGTGAAGCATGTAGAACAGCACACGCACATACATTGTCATTATTGTTGATTTTTGGGACATTTGGTCCGAGTAATAATCTCTCCTGAGATTAGGCCTAGTTTTTTTTGGCAATTGAATTTATTCAGTGGGAGTCATTATGGGAGTTTTGTTTGTTGATTCATTTTTGTAAATAGCTGATCTGTCATTAAATTCATTTGTTATAACCCTGGCTTCACTTTTTCCTGCATGTTATTTTGTTATATGTTACCCTACATGTTAATGAAGCGCTTTAACAACAACTTACGATATGGACTGTTACACCCCCCGAAACTGAGTCTCATAAGCTTCTTTGCAAGGGTTCAATATATATAAATAACTTTTCGTCGTAGTGGTGGTGGTGGTTGTAGTGGGGGGTGATAAGTAGTACAGTATAATGGACGTAACATTCAGGTCATTTTCCCGTAATGATAATAATGATAATTATGAATCGGGAAACAGCTATTTACTAACTACAGCACTGACACATGTAATTTACAAACAAATTTTAAAAAATATTAGAAAGAGGACTAAGTGAAATAAAAGACACCGCCTAGGGCCTATATCTCATTGGCTGTTAGAAATATAGAGACCAATAGTGGCGTCTTTTGTCGCATAGCACCGTAGGAAAATAATCAGAATACTTAGGAAAACTTCGGCTGTCCCGAGCTACTGAGGTAGCAATAGTATCATTTATCGCCACATAGCGCTCAACGATAAGGTTCATAATAAATGAAGGTAAATTTGAAAGCACCAACGCTTATTGCAGCTGGCAACCTCAGTGTACTGCACCAACACCATTGCACTTAAACAGAGGCATAATATTTTCATTATAACTGTTTTAAGGGGCCTAAGAAATCTTTTTGCACTAATTACTCCCCGTGACTGCAATTTATAAACAGCACAAGACGCAATTATTTCCGAAATTCTGCACCAGAATACGGGTAGGGGCGACGTGATACAGCCTGAACTGCCCGTCAACAATAGACTTATTAAAATACTCTTACAGTTACACTACTACGGACATGAATGGATCTAAGGCCTTAATACGCGGTTTTCAAGTTCATTTTGTCTGTTATTCTAAATTTAGGGAGAGCGTTGTCCAAAATATCAAGTGGACAGTGTTACCAGCAGGGTTTCAAAGTGTATGTAAAATTTGGTGCAATTATGTATGAGAAACGGTGTAGATTTGTGATAAAGGGCCTAAATGCAGGGAATGGAGTGGGATGTCCAAAATTTAAAGTGGACAGTGTCACCCGCAGGGTTCCAAAGGCTAAGTATACAAAATGTGGTTCAGATCGGTGAAACGTAGTAGATTTGTGCCAAAACACCTAAATGTAGGGAATGGAGTGGTCGGTCAGAAATTTCGAGTAGACAGTGTTACTCGCAGGGTTCCAAAGGGTATGTATACAAATTTAGGTTCAGATCGGTGAAACGGTGTACGTATCACTAACCATAACGCCAGCGCATGCGGATAGAGCAGTTCGGGAGCGTTTGTTCTACCGACCTACTGAACAAAAATCCATCTTTATGGTTAACCGAGAGGCGTAGCCTAATGCTACATAGCCTGAACTACTCTTCTTGAATCTGGCTATCATATAAGAAAAGAATTTTTCGAATCGGACTTGTAGTTTAAACACACAAACACACAAACCCCTCAGCTCTTTTACATTAGTATAGATAAGAGCACGCGCTTTCATTGGCGACCACGTTGTCAGTTCACGTCTAGCTGCCCCGTGAGTTGTTCTGAAATTACATCGGCCACACTGGTCTGCTGCCCTTCTCTCCTCGTCGGCAATTTGCGCATGCGTCATTCCCCCTCTGCTGACGCTCAATCCGTCGTTGAACCAGCCACGGGTGTGGATTATTATGACGATTGTTTGTGTCACCTGGTATACCTTCTGCTCGTGCAATCAAATAAAGAAACTGTACTTCTACTCCAAACAAATCCAGGGATAGTTAGTTCTTAATTCAAAGCCACGGCTGCCTCCATTTAAATCCTAGTTTAAATTACAAATACACGCACTATTACAGCCATCACAATGACAAATGTTTTCAGACAGATTCCACACACATACTTCCAAATAAATAGGGCTACATTGGCATAATGTCACAATGCCCAGAACGGAATCAACAACAACTCTATTTTTGTGGCTGGTGACTATTCGATATGAATGTATAAACATAATGAGAAATATTTCTTGGAGGTCAAATATATTTCACAAAACTGAAAATAAAATCTTGAAAAGTCCTGCAGGAAGGCCCACTACCGGTGCTTGACTGTTTGTCTAAGGAGAGCACACAAGTAAGTATCAAGAGACAGTGACTCCATTGCCTATTATATCCCATTTCTCTGAGATAGTGTCTTTCAGTGACGAGTTACAGCAATTAAATTCGAAATATTTCAAATGCACTCCATCTATGTTTAATGAAAGTTCAACCGTATAATTCTGCGCCTGAAGATTTACATCATATTTTTGTTTGATTACACAAAGGATAAATGAATATGAAAAGGCCATGGTTTTACTTTGTTTGGTTCCGTATTGACTTGAAATAAAAGGTTTTTCATAAAGAATTCTCTTAAGTTGGTCATTCATGTATGAACATTAAATGTTTTGTTGCAATCAGCTCCATAGGACACAAAATACTTGCTTAGAAGTCAGCCATCTATTATAAATCACAAGATTATTTCATAGATGAATTTACAAAATTTGAGACATTGTTCTGATTTATTTTGTGAAATATATTGCGACCGGATCATGAAACGAGTAACACATATTCAATTTTGATGAATTTTACTCGGTGAAAATGAATCTTAGTAAGACATAAAACAATGCTCATTTCGCAGTATCGGTTCATTATACCAGGTTTTGCTGGGATTGGATCATTCCGTGACACGCTAGAATCTTCTAGGTATTCACATGCACGACATTTAAAATGTGTGATACACAACGGTTGCTAGGTTATAAAATAGGCGGCTGTGCTGAGAGCAGAGGTTTAACTCCTGTAGAGCACAGATATATATATTCTTTACCCCATAGAATGTTACCCGATTTGTAATTACGTAACTACAGCCTTCCTGACACCCAACTTGGATTAACATATTGCAGCAGAGAGTTTATGTCAATGTTGTAGCCTACAAGACTTGATTTTCACCTCTCATTTCAGCCGATCATTTCATAAGCGGGCAACTTTACTTGAAGGTTTAGATTACTGAAGTGGTTCACTACACAGTGTTTCACAAAAGTCAAATAATTTCGTGACGAGTTAGAATAATTCAGCTCTGACATGTTGCCACGCGTACCGTCTAAAATTATGCAAAAAAAGCTATAGATATACATACTTGCATATTTAGGTTATACTGTAGCAGTGGTTCCTCATAATAGTTTTCAAAGGAATTGGACCGTTCCGTGCCGATTTAGGAAGTTTATCTCTGTGGGTTCTACATGGGTGCTCCTTATCGAAAGTAAACTATAGATGTATCAACGTGTAAGTTTAAATTATAGTAGAGGTTGGTTATAACAGACATCACAGACATCAGATCATTCCGTGACGAGTTAAAGGAATTTTCCACTGAGGTATTGACATAAGATCGATCTAAAATTTAAGTAAAGTAAGTTACAGATATACGAACGTGTAGGTGTAGGTTATAGGAATGGTTCACCACACGAGGTTTTGCTGCTATTGGATCATATAGTGACGTTTTCAGTGTATTCATCCGTGACGGATTGACATGCGCGTCATATAACTTATAGGCTAATTTACGAAGAGGTAGCTGTAGTGTTATGCATTTGTACATTTAGATCATAGTAGTGGTACATTACACCAGGTTTCATAGAGATTAATTCAAACCTTGACTGATGAATTGCCAGGCGCACCATCTGTTATTTCTGGAACGTACGTAAAGTATACTCGTAAGTGTGTGTTACTATTAGCTTAGGTTATAACTGTGGATGAAGGTACGAAATTTCAATCCGATCACATGAAGAAGGCGTGAGAGATTAAAATTATATTTTAAAATTCGAACGGCCACCATCTTGATATTTATGACCCTTGCTTTACTTTTTACGGCATATTGTTTAGCTCAACATATATATATATATATATATATATATCATGTACGATGTTTCACTGAGCTCTTTTTATTAGGTCACAAGAAAAGACAATTTCATTTTTAACATTCACAGAGGCTAGCTTGTTAAGATTCAGAGCGTCACATTAGTTAACTAATTTTATATTCCCTTATACAGTGAGTCCGGGAATATTCTCCGCAGCGCCTACATGCGTCTGCGAGAGCTAGCTACAGCAGTTACGTTGGTAGCACGGCTGCCACTTGCATCATCTCTACTTAGTATGAAACAAAGTCCCCGTATCTTGGATGTTCCTGGTAAACTCAAGAACCACTGGATAGATTTTGATGCGGTTTTCACCATTCTGTAAAGGATATATCGAGTATGATTTCTGTAGAAAATAATTTATTTATGATCAAAGGAAGCCGAGCAGTAACGATTTTAGTGGAATAGTCGATAAAAAACCTGGCGTCCGAGCGCTTTGTAAGCTTACGCTGGGCAAACAGTTAAACATATCTAAATACCATGAGTGTAAGAATTGTTCAGCATGAAAAGTTCTACAAAAAAGTCCGGGAGAGCATATGTCTATCTTCCATACATCGCCCACTATAAGGGAACAACTGAAGCTTGTCTCTTACAGCTTTGTGTGCTGTCGACTTGGAGATTCCTGTTTGTTGAGCTAATTTTCGTGTTGATTTACTTGGGCTTCGCAGCATTATATCGGAGATTTTATCAAGTTTTTCGTCTGTTAAAACCGTAGGCCTGCCTGTTCCCGGTACATCGTGAACTGAGCCAGTCACACGAAATTTACTTACCAAATCCCGAATGGTATCACGGTTTGGACACTTTGAATTAGGAAACCGCGCATGAAATCTTAATTTTACATTTTCTGTAAATCGATCGCCTTCGCGAAAAACGTATTCCACAAAAAAAACTCTCTCTTCAGTAGTAAACATTACCGTCTGTATACTGTTGCACTCTTCCAATAATAATCTATCCGAACGCTCGCTGACTGTAATACACGCTGAAGACCTGCAGGCTCGCGCGCTTATCGCGATGCACATCGACAGCTCATACGGGGAAGTCCCGCTTTCAAGGACACAGTGCAGTGCAGCCAACTAAAACTGATGACTCAACCACTCACAGCTGCACGTACCCACTGCGGAGAACATTCTCGGGCGCCCTGTATAATGGTACTCAATGTGTTCTCATATCCAATGCGACCAGTCGTACTACTACATACACTTCTAACAGTCTGTACCGTAGGATCCCTCACTGCGGACAGCCTGCTAGGAGAGTTTCACTGCATATGGGGAATTTATATATATCATGACAGATGTTTTCTTTATGATCTGACAACTAGACCTTAAAGGCTATTTAAAATTTCAGATAGACAGGGAATTTCACGTTCGCGACGTACTCCTGTCAGTAGTCTGCCCATTCACCTCTTCATTGCAGAATTAAGGATAAGATAAGATCCACAAACATCAATAGGATCTGCTGTTGATTAGTGCATGACTCTGGTATGCCTCGTTGCTAAACTGTAAGTGGCATGATAATACATTCTGATTTTAACAAGTAGTTTCGTAAAGAACTAAATAGCCTATTTACATATATCCTACTTATATTAATTGCCTCTATCAACATACAAATTTTCAGTTTGATTGCTGTAATAGATCCATAAATATTGAGAACAGTCTAAATATTTCGGATGGTCACCCTGTTGCAATTTTATATATAGGCCTTACAGTGATATAATATTACATGAAGATTATTGTGTACGTGTTTTATTCAAACATCAATCGCATGATTAGTACACAAGAAATAAAAACGAGATTTTAAAATATCGCTCAAAAATGGCTATGCAAATAATTTAAATGAATTAGATGCCAGTGGATTAACATTTATATAAGCATACAGCATATCGCACGGCTATTTGAATATTTGAATTCCACGTCGCCGCTATGTTGGATTTTTGCTCACCGGGTCATTGCACGTCCCATAGGTGAACTTATGTTTAAAGGCTCTATACACATACAAAATTCAGTTTGATTGCTGTCACAGATTAATAGATATTGAGAACCGTCAAAATATTTTGGATAGGCGCCATTTTAGATTTTATTATATACAGGCCATAGAGTTATGTACTATTAGATGAGAATTAATGTGTAGGTTCATTATTGAAACCTTTTATTTCGATCGCATGATTAGAACACCACAAATAAAAACTTAATTTTAAAATTTCGCATAGCCGCCATCTGGAGGTTATGTAAACAATTGAAATAAATTAGATGTCAGTGCATTGCAATTTGTATAATCATTTTCTGCTCCGAGTATCTCTGCGTTCGGATGATTAAATCGCGAGAAATGTCTATTTAAATGTATAAAATTGGCATGGCCGCCATGTTCGTTTTGTAGTTAACAGGTTTTGGAAAGTCACATCGGTGAACTTCCAGTAATGCCCGTTATCATCGTACAAAATTTAAGGGTGATATGCGTAATACTTTCGGAGATATAGAATACCGGTGAAGTATTTCGCACAACCACCATATTGGATTGGTGAGACGTAATAAAATTTGAAGGGCACGGTCGGGGTCGGCGAAAATGGTACTATGACCTTACCGACTTTCATTGAAATCGCTTTCTGTTGTTTAGAAGTTATTAGGAGGGACACGCACACGGACGAACACACATGGGCTACACACACACACACTTATACACAAACACAAATGGACATGAGACTATTTTTATCCTGTTTTCATTTATAAAATGTGGCTTATTAGATCACCTTTTGTCGGTTTGTGAGTATCAATATGTGTGTATGCGTGTGTACGTCCCCCTCCCCCTAATAACTTCTAAACGGCTGGAGTGATTTCAATGAACCTAGGTTAATTTATAGTACTATTTCGGTCGACCCCGACCGAGCCCTTCAAATTTTATTGCGTCTCACCCATCTACCATGGCGGCTGTGCGAAATATTTCACTGCATTCTATATCTCCGAAACTATTATTGATATCACATTTAAATGTTTTACGGTGATGAAGGGCACTACTGGATGTTCATCTATGAAACTATCAAAAACCTGTCAACTTTAAAACGAACATGGCGGCCAAGCGATGCTGAAACTTTTAAATAGACTTTTCTCGCGATTTAACCATCCATACGAAAAGAAACTGGTACAGAAAAAGTTTTTAGACATTGTAATGCACTTGCATCTAATTTAGTTCAATTGTTCACATACTGTAACCTCAAGATTGCGGCTGTGCAAAATGTTTCACCCTCATTTTATATCTCCGAAACTATCACGGATATCACCCTTAAATTTTGCACGGTTAAAAGGGGTGCTACTACAGGTTTATCTATATACGTTTCAAACACTTGTAAAGTACGAAACGAACATGGCGGCAAAGCGAATTTGAATTATTTTAATAGCCTTTTCTTGCAAGTTTACCATCTGAGCGCAGTGTAATATGGTACAATCAATGTTTACACATATTGTAATGCAGTGGCGGCTGTGCGAAAATTTAAAGTTAAGTTTTTATTTCTTGTGTATTTAGAATACGATCGAAGTGAACGTTTGAGTAATGAACCCACGCAATAATCATCATCTAATATTACATACCTCTATGTCCTACATATATAAAATTCCAACATGACGACCATCCAAAATATTTACACGGTCACAATATTTATTAATCTATGACAGCAATCAAACTGAAATTTTGTGTGTTGATAGAGGCTATGAACATAAGTTCACCTTTGCGACTTTCTACATCCTGGTGGGCAGAAATCTAACATGGCGGTGACGCGAAATATGAATATTTAAATGGAAAATGGTCGCGATTTAACCATCCGAGAGCTGTGAAACTTGGCACGGTAAATGCTTGTGCAAATTGTAATCCACTGGCATCTGATTTATATCAATTGTTTTATAGCCACAAGATGGCAGCTGTGCGAGATTTTAAAATCTCGATTTTATTTCTTGTGTCCTAATAATGCTTTTGAAGTTTGAATACTATACCTAGACAAACATATTTTTGTAATAGTACATAACTCTAAGACTTACATAGCGGTATATAAAAATCCAACATGGCTACCATCTGAAATATTTAGATGGTTCTCAATATCTACGAATCTATTAAAGCAATCAAACTGAAATTTTGAATGTTGAGAGATGCAATTGACATAAGTAGGATATATGAAAATAGGCTATTTAGTTCTTCACGGAACCACTTGTTTCATAAATGAAAAAAGGCTCAAAAATTACTTACCATGGTTTGGCATTTGAACAGTATTAAACATTTTAAATGGCCTTTGTGGAACCTAATGAACCTACCACTGCTCATCCTAAATTATTGTTATTTTTATTATTATTATTATAAAGGTTTTACATCACAATTACGTAGTATTTATAAGTTTTTATATAGTTTGGACTGAAAGGCATCAGAGATATTCTTAAATGCAAGTGACATGTGGTGAATAGATAACACTCTTAGCATCGTCCTAAAACAGAGACCACAACAAGCAGTCCAGAGATTCAGGCCAAGACTATCAGATATCTAGTCCGACGTGCAAATTAGTCTGTCGCCGTCATTTTTAGTCATTGGTACTTGTAGGAACTTCATGAAAAAGTACCAAATCTTCAATGAGAAGGAAAAAGCTTGTAGTTTTACGTGACCGATTTTCTTGTGATCATGAGCCACGGACCCCCTTTTTACGCGCGGTCTAAATTACAAGATATGGCATTTCGCTCTGAAAATCTCCAATGAATTGACTGAGAATCGAACCCAGCTCACCTTGGTGAGAGTCGAGTAACTTGACCGCTGTGCCGCCACCACGTCCCAATTAATTGAGAAGAGAATCAACATGAAAGGAGAATGAATGAAAAACATTCAGTACGCAGATAACAGAAGCTTTTCTGCAGACAAAACACTTTTTCAGGTGACGCATAATAACCATGATTTATTTCAACTTAAAACTGGGACAAAGGATGAACATTAGCCAAATATTATCAACTTAAGTCTCCATATGGTCGGCCCCATGGTGTTGGGGTAGCGCACCTGCCTCTCACCCGGAGGCCCCGGGTTCGATCCCCAGCTCCGTCAGGGATTTTAAAACTGACGTGAGGGTTGGAACGGGGTGCACTCAGCCTCGTGAGGACAATTGAGTAGCTGTCCGACAGCGAGGCAGCACCCCGATCATGAAAACCAAGATTAACGGCCGAGGGGACCCGATACGCTGATCACGCGTCAACCCAATATCTGCAGGCCAAATGGCTGGGCAGCGGTCGCTTGGTTGGCCTAGGCCCTTCACGGGCTGTATAGTGCCAGGGGTTTTGAAGTCTCCTTATGAACAATCAAAATCCCATTGAAAATGCACACAAGTATACGTATTTGGGAAACATCGTAAATTTTTAGACGTAAATCTCCTGATAAAAGGCATGTTTTCAATATAATTTGTGAGTTACCAATATCTACAAATACATATGGATATATAATGTAATTTGTGTTTTCATTTTTATACCTTTGAATTCTGGAACCTGACAGTCAATAAACGGTTTCAAGCTTCTGAGTCATGACTCAATTGGTGGGTGCTAAGGGTGATATGAACAGACTGTGCAAAATGTTGAGACTGTCCAAAGAATGTAGAATGGTACAGGAGTACCAACCAGTGTAAAATAGAAGCTCTAGTACCTAAGTAACATTATGCAAAATGTAAGCATTTACCAGCTTTTGCAGGCTACCCTACGAGGCACAGTAGGATGCAAGAGAAATGTTGTAAGAAGAAGACGTTGGTTAAGATACCTCAGTTCATAGACCTCTAACATGTTGCACTCACCATATCAACTACCCCAATTTTGACAAAACCTGGCGAACAGCATTGTCTGAGGTTCCGGAGATGACTAAATGTTAAAACTGGAGACTCTTCTTCGCATGTAACATCTCTACAAGCCACTGATTACATGTGCAGTGTGTTATACTGTAAGAGAGGTGTGGGGAACGGCACTCGATACAAGCGAGCCAAGACTCAGTGCATGTAACATCTCTACAAGCCACTGATTACATGTGCAGTGTGTTATACTGTAAGAGAGGTGTGGGGAACGGCACTCGATACAAGCGAGCCAAGACTCAGTGCATGTAACATCTCTACAAGCCACTGATTACATGTGCAGTGTGTTATACTGTAAGAGAGGTGTGGGGAACGGCACTCGATACAAGCGAGCCAAGACTCAGTGCATGTAACATCTCTACAAGCCACTGATTACATGTGCAGTGTGTTATACTGTAAGAGAGGTGTGGGGAACGGCACTCGATACAAGCGAGCCAAGACTCAGTGCATGTAACATCTCTACAAGCCACTGATTACATGTGCAGTGTGTTATACTGTAAGAGAGGTGTGGGGAACGGCACTCGATACAAGCGAGCCAAGATTCAGTGCATGTAACATCTCTACAAGCCACTGATTACATGTGCAGTGTGTTATACTGTAAGAGAGGTGTGGGGAACGGCACTCGATACAAGCGAGCCAAGACTCAGTGCATGTAACATCTCTACAAGCCACTGATTACATGTGCAGTGTGTTATACTGTAAGAGAGGTGTGGGGAACGGCACTCGATACAAGCGAGCCAAGACTCAGTGCATGTAACATCTCTACAAGCCACTGATTACATGTGCAGTGTGTTATACTGTAAGAGAGGTGTGGGGAACGGCACTCGATACAAGCGAGCCAAGACTCAGTGCATGTAACATCTCTACAAGCCACTGATTACATGTGCAGTGTGTTATACTGTAAGAGAGGTGTGGGGAACGGCACTCGATACAAGCGAGCCAAGACTCAGTGCATGTAACATCTCTACAAGCCACTGATTACATGTGCAGTGTGTTATACTGTAAGAGAGGTGTGGGGAACGGCACTCGATACAAGCGAGCCAAGACTCAGTGCATGTAACATCTCTACAAGCCACTGATTACATGTGCAGTGTGTTATACTGTAAGAGAGGTGTGGGGAACGGCACTCGATACAAGCGAGCCAAGACTCAGTGCATGTAACATCTCTACAAGCCACTGATTACATGTGCAGTGTGTTATACTGTAAGAGAGGTGTGGGGAACGGCACTCGATACAAGCGAGCCAAGACTCAGTGCATGTAACATCTCTACAAGCCACTGATTACATGTGCAGTGTGTTATACTGTAAGAGAGGTGTGGGGAACGGCACTCGATACAAGCGAGCCAAGACTCAGTGCATGTAACATCTCTACAAGCCACTGATTACATGTGCAGTGTGTTATACTGTAAGAGAGGTGTGGGGAACGGCACTCGATACAAGCGAGCCAAGACTCAGTGCATGTAACATCTCTACAAGCCACTGATTACATGTGCAGTGTGTTATACTGTAAGAGAGGTGTGGGGAACGGCACTCGATACAAGCGAGCCAAGACTCAGTGCATGTAACATCTCTACAAGCCACTGATTACATGTGCAGTGTGTTATACTGTAAGAGAGGTGTGGGGAACGGCACTCGATACAAGCGAGCCAAGACTCAGTGCATGTAACATCTCTACAAGCCACTGATTACATGTGCAGTGTGTTATACTGTAAGAGAGGTGTGGGGAACGGCACTCGATACAAGCGAGCCAAGACTCAGTGCATGTAACATCTCTACAAGCCACTGATTTCATGTGCAGTGTGTTATACTGTAAGAGAGGTGTGGGGAACGGCACTCGATACAAGCGAGCCAAGACTCAGTGCATGTAACATCTCTACAAGCCACTGATTACATGTGCAGTGTGTTATACTGTAAGAGAGGTGTGGGGAACGGCACTCGATACAAGCGAGCCAAGTCTCAGTGCATGGTGCCAAACGTAAATATTGCCACACTAATGATACGTGCGCCATTGATTCTTAACAATTCGACGGAAGATGAAGAAGCATAGAAGTTATTCCTTATTTCGTTAAATAATCAATTTCATTCCATTTTCATCTTGGCCCACCAAATATATTGTTTTCTAAATACGTAGAGCGCAAACAACTTAAAACAGCGCTACAAGAGTTACCGAAACGACTACAACTCATACGGCTTTTTTTCCTTGTAGCGTTCACTACCACTCAGCTTCCTGGGTTGTTCATTTTCAGAAATTATCGTTTTATTACTCTGCATACGTTTTATTGTCACATGTTTTGCAGTATATACGATCTTCTGATGTAGAGTTGAGTTCTATGAATGCGTATTATTAACTGCTTCAATATTTCCAATAATTTTTCTTGGCCTTAACTATCAAAGTGTTATATGCGATTTATGTTGCATGTATGCTTGGTTATTTGATTACGTAGACGATATGCACATTATGTTGCCCAAAACTCCAATAACATAGCATAGATAGTCAACAAGTAAGAATCATCTGCAATCATGAGGAGGTTAGAAGTGTCTATACCTAAATACTATACTTTTACCATAACAGTACTCCACCTGGAAGGCGTCATTTCATATGAAGGCATATTTTGCCAAGTCACTGGATGAATAATTCATACAACTTACATAATGCTTGAGTATTAGGTTTAGTATGTATTTTTCCGTACGTTGTGTTACTAGTGGATGAGATAATGCCACAGAGTGAACAATCATCTTGAAAATTCGACTGATTTATGATAGTATTTGTTAATTTTTTCTCGAAAATGTTCTCCACTTGAAACGACGATATACATACATTTTTACACGTCTACATTCTACGAAAAGAGAAGTCTCCAGTTACTATTATATTTGAAATGTGTATAGAAGGTAGGTTTTACAATTAATATATTCGCAAAATTTTATTATTTTAAATTTAGCACTATTAGCCTACTTTCGATTTTTGCAAAAAATGAAATTAGACTTATGAGATCAACACGGGGCGAAAAATTGTGTGTCTGTCTGTGTGTGTGTCTGTGAGTGTGTGTACTCTGAATGTCTGTCCCCCCTATCAATTCGAACACGGTGAAACCGAACTGAACGAAATTTGGTACAGAAGTAGCACTAGCAAAGGGCACCTCAGTGTCTTGTTTTATATCGCCACCATCTTGACGGAAACGTAATGGCGGCCACCCAAATGCTCAAAGCTTAAATCAAATTACGACTAACCTAATCATCCGATCTCTACCACACTTTGCAACAACATATATTTCTATGGCGAGAGTCATTTGACAAAATTACAACGACATCAGCCCAATAGTTTGCATATGGCGGCCATGTATGTGTACAAATCGATTCCCCCTATCAAATCAAACACGGTTAAACCGAATTGAACGAAATTTCCTACAGAGGTAGCACTAGCAAAGGGCACCTCAGTGTCATGTTTTATATCGCCAACATCTTGACGGAAACGGAATGGCAGCCACCCAAATGTTAAAAGCTTAAATCAAATTATGACCTACCTAATTATTTGATCACTACGAAATTTTGCAACAACATACCTTTTTATGGGAAGCATCTATTGACTGAACTTCAAAGTCATCGGCCCAATAGTTTGCAGATAGCGGCCATGTATGTATGCAAATCGATTCACCATATCAATTCAACACGATGAAACCGAATTGAATGACATTTTGTACAGAGGTAGCACTAGCAAAGGGCACCTCATGTTCATGTTTAATATCCGTATAACACGTTGTATTTCAACAAGCTACTACAACCAACATTCAATCACACTCCTTGAAAATGACAAAGAATTTAACAACACCCATGCATTTAGGAGAAAGTAGGCTATATGTTATTTACTGAACATCTTGTTTTTGTAAGGATATCCATTCTTTTGACATGGTTACTACTTTCTTAAGATTTAATATCATTTTACTCTGATGATGGTATCATTGCAATACCGAAACAAGAACGTCGTTTATTTTTTTATTTAACAACTTCTCCAAGTATCGATAAGGCAGATGTTAAATTTATCAATCCCACTAGCGTAGCCGAGCCATAGAGGTCAACATGGTGAGTTCTCTTTGTAAAACAATCACAGGGCTATTCCAAGCAGATGTTACAGATATGCCAAAGTGAAGATAGCTGCTGAAACCCAGCAGGAATAGGGCCTACGAAGAGTAAAGTCTAATCGTTTGGATTGCATTAGAACCCAGTAAGACAGGAATTGTGTTTTATATTATTGACTACTGTCATATGCCACATACTACCTGGTGATAGGCCTCCTTCTCTCAGAAGCTGAGTCAGTGATGCTTTTGTAAGTTGTAGCCCATGTACAGCAGATCATGACTAATGGGGTCGTTGTCCAAGGAGTTGGATCCCCACAACTGCGATGATGACCAATGAGACGATTAACTATACGGTCGTGTTGTGCACTCGTACATTAATACAAGCCCTATCGATTAAATAAAGAGCGATGATCGTCACAACGGTGCAGGAATTTAGGCAGCACAATTTCACAGGTTATTGGACATGCTACAAACACACCAAAATACATCGTGCTGTTGACCACGATACCTCGTGTTCTTAAATAATTTGAATGAAAAATGTCCATTACATGGCATGCCTCATTCTTGAAGAACAGACGGTGTAAGCTGTTGCTGTGTCGGCTTATTGCAGCCAGACTCACGTGCTGCTCAAGTCGCCGAGCCGCATGATTGATACCATTGGCAGTCTCCAAGGGACTCATGTTATCATTCAAACTTTGGCCGAGTTCATCGGACTTTCACCCTAGAGACCACTGCCCATCTCGCCCGACCAGATGGCTGATACTTTGTTGCACAACTTCCATCTGATCTCCACTCCACGAAGGACCAAACTCCTCTCCATCTGCCGCACGTTCTTAATTATCACTACGAATGTGTCTTGCATTCAACGTCTGAGTCCTTCGTCTCCCGCACACGTCCTGCACTTTAATGCAGCCCCTCCTCTAGTTCGCGACGTGCCCTCTCAGCACCACAGACTAAGCAAATGACTGAGTGTCCCAACAAGTTTTCTTTATTATAGGTTCCTTCGCTCTGTGATTTAGTAATGGACATTTATTTATTATAACCAGTTTTAGGTTCCTTCATTCTCTGGCTTAGTAATTGACTGCTCGTCATATAATTTGTTTTGCTTTCTACGCCTGTTAAAAATCACCTCAAATGTCAAACTGGAAACAATGGTTACCATTTGATTACCGTAAGTCATTGAATTACGTAGTGTGTATACTAGTATTCCCTTGGGTTTTACTTGAGTTTTGACCATGTAGTTGCGTTCATATTTATTAAGAGTTGGTATTATTTACATTACATGAAATAGAATGCATAACGAATCTTCTGATATTATTTAAATTTTTTGGCATTATGTCAAACGGCTTTTCGTCCAATACTACAACAAATGTGTTTCTCCGTTTACGACTACATTTCACCTTAAATTGAGTACACAATTAAAAAAATAATATTGTTATTCGTTGTTTTTCATTCATTTTAGGGACTTGGAATTCTTTGATCTTTAACCCTGTGTACTTGAGTGTGTGTCGAATTTTCTCTGATAAGCTGTCTAACTTGGTGACTGTGGTAGTGTACGTAATTCTATTTACTAGGGTCAGGGATTGAAATTGATGTTCCGGGACTTGAAAGGAGGCACCAACACGGCTATTGCCTGGAGGGAGTGTGGAAATCCCAAGGAAGACCATACTCAGCTTAACCGCTGTCAGCACCATGACTCGAACGTCCCATGTCCGGACATTCTGCAGCTCTCTCTTGTGGCCTTGTTGAACGACTTAACGCTCATGCCTACGCCGAAGGAAATTTTGAGGTTCCAACAATGTTGCATGAATATCAATTTTGAAATAATATATTTTACATAAATTTTATGGGTAAAGCTTGTCTTACTTACAATATAAGTGGTTAAAACACTAATTTGTCTCAGGGCTATTGTTCAGTCAGCTTATTAACAAATAGTTCTGAGAGGACTTAATTACTTGCTCCTTAGCGCTACAGCCCTTGTAGGGCCATGGCCTCCCAGACAATCTCCACCCGTTCTTCCCTGTTGACTGCTTTGGATGTCCATCTTCTGACTCCCATCTTTCTTAGAGCCTCCTCCACGTTGTCCAGCCATCTGCTCATAGTATTTTTACATTCCATGTCCCAAATTACCAATTCATGTACCCTTCCCATTGCCAAGGTCGCTTATCCATTTCATCCGTCCGTTTTCATTGTCCTTCGGTTCTGTAACAAGAGTCCCTTCCAGGGTGGGGTTGTTACCCCTACGCCCAACCCCCAACCCGGAGGACCAGGGTACAGCTCGTAGGCTGGCCCATCACCTTAGGCCTGTCCAACTTGGGTGGCCCTACCAGGAACTGAAGCTCCCTCTGGCATAGCCCCCAGGGATCATTTGAGCTCGCAAGCCTCCAAACACCCGGCAATACCTGATTGCCTTCTGCAAGGTGACGGTACCGGCGGGAGGTCTGAGAGGACTACCACACCACAAAACCACCCTGTAAAGTAAACACATCATCCATATGTTTGACTGGTTTATGTCGTGCACTGTTATTGTGCCCGTCAGACGAGTTCGTTGGAACGCCACTGAACGCAAGTGCCATTCCAGACGCCCCCATCCTCCTGACACACACACCGAGAGGATCGGGCGTGTCCTCAGACCAGCTCAAGCACGAGACCCTACAATCAGGTAGTATCGGGCGTACATGAGGAGTAGGTCATAGACAAGCCCGAGGAAACACACCCCCAAGAATCTAAAGCTAGCAATTATAAGTCCAGACTGAGGTAAATTCATTAGAAATTTATTCAATAATCACAAACCCCTATCCTACTTTGGAGGGTTAAAAATACGGCTAGTCTGCAAATCAAATAAAAACAGAAAAATAAATAATTCATCCCTAAACTAAAGTGAAATTAAACCCTCAGGAAAGATCCTAATTACAAAATTCGAATGAAGTTCAAAATCAAACTACGAATGTAGCACGTAAAGAAAATCCCTTAGCAATTACAACAATTCATTTAAAAATACTACTAGTGACATCGATTGCGTCTACAGCAAAACAAAACATTTAACTTGCTCACAAGGCTAGATTTATTTACAGTTACTGAACCAATAGGAAAGATGCTATGTTACGTTGGTGTCACACTTGATATTTATCTTGACATTAAACTGAATTTACATTTAATACGAATGAGACGCATCCACAGCAAAGAAAATAAGCAAATCTATTAAAGCAAACAATGCTAAACTTTAAAAACATATATAAAAAAACAACTGTCCAATACATACCAGGGTACAATGAAAATGAAGCAACAACAAATAAGTAAAGCACTCTTATTCTATACACTCGTACCTACGCCAATCAGAATACTCCTTGCATCCGACAGTCATCCAAGTGTGTGTGGTTACGGTGGTGACTGCGTAGTGAAAACTACGTCTAACATCACATTAATCGTAAAGGCCCCCTTCACTATGCAAAACGAGGTTAGTCATACCATTTTCTCTCCAAAAGCACAAGAAAAAGTCAGGTGGCACAAAACGAAATATGTTTCACGCCGCTCCCAAATCGCAGCAACAGCACACTTCGTGCTTCAAATTAGAACTCTGAACGTTTCATTCTCTCCTCACCATTATATTTTAAACTTCATGAAATATGAGTGTCTGCTCCGACACTAAACTAAATGTATAAATGGCACAACACTCAAATGCTATGTGTTGTGAAATGATACGCTTTGTAGGCTGATAGACAAGGCTTCAGAACCTGATGTAAGCTTCCTACAACATTCGTAAACCACTAGGAATCACATTTGGCCTCTGAGCTCAACTGAATAAGTAAATCACATGCGATGAAGGCGACAGTGTGGACCTGACATCTGTCAACTGATACGAAGTACATGAATAATGCTGAGAGGTGTCTAAATGCCTCCGCATTCCATAAAAAAATTAATACTGCAGTGTGCTCGAACAGGGAGCTTCGAAAACGGATTGTACTATCACAAAATCTTTAATAATTATTTACAAAGGTTATGGATGCTTCCAATGCATCATTGTCACATTAATGGTAGAGCGTGACATTCCAATTCCACAGTGTGTCACATAAGTGCTTGATCGAGAACAGGGCTAAGCTATAATCTATAAAGAGCAATGATTAAATTACAACAAGACATGCCCTACCCAATTGGTTGCTATAATGTGCGGTTCTATGATATCTCAACTGAAGCAATAATATACCTTTAACATGGATAGATTATTACAACTCACATGGTCGGCGATATGGTTTTCGTGGTACCTTTGAACGAGGATCCATCCCCAGTCCTCAGTTCGACTCTCGGACTTCCACGTTTCCATCGTTCCTTCTTCCTCATCTTGTGGGATTAAATTGGCAGCTCTCTCATCATAGTAGTCTACTCCATGTTAGACATATTTGGCGTCAGTCGATTTACTCCCACGTGATGGATATTAGGTAATCCCATGGTTAAAGATATTTTGTAACACTGATTTGACATCTAAGCTGGCAATGCACACTGACTCTGTGGTTGCAGACTTTAACAAAAAATGGCCTTTCTGTCTCCCACAGATTCTATAACACACGTGATGGTGTTAGCTCACTGATTTTAATTACTTTGTCAAGCATCCGGTAAAATCCTAGGAATCACACACAAGAAATTCGTGCAAAAAATGTCGATTTTCAAGCCACCGGCTTTTCACACAATGAATATCAGCCTTTTAATAGTTGATCACAGTCTTACTTGTTTGATTGTTCCTCGTGGTTCTCGACGTTAGAAATTCGTACTGACCTCGTGGTCCTGCCGACTTCAATAAATCGCAATAAATTCACACAAAACGTACATTAAGCCTTTTTATGAGCCAAATCTTTGGCTTATATTAATATAACACACTTTGTTATGTATTCAAATAACCTTGGCTTCACTTCAATACATAATATTCGGCGTTTAAATGAAGACGCGAACAATACTTCTGCCCCAATGACAAGCAGATCAACTAGTTATGTCGTCACCCTTGCAAAGTTCATGGTTCGAGGAAGTACTACTCCAGTTGCGTAGAAACTATTTAAATGTAGATTCGCATATCTGCGAGGAAGAATTAGCATTCCACATTGCCATGAATTTCAAATTGACGGTAAACGTCTCCAAATACCCTCAATGTGCTAGTAGCCCATTATAAAGGAATAACATGTGTGGAACAAATTCAATTCACTCGGAATGTACCGCAGAAGTCAAAATAGAACTAGCTCAATTCTTCGTTCAGCCTGGTTGGATAAAGTACTATACCCGAAATTCACATAGCCACCCCCTATTATCCGACGGATGGAAAGGATCGCAAGGGCTGTTGATATCCAGCTAGATAAACCGACATATCCCCGCTAGATGGTTAACTAGGAACGTCTCGGTGCATGATATTTATTAAAACATGATAGCAATTCTACCTAGCTACGTACAAAAACTCCTACGTTAAAGTATGGTAGGACGAGATTCTCAGAATTTCGAGGGTAGACGGTTTAAGATGTGGGTGCCAGTACCTAACCAATAGTACCACCGCAATTAATTATTAAATGAAGAGATCGTAAAATTCTATAAAAAGGAACAGGCAAACTAACTAGTGCCTGCTAGTGTTTATTCAGGACAACTCATATTAACAATGTCCAATAACAAATAATCAGATCACACGTTGAAATATATAAAATACTCCAATAAAATAAATATGGACTCCTTCTGGAAGTAAAATATACCGTGAATTTCGGTGTCAGGACTTCTCTCTGTCGGTACTCATTAAGGAGAAAATAAAATATTTAAAATATACGTTGTTGTTGTTTGAGTCTTCAGTCTTTTGACTGGTTTGATGCAGCTCTCCATGCCTCCCTTCCTGAGCTAATCGTTTCATCTCTACATAGCTACCACACCCCACATCCGAGGCAATCTGTTTAACATATTCTAACCTTGGTCTACCCCTACAGTTCTTGTCCTCGACCCTTCCTTCCATAACTAAGCTTGCTATTCCTGGGTGTCTTAGTATGTGTCCTACCAACCTATCTCTTCTCTTCATTAGCAGTCGCCAGAAACATCTCTCCTCTCCCACTCGGCTTAATACCTCTTTGTTTGTAACCCTATCTACCCATCTGATCTTCATCATTCTCCTGTAACACCACATTTCAAATGCTTCAATTCTCCTCTTTTCTGCTACACCAATAGTCCAAGTTTCACTTCCATAGAGCGCCACGCTCCAGACAAAGGCTTTCAAAAATGACTTCCTAATACCTAAATCTATATTCGATGTCAGCAGATTCCTTTTTTGTAGAAATGCTTTCTTTGCCTGAGCCAACCTACTTTTTATATCCTCTTTGCTTCGTCCATCACTGGTTATTCTGCTTCCTAAGTAACAGAAGTCTCCTACTTCCTTCAGCTTTTCACCTGCCAATTTGATCTCCATAGAGGATTCTGATTTATTTCGGCTGCATTCCAGTATTTTTGTTTTACATTTATTAATTTTCATCATGAATTCTTTCCGTAAGACGGAGTCCATGGAATGCTTAAAAATATCAACCTCTTGTTGATCACACTGTAGTTCGAGAAATGATTACATCTCGTAAAAATGCGCCGTTATATACCTGATTCAACCCTGCATGATACTTAAACTCCTTAATATGTCGTTCCTATAAGTACTACAATCATAATAAAATATTTAAAACTTTGTTTTCTAATTATCATTATTATTTACACTATGTTGAAATTTATCGTGACCCGCACGATATTTCTACCTTCTCTCCGAACTTACTAGACCACAATGTCTATTTCTGTACTTCCTTCTAATCGTATGATTCACAACTATCCAGTTTACTATCACTCTATTCGTCACATCAATATGAACATATGCAGCGAGCAATAAAGCTTATTACTGTTCAGAATCAGTCTCATCAATTAATAAAAACGATAAAATAATGAAATATATGACAGACGATCATCGTGGTTATTGCTTACTCGATAATAGTGGTTCACTGTATCGTTCATATATTAATTCACATTCACAACATTGTCGAATATACAATTTTCAGATAGTTATTCACACATCGTAAACATTTGAAACATGGCTTTTACTGAACAAGTTCCTTATTTTGCGTTACCTTTACGCATACATTTCAACAATACCATATCTTCAGATCTCAACTTAATAACAGCGCGGAATTCCAATAATTAAGATAAAAACCAATTCTACACACCTCTAGGATGTATGATATTCAGTAAGTCTACTAGCTATACACGACTGCGTGATATAACTTTCAAATTACAACACCTCCAACCATTATGCATTTTTGCTCGTGCTTTAAATACTTTTAACTTGTTCCATCTTTTACGCGAATATCATTTCATTACAAAACATTTCATCTCATTACACATTGTAGCGATTCATTAGCGATATTACCTTGTCAACTTTACTTATTAAAACCACGTTCATTTAACCATTACATTGTAAGATCCGTCTGCGTATAATCATTGATTAATAAAAATATATTTCATATCCTCACATTTCTTGTTATATTTGCAGAACTACTGTTCATTTCAACCTTATCAAACCTTTCATAACATTGGGTCGATGCATTTTAATTACATCTCGTTATTTTAGTATTTTACCGCTAGTTTAGCGTTGTCATATGACTGCTCTTACAATCATCATTATCTTCATTTCCCCTTTTCCTTCTGACAGGGGTGGGGGCAAATATGGTTCGTCTCCACTTTGTTCTGTTGTTCCACCAGTCCTCTTCCGACACGGTGTTCCAATCCAGGTTCCGTTTACTAATGCTCTTCTTCACCGAGTCCATCCAACGCATTCTTTGTCTTCCTCGTCCTGTCTTCCAAGTCATCCAACGTTCCAGTGCTCGTCTTGGTAGCCTTACTTCATTCATCCGTTTGACATGTCCAAACCTTCTCAATCTGTTTTGCTCCAGTTTGTAATTTAGTTTCTGTACTCCCAGTTCTTTCCGTATATCTTCATTTCTCACTCTGTCTTTCCTCGTTTTCTGGACCATACTTCTCATGAATCTCATCTCAGCTGCCTGTACTCTGCTCTCATCCCTCTTAGTCATTGTCCATGTTTCTGCTGCATATGTCATTGTAGGAACATAATATGAATTGTACATAACTTCTTTAGCCTTAATTGGTATATCCTTGTTCCATACTAGCCCCCGAACCTGTTGGTAGAAAGCACTCCAGAGTTGTATTCTTCTGCTAATTTCCAAATCTAGTCTTCCATCTTCAGTCAGTTCACTTCCCAAGTATTTGAAGTGTTTCACCACTTGCAATTCCTTATCTCCTACTTTGATTACTCCTTTTCCTTCTTTCTTACCTCTACTCACCACCACTGTTTTACTCTTCTCCACTTTTATCTGCAATCATCAATGCTCAATCTTTTCATTTATTACGTCTAACTGTTCTTGTACCTCTATCTCATCCTCGTCCCGGATAACAACATCGTCTGCAAACAACATTACCTTCATTTCTGCCCTACTATAGTCTTTCATTGTTGCCTTCATGATGTCATCCATCACCATTAACAACAATAATGGTGACAACTCACTTCCTTCCTTTAGTCCAGTGACAATGTTTAACCATTCGGATGTCCCGACTCTAGTCTTCACACTACTGTAGCAATCCATGCACATTCCTTTTATCATGTCTCTCAGTTCCTTGCCTATCCCCCTATTTGTTAAGCTTTCCCAAACGTTTGATCTAGGGATGCTATCATAGGCCTTTTCTAGATCAATAAAAATCATTATCATATCCTTCCCATATTCCCAAATCTTTTCAATGTTCTGTCTCAGAATGAAAATGAATTCCACTGTTGACCTGTCCCCTCTAAATCCAAACTGCTCTTCCTCTATTTGGTTTTCTACTTTTACGCTAATTCTTTTATCTAGGATTCTTTCCATTACTTTGGCAACATGTGAGGCGATAATGATTCCTCAGTAGTTACCACACACCTTCCTGTCTCCTTTCTTGAATATTGGCGATATTATTCCCTTTGTCCAGTCTTCAGGAACTTTCTTCTCTCTCCACACTCTCCTGAGAAGTCTGTATGTCCATTGCAGTCCAACTGGCCTTGCCGCTTTGATCATTTCTATTGCCACTTCGTCGATTCCCACAGCTTTCCCCATCTTCATCTTCCTAACTGCCCATTCCACTTCTGCCATAGTAATGTCTGGTTCTTCTTCTATTTTTTCCTCCACCATTTTGGCTGTTTACGTAACTTCTCCGCATGTCTGGCGTCTCACATTCAACATTCTTTCCATCTGTCCGTTATCTCTTCTGGTTTTGTCAACATTTCACCTTCTTTGATTTTCATGAACCCAGTGTTCACCTTTTCATTTATTCTACTTTTTATAATTCCAAATAGCAATTTCTTTCCACAATTTAAATCCTCCCTTATTTCCTGAGTGAATTCTTCCCAGCTTTTCTTCTTTTCCTCTGCAATTACTTTCTTGCAATCTCTGTTTGCTTCCATATATTTTGCTCTAATTTCTTCAGTCTTTTTTGTTTTCCATTCCTTCGAAATTTTCTTCTTCTCTCTTACCCTTTCTTTCACTCTATCAATCCACCATTTTGTTGCCTTTTCTCGTTCCTTTCCTTATGTTCTACCACACGTTTTCTCTGCACTGTTTACAAATGCACTCTTGAACTTTTCCCATTCTTGTTCCACATGGGTAATATCCGTCCTTGGTATCTGTTCTTGCAATTCTTTCTTAAACTCGTCTGCAACCTCCTTTTCCGTTAGTCTCCAGACCTTAATCTTTCTTTCCCTTTTTTCTGGTAATCTCATAACTTTTCCTACTTTTCATTTTGCTACCACTGCCCTATTGTCTCCTCCAAAGGCTGCCTCTGGCATGGTTGTGACATCCATTAGCTCTTTCCGATGTCCTTTTTCGACTACAACATAGTCTATCAGAGTTTTCGTCCGTCTATCTCCCCATCCATACCTCGTTATCTTCTGAGTATTTTTCTTTCTGATACACGTATTTCCTATAATTAATTGGTTCCGCTGACAGAAGTCCATTAAGAAATCTCCTTCTGGATTCTTACTGCCATAACCATATGGTCCCAAAATCCCCTCTCTTCCTTGTCTGTCTCTTCCCACTTGTGCATTCAAATCTCCCATTACTATTATTTCCTTATCCTTTATATATTTTTCCACATCTTCTAGGAATTCTTCTAAGTTCTCTTCTTTATTACCCGTTTGTGGAGTATATACCTGAACCAGATCGTTTGTTCCTGTCTGGAACTGTATCCTTCCTATGATCATCCTGTCACTTAACTTTTTCACCTCCTCCACATACTCTAGGACATCCTTTCTTATAATCATTCCTACTCCATTATTTGCCTCGTGTCCTCCACTGAAGAATAGCCTATATCCTTCCTTTAGTTTTCTTTCCCTTTTCCTTTCCATTTCGTTTCACTGAGACCGATGAAGGCTATATCCTTCTCTATCATGAAGTCCACTAGCTCCTCAATCTTGTCCGTCTGGGTTAAGATGTTGTCTGTCCCTATTCGGATGTATTGCGATGCTGGTCGCCCATTTCTCACAGCTCTCCCAGCATCTGAAAAACTGGGCTGTCGCCTGCAGGGGACGCCCTAGCATTTTCCGAGGCTTAACCTTATTTGCTTTCATTTTAGGCTATTATTAAGATGGGGTCGCCAGTCCCAAATGCATTTTATGACCTACTGCCCGGTATGAACTAGGCCGCTCCTAACATGGAGAACAGTCGCCTTTTGTAGCCGCTCCTCTGGAGTACAGACGCTACGAGTTTCCATAATATGGACAAGTATCTTTTACTCTATTAATCCCGAGCACTGGGTTACCTCTTCCGCCAACTTCCCTGTACCAAAGGACTCCTTCACCACCGCAGGTGCCGTTGAGGTCTTCACTCATAGCCTGAGCTGGGCCCTCCATATTTATAACCCCTGGAGAGAGGGTGTCCCATGCAGTAAAACCACTGTATACCAGTACATTTCCTTATGTTGCTGTATATTGACACACTCCTAGTGCTCTCACTGTAGGTTATAATACTACTCTTCCTTATGTTGCTGTATATTGACACACTCCTAGTGCTCACACTGTAGGTTATAATACTGCACTTCCTTATGCTGCTCTAACAAATGAGCTATTAATTCCTCTTTCATATAAATTGTAGCCAACCACCTATCGCTTTATTCCTATTAAATGCACTGGCATCCGATATTGAATTCAGATAGTTGCATTAATAAATCCTCAGATTTAAATAACTCTATTTTTATGAACAACGTCATAAAATTACTGACATATTCTTTAAATTCGAAAAAAATACAATGAAGTATTTATAGTATTTTTTATGCTTCCCAAAGCATTGTACAACTTTATCGTTGAATAATTAAAATATTAGGTTGAAGCAAAATCATTAAACATTCCTAAAACATATCGAAGTATTATGATGCAGTATCATGATGAAGCATTTTGATGAACAAAAGTTTGATGCTTTTCAGTCGGTCAACACGAATGTACCCAAAGAGAGCTGGGTTATGCCCTAATCCTGAAATAAATTACATGAGATTAATAAATACATGTAATTTATTTCAGGATTAGGGCATAATCTAGCTCTTTTTGGGTACATTCGTGTTGACCGTCTGGAAAGCACCAAACTTTTGTTTACTTAGGCAACACTGAAAAATGGCTTCAAACCCCACAAACATTATGATGAAGCATTCCACACTCTATAAAATAGATTCGAATACGATCGACAAAATTATTCGCTATCAAAATTCGCAACGGAGAATAAAAATAAAATTTACGTAACGTCAACAACGACACACGCTGACGTTTAAAAGTATTAGCTTGAAATTGCAATTCAAATGAACTAACAAAGCTAAAAAAAAGGAAAATACAATAGTCAAATAACTACAAAAATATTGGAGATTCTAGAGATCACAAATATGGCAATCAACTATTAAATAAGTAAAAAACGCTGTATCTACCTTCAGCCTGTATACCTCTTCTGATAACCTGGGTTATTGATGAAGAAGACGCCTGCATTCCTCGAGAACTTTCCAAGAATTGTTGGAATTCAAGCGGGATTGCCTGGCTGCCAGGTGTTCGAAACAGCTGAGCTGAGCCGCTCCACAGCGCCATCTCTCCGCCCGCCTGGGGTCGGACCAACTCGAATATTCTCTTCAAACGTCTCCTCTCTCGAAGACCATCGGTGAATTGGTAGTATATCGAGGTTGTATATTGAGATATCCGAGTTGTTGTTTGAAACTCACGTAATTGCATACTTGTTAGTGATTTATGAAGACTGCTGATGGTAGTGCAATTCGACAATCTCATGTTAATTCCATCGTTGCTATTAGGTCACCTCTGGAATCCACATACTTGTGTATTAGTTAGTTCTCCTCCATATATTAAGTAGCTCATGTCTCCACTTGTAGTATTCATGTTAAAGCATCCTCGCAAACTCAAATTCAAAAGCGTGTAGAATATTTTGAAATGATGGATGAGATATTCTAAGTCGCAGGTATTGTTTGTAGATTTGTTGTAGAATTCTTGTGGATTAATTACGTCGTATATGCTTCTTCTGTGTCGTATATATGTCGACTTCTTTATAAATGCAGAATAACAAATTC
Organism: Meconema thalassinum; assembly: GCA_946902985.2. Taxonomy (NCBI): domain Eukaryota; kingdom Metazoa; phylum Arthropoda; class Insecta; order Orthoptera; family Tettigoniidae; genus Meconema; species Meconema thalassinum. The sequence goes on from OX336389.2 coordinate 180,723,036, forward strand.
GCTTCGATACAAGTTGTACATAATTCAAGTAGCTCTCAGTCTAAGCCCATCTCTTGTATAATATCATTTCAGCGAAGCTGCCTCACGTTGCTTGACCGATGAAGGTGTCGTCCTTCCCGTCAAGTTCGACATTCACTACGGACCTCGGTTCAGTGTGCTTCTTGGAGCTCAAAAATTATACGTCTTGCCTCAACTAGGCTTCGAAGTGGAATAATCTCTCTGTCAATCTGAGTCTTCCCTCCTTGATTTAGAAAATGGCGTCTTTAGGCGCGAACAATGACTTTTCCCTGCATAACTAAATATTGCCGTACTGTGCTTTCAACTTAAAATGTTATATATTCCAATGTGTTTTATTTTCAAGTAGCTCCATAATTGTGTAGGGTAATTACTTATAATTGTCTTGAATAGTAATTATAATTAGCTGTGTATTAAACTGTATTAATTATTTCATTGGTTTCGGCGGAGTCACATGACTTCTCCATCCACGTGACAGAAAGTGGGGTCGTGTGCAGAAAGGCACGCGTTTGCATAGTCTCGGGTGAATCAAGTCGCGTGTCGTAAACCATCTCCCCTCTCACTCACTCGCTTGACAAAAACTGGTTTGTCCTCGCTAAACCTCTCAAGGATTTATAAAAGTGTTGACTTGCAGCCTACTATAAATCGCATTTAACCAATGCCAAAAATATTCTTCATTATAAACATGACATTTCTCTGCTCATTTTATAATTTTATAAAGCTATGCAGCGAAGTCGATGCTCCCGGTTACGTTTGAACGCACGCCTGTAATGCAAATAGTATACTCGTTGCCTTTAAATGGAAACATATTCATTGTTACGTAAAACAGGTTCGATCCTCGCCTCATGACTTTCATTGGACTCCTTAAAATACGGGTTCAGTACCAACTTCTACATATCGAAAATATCACCGACATGAGCCATTCGGGCTCATTATAAAATACCGGTTACACATTTTATACGACCAGACTGGTATACATTATCGACTTTCGGAATGACCTGTTCAATACAACAAGAATGAGAGAATTTCAATTTTTGCCTATTTTTCTCTTTTTTCCAAAAAATATTAGAAAGTAGATGTATGAGATCAATCCGGGCGATGTGTGTGTGTCGGTCTATCTTTCTGTGTTTGTGTCCCCAACTATCAATTCCCAAATAGCTGCGGCTGTCGAAATCAAATTCATTATGATTGAAGATCTGTGTCAGGACATCTGGAGACCATATTTAAGAATGTCATTGATACCAACTGTTAAAAAAAATGAAATTTCAACACTACGTTGGGTATCTCAGAAGCTATTCATGATAACTTTTCTAAAGTGGGACATGGATAAATCATTGTATTTCAGATTAAATTTAAGGAACTCACACATGGCATTATTGCCAATATGATTCTACTAGTGGTGATATTTTCAATGTTTAACTGCATGTAATCACCATTCTATTTATTGGATTTCTCACCAACATTTTTAGGTGATGTGTATATATTCAATGATATAAATATGTCTATTTACAGAGTCATCAGGGCTACCAACTGTCGTTGAATTCTCTCAAGAATTTTTAATCGCAGTTTCATATATCACTAATTATTCATGCCAACACTTCAATACTTGAGGGGTAGATAATCTTGCTGTTCTACACATTCAAACAACAATAACTAGTTTCTAACCTTGGTACAAATATAAACTATGGTATGGTAGATAAGTTTCAGCAACTCACACAGGTCAGTATTGGCAACATGATTCTATGCGTGCTGATAGGTTCAATGTTTAATAGCATGTAACGTCCATTATAAGAAACGGATATCCTACCAAAAACGGCACAGGTATAGACGATATTATTGCAGCTTAATTTTGAGCAAAAATACTGACAGCGTTATTAAGCGTTATTTCTAAGCTTGCTTATTGTTTCAAAGATTACCAGCATGTAACTTCCATACTAACAAATGGATTACAACCGCACTTCGTATGCGCAACGCATGTCTCAAGAGGTATAGCTCGCCTCCTTTTCTGGAGCCAGCAGGACTTCCAACTATTGATAAATGCTCTCCACAACTTTGAATCCTGATATCAATGTATCAGAAAGTATACGGGCAAACAGCTCAAAACCTGGCACACTTACAGGTCATAATATTGCGTATTCATCTTCGTCATTCCATTCGGAACAATATTGCCGGCATGATTATACGCGTACTGATAATTTCAGTGTTTAACTACATCTAACCTCTGTAGCATTTAAATGATTTTTAACATAATTTAAAAATATAATGGGTATGCCATAAAAGATATTCTGCACATTAGCAGTGGCAGTCGTTCTATCAATTACCTCTCTGCAAATTTAGCTAGAGATTCCCAGTCTCTGAGAATCAATGCAAGGAAGCAATTACGTTGCTGTTGTTTCATTTGAGGATCTTGGGCATCGTGGTCATTCAGCCCGTTATACTTGAGAGAGTGTGTGAGTGTGGGTATGGGGGTGAGGGGTGCTGTGATTATTTCTGATAACCTGCGTTATTGTGTTTGATGTATTTGTGTGTATTTGTAATACATGTGAGGATTAGAAAGTAGGCGGCAGTGGCCTAAATTAAGGAGTAGAAGTTGGAAACCTGTGAAAATTACTTCCAAGATGACTGAGTTTTGCCTATTTGTTTTGTCTTATGAGGCTAACTGTACCCCGTTTCAGCCTTCAGACCAGGATTACATTTAATAGTAAAGCCGGGAATTGAACCTGGACCGTCGGGACGACAGGCAAGAATACTAGCCACTACACCACGAGGTGGTTGGAAACAATTTCAAATACAGTATAGTGCTGTATTGGACCTCAATATTTCAGGTATATTTTGCGCAAATAATAAATGTCAGTGTTATCAACTTATTTCCGTTGTAAACATTGTTATTCTGGACAAGTCTAATCATTTGTCTATATCTTTAATTTTAAGAAAAGTTTGTGTTATAATATGTCAAACGAACCACTTGTTAGAAATTAACATTCGTATCATCCTGAATCAATTAAAACACTAGGAAATTGGTTAAAATACACTTGATGTTTTGCCCTAAAGAAATCATCGGTACTTTAACACTATCAACACCACACGCAATAATAATTAACATCTATTATTAGTTAAAATTATGACTGTTCCCTTAGAGATCTTTACTTTCTGTGGCATATCTAATCATCTGACTGCGAATTTCGTGATGTGAATGAATCGCCGAATATATGGAAAAAGGCTATGGACTATTAGTTCTTCACGGAGCTACTAGTATTGGAAATCAGACCAATCTTTCCTGATGCAACCAATTCGCAAGGCACTTGGCGATAGTGCTCGTATTAAGATGCGCAGCTTGCTCGCTGCGTTAGAAATTCCAAAATTGGGAACGGTTGATCCCTGCTAATCTTATTGGCCATTCTGTGGGAGATGACATTCTATTGCAAACCATAAATCTATAGAGGGTTCATAATTATCAACCCGTTAACAACGCGTGCCTTCTGAAATCCATGTTCAGATCCTATGGAATATTTATTGATAGATTGAATAATAAACATGCCATGAAATCAAAGTAAACTCATGTGGCTAACTACCCTGGTGGATGTCTTCAAAATTGTTACCATTACCACTTCGGTGGTTAACATGCCAATTGTACTATTCCTGTATTTCAAATCAGGGTTGAAATTCTTGGCTGAGCTGGAATTGAACCCGGTTCACCGAGGTTGCAGCCCGTGATACTAATTACTACACCAAGAGCCGTACAGTGATCAATACTGGAGATTAGCACCCTAATCAATCTGCGTATGAGGTCTATATTAGCAGGTATGACTCCTTGAACAGCGAAGATAAAGTAGTTCACATGGCTTGGAAGCCTAACAACGCGAGCTTTCATCGGGAATAAGGGGTGACCTATTGACCTGATATCATTATTATTATAACTATTATTATTACCACTATCATCATCATCATCATCAGAGTCATCTTCGTCTTTCCCACAAAGTAACCGAAAGCTGATAAGAGATAAATCAATATTGATCATGGTGTACTGAATGGCAAGTCAAGCGATACAGAGCAGTGAACTTGTCACCATTTCCCTCCACATAAGAAAGACAAGGAGTAAGAAATCGCAAGAGATACGACTATTACATCTCAATTTTCTACAGGCATTAATACAATCCTTTCCTATTCCTATAAAACTTGCTCCTACATGGCACGAGGAGACGGTACGTGATTTTAATACAGAAATCCTGTGAACACGGAGCAAAATGCTAATTTGCGCATTCTGGCCTCATTCGTAAGTTGGCAGCAGTTGCTCCTTTTTTATTCTCATTTGCTGTGACTGCAGCTCGCAGCTGTTGGTTTAACCTCCGCGATGGCCGAACGCCACCACCTTCACAACTGGTCGCCTGTTAAATTAAATTACTTTTGTAACGACTTCGCTACCTTTATTTCCATGCAATGATTTAAATGAATACATTTCCATTCCTCAAAAACTAAATACCCGCTTCCATTCACAACTCAGTATAATTATTTTAGATTTTCAATGATCATTTCTGCACCAGCAATGGATGAATTTAGACACTTTAATCTGGACTATTCAAGGAACATGATAGTCACCTAATGCGAGGGAGTAGAACTCGGAGACTGTTGGAATAACGAACGATCTTTGTCAAGTTTCTGCTAAACACCGACGCTTCGTGTACACCTATAGGGTGCTTCGGGTACTCCTGTGGAAGACAATTAACTGTGTTACCCATTGATGGTGGCTAGATCCTTGAGTGTACGCATATGTCCTCAGTGATTCGTTTCTAAAATTGACACAACATTGACTTGCATTTCAATGACACTTCTCAAGGGCTTATGATAAGAATTAAAATTCTTGTCAGAGTCTGGAATCAAACCTCCACTCCTGGGGTGGCAGTCAACATTACATCAGGTGGCGTACTGCTAGGTTTTTATATGAATACATGTAATTTCGTAACTGATATAGGAGCAGAGTAGATATTTCAAGTTCAATGCATTTTTCGCTCGCTCCATCGGTGATAGATAAGACACACTCATTTCCCATAGCGTAACTCATTCTAAACGCTGGGAAGGACGTTCGAGTCTCGTCCACAGGACATCCATGGGACTTGAAATGTTCAAAATAAATCGTTTATTCCAAAACTCTTTGAATTGCTTCCTGGGACAATGAACCAATGTTAGTAATATTCATCCCAAATCATTACTGAAGATTTAAATGACGAAGACGTGTACAGTACAAAGCGCAATAATCCCACTTTTCATTCATGATAATTATAAATCCGAAAATGATTTTATTTCCCCCGAGAAGGGTGTGGTCTGTAAAATATTAACAGATGCTTCCGATTTCTATCATATGAGTACTATTGGAAGAATATTATAGTGCAAAAAAGGTGATGTTTCTAATAAATCTGTCTGAAACTCTTCCTTTTTCAATGGCACGTGCACTCAAACGTGACCATTTTTATTTAACCTCATCCTCAGCATTGAAACACTGTATTAACGTAGCATATTTTTCTGGTGATAATTGGATCAGACCACAAAGTTCATAGCAAATGTTGGGTTCTAATTATCATCTAACTAAATCATGGATCTCTCGTCGATGCCATAAAATAACTCTGCAGTGTTTTCTACTTCTTATAGACTTAGAAGTGAGCTGTGGTTGGCATGACATTGTAATGTACTAAGAAACGCACCTAGCTGGAGTGTACATTACTGGACTCTGGTCTGATCTTCGAGTAATACTCTACAAAATGTGGTGTATGCTTTTTAGCCTATTTTCATCATATGAAAACAAGTCCTTCCGGGCGCTTTGTTTCAGTTTGATTGCTGTAATGGATATTGAGATCCATCTAAATATTTTGGATGGCCGCCATGTTGTAATTTTATATATTTAGGCCATAGAGTTATGTTCTATTACATTAAGACTATTGCTTAGTGTGTTGTTCAAACTTCAGTCGTATGATTAGGACACAAGAAATACAAACGAGATTTTATAATCTTGCACAGCTGCCACCTTGTGGTTATGAGAACATTGAACAGTAGATGTCAGTGAATACAAATTTGTATAAGCATTTACCGTTCCTCTGCGCTCGGATGGTTAAATAACGAGGAACGTTAATTTCAAAATTTATATTTCTGACGATTTTTGCGCTCTTTTTTCTCCAGTTCTTCAATGAGTCCTTTATTAGCATTTAGGGATAGGGTTTCGGCTGCATACATAACTACTGGCTTCATAACAGTTTCAGAATGACGTAGTTTAGTATTTTTGGACAGGCATTTTTTGTTGTGTATTGAGCGCGATGTTTGATAGGTTATTTCGAGTTTGCGAACTCGTTCCTTGAGTGCTTCTTTGTCCAGTCAACTTTTCATGATGATCTCTCCCAAGTACTTAAACTTTTCCACTCTCTTGATCTTCCCATACTTTGTCTGCAGTTTTGCTGGGGCATCTTTGATGTTAGTCATTACTTCTGTTTTCTCGAATGATATCTGCAAGCCAGTTTGTTCAGGGATTTCTTTTAAAAGGTCGATTTGCATCCTAGCAGTTTCTACGTCGTTCGACAGAATGGCGATGTCATCAGCGAATGCTAGACAGTCGACTATGATCCCCTTGGATTTTGCTCCCATTCTCAGAGGGCTATACTCAGTTTCTAATAATTTTGTTCGCCATGTCCGAATGACTTCTTCGAGGACGCAGTTGAAAAGCATTGGAGAGAGCCCGTCACCTTGTCTGACTCCCGTTTTGACCTCAAAGGAATCCAACAGACATCCCAGGAACTTTACTTTGGATTTTGTTTCATTTAGGGTGGCTCTAATTAATGTCAGCAGTGTCAGGTCAATCCCGAATTCGTTGAGGATTTTCAACAGAACTTCGCGGTCTATCGAATCGTAAGCCTTCTTTAAGTCCACAAAGACTGATACGTACGATTTGGACCTGAGATTACAATATCTAATGATCGTTTTGAGGCTGTGGATATGTTCGGCAGTTGAACGACCCTTTCTGAATCCCCCTTGGTATTCTCCTATTTGATGCTCGACTTCGGCTTCTAATCGCTCCAGGATAGCAAGTGAGAGAATTTTGTATGTTACCGGTAGGAGGGATATTCCTCTGTAGTTGTTGACGTTTTTCATGCTGCCTTTTTTGTGTAACGGATGGATCAAGGCCGTTTTCCAATCTTCTGGTTAAATTTATTTTTTCCAAATTTGTTCTATTTTCTTCTGCAAGATTTCAACTGCTTCTTCAGGAGCATATTTCCAAAGTTCTGCAACTACAGAGTCTTCTCCGGGCGCTTTGTTGTTTTCTAGTCGAGCAATGTGACGCTAGATTTCGTATTTTTTGGGTGGTCTTGATTCTGGGCATCTGCGAATGGGTTCCTCGGTCTTGATGGGATTTTTGGGTTGATCGCAATTTAGTAATTTCTTAAAGTAATCAGCTAGGATGGTAAAATTTTCGTCATTTGAGGTAGCCAGTGTACCGTCCTTTCGCTGAAAGCATAACGACGGAGGTTTATAACCCGTAAGTTTCCTTTTGAACGTTCCGTAGTACTCTCTGGTGTTGTTTCTTTTAAAGTCTTGGTCGATCTTTTCTATAAGTGACTTTTTATATTTACGTTTCTCAGCTCGGATCACTTTATCGGTCTGGGCTCGTTGGACTTTGTATGTTTCCCAATCATTTTGCGATTTTGTTGAGTAATGTTGTTTCCAAGCATCGAGCCTTTTCTTGAGAACTGAAACACATGTATCATTCCACCAGGCATGTTTCTTGCTGCTTTTAATTTCAGCAATTTCCTTGGCAGCCTCGATCAGACGGTTGTTTGTGTTCTTAAAGTCACAGACGATTGGTCGAGCCTTTCCCTGGAACTCAGTTACATTCTGTTTGAGTTTATCAGTGTCAAAGCGAATCATTTGTTTGGGCGTCTTGTTGGTGTTTGCAGGGACTGGTTTGAATTTAATTATGGACATGTAGTGGTCTGAGGCCACGTTTATGCCTTTTTTAACCTTAACATTCATAATCCCAGGACTGTTTTTCCGAGAAATCGCGAGGTGATTTATTTGGAACTCTCCGATGGCTTCGACAGGAGATCGCCATGTTGTCTTCTTTCTGGGAAGATGGCAAAAGTGTGTCGATATAATCTGCAGGTTATGGTTTTCGCAAATGGAGACCAATCCCTCACCAGTTTGATTGGTTCTTTTGTGGGCAGGATAGTTTCCAATGATTTTCCTATACCTGTACTCTCGACCAAGTTGAGCATTGAAGTCCCCCATAAGAAGTTTAACATGGTGTTTAGGAATTTTGGCGAGATTTTCATCCAGTAGGTCCCAAATGTTATCCACTTCGTCCGGGTTAGGTCTGTTCTTGTCATTTGTGGGGGCATGTGCGTTAACTAGGCTGTAGGTTTTTTGGCGCATTTGATTGTTAATATGGATAATCTGTCATTTACTGGCTCAAAATTTGCGACCGACTTAAGGATCCTGGTTCTCACAGCAAACGCTGTTCCAAGCGTCAAATATCATTGATGACCCTCTTTTGAGCTCTGCTCTTGAAAAAGCGGTAACCTTCAGATTCAAAAGTATCTTCGTCTGGGTAACGTATTCCTTGTAGGGCAATGATACATATCTGATTCTCATGTAGTGCGTCGGTGAGAGTTTTCAGTTTGCCAATTTGTGTAAGGGTGTTAATGTTGAACGTTGCTAGAAAGGTTTTTGATTTGGTTCTGAGTTTCTGACTGGTTGGGATACACCGAGACGCTCCGACTCGTCTCCCCCAGAATCCGAATGAGACTCGTGCGTCGCAGGTTTCACGTCGAGGGATTTATCCAAAGACTTACCTCCTGGGGTAAAAGAAATGTTGAAATGTTTTGCCATCATGCTTACTTGACTTGAGTGTGTTTTGGACGCGAACGCAGCCTTGTTGTAACTAAGGTTGTTAGCCCTAGAGGTTGCATCAGGGTGTTTTCTGGCTTCTCTATACTACCAAGGCTTCAAGCGTGGGAGTCCCCCAGCACTGATCGGTTCGTCGACCCAGCTTCCCGCTGGGATTGGTTACCCAACCTTCCACTGGGTTGCTCGACTTAACAAGGGCACCTCGTGTAGTTTACGTACTGGAGTTGGAGTGAAAGAGGATAAGTTGGATTCTCTTGCTGAATCCAATAGGATCATGTTGTAGATGTTAGCAACGACGCATTTCACTCCCATTTGCCAGAGTCACAATGACTCCTCCCAGGTTTATTCCTGGGAATATACTAAAGTTTATACGATTCATACTAGAGGATTCATTTTTTATGTAATATCTTTCCGCTCGGTTACTGGATAGTTTTGTGGGAGTGATTTTGAAAATTGGGGACGGAAGCAGATCGGAACGATCGATCTGGCAGTGGTGGATCAAACGTAAGTATGCACTGCCCGCTCGATCGATCGAACGGAAGTGTACTAGCTGGCAGTGGTGGACAACGGAAGTATGCACTGCCCGCTCGATCGATCAAAAGGAAGTGTACTAGCTGGCAGTTGTACCAGGCAAAGGCAGCGTGATTTTTGTACAATTGAAAATGTGTGTATTGGAAACAAGGCAGTGTGTGCTCTGTAGTGCGATAATGTTATGGTAATACAGTAGGCAGTGCATTTAGCAGGCACTGGTTTGACGAGCACAGTGGCAAATGTTTCACCGACTTTCATTTGTCATTGAGCAGTTTATGAAGCTTCACGTTCAAGGTTGAATATCACATGGGGTAGGAAGTGAAAACTCGAGACTAATGTTGTTGAGTGTATGATAAAATAAAGACGACAAATGACATTTGAGTAAGCGGCATTATTGTCAAACTGTGGGTGAGTAATCAAATATTAAATGCATAACAGAATGTTGTTATATGAGTGGAATAAAAGCTGTAATTTCATCATTTGTAAGACTAGGTCATTTCATGATTATAGGAAGCCATGTTTTGATTGTATACGACGAATTGTATGAGAGCCTTGAGAATAATGAATGTTATAGTTACTGAGGAGTGTGCACACAATATTTCAGAGTACAGTCGACGTTGTGTGTCACTTTGTTATTATGAATTATTCATGTAAAAGGAAGGAAGGAAGCTCGTGGTTTTGTGTGACCGTTAATCTCTCGATCAGTATCCACGGTACCTCCCTTTTACGTGGAATGCGAACCACAGGACATGGCATTTCAATTCGAAAATCTCAAATGTATTGACCGGGAATCGAACGTGGTCTACCTTGGTGAGAGACTAACAGCTTGACCGCTGCGCCACAGTGTGACAGTAGCATATCTCCAATTCAATCTATACATTCATCATAATACCAGTATGAAAATGGAGTGTTAATTAACATTTTAAGAATGTCCAAGCTGTGTAGTATACGTGTAGGATAACATGTCAGATGTTACACATCATATGCGACTACTGTAAGGCTCGTCTTTTTTAATTCATGCATTCATTATACCTTCTTGCATGTTTTAACGGAGGGGTTTATTCATTAGTGATATTCGTCCAATTTTTTTAATTGAGTGCAACATCTTTTGAAAAAAATCGCTCACTTATAGCCCCTTGTTTCTGCACTAGGCACTTATCTCCAAAAGCGTTATGTTAAAGTATGTATAAGTTATTATAAGTTTATGTAACATCTGAAAGTTTGAAGATTGTATACTGAATAGTTTTTGAGAAAATGTTCCTTTTGTTCATAAAAAGTGAACTTGCAGAAACAAGCCTTCAAAGTTTTTCAATATCCTGCCTCATATGTCGGATCATCTGGGTTGACTTGCATCTCATCCTCTAGTCTTCTTTTCACAGCTCTCTTAGTTGGCTTGCCAGATTTTTACAGTCTTTTTCTGCACTTTCAACCTTCCTTTTCCGTTCAAAATCGATTTTCAAATAAAACGGGTGGAATGGAATTCTTATGGAAAATCTGCTGATTTAAGGAAGTTTTGGGAATTGTTGTAAATTTAGAGGTAGAGGGTGATGGGGGATAACGAAACGGGTGGGAGTATAACGGTAAGGTGAAAGGCCATCTTGAAAGACCTCCCTCTTACCCTTGATAACCTTTACCGTTTTAAAAAACTTGGAATTTGAAAAAAAAAAGTATTAAAAAACCCAAATTTAAAATTTGTAGTTAGGCCCTTTGGCAAAAGCTAAAAACCTAACATATCCCGGAGATATGTGACCCCCTTTAATTTGAGCCCTCGTGCGACTCTCTACGATTATTAGTTCGAGAAATATAAATAATCAATAACGTTGAGCGACCATCCTGAATCCACCAATTCAAGATACCTCCCCCTATCGCTCAGGGCCCCCCATTCCCTGTCGGGATAGCTACCTACCTAAAAATGTTCCACGGCAAAGAGGGCATTACACGCTTTAATTTGAATCCTTGCGCGACTTTGTACAATTATTGGTTCGCGATATATTTTTTATATTGTCGTCAGGCCCTTTGGCAACATCTGAAAAAAATGGACTGAAATTTATATTCAGACTTAACAATTTGTTAGCTCTTGAACAAGTAAGGAGTATCAACATTGGGCGGGAAAATGAGGAGGGAGCCCTGGAGACGTGTGTTGTCATTGTCAACAACGAGATCTCCCGGCAGATCAAGTTCCCGCGCCCATGCAGTGTTGTCTTGGAAACGCAATTTAAAGCACTTACAAAGATATGACTATGAATGATAGCTCAAATTAAAGAAGAACGTCTCTAGATTTTTTTTTTCAATGAAAAAGTAAAAATAACTTTTTTGCCAAATTTTACCCTACCGGGCCCCTTAATGTATCTTCGAATATACATTACAGTAATCAAACTGAATCTGTGTATGTTGTTCACTTTCGTGAATACATTATGTATCTTTAGAACTTGCCCTTTGGGTTTGATAACCTATTTTACCGTCAAATATTTAGTACTTTCTTATGGGCCACCAATTAGGGAATTAGAAAAATATATTTATAAATTCATTGCCAATTATTTGTTACTCACATAATGTGATAGAGGTTAGTTGCACACTTTAAGACTTTTCATTAGTCATGTTGCAATGTACCTCTCTGTGTCATCGACGTGATAAAACTGTTTGTCACAAGATGGCTACCGCCTTCCACCCTTGTCATGTGTCGTCATTGGCTGCCTCATATAGCATTCCTGACACATGGTCTATTTCGTCTGGAAGGCTCCACCACACTATTTAAGGACGTGCTCAGTTCTTCACACCTGCTTTTTCGTTCGTCTCTTGCTCACGCACGCACCTTCCTGGTGTCACCCACCGTTTCATTGGAGTCTGTTGCCTACCTCTGGCGTGACTCGGACGTCATCACCTTGACACCAAATTTGCCGCCATGAAGAACCGTTGGAAATTTTAACTTCATATAAAAGTCTGGAACATATATCTTGGGAATAATAATCAAGACCTCGCAGTTAACTTCAATGGGGCCACGGCCGCCTCAATTCGCTGCAACTGACCTAAAGATGGCCAGACGACTGTAAAGCTCGCCCACCTCTTTTGTGAGGTTACCAAGAATGGATTTCAGAACCTAAGCTTGCTTGGGGAAACTTTTATTCAGCTGGTTCACTTCGCTACTTCCGGTTTGAAGAACGGCTCCCCTGAACTTCAATATCTTCACATTATTTTCAAGCAAAGATAAGTCTACAGTGTTTATATATTTTCTGAAGTCAATGACCTTCATGAACATTAACAGACTTTTTCTTAATTGATAATTGTGTGTTAACTACAAAAAGGGATATGCCCCTTTTCTTAAATTTACTATTTCGATTATTTCTTATAAAGGCTTCTTTAACCAGACCCTTACTCTATAAAAATGTATCATTCAGTAATTGCTATGTCAAGTACTTGTGTACATTCATTTGGCTACTCGCATGCCAACTTAATGATTTGAATTACGCTTGATACTTGAATCAATAAATTTAATCATTGTTAAATTTTAGTTCTCTGTTCGTAATCCTGTATGCTCTTCCCAACTTGCTATTCAGTCTTACCACTTTATTCAACTCACCATCCTTACATTCAAGCATTTGCTCGTCTCATTTCTGTTCTCCGATTGGGATGTAACTTTGTCAAGTGACCAACTTACTCCATAGATACCGGTATTCTGTAAGTTCAACTAAGGGACTTTCAATAACCTGGCGGCAACGCGAAATTTAAATATTGATATGGATTTTACTCGCGACCTAATTATCTCCATACAAGGATTAATATACTGGCTTCTAATTGATTTAGATTTTATGAGAATCTAAAAATGGTGGCTGTGCTACATTTTTAAAATCATGTTTTTGTATCTATTGCCATTAACAAGCAATATAAATGTAGGTTGATATAAAGAGTCACGATTATAATATTCATCTGCTGGCTTATTTTTATTCTATAGCATACAGTATATACAGGGTGCCAGGAAATGTTCTCCGCAGTGACTACGGGCTTCTACCAGAGGTAGAATCATGAGTTTAGTTGGCAGCATGGTGTCCTTGTCAGGGTGAATCCAGCACGTGTGGGCTGTAGGCTGTCGAAATCGTCAGTGTTTTGCATTAAGTGAGCGTGTGTGTCATCAGCACTTCCAGCATCAGTTATGAATGGCTGTAGTGAGTATTTAATACAAAGTTTACTGTTTGTTTTGATACAAGCGACAGGCGTGTTGCCAACTTAACTACTGATGCTAGGTCTCGCAGTAGCCCGTAGTCACTGCGGAGAACATTTCCTGGCGCCCTGTATAAAACAATCCAACATGGCGTCCATGCAATATATTTCACCAGTTCTCAATGTCTCCGAAAATATTTTAGCAATCAAACTGAAATTCTGTATGGTATTAGAGAACTGTTAATTGATAAAATGTATGCAACTTTCCAAATCCTGTGAAACAAAAAAACAACATGGCGGCCAAGTAATTTTCAAATATTCAAAATAACACCTTTTTCGAACTAATTACCCTAATGCAATGAAACTTAGCACCGCGAATATACACACTTTCCGGTACTGAAAGTGTGCAGAAGTGATTTATCTTGACGAACGATAAGAGCTTTAACTTAAGACTAGGCATGCAATAGTACCACATTAAGACGATTATGATTTATTTATGTATCTAGTATTTAATGACTACAACTTATGGCTACTGAGCATCGAGGTAGATTTTATTTCTGTATAATTTATCAAAACGTAGGTCGTGTACAATATATGGAAAATCCTTTCAATAGGAGGGAGAATATATAAAAATAAGGTATTTAGTTCTTCAGTACTTGTTTTACATATTTTTCTATCATTGTTATTGTCCTTGACCAGTAAATTCAACTTCCTATTAAAGTAAAGAAAATCATTATTTTGCGCAAAATATTATCTGCTCAATTCTTCGAAACAAAAACCTCTGGATCTATTGGACTTAACTACACAACTTAACGTATCAGCACACATTATCTAATACAAAATATAAGTACAAATTCCAGGTTTCTATGTACAACAGTCCCTGAACAGGATGTGCCTAGCTTTACAAAAAGTAGTATCGAGAAACTGTAATGTATGTATAGCTAGCTCACAAACGGTGACAGCTTTGGTTTAAGAATGGGGTACATTCCATTTCACAATCATAACAACATTTGTTTAGGTCGTTTGTCTCTTAGAACATAAAATAAATAAAAATAGTATATAAATGAAATAAAAGACAAGACCACGCTGATACGCACTATATTATCGCCAAAGAACACAATTTTTTCTACATCGTCACCGTCCCCCTTAAAGTACGAGAAATAACCTCAAAAATTCTCCCTATGCCAAAGTGTAATTTATTGCTCTAATGCGGGAATGGTTTGAGCCTAAAAATGACATTGTTGGTCATTCCACACTTCCCAGTTCTCTTAAATGACTTCATATTAAATTGAAGTTTGATGTAGGATAGAAGAACCAATAGACAAAAATATATTAATATAATCCTCATTAATATGCAACTTCTATCTTTCTTTCTCATTATACCACTGCGTTCCTAAATAATAGGCACGGAATGCAAATGAAATATTTACCATTTGAATCCCTTATCGGATAGAGTAAGCTACGGGATGCACTGCAAGGGATTTGTCACATCCATGTGAATGGACAGGAAGCCAGCGTTAAGCTGAGAGCTCGGTGGGGCAGATTCCAAGGCAAATGTTGCGGAACATTACCATACACTTAATGGTTCAGCAGTAGGAGTTTGGTGTAATTGTGCCGTCACTAAGTAACAGATTACATACAATAACAGCTTCTCTAAAGTTCTTCCTTTGGGAAACCAAATTTCGAAAGAATAGCTCAGTGCAGACAATTCAGTTACTAGACAGTGTGGTCATGTGGCGAAGCATCATCACGAAGAGATTGAACTACGCATGTCAACAGGAGTGGTTTATAGAATGAACTACCCTCGTAAACTACCTCCATAACCAAGAAAGTAATGGTAGCGATTGGTTACTCTGAATACAGAGACTCCAGACACACACTACTTGGGATATATGGAGCACTTACACATTTTGACAAAGGACTCTCACCTATATACAGTACAGTGCGACACAAAACTAACTTGCCAAAAGAGGAAACGATTATTATATTTACGAGGTGAATCAGCTGCCCCTAATAATATTATTTTATGCAGCCCAACTAGCGCTGTTATCAGGAAGGTCTTATTTCTCTGCCTGCATCCCGTTTGGTAATAATGCACTGCAAGCACATCCCGCAAACAATACAGAACACTATTATTTTTCCCTCGACGTGACAAAAAACTAATACGCAATGCTACCTTTACACTCACGTTCTAATGTTTAATTGTGAATTAGACATTGCTAAAAATGCTGTGTCTGATATTTTTTGCTTGTAGTATTCAGTTATGATTTATACTAATTGAGAGACGACCATGAGGACTTCAAAAATTGGCAATGACCTAGAACGACTCTGTGTAGACTATCACAGAATAGCAAGGGAAGCTGGGGATGAACCTCACCGTCATTATCTATTCTAGACGTCCCAAA
The DNA here is from genome assembly GCA_946902985.2 of Meconema thalassinum. Classification (NCBI taxonomy): domain Eukaryota; kingdom Metazoa; phylum Arthropoda; class Insecta; order Orthoptera; family Tettigoniidae; genus Meconema; species Meconema thalassinum. The sequence goes on from OX336389.2 coordinate 180,739,025, forward strand.
ACCATCACACCACTGTATGGGTACTGCAGTTTATTACATGAATATCAGGCAGTGTTTAGTTTTCCAACATGAGGTAAAGCGTTCGTTCCAAATTAGCTACAATTTTCAATGGATGTGTTTGTTAGGTTGTTGATCAGCCCTAGCAGATCGGTGCACAGTGTAGGTCGAAAGAGTGCATTAATGTTTGCAGGATATACTGTATGTTCAGCACGTCCCCATACCTGCTAATTGTGGTATGTGGGCCTGCACATATTTCAAGAAGGAAATGAACGGAAAAGGCTAGTTTATTGCAAGTATTCTAGTGTCCAAGGGCTTAGAAAATTACGAAAGTTAGAAAAGTCGAAGCGTGAACTTTGCACGATCGCTATAAATGTGCACCAAGGAATGTAACTCGCCATCCTAGTAAAAGGAAGCGTGCTGTGGACGTCAACCTATTCAATGAGAGTGTCATTTACAGTATGATCAGTTCATGAGAATCCTATCATCCTTATTCCATCCATGCCACACGAGGTTATTCGAAGATGTAAAGAAGAACACATAGTTTTGAACTGAATACCTAACGCTCACTAGAATTGGACTGAAAAACAGTTATTGATGTGTAACATCTTTCCGCTCGGTTGCTGGATAGTTTTGTGGGGGTGATTTTGAAAATTGGGGATGGAAGTGAATCGGGCGGAAGTGGATCGAACGGAAGTGGATCGGACGGATGTGAAGACGCACTGCCAGAAAAATGGGACGGAAGTGAATCGGGCGGAAGTGGATCGAACGGAAGTGGATCGGACGGAAGTGAAGACGGACTGCCAGCTGGATGTACAATTGAAAATGTGTGTATTGGAAACAAGGCAGTGTGTGCTCTGTAGCGCGAGAATGTTATGGCAATACAGTAGGCAGTGCATTTAGCAGGCACTGGTTTGACGAGCACAGTGGCAAATGTTTCACCGACTTTCATTTGGTATTGAGCAGTTTATGAAGCATCACGTTCAAGGTTGAATATCACATGGGGTAGGACAAAGACGACAAATGACATTTAAGTAAGCGGCATTATTGTCAAGTTGTGGGTGAGTAGTCAAATTTTAAATGCATAACAGAATGTTGTTATATGAGTGGAATAAAAGCTGTATTTTCATCATATGTGAGACTAGGTCATTTCATGATTGTAGGAAGCCATGTTTTGATTGTTTACGACGAACTGTATGAGATCCTTGAGAATAATGAATGTTATAGTTACTGAGGAATGTGCTCACAGTATTTGAGAGTACTGTCGACGTTGTGTGTTACTTTGTTACTGTGAATTATTAATGTAAAAGGAAGGAAGGAAGCTTGTAGTTTTGCGTGTCCGTTAATCTCACGATCATGATCCACGGTAACTCCCTTTTACGTGGAATGCGAACCACAGGACATGGCATTTCAATTCGAAAATCTCGCAAGTATTGACCGGGAATCAAACCCGGTCAACCTTTGAGAGAGACTAACAGCTTGACCGCTGCGCCACAAATGTGACAGTAGCATATCTCCAATTCAATCTATACATTCATCATAGTACCAGTATGAAAATGGAGTGTTAATTAACATTTTAAGAATGTCCAAGCTGTGTAGTATACGAGTAGGATAACATGTCAGATGTTACACATCATATGCGACTACTGTAAGGCTCGTATCTTTTTTTCATCACTTCAAAGGGTAGATTGTCGCAAAACATTTTCCTGAATTGCTGGGAAAGATACCTTTTTAAAAATAGTCTTTGAATGTAAACCCCTGAATTATACGCCAGTATTAGGTTGTAAATTTCCTGTTAGCTGTACACAAAACAACACACAAAGGTATCAAAAGGGATCATTTTATTGGCAATGAGGATATATTGTACTGTTACCAGAAGAATTGTACGTATAAATATTGAAATAGAGCCCTTTTCTTGGCAATGGGGCGAATAGAAATATAGACGACTGTTTTATATTCCTGCCAACTTCTTTAGTACCGGAGTCGGGATTGAGGCTCACATCAAATGTCCCGTATTCAATTGTAAGCACAACCAATAAATGTAATTATAATTTGAGTGCTGGAACGGGTTTCATTCTTCCCTTGTAGGGTACGTGAGAATAGGCGGGATTGAGTTCCTCTTAGAAGTGGGTTTTCTTACTGTAAGTTTCCCATTTCAACCGGAGGAAAATTCTGGGGTTTAATAAAGTATGACCACCGCTCTCTCCTCTCTAGTCCTGGCCTCCAATACGTTTACATACAGCAGAATAACGCCGGATGTCGGACATATCACACACATCCAAGAACATGGAGCTAATGACTACGATGTCACAAGTCCCTAATAGAAATGAAAAGCAATCTAATCTGATACAACAGCTTGGTATATATTGTCCATACTGCTCCATAAATTGTATATGGCCTATATTTCACTCGTCCTGCTCGTCAACATTCGTGTTGCACCCTTTAATAAAGTTTTGACAGGAAATTACCAATTGTCCAAGTGTGTATCTTTAAGTATGTGTGCCAGTGGGTATGTGTGTACGAGTATGTGGGTGTCCAACCTCCACACACCAAATTACGTTTGATCAGCTGGACTAATTCTCCGGAGACCTCAACCATGACTTTCATCTTTCGATAATTTTCACCAATCACCAGAGTTCAAAATCATGGAATCACACGCAGCACGTTTCTACAATGATAGAGGTCCGTTAAACAAATTAATTGATATGCTTATAAAATCGTAAAGTGTAAGGAAAATAACGACGGCATGCAATATTTGGAAATTTTATTTTGTTTTCTAGCAACCTATTTAATGTATCAGCTTACAATTCCGTTCCATAATAAGGCACCATGGAGCAAATTATTTCATTTGTGTGAGTTTTGAAACTGTAACAAGCCAGAACCCAAAATGGTACCACATGGATATTAGAAATGTAATTGCCTCTCTCGGAACCTATTACAGCTGTCCAAATGACCACGATACTGGACTGTTAAAACGTTGCTATGGCATTTAAAATCTTGGTAAGCAAGAAACTAAAATGTTGCGTGCGCAATTCTTGAAAACACAAAGATCTTTGCTCGGAATTTATCACCTGAAATACTGTACCATCGTACTGTAGAGGACTATACTATAAGATCACTAATATGACTTGTAAAATCACAACAAGCCAGAAACGTGAACAGTGTTCGAACAAAATAATTGTCACATTTTATGCGATAGTATAGGACCATACAGACATAAGAATTTTGTAATGGTGAAGACATGAAAGCATCATGGGAGGCATGTGAACTTTGATATTATTGCTTTTTATGGCTCACCTTATTTAATAAATCTTGAACGTTAGAGACAGGGAATTCCAAATGAATATATATTTATAATTTCTCTCCTTATTGAAGTGATGGTATAGTGAGCCGCCGTAGCCTAGGCGGCAGCACGCTAGCATCTCACGGCTGGGTTCGTGGTTGAAATCCCGGTCACTCCATGTGAGATTTGTGCTGGACAAAGCGGAGGCAGATAGGTTTTTCTCCGGGTACTCCGGTTTTCCCTGTCACAAATTTCATTCGAGTAACACTCTCCACTATTATTTCATTTCATCTGTAATTCATTTAATCATTCCGCTAGGGGAGTGCGACAGACTTCGTCAGCCGGCACAGTTCATATCCTCGCCGCTAGATGGGGGCTTCATTCATTCCATTCCCTGACTCAGTCGGTCGACTGGAAGCAGGCTGTGGATTTTCATTATTATTGAAGTGATGGTTTAGTGAGGCTGTACTAAAATCTAAACGTAAATCGAAAATTTATTTTTATAAATTGTATTGAACCCTTAAATATTAAGGCATATTTATGTATTCAAGTATTTTATTTCTACAGCGCTGAACCAACACAGTGGATGAAAGTGCAGGTCATATTTTGCAAGAGTAGGTTGTCTGGGACGACAAAGTGAGTTGCCACTGTCGCCAGTTTGAACAACAGGCCAGGCTATATTTATCTGATTCTGAGAAATGAATGGCAGGTGTGAGTTGAGAGTTCGTTACTTTGTTTCGAAGCTGAGGTCAGGTGTTCTGAAGAAGGTAGACGAAGAGCGCAGTGCCGGAAGTACAGGACAGAGATAGCGTTATACGTCAAATGTAGGAGGAGTTCAGCAAGTGATACTTTCAATAATTTGAATGAGCAGCCAATAAGAGATATGATGCATCTTTAGGCGGGAACTTATTTTGCCCGCTAAATCGAGAAGTGTGTGACCCTCCGATCGGATTTTCTGCCCACGAATACCATTGTGATGTGCTGATTTTTATGAGTTCAATGAGATGTTTACGAAGTCCGTAGGATAATTTTCAAGATTTATTATGGAACTCTATTCCCCTTCCACTAAATTTTAAGCCAAACCATATAAAAACGATGATCTGTGAACAGACTAGGACTTGATTTTGTGAATCTGAAGACTATTGTAGGGTGAAACTCTGTCCGAGCGCAAGGCACTCTGAAAATTTAAACTTTTGCGAAGTGCAATGTTAGCACTTAGATTTTGGAAGATTAACTTGTGTTGTGTGCGATGCAGCATGTGTTCTGTTAGTTACAGTGTATATTGGGTGGATACAACCCCACAGTATTAGGGCAAGTTATGCGGTACTGCACGGAACTTTGACAGTGGATTTAGTAGCTGATAATGCAGTCTAGCTAGTTGGCTATATTTTGATAATAATTATAACTATGGTTCATCAGGCACGATGAACAGTATCAAGGGCTAGGTCGTCATGATGGGGCGATGACCGTGGTGTCATCATGGCACCAGACAAGCTGAAGTGATGAGTATTAATTTTGTCGGGGCGGGGTTACGCGCAATATTGGGAAATTGTTGTAAATATTTGCTTTGCCTTGTGTTTTAAATGTAGATTTTTTTGTTCTTGCTGACATATTAGTTTTCTTGGCATCTCGTGACAATTAACTAAATATTATTTTTGTGTGATTTTTATTCTTGCGACTTTTGCCTTTTTCTTGTTTTTATTAGAGTGCTTGTTTTAGAGCCTCCGTGGCTTAGGCGGCAGCACGCCGGCCTCTCACCGCTGGGTCCGTGATTCAAATCCCGGTCACTCCATGTGAAAACTGTGCAGGACAAAGCGGAGGCAGACAGGTTTTTCTCCGGGTACTCCGGTTTTCCCCGTCACAATTTCATTCCAGCAACACTCTCCACTATCATTTCATTTCATCTGCCATTCATTTAATCATTCATTTCCCCAGAGGAGTGCGACAGGCTTCGGCAGCCGGCACACTTCATATCCTCGCTGCCAGATGGGGGCTTCATGCATTCCATTCCTGACTCGGTAGGAGTCTGGAAGCAGGCTGTGGATTTTCATTAGAGTGCTTGTTTTTATGTCACCTTGCGCGCATGAAACCATAGTACCAGGGAGTTATTTTATGTCGGAAAGGTTATAACCTGGTGATAAGTGAATCTTTGATAGGAAATAATGTTAGACATGGGGGGAAAGTTCCCGTCGTTATGATTATAATTGTTCGGGCTGAGCTAGTTTATTTTGTTTTGCTTGGTACAACTTTTGTTGACACTGAAGGTCGTCTGCCTTACCGTATTTGATGTCATTAGCCTTGTTGGTAAATTTATTCTTTGTCTGATGTATGAGCAAGGGTCATTGGTCAAGCTTCAACAGGTGTGTGTGCTAATCTTGTGTGAAACTTCGATAGTGAGCAGGTAGGGACATGGATTCCACTACCGTTGCTACTTTATTCCAGCTTATGTAACCTAAGGGGCATATTGCTGATGACTGCATATTGATATCCCATGCTGTGGATTTTTCAAGAAATTATTATTGTGTTGGAATTTGATATGTATCGCGTTTTCAGGGAGCAGCTGGAGGCTGTCTTCAACACTCAAGGCCGCGCAGGCTTGGGGTTATTTGTCTGGCACACACTGAGCACATTAGGGGAGCGCTTGATTGACAGCCATACACAGATTGAGAATGTTGATAAGCCGCAGCTGCTTCGCGCTACGCATTCTTCGTGCTGTTAATAGTTAAATGTCGAGCCTGAAAGATTATAATGAATTGTTTTAATTGTGGAAGTTATTCATACCACTTATCTAAACCATTTCCGGCCATATTTATCGTAGTGTAATGTAAATGTTTTTACGCCTGTTGAGGCCTGTTCATATGTTGTTGTTGTTGCTTGGCTTGTTTTCGCCAAGCCTATAAGATGTCACATTAAGGTAGCAAACGGCTAACCTGTGTTCTTGTATGTCACGTGATTGCATATGTTGATTTGTGGAGCTTAAGACCGCTCGTTCGGCTGCTATTCAGTGTAAAATACAATTCGCGTATTATTGCTTTTTGTAAAGGGTTAGACTATGTCAGCTTCTTTATTTTAGTGTTAGCCATTTAATTGTATTCCCATATTGTCGTGATTTCCAACCCGCAGAACGGGAATTCATGACTTATTACAGTGGTCGAACGGGAATGAATTCTCGTTATGTACTCATTATATTTAGTTGTCTGACTGCGCACACAACACATAAAAACATGTTTTACCTTTGTATTTTTGATATTTTGTATTTTTGATATTTGATTCAGATTAATATTTCTTTAGGTGACATTTTGGTTCACCTTGTTTTAACAGCTGTCTAAGCTGAGTTTGTGATTTAGACCGTTGGACTGATATTTTCTTCAGTTATTTTTGTTTTGACGGCTTACATGGGTCTGAGGACACCACGACGCCGCATTTGGGCTATTGTGTCGCTTGTGAGTCATTTATGGCATGCAAACGACATAATGACACGCAGCAGGGTGGTATTCATTTTAATTGTTGTTCGATATGCTTCAGAATTAAATTGTTATTGTTTAGCCTGTGTTATGTAATTATTAATAATATTAAGTTCCCCTATGAATCCTGTAAATATAAAGAAGCACGTTTCTCCTCAAATTCCACTTTTTCAAGAACCGATCATGACCCCGCATATAAGTCTTGTGTAGTACTTATTTTCTAAAGTTACAGTATATAGCCTACATTTCACTTCTTGGAATATAAATTTCTTTAGTAATAATAAAAAGATTTTCTATATTTGTGTAGCCAGATGTGAAGAACTGATGCTTTGAGTGAATTTTTTTACACATGATTGTCTATCTATAGACTACTAAATCATAGTGCAGATGATCACTTTACGAAAGGAATGTCTGTTTCTCGTTGTCATTCAAACATATCACTTCGAAAGTTGGCTAAATAAGCCGTGTTGTTCTAGTTACTTAGCAATGTTGATATAGTCTCCTACGTGGAATCGTAATAGTAGTAACTGAGTTTTGAGGAGGAAAGGTCCCGTATAACATAATAATAGGCGAACTACTTGTCATTTTTGTTTATTAAAAATACAATATCATAGTCTTATTCCTGGCTGGCAAGGAACACGTTGCATATTCTAGCATCTTTTATAGCACATTGTTTTGATGATTCGATTGTAAAGTACTGTCTGCACTACTGATCTTGGTATATGTACATCACACAGTTGGGTGGCGTACACTAACAATCTCCCGTCTAGATTCCTTCTTTCACCACAAAGTATTGGAGTATCCGGGCCGCTACCGTGAAGGGCGAGGTGGAGGAACTGAAACAAGAAAATTAAGACATTGTAATCAATATGGATTTAGGAAAACAAAGACTTAGTTAAGTTTTGGCCTCTCTTGTAAATATATTATGATCGTTTGACATTTGGCATGCCATATTAAGGGCAGATGACCTTGCTGTCCCGTCCCTTAAAGCCACAACAATTAATCGTCATGTCATACTATATTGTGCCCGTCTGTGCCAATATGAGTTGAGGTCCTGTGGCAGGTGGTTTTTTTTTTTGCATTCGTTTAAATATTTTAGGTGATAGCAAATTTCGTTATGAATCTAGGATGTTATATTATGTTTACGTAGGGGGTAGGGGGGGTTCTAACCAGTGTCATGGCCGCCGCGTGAGTCCAAGCCAATATTTCGTGAACCCAAGGTCGAATGTTGACAAATGAGGTGTCGTTGGACTCTGGCTGACGTCCTCTTTCCTATGCACCACGTATTATATTTTTCAAAAACATTTTGAAAATTTTTGTTTTTGAAAGTAGGTGATAGTTAGAAAACCAAACTTGATAGAACGTTGTGCAATAGCTTAAACGAATGGTCTTTATGTCCTTTATATTTTATAATAACACTTTTATACTTGTGATGTTTTTTTGAAAAAGTTCAATTTTGAAATTTTTATATTCTGGAAACTAAAGAGTTTACAAAAAAATTTGTTTGACATAAATGAATGGCCCTGACCCCCTCTACCCCCAAAATAAATTTCAAGTCTCTAGGACTAGAACTGTGTAGTAGTGCTGACTGGCCGGTTCTGAGTCGCCCCCTTTCATATAAACTATGCCGTCATCTCTCGAAGGCGTGGTCGGATTTTAACGAACGAGGTATTGTTGGCGTAGGGATGACGTTCTCTTGGCTAAGCATGTGTATTGGTATTATAAAAAAATGAAAATTTTTGTTTTTTAGATTGGCACTGTTATGGAAACGGTGAATTTTGAAAAAACCTTTGTTTGACGTTAATGAAAGGTGGGTATGCCCTCTAGTGGGGCGGCAAGTTTCAAGGGCGTAGGAGGAAAAACAAAATAATAGCCTACTTTCTCGCGAACATTGGTGATCATTGGCGAATGGATGGTCGGATATTAAGAAATAAGGTGTCGTTGGAATCGAGCTGACGTTCTCTTTCCTGTGAACCACTCGTTATATTTTTCAATTTTTTTTTGAAAAATTTTGTTTTTGAAAGTAGGCAATAGTTTGAAAACCAAACATGATAGAATGTTGTGCCATAGTTCAAACCAATGGTCTCTATGACCTTTATTTTTTATAATAATATTTTTTTATATTTTGAGATTTTTGAAAACCCTTACATTTTGAATTTATACTATTTTGGAAACTAACACGTTGACAAAAAAAAATGTTTGACATAAATGAAAGATCCCTACCCCCTCTGTTAGGAAAATAAATGTCAAGTCTCTAGGACAAAAAACTAGGCATTTTAATAATTTATCTGTATTTTTTTAAATTAAAGAGTGTTTGTGGACAGAGAGCCGGTAGCACTTGACGTATGTTACAACAAGGCTATGACTGAGCATGGTGAATACTGGAAATGGCAATTTCGACGGGGGCGATGTATGGCAAAACGAGGGGATGCTTTTCGATATTTTTCCCTATGACGAATGAATGAAGGCGAATATTTTGAAATGTGACAAGCATGCTAAGATTTTTTACCCCTGAAGGGGATCTTTAACGTTTTAGTTAACGGTGATGAGCGAGATCGCTCTCTGACAAAACAGACGGTTGTAGGATATGACCAAGTGATTCTTAGACGTTGGCGATCTCGGTGACCGTGCCCGGTAGAAATGAATAGCTATTTTGGTGGGATGGCGGAGGCAGCTTATGACGGTTGGTTTTGTGACATTTCCTATGACGGATAGAGGCGAATATTTGAAAATGTGTTACGTGTGATAGGAATTTCTTTTACCCCTGAAGGGGATCTTTAACATGCTAGTAAACGGTGATAAGCGAGACTGCTGTCTGGCACAGTAAATGGTTTTAGAATATGGAAACCTATAACATTTGCTCGACCAAGTCATGTGCATGTACGCAAAGAGCCAAAACGGTCAGGTCATTGGCCTGAAATTTTATAAACTAAATATTGAACTGGGTAAAGTCATGTGTTTAAGGATGAAAGTATGTGGTTAACATGATCATGTATTGAGGATGGCCGCTTGCTAGTAAATATTATTCCAGTAAAATGTTTAATAATAATAATAATAATAATAATAATAATAATAATGATAATAAGACACACACATGTTTTGAATGCTAACACGCACACAGTCCAGCTCACTGGTGACTGAATATTGTACCTAGCCAGAGGACTCGTGAGCGCTGTTCCTGGTGCTGACGAGGCAGGAATGTCTACGTCAGCAGGAAGTGTGATATCAGCTTACTTGCCTCGTGGTGGCTAGCAGGTGTGCTGTTTAAGCAGAGACCGCCATTTTGGTTCTGAGACAGTAGGACTACCGATGTATAAGAGGTAGCCATTTTGGTTCCTTCTTAAAAACATGAAACTATTATAAGGTACACGAATCTTATTCAGATTGAGGAATGTGAAGAGGCGTGGGAACATGTGCGAGAGAGAGACAGAGAACCATTCAAGGTCAAAACGCTGAGAAAATACAACATTTCTCTTGCTAGGCTAACTGATAACGATTGCGTTAGTCATGCACTTGCCATTTTAGCACACGGACGTATACAGTAGAGCTGTGGAAGAAAAATGCTTTTATTTTTTGGTAAGTACCTATGAATGATTATTTTAAACTGTCATGCTAATGAACCTAAAATTTGTAGTTATTGATTAGGTAATTATTGATTTTTTAATTTATTTGTTTGCAGATATCCGGAATACCTTACATGTCTGAGATACAAGAAATCAGTTTACTTTTGAGCTCACTAGAAGGAACCAGCAACAAGCCACTGCATGTGAAGGTGGGATTATTTTTTTAAACTAGATTGTTTCATTTTGTTCCATATTTTATTTCATGAAATGCATGTACTAACCTGAATTTAGGTATTTATAACGGTTTATTTTATTTATTTTTAGAAACTTGGAAAGAAAAGCCTTACCGCCGTAGCAGTCGCTGAAAACCCGAGACGCAGTAAAGTGCAACCATTGTTTCCAGGCAGTGAACAATTTAAAACTCAAGAGCGCCTAACATAAAATGCTATTCCATTTTACCACTACTGAAAACTCGTAGACAAAAAAAATCATTACCTGTACATGACTAGGACGATGATTGCTTTCTTGATTAATTAATGACGATGTATTGGCAACCGGTACAAGACCATATTGGTTGTTTACCGGGAAAGTACAAGGCCATATTGGATTTTGTAAAAAACAAAAATGTTAATTTAACTGACATGTCGTTCCCTATAATAATAATAATAATAATAATAATAATAATAATAATAATAATAATAATAACAATAATAATAATAATAATAATAATAATAATAATAATAATAATAATATTAATATCGTATGGACTCGGGTGCCGGGTGCAAGCTTTGTTATTTGACACACAGAGGGTAGCTTGCATGTCGAATTTAGTTGTTCCTTGACTATGAAAGTCAAGGAGGTTAGATGTTAGATATCTAATCTCTTTAAACTCTATATCGCTTTCTAGTAGAAAAATGAGGAACTTTGTACCCTATGAACTCAACGAATATTCACAGGTTTGAACATGATAATCTGAACAAAATGACATGACATTATTATTTTTTGTTAATGTATTGGTTAAAGGGGATGGTAAATGACTGCAGCTTTTTAAAAAGAAAATACGTACATGGGTTACCTTTAGTGCCGACATAGAGTTTATTATAATTTTATGGTGTTTTGATATATTAATGCCAATTAACGTTAAAATTTTATTTACAAGTATTGATAGATTGAGTGATTGGTTATTTTGTTTGCTTTTAGCTGTCGTAATGCACCATTAATGTAATGAACAGACAGTGAGCAAGCATACATTGTGCTTTAAAGTACTCTGTGCAACGTTAATAACTTACAATAAGAAAAAGTTTTATTATAACACATGGCGTTAGTACCAAATACAACAAGTGAGCAAGTTGGTTTACCACGTGGGTTAAATTTAAAATCCGAACATGACCGTTGGTTAACATTTGTATCCTGGCCTGTAGGCTTTTTGTCGACACATGAACTTGCAAAAGTCGTTTTTTTTTAAGTTGAACCGAGAAGATGTGGTGCGCTGTGTGTTTTGTCGTATTGAACTTTCACACTGGGAAGAAGGGGATGATCCCTTTAGAGACCATTTGCGATGGTCTCCTTGTTGTCCTTACATGCTTGGAAAACAAGTGGGTAACATACCCGTGTATTCATTTTACCGAACCACAAGGCCATTGGCCACTATTTACGTTGCTGAATCACAAATAAATAATAATAATAATTATGTATTACCAGTCAACAACGGTAGTGTCGATATATGTGGTCCATATGCCATAGACAGTGTTGAATTGGCATGTGCTTTTGAAAAATTGGGAGTTTGCAAGACTAAAGCACTAGCACACCCAGAGTACAGCTCTGTTGAAAGACGTTTAGAATCTTATAAAAATGTTTGGCCATTAATATTAAAACACCTTACCAAACAGCTAAGTGAAGCTGGATTTTTTATACTGGTGAAGGGGATAAAACAATATGTTTTTATTGTGGATTTGCTTTAAAGGATTGGCAAATGACTGATGACCCTTTTGTGCAACACGCTCGTTGGTTACCTAACTGTAAATACATGGTGTTGCTTAAAGGTCAGGAATTTGTGAACACTATTCGTAAAGAAAACGTGATTTCAGCACAAGACATAAAAGTGCCTTTAGAGTTAGAACATGCGGAGCAAATACATGAGGTTGAAAAAAAAAGACTTGTCTCACGAACAGATACAAAAGTGTGACCAACAATTATGTAAAATTTGTTATCAAGATGAACTAGGTGTTGTATTTTTGCCTTGTGGACACATGATAGCCTGTGTCAAGTGTGCATTAGAACTCAACACTTGTGCTATATGCAGAAAAGCAGTATCTGCTACAGTTAGGGCATTTCTTGCATAAGTAGTAAAATTTATCAGCCATGCATAGTGCAAAATCCCTAAGTGCACAATATTATTAAAGCTGTTTTAGAGTGTAATAGATATGCTTTTCTTTTGTTTCTAGACTACTACAATGAATGTTTTGAATGCTGTGGGCCAAGCATGTGGCTTAGAGACAAAGAAGCTCAGCGAATTGCCAACGCATATTCCATTCCGCATTATCAAGATTCGGAAATTGAAAACAGCATATGGTGATCGTGTACATTGTGTATGTGAAAACTTTGAGACATTTCTGCCTACACTGTTTAATGATATGTCCGAGAGTGTTTTTGATGAAGTCAATAATGCTGTACAACCTGTACACTTAATTTATGAAGGTTTTAAAAACAATAGGTGCATGGCTCGTTTTAATTAAATTAAAAAAACAAATGTCAAATAATAATGGAATATATAAGTCATGACAATGGACTGAAAGAAAAATATGTGTATAGAATAATAATGTTTTAGTGTTTAGTATTGTCTTAAAAAATATTATCATAAAACCAAAAAATAATTATATAATGTTTGTAAATAAATGAAAATTATGGTATAATGATGTTCTATTTTCTATAGAAGTCAGATTATTTAATATTGCAGAGTATGCATGATTATGACAATAAAAAGCACACTTAATACAAGTCTTTGCCTTTACGATAGTGTGTTATAGTTTTAAAAACAAAGCTTGTTGTAGATCTTTTTTCTTCCAGGGTGAACATTAGGCATGAAAACGTTATTGTCTTGTTTTGGATCATTATCACTATCATAATCATAAGCAGCATGATCTATATCACTATTATCCTCAACATTACTAAAACCGGTTAAATATTAATGTTTCTCTTCCTGTTTCTGTTCCTCTTCCTCTTCCTCTTCCTCTACAGTGTCCTCATGTAGAGTCTGCGTGGCTTTTGATAATGTTAAGGGTTTTTAGAACATTGAATTATTTTCAATAGTAGTATTGTTTCGTAGCACTTGCTTTTTAACATTTTCATGATTTTCTGTTGACAGCAACAGTGTTTCATGCAGTACACTACATTGATGATCACTGACACTTAAAACCTCACTATTTTTACTTTTTAGCTCACTGCGACATTGTTTTGAACGTTGTTTTGAACAACGCCAAATAACAGTTCCATTTTTATTGGTTCGTTTCACAATATATGAATAGCCTTTATAGATTGCATGAGGCTTACCATACCTAGTCACAGATACTTCGATATCAACTGTCAAGCATAGACTAAGCTGTAGTAAAGACAACTTGGTAATGAGAACAATAGATTAATGTGCGAGCATATATGGGTGCAAATGTGGGAGCAAATTAGTGGGAGCAAAAAGTGGGAGGAAAAATTGGGAGCAAAAAGTGGGAGCAAAAAGTGAGAGCAAAAATTGAGAGCAAAAAGTGGGAGCAAAAAAACGTAGGAGCAAGTATGGGAGCAAATGTGAAAGCAAAAGTGGGAGCAAGTATGGGAGCATATGTGAAAGCAAAAGTGGGAGCAAAAAAGTGAGAGTAAAAAGTGGGAGCAAAAAGTGTAAGCAAACGTGGGAGCAAATATGAGAGCAATAAAGCAGGAGCAAGTATGGAAGCGAAAGTGAAAGCAAAAGTGGGAGCAAAAAGTAAGAGAAAAAAAAGTTAGAGCAAAATGTGTAAGCAAAAGTGGGAGCAAATATGAGAGCAAAAAAAAGTGCGAGCAAATATGGGAGCAAAAAGTGGGAGAAAAAAGTGGGATAAAAAAGTAAGAGCAAGTATGAGAGCAAATGTGAAAGCAAAAGTGGGAGCAAGTATGGGAGCATATGTGATAGCAAAAGTGGGAGCAAAATGTGAGAGAAAATAAAAGTGAGAGCAAAAAGTGTAAGCAAATTGGGAGCAAATATGAGAGCAAAAAAAATGTAGGAGCGAGTATGGGATCAAATGTGAAAGCAAAAGTGGGAGTGAAAAGTGAGAGAAAAAAGTGAGAGCAAAAATTGTAAGCAAAAGTGCGAGCAAATATGAGAGCAAAAAAAAGTTAGAGCAAATATGGGAGCAAAAATTGGGAGCAAAAAGTGTAAGCAAAAGTGGGAGCAAACAAGTGTGAGCAAATATGGGAGCAGAAAGTGGGAGCAAATGTGAAAGCAAAAGTGGGAGCAAAAAGTGAGAGCAAAAAGAGCGAGCAAAAGTGGGAGCAAAATTTGTGAGTAAAATGTGGGGGCAAATGTGGTGTTTTACTGAAACAATCTCCCCTAACCTAACCTAACCTAACTTCACCTAACCTAACCTTCCAACTCTCAGATCAAAAATTAAATTCTGGCCATAGTCGTGTTGGAACCCAAAACCTCTGGGATAACACCCAAGTATACTAGCCACTACACCGCGAGATGGGCAAATTATCATGCAACACAACACAAAAATAAAAGTTTCCTGTAGTGTAACTCATTGGCTGACAACCATAGTTGAGAGTTCAAACCCAAGACCTCAGGACTTTTGTTTTGAACATTATTAGAAATATTATTCCATTTACATTTTGCTGTTGCTTATAGTTATAAGAGTTGGCATTAATATGGGAGCAAAAGTGAAAGCAAAAAGTGGGTGCAAGCATGGCTGGTTGTTGAGACTTTCATATCAACTAATACACATAAATTAAATTATAGTAAAGTGACTTGGCTAATAATAATAATAATAATGACAGTTTAAAAAAATTCAAGGGGATTGATATTTTTCAGGGTGTAATTTCCAAAATACTGTCAAGAATAATAATTACATGACCAGATTCCAAGAACTCTAGAGTGCTTTTAAGGTTAATGATTGGCTAGGAGTGAGATTGAGCTAGCTAACCTAAGTTAACATCTGCTCACTAAACCTAACCTTGTCACATGACATGTTCTACAAGTATAGACTTGCTTTGAGACTGGCTATGACGTCACTTTCTGCTCCCTTATTTGCTCTAACTTTTTTTTGCTCTCATATTTGCTCGCACTTTTGCTTACACTTTTTGCTCCCACTTTTTTCTCTCACTTTTTGCTCCCACTTTAGCTTTCACCTTTGCTCCCATACTTGCTCCTACATTTTTTGCTCTCATATTTGCCCCCACTTTTGCTTACACATTTTGCTCTCACTTTTTTCTCTCACTTTTTGCTCCCACATTTGCTTTCACATATGCTCTCATACTTGCTCCCACTTTTGCTTTCACATTTGCTCGCATACTTGCTCCTACCTTTTTTTATCCCACTATTTGCTCCCAGTTTTTGCTCCCATATTTGCTCGCACTTTTTTTTTGCTCTCATATTTGCTCCCACTCTTGCTTACACTTTTCGCTCCCACTTTTGTTTTCTCTCAATTTTTGGTCCCAGTTTTGCTTTCACAATTGCTCCCATACTTGCTCCTACTTTTTTTGCTCTCATATTTGCTCCCACTTTTGCTGATACTTTTTGCTCCCACTTTTTTTTCTCACTTTTTTGCTCCCACTTTTGCTTCCACATATGCTCCCATACTTGCTCCCACTTTTGCTTTCACATTTGCTCCCATACTTGCTCCTACTTTTTTTGCTTCCACTTTTTGCTCTCAATTTTTGCTCCCACTTTTTTCTCCCACTTTTTGCTCCCAATTCTTCCTCCCACTTTTTGCTCCCACTATTTTGCTCCCACATTTGCACCCATATATGCTCGCACGTTAAACTATTGTTCTTATTACGAAGTTGTCTTTACTACAGCTTAGTCTATGCTTGACTGTTGATATGGAAGTATCTGTGACTAGGTATGGTAAGCCTCATGCATTCTATAAAGGATATTCATATATTGTGAAACGAACCAATAAAAATGGAACTGTTATTTGGCGTTGTTCAAAACAACGTTCAAAACAATGTCGCAGTGAGCTAAAAAGTAAAAATAGTGAGGTTTTAAGTGTCAGTGATCATCAATGTAGTGTACTGCATGAAACACTGTTGCTGTCAGCAGAAAATCATGAAAATGTTAAAAAGCAAGTGCTACAAAACAATACTACTATTGAAAATAATTCAATGTTCAAAAAACCCTTAACATTATCAAAAGCCACGCAGACTCTACATGAGGACACTGTAGAGGAAGAGGAAGAGGAAGAGGAATATTTAACTGGTTTTAGTAATGATGAGGATAATAGTGATATAGATCATGCTGCTTATGATTATGATAGTGATAATGATCCAAAACAAGATAATAACGTTTTCATGCCTATTTTTTACCGTGGAAGAAAAAAGATCTACAACAAGGTTTGTTTTTAAAACTATAACACACTACCGTAAAGGCAAAGACTTGTATTAAGTGTGCTTTTTATTGTCATAATCATGTATACTCTGCAATATTAAATAATGTGACTTCTATAGAAAATCGAACAACATTATACCATTATTTTCATTTATTTACAAACATTATATAAATTTTTTTTGGTTTTATGATAATATTTTTTCAGACAATACTAAACACTAAAACATTATTATTCTATACACATATTTTTCTTTCAGTCCATTGTCATGACTTATATATTCCATTATTATTTGACATTTGTTTTTTTAATTTAATTAAAACGATCCATGCACCTATTGTTTTTAAAACCTTCATAAATTAAGTGTACAGGTTGTACAGCATTATTGACTTCATCAAACACACTCTCGGACATATCATTAAACAGTGTAGGCAGAAATGTCTCAAAGTTTTCACATACACAATGTACACGATCACCATATGCTGTTTTCAATTTCCGAATCTTGATAATGCGGAATGGAATATGCGTTGGCAATTCGCTGAGCTTCTTTGTCTCTAAGCCACATGCTTGGCCCACAGCATTCAAAACATTCATTGTAGTAGTCTAGAAACAAAAGAAAAGCATATCTATTACACTCTAAAACAGCTTTAATAATATTGTGCACTTAGGGATTTTGCACTATGCATGGCTGATAAATTTTACTACTTATGCAAGAAATGCCCTAACTGTAGCAGATACTGCTTTTCTGCATATAGCACAAGTGTTGAGTTCTAATGCACACTTGACACAGGCTATCATGTGTCCACAAGGCAAAAATACAACACCTAGTTCATCTTGATAAAAAAAATTACATAATTGTTGGTCACACTTTTGTATCTGTTCGTGAGACAAGTCTTTTTTTTCAACCTCATGTATTTGCTCCGCATGTTGTAACTCTAAAGGCACTTTTATGTCTTGTGCTGCAACCACGTTTTCTTTACGAATAGTGTTCACAAATTCCTGACCTTTAAGCAACACCATGTATTTACAGTTAGGTAACCAACGAGCGTGTTGCACAAAAGGGTCATCAGTCATTTGCCAATCCTTTAAAGCAAATCCACAATAAAAACATATTGTTTTATCCCCTTCACCAGTATAAAAATCCAGCTTCACTTAGCTGTCTGGTAAGGTGTTTTAATATTAATGGCCAAACATTTTTATAAGATTCTAAACGTCTTTCAACAGAGCTGTACACTGGGTGTGCTAGTGCTTTAGTCTTGCAAACTCCCAATTTTTCAAAAGCACATGCCAATTCAACACTGTCTATGGCATATGGACCACATATATCGACACTACCGTTGTTGACTGGTAATACATAATTATTATTATTATTTATTTGTGATTCAGCAACGTAAATAGTGGCCAATGGCCTTGTGGTTCGGTAAAATGAATACGCGGGTATGTTACCCACTTGTTTTCCAAGCATGTAAGGACAACAAGGAGACCATCGCAAATGGTCTCTAAAGGGATCATCCCCTTCTTCCCAGTGTGAAAGTTCAATACGACAAAACACACAGCGCACCACATCTTCTCGGTTCAACTTAAAAAAAAAAAACGACTTTTGCAAGTTCATGTGTCGACAAAAAGCCTACAGGCCAGGATACAAATGTTAACCAACGGTCATGTTCGGATTTTAAATTTAACCCACGTGGTTAACCAACTTGCTCACTTGTTGTATTTGGTACTAACGCCATGTGGTATAATAAAACTTTTTCTTATTGTAAGTTATTAACGTTGCACAGAGTACTTTAAAGCACAATGTATGCTTGCTCACTGTCTGTTCATTACATTAATGGTGCGTTACGACAGCTAAGAGCAAACAAAATAACCAATCACTCAATCAATCAATCTATCAATACTTGTAAATAAAACTTTAACGTTAATTGGCATTAATATATCAAAACACCATAAAATTATAATAAACTGTATGTCGGCACTAAAGGTAACCCATGTACGTATTTTCTTTTTATAAAGCTGCAGTCATTTACCATCCCCTTTAACCAATACATAAACAAAAAATAATAATGTCATGTCATTTTGTTCAGATTATCATGTTCAAACCTGTGAATATTCGTTGAGTTCATACGGTACAAAGTTCCTCATTTTTCTACTAGAAAGCGATATAGAGTTTAAAGAGATTAGATATCTAACATCTAACCTCCTTGACATTCATAGTCAAGGAACAACTAAATTCGACATGCAAGCTACCCTCTGTGTGTCAAATAACAAAGCTTGCACCCGGCACCCGAGTTCATACGATATTAATATTATTATTATTATTAATATTATTATTATTATTATTATTATTATTATTATTATTATTATAGGGAACGACATGTCAGTTAAATTAAAATTTTTGTTTTTTACAAAATCCAATATGGCCTTGTACTTTCACGGTAAACGACCAATATGGTCTTGTACCGGTTGCCAATACATAGTCATTAATTAATCAAAAATGCAATCATCGTCCTAGTTATGCACAGGTAATGTTTTTTTTTGTCTACGAGTTTTCAGTAGTGGTAAAATGGAATAGCATTTTATGTTAGGCTTTCCTGAGTTTTAAATAGTTCACTGCCTGGAAACAATGGTTGCACTTTACTGCGTCTCGGATTTTCAGCGACTGCTACGGCGGTAAGGCTTTTATTTCCAAGTTTCTAAAAATAAATAAAATAAACCGTTATAAATACCTAAATTCAGGTTAGTACATGCATTTCATAAAATAAAATATGAAACAAAAAAATGAAACAAGTTAGTTTAAAAAAATAATCCCACCATCCCTTGCAGTGGCTTGTTGCTGGTTCCCTCTAGTGGGCTCAAAAGTAAACTGGTTTCTTTTATTTCAGACATGTAAGGTATACCGGTTATCTGCAAACAAATACATTAAAAAATCAATAATTACCTAATCAATAACTACAAATTTAAGGTTCATTAGCATGACATTATTAAAATAATCATTCATAGGTACTTACCAAAAAATAAAAGCATTTTTCTCTCCACAGCTCTACTGTATACGTCCGTATGCTAAAATGGCAAGTGCATGACTAACGCAATCGTTATCAGTTAGCCTAGCAACAGAAAAAGTTGTATTTTCTCAGCGTTTTGACCTTGAATGGTTCTCTGTCTCTCTCTCGCACGTGTTCCCACGCCTCTTCACATTCCTCAATCTGAATAAGATTCGTGTACCTTATACTAGTTTCATGTTTTTAATAAGGAACCAAAATGGCTACCTCTTAGACATCGGTAGTCCTACTGTCTCAGAACCAAAATGGCGGTCTCTGCTTAAACAGCACACCTGCTAGCCACCACGAGGCAAGTACGCTGATATCACACTTCCTGCTGACGTAGACATTCCTGCCTCGTCAGCACCAGCAACAGCTCTCACGAGTCCTCTGGCTAGGTACAATATTCAGTCACCAGTGAGCTGGACTGGGTGCGTGTTAGCATTCAAAACATGTGTGTGTCTTATTATCATTATTATTATTATTATTATTATTATTAATAAACATTTTACTGTAATAATAATTATTAGCAAGCGGCCATCCTCAATACATGATCATGTTAGCCACATACTTTCATCCTAAAACACATGACTTTACCCAGTTCAATATTTAGTTTATAACATTTCAGGCCAATGACCTGACCGTTTTGGCTCTTTGTGTACATGCACATGACTTGGTCGAGCAAATGTTATAGGTTTCCATATTCTAAAACCATTTACTGTGCCAGACAGCAGTCTCGCTTATCACCGTTTACTAGCATGTTAAAAATCCCCTTCAGGGGTAAAAGAAATTCCTAGCACACGTAACACATTTTCAAATATTCGCCTCTATCCGTCATAGGAAATGTCACAAAACCAACCATCATAAGATGGCCCCGCCATCCCACCAAAATAGCTATTCATTTCTTCCGGGCACGGTCACCGAGATCGCCAACGTCTAAGAATCACTTGGTCATATCCTACAACCGTCTGTTGTGTCAGAGAGCGATCTCGCTCATCACCGTTAACTAAAACGTTAAAGATCCCCTTCAGGGGTAAAAAAACTTAGCATGCTTGTCACATTTCAAAATATTCGCCTTCATTCATTCTTCATAGGGAAAAATATCGAAAAGCAACCCCTCGTTTTGCCATACATCGCCCCCGTCGAAATAGCCATTTCCAGTATTAACCATGCTCAGTCATAGCCTCGTTGTAACATACGTCAAGCGCTACCAGCTCTCGGTCTACAAACACTCTTTTATTTTAAAAAAATACAAAAATATATTAAAATGCCTATTTTTTTGTCCTAGAGACTTGACATTTATTTTCATGGTAGAAGGGGTAGGGAACTTTCATTTATGTCAAACAAAAGAGAACGTCATCCCATCGCCAACAATACCTCGTTCGTTAAAATCCGACCACGCGTTCGAGAGATATAAATTTATATGAAAGTAGGCGGGGAAGTAGAAATATCCTTACCACTCTACTGCACAGTTTTAATCCTAGAGACTTGACATTTATTTTGAGGGTAGAGGGGGTCAAGGCCATTCATTTATGTCAAACAAATTTTTTTGTAAACTCTTTTGTTTCCAAAATATAAAAATTTCAAAATTGAATTTTTTTCAAATAGACATCAAAAATAAAAAAGTTTTATTATAAAATATAAAGGACATAAAGACCATTCGTTTAAGCTATTGCACAAAGTTCTTTCATGTTTGTTTTTTTAACTATCACCTACTTTCAAAAAAAAAAAACAATTTTTTTTTGAAAAATATAATTCGTGGTCCATAGGAAAGAGGACGTCAGCCAGAGTCCAACGACAACTCATTTGTCAACATTCGACCTTGGGTTCACGAGATATTGACTTGGACTCACGCGGCGGCCATGCCACTGGTTAGAAACCCCCCTACCCCCCTACTTGTTTAGAATGCCTTAGCTAATTTTAACGGTAAATTATCGGATCAGGCCCCAGAAACCGGCAGTAGCATCAATGTCACTAGCATTATCGTTTATTCCTTGTGATATTATTATACTAGCAACCCCACCCGGCTTCGCCCGGGAACAGTTATGAATCACTTACGAGATAAGCGCTTATTTTTTTCAAGGTCAATGAACAACAACCAATATCCGTTTTACGTCTCGGCATGATGGGTTAAAATCACTGACTGGACTATTACCGTAATTATATTATCAAGGATATGCATATGCCACAAATTCTTGTCAGACGTAATATAAGAATGGCGAGGTGCATGAAACACAAATCCCCCTTCCGTGCAATCTTAACTGGACTATGAATTTTGCGGAACGAAAAGTTCACAGGCGAAATGTAGAAAAGCCGAGTTGCACTTCCAGGGAAACTCCAAACACAACCACTCTTCTCTAAAGTTTTTAACTCAACACGACTCGACAGTTTGCTGTTGGTTGTATCTGGGGCAATAAGCTCGTACGCCAGCTAAGCTGTAACTGGGTTGACAGACTCGCCCCTAGCTATCTCGTAAACTGTCGCCTCAGTAACTGAATGGAGATTGTTGGAAGAAGTGAAAACGTAAAAACACTTATAGTAGGCTTTGTATTGAAGATAGATATAAGCTCTCCCGGGCTTTTTGTAGAAGTTTTCATGCTTAACAATTCTTACACTCATAGTATATAGATATTTTTAACGGTTTGCCCAGCGTAAGCTTAAAAAGCGCACGGTCGCCAATTTTTTTTTCGACATATTCACTGAAATCGTTAGTGCTTGACTTCCTTTGGTCATAAATAAATTATTTTCTACAGAAACCTTCCTCGAGATATCCTTTACAGAATGGTGAAAACCGCATCAGAATCCATTCAGTGGTTCTCGAGATTACCCGTGACATCCAAGAATCCGGGACTTTGTTTTATACTAAGTAGATTATACGTCAATCACTATAATTTAATATAATGTAATCCCCCTTCCGTCCAATCTTAAATTGACTGTGAATTTTTCTGAACGAAAATTTCACAGGCGAAATGAGATTTGCACTTCCAGGGAATGGCGAGGTGAATGAAACTCAAATCTCCCTTCCGTCCAATCGTAACTTGACTGTGGTCCACAGGAGAAATTAAGAAAACCCGAGTTGCACTTCCAGGGAAACTCCAAACACAACCAACCTTCTGAGAAGTCTTAACTCAACACGACTCAATGGTTTTCTGCTGGCTGTATCTGCGGCAATAAGTTCACCCGCTAGCTAGGCTGTAACAGGGATGATAGACTCGCCCTTAGATAGCTCGCAAACTGTCGCCTCAGTAGTTGAATGTACACGGTTGGAAGACATTAAAACGTAAAAACACTTATAGTGGGCGATGTATTGAATATAGATATATGCTCTCGCAGACTTTTTTTTTGAACTTTTCATGCTGAACAATTCTTACACTCATAGTATTTAGATATTTTTAACGGTTTGCCCAGCGTAAGCTTACAAAGCGCTCGGACGCCAGGTTTTTTCTCGACTCTTCCACTAAAATCGTTACTGCTTGACTTCCTTAGATCTTAAATAATTTTTTTTCTACAGAAATCATCCTCGAGATATCCTTTACAGAATGGTGAAAACCGCATCAAAATCCATCCAGTGGTTCTCGAATTTACCCGTAACATCCAAGAATCGGGGACTTTGTTTTATACTAAGTAGAGATAGGGTTTTGCTTCCGTCATTTACCTGGTTTGTTTATTTATGTTCTTAGGGCTTCTTTGGGGGTAATTAATAGAACTTGTAAGTAGGATGTTATATCTCTTAGGAAGGGTATTTTTGCTAGAATTTTAGATTGTAATTTTTTTCTCAATGCTGCTCTGAATTCTTGTAGCTATAGTAAATAATATAGTTGTGTAAATGCATAATTCAGTTGAGCTATTATGGCAATTAATTTAATTATGCTGTGGACTTTGAATTCCACCGATGACGTGACCTGACATTGAGGGTGACCTAACTTAAATGTCTAACCCTTTACTTATCCTATTGAATTTTTCATCCAACATAACATTAGTATTATCAACAATTTGCTGCTATGGCAAAATTATCTTTATCACGTAATCAAAAAAACCTATGAGCATGCCTCAGGCATGCATACTCAAACAACACAGTTTATCTTCACGGTCATATTTTCATAAGGGCATTACTCAATTCATCATTGCACAACAGCATCATATCACATAGGTCATTAACATTAATTTTCTTCTATTATTCCTATCATAACTAAAATTCTACTATTTACGCCTTCGAGAATTAATAATAATCATAATAATCAGTCATTAGGCATAGCACAACTTCAATTAATACCTCCGTAGTAGACAGTAGTTGGTAGCATGCTGAGCTTCTATGCCCAAGATAGCGGGTTCAAACCCGGCCGAAGCCGTCGGATTTTTTAAGAGCGTTAAAAATCCCTCAGTATGCCTTCCTTCGGAGGGGAAGTAAAGCCGGCGGTCCCATGTCATAGATTTATGGCATGTTAAAGATCTTTCCACTAATTACACTTGTGTGAAACTAAATTGGATAGGTTAAGGATGTAAACAACGCTCTTAGGTTGCTACGTTCGTTGCCAAGAGCCGACTGCGGTGGCGTCTAGTAGCTAGTTCTGAACTAGGCCTAGTAGTCGTTGACGGTGGCGTTTGGCGGCAAAAGTAGGAACTATTTGAAAATTCAAAGTTGCAGTCTCTACTTGAATTAAAAAACAGATACACACACTAATACAGTCATCACAATTAACACCGGTTATCAGACAGATTCTACACACACCCAAAGTACACGGGGCTACATGCCCGCGTTGTCGCAGCCCCTAAACTAAGGAACCAACCAACCACTACCTCCGTATTTATTTATAAAGTTTCCTTTTCATAACAAACAGTTAATCAAACCTAATTGTTTTTACTACATTTCAACTCAAGAGATTCAACATTATAAATGTCATGATTCCCATCTCATCCATTTCACTAAACTTTTAATACCTAGTTCTACATAATATCGTTGACCAAATATTCTAACAATTTTCATATTAATTTCCATAGACGAAAACCTACATGACATATTTGAATGGAGTGAGTCAGTCTTACTAATTCCGAAAAGAGAATAGTCTGTCACCCATATTCATGAAGAATAGGCAATGCAAATAAAATGCATGCTGGTCAAATACCCAACTATCAAATCGTACAAGAAGAATCAAATATGCTCGGAATATAATTGTAAACGAAGAATCCAATAAAGTTGAAGAAAATAGAGAATTAAATACAACGACGAATTAAATTTAAAATTCAGAATTAAATTCACATGGGTTAGTTACAACAATCTACTCATACAAGTTTGTTGCTGTACCTTGTATTTGATAGCTGTTTTGCCTCCATCTGCCTTTCCCATGTTTCTATTTGGAGAACTGGCCCAATTTGTTGCTGGAATGCCCCATCTCAGCATTCGCTTTGAATCATCCTACTCTCGGCTCCCATTCTTGTCTCCGTGGATTTTTTCTGCATGTAATTCATAATACTAGTCGTCTTCATGAACTGGTACACTGTACTGTCATGCCTACCCTGGACTGGTGCTGTGAGTCATGTGAGCAAACCAAAAATGTGACACTGACAATGTCACCCCATAGTGGTGCGTTCTGTAGCTCGAGCTATTCTCTGTTCCCAGGATAGCATGCTGGTAGACGTACCAAATCATTAACATACCTATATATGTCAGGTGTGTCATATGTTGAAGATGTTGGAATAGTGTTGCCAGTGTCATAACTCACTTCCGCGTGGCCTGTATCATGTATTCACCAATTTGCATGCTTACGACTAGTAGTATTCTCCCCACAATCCGCCACCACACTCAGCAACTTAAATTGAGCCGTTGTGAGCCCAAGGGGTGTAATTCCTTCCGGAATCGCATGCAAGTCTAACCTTTATAGCAAGAAGGCGTAGCTGAGTACCAATGTGTGTGATGCATTGGAAGTGAGCATTGCCTCTGTTGACCTCAAAGGTTAGACTTGCCTGTTATTACGAGAGGAATTACAACCCACGGGCTCTCAACGGCTCAATCATGGCCATCCTGCACACTCAATATGAGTATTACACATATCTTATATACATGCCATTTCATACAGCACGGTGACAATTTAACTGATCACAAATAAAATAAAATAAATTATTTAATCTTCGATAATTTTAAAATGTGATTTTTCAGACCCACGGACATTTTTGAAAAATAATGCACCATTTAAAATATTTTATTATAATAAATAAGATAATATTTCCTCTTCTTTAATGACATCACTTTTGCGCGTACCACTCCCATCTGTACAATTGAGTTTGGAAAACCCTCATTTTACTGCAGATCTATTTTCCTAAGTTCTAGTGTGTAAGAGATTAAACCACAGATGAATGACACTGTGTGACTGAATTACCATTAAGTCTGGCTGGAATTTGTGGAAAAAACATGGGTAAAATAATGGAATTGAACAGAATTACCCGTTACGCCTCAATGATGTTGCAGTGATACGATATATACGGCAAATTGTTCAGAAAATACACCATTCAAAAATGTTATTAGTGGAGTAAAGTTATCGATACTAGTACACATAGATTTGCATTGTATTTATAATAAAACTATGTATAGTAAAACTCTGCAATTTTTCTAGGTTGTGCCGTGTCTTGTGTGGGGTTTCACGTAGGACACCAAGCTGGCTCATCAGCGGGCTCTTGGTGTCACCGCCCTGACCCCCACACGGGTAGCGAACTGCGCGCTACCTCCCTTTTTATTAAGCGCACCTGTGTCTCTTCACTGCGAGAACTAAAAGCTCAAACAGCCATAACCTTCCTATGAAGGCTTCCAAGAAGATCGTATTTTGGCTTTCACGGCCAGTGTATTGAAACTCAGCAATTTGTCTAGGTTTGTTTGCCGTGTCTTGTGTGGGGATTCGCCTAGGACACCAAGCTGGAGCTTCTTGACCTGATGAACTCCGCTGCCTAGTAATACACCACCCACTGTGTGGGTGAAGCTCTGATTTACAGATAACCTCGTGCGCGTTAAACAACTCACCTCGACCACGATGAAGTGCTACAACTACTCTGGAGATCGGTTGTTTGAATCCCGACGATGGTAGTGGCTGCTCTGCGTGTGTTTATTCCCCAGGCATTTCCACACTCCCTCCAGGCAAATGCCGGGATAGTACCCTATATCAAGTCCCAGAACAACAACCGTATTTTCGACCCTAATAACTACAGTTACATACACTGGGCCTACTACTGGCCGCGGCTGCCGAGAGTGGTAACGCACTGCCTCGTGTCTCGCTGTCATCAGGTGAACGTGGGTTCGAATACCATCTGGGCCTTCCTGAAAATTGTTTTCGTGGTTTTCCGTTTTCAACACCACGCTAATGCCGGCAAGGTTCTTTTCAACATGTCCACGGCCGAATTCATTCCAAACTCCCTTCCCTGACCAGTCCTGAATTAGACACAAGGTAGCCGTCTCTGATGTATGAGCTACTGTAGAGTGTATATCTGTGGTTCTGTTGTTGTCGCTGTTGCTGCTGTTGAAAATGCGTTTTAGAGGCTTTATATACCTTGGTGATCAGCCCTGTGTACTTGGGTGTGAATGTACAACTAATCTCATAAGCTGTGTCTCAGTGATGGGTGTGGTAGTGTAGGTTTTTCCTTTAACGCTTATCCTGCCAGCTTGGCTTTACCCACGGTCTCATCGGGGAATCATTCCTCTACCATCGCAAGGAAGGTGTCCGGGAGATGAACACACTTTGTCAGCAGATACAATTGGGGATGGTGACAACCGACCGCTAACTTGTGTCTAATTAAGGAATGGTCAGGAAAGGGATCGGTCGTGGATCTGTTGAAAGGAACATCCCGGCATTTGCATGGTTGTGATAATGGGAAACCCGAAAACCATTTTCAAGACGGCCGAGGTGGGATTCAAACCCACGCTCTCCGAATACCAGCGAGGGACAAGCTAGCTCGTTACCACTCTCGGCCATCGTGGTTGGTAAGTATGATCTTACGTGTTAAATGTCTTTATTTAATAACTTACTGATATTCAATTTGTAACCGACAGTAGTAGCTACGCTGGCTAACGCGCAGCATTAGGTCATGGGGCCAAGCTCTGTGCTGACTCAGTAGACGCGTGGGTTCGAGCCCCACCGTCGGCCGTCCTTGAAATGGTTTTCCGTGGTTTCCCATTTTCAACACCAGGCAAATGCTGGGACGGTACCTTCTGACAGGCCACGGCCGCTTCCTTCCACATCCTTGCCCAGTTTCATTCACCATCATTCATTTCATCTCTCATTAACTCCTCTCACGAGGTTGGCGTCAGGAAGGGCATCCGGCCGTAAAAACAATCGCCACCATGACTTCCATCGCATCTCATCCCCGACCCCGTTGGAAAACGGGAATAATAAGGGGTAGACATACACTGATATTCAATTTGTATTTATTAATGCATTTTATTGTCACGCTTCCGCCGCGTTTTATTCATTACAGCTTAGGCCTACAGTGAACGGAGTTTACGTTAGAATAGATCCTGTGTTGCTCGTGTGGAGTTTAAATATCAATAGTCAGGTAGTTTCATAACGTCTGTGCCACACAGCCACAAAAACCAATAATTCAAGTTTAAGAAACATTTACACAAAAATGGCAGGGAAATATCAGAAATATGCCTTAAATCAGTAATTTTAGTACGCATTGGGCATATTTTACAGTGGGATATTGCGTGTAAATTAATGCCCGGTATATTTAAATAAACAACTACGGTAGATACATGAGATATGAGTAAATAAGTTAAATGAATGTTATGAAATGATATTATCTCAAATATTGTTTATAATGTAGTAAACTTATTATATCTAAAATACTATATTGTTTGCATCAGGTCATTTAACATCAATTACCTTTATAGGGTCCGAATCCATGGCTAATTGCTTAGCATGCTAGCCTTGGCCCAAAGGGTCCCGGGTTTGATTCCCGGCCGGGTCATTAGGGATTTTAAACTCGTGGGATGAATTCCCGTGGCCCGGGGACTGGATGTATGTGACGTCTTCATCACCACTCAGGTCACCCATGGGCGTCATCTCGAAAGACCTGCACTCGGCCTCTCAGGAAGCCACACGAAAAAAAAAATGATCGGAATACTACATGTCATGTTGTCACCGGGAGTCGTTGACCAACTACTAAGCTTGTAATGTTTGTCTACCCCTCATTATTCCCGTTTTCAACGGGGTCAGGGATGAGTTGATAACGAAGTCTATGTGGCGGGTGGTTTTTACGATTGGATGCCCTTCCTGACGCCAGACTCAGAAGAGGAGCTAATCAGGGATTAAATTAATTATTATGAATAAAACTGGGCAAGGATATGGAAGGATGTGGCTATGGCCTGTCAGGAGGTACCGTCCAAGCTTTTATATGGAGTTGAAAATGAGAAACCACGGAAAACCATTTAAAGGGCAATTGACGGTGGGGCTTGAACTCAACCACGTCCACCAAGTCCACAGAGAGCTTGGACCCATGCCTGCCCTACCGCTGCTCGTTATCGTTATCGAACTAATTTTGTCGGTATGCATGAAATTATAAACATATAAATTGTATTAAAATAAGGGACAAAATCTGTCAACCTCTTCCATTAACTTAAGTATGAGGACAAAACATTGTGCTACGGCGACGTTTGTTTGCTAGAGGAACTTGGCATGCTACGTATTATTTATCGAACATTGTCTTACTTATTCTACCATCCATTTATTAAGAAAATTGGAAACATTTCATTTCACGAAGGTCATTTCATCGAGGCTAAGCTGTGCCGTAGTGAACGGGGAAGTCAAATGTTCTGTAAATCACTTGCCCTCAGAAACAACACATGCGCTCCTTTCCTACGCAAACGGTCGGCACCTTGCTTCAGCATAATAATAATAATAAAAAAATGTTTCCATGTGCCTGTTTTTCTTAAATATCTGTGAGTGTTTTCCACACCTCATTAACGAAAATTAATTGATATCAGTATCAGCCCTAAAATATGAAATTTTCCTAAGTTTGCCCTGCTTGGAGGACAATAGAAGGCGTCTGAATCATTCAAGAACTTCGATTCACACACGCTTCCTTACATTTTGATTGTTGTTGTTGTTGTTAGTTCGTTTTAAGGGCTTGAGACATATTGGTCATCAGCTCTGTGTACTTGGGTGTGAGTTCAATTTGTGTGGAAACCTGTGTCTGTATGAAGACAGTAGTATTGCATGCAACTGAGAGTATTAGGGTCGTGGATGGGGTACACACCCCAGGCACTTTACTGGAGGGAATGTAGATAGCCCTGAGGTATTACCACACTCAAAATTGCTGCTATCAGCACCGAGATTTGAACCTCCGATCTTCGAATTTGCTGCAGTCCCTCTCACGATCGTGGTGAGAAATTTAACGCGCTCGACTACGCTGTGTTGTCTTGGACTTTGAATGAGTATGAGTTGCTCAGCATCATCGCACCAGCTATTTCCACTCTGTCCAATCCATGGACTATCGCGTGCTTTCATTGGTTAGTTACAGAGTTTTCAATAGATTGGACGCAAAGAATGAACAGTACCAAAGAAATATTAACACAGGTTATCAGGTAGATGCCATGAACACCCAATTGCACATGGCTGATGGCAATCCTGCAATAATCTTATAATTAAAATAACTACGAAGCATCAACCTGACAAGGCCAAACGTTTTGCCGGCGCAGGACTCAAGCCGATAAGGGACCAACCTTTCACTCCCAGTTAATGATCCAATCGTCGTTAGCTTAATCGGCTGGCTATTCTAGGCATATAATTATTATTATCAACGTTATTAATTTGACACTATTTTTTTTACTATCTTACGTGGTCTCAAGGTACGTATTGAGACTCTGAATCCAGAGGTCCTGGATTCGATTCTCAACTCTGACAAGAAATGTTATTCAAGACTGAGGATTGTAACGTGATACACGCAGCCTCACGGGGCAATATTCAGAAGAAATGTATTCCATTCCTACCTCAGCTGTCCTAGAAGTGGTTTTCCATGGTTTTCCACTTCTACGCCAGACAAATATAAAAATGGTTCGTAACTTAAGGGCATCGCAACGATTACTCTTAAACCCAAGTACATGAGCTACATGATTACGATGCCCCTAAGCCCCTAAATTGAATCAACAAAAACCAAAACACCACTTTTTATATGCTTTAGCATTAGAGACGACGGGATTTCTGAATTCTGGCATAGAAGAATACATTTAATGTGTCAGTAAATATATGGACTCAAGTGATTCATTCTTATGAGTCCTCAAATGTCAACCAGCACTGCCAGAGAGTCAATATTTCTCTTAGTTAATGTATTCTGCCGGGAAACTATCATACATAATAAATTATTGTAAAATAATGATGAGTACTCACCGTAGCAACACTTTTGGAAGAAAGTGCAACAGAAACTCCTATTGGTGTCCGTGCAGCGGTTGCAGCGTGTTTCGTCCTCTCTCCTAGGATCTCGAACTCCGTCCTGCCAGATTGGTATTGGTGAGGATGAGCATGGCTGGGTGATGATCGGTATCAATCTAGTGTCCTTGTCTACTTGTGTGACTCTTTTATGGCCACGAAATTGAACTTGCCGGTGTGTTTTTGGTGAGGAAAACAATAGTCGAGTGGTTGCCGCCTCTAGCCCAAAGTTCCTGAATGCTGAAATGTCTCCTCTTGGGCCACGAACTTCGAACTTTTGGAACGCTACTGGCGAGGAAGGAAATGGCGGAGTTGTAGCTGCCTCCAGCTTGGAGCTCCAGGATGATGGAGAGACAGTTTTAGTGTCTGGAACTCTGACATGGTGGGATGTTACTAGTGAGGAAGAAAATGGCCCCGTGTTCCAGGATACTGGCGTGCTAACAGCAACACACACACTGCTCACAAGAAGAAGCCACAGGTACATGACGATCAAGAATGCCAACTGCCTACCATTTCCAGTACAACGCGTGATATTTAAAGCGGAATATCCAGAGACTGCGGACTACGTGACCAAAAGACCGCACACAAAAAGAACAATACAGCTCAGGAAATCCACCTGTGACGCATGCACAGTTCTTGTCCTACACTTCGCAGAACTGACTGCTGATGAATGGCACGAACAGATCAGTGGGACAACCTCCTGCCGGCTGAATACTTCCCAGTCTTTCCTGGATGATAAATTATTGAATGAAATTCTCAGAAATATATCCAAAGCTTCCCACAGGATGTAGTCTCTCAGATGTGACATGCATTATTGTTTTAAATAACCACATCAGTGACGTGCGTATGCAGATTCCCAAGAAGAATGTCTAGATCGTAGTCACCTTTACCTGACAGATAAAGCTAGTATTTCACATTATGCCTCGCGCGAAGCACAATCACCCTGCATCAGCAAGATAAAGCAAATCACACACATACGTGTACATGCATTCTTTGTCAGTGATGCATGGTGCCATACAGGAAGACTGGACATTTCAGGCGTCATTGAACACACCCTTATTTAAAGAGAATCATAGGACATAATACAATATAATATAATGAATGTATGTAATTCTACTCATTATTCTCGTTACCAGCGGGGTTGAGGGTGAGATGTTAGTAGTTAGTTATCGTTGTTTTAAGGGGCGAAACAGCGAGTTAATCCGCCCCTTAGGGATCAGATGCGATGAAAGTATATATATACATATGGCGGGTGGTTTGAACGGTCATATACCCTTCTTAACGACAACCTCATGAGAGGTGTTAATGAGAGATGAATTAAACTGGGCAAGGAGATGGAAGGAAGCGGCCGTGGCTTATTGGAAGTTACCTTCCCAGCATTTACCTGGAGTTCAAAATGGGAGACGACGAAATACCATTTCAAGGACGACCGATGGTGGGATTCAAATCCCACGTCAACCGAGTCCGCTTATAGCTTGACCTCATGGCCTAGCTCAGCGCTTTTGCGATCGTTGCTACTGCAGTTGGTATAATATAATATATTATAATATAATATAATATCTCTACTTAGTATAAAACAATGTCCCCGATTCTTGGATGTTACGGGTTAACTCGAGAACAACTGGATGGATTTTGATGCGGTTTTCACCATTCTGTAAAGGATATCTCAAGGATGATTGCTGTAGAAAATAATTTATTTATGATCAAAGGAAGCCGAGCAGTAAAGATTTCAGTGGAAAAGTCGAAAAAAGAACTGGCGTCCGAGCGCTTTGCAAGCTTACGCTGGGCAAACCGTTAAAAATATCAAAATACTATGACTGTAAGAATTTGTTCAGCATGAAAAGTTCTACAAAAAAGTCCGCGATAGCATATGTCTATCTTCAATACATCGCCCATTATAAGCGTTTTTACTTTTCTTATTCTTCCAACCATGTCCATTTAACTACTTAGGCGACAGAGTACGAGCTAGCTAAGGGCGAGTTTATCATCTCTGTTACAGCCTAGCTAGCGGGCGAAACTTTTGCTCCAGATACAGCCAGCAGCAAACCGTCCAGTCGTGTTGTGTTAATACTCCTGAGAAGGGAGGTTGTGTTTGGAGTTTCCCTGGAAGTGCAACTCGGGTTTTCTTCATTTCGCCTGTGAAACACAGTCAAGTTAAGATTGGACGGAGGGGGATTTGAGTTTCATTCACCTCGCCATTCCCTGGAAGTGCAACTCTCATTTCGCCTGTGAACTTTTCGTTCCACAAAATTCACAGTCAATTTAAGATTGGACGGAAGGGGGATTATATTATAATGAACTATACTGATTGGCGTGTAATCTCTACTTAGTATAAAACAAAGTCCCCGATTCTTGGATGTCACGGGTAATCTCGAGAACCACAGAATGGATTTTGACGCGGTTTTCACAATTCTGTAAAGGATATCACGAGGAAGATTTATGTAGAAAATAATTTATTTATGACCAAAGGAAGTCAAGCACTAATGATTTCAGTGAAGAGGTCTGAAAAATAACTGGCGTCCGTGCGCTTTTTAAGCTTACGCTGGGTAAACCGTTAAAAATGAGTGTAAGAATTGTTCAGCATGAAAAGTTCTAAAAAAAAGCCCGGGAGAGCATATTATATCTATCTTCAATACATCGCCTACTATAAGTGTTTTTACGTTTTCATTTCTTCCAACAATCTGCATTCAGTTACTGAGGCGACAGTTTACGAGCTAGTTAGGGGAGAGTCGATCACCCCAGTTACAGCTTACCTAGCGGACGAGCTTATTGCCCCAGATACAGCCAGCAGCAAACTGACGAGTCGTGTTGATTTAAAAACTTTAGAGAAGACTGGTTGTGTTTGGAGTTTCTCTGGAAGTGCAACTCGGCTTCTCTTCATTTCGCCTGTGAACTTTTCGTTCCGCAAACTTCACAGTCAAGTTAAGATTGGACGAAAGGAGGATTTGTGTTTCATGCACCTCGCCATTCTTAAATTACGTCTGAGAAGAATTTGTTGCACATGCATCTCCATGATAATATAATTAATAGTCCAGTCAGGGATTTTAACCCATCATGCCGAGACGTAAAACGAATATTGGTCGTTGGCCATTGACATTGGAAAAAAGCGCTTATCATGTAATGCATTCATAACTGTTCCCGGGCGAAGCCGGGTCGGGTTGCTAGTAATATAATATAATATAAAGTAATGTTGAATGTTAGATTCTCTGGATGTGACGCCTAAATGATCCCGTCGGCCTCTGTTAAATATTCATGGATAACGTATCAATACCTGGTGACGAGGACGGGTTAACATTTATTCCCAAATATATTAAGTTGTCGGGGAATTGCGATATAGGATACCTTTGACATTACGTTGTGATGGCAACTCGAATGACCTTTCCAAAATATATATATATCTGCCAAAGACGTTATGGTGTCATGGAAAACAGTTTTCACGCCTAGACCTTAGGGAGGGGAGGGAGTGTCGTTTCCGCTAGTTACGAGGCCGATATACATCAATGCAAAATAAAACTCGCCTTATGTCTAATGACTTTCCCAAATACCTAGCTCTATCAAACATCATCGCAGTACAAGAAACTTCAGGAAAATGTAAAATCCCTGCGTAAAAGTAATAAACAATACTGTATACAGTGTACTCAGTGTTGTTACTCAGTATTCATTGCCGTTAAAATGGAAGCTGAGATTTGACTCACATCTAATACTGCGAGCTAACGTGTTCCTGTTTTCTATACTATGGCTTCAAGTTACTCATTTCATTACGTTTTATTCACCATTTCTGGTATTCCAAGCATCAATATTGACAACTACAACCAATTAAAAATGTACTTTGCGCTGTTAAATTATTCCTCCTTTAATTATTTCCAACTCTAATCTGTAATCAAAATAAGAGAATTGTGTGAGAAAGTCGAGGTAGGAAGTCTTATATGATATACTATATTCCTTGCATATTCAGTACCGGTACATGTGTAGTGAAATCTTGGTAAGAGGAGCTTCTACTGAGTTTTTAAGCCAACATTTTCCAAAAACCGAAATCGAAGTTTGTGTCCTAGGTGAACATGCTGACAATCAGTCCCAATCATATTTAAGACGGGAGATATAAGAAATATACAAAGAAATTTAAGGCATTCGGTTGTGTAAATTTCATGTCACGTCCTATTAAACACACACAAAAAGAACACTTCACTGGTGACCTATCTGGTCTTGTAAAAGGAAACAATAATGCATTTGACAACAGCAATTATGCATTTATCTCCCGGAAAGAGTTTATTAACATTTACTAACGAAAATTTCGCACTAAATTTCATATACCCTATTTACAGCAAATTAATATGCGAGCTGTAAAATATCTCATTAGTCATTACACATCCCACCAGAGTTTATTGTTTCATTTTTCTGTTCGATTTAATCATCCTAGTACATATATCGTATATCATATAGTAGGCTATTTCATTTGTTCCTTAAAACATGTTAAAAATGGCCAATTAGTTACATTACGATTTCTCAAACCTAATCCAACAAACATGATTTAATATCCTGAAAGCTTGATATCTAATTATCGTGTCTATTATCGTATGATAACTACATCATTTCAACTATCTGCTGCATTTAACAATATAAATCATTTCCAAGAGCATTTAAGTAGACAAATTAATTATATATCTTTTGTCAACATATGGCACCTTAAAATACTTCATTATTGATATGGTTATTCTCTAACAATTTACACAACATAGTTAAAATTCAAGCAATCAATAGGCAGAACACATTAGAGACCAGAATTGAAAAATTAACGAAAAGAAATGAACAGAACGTAACTTAAAAATACAACATCAAGAGCGTCAAGTTTCACAATATGATACACAAAGAACGAACGTACATTTCTATAAGAAGGAAGTAACGTTGTTGGTAAAAGTATTTACATTTAATTGCAAAGATAGGCACACGAATCGCAATATAACCTATTCCATAACGCACATAGAAATGACTTGCAGCTGAATACAATATAAGACAGTAGAATTTATAAATGATAACGGGATAAAGGATATAGGGAATGGTCCAACAAATAAATTTCAAAACTAAGTCAACAGTGCGCTAAATGAAAAAGAGTATCTTTTCACGAATTTAGAGAAAACTAAATATTATAGACATAAACCCTTAATTACCGTCGTTAAGGGCACTACCTACAAACTAAGGAAGAAGCTACCTACATTTGACATAATGAATATGTATACAAACATACCGGTAAAAGAAGCAATACGGGTACTCAGCATAACCGAGAAAAAGAAACAGAAGAAATAGTTGAATTGCTTAGAATTACACTCAACGAGAACGTGTTTTAATATCAAGGCAAACAATATACGAATAATTAACAGGTCACAAGGGTTACCTCTCAGTGGTCTGGTTGCCTACGTGTTTATGAATAGTCTAGAGAACAAATTCCTCGAATGGAATTCCTTCCAGGGCATCATACATTGCAGTAGATTCGTTGATGGCGTCATTGTATATATGACATGGAAATAACCATTACTACAAACAATCAACAACTTGCACCAATCCATTAAATGCACTATGTCAACGGAAAATAACCAGCATATAAATTACGAATAATTAGACTTAACAGTCCATTGTGCGTATCAAAATATAACATATTCTATATACAGCAACAAAACGTAAATATCACACACTATTGATAACTGTTGAAAGCACCCAAATTCACATAAAATAGCAGGCAACGAATCTATGGTAAACAGAGCTTTCAGTATACCTCTGTCAACTCAAAACTTCAATAAAGAAGTTGACGCGATAGAACAAGTGACCATAGAGAACATTTTCTCGCCCAAAACGGTTGACCAGACACCAATAAATCAACTAAAGATAAATTGGGACAATTCACCAACCCGAAATGACACAAAGACGTACCGGTACGATTCAATGTCGAGAACAAAACACATCAAAATTAACAAGCTTTCAGAACAAACAACTTACTCGGTAAGCACCCACATAATAGCAACTTAACAAAGAAAAACACACAAGGTCGGGTGTATATATGTTCTTATGCGAAGATGAAGGATGTAATGCTAACTACGTCGGACAAAGTGGAAGACAAAGTGGAACACGGTACAGATATCACAGAAATGAGATTAAACTCATCAAACATTAATTTATATGCGAACTCATGTATGACAACAACCATAGTTTCACTTATATGGAGAAACACCTGAAAATTCTATACAACGATGCAATGGGCAGAACTCCCAACATTAAAGGAACAATAGAAGTATATCTAGCCAAGAAAGATAATCCAGAAAATCTGAACGAACACATGATTTTAGAAAGATCCCCACATTTCCCACTGCTAAATAAAGTAAATCCACACTTGTAACGGAAATGAGGCAATGAATGCATACCGGAAGGAATAATTTGGGAAAATCTGTTATAGGACGAGGATACACCATGTGCTATTGATCAACAACCTGAGACTTCAAGTATGGGGGAGTCCTATTCCATCTTAAAGAACGGTTGCAAGCATATGTGGACACTGAATGTCTACAATGTGGTAGACGGGTTAAATGGCTTGCAATGGTAATGAGAATGGTTCCAGAATCCATAACATACACCAATTTACAAGTCATTTCAGCCTGAGTTCTTTTAAATCAAGTTAGTTACAATTGTTGAAAACAGATACCACCGCAAAGCAACCAGTATTGAGGCAACGAATTCGCTCCATAGCAGGTCAGATGGGAGTAGACAAGTTAAAGCGAAACACCTGTGAAACTAACGACAGCTCGTAGGTAAGTAACCATATATATAATAGAATTCAAGTGCATATTCTAATTTTATTTATATATTGTACTGTTATTCTAACTGCATACAATTGCATAATACAGTACTCACACGTAGTTCACAAACACTTATGAAACAAATTATCCATAAACAATGAGATTTAAACTGCAAATCGTAATAAGAATCGCCAAATAAACGCATTACACTACGTGTAATTGTAAATAATATTTGTGTATAAATTTAAACCTCCACCCCAGTGATCAGGATCTGATGATTACCGCTTGAAGGTCGAAACACGCAATCCCTGAAATGCCCCATTATAAGAGTATTCATAACTTATACATGTAATATTTTCGAGGAGTGTTATTTACTTATTTGTTATTCATATACACATTGTACCTTCGCCCAGTAATTGGGAAAATTCGTGTTGACTGACTTAAAGAGTTACAACTGACTGTCCGTAGGGTTGAACAATGAGCCCAGGATTCTCTCCCGGTATTGTGGACCTGTCATATTGCCCTCAAGAGACGATTAGTGGCGTTCGACATCCATGCATAATACCGCCCCAAAATACGTCGGATCCGTCTCCTTGCCGGGCATGTGGGATGGCGTTCAGGACTCGTCTGGCGTTACTTCGCTCTCTACAAACTCTTCTCCGACGATTATCCAGCGTCAGACACATTCACACTCGTCCCGCCGCCATTCTGCCAGTGTTCAGTCCATGAGCTGCCTTGCCCATCTGCACCTTGTGCCACAGTGTTGAGGTGTACCTGCTGGTGCTCGCTAAGGAACTCTTGAGTGTAGGTGGTCCCTACGGAGAAGATTTCTGATTGTCTGCGTAGACACAGCTGGGTAGATTATTGGCTTGGGAATAACCTAACCACCAAGGGAAGATGATAAAGAAAAGGAAGTGGGTTTCGGACTGGAGAGAAAGGATGGAGAAATGGGAGGAGAGTCCTACAAAAGTTATAAGTTTAACTTTAAATATACTAAAAGGCGACTGCCACTGCAAATCCGCTCTCCGATACCTAAAGTGAGTAGGGACCTGGGTAAAGCTAACGGGAAACGCAGCTGGACTTGGGCAGTTTGTAAGAGAGTGGCTTTAGCGTATTCCCTCTCAAGCATACATATGCCTACTATGGGGAAGGGTGATGGTCTGGCAAGACAAAGAGTAACAGATTTATTGTGTATCTGTTTAAAGGAATTTGTTTTCGAACAAGTAATTTGAAGAATGCCAATAATTTGAATCGGTTTCGATATTTCTAGTTTTCGAAATTGTAGAGTTCCTAAAGAGCGACCAAATGCTTCCAAGAAGGATAGGGATAAAACAATTATACCTTTGGGAATAATTTTGGTAAGTAAACCAATAGTTGCATTTGGAAATTGCTAAGCTTTTACCCAGCAAGGAGCCGACTAAAAGTTTAGGCAAGGAGAAACACTTATGTTTTGAAAAACCAACCATAAGTTTTGGAGAGAATCTCCACAAGCAGGAAGCTGGCGTAGCGAGCTATGCTTGCCTTACTGGCCAGTTAGAATTAGCTATTAAAGCTAAGAGAGACTTTACCAAGTTACAAACTAAGAGTTCTTGCTCAAATGCAACAAGTGGTGAAAACCCTATTAAGAGATTTATTTGCATTAAGTGGGAAGAGTCAAGGAAGACAGGATCTTGCCTAAACGTTATGTTAGAGAAATGATGAGTCAAAAAAGAAACTTTGAATTTATTTAACAATGCAAAAGAGTGTAAGGAATTTAACAAATATATATAATTTAGACTTTGTAACAAATGAGGTCACAGACCTCCGAAAAACATCTAAAGCTTGCGCCAGGCAATTAACAATTTTTTTTTGGTTTCAAACCTTTGTATGTTTTAAAATCTTCGGAAGATTTTGAAATGGCGAAGATAAAAAATGAAAAATTTAAAGATAATTAAAGTGATTAAAGTTAGACAATAAATCAAGTACAGGGTGTGTACTTTAAGGAATTTCTAAGTAAATATCTTAGAAAAAGTAACAACTTCGAAAGTAACAACAACAAAAAGCAGGAAGAATAAAATAAAAGTTTCTATAACTTCTTATATTAATGCTGAATTACTTGGTTGGATTATACAAATAGGGCAGGTCACTTATTGTGAAACCTGAAGAGAAAAATCGAAAGGAAGTTTCTAGACCTCCTATGTTTAAGTAGGAATCACGAGACAAATGGGGCAAGTTTCCCTTTCGTGAAACCTAGAAATAAGTCACTTATGAGTTGAAAGAATTGTATTCCCTGATTAGAAGGGAGAAACAATATAAGTTAAAGCGTGTACTAGACACGAAGTTTTACAGACATTAATTTATGATACATAAGCAAAAGAGGGAGGGCACGTCTTTAGAGTGACACCTCATTGAAAAAGAACTAAAATAATAATTTTATTATTATGGTTTGTTAGTAAGAGGTTTGGGAAATATCAAATGGGATTGAGGATAAATGTTCATGGCCGTATTTATAATAATCGGACGAGCGCGACGCGGAAGAAATATTGAACAAACACTGTTTTTCACTCTAGTCTGTTGAAATAGATGAAAAGTTCACTGTAGTAGCACAAAAGTTTATGGCAAAGAAAGCTATTGCAATGATGGTAAATAACTAGTTACACAAGATAGGCAAGAGTCTATTGCTTGAGAAAGTTGTAGATTATCGTTAGATGCGCCAGAGAAAATCCCAACGGAGGAAGAAAAATTAGCTATTGATCAGTAATTCATAAGGAAGATTCCGTAGTTAGAAAAGGTATTCCCACATGTGAGTGTAAAATACATGACAGTATAACTGGTAGATAGAGTGCAGATTCTGGAAGGTTCCAGAGCAATCCTGACTGAAGAATAGGGCAAAAGTTATTCCACCGGTGGAACGAGCTATGTATTTTATAGACAGTGGGTAATTCAATGGTATCCCACGTTGTGAGAAGATCTCTCATTTAATAAGCATAAGAATTGCTGCTTCCTATTAAGATTGTCTTAGACAAACAAAAGCCCAACATAGTAAATCCCACGAAGGATGATTATTGCCCCGAATATAGTAATCTCACACTGCCTATAAACTGATCATTAAAAGCATGTGGCTATTAAAAGACGATGAGAATGACGTTAAAACCTGAAGTTGGTACTTATCTTTGCTTCATGGCGAAGGTGAAGTTCCCTTTGACGGTTGAGATTAAAGTTGCAACATGGCGTGGAATTAAAAGATTGCCTCTTTAGTTGAGGAGGCGAGCTCTAGTTGAGCTTCAACTGACTAATTCGACTGCCGGCGTACAAGTGAGACACGCTCAGCGAAGCACGGAGGGACCAGGGAAGGGAAAGGAGTGGGGGTAGGAGACAAAAGGAATACATATAAGAATAGCCAACATTGAAACGTTAATTTCTCTTGATGAAATGGTCTTCAAAGTGTTGATAGCAGGCAACACTAGCGCAGCCTGGCGGGTGAAGAAGTAGACGAAGTTCTCTTGATCACGGAGATGATAGCTGGCGATGGCGACGAGATCTGGTGGCCAGATTGATAAGGAAGTCCTCTTGTACAGGGAAGAATTGAGGAACTTCAGAGATTCACTGCTAGATGACGCTAGGTGGGTCATGGAAGATATATATCTAGAACAGACTCACAAGTAACATGAGAACCCTAAACAGCAAGGAGAAATTAGAAGATCACTGTTGGTGTTTGAGAAAAAGTAAGGAATGAACTATCAAAGAGAAGTAAAAGTTTACTCTATCTAACAGTGTATTTCAAAGAATACACCAACAGCCCGGCCAGTTGCCTGCCATAAGGCATCACGCAGTTCTGTTGCATTGTCTTCCGGGTCCCTGCGAGCCTGGATGAGCACGTAACGGTCTTCAGCTTCTGTTGTAGACCGCGGACGATATTCAAAACTTCCAGTCCCACGATAGCGGCTGTATGTCCTAACAACGTCGCTATGGTGTACACCAGCCAGACCTGCAATTGCCCTAATGGGCAGGTCTTGCTGGCGCAACGTCACTATGCGTGTAGGGCCAAAAGTGGCAATGACCCGACCAGGCATGTTTTTATATAGCAATGCTCTTGTCACGTTTTGTCCACAGGTGACATTAACACCGCACTCTTTGGGCTGTTCTGAGACCGTGCGTATTCTATCCACGTCCACCAACAGGTGGCGTCACACGTTATTCGGAGGGTTGATTATCATGCAACAAATCGTCGAGGCGAACATCCTTCACGATCCCCAAATTTACAAGTGGTGGAAAACTTTTTGGGGGTGTTTACTTCTTGATTAGCCTATTTCAGCGTTGTAAGTATTTTGGAAATATG
Source organism: Meconema thalassinum (assembly GCA_946902985.2). Taxonomy (NCBI): domain Eukaryota; kingdom Metazoa; phylum Arthropoda; class Insecta; order Orthoptera; family Tettigoniidae; genus Meconema; species Meconema thalassinum. The sequence goes on from OX336389.2 coordinate 180,781,441, forward strand.
GTGGGTACTTTTTAGAAAATGAAACTGTGCAGCTCTTCTTCCTTGTGGTTCTTACATTATGACCTTCCGCCATTCAATTAGACGTACTCGTTATTTCTGTTGGCGTTGTTAATTCATTTAATGGGCTTTAGACATCTTCGTCCTCAGCCTCTTGTAGTTTGGTGTGTGTTCAGCTTGTCTGATAACCTATATTTCGGTGATGACTGTAGTAGTATGTGTAGGCGTAGTAGGGGCAGGGATGACGTAGGTGCCCCAGGATTTGAAGTAAGGCACTGTCCCGTCATTAGATGTTATTTCGTATAGGGGCTTGTACATCGTGGTCATCAGCACCATGTATTGGAGAGCACGTAGTATTTGTCTGATAACCGGTGCTATTGTGATGTCAGTAGAAGAGTATGTAATTTAATATTGAGCGTAGATTGGAAGTAGAGAGCCATGGCCTTAAGTTAGGAAACTTCCCAGCAATGGCCTGACCTAGAAGAAACAAACAACACAAAGCACCTTCTAGGATCGATGGAATGGGAATCGAACCCACCTCTCCTTAGTTTTGCGTCATGAGCCTGAGTGTATTCAGCTCCCACTTTCATAGAATAATTTTCTCTAATACACATACTACTGCAAACACCACAATAACTAATCGGACAACAACTACCGACCCAAGTACAAGGACCTGATGACCACTACGTCCAAACTCTTGAATGAAACAATAACAGCGACAATAGCTACAATATTCTCTACTAAAAGGGAATCAGTGTTTCATGTCTAAAGAAGCATCTACTGCAGCAAATCTACAGAAAGTTTTTATGCATTTTCCCAACTGGGAGATATACGGATGTAAGTGGGCCTCATTGAGAGATACGATAGCATCTGTGTGTCCTGACAACTTTGGGAGATCGTCAAATATTTCGGCACAACCAAACTGTTACTACAATAGGTGGAAGGTGAGGGCAACGAAGCACATCACCATCTCATCTTGGCAAGAACTCTGTCCAACAAGAGTGGCAACAAGGGTGCTGGAGGACTACAAATGATTATCTACTACACCAGTTGTAGTTCAGCTGAGCAAAAACTGTGGGTTCGGTCCAGACTCATTTCGATATTTTTGTCACTATTTAATTTGCGAGAGTCATATGACGTTACGTTAACTGACTTATTAGAGAAACCCTCAGAAGCAGTCTAAAGGTACCATTTAATTGGATTTACGTCCTTTTTAATTCCTGTGATATCAGAGATGTTTGGGTGGCGGAATTTTGCCAGTTATCTACTGACACGAGTCCGTTTCATTGAAATACCCTTGCTGTCTTCTGTGGTCTCGGGGTACGCATTGAGACACTGCATCCAGAGGTCCTGGGTTCAATTTCCGGCTCTGACAAGAAGTTCCATTCTAGTTAGTTATTGAGGTTTCAAGGGGTGGAACTACTAGGTAATCTGCCCCTAAGTTCAATTCTGTCCTGAGAGTTGGTGTGGGTACACTCAGCCTGGTGAGATAAAATTGAGATGAGATGGGTTTGATTCCCACTTCAGCTGTCCTAGAAGTGGTTATCAACGATTTCCCTCTTCTACTCCAGGAAAATCCTGGGAAGGTAGGCTACCTAAATAAAGGTCACAGCTGCATCCTTCTAAAATCCCAACCTCAATTACAAATACACACACTAATACAGCCATCACAATAACACAGATTATCAGACGGTTTCCACCCACACCCAAGTACACGGGTCTACGTGATCACGATGTTGCAAAGCCCCTAAATCAATCATCAACATAAACAAGAAGTTCCGTGACGAACTAAAGAGCCTACTTTTCTTAAAATTTAAGATTCAAGGAAGAAGGAGGAGAGATTGTAGTTTTACGTGACCGTGAATCTTGTGATTATGAGCCACGGGACCTCCTTTTTACGTGGAATCCGAACTACAGGACATGGCATTTCACTTCGAAAATCTCACATGCATTGACCAGGAATCGAACCTGGACCGCCTTGGTGAGAGGCATACAGCTAGACCGCTGAGCCACCACGCCCCCTATTTAAGATTCATACCAATGATTAATCTATATGGATCTATCTAGAATAATGACGAAATAAATTTGGTAATATCTAAATTTCTAATTAGTTCGAAATACTGTATACTTGGCATAATGTAGCCTAATAGAGAACTACAGTTGGCAGTCCTGGTGACTGAATATATTCTTAGTTCCATCTCTTAAGGTACAGAATACAAAATTTGGTTGAAGTCCAATGGATAGCATGGACACTACATGTAGTTAAACATTGGATCTAACAGCGCGCGTAAAATCATGTTGGTAACAATGACATAGGCTACATGTATTGGTCAGAAATAATCTGAAATAATATGATCTATTGTTGTGTCAATTTTGAATTAAATCCATTAGTTAGTATAGAAGTTACATCCATTTTAAAGTTGGACCTATCTGCAGGCTCAGAATTATGTTGGCAGCACTGGCGTATGCCTATATTAGTTACTCCAAATTAATCTAGAATGCCAGGTACTATAAGTTACGTGTGCAAAGTTTAGAGCTATTGGCTTGCATACTTTCTGATATATTGATATTAGGGTAACAAAAATAGAGAGAGTATTTATTAACAGAGGGCAGCCCTGGTAACTCTTAAGAATCGGCATAGTCAAATCTGTTATGGTACACATAGCACACACGAAATTGGGTTGAAATCCAAATGATAGTACAGAAGTTACATGTATTTAAAGTTGGACCTCTCAGCAGGCTTAGAATCATGTTGGTAGCACTGACGTATATAAGTTACTCCAAATTAATATAGAATTTCAGGTATTATACGTGTGCATAATTTAAAGCTGTCGGCTTGCATACTTTCTGATATAATGGTATTTGGATTTAAAAAATTACGTGCATTTATTAACAGTTGGCAGCCTTGGTGGCTCTTAAGAATACGCACAGTAAAATCTGTTTATGTATACATAGCACATACGAAATTTGGTTGATATCCAATTGATAGTACTGAACCCGCTGAGCTAAGGTTCATGTGATATTTTTTATAACAGAACATTTATGAGGGGATGTAGTACCTTTGAACACACCCAGAAAGCCACGTGGAGCTGAGAGCTCACGCTATACTCTTTGAAGTAGCGGTGAATCGCACTTTTGACTTTGGTGAAGTCTGCTAATTATTTATCTGAGGTCTTATTAATTAATTTTATCTTTCCACGAGACTCAGAATATTCCATTTCGTCATGCTGCATTATTAAAACATTTTGGAGAATGTTATTTTCGCTTAAGGTAAGGTAATACCCTTGCAGATGCGCAAACAGGAATGTAAGTAGTCGCTCAACGACTTCGTTTTGACGACCTACTTCCTAGAGGAACTCAGTGCCTTGCACTACGTCTGGAGAATCCGCCCCGTGTAGGCGTGAAATTGCTTCCGTCCTATAAGACGTAGAAAATATCCGCTGTTTAGCGTGGAAGTTATTATCAGGTGCCATCGACCAGGAGAATACTGCAAATCACTGTTATTTATGCGCAGTGAACCACAAGAAGCATATGGTGAAATAATTGGCAAGTATAGTGAATATTATAACATTACCGTAACACCACATTGTTGTACCCACGTGTTTGTGGAGGGCCGAGTGCCTGGTGAAAAATATAGAAGTAAACGTGTTACAACTACTTTGAATAAGTGTGATTATGAATGTATAACATATTTGAATTGCCACCGTGAATTTTTCAATTCCAAAACGACGCACATTTCACGGATGCCGCGTGATGTAAAAGTGGCGTCAGCACACGTGAAGAACCACAGAACAGTGCTTGCCCACGTATTAATTCAATATCCGTGAAGTAAAGGCTGTGTTATCTATTGCAATTAAAGCCTGTAACATTCACTACGAACATTGTGATTTTCGAAGTGAAAGAATGAATTACTACACGATTTATTTCACCACCCACGTGATCAGACTATTCTACACCATGTTTGAGACCGACATCATGGGCTAATACCATCATGGTATGAGGGTGATGTTTCTATTGGAACCAGCATGATGGTGGAACTTCCAGAACAGCGAACGAGGAGGAAGGAAACCAGGATGCCATTCCCAGGCATGTCCAGTACATCCACGAGGTTATCGACAGGGACAGATCGAACCCTGGTCTTTGGAGGAGTCCAGATGGGAATCCTGACGAGGATGATACCGTTCCGGAAAGCCAGAGATGAATTTGTACAACCCTTGTCGTTGAAAAGAGGGCTGAGTGAGAGCTCCTCCATTTCGTGAGTTTTTTGTTCACCCTTTCCCGTTCTAGTTTCTGGTGGTAGAGTAGGTTTAATGTAGTTTGTGAACCAACCGAACTCAGTGTCAGCCATTTTTATAGGTAGGGAATGTAACTAGTCTAATTAGATGTCATTTATTTCAGTTAGAGTGAGACACCCTTGGGTCAGACATTTTGGTCAGCCCTGGTGCAGCTTGATGAACGTCGTAGAACGTCAATGCCTATCTTTTGCTAAACGTGACCGTAGTCATTTGAGGCTACTTTGTTCAACCCCATTTGGGGTGATTTTTCAAGTCTTTGCTGACTTTAGTTATGGCAATCAGATGCCATGGTTATTACTTTAACTGCATTCTTTGCAGCCAGTCTTTGTTACACCCCTGACTTCGTTAGAGCAGTCGTATCAGTTAGGTAATCGACTGTAATTACCTGTTTTGTAACTGCATTTTATTTCATTTGAAATGAGCTCAGAAGCCATTCTTGGTCAAGTGTGGACCTAATAAGTAGAAGGGATGTTTCGTTGTCTAGCATCGAACCCAGTTCCCAACGAATCATTAAGCAGATCCAGAGTGTGGAATCTGCGCAACAATTATTATTTTGTTAGTGTCATGTGAAGACACGTATTTATTTGATGTTGTACAAGCAACATCTGAATTATATCTTTGAAAGCAAAGAGCTGCAGAAGTGTGACATTGCTATCATTTAGATGTCTTTGGTTTGAAAGACGGAATTATATTATTGTATTCAGATTTATAGCGTGTTTTTATACACGTATTCTTCGAGGTTTATAACCTGTGGTAAAGATTTTATGATGAGGCCAGATGTACAGTTTTTATTTTTGTTTAAATCGCCGGCCTTGATAGTTAGAGTGTTGTCTCAGCCGCGCAGGAATATTGTAGCCTGTAGCGACACAAACTGGTTTGTGACCCAGTGCCCTTGAGAGCACGCTTGTATTATGGGACAGAATTACTTTGACGAAGGACAGAATGCTTGTTGTATTCGCTTTTCCTTTCATTGCAACTTAGCTCATGGAACCCAGTGTCCATTCTTGTATCTGATCACATGTTTTTATAGATTGTTTTTTGTTAGTTAAACGCACTGTTGCGTGTACCGTCGTTTGACGTGTACAGTTATGTCGGGTTTTCTATAGTATGTTGTAGGCTAGCCTGTTATAGGAGGAATTTATTGTATGAAGGTATTTTGTGTGTACCTTGTCCGGGATTGTTCCCGTTGACCAGATGTTATTGGAGGGTTGCTGAGTGTGCAGGCCCATCCCAGAGTTATTGAACACGAGCTGTGCGCCGCTGGTAACTTGTGTTATTGTGTGTCCGAGTTGTTATTGCTCGTTGATTATATTCCGACTTTTGAGTCGAGGCTTTTGGTGGAGATTGATCTCAGTGGAGACACTCTGTGCCCAGGCTATTGTCAGTATTATTCGCCATAAACCAACGATAAACCTAAAGCGACATCTTAATAATAAAACGCATAATTTTGGTAAAACAAAAGCTAACTAACGAATTCTTTCTATCTAACTTTGTTCTTTTGCATTTGGAACCTGCTGACATGGCCGTGCAGATGAAGGTATCTTCTTTTGAGGAAATGACTAGGACAGCTGACACTATTGTAGCGACCTGAAGCTTGCTCGAACCTTGAGTTCGTAGCTTGTGGAGCGCAGGCCATGCGATGTTAGACGTAGTCTCTACTACGCAGTCGTCACCGTAATTACACACATTAGATGACTATGGCTTACAAAGAGTAAACCAAGGTGCAGGCAGGCATTTTAATAAAACTGTTGTCTCTTTCATTACTTATTTATGATGCACAAGTGTATGAATCCTACATGTTACCTTATTGTGTGCTGTTAGCACGTAGTTACTAAGAATAATTAAATGTTTTTTTTACATGGCTGTTCACTTAGCTTTGAATGTAATTGTTTTCTATTACGGACGTCATCGCCGTAAATTTTGTTATTAATTGATAGGACTTAGCTAGATGAATTAACGTTAAATGTAAATGTGGAAATGGTATCATCCTAACTTAGATTTGTTTTGCAACCCTGTTAAATGTAAATTCTGATATTAGCTTGATCTTGTAACTTGACCTAGGGACTTGCGTCGTACCATTTTCCTAGTGTTGCTGCTTTATTATTGTGAGATAGATCTTTCGAGAGGGTTTTCCGTAACTTCTCAGGTAGGGACCTGCTCTTTATTTTTGTTTGTTTATTAGCTTGCGGACTAGCCGATTGAAACCCTCCGAACTAGGCTAGGGGCTTGTGAATTTTAACAATAAATTTTCACGGTGTTTTACATAAGTCTGGATGTTTATTTTCTCAGTCTAGTTTTTAAGGTGAGCCTTTCCTTAGGCAGTCAATGACCATCGGCACCATGTACCACGATCCCCGTGGACTACAGTTTCTCGTGTCGCTTTGGCCTATTTGGAAGTTCACCTGATCCTCATGGCAATTATGTCCGACGGATGAGATGTTAGGGAAGTCATTTCGGCTGTTGGCTATCCTGACAGCTCCACCGACGGTCTCATAAAATGGCGCCCAACTCATGTGCCGACGTTAACGTGGTGACCGTCAGTTCCATGTTATTTAGGAGGATCGTAATGTTGATTAATTGTAAATTGACAGGACTGGGACGAACTTAGAAAGTCGTACTGCAGATAAATTCACCGCATGGCATTCATGTTTGATAGAAGTCCATGGGGTGAGGCTTTAGTGTTAGATAAATAATGGATAGGATTTTCTTTGATGATGCCTCATCCTGAGTAAATGTAATACGTTGCTTTGCTCGCCGTTGTCTTTGTAAATGTAGAAGCACTTAGTTTGCATACTCCAGCTGTACTCGCGATATTTATATAAATGAAACAAGCTTTATACCACCAAGTAACTAATCATAGCTGTAAGTTCCATTAGATATTGATCCCTCACTTTCTCATATATATTTCTTGTCAATGGATGAGGAAACTATTCGTCGTGTGTTTGGAGAGATGATGGCAGGTGTTAATGCCAACCTCCAGCAGATTACTGCTGATTTAGGTACTGTAAGGACTGATTTAGGTGAGAATACCCAAGCTGTCAACACTGTAAGTGGTCATGTGGACCAAGTTAGACAGGACTTAGAAGTTAACACCCAGTCAATAATCAATGTGAGTGGTCATGTGGACCAAGTCAGACAAGATTTAGAGGTTAACACTCAGTTGATTAACAATGTAAGTGGTCATGTGGACCAAGTAAGACAAGATTTTGAGGTTAACACCCAGTCAGTTAACAATGTTAGGACTGATTTAACACAGGTCAGGGCCGACATGGACGCATATAGAGTCGAAGCTAGGAATGATCTTACGGCAGGTTTAGCAGCTGTTAGGGTTGATGTCATACGACACCATCAGGTGGCTAACCAGCGTGTAGATTGCTTAACCGACCAGATGAATAGAGCTAGGGAGGATGTGCAGACCCGATTGGAGGAGCACACAGCTCAAATTCAAACGACCATAAACAGAGTCCAGATAGATATGAGAGCCGACCTGGAGCACACTCGAGAAGAATTTGGGACTCGATTGACTCACGTCGAGGGATTTATGGACACTGTGAAAAAGGACATGGCGACCATGAATATTGGATTGATTTTGATGAGTGGTGCTGCAAATGCTGTGAATAACAACGTCAAGACGATCGTCGATGGCATGATAGAGGTCAAGGACGAATTAAACACCAATAGGAGGAACATTACTGAGTTGACAGAAACCGTAGCAGGCCTACGTGAAACAGTTGACGTTCATCGTGAGGAACATAAAATCGATCTCATGTTATTGAGGGGTGACCTCAACGAACACAAGACCACAGTGGAGGACAAGGTAGCCGAGGTCAGAGACAATGTTGGAAAGATCCAAGACAACGTGTCGAAAGTCGAAGGAGAAATCGATTCCTTACAGAAACGATTCGAGGAAGTCGCGGTAACCGAGAGGTTAGACCTTAGCTATAACCTCAGGACGGCAATACGCGAAGTTGACACGAACCTCAAAGGAAAAGTCGATAGGATCGAGCTACAACTTAACGACTTAGGTAACAAAGTCGCAGCTAGAACAATTCCAGGACTTGAAGTCATAGAAAGACGTCTTGACAGACTTGAGACGCTTCCTAGAGAGAGACACTTACACCCACAGATGGGAGACTCCCAGAAAACACCAGTATCACAATCCGCAGGGATGATGCCTACTCATTTCCAACCCAGCCCACCTATAGAACCGCAACCATCTCAATTCACTGGTTCAGCGCAAAGTCAAACCTTGAAATAGATGGTATATTGGCTTTCACGGCCGGTGAATTAAAACTCAGCAATTCTTCTAGGTTTGTGCCGTGTCTTGTGTGGGGTTTCGCCTAGGACACCAAGCTAGGCTCATCGGCGGGCTCTTGGCGTCCCCGCCCGGACCCCCACAGGAGTGACGAACTGCGCGCCACCTCCCTTTATATAAGGTGCAACTGCACCACTTGACTACGAGAACTAAAAGTTCAAGCAGCCTTAACCTCCCTATGAAGGCTTCCAAAAAGATGGTATATTGGCTTTCACGGCCGGTGAATTAAAACTCAGCAATTCTTCTAGGTTTGTGCCGTGTCTTGTGTGGGGTTTCGCCTAGGACACCAAGCTAGGCTCATCGGCGGGCTCTTGGCGTCCCCGCCCGGACCCCCACAGGAGTGACGAACTGCGCGCCACCTCCCTTTATATAAGGTGCAACTGCACCACTTGACTACGAGAACTAAAAGTTCAAGCAGCCTTAACCTCCCTATGAAGGCTTCCAAAAAGATGGTATATTGGCTTTCACGGCCGGTGAATTAAAACTCAGCAATTCTTCTAGGTTTGTGCCGTGTCTTGTGTGGGGTTTCGCCTAGGACACCAAGCTAGGCTCATCGGCGGGCTCTTGGCGTCCCCGCCCGGACCCCCACAGGAGTGACGAACTGCGCGCCACCTCCCTTTATATAAGGTGCAACTGCACCACTTGACTACGAGAACTAAAAGTTCAAGCAGCCTTAACCTCCCTATGAAGGCTTCCAAAAAGATGGTATATTGGCTTTCACGGCCGGTGAATTAAAACTCAGCAATTCTTCTAGGTTTGTGCCGTGTCTTGTGTGGGATTTCGCCTAGGACACCAAGCTGGCTCATCGGCGGGCTCTTGTTGTCCCCGCCCGGACCCCCACTGGAGTGACGAACTGCGCGGCACCTCCCTTTATATTAGGTGCAACTGAACCACTTGACTACGAGAAGTAAAACCTCAAGCAGCCTTAACCTCCCAATGAAGGCTTACAAAAAGATGGTATATTGGCTTTCACGGCCGGTGAATTAAAACTCAGCAATTCTTCTAGGGTCCGGGCGGGGACACCAAGAGCCCGCCGATGAGCCAGCTTGGTGTCCTAGGCGAAACCCCACACAAGACACGGCACAAACCTAGAAGAATTGCTGAGTTTCAAACCTTGAACTTTGGCGCCCATTCTTTTCAACCAGCACCCAATCGACTTAGTCATGAAACGAATACACCTACGCATAACTACATGCAGAATTCATTTAGATCCGCGCATATGCAGGGAAATGTAACTATTATCCGTTTGAGAGAGGAGCAACCAGCTCGCTTCTCAGGAACTGGAAGTGGTATTACTCCAGTTGAATTCCTGGCCAACGTAGAAAGCTACTTGAGAGACACCATGGTAACTCCGGAGAGGGAGCTCTGAGTTATAGAGCGTTTGCTTGAGGGGCAAGCCAGCACCTGGTTTAGAGCATTCCGATACTCGTTTATAGGTTACCAGGATTTCAAAGAAGCCTTGTTAAGAACGTACTGGTCGAGCGACATCCAGCAGAGCATCAGAGCTGAGATGTATACTTGCAGATACAGCTCTAATACTCCAACACGCTATGCGAACTACTTCGCTATCCAGCTTGCGAAGCTTCGTTGTCTTCAACCCCCGATGTCTGAACAAGACTTAGTAAACACCGTCGTTTGGCAATACCCTGCAGACGTGCAACGCGTATTGATTGCTGCAGGGGCATCCACTTTTCAGCAGTGTGACCAAATCCTGCGACGGTTGGATGCGAACACGGAACAGTTCCCGACACACCGTCAGTAGAAGGCTGACAGGCGCGAGGAGAGACATGTCAACTTGACTACTGCCGACAAAGTGAGCCAGACGCCACAACAAACGCAAACCCAAGAGAGCTCTGGGCAACGTAACTACTACAACTATGGTAGAAGAGAATGGAACAACACTCCATATGCTCGAGACCAGCGAGATGACTGTCGTAGTCACTGGAACCGGCGATTCGACCGAGGGACGAACGACGACCGTCGTCACGAAAACGACCGCCGAGGGAATAATGGCAGAAACCCACAGCACGGAAGTATCCGTAGGGACTACCGATACAGTAGAGGGTATAACAGAGATCGAGACCCTAAATACCTGCCAGATAGAGATTGGAGAGGAAGAGCACGGGAGAGCCGTGAGTATCTTCAACAACTTCGAGAACCCCAAATCCGAGAAGAGGGAGATCAGAACCGAACTCCGAGGGAAGACTCGCGCTCCAAAAAGAACAATCAGAAGACTGTCGAAGCTGAAATCCACTGCATAGAGCCGGTGATGGACAAGCGACGATTTGTCAAGACTTCCGAGAGGATGGACGATGCCAGAAAGGCAAAGGAACGACGATATTACGAGGATGAAGATGGAATAGGAGAACTCTTCGAAGAAGACTCCGACTGAAGAACAGTATCTTCGAGGGAGATTCTTGCTGACGAACGACGGTGACGAACGACGCAATCCAAGAAAAGAACCACCGATGGAATGATGGAAAATAATATCACTTATGAATGAACTTTAAGCCAAATAAAAATGTCGTCCCAACATTTTATTTGAAACGACGGAGAGGCAGATGAACCCGCTGAGCTAAGGTTCATGTGATATTTTTTATAACATTTATGATGGAATGTAGTACCTTTGAACACACCCAGAAAGCCACGTGGAGCTGAGAGCTCACGCTATACTCTTTGAAGTAGCGATGAATCGCACTTTTGACTTTGGTGAAGTCTGCTAATTATTTATCTGAGGTCTTATTAATTAATTTTATCTTTCCACGAGACTCAGAATATACCATTTCGTCATGCTGCATTATTAAAACATTTTGGAGAATGTTATTTTCGCTTAAGGTAAGGTAATACCCTTGCAGATGCGCAAACAGGAATGTAAGTAGTCGCTCAACGACTTCGTTTTGACTACCTACTTCCTAGAGGAACTCAGTGCCTTGAGCTACGTCTGGAGAATCCGCCCCGTGTAGGCGTGAAATTGCATCCGTCCTATAAGACGTAGAAAATATCCTCTGTTCAGCGTGGAAGTTATTATCAGGTGCCATCGACCAGGAGAATACTGCAAATCACTGTTATTTATGCGCAGTGAACTACAAGAAGCATATGGTGAAATAATTGGCAAGTATAGTGAATATTATAACATTACCGTAACACCACATTTTTGTACCCACGTGTTTGTGGAGGGCCGAGTGCCTGGTGAAAAATATAGAAGTAAACGTGTTACAACTACTTTGAATAAGTGTGATTATGAATGTATAACATATTTGAATTGCCACAGTGAATTTTTCAATTCCAAAACGACGCACATTTCACGGATGCCACGTGATGTAAAAGTGGCGTCAGCACACGTGAAGAACCACAGAACAGTGCTTGCCCACGTATTAATTCAATATCCTTGAAGTAAAGGCTGTGTTATCTATTGCAATTAAAGCCTGTAACATTCACTACGAACATTGTGATTTTCGAAGTGAAAGAATGAACTACTACACGATTTATTTCACCACCCACGTGATCAGACTATTCTACACCATGTTTGAGACCGACATCATGGGCTAATACCATCATGGTATGAGGGTGATGTTTCTATTGGAACCAGCATGATGGTGGAACTTCCAGAACAGCGAACGAGGAGGAAGGAAACCAGGATGCCATTCCCAGGCATGTCCAGTACATCCACGAGGTTATCGACAGGGACAGATCGAACCCTGGTCTTTGGAGGAGTCCAGATGGGAATCCTGACGAGGATGATACCGTTCCGGAAAGCCAGAGATGAATTTGTACAACCCTTGTCGTTGAACAGAGGGCTGAGTGAGAGCTCCTCCAATTCGTGAGTTTTTTGTTCACCCTTTCCCGTTCTAGTTTCTGGTGGTATAGTAGGTTTAATGTAGTTTGTGAACCAACCGAACTCAGTGTCAGCCATTTTTATAGGTAGGGAATGTAACTAGTCTAATTAGATGTCATTTATTTCACTTAGAGTGAGACACCCTTGGGTCAGACATTTTGGTCAGCCCTGGAGCAGCTTGATGAACGTCGTAGAACGTCAATGCCTATCTTTTGCTAAACGTGACCGTAGTCATTTGAGTCTACTTTGTTCAACCCTATTTGGGGTGATTTTTCAAGTCTTTCCTGACTTCAGTTATGGCAATCAGATGCCATGGTTATTACTTTAACTGCATTCTTTGCAGCCAGTCTTTGTTACACCCCTGACTTCATTAGAGCAGTCGTATCAGTTAGGTAATCGACTGTAATTACCTGTTTTGTAACTGCATTATATTTCATTTGAAATGAGCTCAGAAGCCATTCTTGGTCAAGTGTGGATCTAATAAGTAGAAGGGATGTTTCGTTGTCTAGCATCGAACCCAGTTCCCAACGAATCATTAAGCAGATCCAGAGTGTGGAATCTGCGCCACAATTATTATTTTGTTAGTGTCATGTGAAGACACGTATTTATTTGATGTTGTACAAGCAACTACTGAATTATATCTTTGAAAGCAAAGAGCTCCAGCAGTGTGACATTGCTATCATTTAGATGTCTTTGGTTTGAAAGACGGAATTATATTATTGTATTCAGATTTATAGCGTGTTTTTATACACGTATTCTTCGAGGTTTATAACCTATGGTAAAGATTTTATGATGAGGCCAGATGTACAGTTTTTATTTTTGTTTAAATCGCCGGCCTTGATAGTTAGAGTGTTGTCTCAGCCGCGCAGGAATGTTGTAGCCTTTAGCGACACAAACTGGTTTGTGACCCAGTGCCCTTGAGAGCACGCTTGTATTATGGGACAGAATTACTTTGACGAAGGACAGAATGCTTGTTGTATTCGCTTTTCCTTTCATTGCAACTTAGCTCATGGAACCCAGTGTCCATTCTTGTATCTGATCACATGTTTTTATAGATTGTTTTTTGTTAGTTAAACGCACTGTTACGTGTATCGTCGTTTGACGTGTACAGTTATGTCGGGTTTTCTATAGTATGTTGTAGGCTAGCCTGTTATAGGAGGAATTTATTGTATGAAGGTATTTTGTGTGTACCTTGTCCGGGATTGTTCCCGTTGACCAGATGTTATTGGAGGGTTACTGAGTGTGCAGGCCCATCCCAGAGTTATTGAACGCGAGCTGTGCGCCGCTGGTAACTTGTGTTATTGTGTGTCCGAGTTGTTATTGCTCGTTGATTATATTCCGACTTTTGAGTCGAGGCTTTTGGTGGAGATTGATCTCAGTGGAGACACTCCGTGCCCAGGCTATTGTCAGTATTATTCACTATAAACCAACGATAAACCTAAAGCGACATCTTAATAATAAAACGCATAATTTTGGTAAAACGAAAGCTAACTAACGAATTCTTTCTATCTAACTTTGTTCTTTTGCATTTGGAACCTGCTGACATGGCCGTGCAGATGAAGGTATTTTCTTTTGAGGAAATGACTAGGACAGCTGACACTATTGTAGCGACCTGAAGCTTGCTCGAACCTTGAGTTCGTAGCTTGTGGAGCGCAGGCCATGCGATGTTAGACGTAGTCTCTACTACGCAGTCGTCACCGTAATTACACACATTAGATGACTATGGCTTACAAAGAGTAAACCAAGGTGCAGGCAGGCATTTTAATAAAACTGTCGTCTCTTTCATTACTTATTTATGATGTACAAGTGTATGAATCCTACATGTTACCTTATTGTGTGCTGTTAGCACGTAGTTACTAAGAATAATTAAATGTTTTTTTACATGGCTGTTCACTTAGCTTTGAATGTAATTGTTTTCTATTACGGACGTCATCGCCGTAAATTTTGTTATTAATTGATAGGACTTAGCTAGATGAATTAACGTTAAATGTAAATGTGGAGATGGTATCATCCTAACTTAGATTTGTTTTGCTACCCTGTTAAATGTAAATTCTGATATTAGCTTGATCTTGTAACTTGGCCTAGGGACTTGCGTCGTACCATTTTCCTAGTGTTGCTGTTGTTGCTTTATTATTGTGAGATAGATCTTTCGAGAGGGTTTTCCGTAACTTCTCAGGTAGGGACCTGCTCTTTATTTTTGTTTGTTTATTAGCTTGCGGACTAGCCGATTGAAACCCTCCGAACTAGGCTAGGGGCTTGTGAATTTTAACAATAAATTTTCACGGTGTTTTACATAAGTCTGGATGTTTATTTTCTCAGTCTAGCTTTTAAGGTGAACCTTTCCTTAGGCAGTCTATGACATCGTCACCATGTACCACGATCCCCGTGGACTACAGTTTCTCGTGCCGCTTTGGCCTATTTGGAAGTTCACCTGATCCTCACGGCAATTATGTCCGACGGATGAGATGTTAGAGAAGTCATTTCGGCTGTTGGCTATCCTGACAGCTCCACCGACGGTCTCAGTACAGAAGTTATATGCATTTTAAATTTGGACTTATCAGCAGGCTTATAATCATTTTGGCCACACTGCCATGTATGGCCTCCTGGAAATTTAACTGCAATATACGTGTGCCAATTTTGATATAGCTCCCATTCATATCTTCCAAGATATCCAACATGGAGCTCAAATTTCAATTGCGATTTTTCAGCAGTTGGTAGCACTGTCATCATTTTCAAATATGGCCGTGAGATATTCGGGTATAGATCTTTACTCCTACCAAATTTTGTTTCGATTGCTGCAGCCGTTTAGGAGTTGATAGGGGGACACACACACCGCCAGACAGACAGACAGACAGAAGGACAGACACACAGACACACATTTGCCCGATCTCATAAGTCTACTTTTCCCTCATTTTTGCAAAATGTGACAAAAAGTAGGCAAATAAAAAACTATGCCATCGATCTGATAGGGTATTGAACTCGCGGCACTAAACCAACTGTAGCAAACAGCCTGACAATTTCTATCTTTAATTATCCATCGCTCTTCATTAAAAATGTTTGGCTAATTACGGGCAGACAAAGGTGGTTTCCACCAAAACTCGGGACGTGTTTGTTAATTCCGTATTCAAGGAACAAGTTAAATTCAATATGCGTTGGCTTTTGGACAAGCTGTACGTTGTGTAATAATTGTAGGAGTCAGAACGCCCAGAATTTCCGTCCATTGATTTCTGGTGAGATATTAATTAACTAAAACCACACCTAATCAATGCACGCGAGCTGCCGTGGGCCCATCTGGCAGAAAGTAGCCTACCCCAGACCAGGTTGATTTGCTTAAACATTGCGTGCCTCGCCTTGCTGCTTGGCTCTATTATGTATGGAGAGCACGTGTTGCAGCGGGGCCTAAGTACAGTCTTATGCTGATTAAGGTGAAATACGTCAACAATATACTGTACAATATTGTGTCTTCGTAGCGTCTGAATTGCGTCCATACGTTCCCCGCATTATGTGTGTGTTCTGTTTTGCTAGTCCGCTCTCTCTCCCTCCTGTAACTTGCGATGACCTGAAACTCAAAACAAGAACAAAACTTTCACACTAGTTACCTTCCAACTAGAGTATATTGCGCTCGTTTCTTCTCCTGCTTATTATTTTATTAATAGTATTATTATTATTTTCACATCATTATCACGGCATAGCCCTGTTACATTTCAAGTTACAGCTTGGTTCAGCCTTAGCAAGGAACCATCTGTACTGAGGTACAATGTTTGTAGATAACACTGCACAGAAACCTCACATTACTGCACACCCATTTCGTGCCGCGCTCTCCACGAGTCTCCTTCATTTGTAGAATGAGCTAAGTTTGCATCGGAACCATCTTCGATTCATGCTGAGTGATGGAGTGGAGTGTACCTGACGATATGGCATGTGCTTGAGGGAGCTGCCTTCTGCAGTTCAATTATTATATCAGCGGATGCAGATTCAATGCTGATTGGCTACTGTGTTTATTTTTTGGGTATAACACCAGTATATGATACCATTATTGGGATGTAGTCATCAACTCAAGTTTTCACATCTGTTTTGTAAGTTAGTACATGTGATGAGTCGCCCCGTAGCGTAGCGGTCGGCATGGTTAGCTGCCGCCCCGGAGGTCCTGGGTTCGATTCCCGGCTCTGCCACGAAATTTGGAAAGTGGTATGAGGACTGGAACGGGGTCTACTCAGCATCGGGTGGTCCATATGAGTAGAGGGGGTTCGATTCCCACCTCAGCCATCCTCGAAGTGGTTTTTCGTGGTTTCCCACTTCGTCTTCGGGCAAATGCCGGGATGGTACCTACTGTCAGGCCACGGCTGCCTCCTTCCCTCTTCCTAGCCTATCCGTCCCAATCTGTCATCCCTCATGAGGCCCCTGTTCGCTTTGCAGGTGAGGCCGCCTGGGCGAAGTGCTGATCACACCTCCCCAGTTGTATCCATCCCGACCAGATGTTCCAAGCTGCACGACACTTCCCATAGAGGCGGTGGTGGTGAGTTCCCTCGCTGAGTCCGTGGGAACCACCAACCTACAGGGTAAATTGACTAAATAAATAAATAAAAAGTACATGTGATGTCTACCAATAAAGCCTGTCAGTATTTATTATTATTATTATATTCAACTGAGTGAAACCTTTAACGGTATAGATGAAAATTTAGTAAATTTACGTTCAGCAATTAGCTTATAAGTTGAAATTGCTGAGGATCACAATTTGTCAAAGTACCTTATATTTTGATATTGTTTTTTTTTTAATTCATTTTAGAGGCATGGGATATCTTGATGATCTTGATGGGTCACGGTTCGGTTAGGTGACCCGGGATTTGAAATAAGATATTATGACGGTAGAGCTTGAAGGGAGTGCAGAAAAGCTCGCAAAAAATTCACACTTACGATAGCCGCTGTCAGGGCCAGGATTCGAACCTCCGATCTCCAGACTTGCTGCGGCTGCTCATCACGGTCATGGTGAGCGACTTAACGCCTTATGTTTTGAAACCACAGCTGAATACAACATTTTGATATGTTCTCATCTAAGTTTATTGTTGAATAAGCCTTCAGTCCCAAGGTTGGAGTGATGTGGATCTCCATGGCCCCCAGTCTTTAGTTAATCGTTTCATCTCGACATAACTACCGCACCCTACATCTAAAGTAATCTGCTTAACATATTCTAACATTGGCTCTCCCGCAGTTCTTGTCTCCCTCTCTTCCCTCCATAACTAAGTTGAATATTCCTGTGTACATTAGTGTGCGCCCGAAGAACCTATTTCTTCTTTTCATTAGTACTCTCCTCTTCCCACTTTTTTTAATATCTCTGTAATGTTAATTTTATCCTTATGCTTCTCAAACATCCATTTATAATTATTATTGACTGGCTGTGTGGCTCAGCGGTAACGTTCTCATCTGCTGTACACAATGTCTCAGGATGGAATCCTGGCGCAGTCAGTTCGCATTTTGGGGCTCAAATGCGAGGGAGCCATATCAGTAGATATGCTGGCACGTTAATGATTCTCTTTGGAACGATATTCCGGAATCCCTGCGTCTCTTCAAGCCACACTAGTTGAAAGGTACGTATTATTGTTATTATCTCTACTTAGCATAAAGCAAAGTCCCCAATTCTTGGATGTTACGGGAAAACTCGGGAACCAATGGATGGATTTTGGTGTGGTTTTCACCATTCTGTAAAGGATATCTCGAGGATGATTCCTGTAGAAAATTATTTATTTATGATCAAAGGAAGCCGAGCAGTAACGATTTCAGTGGAAAAGTTGAAATAAAACTGGCGTCCGAACGTTTTGTAAGCTTACGCTGTGCAAACCGTTAAAAATATCTAAATACTATGAGTGTAACAATTGTTCATCATGAAAAGTTCTACAAAAGAGTCCACCAGAGCATAATCTTCAATACATCGCCCACTATAAGTCTTTTTCCGTTTTAATTTCTTCCAACCATGTCCATTGAACTACTGAGGCGACAATTTACCAGCTAGCTAAGGGCGAGTCTATCATCCCTGTTACAGCCTTTCTAGCGGGCGAACCTATTGCCCCAGATACAGCCAGCAGCAAACCTTTGAGTCGTGTTGAGTTAAGACTTCTGTGAAGGGTGGTTGTGTTTGGAGTTACCCTGGAAGTGCAACCCTGTTTTTTCTTCATTTCGCCTGTGATACACAGTCAAGTTACGATTCGACGGAAGGGGGAGTTTCATTCACCTCGCCATTCCCCGGAAGTGCAACTCTCATTTCACCTGTGAACTTTTCGTTCCGCAAAATTAACAGTCAATTTAAGATTGGACGGAAGGGGGATTATATTATATTAATTTATACTGATTGGCGTATAATCTCTACTTAGTATAAAACAAAGTCCCCAAATTTTGGATGTCATGGCTAATCTTGAGAACCACTGAATGGATTTTGATGCGGTTTTCAGCATTCAGTAAAGGATATCTCGAGGAAGGTTTCTGTAGAAAATAATTTATTTATGACCAAAGGAAGTCAAGTCCTAACGATTTCAGTGAAAAGGTCGACAAAAGAACTGGCGTACGAGCGCTTTTTAAGCTTACGCTGGGCAAACCGTTAAATATATATATATATATATATATATATATATATATATATATTATGAGTGTAAGAATTGTTCAGCATGAAAAGTTCTACAAAAGAGCCCGGGAGAGCATATCTCTATCTTCAATACATCGCCTACTATAAGTGTTTTTACGTTTTCATTTCTTCCAACAATCTCCATTCAGTTACTGAGGCGACCGTTTACGAGCTATATAGGGGCGAGTCTATCACCCCAGTTACAGCTTAGCTAGCGGACGAGTTTACTGCCCCAGATACTGCCAGCAGGAAACTGTCGAGCCGTGTTGAGTTAAAAATTTTTGAGAAGCGTGCTTGTGTTTGGAGTTTCCCTGGAAGTGCAACTCGGCGTTTCTTCATGTCGCCTGTGAACTTTACGTTCCGCAAAATTCACAGTCAAGTTAAGATTGGACGGAAGGGGGATTTGTGTTTCATGCACCTCGCCATTCTTAAATTACGTCTGACAAGAATTTGTTGCACATGCGTCTCCATGATAATATATTTAAAAATAGTCCAGTCAGTGATTTTAACCCATCATGCCGAGACGTAAAACGGATATTGGTCGTTGTTCATTGGCATTGGAAAAAAAAGCGCCTATCACGTAATGCATTCATAACTGTTGCCGGGCGCTCCCTTTCACGCTCCGTGACAGTAGAAAGGAATATCGAATCGCGATACTGACAACGATCATCGTGAGTAAACCTATATCATTCCAAAAACAGTTCTCACAACCATTCCTTGCAAGTCATCAAAATAATTCCTTGCATACTCAACTACACAGAGCTGATGGCAAAGATTTCGGTAGCTCTTAAATTGAAAACACACAAAAAGGGGAACTTTGAATTAAAATTAAAAAATAAAATAAAATACTTTGAAAACTATTTGTAAAATAACAAGAAGTTCCGTGACGAAATAAAGAGCCTACTTTTCTTAAAATTTAAGATTAATGCCAATGATTAATCTATATGAATCTATCTAGAATAATGACGAAATTAAGTTGGTAATATTGAAAGTTCTAATTAGTTCGAAATACTGTATACCTGGCATAATGTAACATAATAGAAAACTACAGTTGGCAGCCCTGGTGACTGAATATATTCTTAGTTCCATCTCTTAAGGTACAGAATACCAATTTTGTTTGAAGTCCAATGGATAGCATGGACGTGACTTGCAGTTAAACATTGGATCTAACAGCGCGCGTAAAATCATGTTGGCAACAATGACATAGGCTACATGTATTGGTCAGAAATAATCTGAAATAATATGATTTATTGTTGTGTCAATTTTGAATGAAATCCATTAGTTAGTATACAACTTACATGCATTTTAAAATTGGACCTATCAGCAGGCTTAGAATCATGTTGGCAGCACTGACGTATATTAGTTACTCCAAATTAATCTAGAATATCCGGTACTATACGTGTGCATAGTTTAAAGATGCCGGCTTGCATACTTTCTGATATAGCCTATTGGTATTTAGATAAAATAAATTGAGAGCATTTAATAACAGTTGGCAGCCTTGATGGATCTTAAGAATACGTTCAGTCATATCTGTTTATGTACACATAGCACATACGAAATTTGGTTGAAATCCAATTGATACTGTAGAAGTTATATGCATTTAAAATTTGGACCTATCAGCAGGCTTATAATCATTTTGGCAACACTGCCATGTACGGCCTCCTGGAAATTAAACTGCAATATTATTATCTATACCCCTGGCACTATCCAGCCCATGACGGGCCAATTTTGAAATAGCTCCGATTCATAACTTCCATGATATCCAACATGGAGCTCAAATTTGAAATGCGATTTTTCAGCAGTTGGTAGCACTGACATCATATTCAAATATGGCCGTGAGATATTCAGGTATAGGTCTTTACTCCTACCAAATTTTGTTTCGTTTGCTGCAGCCGTTTAGGAGTTGATAGGGGGGACACATACACAGCCAGCCAGACAGACAGACAGAAGGACAGACAGACAGACAGACACACATTTGCCCGATCTCATAAGTCTACTTTTTCCTCATTTTTGCAAAATGTGAAAAGTAGGCTAAAAATATATTACGGAAGAAGGAAATGAAATGTTATGAATGTTATTGAATGCAGAATGTTGTAATGCAGAAGCTAGAACAATGACACTGGTGATGTTTGTAATTGTCATGGTGGTATATGTACCATCTATGGGCTTGCTAACCATGATACTCGTACTAACGTGCCATTGTTGTAGTTCCAACAAAGGACAGGCAGTTTGGTCAATTTCACAATACATATAAGCGTGCTATGCACTAGCAGATGGTATAAAGTGGTTGCTCATTTCTACATTCAACCATATTACAGCCTTACTATTTAGTAAAAGTTCTGTAGAACACAAGAAAGTTCTTTAAAAATGCGAAACATAATTGACGGAAATGATAATAATAATAATAATGATAATAATAATGATAATAATAATAATAATAATAATAATAATAATAATAATGCCGTGTTGCATCTGGATAGGCCTGATGCCGGTCATTCGATTTGACGCCTGCATTAATGAGCACGTCATGATGAGGATGGAATGAAATCAATTATGAAGATGTCTAAGGTCCTTCAGGTCTTAAAGACTGTCGTACTTTCCACTAATCCATGAGTCTGGACTGAAAGGGTGACTGACCTGGAGGATAATGCGCCAGTATAACATATTGATGATGATAATTGTTGTTTTAAGGGGCCTAACATCGAGGTATAACATATTGAAGTTCCATGTGTTTTCACTAAAATGATATCGTAGATACATTGTTCTTAGAGTCATTATTTCTCTGTCAAAATAATAAACAGGGCATGCTTATGTAGATACTAACATTATGACTTCAGGGAATGGATAGAGAACATCGGTGGAAGTATTTGCGAACAACTTGAGAGCGCTGTTTCCTGATATCACATGCCAGTCTCCTGTTCAATGACCTCAAGGCAAGCCTCAGGTCTTGCGGTTTAACAGCAAATGAATAATGCAGTATACCACGAAATTATTTCACACTGACGCACAAGCTTCTTCTAGATACACGAGGAAGCTGGAAGTAGACTGAGCAATAACTGAAAAGGAACAAATTGCTATTCTTTTCAGCTATAATCATACGAAGACTCCGAGGGCAGTTCACATTTTATTTCGGATACTATTCGCACTTCAATTAGAGAGCGTCATGGAACCTTCTTCCACAATGTTACCGCCGTGCGCGGTGATAGGCATACTTGCATAGTATTTGAAAACTAAATTCAAGTAGTGGTTTCCGGAGCACAACATCTTTCATACTCAGTCCAGAGTTTGCTTCTCATGTGGTGGTATAAACTTGGTTGTGATTTATTTTGTATATCTGTATATTTAATTGTTTCCAAACATAGGGTTCAGCGCTTCAGTGCAATAGCAAAACATTGCCATTAACTCACACTCTTTCATTCTTTCCCCAAGAACTAGTCACGTCCACAACCATGTGTGGATACATAGCCCAAATCAACGATAAGTATTCTGTTCATTTGTCAATATGCTCAATTTCTTTTGTCCTAATTATAAATTCCCCGTCAGATCCCTGTCCGTTCACCCCACAACACATTCATGTCGTGCATACACACACTACTATAGACAACACAATAACACAGGTTACCTGACAAATTCTACACCCACACAAGTACACGGGGCTAAATGACCAGGATGTCGAAAGACCCCAAAATGAATTAACAACGATATCCATGTGTCTCTAACATATGGATCAAGGATATTAAGGTTAGCACATAGGAGAAACAGCTTGGATAGCTACAAACATCTTGTAGTCTTGTTTTTTTCATTTAACTCTTAGATGTTTCTTCATAGTAACTAGATGAAATAAATTTCTTACCTTTTACGTTGAGGTGAAGGAGGGGATGTTCTCCTTGAGATAATCACAACTCCGTTTCACAGCATGTTGGCAATAGTGATGGATATTGTGGCTTATTAACCCTACATTGGTACCAGCTTTTGAGAACCAAAGTGTAGTAATTCACTTACGTGGTGTCCGTTTGCCTCCATGTCCAGATGCATCATCCTTAACCTATTGTATTTGGTTTTCTATTCCTTGCAATCATATAACTAACCTCGTGAGATACTCATAAATCCTTTGCGTTCAACGAATATCAAGTTTATGAGTATGTTTATATTCCTAGAAACATAGCATATGAAAATTCAAATTGACATTATTCGCGGACCACTTTTGTCTTTCTCACGGAACCCCAAGGTGTCTGCGTACCTCAGGTTGGGAAACGCTTCTCTGAGGAAATAGGCCCGTCACTTGGTGGCGAACTACATCGCATCAATGAACCACAAGGCCTGAGAACAGAGCGAGTATGGGATTGGATCTTGAAGCTTTCAGGGTGAGTTATATCAGATTGGGTAACGACTGTATGCACTATCCTCATGTCACACTTGAAGGGGAAGGGGTAAAAAATACACGAGATCAAGAGTTGAGATAAAATAGTTGCTCATTTTATTTTCGAAGCGAAAATATCAAAAGTAACCCGTACTATTCTGTAGTGATTCTTTCTAAACTAATCTAACATTACTCCTGGAAAAAGAAAACATCCTGATCTGAATCCCTCATAAGTCCTATCTTTCTTCATCTGAATCAGTTAAATAAATTCCATAGTCCACAGTGAATTTGTCATTGTTAAAAAGTAGTTCAAGTCACTGGACTATCATTTTCACTCACAAAATGAAATTAATTCCCTTACCTACTGTGATTTGTCTTGTACTGTAGTTGCATTCTTCCGTCGTTTTGTCAAGTCTTCATTTAAATTGGTATTCTGCCCGAAGGCAGGTCCGAGCCTCCGAAGAGGCTACACCCAGACGGAGTTTACTTGCGGTAGGGTGGCCAGGGCCTTTCCGCTCCTCCTTATGTTGGCCAACAGCGCGCAGTGCCTACAACCGGCATACCATCGAACTTCAGACTGCGCCCAATGTTGCTTAACTGCGGAGTTCTCATGGGATCCGGTGTTTCAACACGACTAGGCCGTTGGCCCAAGTCTTCGTTACCCATACATTTTATAATTAATCCTTGTTACAGCATTTTCCAATAAATCTGAGCTGTCAACATTACTCACCAAAAATTAGTTTTGCAAACATAAATATATTCAAAAATATTCTGAGTGGGATAAATTGGCTATAAGTCAAACCACTGCTGAGATTCTGATAATTACTCAATTTCATTACTACAATACTAGAAATTCAACACTTCATCACTATATTATTTTTCATCGACATGATTTAAGAGTGGGTTGTTTAAATGCAAACTCTCCAATAAGGATTGTGGATTCCAAGTCTACAGACATGTACTACTAGACTAGTATATAGCAGGCGTAGCCTAATATTTAAATAACAACAATAATTATAAAGATTGTACATTAGGCATTCAGCATACTAGTTCCTTCAAATTTCCAAAGAAATGTGATCTATCACGCTATCCTTGGAGCTAACAACTCACATTGATAATTATCAGAACAGCAAATAGAGGCTACTCGTGACTGCTATTTCTGCACCAATTGCTGCATTTCCGTATGCAATTACAATGCTTCAATTCTTACAATACAAATTATTCCGCTAATAATAATCAAAAGTGACAGTCAGTCTGAAAGACTAGACTTTGTATCATTTTAAATGCTTCAAATGCTGAAAAATGCCCGATTCGCTCGAAGCCAAAGACTCTTGACATGTTAGAAAATTATCTGCATAATACTTATCTTGCTTGTCTTGATTCAAATTACTCGCGAACGGCAAGTGCAAACCAAGGGCAAAGCAAGGTCAAGCGCGCGTGATGCCGTCACGGTGACCAGAGCGCGCGGGGACGAGCCCCTTACATCCAGTCTAAAAACACTTATAGTGGGCGATGTATTGAAGATAGAGATATGCTCTCGCGGACTTTTTTGTAGATCTTTTCATGCTGACCAATTCTTACGCTCATAGTATATTGATATTTTTAAAGGTTTGCCCAGCGTAAGCTTAAGAAGCGCACGGACGCCAGGTTTGTTTTCGACTTTTTCACTGAAATCGTTACTGCTTGGCTTCCTTTGATCATGCATAAATTATATTCTACAGAATCTTTCCTCGAGATATCCTTTGCAGAATGGTGAAAACCGCATCAAAATCCATCCAGTGGTTCTCGAGATTACCCGTGACATCCAAGAATCGGGGATTTTTGTCTTATACTAACGAAGTAGAGATTGTCGGGGAACACATGCACCAAGCAGTACTATGACGTCACACACCTCAGTGCATCTGGGTACATTTCGTCCTGTCACCGTAACGTAACGCCAGACCCCAGCGTAACGACGAAGTCGACAAGATCATTTAAAATGATATAAAGCTAACATCCTGTTATTTGTATTCTTTAAAATCCACACTAGCATAATATTATTTTCAAACTCAGCGCTCTGCTATATTCTCCATGTCTACTTAGTAGTGGTTTTGTGCCGGTTCAAAACCCTCCTCCTCCTCACCCTCCTCACAAGATGGCGGTGACGCGATATCTCTCGAACGCATGGTCGGATTTTGACGAATGACGTGTCATTGAACTCGGGCTGACACTCCCTTTCCATTGCACAACATATTTCCACCCCAAAAATAAAACCTACCCCTACTAGGGGGTGAAATTATAATTTTTTAGAAAATCTCGCTTTCCAAGTACAACATGTGAGAGTTTGAATGCCAATATGGAATTAAACGTTGTTCCGCAAACCAATAATCAATGAGGGGCATGTTAGGCCTTGAGGTGAGGGCCCCTGTCATTGTTGACGAGTCCCTGTGGATGGGTCCTTGTTGACAGGTCATTGTTGGCGGGTCATTGTTGACAGGTCATTGTGGACGAGTCTTTGTGGACAAGTCCTTGTGGACAGGTCCTTTTGGACGAGTCCTTGTGGACAGGACCATGTGGACGAGTCCTTGTGGACAGGTCCTTGTGGACGAGCCCTTGTGGACAAGTCCTTGTGGACGAGCCCTTGTGGACAGGTCCTTGTGGACAGGTCCTTGTGGACGAGTCCTTGTGGATGAGTCCCTTTGGACTGGTTCCTACGGACTAGCCCATGAATTTATTTAAATTATGTCAAAGGGCCTAACTACATTTTGCGTGTAAAGCAGTGTGTCGAACTGACGTTGTTCACCAGTCCCCCGCTACTATAATGTGATAACGATATGAAAGGAAAGTGACGAAATACATGTGAACACATGTGAGATGACCTTATTACCGTCCTCATTGTAAAACAAGTCACATCCTGTTTTGGTTCATACGTGAGAAAATGCAAGTTCATGTGTAATATGACCTAACACACAAGTGTACACATGTGCACGTGCACGATAAGAGCTAACAAGTCACAACCTGTTTTGACAGTGGTGGGGATAAGGCTAGAGACATGTACGAGTAGTCAAATTACTCCGGCAGACAACCCCTTTCCTATGGATAACTTATTTCCACTTCAAAATAAAATCTAACCCTACTAGGGGGTGAAATAATAATTTTTAGGTTAAAGTCGCTTTCCATGTGCAACACGTGGGAGTTTGTATGCCAATATGAAATTAAACTCGTTCCACATAAAGTGCATGCATACAACTGAATGCCGCTATTATTTATCATTTTTGTTTTTTGTTTTACGAATGCGCAATTGGCTTTTTGTAAGAGGGCGGGCTTTTTGAATAATGATTTATAGATACGTTTTTTTTACAAACTAACCAAAGATCCAAAAACTAATAGGTCATCGGCTTTTTAATATCTTATGAACTAAGAAAGCTAGGGACTTGTATGAGGGGTCGTTGGACTTGGGGTGACGCCCTGTTTTTGAATGTATTATTCATTTTTTGTCAAAAGGGCCTAACTGCAATTTCGTTAATATCTCGCTAACTAATAATCACAGAGGGTCAAGTGAGATGTCATAGGACTTAAAATGGCCAACCCCTCCCAATGACCAATGAATTTACCCAAAAAAAAAACAGCAAGGTTATTAACCTAAGATTTTATCAACTAATAGTCAGAGAGGGACAAGTGAGGTGTCACAAGACTCAGGATGGCCAACCCTTTTCCATGACCAACGAATTTACCCAAAATACCCAAAACAGCAAGATCATTGACCTATGATTTTATAAACTTATCAGTAGAGAGGGTCAAGTGAGGTGTCATAGGACTACGAATGGTTAACCCTTTCCCATGACCAATGAATGTACCCCATAAATCCAAAACAGCAAGGTCATTGACCGGAGATTTTATAAACTAATAATCGGATATCAACATGTGAGGTGTCATAGGACTTAGAATGGTCAACCCTTTCCCATGGCTAATGAATTTACCCAAAAATACCCAATACATCAAGGTCATCGACCTGAGATTTTATCAACTAATAATCGGATATGGACATGTGAAATGTTTACAGTAAGTGATGAAACATAGCTAGGTAGTGAAAGAATTATTGTAGGCTACATGTATGGTGACTGACAAATCTTTCACCATTGGAACTTGTTTTCAGATCAAACTGCAGTACAGAGAGAGTATAGGTTGTAGGTATGGGATAATAAATGACAAATGGTGTATACAAAATCTGATTTATCGATTCAAGAAATAAGAGTAGACAATCTTTAATTGATTGGTTAAAGAGGATAGCTAAAATCCAAAATGGTGACTATATCGAACTAAACTGATCCAAGCTGAATCAAACCCAACTAAACCGAACTAAACCGAAGCAAACTTAATCAAAAACAAGCCAATGGTTTAAGTGTAAAACTTGTGGGTGAATGTGGTCATTGGTAATGTCAGAAAAGAAAGGGATAACGCTCTACCTATAGAGGGTAAGGTAAAGCTAGTGCATGATGCTAATGCACACACACAAGTACATGAACCACACACAACTAACCTATACTGTTTTTATGGGTTGACTGTTAAAACTTGCTCAGTGGTTACTGAGACAAGATAGTCGCTACACACAACAAGCGATAAATACTTGAGGCTAATAATCTACACACACACACAAACACACACTTGTTCTAAACTAAAGTGTCTTGCTGACAGTGCTCAGACTGTAGGCAGATGACAGAAATGCTTGGCTAACAGGAATACAATCATTTCCGGTTGTCTAATGTTACCAGCTAACCATTTTGTTCTGCAGTCGCGAGCACATGTGTCACTTACACTGGGGATTTTAACTCGATTTCAAGCTCTAAGTCCTAGAACGAATCAAACTAAGAAAGAAGGGCATGGTGGCGCAGTGGTTAAGCTGTTAGCCTTTCACTAAAGTGGACTAGGGTTTGATTTCAGGTTAATACGAATGTCATAAACATATAAAAAAGCAGAGATAATGTATTAAACCGATTACACTCGTCTCTTTTCAAATTATTACTTGGATTACAAATACAAAGGTGGACTGGGTGTGATATACAGTTAATGCTGCCTATCGCACACTAGCTGTAAGGAAGCCATATGTAGAGCTATATGTAGAGAACTACCTAGCGATTTCATGAACTGGTATAGCTATGTCGCATAAACGGTGCAGGATACAATCCAGCAACTATAATTCGTATCTTGTGGAACAGAGAAAATGCACTTTTGCCTTGATGGATAACAAATGTGTGCAGACGAATGACCTACGCATTAGCCTACCAAGGGGTTATAACCACGAGGAGGAGGTGTGATTTCTATATTTTATTGTTTAGAGACATGGCTTTTGTAACCAGTAGATTTAATTGATTTAGTATTTTGTAAATATTTATTTTTGTAATTGTAAAAAGTTAATTTTTTGTAAATAGTGGAAACCATTTATTTTTGTAATGGTAAATGTTAAATGTATAATTAAAGTTCTTTAGGATGAGTGTGCATGTCAATGATGTTTTTGGGGATAAATAGAGTGGTTGTGTGTTTGTTCTCAAAGACAGGCATGGTTGTGGGGATGTATGACTACACAGAAAGAGAGAGAGAGAGTGTAGAAACAGCCTTACCTGCAGTAGTAATAGTAGACCACTATGTTTTGCATACACATATACAGACTGTACGATCGCAATGGCCAAGCACTCACTTTAACACCATTTACAAAATCTTAAAATGAAAAAATCATGTTTCGCAAATATGAACTTTTGACATAAACAAAATAAAAATAAAATGTGTAAACAACAAATTGGAAAATCCATGTTTCCATATCATGAAATTCAATAACTTTAAACTGACATTTAAAAGAAATGCAAATGGAAAATTGACAAATTGTAATGTGTGAAATGTGAAAATGAACAAATGGCTATCATTATTTAAAAAAAACCATGGTGCTGTATGGTTGAGGTGTGAATCAAACCCTACTTATTTTGGACCACCCGAGACTTAGTATACTTGTTTTAGTCCTCATACCACTTTTAAAATTTTGTGTTAAGGCTAGGAATTGAACCCAAGAGCTTGTAGGGGGAGACCAATGTTAGAATATGTTAAACAGATAGTCTTGAATGTAGGGTGTGGTAGCTATATAGAGATGAAACGATTAGCTAGGGACGGGGGGGCATTGAGGTCTGCAGCAAACCAGTCAAAAGACTAAAGACTTAAACAAGAACATGTAAGCTCACCAAAAAAATGTTGTGTAACGGTAAATGTTAGTCAACGAACAGTAATGCATTACTAAAACCCATGACACGATACCTAAGAGCTTTTCTAAAATTATTTTAAAATGCCTTTAACCCTATATTAAACACCAAGTTCACAAGACTCATAACTGCAATGTTATGGTAAAACAAAACATAATCTATATTTCAAAACAAGCAAGTGGTTTAATCAATGTATACTGGGAAAAGTTTTGTAAGCACTCAAGTCCACAAGACTAATTAAATTAGTAACTGTCAGGTTGGTCGAGTGGTTAAGGAGTTTAACTTAAGATCAAATTTTCTGTACAAGGAAGCAAGGGTTCGAATCCCTAACCTGACATAACTATTGACTTAACATTGCTTGGCCACACTGTATTATGATACTCGGTACACAAACCATAGACAGAGTGTATTGTTTAAGGCACTCTCTTTATGAACATAGTCAGAGACTGTTGATGGTTAACAATTGCATTAATAGTGGGACATGGGGATAGCAATTAAGAAAAAACAGCCATTACCCATAGAATATTTTTTATTCATTTAGTTTTTTTTACAATAGTTACACACTGAATACAACTTTTTATCTCTTTACCATTGTTTGATATAGATTTTAAACACAACGCTTGTTGTAGATCCTTTTATAACTTTCTCCAGGTACTCTTGTTCTTAAAAAACTGGGGATGCCGCAATGGTTTTATAGACATTAAACCCTCATTCTCTTCTTTTTCATCATCATCATCATCATCATCATCATTATAAATATTATCTTCATAATTATTATAGTCATTGTCACCATCATTATCATCATCATCATCATCCTCCACATCACCAGAACTATCCAATTCCTTTTTTCCTTTTCAAAAGGGACCTCTTGAAGAGTCTGTGTTGCTTTTGATAGTGTTACGGTTTTATTGAACGTTGACAACTGTCCTAACATGACTTTTTGAGGAAATAAATGTTTTCTCACAAGGAAGTCACTATGTTGAGTAACACTTTGTTTGTGTTGGGCTTGCTTTTTCTTGTTCTTTTGATCATGTTTTTGTTAACACTAACGGTGTTTCATTTGGTATACCACATTGATGAGTACCCACACTTAAGA
Source organism: Meconema thalassinum (assembly GCA_946902985.2). Lineage (NCBI taxonomy): Eukaryota > Metazoa > Arthropoda > Insecta > Orthoptera > Tettigoniidae > Meconema > Meconema thalassinum. The sequence goes on from OX336389.2 coordinate 180,812,176, forward strand.
CTTCACCATGTTTACTTTTTAGATGACCTAGACATTTTGTTGTTCTTTGTTTTGAGCACTGCCAAAATATGATGCCATTCGCATTTTCTCGCTTATAGTTATAAGAGTACCCATGATACAGGGCACGTGGTTTACCTTTATTGGTTTTAGTATATTCCATAGTAACCACTGACTTGTATTGTCGATCCGCCAACTACAAAGTTCTGAACACTTGTGGTGAAAGAATGATGTTGTGTTGACGTTTTATGCAGGATGATGTTGGTGGCAAATGGGGGTGGCTTATGTTGATGACATATGTTGTTGGCTTATTTTGGTGGCTTATGTTGATGGTTTATGGTGGTGGCTTATGTTGGTGGCTTATGTTGATGACATATGTTGGTGACTTATGTTGATAGCTTATGTTGGTGGCTAATGTTGATGACATATTGGTGCATTCTTGAATACACGGTACCTGAGATATAATTTTTATTGCTCTTTGCATGTTCATTTCTTCCTTCCTCTTTGCCAAACACCAACAGTGATCATCTGTTTTCTCCTTGTTGGGCATATCTCTTATGTCTTCATAAGTATGTTTCAGATATATAACTTCTGTGACCCGCCTAGCGTCACCTCGCAGCGAATCTCTGAAGCTCCTCAATTCTTCCTGGTGCTAGAGGACTTACTTATCCATTTGGCCACCAGATCCTGTTACCATCGTCAGCTATTTTCTCTTGGAGCAAGAGGACTACATCCACTTCTTTACTCACCATGCTGCGCTAATATCGCCTACTATCAATTCTTAGAAGACCATCCATCAAGAAGAAAATTTATTTTTTATAAGTTGGTTATGCTGATATGTATACCTTTTGTTTCCTACCCCCACTCTCTCCCCTTCCTAGGACCTTCCGTGCTTCTTTGAGCAAGTCTCACTTCTTAGTCTGCAGTTGACTCGTTCAGTCAAAGCTCCGCTCGAGCTTGCCTCCTCAAACCAAGAGGCTCACACTCTTTTACGCCATGTTGGCATAGTAGTAGGAAACTTCAACTTCAACATGAAATCAAGATAAGTACCATTTTAAAGGTTTTAACCTCATCTTCATCATTTTATCTACATGCTTTTATAGATTATTTTATAGACAGCGTGAGATTACTTATGGGGCGGTAATCATTCTTCGCGAGATTTGCCATGTTGAGCTTCTGCTTGTATAAGCCAACCTTACTAAAAAAGAGCTTTTCTTAAGCTATTTAAACGAGAAATTCTCTCGCTACGTGGGATATTATTTAGTACCCGCTGTCTATAAATATAAAGCTATTTCCTCCGTTGGACTTTCTCAACCCCATTTTCTGCTAAGGTTGTTCTGGAACCTTCGAGATCTTGTTCTCTATCTGCGAGTCTTGCCGTCAAGTATTGTTCACGCACTTGTGAAAATGCTAGTTAAAATGAGGAATCTTCCTCACAAATTTTTGCAATAGCGAACTTTCCTCCACCGCTGGAACCTCTGGAACATTCTATGGCGCATTTAATTGTAAATCACAACTTTTTCAAGAAATAGACTCTCACCTATATAGTGCAATCAGTTATTTCCATAATTGCAATAACTTTCTTTTTCATGAACTTTAGTGTTTCTATAGTGAACTTTGCATCCATCTTCATAGACTATAGTGATAAACAGTGCTTGCTCCACGTTTCTACCGCGTCGCGATCGTCCGGTTATATTAAATACGGCCATGAACATTGATCCTATATCCCAATGATCTTTCCTCAACCTTCTACTAACCATCATTATTAATAAAATTGTAACTTTCTATAAGGTGTCACTCACAAGGTGCCCTTCCCTTTTTGCTAGTTTAACATTAATTAAATTCTGCATAATTGCTTGTGTGATACAAGTTTTAAATTTACGTTGTTCCTTTCCCATAATCAGGGAAAACAATTCTTTAAACTCTTGAGCGAGTCATGTTCAGGTTTCACGAAATGGAAACTGTCCCATTTGGCGAGTGATTCCTGCTCAAACTTGGGAAGTCCAGAACTTTCCCTTTCACTTTCTTCAGGTTTCACAGTAAGTGACCTGCCCTCTTTGTATAATTCTCATATATTAATTCTGTATAAATATAAGAAGTTGTAGGAACTTCTATCTTATTTTTCATGTTGTTATTATTGTTATTTTCAAAGTTGTCACTTTCTCTAGAACATTCTCTCCTGAATTTCTTAAGGTGCACTTTTGTACTCCAATTCACGTTCAAGCTTTAATTATTTCATTGCTCATTTGTTTAAATCTTATAAAGATTTTAGAAACATGTAAGGTTTGAAACCGTGTAAATTGTCAATTGCCTGGAGCAACCTTTTAATGTTGAGAGGTCTGCGACCCTATTTGTTAAAGAGTTCAAATGAACTATGTTTATTAAAATTATATTGCATAATTGTTAATTTCCTCAAACTTCTTCTAATTGTAAATAAATTAAATATTTGTTTTTGGATTCATCATTTCTCTGATACTACAGTTAGGCAGGATCCTGGCTTTCCTAGCCCTTCCTAGGTTTATGCCCTCATTCATGCTTAATAAAGCTTTTACTATCTGTCTGGCCAGACCATCACCCTTCCCTATAGTACTTTTATTCGTGCTTGGGAGGAAAGCCACTAAAGCCTCTCTCTGGCAAACTGCCCAAGTCTTAGCTGCAGTTCCCGTTGGCCTCGACCAAGCTCGTACCTATTTTAGATATCAGGAGGTTAAGTTTTTGTGGCAATCATCTTTAAGTGTGTTTAACACTAAACTTATTAATTTTGTGGGACTCTCCTCCTATTTTTCTATCCTTCTTTTCCAATCCCAAATCTACTTCCTTCTCTTAATCATCTTCCCTTGGTGGGTGGGTTATTCCTCAGCCAATAAACTACCCAAAATTTGGTCCCAGAAACCCGGGAGAGCCCATTTTTTCTTTTTTCTTTTTAAAATAGTGTCATTTGACAATACTTGGCAAATTATTAATATCTGCTTTGGATTTTTCAGTTATATCTACATCATGCAAAGCCTGTGAACGGGAAAGAGGCCGCTCCTGTCTCCTTTGGTGTGTCCTGTTCTTTATACCCATTTGCTGCTGCCAGCTTGACAGCATCTCCAAGGTTCTACAGTTTCGTGAGTTGTATTTCAATTTATTCTCTTTATCATGGCTCCTACTGAAAAAGATGAAACTCTCATTGCTAGACGTTCTTCCTATAAAGGGCAACTCACTAGATTCAGAAATTTCATCAGCAAATTAAATCCCGCAGAGTGTGATTTAGACATCTTGACACATCGCCTTAAGTTGTACGAACGGTCTTATGATTATTATGACCAAATTCAAACCGAGATTGAATCCGCTTGCCCAGACCTTCAATCGGATCGGGACGAGGTCGAACCCTTGTACTTTGAAGGAATTGCAAAGGCCCACCAATTGATCCGCAATATCTCAGAACCGGACACTAGGGTCATCAATCCGGCCCAGTTCGCACCCGCTTCAGTTCACAAGAACAAACCGAAACCGTTACTTCCCAAGATAAGCCTACCGCACTTCTCAGGCAAGGAAGGTGAATGGTATTATTTTTATGAACTTTACTGCTCCCTAATTCATGAAAATATCGAGATCCCAGACATACATAAATTTTATTTCCTCCGTACTTCTTTGGAAAGTGAGGCCTTAGCCTTAGTGGAGTCACTGCCTTTAAGCGCAGACAACTACCACATCGCTTTAATCTCCTTAAAGAGAGATATGGCAATTTACGCTTGAGTGTAGCTCGTCACATACGTTGTCTTTTTAACTTGCCAGCCGTCAGGCCTAATGACGTCACCTCTTTAAGAGACCTCTTAGATTCCATACAGTTGAATGTCAGAGCATTATACCAACTAAAACAGCCTGTCCAAACATGGGACACCATACTTATTCACCTAGCTACATCAAGATTCGATTTTTCGACACTGAAGGCCTGGGAGATCGAACTCGCCTGCAACAAGGAACATTCGTTCGAACACCTTATCTCGTTTCTCAACAGTCGATGTCAATTCCTTACAGCACTCGCATATCAGTGCGAAAAGGTCGAAACGAATCCTCAGTGTCAAATTTTTGAAAAAAAAACTTGCTTCTTCAAAGGGACATCAGCCCCCATTTGTCGAAAACAAACAAACCCGTTCTTCTTTCAATCATTCAAGAGAAGATATCAGGCCGCTTAACAAATCGTTAAAATGCACGCTCTGTAAAAGGCTTCACACATTGTATTTGTGCAAATCCTTTAAAGAATTGTCTGTCGAAGATCGAAGAAAGTTTGTCTTGAATAGCAAACATTGTTTCAATTGCTTGTCACCTAAGCATTCTTCTTCGAACTGTACGTCATCAAATCTCTTTTTCCATTGTAAAAAACCGCATCATTCTTTATTGCACGTTCACGATAAATCGAGGTCATCAGTACCTGCCTCTTCAAGCTCCATGCAGAGCAGCTCCGAACAAACTAATGCTTCTTCCTGCATTTCTAATGCCGAACCTTCTCACAGTGCGCAAACCCTTTTGACCACTGTACAATTTGAAATCCAAGATAAATTTGGAAATTGGTTTCGAACCCGTGGTCTTCTCGATTCCGCTTCAACGCACAACTTTGTTTCGCAATCGTTGATTAAAAAACTAGGTCTTTCGTCATCGCCTACTTCTATCAGTGTGACCGGCATTGACAATTTGAAAACTCAAGTTTTGCAGTCTTCAAAATTGAAAATCAGAGACGTTTGCCAAAGAAACACCAATCTTAATTTAAACTGTCTCATTCTTACCAGTATTGGCAAGGACACTCCAAGTCACTCTATTAATACCTCCGGATTAAAGATTCCTTCGCACTTAAGGTTAGCCGATCCTCAGTTTAATGCTCAAGGTCCCATTGATGTACTTTTCAGTGCCAATGTTTTTTGGAATTGCATTCGCAAACAAACACGCAAGTTATCTTCAACCGTGGTCGCCAGAGACACCGATTTTGGTTGGGTTATTACTGGTGAAATTCAGCATCCCGGTGTTCAAACCAAAGCGCAATGTCATTTCGTTATAGCTGACATAAATCCCATTTCTGAAAAAAAAAACGCTCATGTTTCAGATCTTAATATTTTTGAAAAACACTTGTCGAAACGATGTCTTATCGTGAACAACTACGCTACCTCTGTATGTTGTTTAAATGGTTTTTCCTTCTTCCCGCACAAAATGGCAATTCAAGTTCGCCTTGCTTTGTGTTATTTCGTTTACCTTCTCATGTCATTTTTTATAGCAGGTAATTGCTTAAACACTTTCTCGAAAACTATCTTCCCCTTGTGTAAAACCATGGCTATCAGTCACCATCACTTTGCTGTAAGCCATGTTTCACTTCTTTCGTTATTTAGAAGGATGGCCACGGTCGGCTCCTCCCTCCTTCCTCACAATTGGAAGTCGCTCATGAAACCGTTTGAAAATCTGAATTCTATAGCATCTAGAATAACTATTCTTATGCATAACCTTCTTCTCAATGTCCCAGCTTGTCTTCTTTGCTCGGAAGAATTAAGCTTCTTTTTGTTGAAAATTGTCGGATTCCGTGATCCTCTCAATTATGCGAAATTGATTTCCTACTCTATTTCATATATCTTTAAATTGCTTTTTCACGTCCAAGTTACGATTGACTGCATGCTGTTCAACCGGAATATCTGCTTTAAGTTACAGCTGATTCAACAAATGTTGTTTGTGTACTCCGAACTGCTTGTTTTTCAAACTTGTTTGTATACACGCCGGAGTAAGGTCAAGTTGTTGTTTATTTCCTGTACGCTTGACACAGTTCAAAGCAAGTTTCTCTTATCTCAACTCTGGCTGATTGCCAACCATTGTCTGGCGAGTCGCTACTGCAAGTACGGAAGCCGCTCACCTATTTCCCAAAATAAACTTGTTCCAGTTAAGGACTCGTTCAGCTATTTATATGCCTTATCTCGTTGTACTATGTGTGTCAAGGCCGCACTTGCTTGTGTCTTTCGTTTACTCAAGCTCGTATTCTATAACTGCTTCGTTCCTTGTTTCAAAACTTCGTTGCGTATTTCTCACGCGCTTATGTATTGCAATTTGCTTACATCTTTTGCGATCTTAATGTTCATTGATGAACAAACTTGTTTTTTCTCGTCGTCACATTCGATGTGTTTTTGCATTCATACTTGTTATGTCACGTTTCTCGCTGACTTAAGTATTTTTCTGAGTAACCCCTTTGATGCTTATTGTGACTTAAGGTCATTGCTTATTGCTACTCGTTTGTTACCTATAGCGTTCTTGCTTTCTACTCGCATAGTTTCTTTGTTTATTTGGTATATTCTTATCCTTAATAGATGTACTTGTCTCTATACGTTTTGTTTAAACTTGTCAATTCTTCTCTTGCATTGTATCGTAATTTTTACTAGTGCTTTATTTCTCTCAGCTTCCAGCTATTTTGTGATGGAAGATGTTGATAATTCTCGCCTTTTTACTCCGCTTTCTAATGGCCCTGATGACCTCCTTCCACTTACACCTGGTCACTGTCTTACACGCACTTCTCTCTCTGCCCCTCCTCCCCTTCCTAATTCTTTCAGGGATTCTGATTTACCTATTGTTTGGTGTAAACTTGAAGCCCTCCGCAATTCCTTTTGGAAGAGGTGGAACTTGGAATATTTAACTTCCTTGCAAGGGAGACAGAAGTGGTTTCTTTCCTGTTCCGACATTAAAGTGGGAGACTTGGCCTTAGTTAGGGATGTTTCACCCCCCCTAGTCTGGACTTCCGGTAGAGTGACCCAGTGTTACCCTGGAAGAGATGGGAGAGTCAGGGAAGTCAGAGTCTTAACTATTAATGGTCCGATCACAAGACCTCTGTCTTTGATCTCTCCATTACCTTTAAATGTGTACTAGTTTTTCTTGTTCGCTGTTGGTGTCTGCCCCCCCCCCCCCCCCCAGTAAGGTGCATTCTTGAATACACGGTACCTGAGATATAATTTTTATTGCTCTTTGCATGTTCATTTCTTCCTTCCTCTTTGCCAAACACCAACAGTGATCATCTGTTTTCTCCTTGTTGGGCATATCTCTTATGTCTTCATAAGTATGTTTCAGATATATAACTTCTGTGACCCACCTAGCGTCACCTCGCAGCGAATCTCTGAAGCTCCTCAATTCTTCCTGGTGCTAGAGGACTTACTTATCCATTTGGCCACCAGATCCTGTTACCATCGTCAGCTATTTTCTCTTGGAGCAAGAGGACTACATCCACTTCTTTACTCACCATGCTGCGCTAATATCGCCTACTATCAATTCTTAGAAGACCATCCATCAAGAAGAAAATTTATTTTTTATAAGTTGGTTATGCTGATATGTATACCTTTTATTTCCTACCCCCACTCTCTCCCCTTCCTAGGACCTTCCGTGCTTCTTTGAGCAAGTCTCACTTCTTAGTCTGCAGTTGACTCGTTCAGTCAAAGCTCCGCTCGAGCTTGCCTCCTCAAACCAAGAGGCTCACACTCTTTTACGCCATGTTGGCATAGTAGTAGGAAACTTCAACTTCAACATGAAATCAAGATAAGTACCATTTTAAAGGTTTTAACCTCATCTTCATCATTTTATCTACATGCTTTTATAGATTATTTTATAGACAGCGTGAGATTACTTATGGGGCGGTAATCATTCTTCGCGAGATTTGCCATGTTGAGCTTCTGCTTGTATAAGCCAACCTTACTAAAAAAAGAGCTTTTCTTAAGCTATTTAAACGAGAAATTCTCTCGCTACGTGGGATATTATTTAGTACCCGCTGTCTATAAATATAAAGCTATTTCCTCCGTTGGATTTTCTCAACCCCATTTTCTGCTAAGGTTGTTCTGGAACCTTCGAGATCTTGTTCTCTATCTGCGAGTCTTGCCGTCAAGTATTGTTCACGCACTTGTGAAAATGCTAGTTAAAATGAGGAATCTTCCTCACAAATTTTTGCAATAGCTAACTTTCCTCCACCGCTGGAACCTCTGGAACATTCTATGGCGCATTTAATTGTAAATCACAACTTTTTCAAGAAATAGACTCTCACCTATATAGTGCAATCAGTTATTTCCATAATTGCAATAACTTTCTTTTTCATGAACTTTAGTGTTTCTATAGTGAACTTTGCATCCATCTTCATAGACTATAGTGATAAACAGTGCTTGCTCCACGTTTCTACCGCGTCGCGATCGTCCGGTTATATTAAATACGGCCATGAACATTGATCCTATATCCCAATGATCTTTCCTCAACCTTCTACTAACCATCATTATTAATAAAATTGTAACTTTCTATAAGGTGTCACTCACAAGGTGCCCTTCCCTTTTTGCTAGTTTAACATTAATTAAATTCTGCATAATTGCTTGTGTGATACAAGTTTTAAATTTACGTTGTTCCTTTCCCATAATCAGGGAAAACAATTCTTTAAACTCTTGAGCGAGTCATGTTCAGGTTTCACGAAATGGAAACTGTCCCATTTGGCGAGTGATTCCTGCTCAAACTTGGGAAGTCCAGAACTTTCCCTTTCACTTTCTTCAGGTTTCACAGTAAGTGACCTGCCCTCTTTGTATAATTCTCATATATTAATTCTGTATAAATATAAGAAGTTGTAGGAACTTCTATCTTATTTTTCATGTTGTTATTATTGTTATTTTCAAAGTTGTCACTTTCTCTAGAACATTCTCTCCTGAATTTCTTAAGGTGCACTTTTGTACTCCAATTCACGTTCAAGCTTTAATTATTTCATTGCTCATTTGTTTAAATCTTATAAAGATTTTAGAAACATGTAAGGTTTGAAACCGTGTAAATTGTCAATTGCCTGGAGCAACCTTTTAATGTTGAGAGGTCTGCGACCCTATTTGTTAAAGAGTTCAAATGAACTATGTTTATTAAAATTATATTGCATAATTATTAATTTCCTCAAACTTCTTCTAATTGTAAATAAATTAAATATTTGTTTTTGGATTCATCATTTCTCTGATACTACAGTTAGGCAGGGTCCTGGCTTTCCTAGCCCTTCCTAGGTTTATGCCCTCGTTCATGCTTAATAAAGCTTTTACTATCTGTCTGGCCAGACCATCACCCTTCCCTATAGTACTTTTATTCGTGCTTGAGAGGAAAGCCACTAAAGCCTCTCTCTGGCAAACTGCCCAAGTCTTAGCTGCAGTTCCCGTTGGCCTCGACCAAGCTCGTACCTATTTTAGATATCAGGAGGTTAAGTTTTTGTGGCAATCATCTTTAAGTGTGTTTAACACTAAACTTATTAATTTTGTGGAACTCTCCTCCTATTTTTCTATCCTTCTTTTCCAATCCCAAATCTACTTCCTTCTCTTAATCATCTTCCCTTGGTGGGTGGGTTATTCCTCAGCCAATAAACTACCCACATATGTTGCTGGCTTATGGTGGTGGCTTATGTTGATGGTTTATGCTGCTGGCCTATGTTGATGGTTTATGTTAATGGCTTAGGTTAATGTCTTAGGTTGATTGCTTAGGTTGATGGCTTATGTTGGTGGTTTATGGTGGTGGCTTATGATGGTGGCCTATGGTGGTGGCTTATGATGGTGGCTTATGGTGGTGGCTTATGGTGGCTTATGGTGGTGGCTTATGGTGGCTTATGGTGGTGGCTTATGATTGTGGCTTGTGGTGGTGGCTTATAGTGGCTTATGGTGGTGACTTATAGTGGTGGCCTATGTTGGTGGCTTATTTTTGGTGGTTTACGTTAATACCTTATTTGTAATGGCTTATTTGACAAGTTATTTTTGTCAATGTATTTAGTGGATTTTTCTCTTGGTCTTGGAAAGTATCTCAACACTTTTTTATGGTAGCATAATGCTTACCACCATGTTTGTAAGCAACAACAACACACTAAAATTCCAAGAATCCAAAGTACTCTAAGGTTAATGATTGTCTCTCAACTCCATTCAACGCCTTGTCAAAAACCTTATATATTTTTCACATTTTTCAAAAAAGGTAAATTGGGGAAGTAGGCTATATGTTTAAACTAAATATCATATCAAATCATATGCTAACTCCAACACCTACGTCTATCCCACTCTCAGTCAAAAAATATAATATTCTTCAAATTTTTCCAAAACAGTATTTGGAAAGTATGCCATATTTTGAAAACTAATCATCCTATAAAGTCATATATAGACTCAAACCAATGGCTTTTATATCCTTAATCGTAAGAACAAAATATGGAATTTTTGACATTTTTTCCAAAAATTTTCATTTTAAAACGGGGCTATATTTTGGAAACTAGGAATTTTACAAGAAAGTTTGTTTAATGTAAATGACAGGTATTTACCCCCACTACCCACAAACCTAGTCGCAGGTCTCTGGGACAAAATCCAAAAAAGTTCAATTTGGAAAGTAGGCGATATTTTGAAAACTAATCATCCTAAAAAGTCATATATAGACTCAAACCAATGGCTTTTATGTCCTTAATTGGTAGAACAAAACTTAACATTTTTTCAGTTTATCCAAAAAAGTTCAATTTTCAAAACTGTCTATATTTTGGGAACTAAGAATTTTACAAAAAAGTTTGTTTAACGTAAATGAAAGGTATTTACCCCCCCCCCCCCCCCTCTACCCAAAACATAAATTTCAGGTCCCTAGGACAAAAACTGTGCAGTAGGGTTTTTTTTTTGGGGGGGGGGGGGTTCTATATCCACCTCCACCTCCCCACCTCACAAGATGGCGGCCTTAGCTTAACTTTACCTAGCCTAACCTAACTAGATGGCGGCCGTAGCTTCACTTAACCTAATGTAACCTAACCTAACTTAACCTAAACCTACGAGGTGCGATCAAAAAAATTTCAAGATGGTGGTCATAGCTTAACTGAACCTAGCCTAACCTAACCTAACCTAAACCTACGAGGTGTGATCATAAAGTTCCAAGATGGCGGTCGTAGCTTAACTCAACCTAACCTAACCCTACGAGGTGTGATCAAAAAGTTCCAAAATGGCTGCCGTAGCTTAACTTAACCTTTGATTGAATCCCGTTGATTGACCCCTTTTGATTGATCTCTGTTGATGTATCCCTTTGGACTGGTCCCTGTTGACTAGCCCCCTTTGGACGGGTCCTTTTTGAAGGGAGTCATTTTTAACGGGTCCCGGAGGACGGGTCCTAGTTGACGGGTCCCTGTGGGCGGGTCCCTTTGACATAATTTGGATATAATGCAGGGATCAGTCCAAAAAATAAGCCACCAACATAGGCCACCACTATAAGTCACTACCATAAGCCACTATAAGCCACCACCATAAGCCACAATAAGCCATCACCACAAGCCTCCATCATAAGCCACCACCATAAGCCACCATAAGCCACCACCATAAGCCACCTTAAGCCACCACCATAAGCCACCATCACAAGCCACCACCATAAGCCACCATAAGCCACCACCATAAGCCACCATCATAAGCCACCAACATAAGCCATCAACCTAAGCCATCAACCTAAGACATTAACCTAAGCCATTAACATAAACCATCAACATAGGCCAGCAACATAAACCATCAACATAAGCCACCACCATAAGCCAACAACATATGTCATCAACATTAGCCACCAACATAAGCTATCAACATAAGTCACCAACATATGTCATCAACATAAGCCACTAACATAAGCCACCAACATAAGCCATCAACATAAGCCACCACCATAAACCATCAACTTAAGCCACCAAAATAAGCCAACAACATATGTCATCAACATAAGCCACCCACATAAGCCACCCACATATGCCACCAACATCATCCTGCATAAAACGTCAACACAACATCATTCTTTCACCACAAGTGTTCAGACCTTTGTAGTAGGCGCATCGATTATACAAGTCAGTGGATACTAAAGAATATACTATAACCAATAAAGGTAAACCACGTGCCCTGTACATGGGTACTCTTATAACAAGCGAGAAAATGCGAATGGCATCATATTTTGGCAGTGCTCAAAACGAAGAACAACAAAATGTCTAGGTCATCTAAAAAGTAAACATGAAGAAGTCTTAAGTGTGGGTACTCATCAATGTGGTATACCAAAAGAAACACCGTTAGTGTTAACAAAAACATGATCAAAAGAACAAGAAAAAGCAAGCCCAACAAAAACATAGTGTTACTCAACATAGTGACTTCCTTGTGAAAAAACATTTGTATCCTCAAAAAGTCATGTTAGGACAGTTGTCAACGTTCAATAAAACCGTTACACTATCAAAAGCAACACAGACTCTTCAAGAGGTCCCTTTTGAAAAGGAAAAACGGAATTGGATAGTTCTAGTGATGTTGAGGATGATGATGATGATGATAATGATGGTGACAATGACTATAATAATTATGAAGATAATATTTATTATGATGATGATGATGATGATGAAAAAGAAGAGAATGAGGGTTTAATGTCTATAAAACCATTGCGGCTTCCCCAGTTTTTAAGAACAAGAGTACCTGAAGAAAGTTATAAAAGGATCTACAACAAGCGTTGTGTTTAAAATTTATATCAAACAATGGTATAGAGATAAAAAAAAGTTGTATTCAGTGTGTAATTATTGTAAAAAAAACTAAATGAATAAAAAATATTCTATGGGTATTGGCTGTTTTTTCTTAATTGCTATCCCCATGTTCCACTATTAATGCAATTGTTAACCATCAACAGTCTCTGACTATGTTCATAAAGAGAGTGCCTTAAACAATACACTCTGTCTATGGTTTGTGTACCGAGTATCATAATACAGTGTGGCCAAGCAATGTTAAGTCAATAGTTATGTCAGGTAAGGGATTCGAACCCTTGCTTCCTTGTACAGAAAATTTGATCTTAAGTTAAACACCTTAACCACTCGACCAACCTGACAGTTACTAATTCAATTAGTCTTGTGGACTTGAGTGCATACAAAACTTTTCCCAGTATACATTGATTAAACCACTTGCTTGTTTTGAAATATAGATTTTGTTTTGTTTTACCATAACATTGCAGTTATGAGTCTTGTGAACTTGGTGTTTAATATAGGGTTAAAGGCATTTTAAAATAATTTTAGAAAAGCTCTTAGGTATCGTGTCATGGGTTTTAGTAATGCATTACTGTTCGTTGACTAACATTTACCGTTACACAACATTATTTTGGTGAGTTTACATGTTGTTGTTTAAGTCTTTAGTCTCTTGACTGGTTTGTTGCAGATCTCAATGCCCCCTTTCCCGAGCTAATCGTCTCATCTCTATATAGCTACCACACCCTACATTCAAGACTATTTGTTTAAGATATGCTAACCTTGGTCTCCCCCTACAAGCACTTGGGTTCAATTCCTAGCTTTAACACAAAATTTCGAAAGTGGTATGAGGACTAAAACAAGTATACTCAGTCTCGGGTGGTCGAAAATTAGTAGGGTTTGATTCACACCTCAACCATACAGCACAATGTTTTATTTTTATTTTTAATAATGATAGCCATTTGTTCATTTTCACATTTCACACATTACAATTTGTCAATTTTCCATTTGCATTTCTTTTAAATGTCAGTTTAAAGTTTTTGAATGTCATGATATGGAAACATGGATTTTCCAATTTGTTGTTTACACATTTTATTTTTATTTTGTTTATGTCAAAAGTTCATAATTGCGAAACATGATTTTTTCATTTTAAGATTTTGTAAATGGAGTTAATGTGAGTGCTTGGCCATTGCGATCGTACAGTCTGTCTATGTGTATGCAAAACATAGAGGTCTACTATTAATACTGCAGGTAAGGCTGTTCCTACACTCTCTCTCTCTCTCTTTCTGTGTAGTCATACATCCACACAACCATGCCTGTCTTTGAGAACAAACACACAACCACTCTATTTATCCCTATAAATATCATTGACATGCACACTCATCCCAAAGAACTTTAATTATACATTTAACATTTACCATTACAAAAATAAATAGTTTCCACTATTTACAAAAAATTAACTTTTTACAGTTACAAAAATAAATATTTACAAAATACTAAATCAATTAAATCTACTGGTTACAAAAGCCATGTCTCTAAACAATAAAATATAGAAATCACACCTCCTCCTCGTGGTTATAACCCCTTGGTAGGCTAATGCGTAGGTCATTCGTCTGCACACATTTGTTATCCATCAAGGCAAAAGTGCATTTTCTCTGTTCCACAAGATACGAATTATAGTTGCTGGATTGTATCCTGCACCGTTTATGCGACATAGCTATACCAGTTCATGAAATCGCTAGGTAGTTCTCTACATATAGCTCTACATATGGCTTCCTTACAGCTAGTGTGCGATAGGCAGCATTAACTGTATATCACACCCAGTCCACCTTTGTATTTGTAATCCAAGTAATAATTTGAAAAGAGACGAGTGTAATCGGTTTAATACATCATCTCTGCTTTTTTATATGTTTATGACATGTGTATTAACCCGAAATCAAACCCTGGTCCACTTTAGTGAAAGACTAACAGCTTAACCACTGCGCCACCATGCCCTTCTTTCTTAGTTTGATTCGTTCTAGAACTTAGAGCTTGAAATAGAGTTAAAATCTCTAGTGTAAGTGGCACATGTGCTCGCCACTGCAGCCCAAAATGGTTAGCTGGTAACATTAGACAACCGGAAATGATTGTATTTCTGTTAGCCAAGCATTTCTGTCATCTGCCTACAGTCTGAGCACTGTCAGCAAGACAGTTTAGTTTAGAACAAGTGTGTGTTTGTGTGTGTGTGTGTAGATTATTAGCCTCAAGTATTTAACGCTTGTTGTGTGTAGCGACCATCTTGTCTCAGTAACCACTGAGCAAGTTTTAACAGTCAACCCATAAAAACAGTATAGGTTAGTTGTGTGTGGTTCATGTACTTGTGTGTGTGCATTAGCATCATGCACTAGCTTTACCTTACCCTCTATAGGTAGAGCGTTATCCCTTTCTTTTCTGACATTACCAATGACCACATTCACCCACAAGTTTTACACTTAAACCATTGGCTTGTTTTTGATTAAGTTTGCTTCGGTTTAGTTCGGTTTAGTTGGGTTTGATTCAGCTTGGATCAGTTTAGTTCGATATAGTCACCATTTTGGATTTTAGCTATCCTCTTTAACCAATCAATTAAAGATTGTCTACTCTTATTTCTTGAATCGATAAATCAGATTTTGTATACACCATTTGTCATTTATTATCCCATACCTACAACCTATACTCTCTCTGTACTGCAGTTTGATCTGAAAACAAGTTCCAATGGTGAAAGATTTGTCAGTCACCATACATGTAGCCTACAATAATTCTTTCACTACCTAGCTATGTTTCATCACTCACTGTAAACATTTCACACGTCCATATCCGATTTAGTTTATAAAATCTCAGGTCGATGACCTTAATGTATTGGGTATTTTTGGGTAAATTCATTAGCCATGGGAAAGGGTTGGCAATTCTAAGTCCTATAACACCTCACATGTGGATATCCGATTATTAGTTTATAAAATCTCAGGTCAATGACATTGCTGTTTTGTATTTTTGGGGTAAATTCTTTGGTCATGGGAAAGGGTTAACCATTCGTAGTCCTATGACACCTCACTTGACCCTCTCTACTGATAAGTTTATAAAATCATAGGTCAATGACCTTGCTGTTTTGGGTATTTTGGGTAAATTCGTTGGTCATGGAAAAGGGTTGGCCATCCTGAGTCTTGTGACACCTCACTTGTCCCTCTCTGATTATTATTTGATAAAATCTTAGGTTAATAACCTTGCTGTTTTTTGGGGGGTAAATTCATTGGTCATTGGGAGGGGTTGGCCATTTTAAGTCCTATGACATCTCACTTGACCCTCTGTGATTATTAGTTAGCGAGATATTAACGAAAGTGCAGTTAGGCCCTTTTGACAAAAAATGAATATTACATTCAAAAAACAGGGCGTCACCCCAAGTCCAACGACCCCTCATACAAGTCCCTAGCTTTCTTAGTTCATAAGATATTAAAAAGCCGATGACCTGTTCGTTTTTGGATCTTTGGTTAGTTTGTAAAGAAAACGTATCTATAAATCATTATTCAAAAAGCCCGCCCTCTTACAATAACCCCAATTGCGCATTCGTAAAACAAAAAACAAAAATGATAAATCATAGCGGCATTCAGTTGTATGCATGCACTTTATGTGGAACGAGTTTAATTTCATATTGGCATACAAACTCCCACATGTTGCACATGAAAAGCGACTTTTACCTAAAAATTATTATTTCACCCCCTAGTAGGGGTAGATTTTATTTTGGAGTGGAAATAAGTTATCCATAGGAAAGGGGTTGTCTGCCGGAGTAATTTGACTACTCGTACATGTCTCTAGCCTTATTCCTACCACTGTCAAAACAGGTTGTGACTTGTTAGCTCTTATCGTGCACGTGCACATGTGTACACTTGTGTGTTAGGTCATATTACACATGAACTTGCATTTTCTCACGTATGAACCAAAACAGGATGTGACTTGTTTCACAAGGAGGACGGTGATATGGTCATCTCACACGTGTTCACATGTATTTCGTCAATTTCCTTTCATATCGTTATCACATCATCCACAATGACCCGCCAACAATGACCTGTCAACAAGGACCCATCCACAGGGACTCGTCAACAATGACAGGGGCCCTCACCTCAAGGCCTAACATGCCCCTCTTTGATTATTGGTTTGCGGAACAACGTTTAATTCCATATTGGCATTCAAACTCTCACATGTTGTACTTGGAAAGCGAGATTTTCTAAAAAATTATAATTTCACTCCCTAGTAGGGGTAGGTTTTATTTTTGGGGTGGAAATATGTTGTGCAATGGAAAGGGGGTGTCAGCCCGAGTGCAATGACACCTCATTCGTCAAAATCCGACCATGCGTTCGAGAGATATCGCGTCGCCGCCATCTTGTGAGGAGGGTGAGGAGGAGGAGGGTTTTGAACCGACACAAAACCACTACTCTGCTTATCAAATAAAGTTTTATGAGCTCATATTCCAATATTACAGTTATGACATATTCTATCGGACTTGATTTGTTCTGACAATTAATTATTATTGTTTCGTAAAATTAGGTTCACTTGATTGACCAGTTGCCCCATTATATGGTGCAGTGTTCGTACTACACAGCTGATGTTCCCCCCATGAACCTGCCTATTAGGCTACCCAAACTTAGTAGTCCAATAACTATAGAAAGAGTAACATGTCATTTCAGAATATTATAAATTAATTGTGCCACATCGTCGTCGTATAATCAACGAAGAATAATAAACTACTTTTTTTTGGCGTATGGCTTTTAGTGCCGGGAGTGTCCGAGGACATGTTCGGCTCGCCGGTTTTGTAGCTGCTTCGAGACAGACACCCATTGGGTGAGCTACAAGTACCGTTTGGGAGGAAAGTTGTAAGGGAGGGTCGAGGAGTTGGAAGGTAGCGGCTGTGGCCTATAGTTAAGGACCAACCCCGGCATTTGCCTGGAAGGAAGATGGGAAACCACAGAAGACCATCTTCAAAGTTGCCGGCGGGGGGATTCGAACCTCCTCGCCTCCCGGATGTGAGCGACTGCCAACAGTCATGCCGCAACGACCTCGGCTAACTCACCCGGTAATAAACTACTGCTAAGAATTTACTTCCCACATTTGTCAGAGTTATCTATTTTAATCTACCGAATTCACGAATGTCTACACTACTAAACTATTTTTTTTTCGGCCTCCTGAGAGGCCGAGTGCAGGTCTTTCTAGTCGACGCCCATGGGCGACCTGCGCGTCGGGATGAGAGATGGAATGGATGAAGATGAATGAAATTGGGCAAGGATGTGGAAGGAAGCGGCCGTGGCCTATCAGAAGGTACCGTCCCAGCATTTGCCTGGTGTTGAAAATGGGAAACCACGGAAAACCATTTCAAGGACGGCCGACGGTGGGGCTCGAACCCACGCGTCTACCGAGTCAGTAGAGAGCTTGGCCCCATGACCTAACGCTGCGCTTTAGCCAGCGTAGCCACTGCGGTCGGTTAGCTACAAAATGAATCGGTGTAATAATTCTACTTTGATGTTAATCCGTATTGTATTGTTACTCCTGCTGTTAAAGAGCTGAACCGTATTTTACCATGTGTTTCAGTAAGGTCGGCATCCATCCCAGCATGCGCTTAGCGTGGCTTTGTTCCCACGTTCCACTGGATCCATTATAGGCCCATGGGCTCACCCATCTACTCTTGCATTATCATTATAAGGGTAGACATCATGAATCCTCTATAGGTCTTCCAAATCTATTTCTTCGGCATTTCCCAATTACTTGGGGTCGCCGGAGCCAACCAGGCTCATTTTGGTTTTGGCCGGGGATTTATGGCCGGATGCCCTTCCTGACGCCACGTGATTTTTCAGGTGAAAATTCTACCCCGCTGTCATCGGGATTCGAACCCCGGCCGTCCGGGTGAAAGACGAGCAGCTAAGCCACTGCGCCATCACGCTCCCCTCTATAGGTCTTCCAAATTTTCCACATAATTATTTTGTACAAAAACTGTTACTAATAAATACAATAATTGGTCGAAAAACAAATTATATTACTAACCCAATCAACATGGTCATTCACAGAATACAGTCCACTTGTGTGTCAATTTAAGCATTTCACTGGTACGCAAACTCCACTTCAAACACATCAATGACAAATAGCGTTCATTTAAATTCATCAACACACGCAACTCACGTGTATCCCTGTCACAGGCTGTCTTCCAATGCCACTGTGCTATGTGGGTTACGTTTTACAAACACTTTTCAATTCACTTCAACACGGAGGATTCCGTTTGACTCGTAATAACTCCGTATCGCGCTCGCGTGTAGTAACACTTATTCTCTCATAAGAAAAGGTTGATTAAAAATAATCTGAGGCTTTCATCGTTGCAACATGGTTCCGTTTCGTACTCAGGTCTTCATATCGAACTTCGGCTGACATTTATCGTAACAAATTTCTCTTCTCTGTTCTTTACTGATTATGAGCCTCACGTTACTGTGTTTAACCTTCTCCATCGGATCTAAACATACCGTAACAATCAATATCTCGGCACCCATATTACGACTATTCACCAAATTTAAACCATCTATTTTTAATTTCGTCTAATACTTATTCATTCTTGCCAATCTATTTGCAACCCTAGGGGCTCACATCTAGTTGGACGTGAGTTGGCGACCACGGGCCCCCAACTGAGTCCTGCATTCCTTCCACTTACTTGTGCCGGGCTCCTCTCTGTCTTCTTTCCTGTCGATCTCACTTGGTCAGCTCTTGTTCTCTTCCGACCTCGACTGTATTAGGGTATCCGAGGCCTATGGAGTCTCTTCCTTTCCCGCCTTAATTGGCCCTTGTCTCATCTTTTCTGATCCCCTCCTTCTGCGAGGGGTCAGCCTTCTCTTTCGTTTCATGTTCTCTCCTGCCTTCTGCTCAAGGCCCTCAAGGAGGCCAATTCTGGTGCACTCTGGGTAATGCTGCGCCCTCGGGGGCTCTCGGCTGGTGGGTTCGGGAGTTGGCGGCCCAGAGGGATTCCTGAACTGGGTCCGGTTTTTCCCCTCTTCTCCATTGCCTTTGGGGCGGACCCTCTCCTCTTTCACTTTCCTATCTGCCTTTCATGGCTCTCCTTCCTTCCAGGTCCCTCAATCCGCATTCTTCGAGGGTTAAGGCATTTCTTTTCCTCCTGTCCTTTATTTTCCTTATTCTACTTTTGTTTTCAATTTCTTCTAGAGTGTAAGTTAGTCGTTAGTTTTAGTTTTAGTTATAGTTGACATTTCATTTTCATCTTCACGATCACCCAAACCATTAGGGGCTGATAACCTAGACGTTAGGCCCCTTAAAACAACAATTATCATCATCATCAATCTATTTGCTTCTGTCGGCTATAGGCGTAACATAACTTATTCCAATTAGCTTGCTGGTTCGTCTGGGTGTCGTTGCTGCCACTCCCCACTAATGTTAAATTCAGCCTATGCAACAATGTTGCCGGATCTTATACGGACATAATAAGCAACCTCGTAAGATACCAATGAGGCCGTAGCGAATATAATGTCTATGATTACGAGTTATTTTTCGAAACATAGCGTGCAAAAAATTTAATCGGCACTATTCGTCAGCCGCTTTTGTCTTTGCCACGCATCTAAGATGTAATTACATGCCCTGTGGCCATATGTTTGCATCACCTTGCACTGATGGTTAAGCACTGAAACTTCTCATCAATGTAAGAAAAGACAGTTTGACATAGTATCCGAACCTCAAAAATAATAATGAAGTTAAGGGGCCTGGTGTTTGAAAGTGTTTACGAACAAAGGGGTTACTTGGGCCGATGCTCCCTGTCGGACACAAGACCGTGAAATCTTGTGAGAATAAGAAGACTGTTCTGGAGACAGCTCTCAATAACGCACTCATGGGATGCATGATCACAGCGTGACTTGGTTGCCTCATCATTAGGCCTCAGAAGGTTATGCACAAAATTGCATAATATACATGCATTTACAGAACGTGCTTAACATACACACATTCATCATCATCATCTTCATTTCCCCTTTTCCAGTTGAAACTGGGTGGGGGCAAATATGGTTCCTCTCCAATTTGTTCTGTCGTTCCACCATTTCTCTTCCGACACAGTGTTCCAATCCAGGTTCCGTTTTCTATTCTCCACCGAGTCCATCCAACGCATTCTTGGTCTTCCTCGTCCTCTCTTCTCTGTCATCCGTCGTTCCAGTGCTCGTCTTGGTAGCCTTACTTCATTCATCCGTTTGACATGTCCAAACCATTAAAGGACCTAAAATCGAGGTTATCGGCCCAAACTCACAAAACTACGTCCCGTTAATTCGTTGGCTAAGTTTTGACTACAGCTGAAAGTAAACGCATATTAACAATGCTTTAGAGTGCATTAATCCACCTGTTTGCTGTTTCATGTATTCCCCATGTCACTGTATTGTGACCGTTATTCTGGAGACAAACGCCCACATATGCTTAAACCTCGTAATCGGCTGAGCTCGAGACAAAAAAAAAAAAAAAAATCGGGGAAACATTTGGTAGAAAAATGGTGCCAAACAAAATTCGATTTCCACGCGTCAATAGGAAAGGACGAACACAAAATGTAGAGAAAATAAAACACTCGACTTTTATTCAATACAAATACCACACAAAAATAATGAGCCTCCTGCCTACATCACTGGGTTGAAATAATAAGGACTTTTTACCCTGAGATTCCTAAGTGACATTTGAAATAAATTGGTGAAACTTCACTTTCAATAAATGTGTCTTATTAATAAATAAGTGTTCAATCATGTCAACACACACAATCTGCAGATTCTCTCTGCGTAAATAATCACACGGGTCACTAATTCAAAACGCGCACTTCTTTTCAACCATTCACAAAATTATCAATCGTTGAATCACAGATTGTCATAATAAATCTGCTTGAAATTATGAAATCAAATATTAATGAAAGTTGGCGCTCGACAACATTTTAGGTATTTGACTAAATAGATTGCTCAACTTCAATTCACACTTCCATCATAACATCACTGTACTGGAAAATATTCAAACTTAGAATGCCGGTACTCATTCTCAACATTGAAAAATATCACCTTATGAATAGCTCGATTGCATCTTGTCGTGACCTTACTAACATCACATAGGCTATTCCCTTCCTAATAATAATCATCCTTACTCATAATTTCGCACAAGCTGTTTCACGTAGCTAATAGCAACATCAATTTTCTAATAATATAATTTTCAAGCCACTGTGCTCCAACCCTATTATTCTCTACATAACGATGCCATGTCCTCGACATGCCCCTTCTCATGAGGCTCTATCCACCTCCCATGAATATAAAAATTCAACTTGATTACTCATACCACAACTCATCCAAAAAATAAATTATCAAAATATACTCAATATCTGGATATTTGAGTTTTGCTTTACCACAGAATGAGAATTTAACTATTCCCGAATATGAATGATCTTCCGTCGGTCAGCTCATTAGTCACAAAATTCAGCAATGATTTTCTAATGATTGAATTTCAAGCTATGATTATAATCATTATTATATCTGATCGTATTTTACAACAATTTGCTGTATGCCATGATAATTTATAAACTAGGTACTTATCCCTATTCGAAGATGCAACGATCGAAAACAAGAATAAATATGTAGATTCCAGTTCGAGTCCTGCTACTCAAATATAAAGCAGGAAAAGATCCAGAAACAATATACTGACACAGAGCTGTATTGAATCACGAGGCGTGTTTGAATCCCAAATAAAGTATGCGATTTTTGTCGCAAAAACCTCACTGAAATAAATATGACCGGGGCTGTCTGAATAATATTTTATACTGGGACTAAGCTTGGGTAAATACTTGAAAATTTCTTGGAATAAGCTTACCTAAAATAATAGAAATAATCTTGGTTACGCATGACTACGCTAGTCAAACTAGAAAGACATGGGATGGTGTTACTTTATATTCTGCAAAACGTAATTCAGGCCTTCAGCTCGGCTGCTGTTGGTGTAGTCTGGTTTCTCCATTTGTTGGTTCTTGCACCCCTTAGCACATATAACAGCTTCAATCTCCGGTTGGAATCGGCAACGGCTTCGAACAGATCCCCATTCGATCGCCCCATCATGGATGCTCAATGCTCATGGTCCCCATTAATTGCGTGGAATGGACATCTGCTTCTTTCTTCTGTCTTCATTCTCGCCTAGGTAATTAGTGCATATTCATGTTTATTTCAGCTTTCACGGAAATTTAAAAAATCTAGCGAAGCTATTCTTCGGAGAGTCGAAATATTCCTCACACATGTTGAAATTGTCACTGCACTAGCATTTTCGAATGTTCTGGTGCCCCAATGTACACTATTTCACTCGCTTGGCTGACTGTTATAAAAATGGCACGACGCTTAAGCTGCAATTTCAACTGAGATTTCGTCACTTAGAATATAATGTTCTTCACTGCCTGATTCGTTTCCTGCTCTGTTAAGTTAATGGGTTCTATCATGCGCACACTCCAACAGAATGTTCTAGTACCTTCCATACCCTGCGATATCACTACGGCATTCTCACGTACAGTCACCCTTCACCGTTCATGAATTATTGCCTCGACTTGCAACACAGTCCTGGTGCATTCAAAATGTTTCCACAATAGATAACAAGTCCAAAAGCATAGCACACTTAAACTTGAAACAGCTCAAGTCAGATAGTAGTTTCGCTCACTGATGTATAACGGCACAAGGCTATGTTTTCTGCACTACCCCAAGCGAATGGACTGGCGGCGTGTCTATGTGGCCTAACTTCCCGGTGCACTTGTAACACGGTGGTGCGGACTTAGCAGTTAGCACTTCCCGCAACAACACCGTAGAGAAGGCTGTTCCAAATCTACGAGTTTGAGTATGCGTACACGCGAGTACTCTGAAGGGATGCTCGGAGTACGTTCGGAGAAGGACTAGGAGTGATAGCCAATACGTCACTGGGCGAAGGTCATAACACAAGTTCATGCGCTCCCTGCCAGTTCTGACGGCAGCCCCGACAGCAGGGCTGTATTGCATGTTGCAGGTTTACTCACGCAAGGCGGCGAGTACTGCCATGCTCAATGGCGAGCAGCTCGGCCAGAACAACCTGTCATAGAGGCAGCACCCGCAGAGTTAGCTCCCACAGAATTAGCTGATGGCTTAAGAGCGAGCGACCTTTATACTGCTTGGACGCGTGGCGTAAGGTACGGATGACGTAATGCTCCAAAGCTTCTTTTATTCATATCTCATGAACGTGTGGCGATAGAAATAAGATTTTTTTTTGTAGTTTCTTCAGAAAATTGAGGCCTATTATATAACGTAGTCATCTTCTCAGTTGGACAACGGGATACGCTTTAATCAGATAGTCTGGAAAATTCGATTGCTCGTCATTCGCTACACGCTTGCGCTCATGACAATCTCACGTAGGCTGTACTTCACAATAACAGTAAAATAATAATAATAAAATAATAATTATTTAAATATTGTCATTGTTTATATGTCCCTTTTAATCACTGCGGCTATTAGAGACGCCAGCATACCAGAATTTCGCCCCGAAGGAGGTATTTATCTTTCCAGCAAATTAACTGGCACAGCTCTCTTGCATTTGCGCACTCTCTATTGCCAATTGTTTGCACCTGGATTCGATCCTGCAACCTTGGGTACAGCAAGCGAAAGAGGTGCCACTGCGCCACGCAGCCATTATGTAATTCACAGCCAAATATTGATACGGACAGCTGATTCACCTGGCATAATTAATAATAACGTAAGTTTGAACTTCGAATTCATGGTCCAACACCACGGCTTACAATGAAGCAGGTACACAACCAGTATTGATTTATTGATACAACAAATTAAAGAAAATATTTGTGTTTATCATGTATAAAAGTATTCTCGTTCTGAATGTTACCTGTACATTGCAATTTCAATTCCAATTTTACAGGAATGTTCTTCTAAGCTAATATTCTGGATGAATTTAATCGACCAAGCCAGTTAGGGTCTTATGAAAATGAATTCGTAAATCGGGAGTATGTTGTAAGCAGCCCTATTTGAATTTTTATTCTCCGGATCGAGATGAAAATTGTTTACACCATTTACAAAATCACTCAATGAAGCCCTTCCTGACTTGTGTGTTAACATTATTGCAAATCATACCGATATTTCTCTTTCAATACGTAGATATAGCTTACCGAAGAATTTACATTTGTTTTGAAATTGTCATCAAGTTACTGACAGGTAATATGTAAATTAAAAATTGCATACGCTGTCCAATCGTAATTAGCTGGATAATACCGTTACGATACTGTGCAGTGCGAGTGAATCAATCAGTGCTCACACACTGCTAAGCTCTAATAGCGCAGCTCAATAAATGAGATTACCAGATGGTTTTTCATGTTTATTGAAGTAAGACTTCGTTGAATACAGAACTCATTAAGCTTGTTAAAATCGGTAATACTTTGCACAAATATTTAAACAGTTCGTAATTTACAGATGAAAGCCAATATTCTCTTTAAAATATTCTAATTGAAGCATATGTTAATTAACATTCTTAGTTATATATTTTATTCCTTTATTTATGACTGATTGGTAGATGAATTAATTGGTTGTTGATTTGGGACGAACAGTGCTTATGAACCAATACAACGATTTAGTAGAAATCAAGTAACGAGAAAACGGTGAATTTCATTTGGTATAGGTCTATTATTCCTCTTAAATTCTTTAGATGCCCATTTGGTGTCCCAAAATTCACACCGGATCAATTCAATTGAAATCAGGACATAAATATAAGACCATTCCCCATGCTAAATTTTACCAACAAAATACGGGAGCACATGTTTCAGAATATATATCTTATTATTTTCATCCTTAAATTGATATTCATTGTACCACGAAAATTCAGCCCGTGATTGTGTTACTTCAGTTTACTCTTACACTCTCACGCAGGAACCCCACAACCACGAGATCCCGGCACATGTAGGTCACACCGCAAGTAATTCTTCTGTGTTGTCATTTCATACGACAATTCACTTCAACCACAAATAGAATGGGCAATACATTATACGTTTAAATATGTGTGGAATGACAGTGCCAGAAGAAGTATGTACACGCTGAGCTACATTGACTACTGAGATCAAAACCTCTATTTCCTCCGCCAATATTGCAAGTGATGAACAGCTGATAACGCATTTACATCAATCTACCAATCATCATAGGAAATACAGTGCCCGCATAGTCTCTCCGCAGTGGGTCTCGTTGGCAGCACATTCATGTCGCTGTAAACGCAAAGTATTACCAAAGCATGCACTTGTTCCGTGTTGACCTTCAACTGGAGTGATAGGGTGGAGAATATTGCTGACAGTGACAGCATTGACGCTGTAAGTTGTGCCCTTGTCAAGTTCTTGTGTAAGCTGAGTCTAGTGGGAATGCTTACTACTGAAGAGCATGTGTTTTTATTGGAAGAGGTTTTCCATGCTGGTGGAAACTTTGCAGAACACAGTGTGATAGTGTTGAGTACCGCATTACTTAATTTAATGTAATTGTTTTCCTTGTAACAACATCACATGAATGTACTGCCAACCCAACACGTCCTGCAAGGCGACACACGTGCTGCGGAGAGACTTTGCGGACACTCTGTACAACGCTGAAGTACTGTAACTGATTGCCAGTTTGGGACTTTCAACAATGCACTATTATTGAGGCTTGATACAGACATTGTGACACTGTGAGTTGTCCATACTACTTGTTATTCCAAATAAAAGACAGTTCTCAATCGTTACAAATAAAATATACCTAGTGAAACGCGGGGTGCTAATGATTGTGGGAGAGTACAAGCGAGTTATGAACGCATGTCTTGTTGGCGATGCATTTATTAGCCTGTTTTCATTTTTGAAATAATAGGCTTATGAGATCACCTGTTGTCCGTGTGTGCGTGCCCGTGTGTGTTTCCGCTTAGTAAAATATAAACGGCCAAAGCGATTTTAATGAAACACAGTACGTACCTACTACTACCTTGTCCGACCTTGATCAATCGTTTCAAATTTTAATACGTTTCACCAATATAGCATTTTGGCCGCGTGAAATGTTTCAGTGGCATTCTATATCTCCGCATCAGTAACTGATATTACCCTAAAATTTTGTACGGTTATAAAAGGTACTACCAGAAGATCAGGTATGTGACTTTCAAAAATCTGTTGAGTACAAATCCAACATGTCGGCCAAGCCAAGTTAAAACATTTAGATTGAATTCTCTCGCAATTTAATAACCCGAACGCAGACAAACTTGGTACAGTGAATGTCTATTCAACATTTAATATACTGGTGTGTAATTTAATTCAATTGTTTACATAACCTCACGATGGCAGCTGAGCGAAATTTTAAAATTTAAATTTTATTGTGTGATTTTTTTTTTATTTAAATTTTATTCCTCGTGTCGTAATCATGCGATCGAAGTGAACGTTTGAATGACACATAAAGGGTCTTATTTAGGGCACAATTCTGGCACCCTGCTACCTCTAAAACTGCAATAGTGAAAGGGGTTGTAAATCCCACAAAATTGTTATCAATGTTCAAATAAGTGCCTGAGTAAGAATGTGGAATTGTGAGGTCCCACTTCTGTTGATGTGGGATATCAACATTGTCCTTACGATATTGTCCCTCACACCAGGATAAATATGATAAATCGGGGATTCTGGAATGTGGGACAGCAGATTCAACATGTGTACCTAGACCACATGTACTGTATGGCGACTGTAAAATTATTTTTTAATAACTACTGTATTAAGGTGTATAAATGTATGATAAACATAGTACTCATAAATAGGAATGAATGATTGGATGGATGCTTGTAGTTTTATGTGACCGTTACTCTTGTGATGATGAGCCACGGGACCTCGTTTTTACGTGGAATCTGAACCACAGGACATAGCATTTCACTTCGAAAATCTTACATGCATTGACCGCGAATCGAACCGGGTCCACCTTGGTGAGAGGCAAGTAGCTTGACCGCTGAGCCACCACACCCACAGGAATGAATGATTGAATGAACGAATTTATTTTCTTATTAATATTAGTCATAAGCTTCTCCTCATTAGGGTATTATTATCATTATTATTTCTGTAACTTTTATTATAATATTAATACGACTGTTATTATTATCATCATAATCAACAACAACATTTTGAAATTGTATTTTACAGCACTCCCACTGTTCACTTTTATAATACTCATTAAGGTGAATTCTTATCAGTTAAGAATTTAGATACCTCTCGTGTTTCTATAGCCAATGGTTTCGCCATGTTCAAGTACCAGATCCCGTGAGGTCTCAGCAGTTAAGCAATATTGGACGTAGTCAGAACTGGGTTGGATGATCGATTATAGGGTACACGTGCTGTTGTTGGGAGAAGGGAAGGAGGAGAGGAAAGGAATTCGCCACCCTACCGCAAGTTAACTCTGGCTCAGGACCACCTCTTCTGAGGTGCAAACCAGTCTTCAGACTGACAACCTATTTTCGATTAAATCTTGATCCAAAGTATAAGCCTATAGGACACCTCTGTCCGAATATTGAAAATTACTGAGTAGCAAAGTACTTTCCCGGTAACCTGATATCCAATGTACCGATACGTCACACCCCTGCCCTAATACTCGTGCTAAAAAATAACCTTTTTACATGCTGTCTACGTGTGCTGAATGATGTGTGCTAGAAGATGACTCACTCCTCCCAACTTGGCACTGCACGTGAATGGTCGGACTTGCCAACTGTCGACGACCAGCAGTAAGATTGTTAATTGTGTGTCATACTGAAACGGAAAAACCCTTTAGTGTGGAATGCAGACTCACAGGACGCCATAGAGTATCTCTTTGCCACTAACTTAAAAACGAAAATCGTCAATGGCTGGTAGAAATAGATGTTATCCATAAGATGGTATCATTTTGGGGTATCAAATGGTCTTGATTACACCAGTATGTGACCGTCTATTAAAGAGAGAGAGAGCGAGGTACTTTCCTTTCCTTCAACAAGCAATTCTGTTTGGTTCATCAATAGCTATCTGGATTTTATCAGTATAAGCCTTTCTTCCCGTTTTCGTGTAAATAGGGTGCAATGGAGGGATCTAGTAAGTACTTTACTTTTTGCAGTGCAAAATTACTTAATCATTAACGGTCAATTTAAAGCTAATTAGGCGCAGTACATTGGAACAAAAATCTTCTAACTTCGTTCCTTAGAAAAGCAAATTTACCTTAACATTCTCCGATGAGTGAAACCATTTTATTCCACTGAGCAACCGGGTGAGTTAGCCATGGTCGTTGAAGATGATCTTCTGTGGTTTCCCATCTTCCTTCCAGGCAAATGCCGGGGTTGGTCCCTAACTATAGGCCACAGTCGCTACTTTCCAACTCCTCGACCTTCCATTCCAACTTTCCTCCCCAACGGTACTTGTAGCTCACACATTGGGTGTCCGTCTTGAAGCAGCTACAAAAACTGGCGAACCGAACATGTCCTCGGACACTCCCGGCACTAAAAGCCATACGCTAAAAAAAATCCACTGAGCACCTCTTCTTGTATAAGAAGTTGCTTTTAAATTCGGAAGATTACTAAATACTGTACAGTATATTTAACCAAGGAGTCCTGAACCACCAGTCCATTTTGAATGACTAATTGCCTGATTGAGTGGTTAATTGGTTAATTAAATTATCGTTTGGTTGATTGATTGGACATAATAATCTCTGTAAAATTCATTGTGGAACGTACAGAATACAAAGGCAGATATACCTATGATTATGAATTGGCGTTAATTCTGGAGCTTTACTGAATGATTGAAATGATATGTCCACAGCTGTAAAAGGGGTTTTCTTAACTATTTCACATGTCAACTGGAAGTACTACCCCGTCTTGAGACAGTTATTCTAAGAAAAATAAAGAAACATTTGTTCTTGTACAAACTTGTCCACCTGTAATAATTACCCACATGGAAAACGATAGATGGCATTACACATTACATACATACTTTTTAATTTGATACTGCTTTGCCTTCCAGAGTACAATCTAGTCTAAAATCCTCTGTTTGAAAACAAGTCACCTCCATGATCCCTTATCAGAAGGGGGCCGATAACCTAGATGTTAGGC
Source organism: Meconema thalassinum (assembly GCA_946902985.2). NCBI lineage: Eukaryota > Metazoa > Arthropoda > Insecta > Orthoptera > Tettigoniidae > Meconema > Meconema thalassinum. Next base: position 180,841,754 of record OX336389.2, read on the forward strand.
CCCTTAAAACAACAATTATCATCATCATCATCACCTTATCAGAAGTTGGCACACTGCGTCCTCTTCCGCTTCTACATCTCTCATTTTAAAACTGTTAAAACTGAATCTAACAATTGCCTCCTAGATCTACCTATGCTTCTCTTAAACTCTTTAGCGGAGAAGCAATCTACTATTGGAATAGCTTTTTAGTCGGTCAACACGAGTGTACCCAATTATATTGGGTGGGGAGTAACAATTAATATCCTAGTGTTCCAAAGAAATAGACGAATTACTCGTATTTATTCACTTCTCACAAAAATCGAGATAACATTGGATGAATGGGTTCGTTCGTCAAGCAAACCTCATCAGATCCCGCTCACTCAGGTTAATTTTGGTTTGGTGGATATGCATATGGCACATATGTACAACAGTAATAACAAGTAGTATTTAATCAAACTTTGTAATGAGTCAGACTTTTTCATTATTTATTTTTTATTCCGTTTGCTTATTACACTTGTGTAAATTCTACCGTGGCGAATTTTATAAGTGATTGGGTTCTAAACTATTTAGATAGTAACCGTTACGTAATGAGCTTTTGTAATTGGTTAGTTAGGCTAATCACTTTAATAAACACTAAGTAACTGAGTTGATAATGTGGTTGTGCACATTTAGCTGATTAGTGCAAGTTCCTGAACTGACGTCCGATTCACTTCCGTCCACACTCTGACCTGGCACCTGTAATCCCAGAGTGCATACACATCAGATCTTGGTCCTATCTAACACTGTTCCATGATTTTTACTGATGTTGGCCCACCATCCAACCGGTACGCTCTTGGGAAGGATCTACGACTTTGGTACCATTTTCATAATCCCTGGACAACTACTCCAATTCGAGACCGTAATGACTACAGAAAAATACATCCCTATAGCCACCATAATAATAACGCTTATCAAACAAATTCAATGCACACAAAAGGAGGCCTACAAGTTTCTAATGGACAGGGTGAACCTTGCCCCTAAATGAACTAACAAAAATGAAACCTCTCGAGATTTGTCGGAGGGACTCATTCACACACACACTGTCGACAATGTTCAGTTTAGTTTGTATTCAGTCAATTGAACGCGTAAAGGGCAACGTAGATTGCCCAAAATATTTATTATAAAAGTGTAGTATTTGAGCAATGTTAAAATTCCAGCCATGTCCCTCAAGGTTTATCTTGGTAACTTTTGCTGATAGGGGCCGGAGCAAGAGGTCAACTCATCCCATGGGCACGGCCGCTCTTTATTTAGCTGCTCCACTCTCAGCCTATTCAAATAGACACTAACTAACTTTGTACACGAGAGGACAGAGTCACAAAACGAAACACGCAGACAAAGAACAAATCAACTAAGTAGTTGCACTACAAATTAGTAATGAGGCGGGCACATTGTTGCTGTGAGCCCACTTCAGCATAGTTGCTCTTCACGAAAGACGAGAGAGGTCGTGTTTGCAAACTAAGGGAATGAGAGAGAGCCGTGCCGGTTCCGGTTAGTAAAGCTCACACAACTGGACCCAAATGGCAGGCAGGGCATGCAACATATTGTCCGACATTAAAGAGAATGTCTACTGATAGACATATAAAACGAAATAGCAATACAAATAATTATTCCAAGATAAAATTTACAGCTCCCAGCGTAGTTTCGAGGTAAGCACAAACAACACTCTAGATTTACCTTGCGTTCATAAGCCATGGCAAATCAAGATTCGGGGAACCCAAAATAATTCTGGAATTGGCTTTCCAATTCAAACAAGAAGTTCCGAGAAGAACTATACAGCCTACTTTTCATGCCAATGATTATTCTACAAAATATGAACCTATCTAGAATAATGACGAAATTAAGTTGGTAATATCGAAATATCTAATTAGTTCATAATATACCTGGTATAATGTAGCCTAATAGAGCACTACAGTTGGCAGCCCTGGAGACTGAATATATTCTTAGTTCCATCTCTTAAGGTACAGAATACAAAATTTGGTTGAAGTCCAATGGACGTTACATGCAGTTAGACACTGGATCTATCAGCACGCGTAAAAGCATGTTGCCAACAATACCTCGCGTGTGCTGGTCAGAAATAATCTGAAATATTATGATATCTTGTTGTGCCAATTTTGGATGAAATCCATTTGTTAGTATAGAAGTTACATGTATTTTAATATTGGACATATCAGCAGGCATAGAATCATGTTGGCAGCACTGCCTTGTATTAATTCCTCCAAATTATTCTAGAATGTCTGGTGCTATACGTGTGCAAAGTATAGAGCTGTTGGCTTGCATACTTTCTGATATATTGATAACAGGGTAAAAAATATAGACAGCATTTATTAACAGTTGGCAGCCCTGATTGCTCCTAACAATACGTATAGTCATATCTGTTATGGTACACATAGCACATACGAAATTTGGTTGAAATCTAACTGATAGTATAGAAGTTACATGTATTTAAAAATTGGTACTATCAGTAGGCTTATAATCATGTTGGTAGAACTGACGTATATAAGTTACTCCAAATTAATATAAAATGTCAGAATATACGTGTGCATAGTTTAAAGCTGTTGGCTTGCATACTTTCTGATATATTGGTACTTGAATAAAAAATAGAGAGAGCAATTATTAACAACTGGCAGCCCTGGTGGCTCTTAAGAATACGCTCAGTCATATCTGTTTATGTACAGATATTACATACGAAATTTGGTTGAAATCCAATTGATAGTGTAGATGTTATATGCATTTAAACATTGGACCTATCAGAAGGCTTAAAATTATTTTGGCAACTCTGTCATGGTTGGCCTCCTCGAAATTAAACTGAAATAGTCTTATCTACATGTGTGCCAATTTTGGAATAGCTCCCATGCATACCTTGCCGGATATCCAGCATGGAGCTCAAATTTCTAGTGCGGTTTTTGAGCAGTTGGTAGCACTGACATCATTTTTAAATATGGACGTGAGATATTCCGTTGCACTTCTTTACTCGTACTAAATTTGGTTTTGATTGCTGCAGCCGTTTAGGAGTTGATAGGGGGACACACACACATAGCCAGACAGACAGACAGAAGGACAGACAGACAGACAGACACACATTTTCCCGGATCGATCTCATAAGTCTACTTTTTCATCATTTTTGCAAAATGTGAAAAGTAGGCTAAAAATTGATATTTTCCAGGAATTAAATCCAGTCCACTGTTCTGAAGAGCAAGCTACTAGACTGGAACCACATCACGCCCCAATGTATGTAGAGTAGCTCTCAGTCACCGGGTGAGTTAGCCGTGGTCGTTACGGCATGACTAATGGCAGTCGCTCACATCCGGGAGGCGAGGAGGTTCGAATCCCCCCGCCGGCAACCTTGAAGATGGTCTTCTGTGGTTTCCCATCGTCCTTCCAGGCAAATGCCGGGGTTGGTCCCTAACTATAGGCCACAGCCGCTACCTTCCTACTCCTCGCCCTTCCCTTCCAACTTTCCTCCCCAACGGTACTTGTAGCTCACCCATTGGGTGTCCGTCTCGAAGCAGCTACAAAACTGGCGAGCCGAACATGTCCTCGGACACTCCCGGCACTAAAAAGCCATACGCTAAAAAAAAAGCTCTCAGTCCGGATGCAAAGGGTTTCAATCCTAGCTCAATCATTGAGGATATCTATGTACGAGGGTAGGAATAATGTGCACTCATCTCATGAGGATTCTAAGAAGAGAGGGAAGTTCGAAGTCCAGTCTGAGCAATTGCAAAGGAATTGGTACTTCAAAGCTCCCCACTTCAACTTCAAGTTCTGATACAATATAAAGACTGCCAGCTGGATCAGCTACTTCTTCAACTAACTGAGTATGGTCCTGTAGTAATGAACTTACTTTTCCTGTTACTTTTAATGAAATTAAATAGTTTTATGAAACCCTATACCTCTGTTTGCTTTATATATTTTTAAGTGAACTAAGATTTTCATAGTGTGATTGAAGGGAACGTCACAGTTACCTGGGCACTCTTTCTAACAAAGGAAGTTATTAGTTCTTCAAATGTGAATACTTTTGTCTCGTTACCGAATGATCTCATGATGAGTCGATTGTATGAGAAAATATTTTTTATGACTTTGCAGTGTATCTCTACTTAGTATAAAACAAAGTCCCCGATTCGTGGATGTTACGGGTAAACTCGAGAACCACTGGATGGATTTTGATGCGGTTTTCACCATTCTGTAAAGTATATCTCGAGGAAGGTTTCTGTAGAAAATAATTTATTTATTTATTTGTGATCAAAGGAAGCCGAGCAGTAATGATTTCAGTGAAAAGGTCGAAAAAAAAGCTGGCGTCCGTGCGCTTTTTGAGCTTACGCTGGACAAACCATTAACAATATCTATATACTATGAGTGTAAGAATTGTTCAGCAAGAAAAGTTCTAAAAAAAAGCCCGGCAGAGCATACATCGCCTACTATAAGTGTTTTTACGTTTTCTTTCCTTCCAAAAATCTATCACCCCAGTTACAGCATAGCTAGCGGACGAGCTTATTGCCCCAGATACAGCCAGCAGCAAACTGTCGAGTCGTGTTGAGTAAAAAATTTTAGAGAAGAGTGGTTGTGTTTGGAGTTTCCCTGGAAGTGCAACTCGGCTTTTCTTCATTTCGCCTGTGAACTTTTCGTTCCGCAAAATTCACAGACAAGTTAAGATTGGACGAATGGGGGATTTGTGTTTCATGCACCTCGCCATTCTTAAATTACGTCTGACAAGAATTTGTTGCACATGCATCTCCATGAAAATATAATTAATAGTCCACTCGGTGATTTTAACCCATCATGCTGAGACGTAAAACGGATATTGGTCGTTGTTCATTGGCATTGGGAAAAACGCTTATCACGTATTGCATTCATAACTGTTCCCGGGCGAAACCGGGTCGGGTTGCTAGTTTATTATAATTTCAAGATGGTGCGAGTGATTCTCTTTAAGAAGGAAATTCAGTTTAACATTTTTATTGAAACTTTCGCAGCAACGTCACGCGAAAACTTGCTTTAACTGAGTTCGGGGACGGAAATGACTAAATTAATAAAATTGACCGTTACATTATCACAAAATTACTCGTTACGGTAGGTTAAAGGGCATCTGATTTTGAGTATGGAATACATGATTCCGGAGAAATCTAGTTCATCATGGTTACTTAACCGTGTTGTTGGGTGGCCTCCACTATTCGTGAGCTCTTCGTACTTTCATATTTGTAGTAAAGGGTGCAAACTACTACGAGATCACTTAGACTATTCGCGCGCCTGGGATGTTTTGAGTATGTTTCACGAAGGGTTAATTCCTGGTTAATCAGTAAAATTAGAGGAAGCAAGCTATTTGTTTTGTGCGACTGTAAGTTTCTCGACCACATGCTAAACTACCTCAGATTACGTGGAGTCCAAACCACCTGACCATACATTAAAACTAAAACTTTCTACATGCATTGACCGAGAATTGAACCCAGTCCAGCTTGGTGACAGATAGCCGGTTTGAATGACTGATGTTTAATTATTTTTAATGATACACATGTGTATCCATGCGTAGAGTAAGATTGTTGAATGCAGTGCTTAACTGCATTAATATATGGCCGGCCTCGTGGTGTCGAGTTATCACGCTAATTTCTTAACTAGGATTTCTTGGGGCTCATTCTTCGCTCCAGCAGATATTTTAGAACTGAGATGAGGGCTGGAGACGGGTACACTCAGCCTCGTGAGGACAACTGAGTAGCTCTCTGATATGAGTGACATTCACCCCATCAGTTAAGAGAGCCAAGAATAACGAACGAAGGAACACGCCAATGTGATCACGTGTCACCCCGCATCCTGCAGAACGTATGGATGAGTAGTGGTCACTTGGCCGGCAAAGACGTTCAATGGGCTTTAGGGAGACATATTTTTAAAGTTTTAAGTATTTTGTGGAGGACACCGCTAGGAGCCACGAACGAGCAATTTAGTCAAGACCACATGACAGGCAGTGCCCAACTGGACTGGTTGAAATGGCAAGAATGTCGTTTCTAGCTCTCACTCAAGCCACGAAACAATTGCACAGACAAGTTATCAATGATCTACAATATTAGTACACATATAGTTAATTAAAATTAGGAAGTGAATTTTAACGCACATTGATGTGGCCGTGTCTTCAAGTCACGTAGGCTACTGTAACCATTTGTACAGCCACCTATGTCCTGAAGCACGTATTGTGCAATATATAATTTAATAGGTATCACATCAATTTGTCGGTGAGTAATCAGACTTGGTGAAGCCCAAAATTCAATATCTGATTGTTATTAATGTATCACATTTAATAATAATAATAATTATAATAATAATAATAATAATAATAATAATAATAATAATAATAATAATAATTATTATTATTATTATTATTATTATTATTGAGCCTCCCTGGCTTAGGCGGCAGAACGCCGGCCTCTCACCGATGGATCCGTGGTTCAAATCCCGGTCACTCCATGTGAGACTTGTGCTGGACAAGGCGGAGGCAGACAGGTTTTTCTCCGGGTACTCCGGTTTTCCCTGTCCCAATTTCATTCCAGCAACACTCTCCACTATCATTTCATTTCATCTGTCATTCATTTAATCATTGCCCCAGGGGTGTGTGACAGGCTTCGGCAGCCGGCACAGTTCATATCCTCACCGCTAGATGGGGGCTTCATTCATTCCATTCCCTGACCCGGTCGGTCGACTGGAAGCAGGCTGTGGATTTTCATTTTTCATTATTATTATTATTACTTTAACATACTGATCAAGTATCAGGCGATACAATTTTGAATTAAGGAAATTATATTTAATATCGGTTTCTCTATACAGTCTATAGCAGGGCCGTCGCGACGGCGGTCGCGCCAGGCCCGGCGCTCATAAAGGCCCCGCGCATCACGCCATTTTTTTTTCATAAATGGAAAAATAAAGATAGTGTGTTTGATTCAGTCCAGCCCAAATTAAAATAAGCCAACAATGTAAAATATGCTGTGTTTGTATGGCGGAAGGTGGGACATTTTGTGCGATCTATGTCCTGGCCTCCTCACACCAAAATCTTTATCTAGCACGAGATGGGAATGTAGAATCGACGGAGTCAAGCCCATCTGGTACCGCTAGGCAAAGTAAACGAAGCTCTAGAAAAAGTGGCAGAAACTACCAAAGATCCTGTTACCCGGTGAGAGGCCCAATCTTTGTTGCTTCATACAAGTTCGTATGAATTTGTTTTAAGCCCCGTTATCTGGTATGATATTTTATTTTCTGTGAACTCAACGAGGTAAACTCTCCAATCAGAGAAGACTTCGTTAGATACGGCTTTAACCGAACTTCAGGGCCTAAAGTCATTTTTTTTTTCAAAAAATATCGCAACAGTGGCTTTAACAGTGCAATGTCCACCGCTCGAGAAATAATAGAAAATTTGGGCTATGAAAATAAATTTTCTATTCGCCGTCAAGGCAATCGCAAAAGGTTCTTTGATGAAATAAATCAGCAAAATGATCAACAGGTGGAAAAAAAAAACGAAGAGGAACTTCAAAAAGAAGCTGAAAATAAATTTTGGGTAAATTAATTTTTGGCTGCCGCAGATACTGCACCGAGCTGCGTAGAAAATAGATTTAACGAAATTAATTTTTTTTCGGAATATTTTGGATTTCTTTTCGATCCTTCCAAGCTTTCCAATTTGGAGGAAAAGCAATTGAAATACCATTGTCAAACACTCTCTAATTTTCTAAAAGACGGGGAGCTTGAAGATTTGGATGCAGGAGATCTTTTTTATATCTACAATTATTTAGGTACGCTGTTCCGTCATGTGTAAAAAGTGCTTTAGGTGCACTACAGTACTTAGCCCCGATAAAGGAGTCCTATCTTAATTTAACGACGGCCTATCGAATTATGCTTACAATTCCTATAACGGTTGCATCTGGGGAAGAGAGTTTTTCCATTTTGAAACTAATCAAAAACTATTTGCGATCAACGATGGCACAAGAGCGTCTGAACGGTTTGGCTACTCTGTCAATCGAATGTGATACTGCCAAGAAATTAGAAATGAACGATTTAATGAGCACTTTGGCCCTAGCAAAGGCCCGCAAAACACCTTTTACATAAATAAAAAGCTCAAAAATCTAAAAAAAAAAAACAGTTATTGTTTAAAAAAAAAGATACGAGCCTTACAGAAGTCGCATATGATGTGTAACATGTTATCCTACTATGAAATTGAGATGAAATGTATGTGAAGTCATCTGACATGTCATCCTAATCGTATACTACACAGCTTGGTCATTCTTAAAATGTTAATTTACGCTCCGTTTTCATACTGGTACTATGATGAATGTATAGATTTAATTGGAGATATGCTACTGTCACACTTGTTTGAACAAACATCACATATTATATTGTAAATTAAGAGGTAGAATGAAAGCATAGTCTCTAGCCTATCTATAGACTACTAGAAATAATAATCAATACAATCAAATTTCCCAAGTCCTGCTTGGTGCAAACTATAGTAATTAAAATTAGATAAATCGTAATTTCATGTAGATTCTGTTAAAATGACGCATAATGTTATGATATATATCGTTTAAATCGATAATCTGGTAGCAAAAACATATGCCGGGACTGGGTTTGGAACCCCAAACCTCATGATTCGCAGACCAAGGGGGTAGCCACGCAGCTATTACACCCACAGACATTAAGAGTACAAGAGAGTTACTTATCTTCACGGCCGGTAATAATATGTAAGTAATTTTTTAAGCTCCATTAAGTAAATATTTGGCTTTTTTTCGATACCGGCTATGTTCCTGCGTGGAATTGAGTTTAAATTAGTTATGAATACGCCTACTTGACAGTAAAGGGAATTCCTATGAAAGGCTAGCCCAGTTCCCGTATAAAATCGATATACTCGTATATTATATTGATCACTGCATTACCGCAATGTGGGCTAATATCTGAATATCCATTGTGCAGAAACATGATACCGGCTTTGCCGACTAGTTACAATGGTTCATTATTAAAGCATTATAATCATTTAAATACTGATACGAAGATTTTAAACATGAGGTTTGCGTTTCAATCAGTTGACACCAGAGTTCGCATGAGTGTTTACCGTTCAGTATGAAAGTGTTGATCAAGTTACTCGGGGAGTAACCATCACTTTTATCCAGAGATTGGAAAAGAGACTCTTAATGAATCATAATTGTTTTCAGCAAATATGATACAATGAATATTTTTACACCAAATAACGACAACTTGAAGATGATTTACTGTAGGAATGCTCTTAATGGCGCCTCCAAACTTTGAAGTACTCCATATGTGATAAACATGCCACATGGCCGGCAGTGCGTCATGGTACCAATCTCCAACACGGCGCGCTCATTGTTTCCTCTTACCACTGCTAGCTGGATCGCATCCCTTAGCAGCCAGGAGAGATGCGATCCAGCAAGCAGTGCGTCCTACACACTTCCGTCCCATTTTTTTTAATCACTCCCACAAAAATATCCAGCAACCGAGTAGAAAGATGTTTCACATAAAAATAAAAATAAAAGCCTGCCTTGTAAACCATGTTATTTCTCGAACAAAGGGGCCGTTCAGCTCATATGTATCGGTGAAAGTGGACTTATAGCACTTTTAGTAGTTTATGAAAAACTGTATAGCCGTAGAAATGTTGAAATATGTAAACGTGATTGCGTATTATTATTAATTATGTGTGTTTGGGTAAGAAAGTAGGCCTACATCAAGCACATGCTTCGTTTCCCATAATATATTATTTATGCCAAAAAACATCACCTGTGTTACCTGATTATATCAGGTTTCCATTGATATTGCTTGTTGCTTTTATCTGATAAGGTGCTTCCTGTATCCAATGTTATGCTTATCCTATTTGTTGAGGTTTGTTTAGAAACTAGAAATGTAATAAAATGAGTTTTAACTTGCCTAAAATTGTAATTTCTTTTAAAACACCACTCTCCGTACAACACAGTCAGTTACAGTATAAAATTTGCATTTACTGCCCTCCCCCCTCGAACTCATGTCTACTAGGCCCCGCGCACATTCTCGCGCCAGGCCCCGCGCACCCTCGCGACGGCCCTGGTCTATAGGATATTGCATAGAATTTTCGATTATATTTTAACATTTCATCTGGCTCGAGGAAAATACGTACGTTTAGCGAGTGTTATATCACAAGCTATGGGAAGGGATCTTGGCGATTCTGGATCAGTGTTAACGACGTGTCGCAGTAGGAAGCCGCTCGAAATACAGTAGCTTCAAGACAACAAAGGATGCTCCAATTTCTGAGAATAGTGTTTGGGTGAACGGCACAGAATTAGGTCAACTACCACGAGCTCGCAACGAGAATACAAAGGCTGTGACGAAGGTAGCATCATGATGCCGTTTCAAATCATGTGACGCCAGGCCCGGAGCGGGAATATTCAAGAGCCCGCGTGGGATCGGTGAACCAACTGAGAAAGAGGAAGATGATGGATCACCGCCAATTTGGGGGAAGCTGCCCCCTGATTAGTTCTAGGTCGCCCCACCGGGTATCCCATGGAGGGAGATATGAGGGTGTCTATAAAAACTGATACTGAGGTAACCCAGCCCCCAATTTATTCAGAAATTTCGATTTCGTCGAAGTCTATGGCACGGTGCTCATCCATGAGCCACAATTGTAATTTTATATTAGTCAAGGATGATAGACGAATTCACGTCTGATTCCTGAATGGTGATAGTTTGATCTGGCTATTTATCTTATGTGATTAAAGGAACTAAATTCCATCACTGCCAGTAAAACAGCAGACACATTTCGTCTCAGTTTATTTATCTACGTTAAATTTCACATCATCGCTACTACGAAGGAGGATGTACGTCTACATAGGAAACCAACGCCACATCGACAGGCCAAACCAGAAGATCCAGAGGTCGACAACAGTAAGCCAAATTATCTTGAATTACCCAAGATCTCAATTTTCAATGAAGTTATCGGGACGTAAATTCAAGCTTTTGAAGTAATTTAATATTTAGAATCGTCTCCACCTTAGTATCATCGCCGAGCCAAAGTAAATTCAGTATATGCATGCTTTTTTTTTATCATTTGTCGTAATTCTCTTTTTTAATTATAATTAAATTCTATCATCTGATGCAGGCCTTTTCATTCATTGTAGTTAGAGATAGCCTTAAGTCATCCCTTATTCCTAAAGCAAGTACCATCCCAGTTAAAGACGGAGTCTTACCACGGCCTGAGAAGCAAAGGTCTCAGGTGCTCTACCAGAGGTACAGAGAGGATAGATTATCTGTCTCGGAGACCCTCGCTAGCTCACTCGCCTGCGGCGCGAGCCTGTCTCCCGCCAGGCACTTTGCCGTTATGCGGCTCCCGCCCGGCACTGCGTCATTGAGTATTGGAATTTGTACTTACCTAGTTCACAGCTGGTGCTGAAAATGTTTGCCATGCACTGCTCTACATCGCTGGCACCTTATTATGAAACTGGCATTTACTCTCTGAAGTTCCTCAGCACCGATTTACTGTCTTTCAGCTGTAATATAGTCTTTAAGCTCATTTACAGTGTGAGGGTTTCTCGCATACACTCTATTTTTAAGCGTCCCCCACAAATAAAAGTCACATGGTGATAAATCTGGGCTTCGCGGGGGCCACACGTTCCGACTTATAATCTTCGTACCGAAAATGCGACGCAATTCTGTCATGGATGCTTCGGCAATGTGAGCAGTGGCAGAAACTTGTTGAAAGTAATTCGACAATCGCTCTCCGTAAGTCAGTTCGTCAAATAATTGGTCAAGGATCACATTGAAGTACAAATTTAAGTACAGATTCCTACACTCAATGACGCAGTGCCACTCGAGCGCCACATTACGGCAAAGTGCCTGGCGGGAGATAGGCTCGCGCCGCGGGCGAGCGGGCTAGCGAGGGTCTCCGAGACAGATAATCTATCCTCTCTGTATAAGTGATAAATTTTGGTCATTTGAGGTATACTATGACCGTGGCGCCCAACATATAATCAATCTAAGCAATATATAATCAACTGAATCAATTGAATCAATTTCTAATCATTCACTTGTTGTGATCCTTCCTCACTCCCGTCAGGAAAACAAGTTACATTTGTCGCTCAACGTAGCGGCATTAAAAATATTACATTTGTCGCATAACGTAGGGGCTTTAAATATATTTCAATACTACCCGGGTATTTGCTTGGGGCTGAATAAAAGACCGCACTAAGATACTTCTTGCATGGCTGTGGGAGGTACCAGAATCCACCTTCTTTCTCAGATAACCTCAACTGGCTAAGTGGACTCCATTCTCATCGCAGATCTAAGTCCTCCAATGCAGAGAAGAAATGAAACCCGTGCCGTCTGGAAGAGAAGTGACAATACTCATCCATATACCTTGATGGTGGCATATGAGGAATCCGCTGTCCATTTATTGAAATTCTAGTTGAACCCCAAAGGAAAGATCATGTAGTTTGCTGTGCATCTCAATTATAACTCTTGTTTATTATGGCTCATTAGCTTGTAAATTTAAGTAGACATTATGGTGAAGGAGCAGGGAATGTGTGTCGTGTCATGTGTCATGGTAGCTTCAGTTACAGCCCACGTAGCAAATAGCTGCGGTGCAATAGCGGTGTCTCACATGATTCATCTCATCTAATTTAGTGCGGCAACACGCTTTCGCCCACCTTTGTCGTGTTTGGTGTATTCTATGAACAGGTCCTAGATTCAGTCCCCGGAGACAAGTTTACTACAGTTGAATCGCACCTGATTGAGGCGTAGTATCTCATGTGTAATCATACAGATTCCTATTTCTTGAGTTTTTATTTAATCAGTGATTTCATGGAGAGAAAATGTGCCCTGAAATAATAATAATACAGTCTTTCATATCTCGAAAAGTATTCCGATTGACATAGTGGTTATTTTGGAACTTGATTTACATAATTATGTAAGTTGTTGTTGCTTCAATTACGGGATCAGAACATCTTTTGTTAATCAGACCATTGCATTAGTACAGGCCTATGCATGCTGTTTGTCTGATTGACTGTGCTATTGTGGTGAATGTTATAATGCGGTCATACATATCTACAGGTATGTAAACTACAAGGTGTTTTAAAGATTTGAGCCTAAAATAAATTGACAAACTGTATCAGATGCTCCAATATGATATAGTGTTCCACCAAATTGGACCCCTGTTATGATCTAGAGAGTCCATTGGTGACCACCTCTTGGTGTAGCGGTTAGCATTCTTGGCTGTCTCCCCAGAGGTCTGACTTGGATTATTCGCTCTGCCAAGAAATTTAATTCATTTTTGACGGTTGAAATGGGTATCCTCAGCCTCGCGAGGCAAAACTGAGAAGAGGTAGGTTCGATTCCTACCTAAGCCATCCTGGAAGTGGTTTCCCGTGATTTCCCATTTCTACTCCAAGCAAATGCCAGGAAGGTTCCTAACGTGAGGCCACGACCGCCTCCTTCACAATCCTCAACTTAATTACAAATACACACACTATTCGAGACACTACAATAACCCAGCCTATGAAACATATTCTACGCATGTCCAAGTACATGGGGCTAAATAACCACAATGTCCAAGACCCACAAATAAAACAACAAGTGTGTTAGGTAGGCAACCCGACGTATACTGGGATCCTCAATATTGACTACTTTAGGGTTTATGGGCAGAAACCGACAAAACACTGAAACCAGTGCTATAATAAGGCTTACTGGACAATATGTGTAGTGAGGTGGCTTGCCATTGTTTTCTTAATTGAATCAGTGCAGCAGTACATACCTTGTAAATAGAACTTTCTCTCTCTTCAATTATCCAGAGATAGTGAGATGAACATGTGCGGAGGAAACGAGTAATTTCACCACCCTACCCCCGAAAGTGAAAACAAGAAATTCCGTGAAGAACTATACAGCCTACTTTTCATGCCAATGATTACTCTACAGTATATTAACTTATCTAGAATAATGACGAAATTAAGTTGGTGATATCGAAATATCTAATTAGTTGAAAATATACCTGGTATAATGTAGCCTAATAGAGCACTACAGTTGGCAGCCCTGGTGACTGAATATATTCTTAGTTCCATCTCTTAAGGCTGTGCGATCTCCACCGCCGTCAATCGCATGGCAAGAGATGGCAGCACTACTGTATTACCGATAGCAGCCGCTGCATTTGTGTTAGTGACGTGTCTACCCTTCAATTATCACCTCCTTCCGCCCCTACTCCCACCGCTTCTCCTCGTCACTCAATGTCTTCTCTCTCTCACTGATAGCGTTGCTTTGCATCTGAAAAACAAACCAGACTTGCTTTCCGAGCCGTATTGCCAATTTGTGGACTACTGTCGACCAAAGTATTATGTGTACTCGAGTTTGAAGGTTGTTTGTGACGTAACCAATAGACATACATAAAATCCAATAACATCATTATTTTCGTCGTTCTATTTTACGTGAGTCCACGTAGGTTTGGAATTTTTAGTTTATATTTTAATATTTTTTATCGCAGTTGGAACACAAAAAGTGCCCGTTTTTAAGCGTATTTCAACCATGCGTCACATTTAAGAATTATTATCTCACAAACCCTTCATTGTATCGAATCCAAATTTTAACACAATATACATTGGAATGTTATATAACTGGTTTATTAATTTCAAAATTTTTCGTGTCCAAGAAACAATGTTGTTATCTATTGTCTAAGGTAACGTTTTCTCGGCTTGGGGTGGTTGGAATATGTAGTTCTTGGTCGCGTTATATTCCTTATACATCAAAACGTTATGTTGAATGACTTTAAAATACGTAAATTAATTCACTTATTTTATATCGGTTTATATTTGAACGGGGAAATACGACCTCGCCTCGCTCGGCAGTGATGGGCTCCATCTCAGCAACGCTGTACAGCCTACCCCGGAGCGGCTGGCAGGTGAATCATGCCTTATTTCCACGAACAAATACAAACCGATATAAAATAAGTGAATTAATTTACGTATTTCACAGTCATACAGCATAACTTCTTGATGTATAAGGATTACAACGCGACCAAGAGCTATATTTTCCAACCACCCCGAACCGAGAAAAAGTTACCTTACAAAAATGATAACAACTTTGTTTCTTGGACACCCAAAATTTTGAAATTAATAAACCAGTTATACAACATTCCAATGTATATTGTGTTAAAATTTGCATTTGATCTGATGACGGGTTTTTGAGATAATAATTCTTAAATGTGACGCATGGTTGAAACACGCTTAAAAATGGGCACATTTTGTGTTCCAACTGCGATAAAAAATATTAAAATATAAATTAAAAATTCCAAACCTACATGAACTAACGTAAAATAGAACGGCGAAAATGATGATGGTATTGGATTTTATGTAGGTCTATTGGTTACTTCACAAACACCCTTCAAACGCGAGTGCACATAATACTTTGGTCGACAGTAGGTATTCTCCCTCCGTCCAGCCCAATAAAAAAGAATGTATTATGATATAGGCCTATTATGATTATATTTTGATATAGTATGATATGATTCACGGAGTGAGGTTGTGGTTAGGGTTGTTCAGCTGTGAGCTTTCATTTCGGAAATAGTGGGTTCGAACCCCCCTGTCGGTAGCCCTGGAGATGGTTGTCCCTGGTTTCTCATTTTCACACCAGGCAAATGGGCGCTGTACCTTAATAAAGGCCACAGCCGCTTCCTTCCCACTGCTAGTCTTTCCTATCCCATCGTCGCCATAAGACCTACAGTCTCTGTGTCGGTGCGACGTAAGGCAAATTGTAATATATATATTATTTTGATATATATTGAAGATTACAACTCGCATAATAGGCCAGGCGACAGGTAGTTCAATAAGGAAATAATTAGTGGAAAGCTGGAAATTGCTTATGTTATGTAGGTTATGTAAACAATTGAATTAAATTAGATGGCAGTGCATTACAATCTGCAAACTCATTTACTGCACCACATTTCACTGCGCTCAGAGAGTTAAATCACGAGAAAAGTCTATTAAAATATTTCAAATTCGCTTGTTCGCCATGTTCGTTTTGTACTTTACAGGTTTATGAAATATACATAGGTAAACTTGTATCAGTACCCTTTATTACCGTACAAGATTGCAGGGTGATATCTGTAATAGTTTCGGAGATATAGAATGTCAGTGAAATATTTCGCACAGCCGCCATTTTGAGGTTATGTAAACAATTGAACTAAATTAGACTCCAGTGCTTTACAATGTGTATAAACAATTGCTTTACCCAGTTTCATTACGTTTGGGTAGTTAAAGCGCGAGAAAAGTCTATTTAAAAGTCTCAACTTCGCTTGGCCGCCATGTTGGTTTTGTAGTCACCAGGTTTTTGAAAGTCTCATAGGTGAACTTCTAGTAGTGCCCTTTATCACCGTACACAATTTCAGGGCGATATCGGTAATAGTTTCGGAGATATCGAATGCTAGTGAAATATTTCGCACAGCCGCCATGTTGGATTGGTGAGACGTAACAAAATTTGAAGGGCACGGTCGAGGTCGCCGGGAATAGCGCCATGAACTTACCGAGTTTCATTGAAATCGCTCCAGCCGTTTAGATTTTATTAGGGGGACACACACACACACCTCACACACACACATACGCACACACACACACGCACACACACACACGGACAAAAGGTGATTTCATAAGCCTATTTTTTCAAAATTGAAAATAGGCTAAAAATCCGCAACACGGATATTCCTGGTGATCCTCTTGTGCTTTTCCAATGCATTTGCCTTGCAAAGAAATCCGATGCAGAATTGAAACAATATTTCCAGTTTGGACTAGCTCCGTATCCGGTTGCGATCTTTGATAAAGCGGGAATGCGTAGACGCAAAAGTCTGTGTTCTATAAATTATTCGATCCTGTTACCGATGAGCCCATATTTGAGGACCTACATCATGTTCTCGACGGAGGATATCTTCTGCACCGTGTAATTTGGCACCAAACCGATACTTTTGTCGACATTAGTGCCAAATATGCGAGTTACAAGAGTTTAGTGCTTTTCAGTCGGTCAACACGAATGTACCCAAAAGAGATGGGTTATGCCCTAATCCTGAAATAAATTACATGAGATTAGTAAAACATGTAATTTATGTAATTTATTTCAGGATTAGGGCATAACCCATCTCTTTTGGGTACATTCGTGTTGACCGACTGAAAAGCACTAAACTCTTGTTTACTAAGGCAACACTGAAAATATGGCTTCAAACACCACAATGTATGCGAGTTACGTTAAAAGATACTTTAAAAACAGTGTCATTATTTTCGATGGGTATCCTGACGACCCAGCAGCTCGCAGTACCAAGTCCGTTGAACGTCTTCGACGATCGCACAAGCATGAAGCTGCTAATGTTTTTTTTTTTTTATGAGTCCATGACGGCACCTATGCCACAAGCAAACTTTTTGTCTAATGTCACAAACAAACGAAGATTGATCGACTTGTTGCGCGTCAAATTCGAAAGCGAAGGAATCGAAACCAGACAAGCTCCACATGCCGATGTGCTCATCGTTACCACCCCACTCGAGTTATCTCGGCCCGACAATTCAGTCATTATAGTGGCTGAAGATATAGATATCCTGGTCATCTTGGCGGCTTGTGTGCCACCCTCCACGAAAATGTATTTTATGAAACCCGGCCAAGGTTCAACCAAACAACAACTATTTTGCACAACAAGTTTCAATCTCCCAACATGTGTGCAAGAAAACTTCCTCTTTTTGCATGCGTTTAGTGGGTGCGATATAACGTCTTCGTTTCACAGGCAGTGCAAAATGAAATTCGTAACACTGCTGAAGAGTAATGAGGAACAGCAGACAGCAGTCAGGGTTTTCCGAGACGTGAAAGCAAACCCCTATGAAATTGACAAAGCGGGCCAGTTGGTTTTGGCTGGGCTTTATGACAACAAAACCACGGGAAATACCCTGAATGAGCTGCGGTTCCAACTGTTTGAAAAATCTCTAAGCAAACATCGATTTAATCTCGCAAGCTTACCTCCCACCGAATCAGCGGCACGTGAGCACTCTTCAAGAACATATCATCAAACCCAAACATGGTATGGAAATGATACAAATCCACTGGTTTGGGGCTGGAAAAATTCTCAATGTGGTTTGGCTCCCATACCTACGAGGGATCCGGTGCCACAAACGCTTCTAAACACAGTGCCCAGCAAATGTTCGGAAGGATGTAACGCAGCTTGTGGTTGCAGGAAAACGGGCCTCCGAAGCTCCAGAATCTGCATGAATTGTATGGGACGGTCATGTACAAATGCTGCCGAGGAAGATGATATGGATGATTGTAACGGAGACATCGATGTTAATCTTGAGCGCCCTGTGACGTCGGACAAATGTACCGATACAGACGATGAAAGCGATGACGGAGAAATTGAGGCCACAGCTGTTTACATTGAAAATCTGTTATACTTGTAACAAGTTAACAGCTTGTGCACCTGGAATGCTGACAAATATTTTATAATATGTAGAAACTTTGATACGGCATATCATTTCCATAGCTTTTCCGCAAGAATCTAAAAGGGCTCCAATTTGAATGGTCGTAGCATCGTAACAGTTCACATTAGAGACAAAAGGTACAGAGCATTTTTGTAGAAAATGTACTGTAGATTATTTTTATAATGGGCATTTTGTTGATAAAGTTGATGGTTTGGGAGATATTAGCAAAAAAAAAAAAAAAAAAAAAGGAAAAATGGTACCTTCTTAGGGCCAGAAGGGCCAACGCCGACTTCGCTTGAGGGGGAAAACTTGGGAGAGTAATATCTGGGTCAAAATAAAGCGATTAAAGCAATTTCCAGCTTTCCACTAATTATTTCCATATTGAGGCTTTTGTTTTTCGACCTGTCGCCTGGCCTATAAAGTTTTATTGATCTTAAACATGATTTATTCTGCGAATATAACTTACAGAATTTTATAAAGTAACTCATAAATAATTTTTAACATTCTGTAAACGAAACACACACATATTTTATTATGAGCAAATATTCTCATGAAAATAAATTTTATTATTTTAGATTTTGAAAAATCATTTACATATCATATTGTTCTATATTGAAACATCTTTTTTTAGTAATAATCTGATACAGGTACGAAGTACACCATTTTATACTGACTGTATAACAATATAAAGTATTGACAGTAAGAAAACAAACAATAAAATTTAACAAAAAAAAGGGACTTAATAATAACAAATTCATTGGAAATTAAATAACAAATAAAATAAATAACAGAGGTTATAAAGATATGTATGTGAGTCGTCCAATTCCAGAACTACCTAAGTCAATTTCATGAAATTTGTGAGAAAGGGCAAAAAAACTGTCTTGAGTTATCCGTGCGCGTTTAAATAGAAACAGTTTGTATAATAGTTACAAAATACGATTAGTTTTCATTTTATGTATGTTTTAAAAATACAATAAAAGCAGTTTTTACGTAATAATAGAAAATATATTGCACTTAAGCAGTTTTGATACAGGATCTAGCACTTAAGTAGTTTTGGATTAGTTTCTTTAAGTCAGTAATTATGGTTTCTATCTGAAAGTGAAATTATTGCTATATTTTAAAGTTCTCTAAGAAACTACCCAGTATACAATAAAAGTAACCTTTCAACCTTAAATTTCCGTTCACAATATGCTCACAGCTTTTCAAACTAGGCGAAATAGAGTCCATTGGACTGCACAGCAACGTCATTCCATGGGGTCTTCTTCTTCTTCTTCTTCTTCTTCTTCTTCTTCTTCTTCAGATACATTTTGTCGAGCTATGTCTTCGCCACATAGTAGCAAGTCTCGGTAGAAGCCTAGATCCTCTCTGTTGTGCCACTCAGGGCCGAAATGCTTTGACAAAAGCTGTTTCACATCAGTCACTTACATATATATAAATATATAAAAGTGTACCCGTTCCTACGCCACTTTAACATGTTTTCTTGGCGTTGATTACAGTAGCAGTGTTTAGCTATTGACAAGTTCATTGTTAAACGTAAACGCCTGGAGAGTGAAAGTGAGCAGTCGGCTCCTACTCCCGAACCGTCGAATTCAACATAAAGAAGACAAACGAAAGAAAAGAACATACCAGGACAGTTACGTAGTGTATGGATTTACGTGGAATAAGAACGAGGAAAACCCTATCCCTGTGTGTTTAGTTTGTGGCGAAACACGAGTCCATGGTACCTAGCAAACTGAAGTGGCATCTCACAATTAAGCATCCTAGTGGGTCAGGGAAGAGTGAGATGTATTTTTCACGTGTACTAGAAGGGGAGAAAAAAACCAGCTGTGCGAATGGTAAAGAGAATGACCATAAGTGATACTGCTCTTGAAGCCTCGTTTAAAGTAGCAGAACTGATAGGAAAAAAAAATCACACACACATCTCATACTCTTGGAGAGGAAATCATAGGTCCTGCATGGAAAATTATAGTTTCAACAATACTTGGTGAAGGAGCAGCTAATCAAATTTCGAAATTTCCTCTTTCCAACAACACAATCAGTCGCAGGATATCTGAAATGTTTGCAATATCAACGAACAAGTCGTGGGGAAAATAAAAACTGATAGAGCATTTGCTTTGCAAGTAGATGAGAGTATCGATAGTGGTGACAAACTGCAACTCCTTGGTTTTACCAGATATATTGATGATAAAGATATTAATGAGCAGTTTCTGTTCTGTAGACCGCTGGAGACTACAACCTCAGGCCATGATATTTTTGTTTCTATTAATTCCTTTCTCAATGACCAAGATCTTTCATGGAAAGACTGGTTGGTTGGTTCTTAAGTTTAGGGGCTGCGACAACGCGGTCATGTAGCCCCGTGTACTTTGGTGTGTGTAAAATCTGTCTGATAACCGGTGTTAATTGTGATGACTGTATTAGTGCGTGTTATCTTTTTTTAATTCAAGTAAGGACTGCAGTCTCTTGAATTTTTCAAATAGTTCCGACTTTTGCTGCCAAACGCCACCGTCAATGACTACTAGTTCAGAACTTAGCTACCAGACGCCACCGCAGTCGGCTCTTGACGACGAACGTAGGAACCTAAGAACGTTAGTCAAATGTTTAACCTATATATAATTTAGCTTCACACAGGTGTAATTAGTGGAAGGTTCTTTAACATGCCATAAATCTATGACATGGGACCGCCGGATTTACTTCCCCTCCGAAGGAAGGCATACTGAGGGATTTTTAACTCTCTTAAAAATCCGACGACTTCGGCCGGCATGGAAAGACTATTGTGGTATATGTACAGATGGTGCACAATCTATGTCTGGGAAATTTAAAGGTTTTCACTGCAAGAGCTCAAGATTTTGCTGCAGTGTTTAACGAAGTTGTGAAAATGGTGAACTACATCAAGTCTCGACCTTTAATGTGCAGGATTTTTAAACAGTTATGTCTCGCAACGGATGCACCTCATACCTCTTTGTTACTTCATACAGAGTAAGGTAGTTGTCGCGGGGTCGTGTATTGAAGCAGTTTCTTGAACTTAGAGAACAGGTGAAAACTCTTTTTAAGGATGAAAATCAAGATACATTTTATGAGCTGTTACTAACTGATTCTTGGTGCTTGGAACTGTCGTATCTGGCAGATATTTCTCATAAACTGAATTAACTGAATGTTTCAATGCAGGGTAGACAGGAAACAATAATTTCCTCAACCAATAAAATGAAAGATTTCAAAAGAAAACTTAGTTCTTGGACGTCTGCAGTTCAGAAAGGAGATCTTTCAAACTTTCTTCATCTGGCAGTAGATAACGATCTGGGTAAGCTGAAAGACCGCATTTGTGATCACTTATCAAGATTGGAAGAAGCAATAGATACATACTTTCCATCTATTTCCACTATGAATGTCAACTGGGTTGTCTCACCATTTGATTTCATAGATAGTGCGAGGAAATAGATTTCACTGGTTGCGAACGGGATGAATTTATTGATCTTTGTGCCGATTCCACACTCAAAGGTAAGTCCACCAAGAGTGAGGCGTCGGTGGCTACTTTTGGGCTTCAGCGGAGAGAGTAGTATCCTAACCTAATGAAGAAAGCAATTAACACACTTTCGCCCTTTCCAAAATCCTATCTATGCGAGCAAGCCTTCTCTGCTCTGGTGACAATAAAATCCAAAGCAAGAACTAGACTGAATAACCTTGAGGATGATTTGCGTGTTTCATTGTCAACTGCAAGGCCCGATATCACGTAGCTGTGCTCTAAGCATCAATCACAAGTTTCATATTAACGATTTATCGAACAAAATTTTGATGTATTTTTACTCACTGACTGTAGTAAAGTTGACTGTATTATGTTATGGTGTACGTTACTTATTATAAAATATTTCAAAAAATTTACATATGAAACATATTTTTTTTTTATTCAAGGAAGGGTGCCCCTAGTGTTTAATGTTATTCCCAAGGGTGCCGTGAACTTCAAAAGGTTAGTAAACTCTGCTCTAGTCTGTGGTCGTGTGGACTGGCATGATGAGTCAGGGCGGGAGGGAGGCGGAAGCTGCGATAGCAAAGGTGTTGAAGGAGAGGGTAAGGCAGGTGCCCGAGCGCGCTCTTGCCCAAGACCTTGTCTTACCGCTGTGTGTGTGTGCGCGCGTGTGTGTATGTGTGTGTGACTGATTCAACCTGCGTTTTGTCGAGTCTGAAAGGTACAATCACCACGGGTATATCGCTGAACCAATTTTCTTTATCGAACTTTTCTACTGCTCAGAATAAGAGCCACATCAAATTAATAAAACTTTGAAGTTAATATAACAATTTTTTCTCACTAAAAATGGTATTCAAATCTGAAGAGGTTAATACAAAATTTGAATTTCGTAATAAGAATTGTTCCTATTGCAGGTACTACTACAGGGGTTGTTGTACATAAATTTCGGTGTCTTCCGATTATTAGTTTCGTCGTGGAGATTGTACCTTTAACGCTCAAAATAGCCACTTTGAAGCCATGTCCTCAGCAAACGAGCCGTCGTTATTTTCTTCAAAACGCATATAATATCTCACAAAGACCTACATTAGAGATTAAGAGTAAAAATAAAAATAAAAATAAAATTTCAATTTTTGACCGCACAGCCTTAAGGTACAGAATACAAAATTTGGTTGAAGTCCAATGGACGTTACATGCAGTTAGACACTGGATCTATCAGCACGCGTAAAAGCATGTTGCCAACAATAACTCGCGTGTGCTGGTCAGAAATAATCTGAAATATTATGATATCTTGTTGTGCTAATTTTGGATGAAATCCATTTGTTAGTATAGAAGTTACATGTATTTTAAAATTGGACATATCAGCAGCCATAGAATCATGTTGGCAGCACTGCCTTGTATCATTTACTCCACATTAATCTAGAATGTCAGGTGTTATACGTGGGCAAAGTATAGAGCTGTTGGCGTGCATACTTTCTGATATATTGATATTAGGGTAAAAAATTATATAGACAGCATTTATTAACAGTTGGCAGCCCTGATTGCTCTTAACAATACTTATAGTCATATCTGTTATGGTACACATAGCACATACGAAATTTGGTCGAAATCCAACTGATAGTACAGAAGTTACATGTATTTAAAAATTGGTACTGTCAGCAGGCTTATAATCATGTTGGTATAACTGACGTATATTAGTTACTCCAAATTAATCTAAAATGTCAGAATATACGTGTGCATAGTTTAAAGCTGTTGGCTTGCATACTTTCTGATATATTGGTATTTGGATAAAAAAATAGAGAGAGCAATTATTAACAGTTGGCAGCCCTGGTGGCTCTTAAGAATACACTCAGTCATATCTGTTTATGTACAGATATTACATACAAAATTTGGTTGAAATCCAATTGATAGTGTAGAAGTTATATGCATTTAAACATTGGACCTATCAGAAGGCTTAAAATTATTTTGGCAACACTGTCATGGTTGGCCTCCTGGAAATGAAACTGAAATAGTATTATCTACATGTGTGCCAATTTTGGAATAGCTCCCATGCATATCTTGCAAGATATCCAACATGGAGCTCAAATTTCTAGTGCGTTTTTTGAGCAGTCGGTAGCACTGATATCATTTTCAAATATGGACGTGAGATATTCCGGTGCACATATTTACACATACTAAATTTGGTTTTGATTGCTTTAGCCGTTTAGGAGTTGATAGGGGGGGGGACACAGACAGACAGAAGGACAGACAGACACACATTTTCCCGGATCGATCTCATAAGTCTACTTTTTCCTCATTTTTGCAAAATGTGAAAAGTAGGCTAAAAATCTTGTGTTTGAATGGCGGTCTGTGGAGGAGTGTATGGATCATTCCAAATTTGCCATAGAAATTGACTCCAGGTTTTTTTGGGCTTATTCCATTGGTTTATGTTCAGTCAGGACAGCCTTGTGGAATGGAGGCTTGAACAGGATCCACTGTTTAGTGAATGTCACAAGTGATTACATTATTGTGTTGTAAATTTCTGGCTTGAGGAAAAAATCCACTATTGTATTATCGTTTAGGAGTGAATATCATCATCCTCATAGAACACTTTGAATAGCTGTGGTTATTTTGTTGTCCAGCGAGTACTCAACCATCAGCATATCGGCACCATAGAACTCAGGATAAAAATTATTATTTTTAGCACAGACTGTGGAACGATATCTATAACATAAGAGCAACCTCGTACTGTTGTATACATAGTTCTCAAATCGAGAATCTGAGTTTGCTAATTTCAATACGAATAAATTCATTAAAAATCACATTATAATAAAGACCCTATATGGTGCTGATAAGAAACATTACAACTAATTAAACAAGACGAACGCAAGCTAAACTCTGACCACCTCGTGAAGTATTGGCAGGTGTTCTTGGCTATCGCCCCGGAGGTTCAGGTATGATTCCTGGCTCTGCTAAGGAATTTAATTCTAGTCTGAGGGTTGGAAAGTGGTGTATTCAGCATCGTAAGGCAAAACTGAGAAGAGGAGGGTTCGATTCCCAACCTCAACCATCCTTGAAGTGGTTTTCAGTTGTTTCCCCACTTTTACTCCAGTAGAATGCTGGTATGGTTCTAAACTTAAGGCCACGGCCGCCTCCTTCCCAATTCTATCCCCCAATTTACAAATACACACACTAGCAGAGCCATCACAAAAATATTGGTCATCACATAAATTACACACACACGCAAAATACACGCACCTAAAATTAGCAACAACAACAAAATATCTAATCTCCTTTGAATCCAAGGGTGAATGGAAAACTCTCTGAGAACCCTATCTTACAAATGGGCCTTAATCCAAATCACTCAAAGGTTTAGGAATAATTTCAATTGATATTTTAACTAATATTAATTTTATACAACAGTGAGGATTAAACTAATATTCTGATTCATGGACATTATTAAATTGTTATGGTGTTTGAAGTCATTTTTAAGTGTTGCTTCAGTAAACAAAAGTTTGATGCATTACAGTCGGTCAACACGATTGTACCCAAATCAGATGTTTTATTCCCTAATCCTGAAAAACAAAATACATGAGATTAATAAATACACTTGGATGACCAAGCGATCATCATAACATCCATTACACCTAGGCTTAATCTGTCTGAAAATATGGGTGAAAATATTTACAATATCTACACTTATTTAGTTGCAGTATTAGCTGAGATAATGTAACTCGTCAATATTTGTTAGTTGTGGTCTATGTGATGTTTTGTTGAGATACTCGAAATGGTGTATGACCTCCGGAATTTGCTTGTTTGGAGTGAATATGTGGTTCTTGTAAATAGTCAATTCAAATTGTACTGTACAGGC
Source organism: Meconema thalassinum (assembly GCA_946902985.2). Taxonomy (NCBI): domain Eukaryota; kingdom Metazoa; phylum Arthropoda; class Insecta; order Orthoptera; family Tettigoniidae; genus Meconema; species Meconema thalassinum. The sequence continues at coordinate 180,867,504 of OX336389.2, forward strand.
TACTTATCTGCTTGAGTCTTGCGCGGTCCTGTTGCACTCGACTGACGGGAAATTCCTGTGTGTGAGGATCTATTATCTCGTTGGGCTATTATCCCTCTCGCATTCCTAAGAGCTGTGTGTTCCTCGTACAAATGTATCTGTAAGTTGCCAAGTCTTGTCTCTCTAATGTGGTGTATGTTACTGTATTCAGGATAATCTTCAACTATCAAAGACCTGGTTTCAAACTCTCCACGCATAAGCTAAAAAGCCCTTTTTAAGCGCTAACGGACCATTGGGAATGTCCCGGCACCATTAAAAATGCCGCGAATAACGGACTAGGTTTATTGAAGAAAAATACTCCTCGTACATCCTGATCCAAGAACATGTCTCCCTTATTAATCCCTTATCTAGCTTGGCTACATCGTTATGAGGTGTCTTGTTTCCTACGGGGTGTGTTTTCTAGTAGAGTGAAGAGGGGTGAACTCTCTATGATGGTGTGTTCGATTAAATTGTTGGAGTTATTTATTTTAGCTAAGTGTATCTCGATTGCTTCCTTTATGTCAAGGGCACTGCCTTTTGGTTCGTGATGAATTAATTTTAAGTCGGTTTCAATGTTAGTGTAACTGTGCCCCGCGTCGCACATGTGTTCGCATACGTCCGAATGTGTCCCGTATTTTAAAGCATTTCTATGTTCGTTGTATCGTGTATCCAATCTTCTCCCACTCTGCCCGATATAATTTGCTTGACAGGTATCTTGGCACGAAATAGAATATACCCCTGACTTTGAATACGGGTCTTGTATATTTAGATTACTATTGTGCAGATGCTTCCCGCTTGTGTTATTCATTGTAAATGCTATTTGTTTGCCTTGTTTTTTTGGACGGATTAGTAATTTTGTATGTATTCACGTTCACATAATTGATACGCGCGAACTTTTTTATTATTGTCCGGATTTGAATCGTTTTATTTTTACTTTCATATCTGGCTACATTTAAATCTATTTTGCTGGACGGATTTTTTTCCTTTGCTATTTGCTTGTTTATTCTGATGTCCTTATTGTAATTGTCTTTTGACATGGGTATGTTTAAAGTTCTGTGCACCATTGAATTGAACCCCACTAATTTATGCGTGCTGGGGTGATTGGACTGATTGTCTATATTGCGTGCGAAATTTGTGTGGTGTTTCGGAATATGGAATATGAAAGCTCATTATCTTTACGTTCGATAGTTATGTGGAGGTAATTTATTTTCCGATCGGATTCGGATTTCTTAGTGAATTTGTTTGAATGGTGTTGGCTGTTAATGGTTTGGAGAATTGTTTCTTCGTTTGTTAGTTTAGTGTTGTGCCCGTTTAGACCGGAGTCCGCACGACCACATATGCATTTTACCAAGAATCAGTCAGCACGAGAGTCAAAATATCCCGGAGCGCCAGATGGGTTAAAGCTAATCGCAAAAACGACATCAAATGAAAAAAAATGCTTTACTGATTTTTGGCTCAATGCAACAATAAGGATAGAAGGAGATTCAACTGGGCATAACACATCATGTAAAATTATCTCATTTTATTCTGAAGTTAAAATTGACTGCAAAATAAGAATGCTCAAAGCAGCATCATTCACGTGTGGCGACCCACATTACTATTTACACAATGTACAGAAATTTTCCAACACATTGGACAATTATCTTTGGAGACACAAGTCTGATTATTAGTCCTGTATACTGTGTTCCAAAATTAAATCCATTAATTATGATTAAATCCAGTTCAAATTTAATTGTCTTTACTGGAAATACTGTAGTTCACTGGTTGAATTTTTACATAATATTAACACTCGTAGAATAATTGTTCGTAGAATTTTCAACTTTCACTTATTTTTCCAGTTTCAAAAAAATATTGTCAAAAAATATTATTATCTTTGACTCAACACAAATTATTTACACATATTAATAACAACTTCTGAAAAGTATTTGACCATTGAGCATAGCATCGAAGAACTTGTGCGAAGCACAACAAAATTAATTGTTCTTCTGACATTAAACATTTCGAGAAGTGACTCGATTATGAACTTCAAGTTCCTAACAAAATATATGATTTCTGAATCATCAACTTGATCAATAAATTGTTGGACCATTCAACTATTCGATTCTCCACTTGGAATCATCATTAAGAAAAATATTTATATTTGTGGCCATTTTTAGTAACTTTCACAACTTGCAATTCTTCGACAGAATGCGGAAATAAGAATTGTAGCTTCATAATAAATTCATTTAGTTCATGGCACTAGGATTGAAAACATCCTTCAAATTATTCGTGGTTATAGAATTATTTTTAATTGGCAGTGGCCCATTCTATTATTTGTGTAAGAACACAACATTCCAACAACAACGGCAAAGGTCTTCCTCTGAAGAAGAATAAAATACTATCATGACAAATCCGGGTTCTAGCAAAATCAAAGTCTAAATGGGATCCGTAAACAAGGTTGAAATAAGAACTGATGGTTTTTAAGAAATAACCTTCGGGTCATTCATACGACGCAATGTGTAGTTCCAATACTCCTTTAACACTGAGTCATCGAACCTGCTATTTGATTGATGCTCTAATAAAAACCTCCTCATTCCTGCGACTTAAACATGCGCACCTGGGAATGGCATTTCAACTACTCCACACACATAAATTTTCTTCCCAAAATTTATACAATAAATCAAGCCTCTGCTTGTTATCAACACTGGAAGATTAATAAACTTACAAGTTTATTTTATTTTACCATTCAGTTCAACCCGTGAATTTACCATACTTATGATAATCTTTATTTCACTTTCGAGTGTGTATTTACGTCATGATTTTATATAAATACAAAAATATCCTAATTGATACAAATATCATTTGCTTCCCGTTTCATGCCTCTCCGTGTTATCTGAAAAATATACTTTGCTCATTGCAAATATTAACTGTTCAACCAGAACTGTAATGTTGGTTGAATGCGGGCTTGCGCTAACCACTCTCCTTCGGAAAATCACCTGTTCCTAACTAGAAATGATTAAACTACTTCATAGGCTCTCTCTCAATAAATGTGATTATTAGAATATATAAGATCCAAGAATTATTTAGAAAAGTTATGAAAATCATTATTATTATTATTAGTGGATTATTATTATTATTATTATTAGTTATATTATTTTAAATGTGTCTAATTATTATTTCATTATGTGAGAATCCACATGTTCGATTCTTCGAATATGGATAAAATATCCATCTCTCAACAAAAATAATTATTAACTTTTACAGTTACATCGGTTGTTTTCCGTGATTACCCAAAAAATATGAAACATTCAAATAAATGCTCGTTCTGCTCGGTCATCGATCCAAAACTGTTCTGAATGCTGAAAATACTCAGAATAACTCTAATATGTCTTGCATAAATCATTGCAAGATTTAAATACGAAGAAAAATAAATGTGTTGGTCATCTGAAAAAAATAGTTTGTTCCAATTAGCTAGGCATAGTATAAAGTCAAAAGTGGCTTACATTTCTTGATGGTCTTTGAAGCGTAGTGAACCTGGTCTGTACCAGATTTATCCAGATACATGCCCTATCGGACAAGCATGTATAATCCTTGTATCGGCCGCCATTATATACCCACAATCAGTCTAACACGACATAGTGGAGATATTTCTTGAAGTATGAAGTAATTGCTGATCCATTTTAATGTTGACTTCTATTAAAGCCATAGCATTTCGCTTAAATGGGGTCAGATCTAAGTGATCTATTCTCAAATATGTCAGTTGTAACATAACTCACGGTAATCTTTTCAGTACAAGAAAACACTGACAGTCTAAACCAATCAACGGCTGTTCTGAAGATCGTTCCCTGGGCATGGCTTATCACCATCTATCATGCGCGAAGCAACATATAGTTTCCCTGCGTTGGCTAATGAACAACACCGTGATAGACTGGCCTTCAATATACTGAAAGATCGGAGTGGTTATCAAGTTACAATTATGAAACTGACTAAATTGGACTAAAATATCCAAGTATTGAATGATTATTACTGGACTGTGACAAAGTACTTTCTAGACAAAGTCTAGCATACGTCCATGTAGAAATAAAATATTTCACCAGTGTCCGTAGAAAAATGACAATCACCTTAGTGATTCTCACTGTCGGAAACTTACTAAGTTCCACATGTAGCGCAGCACTTTTGTGACTATCACAATCTGAAAATAACTTCTGCGTAGATCCGGCAACCATGTGCCTTGGCTCAGCGTAGTAGCACCTTGCTATGCAAGCGCTTGGTTCCAAGTGAGCTGAAGTTGCTTGGGCCGGCCGGCTTTTATTCAAAACGGTCAGGGTCACGCTGCATCACGCTGAAATCTAGAAATCCTCATATCTCTGGTATCCCTGGTCCGATATACTTGATACTAAGTGCATTCTCTTTCATTTGGCCGTGCCAGTAATCTGATCCAAGTCTCAAGTCTCTACTCCATGGCTAACTATTTAATCAACAAATAGTCTTGACCTCTGCTATTACTCGCTACGTCACTTGACATGCTCTTGGCTGCATATACTTTCCATTTCCTTCTGGAAGTAATGTAGCGCGATATTCAAATATCTCAACTTTCAAAAGCGGCTGTAGCCTTTCCCTTGATATCTAGGTGTCTGAATCTTGGAATACCCATTCCTAGAGTTGGGCACATCCACCCCACACCTAGCAAAAAATAAAAATTTAATTTTTTTTATTTTTCCTATCTACCCATTAAATCATCTGGTTCTTGAATAGTAAATCTTCAAATTCGATGCATTATAAGTTCCCACGATGTTACAAGTTCGTGTATTGGCGATTTCATAGCTTCCATTGTTGTTTACCTCCACAATATGATATTCAAAATCTTTAATTTCTCCAGGTTTAATATCAAAAATATCGTGATACTCTTCCAAAATTTTCCCTAGCTCTGGGGACTCCTCCTCAGTGTAGACTTCTCTTCCTTCAGCTTCATGAAAAATCAGAGACCATTGAGCATCTCCCTCGATGTCTTCCTCTTCTTTTCCCTCGAAGTTAATCTCTTCGGTATTCTTGAATCTGATCGTCTCTGTCTTCATGTCTATCACTGCTTGATATTTCTGAATGAAATCCGCTCCCAATATCATGTCAAAAGCCATGTCCTTCATTACTACAAACACATGTCGGAAATCATGTCCTCCAATAGTAATACATAAGTATAATTGTATTTTACACAGAGATATTTTGTTGGGTATTATTCCTTGGATTTTAATTCCTGATACTGGAATCTCCTCTAAATTCTCTTTGAGCTTCCACTGAATATAAAGCTTCTCGCTCACAAGAGAAAGCATAGCCCCAGTATCAATTAAAGTATCGACAGGCATACCGAATACTTCGCATGATATGATTGGCATTCTAATTCTTGTACCCATTTCTTTCCGTTCGTCATTATGTTGAATTAAGTCATCATCCTCTGCTTGCCATTTAATAATTCTGGAAGTGAAAGTATTTAAAATTCTATCTTCTACTGTGAATTCGAAGTTTTTTTTTTTTCGTTTCCATTCCCCCGGGATTGTTGTGTTCCCGATGGACCTGGTTCACTGGGCCTCTGTTCCAAGAACTGCAAGTTTTCTTGGTGTCTTTCTTCCAAGTTCTTCCTCGTCTCCTTATTGAACTCTTCATTGGACTGACGAGTATTCACATTCCCTCTATTATTGTAGTTGTTTCTACCATAGTACTGTCCCCGTAAATCCGGATAGTAGGCTGTCAGATATCCGCCCCTCAATCGGATTGCCAATAATCAAACGCACCGGCACAGCTACATCAATGAAAATGGCACTGACAGATACTACCGAGATTAGAGCACAGCAGTTAACAAGAAATTATTGTGGAACACACCAAAATATACGGGGGTTCATACTTACCTTTACTTACCTCTTCAAATTAATCTCGGGTATGGGTTGCCAACTGGATCACTTAAAGTATGCCCACACAATAACCTCCACCATGATATTTAAAATGAACCAAGACGGAAACAAGAAACTTTAAACTGTACAATAATTTATTTCACATAAAGGGAATGACTTTAACAAAAACTCAACAAAATACACGTGGCAATCAGAAGCCATTGTCAATATAACCATGTCCTCCTGTAGGACTTGTAGACGTTACATACAAAATTTTATCTTTCACATGCTTATAAAGAACGTAATAATAGTAATACACTTGGAATGGATGAGGAAGTTGGGGCGAGACATGTAGCAATTGTTTTCCTCTTTCATAAACATCACACTTTATTTATAACTGCAAGCCTGTTATGTGGTCGACCTTGGCCTCTAACATACAGTTGTCAGGCCAGCTGCGATCCACCCTACATCATGTCGCATGCCCACGTCGTTAAATGGACCCACCTGTCCAGTCAATGTTAGCATATGCTCGTAACCTCGGAGCTTAGCTCCTTTTCAAACACTTTTAATGTCCTCAACTCAACTCAAATATTATCACGCAAATCTTTTAAATGCTCCAATCAAATATTACTGGATTACTCTAATAATCCCAAAACTTGTTTAATTACATAATCCACTTGTATAATTAGCGTTCTTTAGAGTATATTAACAAAACTCTTAATGTTTATAACAAATGCTCATTAATTGTTTATAACAATTATAAATTGTTTATAATATTGTCAAATGACAATTGAAAAATCTATACACGCCTCTCTTAATTCCTTTCATTACAAATTATTATTAAAGATAATTACATAATTTATTTACAATATTTATATTATTTATTTTTAGAAGTACATTAAACCACACGTTTATCCGGTTGATAATTACTCAAATCAGGTTAATATAATCGACCAATGAAGGTTAGTTATATTTAAGCTTATATTCAGGTTTAATAAGTTTTAATAATTATTATTATTATTTGTGACGGTAACCTCCATTCAAAATCGTTATCTCAAATTATTTAACACTCTTGTTAATTTTAACAGTAATTTCACATGATTAATTTTCAAAGGACCTGGACAATAAACTCAGCGGAAAAATACTTCGCTCAAATGCACAAATTGCATAAAATAGGCCCAGAATTCATCATATATTTCAATATATATGGCATAAAAATCTTGCGCAATATATTCAAAAACCTCCACTTACAAATTCATTAACTTCATCCTTATTACTGTGGGAATCTCCTTCACTTATTCAAGGGCATTATTCATCAGCGACTTTTACATGTCCACTGAACTAACGATTATACATCCATAGTTCCACTTCAAAAATTCTTATATCCATTAATTGTTTCAAAACTGTTATTTATTTAACCTTCGTGGGTTTCATTCATGAATCGATATGAAGTAAAAATTTGCCAATCACAAATAAATTTAATAGCAAATACGATTATACACGCCTCTCTGGTCTATCAAAATTGAGATTAATATCTCCTAAGTATCGTAGTATAAAAATACTATCTTCAAACAAAGTTCATCTAAACTGCATAATAATCGAATAGAATACAATTAGACTTTGGAATGCAAACATTATTGTTCCAATCTAGTATTGAGAAAAACTCCTATCAAAAGTTCATTACTATAGTCTATTCAATAAATCGTAATCAAAGTTCATATTTCATAAAATTGTCTATAATGCAATGGTAATTTCAGAACTGACGATAAATGTCTATGTTGCAATCATGTTCATAAAACGACTAGTATTTCCAAGATCGTCGATACAGTAATAGATTTTAACGCTCTAAAATCTTTTAATTATTCTTCTTTCTTGAGGATGACAGAAAATTGGTCACAGTAAGTTACTGAATAGAATTACTTTAATAAAATGACACGCTGTCTGAATTCAAATCTGCCATAGAAAATCGTTAACTTTACAGTCAAATCGTGACTCCAAAAATATGCAAATTACTGAATGAATATACTATATCAGTCTCAACTGATCCAAAATATTTAAATCTGCCAATGACATAACAATGTCTTAATAAATCGTAGAAAAAGGCATAACTCATCAAAGTGTACTGAGTACAGAATTATCAAGCAAGAATATGGGGCAAAATATAGGACAGAAAATATGAGAAAAATGGTTGCTCAGATATCGCTAAATGACTCAAATAAAACAAGAAACGTTCACGACTACCTTATCTGTTGATTGAAGTTCTAGAGGAAAATCTTCCAAAGAAGACTGGTGATGGTTCCATTTCACCAAAAAGATGTGCTCCGTCCTCGAACCTGGAACCAGCGCCCTCGGAGAATAGAACTGCTTCCTCCTCCGGAAATTGCACTGCTCCGTGTAGACAATAGACATCCTTCTGGCAAAACTCTTCTTTGTGAGCCGGGTCTACCCTGGCCTCTCTTGATAGTTCCCTGAAGTTCTGGCAGAAATTCGCCATGAAGTTTATTGCAGTTATTTCCGCAGAAATATTCATATTTGTGGAGTATGAATATGTTTCCGCTGCCATCTGATATAATTCAGCGTTGGACAACGATGCATGAGTGTAGTTGGATATTCACTACATGCTCGCTTTTGTAGAAAGACGATTAGCGAAGTTCCATGCTGCTATTTCACTCCATTGACATATGTCCCAATTGCATTAAAGTCCTTAGCCTTCCATCTCCATTTCCGTTATAATAGTTGAAAGAACTGCCATATTATATTGTTCCATGTTAGAATGCAGCGTTATAACACCAAAAGCAATATGTAGTAGCACGGTTGCAATACCAGTGTCAGCCGTAGCGTAAAATGTGATGGTATAAAAGTGCTTCTCAGGCTGCGAGAAATTAATTTTTTCTGCCGTCTTAAAATGCCAATATCTTTCGAATTATAATCTTGAAAATGTTCAACCTTTCTACACACTTTAATATAGTACTGCACAATCGAATTAGCTTAAAGGCATTAGTCAACTCTTGATATATTATCTTGTAGACTTGAAAATGTGTGCGTTTCTACTTCGCCCAGTTTCAAACACCGTAAAATGGAACTGCGGCACGCTCGAAGCTCGTTCGATGCGGTTGGCTATACCACACGCTAAAGACAACTTGTTTCACTGTATCACTCGAAAATGACTATTTGTCATCAGAAATATATATGCGATATGAGACACATGAGCTATGAGAGCTCCTCTCTGCTGTGCAAGACCTTTTATCAACTTCCTAAGGGGCGTATCCATCCCTTCCATAGCTTGTTTCTCCGTCATCGCTAGAAGTTCTAACTTTGGCAATACTTGACGGATTTTCAAATTTCAAAAACTCAAAAATAATTTCTTCAAAATTCCAAATCAATGCCATAACTGAAAATTGGTTTCCACAATTCTGCATTCCAAAAGTAATTAAATAAGGTAGTTTCAGTAATCTCCGTCTCCCTCCTAACTATCGTTCATTGGTTCGAGTCTCTCCTCCAATCGCGTAACTTCTTCCTCAGCACAATTCCATGTTTCCCTGCGACTGCGTCGTAAATCTCAGATCATTCTCGAACAAAATCATGACGTCACCAAGAATCTCAGCTCAAGCAGCCTACTTGCGTGAAGTCTGCGTCATCCGTGCTTACGTCATGAATATCCACGTCACAACTATGACAGCCATAACTTTCTTCATATATGCCAATACAGCCATCGTGGTCTCAATATAATTCAATTTACGGGGGCATTCTCCCTTCACCACGTTTTAAAAACAGTTGCAAATTGTTTTTAAACTCTGTGTTATAAATATCTCAATTCACTTGAACACGAAATTGAATTATCATTGGCTTACTCTTGGATAATATTTCTTCAAGTTTGCAGCATTGAACTTGCCATAAACGACATTATTCTCATCATCGTAGAGTTCATAACAGTTGTTGCCATAAGCATTCGTAATTCTGAACGGACCCATGAATACTATTCCAAATTTGGGATAGATCTTCTTACTCACATCAGCCTTAACAGGTCTGCGTAGTAATACCAGATTTCCAATTTCTAAGGGCGCACCAAAACGTTTTCCTGCTACTCTTTTCAATCGTTTCTCTGCTGCTTTCTGGAGTTGTTCCTTCGCTCTGTCAATTCTTTGCTGCCTTCCTAGGTCGGGATCTCTAGGAACGTGGTTGAAAAGATTATCCCACGGCCTTTCTGGGTTTCTTCCTAGATGAAGTCTCATTGGCACTTCTCCTGTGCTCTCCTGCACTGTAGAATTTAGACATTCCTCAATAAGGGGTACAAATCTCACCCAACCAGAATGATCATTCGGACAGAAAATTCGACAAAATTTCGAAAATTCAGCCATATATCTTTCTGAATAATTCGATTCTGGATAGCGCACGCTTGAAAATAAGTGCTTAATACCAAGCCTTTCCATATCTGCAGCAAATTCTAAGGATGTAAACTGAGCTCCATGATCCGATAGTAGGTATTCTGGTTTACCAGCTTTTGGAAATACAGCATGTTCCAGTCTGCTTACAACATTCCTCGTGTTAGCTTTTTGCATGGGACTCATTGTTACAAATTTCGAGAAGACATCCACGGTAACCAACAGGAACTGATTACCCTGATATCCCTTCGGACAAGGACCAAATATGTCCGTCGCCATGAGTTCATTTGGTTTAGAGGGAATCATAGCCTTAGGTTTTCCTTTTAATAGAGCGGAAGCATAATTTGCTCTTTGACATTTATCACATGAACGAATGACATTAGCAATGCTGGAACGCATGTTAGTCCAAATAAACCTCTCTTTAAGAGTGTCAAGAGTTTTATCTAAACCTGCATGTCCAGTTGCGTGATGAGCTACCCACACTAAATTGACAACAAGTTTAGGTGGCACGACTATTCGGAGCTTTGTATGCGCAGAGTCAGCATACTTACATACGATGTCTCCACTCAAGACAAAGTGTCGTGATTCTCTCTGTGTAGCTGCATAGTCAACATCAGTATTGTCCATGTAACCCTTAAGGAACCTGTACATTTTCCTGATTGGAGCGTGTCTCTTCTGTGACACACCGATTCGGGCTAACCTCCTAACGGTCACTTGATCTTGCTGCTCCAATTGTACATGGTGTATCTGCACATTTTTGATAGGGTTACGTGATAAAGCATCAGCCAGTAAGTTATCTTTACCAGGCTGATGGATGATCGTGGCATTAAACTGTTGGGTGAACAAAGCCCAACGTGTCGAACTATCACTAGACATGTCAGTTTGCAGCATAAACTGAAGTGCTTTGTGATCTGTAATAATGATAACCTTGTGTCCCAGCAACATTTTTTTCCACGCTTGCAAAGCTGTTACAAAAGCTAACGCTTCTAGTTCTGTCGTAAAGTAGTATTCCTCGTGTTTCTTTAACTTCCGACTAGTGAACGCAATGTAGTGCTTGTTGCCTGCCTCGTCTTTTTGGTATAAGACTGCACTGATGCCTATTCTTGATGCATCAGACTCTATATAGAACACCTTCTCAAAGTCTGGGTACTCCAGTTTAACGTTGTTTCTGAGCATCTCCTTTGCTTTCTCAAAAGCCTCGTCTGCTGCGGTACTCCATTTCCATCTGTTATTCTTCTTGAGTAAGTCATACAGAGGAGCCATAATTTCAGAGTATCTCGGACAGTGACTGCTGATAAATTGGCATGCGCCTACAAATTCTCTGACTTGTTTCACCTTAGTTGGCTTTGGGAACCTTGTGATCGCATCTACTTTCTGCATGTTTGGATGATATCCATCTTTATCAATCGTATGCCCCAAGTAGTTGATTTCCTTCTTCAAGAATTGACATTTTCCAAAATTGACCTTGATATTGGCCTCCCTTAAATTTTCAAACAACTTTCTCAAATGCACTAAATGTTCTGCGGCATTGGGTGAAGATACAATTAAATCGTCAATGTAGCAGATTACATTTTCCTTTACTTCGTCAGTGAGCTTACTATCAAGTGCTCGAATAAGTGCTGGTCCACTGTTGACCATTACAAAAGGCATTCTCACAAAGACCCATGACGTCTGGTCAAATAAGAATCCAGTGTACTGCATACTCTCTTCTTCTAGTTGAACTTGGTAAAACGAAGATGTCAAGTCAAGAACACTGAAACATGCTCTCCCTTTGAACTTTCGAAGCAGATCTCTAATCTTGGGTGGTCGGTCATTTTCTGGAAGAATCTTCAAGTTGATGGTCCGAGCATCGAGACAAAGACGTATCTGACCATTACTTTTCTTCACTACAGTGATGAGGTTTATATAAGACGACGCCTGTTTTTTAATAATCCCGTCTACCTCCATTTTTCTGATCAACCCTCGTACTTCTTGATAGTATTTCTCAGGTATGGGGTATATTCTCTTTTGGTAAGGGGTTTCATCGGTCAGCCTTATCTTGTACTTATAGTCTTTAATCAATCCAGGCTTTTCATCAAAAATATCTTGGAATTCCTTTATCAAATCCTCAAATTCCCCCTGATTTTCTTCAAATCCTTCAGTTTTTCTACTGGGTATTTCGGTTAGATTTTCCACTTCATTGATAATAGTATTTAAAATCTCTTCCCTAAGGTCTATCTCCAGACTGTTTTTCACGTCCTGTTCTTCGATCTCTTCTGTGATCATGTACCCATCATTAAAGCTAATAATCCTATTCTTCATGTCAATAATGGCTCCAACTTTCGATATAAAATCGATTCCTAGCACAATATCGAAATGGATCTTGTTCACCACAATAAAGATCTGTTCATAATTCCTTCCATTAATTTCAAAGTTCAACAACACTTGGATCTTGCATTTCACTGCCTTGTCTTGGAAAATTCCTCTCACTTTGACGGTAGAAACTGGTAAAACTGTCATGTTTTCTCCTTTTAACAGACTTTGATAGCATTCATCAGAAATGATAGAAATAATTGCGCCGGTATCCATAAGAGCTTTGTACTGTTGGCCATCTATCAGTACAGAAATAATAGGTAAGGCACATGGTCTTTCCTCTTTGACGATTCCCCTCTCTTCTAATAAATCCTCATCAGTTACTTCATAAATTTCATTAATGGTAATTAGGTGTGGTGTGGCAATGTATTTATGGTTTCTCACTGTCGTTGAGAAATCGGCGTTTTTTTGTGTGTTACCAATCTCAAAGTTCTGCTGGCTTGTAGAAGGACCAGGATCGATCACTACATCCTGTCTTTTCTTTTGGTTTTCAGCTTCCTTCTCCCGTAATTCCTTAAGATACTGCTGACTTTCTTTCTCTCTCTCTTGATATTTGTCGGGTGTCATAACCTGACCTTGAGAATTCTGATTTCGATTCTGGTAATTTCTATTGTAGTTCCTATTGTAGCCCTGGTTATTGTAGTATCTACCTCTTCCATTGTTATAATTTCCTCTATTGTTAATCCAGCCTCTTCTTTGCTGATATGGACGGTAACCTTGCGATCTGTGGTTGCGAAAGTGATTATTCCTGTGAGGACCTACATTTTCAGTTTTTTCTTCATCAGGCTTGTCAGTTTGCTGAACTTGATCCATATAGACAGTATTGATGTCTTTAAATTCGTGCCTCTGACCTTTTTGTACCACATTTGGCATTGGACTCGTGTAGTCAAGCCTCCTCAATAATTCGTCCATACTGGTCAAATCCCTGATGTTTGACGATATGATGAGTCTTCTCACCTCCACAGGCAGCATACGAGAAATCGCATCTATCAACTGCTCTGTTGACAATGGGGGTTGCAAAAATCTCAAGCGTGACAACTGGCTCGTGAAGAAATCAGCGTACCGTGTTGGAAGAGTACCTGAATACTTCCTCGAGTATACCTCAGCTCTTAATGAATTCTGCGCTTCGATGGACCAGAATCGTTTTATCAGTGCCTCTGCAAATTCGTCAAAATTACTGAACGTATAGTGAAATGCTCTGAACCATTCAAGGGGTCCTCCAGGTAGAAATCTCTCCACTATCCTCATCTCTCTTTCTCTGGGAATGTGAGCTTCAATGAAATAGTCTTTCAGGTTCCTGATATATTCTATCGGTGTTAGACTATCAGTATTACTGAATTTTTGAGGTTTGTCCTCGAAGTTCCGGATGACTGTCACATTTCTCGGATATGAATCCATGTAATTCCTCCCACTATCACGATATCTCCATTCAGGTTCAATATTCCTATCCTCTTCTTCTTCCCGGAATCTGGATATACGTTCCTCAGGACTAATATCTCTCTCTTCTGCAGCGAGGTTACATCGTCTGACGTAATTCCTATCATCTTCACCAGTCAAGCCTTCTGGATCCTTATCCGTGATTTCCGTGATGACTTTCCTGATTAACTCTTCTTTATAGGTTTCCATCATGCTGGCTTCTCCTAGTTTCAAATTCTGAAGTTTGCTCGTGGTTTCATTAACATCAGAGACAACCTTATGAATCTGTTCCTCTAACGCGGATTTTAATGCTTGCACGTCCTGACCTATTTGCGTTCTATCCTCTACCTGCTTTTCGGATAGCGAATCCATCCTTATACTCAAGTCCTTCCTAATTTGAACTACTCCATTATTAATGTCTACTTGTGTACTGGCAAGTTTTCTTTCAATTCGTTCCTGAATCTGAGTTACATGTTACCCACTTGACCTATTCCATTCATCATTCCACACCGTTACATTTGCAGTTAACATTTCCGCAATATCTACTTCGATGTCTTCTTTAAGTAAACGATTATGATCTAATACTTGGGTTCTCATGACCTCTACATCATACTTTAAACCTGCTAAAGAAGCTGTTGTCCTAACAGACTCGTCAACCAACCTAGTTGTTAATGCACTAATGTTACGAGTACAAAGTGTTTTTGAAGTTTCAATATCTTCTCTAACTTTATTAACATCAGTTTGAACTTTAGCAATATCTACAAAAACAGTGTTAACTTCTACTTGTATCTTAGTTATATCGCTTTGCATCTCATTTACATCTGAATGAATGTAATTAATATCTACTTGAACATTTGACACATCGGCTCGGACATTTATAATCTCTCTTTGAACCTCTTCTACTTTATCTTGTACAGTAGCAACATCGTTCCTAACAACAATTACCTCTGCTCTAGCACATGAAATATCACCCCGGACATTAGCAACATCAAGATTCAACATAGTAAGATCTTTCTGTACCTTAGAAACATCAGTCTTAACATCAGAAACATCTTTATGAATGTCACTTACAGCATTCTCGATTCCCTGGATACTGATCTGTAAACGCGACATATCATTTTCTAAGTTTGCAGAACTGGTCTGAAGAACTTTCAAACTTTCATCCAGCATCTGCTTTGTTCGACTAGCATTCCTAGCTTCCATCTCCTTTACATTTTCATCCATGCTAGCTTTCAAACTTTCATCCAGCCTAATAGACAAGTTAGCAGACAAATTACTAGCATTCTCCTCCATCATCTGCTTCATAGTGCTATTCATGCTAGCTTTCAACTCCTCTAACATCATCCTCATACTTTCATCTGCCATTTCAATAATATTCAAAAATAGACTGCTTTAGGGACATACATCAAACAGAGCAAAATAACAACATCTGAGCAACATCTTTCACCATATATAAGTTTGAGCAATTTTCTGTCTTAAATCTAACTTATAATTACCTTATAATTAACCTTCGTAGACATCTTATGTTGAAATAAACTCAAGCACATGTTCAAATTTCTTTGGTTCATTTTAAAATATCCTAACACAAATAATTTACATTTACAATCCAAATAATTTAATTTTATCTTTAATATGACTAACCATGTCATAAGCCGGTCAAATAAAATAAGATTCCAGACCATAGGCAATTTTTCTAAGTTTCCAGCCTATTTAACCTCTCTCAAGTTGTATAAGATCTGATCTTTTCTGAGTGTAATTTTCCTAATACAACACAACATTTAATCCCTATATAATCACACTCTCAAATTCTACAATTGGCCAAGACATCTAACAAAGAATCAACCTCTTTATTTGAGTCTTCACCATCCCATTGACATCGATAACTTGGTAATCCAATGTTATTCGAGCACTCCACAATATTGCGGTGCCAATTCTCCTGCAATAACTTGGTAATCCAATGTTTTGCTGAACGTGCCAATCGAGCTGATCGTGCCCCACATTTTAGGGTCGCCAATCCTTCTGTCCCCGTAAATCCGGACAGTAGGCTGTCAGATATCCGCCCCCTCAATCGGATTGCCAATAATCAAACGCACCGGCACAGCTACATCAATGAAAATGGCACTGACAGATACTACCGAGATTAGAGCACAGCAGTTAACAAGAAATTATTGTGGAACACACCAAAATATACGGGGGTTCATACTTACCTTTACTTACCTCTTCAAATTAATCTCGGGTATGGGTTGCCAACTGGATCACTTAAAGTATGCCCACACAATAACCTCCACCATGATATTTAAAATGAACCAAGACGGAAACAAGAAACTTTAAACTGTACAATAATTTATTTCACATAAAGGGAATGACTTTAACAAAAACTCAACAAAATACACGTGGCAATCAGAAGCCATTGTCAATATAACCATGTCCTCCTGTAGGACTTGTAGACGTTACATACAAAATTTTATCTTTCACTTGCTTATAAAGAACGTAATAATAGTAATACACTTGGAATGGATGAGGAAGTTGGGGCGAGACATGTAGCAATTGTTTTCCTCTTTCATAAACATCACACTTTATTTATAACTGCAAGCCTGTTATGTGGTCGACCTTGGCCTCTAACATACAGTTGTCAGGCCAGCTGCGATCCACCCTACATCATGTCGCATGCCCACGTCGTTAAATGGACCCACCTGTCCAGTCAATGTTAGCATATGCTCGTAACCTCGGAGCTTAGCTCCTTTTCAAACACTTTTAATGTCCTCAACTCAACTCAAATATTATCACGCAAATCTTTTAAATGCTCCAATCAAATATTACTGGATTACTCTAATAATCCCAAAACTTGTTTAATTACATAATCCACTTGTATAATTAGCGTTCTTTAGAGTATATTAACAAAACTCTTAATGTTTATAACAAATGCTCATTAATTGTTTATAATATTGTCAAATGACAATTGAAAAATCTATACACTCCTCTCTTAATTCCTTTCATTACGAATTATTATTAAAGATAATTACATAATTTATTTACAATATTTATATTATTTATTTTTAGAAGTACATTAAACCACACGTTTATCCGGTTGATAATTACTCAAATCAGGTTAATATAATCGACCAATGAAGGTTAGTTATATTTAAGCTTATATTCAGGTTTAATAAGTTTTAATAATTATTATTATTATTTGTGACGGTAACCTCCATTCAAAATCTTTATCTCAAATTATTTAACACTCTTGTTAATTTTAACAGTAATTTCACATGATTAATTTTCAAAGGACCTGGACAATAAACTCAGCGGAAAAATACTTCGCTCAAATGCACAAATTGCATAAAATAGGCCCAGAATTCATCATATATTTCAATATATATGGCATAAAAATCTTCCACAATATATTCAAAAACCTCCACTTACAAATTCATTAACTTCATCCTTATTACTGTGGGAATCTCCTTCACTTATTCAAGGGCATTATTCATCAGCGACTTTTACATGTCCACTGAACTAACGATTATACATCCATAGTTCCACTTCAAAAATTCTTATATTCATTAATTGTTTCAAAACTGTTATTTATTTAACCTTCGTGGGTTTCATTCATGAATCGATATGAAGTAAAAATTTGCCAATCACAAATAAATTTAATAGCAAATACGATTATACACGCCTCTCTGGTCTATCAAAATTGAGATTAATATCTCCTAAGTATCGTAGTATAAAAATACTATCTTCAAACAAAGTTCATCTAAACTGCATAATAATCGAATAGAATACAATTAGACTTTGGAATGCAAACATTATTGTTCCAATCTAGTATTGAGAAAAACTCCTATCAAAAGTTCATTACTATAGTCTATTCAATAAATCGTAATCAAAGTTCATATTTCATAAAATTTTCTATAATGCAATGGTAATTTCAGAACTGACGATAAATGTCTATGTTGCAATCATGTTCATAAAACGACTAGTATTTCCAAAATCGTCGATACAGTAATAGATTTTAACGCTCTAAAATCTTTTAATTATTCTTCTTTCTTGAGGATGACAGAAAATTGGTCAAAGTAATTTACTGAATAGAATTACTTTAATAAAATGACACGCTGTCTGAATTCAAATCTGCCATAGAAAATCGTTAACTTTACAGTCAAATCGTGACTCCAAAAATATGCAAATTACTGAATGAATATACTATATCAGTCTCAACTGATCCAAAATATTTAAATCTGCCAATGACATAACAATGTCTTAATAAATCGTAGAAAAAGGCATAACTCATCAAAGTGTACTGAGTACAGAATTATCAAGCAAGAATATGGGGCAAAATATAGGACAGAAAATATGAGAAATATGGTTGCTCAGATATCGCTAAATGACTCAAATTAAACAAGAAACGTTCACGACTACCTTATCTGTTGATTGAAGTTCTAGAGGATAATCTTCCAAAGAAGACTGGTGATGGTTCCATTTCACCAAAAAGATGTGCTCCGTCCTCGAACCTGGAACCAGCGCCCTCGGAGAATAGAACTGCTTCCTCCTCCGGAAATTGCACTGCTCCGTGTAGACAATAGACATCCTTCTGGCAAAACTCTTCTTTGTGAGCCGGGTCTACCCTGGCCTCTCTTGATAGTTCCCTGAAGTTCTGGCAGAAATTCGCCATGAAGTTTATTGCAGTTATTTCCGCAGAAATATTCATATTTGTGGAGTATGAATATGTTTCCGCTGCCATCTGATATAATTCAGCGTTGGACAACGATGCATGAGTGTAGTTGGATATTCACTACATGCTCGCTTTTGTAGAAAGACGATTAGCGAAGTTCCATGCTGCTATTTCACTCCATTGACATACGTCCCAATTGCATTAAAGTCCTTAGTCTTCCATCTCCATTTCTGTTATAATAGTTGAAAGAACTGCCATATTATATTGTTCCATGTTAGAATGCAGCGTTATAACACCAAAAGCAATATGTAGTAGCACGGTTGCAATACCAGTGTCAGCCGTAGCGTAAAATGTGATGGTATAAAAGTGCTTCTCAGGCTGCGAGAAAATCACTTTTGTCTGCCGTCTTAAAATGCCAATATCTTTCGAATTATAATCTTGAAAATGTTCAACCTTTCTACACACTTTAATATAGTACTGCACAATCGAATTAGCTTAAAGGCATTAGTCAACTCTTGATATATTATCTTGTAGACTTGAAAATGTGTGCGTTTCAACTTCGCCTAGTTTCAAACACCGTAAAATGGAACTGCGGCACGCTCGAAGCTCGTTCGATGCGGTTGGCTATACCACACGCTAAAGACAACTTGTTTCACTGTATCACTCGAAAATGACTATATGACATCAGAAATATATATGCGATATGAGACACATGAGCTATGAGAGCTCCTCTCTGCTGTGCAAGACCTTTTATCAACTTCCTAAGGGGCGTATCCATCCCTTCCATAGCTTGTTTCTCCGTCATCGCTAGAAGTTCTAACTTTGGCAATACTTGACAGATTTTCAAATTTCAAAAACTCAAAAATAATTTCTTCAAAATTCCAAATCAATGCCATAACTGAAAATAGGTTTCCACAATTCTGCATTCCAAAAGTAATTAAATAAGGTAGTTTCAGTAATCTCCGTCTCCCTCCTAACTATCGTTCATTGGTTCGAGTCTCTCCTCCAATCGCGTAACTTCTTCCTCAGCACAATTCCATGTTTCCCTGCGACTGCGTCATAAATCTCAGATCTTTCTCGAACAAAATCATGACGTCACCAAGAATCTCAGCTCAAGCAGCCTACTTGCGTGAAGTCTGCGTCATCCGTGCTTACGTCATGAATATCCACGTCACAACTATGACAGCCATAACTTTCTTCATATATGCCAATACAGCCATCGTGGTCTCAATATAATTCAATTTACGGGGGCAGTACCTTCTTTCCTGGTACCTTCCTTGATTATCCCTTGGCCTTCTCCATCGAGTATTATATCGATTTCCACCATCCGGTCTTGCATAAGGTTTGTAACTGTATCGGTTATTATACTGATTCCATCCTCTTTTATCGGGCTCTTCCCTCGGCGTTTTCTCTTCTCGCCCCTCTCGAATCTCTCGAGGTGTTTGGGAATAACTGTCGGCCATAACGGCGTACACAGCGTTGTTATTCTTTCCTCCCGTCTGATGAAAGAATTGAGCGTTTGTATGATCAAGTTTCTGCAATACCTCGTCAAATTGCTCCATATTATAGATGTCAGCAGCGATCAAAGTCCTTTGGACGTCTGCTGGAAACTGACGTATTAATGCTGTAATTAATTCCTTATCTGGCATCGGCGGATCTAAATGTTGTAGTTTAGAAAGCTGTCCAGAAAAGTACGTAGAGTATCGGGTAGGCTGTGACGTCGAGAATCTCTTTGAGTATAATTCTGCTCTGAATTGCTGTTGGGTTTCCGGGGACCAAAACTTTTTTAATAACCCACGGGAAAACTCCTCAAAATTGGTGAGAGTGGACCTAAAAGCTCTAAACCAAAGAAGTGCAGGACCTTCCAAAAATTTCCCTATCACTCGGATCTGTCTTTCCTTAGGGATCTTGGAATCTTTCAGGTAATCACCTGCTTCTCTCAAAAATTCTACTGGTGTCACAGAATCTCGCCCTGAAAATTTAGAAGGCTTATCCTCTACATTCTTGAATACAGTTATGGGGTTGGATTGAAATACTGTCCTGACCTCATCCTGTCTTTGACTATCAGTTTCTCTAGCTGCTCCTAGGTTTATCTGTATCTGTTCTTCTCCCCTTCTACTTGGCATTTTCAACAGATGGTCAGACTGTTTCTCGTCCTTGATTTGGGTTTTCATGGCCTCAATTTCCTTATGGTTTTCTTCTGCCATTTTTTAATTGCTTCGGTTTCCTTACAGTTCTCCTTGACATCAGTGGATATCTGGTTCATAACAGGCTCGTGACTTTTCAACGAACCTGTCATATCTGATATGTCCTTCTGAGTTGCTTGGATATCTTTGGAAATTACTTGAATATGGGATGACAAAGATTCCCTAATTTCCTTGACTCCCTCTTGGTTCTCCAGCTTGAGTGTGTCCTTAATTTCAATGATAACTGTGGTTTTAATTTCAGTTTGTAATTCATTAATCACACCTTCTCTTATTTCTCCCATTACGAGTTCTTTGAATTGTTCCGTCAAACGTTGAACAACTAGAATTGCCATCTCATTGCTCTCTTTCTTCACTCTGACTTCTAGGTTGATCATGTCTTCACCAACTTTCCTAAGACCATGTTCTATCCTATCAGCTAAGCTTTGAGATCTTAGATCGGCATCGCGAAATTTATCGTCCATTAAACTTGCGTTAGTGGCTAATGAAGTTTCGAGCTCATGTGTTTTTTCGCATAATTTAGACATTTTACTCTCAAGTGACATTTTCAAAATTTCGGAATTCTCTTTAAATTTATTTTCCATAGAATTAAATTTACCATTTAAATTTTCTTTCAAAGAATCAGAACTTTTTTTAAGTTTATCATTTAAACTTTCTTTAAGTTTATTTTCTAAAGAATCAGAATTTTCTTTAAATTTATTTTCTAAAGAATCAGAATTCTCTTTTAGTTAATTTTCTAAAGAATCAGAATTTTCTTTAAGTTTATTTTCTAAAGAATCAGAATTTTCTTTAAGTTTCTCATTTAAATTTTCTTTAAGTTTATTTTCTAAAGAATCAGAATTTTCTTTAAGTTTCTTTTCCAAAGCCTCTGTATTTTCTTTCATAATGGCGGCTACACGCCGTCCAGCTTCTTTGGAACTCTCTTCCAAACTCCTCATCATCCTCATCATCTCTTCCATAATTTTCAATTATTATTCAAAACTTAGGGGTATACAATATTGGCAGACACAAGCTTATAACTAGAACAAGAAATATGAATAGCTAATTGGAACACTCTAATAAAATGAGATTTGTCCTAATGTCGACGTGATGGAAAAACAAAATTCTCTACTTTTACGAATTACATTTACCACAATATCACAAGAAAAATATGCAAGTCCTCAAATATCCTCCACCTGGATTCTAATAATGCGTATGTCCAGTCATCGAACGTTTACTACTGAATTTACTTGACGCCCTAATGGTTAAGCCATTATCAAAAATAATCAAACCCATTCTAATTATTAATCCAGTTAAATTTTTAATTTTCCCCACTAATTGGGTTTCCTACTAATTTATTCATCCAAACCAGACATCTCTCAACTCCCAAAAATATTTATCGGCATGCGATTGACCGTGTCTAACTCGAGCCCCACGTTCGAAGCCATTTCTCTCTCTATCTTATTTTATGTGCCCGTTTAGACCGGAGTCCGCACGACCACATATGCATTTTACCAAGAATCAGTCAGCACGAGAGTCAAAATATCCCGGAGCGCCAGATGGGTTAAAGCTAATCG
The DNA here is from genome assembly GCA_946902985.2 of Meconema thalassinum. Lineage (NCBI taxonomy): Eukaryota > Metazoa > Arthropoda > Insecta > Orthoptera > Tettigoniidae > Meconema > Meconema thalassinum. The sequence goes on from OX336389.2 coordinate 180,889,956, forward strand.
CAAAAACGACATCAAATGAAAAAAATGCTTTACTGATTTTTGGCTCAATGCAACAATAAGGAGAGAAGGAGATTCAACTGGGCATAACACATCATGTAAAATTATCTCATTTTATTCTGAAGTTAAAATTGACTGCAAAATAAGAATGCTCAAAGCAGCATCATTCACGTGTGGCGACCCACATTACTATTTACACAATGTACAGAAATTTTCCAACACATTGGACAATTATCTTTGGAGACACACGTCTGATTATTAGTCTTGTAGACTGTGTTCCAAAATTAAATCCATTAATTATGATTAAATCCAGTTCAAATTTAATTGTCTTTACTGGAAATACTGTAGTTCACTGGTTGAATTTTTACATAATATTAACACTCGTAGAATAATTGTTCGTAGAATTTTCAACTTTCACTTATTTTTCCAGTTTCAAAAAAATATTGTCAAAAAATATTATTATCTTTGACTCAACACAAATTATTTACACATATTAATAACAACTTCTGAAAAGTATTTGACCATTGAGCATAGCATCGAAGAACTTGTGCGAAGCACAACAAAATTAATTGTTCTTCTGACATTAAACATTTCGAGAAGTGACTCGATTATGAACTTCAAGTTCCTAACAAAATATATGATTTCTGAATCATCAACTTGATCAATAAATTGTTGGACCATTCAACTATTCGATTCTCCACTTGGAATCATCATTAAGAAAAATATTTATATTTGTGGCCATTTTTAGTAACTTTCACAACTTGCAATTCTTCGACAGAATGCGGAAATAAGAATTGTAGCTTCATAATAAATTCATTTAGTTCATGGCACTAGGATTGAAAACATCCTTCAAATTATTCGTGGTTATAGAATTATTTTTAATTGGCAGTGGCCCATTCTATTATTTGTGTAAGAACACAACATTCCAACAACAACGGCAAAGGTCTTCCTCTGAAGAAGAATAAAATACTATCATGACAAATCCGGGTTCTAGCAAAATCAAAGTCTAAATGGGATCCGTAATCAAGGTTGAAATAAGAACTGATGGTTTTTAAGAAATAACCTTTGGGTCATTCATACGACGCAATGTGTAGTTCCAATACTCCTTTAACACTGAGTCTTCGAACCTGCTATTTGATTGATGCTCTAATAAAAACCTCCTCATTCCTGCGACTTAAACATGCGCACCTGGGAATGGCATTTCAACTCTGCTTGTTATCAACACTGGAATATTAATAAACTTACAAGTTTATTTTATTTTACCATTCAGTTCAACCCGTGAATTTACCATACTTATGATAATCTTTATTTCACTTTCGAGTGTGTATTTACGTCATGATTTTATATAAATACAAAAATATCCTAATTGATACAAATATCATTTGCTTCCCGTTTCATGCCTCTCCGTGTTATCTGAAAAATATACTTTGCTCATTGCAAATATTAACTGTTCAACCAGAACTGTAATGTTGGTTGAATGCGGGCTTGCGCTAACCACTCTCCTTCGGAAAATCACCTGTTCCAAACTAGAAATGATTAAACTACTTCATAGGCTCTCTCTCAATAAATGTGATTATTAGAAAATATAAGATCCAAGAATTATTTAGAAAAGTTATGAAAATCATTATTATTATTATTAGTGGATTATTATTATTATTATTATTAGTTATATTATTTTAAATGTGTTTAATTATTATTTCATTATGTGAGAATCCACATGTTCGATTCTTCGAATATGGATAAAATATCCATCTCTCAACAAAAATAATTATTAACTTTTACAGTTACATCGGTTGTTTTCCGTGATTACCCAAAAAATAGGAAACATTCAAATAAATGCTCGTTCTGCTCGGTCATCGATCCTAAACTGTTCTGAATGCTGAAAATACTCAGAATAACTCTAATATGTCTTGCATAAATCATTGCAAGATTTAAATACGAAGAAAAATAAATGTGTTGGTCATCTGAAGAAAAATAGTTTGTTCCAATTAGCTATAAAGTCAAATAAAGTCAAAAGTGGCTTACATTTCTTGATGGTCTTTGAAGCGTAGTGAACCTGGTCTGTACCAGATTTATCCAGATACATGCCCTATCGGACAAGCATGTATAATCCTTGTATCGGCCGCCATTATATACCCACAATCTGTCTTACACGACATAGTGGAGATATTTCTTGAAGTATGAAGTAATTGCTGATCCATTTTAATGTTGACTTCTATTAAAGCCATAGCATTTCGCTTAAATGGGGTCATATCTAAGTGATCTATTCTCAAATATGTCAGTTGTAACATAACTCACGGTAATCTTTTCAGTACAAGAAAACACTGACAGTCTAAACCAATCAACGGCTGTTCTGAAGATCGTTCCCTGGGCATTGCTTATCACCATCTATCATGCGCGAAGCAACATATAGTTTCCCTGCGTTGGCTAATGAACAACACCGTGATAGACTGGCCTTCAATATACTGAAAGATCGGAGTGGTTATCAAGTTACAATTATGAAACTGACTAAATTGGACTAAAATATCCAAGTATTGAATGATTATTACTGGACTGTGACAAAGTACTTTCTAGACAAAGTCTAGCATATGTCCATGTAGAAATAAAATATTTCACCAGTGTCCGTAGAAAAATGACAATCACCTTAGTGATTCTCACTGTCAGAAACTTACTAAGTTCCACATGTAGCGCAGCACTTTTGTGACTATCACAATCTGAAAATAACTTCTGCGTAGATCCGGCAACCATGTGCCTTGGCTCAGCGTAGTAGCACCTTGCTATGCAAGCGCTTGGTTCGAAGTGAGCTGAAGTTGCTTGGGCCGGCCGGCTTTTATTCAAAACGGTCAGGGTCACGCTGCATCACGCTGAAATCTAGAAATCCTCATATCTCTGGTATCCCTGGTCCGATATACTTGATACCAAGTGCATTCTCTTTCATTTGGCCGTGCCAGTAATCTGATCCAAGTCTCAAGTCTCTACTCCATGGCTAACTATTTAATCAACAAATAGTCTTGACCTCTGCTATTACTCGCTACGTCACTTGACATGCTCTTGGCTGCATATTCTTTCCATTTCCTTCTGGAAGTAATGTAGCGCGATATTCAAATATCTCAACTTTCAAAAGCGGTTGTAGCCTTTCCCTTGATATCTAGGTGTCTGAATCTTGGAATACCCATTCCTAGAGTTGGGCACAGTGTCGCAGATGCAAATTACTTCATCCACGTATCTTTTCCACGTTACTAGGTGTTTTCTAGGAACGCATTTTCCAGTGCGTTAGAGAAGAGGTCGGCGATAAGCCCGCTCAGTGGTGACCCCATGGCTAGGCCCTATGTTTGTGTGTATATTTTATTATCGAATTGAAACACGTTTTGGCTGAGTATGACCCTCAGTAATCTCTCGACCTGTTCAGTTTCTTTTGCTGAGTTGCTGGACTTTAAGTTGTTTTCGATAATATTGATTGCTTTATTAATTGGAATATTAGTGTACATGTTAGCTATATCGATGGATACTAGCCGCAAGATAGGTTGCATTTGTAACATGTTTAATGCAGTTATTAATTCCGTTGTGTTCTTTACAGAATTGATTTTGTCATTGGAAAGGCGGTGTCTTAAAATTTTTAGTAATTCTTTACTGATTTTTTAATTTGGCGCATTCTTGCAATTGACTATTGGTCTCATTGGGAACTCCTTTTTGTGTATTTTTTGTAGTCCCCTCAATGACGGTACTTTCGGGTTCTTCTGATTATTATTATTCTCCTTCTTTAATTCCCTTATGCCTTCAAGCGTCGGGGTAGCTTCGTTTGAGCCATTTCTGCCATTCCGCTATCAATTCCACGATTGCCTTAATATTCCATGTTCCGAATCTCGTGTTCCGTTTCCACTCCGGTCGTCGTTGTTTATATCCGTCCAATCCGAGGCTACTTGTAGTTCTCAGAATCACTTTACCTCCACATGGGTGATTAGCCCAACGTAGAGTGGTTTGTTTGGTTACCTTCCTATCCTCCATATTCATCGTCTGGAGACAGGGTGCCCCAGATGGTCAGGGTTTGGGCAGGCATTTCCTCCTTACCCACTTTGGCATGATTTTCCTGCCAATACTCGGGTGGCTGATTGCAGTGGTTTCCCACTGGGCGATGGGGCGCTTTCGGGTTGATATTTATTAATTTTGATTTTTCGGCTTTGGTTAATATGTATTCTATTTATTTTAACGCACTTATTATTTGTTTTTGGAATTTGTTGGCAACAAGCAACTCAAGCAACAAGCAACTCAAAGAGATAAAGTCATTGAAACAAAAAATAAAAGAACAAGACTTAGTCATCACGAAAGCAGATAAGGGGAACACCACAGCAATTATGAACAAAACAAAACACATCGATAAAACAGTCAAATTTCTGAACAACAATGTAATCAAGGAACTAGGAATAGACCCCACCAACAAATTCCAAAAAACAAATAAAAAGTGCGTTAAAAGAACAGAATACATATTAAACAATGCCGAAAAATAAAAATTAATATATATGAACCCCAAAGTACAGTCATTGAGGGGCTATCAAAAATACACAAAAAGGTGTGCCCAATGGGACCAAAACACAATTGCAAGAACTCGCCAAATTACAAAATGAGTAAATAATTACTAAACATTTTGAAACACCGCCTTTTCAATGACAAAAAAAATGTAAAGAAAACAACGGAATTAGTAACTGCATTAAATATATTACTAATGAAACCTATCGATATAACTAACATGTACGGTAATATTCCAATTAATGAAGCAATCAATATTATCGAAAACAAATTGAAGTCCAACAACTCGGCAAAATAAACTGAACAGATCGTCAGTATTATTGAGGGTCGTACTCAGCCAAAACGTGTTTCTATTCGATAATGAAATACACACACATAGCGGGCCTAGTCATGGGCTCACCACTGAGCGGGCTTATCGCCGACATCTTCTTTAACCCTTTGGAACCCGCGTGTGCGGCAAAGCGGCCGCAAATTCAGTTATTTCTGAAAAAAGGGATTCCGATCGAATCGTGGCGGGGAGAGCTGCCAGGTATGCTCACGTTACTATGTTTGGCGCATGAGGGCACCACAATTGGCCTTCGATCTTCGCATTTGTGGCGTTATTTCAGTACGAGAGATTACAGTGTGCAGACAAGCGGCCAGCTCGCCACTGCGCGGATACTAAATTTTCAGAAATTGACGTGTGCAGGCGGTCATGCAAGTGGCATTAATTTTTTTTTCTTGGTGTTCCTCTGTTATTTCGCATTTCTCATTGTAGAATGCCCGGGATGGTCTATTCCCAATTGTATCGTATTGTCACTTCTGTTTTAGGGACCGCAGATTTCGTACCGATGACGATATTCTTCGATGATTACGAGAACTATCTGAGGATGAAGCTGAGGAGGAAGAATACATCGAGAGTGAAGGGAGTGATGCTGATCACTGTACTAATTTGGTAGGTTGTTTCTAAATGATGGCAGCTTCCCGTAGCTGGGAGAACTTACCAGTGTAGCGTGTTGTTTGGTGTTCAAATGCTAGGGGGTGTTCCTGCAAAGATGCAAGAGTCTACTAGGGGATGAACCTCTGAGTGCAGGCTAATATGGCGGACTGCCAGCTGGACGGAGTGAGCGATATAATAGACGTGCTTATGTCAGTGGCTCGCTGCTATGCAGTCGCGTGCGGGAAGCACAATGAAACCTGAGCAAGCGATTACTGGCTACTATGGTCACGGTCAATCGTGACGAGAGTCAGGAAGGGTATGAGGATGTAAAGAGGCGTGTAATTATCAAGACAAGTGTAGTTTACTGACCATGTGTTTATTGGTCAGTGAGTGTGAAATTGTAAGTCCCTTTTAGGGGAATGTAAGTACTGATACAAGTTAAATGTACAAGATTGTGGATGGGTGTTTACAAAGTAAAGGATATCTGAACACTTGCTGAGTCTCACCTGATGATGGTAGCTGGAGCAGGGCCTTCGGCGACACACACTGTATGACAGATAATGCTCCAAAAAGGCCTTCCTTCTTGTAGTTCCTGTCGTTGCTTAGTCAGCATTCCATTGACGTAGCTGCCCCAGTTAGTTGTAGTGTTAATGTTTATGAATGTGTTGCAAGTGGTTGGCTAACCTCCCGAGCTGGGTGGTCGCCTCTTGCCGTGTATAAGTGATGTTCTGGTCTTATGATGTTTGCCAGTTGGGGTGGTTTTAGTAGAAGAGGGGGGGGGGGTGGCTCTCAGGGGGTACAGCCCCCCGGGCCTGTACAATATAGAACAAGAGGATACTTGTACAAATTGCGACTAGTCGTTACAAGCAGGGGAAGAAGAAAGCAGATTGGATGAGGAAATGCCACTTGAGGATGACAATCTTACCGGAATACGTTTTATATTGGTAGAGACCAGGAAACATCATAGGTAAATGAATTCGAAATGTACAGCCAGTACTTCACAAAAAGTAAGAGCTAAGAATATTATTAGAACTTTGCCTGGGACGAAAGGAGGTGCACGAGATGCCAAAACCCCTCTAGATGCATTTCTACAGATCATAAGTATCCAAATGATCGATGAACTAGTGAAATACACAAATATTTCTATTACAATGATTCACCAAAACAGACGCCAGCAATGGGAAGAACAGGGGAAAGTCGATGGACGTGACAGGGACTTCAGGTTGACAAATGGCGAAGAAATCATGGCACTTATTGGGTCTCCCTTCATGAATGCCTGTAAAAAGTCGAATCGAGCAAACGTGAGAGAGCTGTGGAAAATGGATGGGACGGGATTGATAATGCTCAGAGCAAATTTCAGCTTCAATAAGTTTTTCTCCTTTTACGATGCTTTCGTTTTGATGACGTAACAACTAAAGCTGCAAGACAAAAAAAATGACAAATTGGCCCTTATTCGTGACTTTCACTCCAAATTCGTCGAGAATTGCCAAAGTAGCTGCAGCTTGGGTGAACTTACGACAATAGATGAGATGCTTGTTGCCTTTCGTGGCAGGTGCGTTTTTACTCAATTTATGATACTGAAACCAAAGCAACCCGCAGCTATCCAAACTATTACCATCTCAGCTGTTCAAAGGGGAATATGTTACTTAAGTGGGTCACATAAAAATAACAGAACAAGAGTCTTTCCTGCGATGAATGCTCACACAAAGTTTGCAAAAAACATAGCAAACTAACAGTGATTTGCGAAAGGTGTCAAGGAGATGATGATAAAGAAACTGAAGACTGGCGAGAGATGATGCCTTTGAGTTTTGTGATTAGTAAAAATAAACATGAGTGATTGAGTTTGAGTTATGTGATTTGAAAAACAAAAACTTTGAGCTCAATGAGAAAGTTTTCTCTGGTTAACACGGTATTATTTTCAAAGTTCCTCTATACTTATTTTGTCTTGTAATTTTTCATTTTTTGATTTTTACATTTTTATTTAGATTTCGCAAGGTTTGTGTAATACCTTTTTTTTCTTAGTTCAGATCGCAATGCGATGTATTACTTAACTTATTGTGTTCAATATATGTTTCTTTTATATGAGCGTGTTCTTCAAAACTTATTATAGCCTTATATAACCATATAGTTACATAATATTGCAGTTTGAGGAGAAGAAAAGGAAACTTTTATGAAGCGGCCAATTTGCCGCCACGCGGGTTCCACTTCAACTCAAATTTACGCGCGTTCCTCGAAAACACCTCAATAAAGGGAATAGTAACGTGGAAAAGATACGTGGATGAAGTAATTTGCATCTGCGGCACTAAACTAACAAGCGAAGAAACAATTCTCCAAACCATTAACAGCCTACACCATTCAAACAAATTCACTAAAGAATCCGAAACCGATCGGTAAATAAATCATCTCCACAAAACTATCGAACGTAGAGATAATGAGCTTTCATATTCCATATTCCGAAGAACCACACAATCTTCGCACGCAATATTGACAATCAGTCCAATCACCCCAGTACGCATAAGTTAGCGGGGTTCAATACAATGGTGCACGGAGCCTTAAACATACGGTTGTCAAAAGAAAATTACAATAAGGAAATCAGAAAAACAAGCAAATAGCAAAGGACAAAAACCGTCCAGCAAAATAGATTTAAATGTAGCCAGGCATGAGAATAACAATAAAACAATTCAAAAGCCGGATAATAATAAAAAAGTTCATGCGTATCAATTATGTAAACGCGAATACATATAAAATTACTAATCCGTCCAAAAAACAAGGCAAACTAATAGCATTTACTACGAATAACACAACCGGGAAGCAACTGCACAAAAGGAATCTAAATAAACAAGACCCATATTCAAAGTCAGGGGTATACTCCATTACGTGCCTAGATACCTGTCAAACAAATTACATCGGGCAGAGTGGAAGAAGATTGGATACACGATAAAATAAATATAGAAATGCGATAAAATACGGGACACTCTCGGCCGTATGCAAACACATGTGCTACGCGGAGCACAGTTTCACTAGCATTGAAACCGACTTAAAAATAATTCATCACGAACCGACATAAAGGAAGCAATCAAGACACACTTAGCTAAAATAAACAATCCCAATAATTTAAACGGACACACCATCATGGAGAGTTCACCCCTCTTCACTCTACTAGAAAACACACACCGTCGGAAACTAGACACAACATAACGATGTAGCCACGGTAGATAAGGCATTAATAAGGGAAACATGTTCTGGGATCAGGATGTACGATGTATCATTTTCTTCAATAAACCTAGGCCGGTATTCACGGCATTATTGAAGGTTTTGGGACATTCTAATTGGTATGTTTGCGCTTAAAGAGGGCTTTTTAGCTTATACGTGGAGAGTTTGAAACCAGGTCTTTAATATTTGAAGATTATCCTAAATACAGTAACATACACCACATTACAGAGACTAGACTTGGCAACTTACAGGTACACTGTACGAGGAACTCATAGCACCTAGGAATGCCAGAGGGGGAATAGCTCAACGAGATAATGGACCCTCACACACAGGAATTTACCGTCAGTCGAGTGCATACAGTGACCAAGTTAACTGCTCTCAACAGGGCCGCACAAGACTCAACCAGAAAAGAAGCTTGTACAATACAATTTAAATTGACTATTTACAAGAACCAAATATTCACTCCAAACAAGCAAATTCTGGAGGTCAATCACCATCTGTACAATACAATCTGAATTCACCATTTACAACAACCACATATTCACTCCAAACAAGCAAATTCCGGAGGACAATCACCATTTCCAGTATCTCAACGAAACATCACATAAACCACAACTAACGAATATTGACGAGTTGCACAATCTCAACGAATACTGCAACAAAATAAGTGTATATATTGGAAATATTTTCACCCATATTTTCAGACAGATTTTAAAGCCTAGGTGTAATGGATGTTATGATGATCGCTTGACGATCGAAACTGGTCATCCAAATTTATTTATTGTTCTCATGTAATTATTTCAGGATTATGGAATAACCCATCTCATTTGGCTACAATCGTGTTGACCGACTGAAAAGCATCAAACTTTTGTCATTATAAAAATCATGAAAGACATAAATTCGAGAAATCTACAAATAAAAATCAACCTGCAAGGGTCTGTCCACGGTTCAACCATAATAACTCCACCAAAGAGTCGAAGTCAATTTAATACATCGTTCAGTTCATTCTGCAGAGCCCTTACTTTGATAAACGTTGGTGTTTTCCACGTACGGATGGAGCTACCCGATCCCCAACAACATTCGTAGGCCTACTCTTCTTGCGCACCGCAGCAACGCGTTGCTCCTTTCCGTGAGCTCTCTGCCAGTACCATGCGATGATTTCGTTCAGTTGTGGAGCTGCCCGAAGTCCAACAAGTCCCTCAGGCTTCCGCCGTCAAAGTTGGAAATTCTAGCTAAGTGAAAAAAAAAAACGTTCAATTGAATTATAAGAGGCCACTTTTCAGTGTCACCCAAGTATTTTATTTACACATGAATAGTGTCAGGTATTTGAAAATATAAAATTCAGCAGCAGCATTATGTCCAGAAAGTACTCCCAACCGATCCCGCCATCACCCTACTCGTACCGGTATCCTATTGAAATGATCGAATTGAAGGTTTGTATAATAAACCACTACTGTACATTAATCTTTATCACCGGAATATACAATGAAATAGTCCAACATGGCGGCTGCGCGAAATATGCGACCAATAGTTCATATCTGAATATTTCTGAAACAATTAGAGCAATCTAACTGACATTTTGTAACGTGCAAAGGGACTATTATATAAGCACATACATGTGTATTTCGAAACCCTGATAAGCATGAAAGCAACATAAAAGCAGCCACGCAAATGTTAATTATTTAAAATTGCTTTTCTAGCTGTCTAATCATACGAGCGCAGTGAATGGGCAACCATTTCATCGTAAATTCATCTATCTCCCACATTGTGGTACTATATTTAGGTCAATAAAGTACAAACCACCAGTCAATCGGTTCTTTATTCTATCGCAATTACTCGTATCATAAGAAATAATATCCAAACTATTGCCACTGTGCCTTCAAAATCCACTATATGAGAAATATGCACTCCACCATTTCATTCTGTAAGACTAACAGGCCTATTTGGTTGCACAGATCATCACAAAAATGCTCGTACGGATATTTCTATTTACATACGAATATAGGAAATTGAACCTTGCGAAATTGTTATGCGAGGCTTTATAACCAACCACATTAGGGTCCTGCGTTGCTCATTCGGTAGACGCGCTGAGTTTTTAACTTAAAGATAGGGGGTTCGATCCCCACGCGGGTAGTGGATATTTTAAACAAAACTATCACTTTATAAAACGCAAGTAGCCCTGGGGATCACTCAGCCTACACTAGAAATGAGTAGAAGGGTAACTCCTGGGAGCAAAGACGGCCGGGCGTGGAGCTGACAACTCCATCCTATCTAGTGCTGTTGTCACAAAGAGTGGACGCCTATACCTTCCACTACTGCCAGGACCTCCATGGCCTGTATGGAGGTGGATTTGCTTAGCTTGATTTAACTATATACTTTGGCTGCGGGCTTAAATGATCTAAGGTTAAGGACTGATATTTTGTATCGTGATAAAGGACTAAATACACATATGTCAATTTAAAAAAAACTGCCTCTCAGTGTGACATAGTCTCACATAGTGTATTTTGCAGGTACAGCGATATCATCTCGCTCCTAAAACATTGTGGGGAATAATCGACGGTTTAGTTATTGATTAACAGTAACTGAATATAATCTCTTTATCTGCAAGTAGATGACTGTCGGTGACAAGAACTTGTCTGATTTAAGGAAAATGAACAATTTCTCTGATAGTCTCTGGATCCAGGCCTGTGATCATCATCTTTTGATACATGTGGCATATTTCCACATGTCTATTGGCCCAGGCCACTGTAAAATGTGGCTATCCCAGTCTCATTCATGGTCGTGATTATATTGAAACTACAGACGTATATGTGGTGCTGAGTTGTGTGAGTTGTGGCATTCGTGGGCATTTTTTTTTTTTGATAATTTTGAAGATCTCGTATGTGAACTTACTGTCGAAATCTAATGTTTTTTAGTCAATCAACACAAATCCGTGTTGGCTGACTGAAAAACATTAAATTTGAATTAATAAGGCAATCCTGAGAAATGGCTGAAATTACTGTATAGATTTTGATAATTATGCAGAAATTTAGGATCATTGCTGTAATAGCTTCGAAGATATTGAGAAAAGGTGAAATAATTCGTGTGATCACCATGTTGCATTGGAGACAAGTTTTGAAATTTGAAAGATACGGCTTGGGTTGGGGTCGGACGGTCTACCAGCTTGTTCTTACGAAGTTTTGTTGAAATCGTTCCTGCACAAGATAATTTATTGGAGAGGTCACACACACACACACACACATGGATAGAAGGTGTTCTCATACACCTATATGTTATTTGATGAAAATAGGCTATAACCCATTTGCTGGAGGAATTTGTGCTTTTGTATATTTAGAGGGCAGGAAATGGGGTCACGCAAGGTCATTGATTCAGCGAGTGTAGCTGGATTGTTCCGTTTCTGGAGAGAGCTGGGCGAAGCGAGAGTTCGAGACACAGTGACATCACCCAACAGGTCTGGAGTAGCCAGCAAGCTACGCGAGGTCCCGTTAACTGGTATTTAAAGACCAGTGAGCGGAGGCCGTGGGGGTCAAGTGCGAGCAGTGACTGAAACCTGTTGGTGAATTCAAGTCCATTGCGGTTCTGATGGTGTGTACAGTGGAGCGAAAATTGAACTAGTACGGTTGTGTGACTGAGCACATACGCCAACGGAGCGTTGTGTAAGGGCAGCAGTGGGGCTACCCTGATGGCTTTGGTTCGACGCGATGCTTGGGAGGATACGAGGGCTCTGGCGGAAACTTCACGTAGGAGCATCACCAGGCAGAGGAGAACTGTGAACTGAGGACTGTGGACTCGGCAGCCTGCTGCATGAGAATTTCACAGTGTGTGTAGATTACTGTGTATAGTAGGCGGAATAAATTTAGTGTTTAGTAACGCACGCTACCAGTTGTGTTGTTTGTTTAGAAGAATGCACCTTGATTGCCGTCACAATATTTTATAAATAGCTGTCTTACAATGAAACTTTAATAAAATGCAGCTCCCAAGAAAGAAAAAAATCCTTATTTTTGAAATTTTCCATTTATCGTTAATTTGAACAGTAATTTGTTTCAACACGAGGTGCATGTGGACGGGACCATCTCAATACTCCAAACCAATCACACCTTGAACACTCCTGAAATGGCATTCATGTATAAAATGCAAGCTGTGGCCATTGTCCTTAATAATACCTTCGGGATCTGTCACACAGAAAGAAAACACAATTACCTGTGATAGAATCATGGAATCTATGTGTGGGAATGTGTTGTGTAGTTCTATTGAAAGCTTGCTAGTCGCTCTAAATAACAAATGTAACGTTAACCGTTTCTCACCTGTAGGAGGTATTCCAGCTAGTCATATACACACACATATGTTCGGAATTGTGGTCAAACACTATGTGACTGAGTATTTTGAGTGAAAACACAAACATATTCGTTGTTTGGTAAATGAATTATATTGTTCAAACGATCAAAATCTGTCAGTAGACTACCGATGTCTGTAATGTGATATATGCTTTCTTGTTTTTTATTACAGATAGAGCGTCTAATAATAATAATAATAATAATAATAATAATAATAATAATAATAAATACTACTACTAATAATATTGTTATTTGTTTTACGTCCCTTTTAACTACTGCGGCGTATAGAGACGTCGGGGTGTCAGAACTTTGCCCCGATTGGGATCTTTAACGTGCCAGTAAATCTACTGACATGGCTCCCTCACATTTGCGCACCCCTAAATGCCAGTTGACTGCACCAGGATTCGATCCTGCAACCTTGGGGACAACCGGCGTGAACTTTACCGCTGAGCCACGCAGCCAGCCGATATAGCGTTTACTCATGTTACTAACACTGCTTAGAATTTCAGGTAATATAAGAAACTCCCAATTTTTGTAATGCTCTTCATTGAATTTCTCAAGATATACTCTTCTACCCTGCTGTCTTTCATTCAGTCGTTCAATATTAATGCACTGTTTGTCTCAAAGAAACACAGGGGAGTGGGCCATCTACGTTCACTCATTTACAATGCACCCAGCCTCTAATAAGGGAGTCCGCCTCTTTGCGTAGTTGCCAGCATACTTGGATGTCATCGCGGAGGTTCGATTCCCGGCTCTGACAAACATTTTAATTAAGGTCTAAGGTCTGGAATAGAGTAGACTCAGCCTCTTAAGGTGAGACAGGTTCGATTCCTACCCCCAGCTATCCTGGAAGTGGTTTTCTGTAATTTTGCACTTTGCTAATATTTTATCGTTTCAATATACACAGTTTACACAATTCAGAAAGACTTAACACATTTTATGAATTACCTTTCAATTCCTTCTCATTTGATTAACCTGTAAATGTACAATTATTAAATTATATTTTTAGAATATAACAAAGACAGGTTAAGATAGGATATCAAATTCATACAGAGCAGGAAGAGCAATCACATATGCCACTAAAAGGTGCAACCTTGGGTTAGGAATGTATATCATTGATTAAGATTTCTTAAAATTGTATAATGGCTTAGTTGAATAAAAATAATGAATAAGAACCGGCTGAGTTAGCCATGGTCGTTACGGCGTGGCTGCTGTCAGTCGCTCACATCCGGGAGGCGAGGAGATTCGAATCCCCCCCGCCGGCAACCTTGAAGATGGTCTTCTGTGGTATCCCATCTTCCTTCCAGGCAAATGCCGGGGTCGGTCCCTTACTATAGGCCACAGCCGCTACCTTCCAACTCCTAGTCCTTACATTCAAACTTTCCTCCCCAGACAACACTCCACATGTGGCGGTACATGTAGCTCACCCCATGGGTGTCCACGTAGAAGCAGCTACAAAATCTGGTGTGCCGAACATGTCCTCGGACACTCCCTGCACTAAAAGCCATACCCTAAAAAATTAATAACAAATAAAATTGAATATGCGTGTGTACAAACTTGTGGGCTCAACTAATTATATTTCCAATTTTATTCTTTTTCCCTGAGATAATGTTTCAGATGCATCTTCAGGTTTTCATGATTTCCTTTAAAATCTTTTAATTTAAATGAGAGAATGTTATATAATTTTGGTAAGAAATACAGAAAGTTACGTTTAACTATACTTAACTTAGTTTGTTATAAAATAGAGTGATTCGCTGTAATACTCCTGGTTTCATATCCGAGATTTACAACTTGAATTCTATTTCTATCTTTAAATATGAATTTATATACAGAATTTCAAAGGCATACACTTGTTTAATGTTGAAGACCCTTGCCTCGGTTTACAGTCTCATAGCCGGATAATTATAATCAATCTTTATTCGACATTATTCGTAGTATGAGAGTCTCTACTCTCTGAATTATTTTCAGTACGTTGCTATAGGCACCTCTCCAGGCAAGAATACAATTAAATGCCTCAGGTTATGAGACAATTTCTACCCACATCCAAGTACACAAGGATACATGACCACGATATCACGATGCACCTAAATAATCAACAACAACTACTATTTAAAGATTGCGGTTTTCTGTATTCTAGGACGTTTGCAGAAAGTGCAGTACTGTCAGACCAGTGGCTCTCTACGTCTACCTGAATGTCGACACTGTACGAATGCGACCGGGAAAGAGATATGCTTCTCCAGTTTTCAGGCCTGCTGAGTTAGTGGTGGACAGTATATTCTCCCTGGATAACGATTACCTGAAACGGTCACAGAATCCTTCAGTTTGGTAAACCGTTGTAAAGCCTTAGTCAATATGAGAAATATTTACTCCCAAAATATGCTCAGGTGAATGTTTCATGTCATCCCTTCAATGTGAGTATCATTTTTTTAAATGTAGTTTGATGTTTTTTCAGTTTCAGTTTTTCAGACCGACTGAAAAACATTAAACTACGTTTACTAAGAAAACAGCGGCTTCGGTGGCGTAGTTGGTTGCATGCTGAACTGATGTGCCCAAGATAGCGGGTTCAAACCCAGCCGAAGTCGTCGGATTTTTTAAGAGCGTTAAAAATCTTCCTGTATGCCTTCCTTTGGAGGGGAAGTAAAGCCGGCTGTCCCATGTCATAGATTTATGGCATATTAAAGATCCTCCCACAGAATAAACATGTGTGAAGGTAAATTGTTTGGTTAGATTTCGTCAGAACGCTCTATCAAAGTTCCAACCTTCCCTTCATCACTAGGTATCATTGATATCTGGTAGTGAAAGTTGGAACTACTTGAAATTGAACGGAACTTGTAGCTCACACTAAGGTTGTACGCTGGAAGCAACTACAGACTCAGGCGAGCCGAAGATGTCCTCGGACACTCCCGGCACTAAAAGCCATACGATAAATAGAGATACTAAGGCAACTCTGAAAAATTACTTCAAATACCACAATATCATTTTTAAGTTGCATTCTAAATGTCTCAATGCTTGATGACCACGATGTCCGTAAGCCCTTAATGAATGACAATGCAAAAAAAAATCATCAAGGGCTTCATTACGATTTCATAATAAAACACCCGAAGCAAACCATCCTTTTTAAACACTGAAATGCCTCTGATAATAAATGCTTGGTGTTTGGAATTACGTTGGAAAACTTGAAGTCAGATGAACAGAATGCTTGTACAGTATAGTGCTACAGAATATACTTCTGGAGTTATGAATTCTCTCCCTTTAATTGTTGTGTTAATTTCAAGAATTTAATTCTTGAAATAAGCTTCAGTCGCATTACGTCACAGGATAGATTGCTCTTGCCATTAATTGCGAACAGTACACCTTCTCGGTACTATTTGTGGATAAACATTGTTGTTTTGTGTCCCGTATAATCACCCACTGTATATTCATTTTCTCATCTTTCTTCCTACAGAGTAACATCCTTATCTGTGCGTGGGCCTCTAATGCTTGAGAAAGATTCATTTCTTTAATCATCTCTTTTGTAAGCTCAACACTTATTAATACGGCTCTAATGTCCCGGCCAAGCACAAAGAGTACTGTATACACTGCATGCGTTTTTCTCAGATAACAAAAGAGACTTTTATGTATTATTTTCAAATTATAAAGCTATTAATTTTCATTTTATTTAACTTGCACATGGTCTCCGGAATACACATTTAAACACAGAGAGAGAGAAAGAAAGGAAAATAATGGCAATTTTTATTTGGTATTTAGCCCCTGCTTTTGCAGCCGTAATGATTCATATCCTTTTCTTTGGGCCGTTGCTGAGCAGGGCTGGAGAGTGCGGACTGTGTCCTTTGTGCTCGCGGAAGCTATGTTATTCGCCCAGCGATGTGTTGTTGTTTGTGTTTAGCAACGCTATTAGAGGTTCACAATAGCTTAGGCGTTGCATGGTTAAGTCAGATAACGTGATGCCACACCAGACTAAACTCAAAGCATGTCGGCTTGCTGTTAACTTGAGGGACGAAAAAGCTTGCTCTTTGGTGTAAAGTGTTGTATTCTGTTGTATATTATCTAATTCGCATTTTAACAAAACCAACAGCTTGTATAATTTACTCTCATAAACATGGGTGTAGCTGAGTAATCCTGAGCTATACATTAACTGCAGAAGGCTTTACGGTGCTCGCCTCTCGAGCACAATACAGCGTGATGAAACTGCCTAACATTACAGTAACAAGAAATATTAGGTACTTCAAACGACAAACTGCAACGTATATGACATGCAATTTATTTTCATAACTATACAAATTCCATATGCAGCATTAGGTTTCCATACTTTGGAGTACGCAAGCTATTCCACAGAATACGAAGAGCCATGCTACGGAATGATAAATTATCTACTGGTAATGATTACACACGATTGTCTGAAAAAAGTTTTCAATTAATAAATATCTACAATATCCATGCAAAGGTTTCGACGAGAATAGCTGGTATGCTGTGATAATAGCTTACCCCACACACTTCCCCAAAACTCTGAGTATACGATAACCGTGTGCAACAGCTGGCCTCCGGGCCGTCCCAGGCCCACTGAACCCTATCATCCGGCCCGCCTGATGAGTTATTGAAAATGTTTTTCTTATGTAATCTGCCAAACTGAAGTAAACATTTTCCCAACCCTCTACAATGCAGTGCGAAAATGTTCCCTCTGGACTTGGTAATTCTGTTAAGACAAGCCCTGGCGCCAACGACATTCCCCCACTCCACCTCCCGCTCGACCTTGTGCTGTAAATCGCGTCAGAGGATTTGTAAGCGTGTCGCTGGGTTTTTCACAAATATGAGAAGTAAATACAGTATATATAAATGTTCTTATTTTCTTTAGCAAATAAAATATTTGGTTACCGTTATAATATTGATGTTTGTGAAGTTAATTTTTGATGAACGAGTTCCTTCATTGAATGTGGCTAGTAGGATCTGGTGAAAAGTAGTCCTTTGTGGTTAGCCCATCTTGTGTTCAAAGTTGCACATGCCTGGTATAAACCAAAGTTTCAGATACATTCGGTTCACATTACATTCACGGGCTCTTCCATCACGTAAATACTCATGATTCTTAGAAGGTTAGATTTCTAACTCTGATTCTGGCTTAGGTTGCCTCTCCATTTCGACGAGGATACCCATTGCCCGATCAAGACTATGGCATTACCCTCGATCTTTGGACTGCAGCAAGCGATAAAGTATATAGTTATACGTATATAGATGGTTCCTACACAACCACTATTAAAATTAAAATTAATTTTCGTTTATGTTCAAAATTGTTTAATCTGTACTAATATAATAAAGCTGAAGAGTTTGTTTGTGTCTTTAAACGCGCTAATCTCTAAAACTACCAGTCCGATTCGAAAAATTCTTTTTTTATATGATAGCCAGATTCAAGGGGAATCGTTTAGGTTATGTAGTATTAGGCTACACCCCTCAGGTAACCTTAAAGATTGATTTGTGTTCAGTAAGTCGGCAGAACAAGCGCTCCCGAACTGCTCAATCCGCATGCGCTGGCGTTATGATTAGTGATACGTACACCGTTTCACCGATCTGAACCAAAATTTGTATACTTACCCTTTGGAACCCTGCGAGTAATACTGTCTACGTGAAATTTATGAAAGAGCGGTCTATTCCCGGCATTTAGGCCCTTTGCTTCAACTCGACACCTTTTCACCGATCTGAACCAAAATGTGTATAATTACCCTTTGGAACCCTGCGAGTAACACTGTTTACATACAATTTCGGACTGACCACTCCATTCCCTGCATTTAGGCCCTTTGGCACAAATCTACACCGTTTCACCGATCTGAACCAAAATTTGTATCCTTACCCTTTGGAGCCCTGCGAGTAAACACAGTCTGCATGCAATTTCGGACAGACCACTCCATTCCCTGCATTTAGACCCTTTGACAAATCTACACCGTTTCACCGATCTGAACCAAAATGTGCATACTTGCCCTTTGGAACCCTGCGAGTAACACTGCCTACATGAAAATTATGACAGACCACTAAATTGCATTTAGACCCTTTGGCACAAATCTCCACCTTTTCACCAATCTGAACCAAAATTTGTATACTTACCCTTTGGAACCCTGAGAGTAGCACAGTCTGCTTGAAATGTTGGACAGACCAGTCTATTCCCTGCATTTAGGCCCTTTGGCACAAATCTACGCCGTTTCACCGATCTGAACCAAAATTTGTATACTTACCCTTTGGAACCCTGCGAGTAACACTGTCTGCATGAAATTTCGGACAGACCACTCCATTCCCTGCATTTAGGCCCTATGACACAAATCTAAACCGTTTCACCGATCTGAACCAAAATCTGCTTACTTGCCCTTTGGAACCCTGCCTACATGAAAATTATGACAGACCACTAAATTCCCTGCATTTAGGCCCTTTGGCACAAATCTACACCTTTTCACCAATCTGAACCAAAATTTGTATACATACCCTTTGTAACCCTGCGGGTGACACAGTCCACTTTAAATTTTGGACAGACCACTCCATTCCCTGCATTTAGGCCCTTTATCACAAATCTACACCGTTTCTCCTAATTGCACCAAATTTTACATACACTTTGAAACCCTGCTGGTGACACTGTCCAGTTGATATTTTGGCAACGCTCTCCATTCTCTACATTTAGAATAACAGACATAATAAACTTGAAAACCACGTATTAAGGCCCTAGAACCATTCATGTCCATAGTAGTGTCACTGTAAGAGTATTTTAATAAATCTATTGTTGACGGGCAGTTCGGGCTGCATCACGTCACCCCTACCAGTGTTCTGGTGCGAATTACGAAAATAGTTGCATCTTGCGCTGCTTATGAATTGCAGTCACGGGGAGTAATTAGTGCAAAAAGATCTCTTAGGCCCCTAAAAACAGTAATCATCATGAAAATAGTATGCCTCTGTGTAAGTGCAATGGTGTTGGTGCAGTACACTGAGGTTACCAGCTGCAATAAGCGTTGGTGCTTTCAAATTTACCTTCATTTATTCCGAACCTTATCGTTGAGCGCTATGTGGCGATAAATGATACTATTGCTACCTCAGTAGCTTGGGACAGCCGAAGTTTTCCAAGGTGTTCTGATTATTTTCCTACGGTGCTATGCGACTTAAGAGACACTATTGGTCTCTACATTTCTAACAGCCAATGAGATATAGGCTCTAGGCAGTGTCTTTTATTTCACTTACTCCTCTTCCTAATCATTTTTTTAAATGTGTTTATAAATTACATGTGTCAGTGCTGTAGTTACAAAATAGTCGTTTCCCTATTCATTATTATCATTACGGGAAAATGAACTGAATGTTAATCCATTATACTGTACTGCTTATCACCCCCACTACAAACACCACCACCACCACCACCACCACCACAAAAGTTATATTTTAAATATATTTTTTTACTGTTAGTTTAAGTATCATGTGCCAGTTATGTAGTAGTATTCATTATCGTCCATAAAACAAATAAATCCACCGGGCGAAGCCGGGCACTACTGCTAGTTTATCATAAAATTACAGTGAAATTAATAATGAAACTTTGAAATACTTTATATTCTCTCTTTCATTTACAATCTCCCCGATAATTTTAAAGCTGTGTGTGCCAGTGTTCCCAACATACCACACTAATTTACTTATTAATTATCAAATTCAGCAGAGAAACATTTCCAGGCTGTGAGGTGAGACAGACTAGCGTTCGTTGCCCTGTCACGTGAACCTTTTTATTCAATCACCGAATTGCCATATTATCCGTTTTTCTTGCGCTAAGAAATTGTTGGATCACTGACAGCTAAGCTGCCCAAAGACTGCAAGCAGGCAGCTGATCTGGAGATGACCAGTTTAATCAATCTAAGGAATGAGGTGTGTTAAAGTTCTTAGACTTTTATCGTGTAACATACCATACCCCTTTCAGAACGGGATTAATAAGTTGTTGTTGATTCATTTAGTGGCTATGCGACATCTTAGTCATGCATTCCCGTGTTCTTGGGTGAGTGTGGAATTTGCCTGATAACATGTGCTTTTGTGATGGCAGTATTATTGCGTGTATTTGTAATTCAGATGAGGATTGGGACGGAGGCGGCTATGGCCTTAATTTAGGAACCATCTCGGCATTCGCCTGGATTAGAAGTGGGAAACCACGGAAAAACACTGAGGTTGGATCGAACCCACCCATTCTCATGTTTGCCTCACGAGGCTGTGTACCCCGTTCCAGCCCTCAGTCCAAATGTAAATTTCTTGGCTGAGCCAAACCCGGGCCTTCGTGGTGACAATCAATAATGCTAGCCACTTCGCAACGAGGCGGACAGTGGGTGGGAATACAGCAGACAAACATATATAAGCGTACTTTAACTGTCTGTGTGTTTGTGCATGAGTTTTATATCTGTGTTACTAAGCTATACATTATGAATGCATTTACATAAGCATATTTCAAGTGTGTGTGTTTATACATGATTGTGTTAATATCTGTTATATAAAGTTATACATTGTTCAGTTCGCATTTAACTAAACCAATTGACATTTTTGGGGTATGACCCTCCCAGAAAGGAATTGAATAACATACATGTCTATTGATCAAAATATATCCCTCATAATCACCTTGATTTATTTTTAAAATGTGACGTGTGTGCCATTATTTGGCTAATATTAATTATTAATTAAGGATTATTCGTCCTTTTGATGTATTATGAAGGAATCTATTACTCTACAAGAAAGTACGTGTGAAGACAAGTGGTTATAAAAGAGGATGAATGCGATATAAACTATGATAATTATTTATTTATTTATTTGAATTGTAAGTGTTTCTAACAGGCATATTTCAGTATTGTAAGAACTATTTGAATTACTAAGGGACGTTTTCACCAACTCTTAACTAACCATTAGTTAGTTAATTCCTACTTAAATCCAAGTGTTAATGCATATTTATCGTCGATGCATTTCACGAGGCCATTCGGGTTCGTAATTACTTAAATACGCTTTACGGCTCTCGAGCATTCCTAGATTCGGTTTCATTTTGGAGAAACATGGCAGACAGATCAAAAAGCATATAGCACTCATCGTTGTTTGCGAAGGAAGGAAAATACAGAAGATATAATTCACGGCAATAGCTTGAAATGATATGAACAAAGTATTTAGTAGAACTGGCAATTGGGTGCATATATTGCTTATAATTATTATATATTATACAGTATTCTGGGTAGTGGCAGATCCATGTCTTCGTACGGAGATTTTCTGATGCTAATGTTCCCTGTCTTCAGCTTCTTCCTTCAGTCTGCTGTAACTCCTTCCATCCTTCCAGATGTTGAATTCTTCTTCTTCCCCGTCCTGTCGTTCCTTTCCTCTTCCCTTTAATGACGCCGTGTATGAGCCCCACATGTCTAAGTATGTGTTCGATCCAGTTGGCCTTCCTCTGAAGAATTGTATTCAGAAAAGTGTTCTCTCTCCTACTCTTCTCAGTACATCATCGTTTGTCACCCGATCTGCCCACTTGATCTTCTCTATTCTCTTCCAGTACCACATTTCAAAACTTTCTAAGAATTTTCTTCCCCTTTTTCTCATTTTCCACGGCGCTGCCCCGTACAGTGCAATGCTCCAAATGTAACATTTGCGCCGATAAAGGTCTATTAATAATAATAATAATAATGCGCGTCAGAGTAGCAGTGGAAGAATAAAATCAACAAGGTCGCAAAATGGACAGGGGAAAAGACGTCTTGCTCGACCCGGTGCTGGGCCCAAGGTTTTCGGAGCGAGCAAAAGATGATTTCCAAAAAACCAAATGCAAACAAATAATTGCTTAATGGAATAATCAAAAGTGCAAAAACGAGATTCCCATAAAATTAATTAAAGAAATCCCAGAGCCGTGTTAATCGTGCCTTTGTTACGTCACAAAGACAAGATTGACGAAATCGAGATAAGGATAAGGATAAGGAAGGGGAACTTAAATGTAAGAAATGAAAAGACAAGGGAGCTATATTACTTAAAATATAAAAATGTATTAAGGATAAAAGAAAGAGCGTGTACACGAAATAAACATATTATTTAAAACAAAGAAAAAGGCAAGCTATGACAAGATCAGTAATACAAAAGAAACCCAATACCAAGAATAAAGAATTCAAAAACTTAAAAAAAACTGAAAAGCACGACAGAACCTGAGTACCGCTCAACAACATGAATCTAACGAAAAGATACAAACTTGAAAGAAAATAAAACGAAACTTACAAAAGTTAGAGAGAAACGACAAACTTGCAAAAAGTCAAACTTCGAACTGCTAAGACGCGAAGCTTTTCATGATGTTATGTAAACATACCGGAGGGAAGGGGGAGGAGTGAGGGGAGTAAAACAAAGGGGAGAGAGATCTCACGGAGATAGGAGGAAGGAGAAGACAAGGGGAATTATAATTAAGTTATGTAATACGGCGAAAATCGAAAGAGAAAAACAAAACAAAAGGAAAATGAGATATACGGAGATACATTACATTACAATTGACTTGGGACGAAAGAGACCGGTAAAAATCGAAAGCACGCTATAATAAAATAGGCTTATATTCCAACATAATGCCGCACCAACGCGACATATAAAAAAAAGAATAATATGACATCGGAGCTGGAGAAAATCCCAGTTAACCACCGTCACATATATTCTATAAACAAAAGGGACACGTATTAGTGGGACGTTGGACATCAGTCCCGTTACCTCACACATACTGTCCACAAACAAAGGTCCAATTGCTACCAATCAAATGAAACATTTGTGGTACAAAGAGACACCGACGCAAAAGACGAGCACTAAGGCCCGACAGGAAATATATATAAGCCAAGACGCAGAAACGCAATACTTTCGAATCTTACAGGTATTAACCAAAATAATAAAACTGTGAGAAGGGCACATAACAAAAGCAACAAAAAGAACTCCGCCGTATGACATTACGCAAGGTCCCGGAGATCTGGTTCAAGGATTAAAATACTAACAATAACATCTTGAAAAGGAAAGAGAATTAAGCAAAAGAAGGAACGTTTAACAAAAACAATTACATTGCGTTAGATAGAAATACATTGAGCCGTACTCACATTCCGCTGCGCCATGAGGGTGGGCCTCTGCCCGAATACACACGTTCGCCTTACATCTCGGCGCGTCTAAGACTGACTTAGCTTCTGTCCCCCCAGAGGGGAGAGAAGCCTCTCAGAAAAATCAAATGCGTAGTTTGGGAGTGGCCCCAAACTCGCGTCAAATATTGTCAGAGCCAATGGCAGAACGAATTGCACAACAAAATGCAAGGTAGCAACAACACTAGCCAATACGAGAGAACAAGGCAGTATGTAGCCAGGGGTTGCACAACGTTAGACAGAGAGATACATACAGACAAACTGCGCACTTTTAAACTCTCGAGGCGTAATATAGAGATGTCACAACACATGACAATAATAATAATAATAATCATGATGATAATAATAATAATTACAATAAATTCTGAAAAGTGGTTCAAATTCCACCGCTTTCTCCAAAAAAAATTCTTTTACATAACAAAGGCATAAAAGAATTTTTTCTTTTTCATAACAAAATTATATAAAATAACATTCTTCGATTAGATACATTTGAACAGGGTGAAGGAAAGAAGATTACATCATGTACACCAGATACACACATGAAAAATTAAGACATAATAAAATGTTCTCACATTTCTCTTATTCATAAAACGCAGCTTAATTAAAAGTTCTTTGAACGTCATAACTTCCATAAAAGGCTTGACGAAACGCAAGTCTCTTTTCTCAAACACACATATATTTTCATACACACGTATTCACGAAGATGTTCACTGATGAGGAAAATTATTCCTTTTTGGTACGAAAGAAAAAAAACTTTAAGATGAAATTAAAACAACAAAAATTCAAATTATATAAGGATCAGTACAGGCGTGAAATAAAGGCGGATCCTACCTCTACTGCACGTCAATACGTCACACATATTAAAAATGGATGTACCAAAAAGAAAATAATGATAATAAAACGGTCAATCTTGAGCTAGACTCTGCCAGATGACGTGGAGAAAGCGAAGTCTTCTTAATGGCGACCTTCTGGAAATCAGCCAATTTTCTAATAATAAAAGAAAGAAAAAGGTTAAATCATGATCACAAAAAAAATATAAAGGGGAGCACCCTGTATACAAAATAAGGCTTGCGTCAGGGGAAATATTTGGGGTTACATAAGCTGCGTAAGAGGGAAAGTAGATTCATTCTGCCAGCTGGAAAGTAAAAGTATGAATAGGCAGGGTCGTCAGACCAAATGAAAGAAGAGAAAACGAGCCGTGAACGGGGTCTAAAGGATACACCGGCCACTTCTCAGGTACTTGGAGACTAGCTATCGCTACCGGAAACACTCTCCAAATATATGACAGATACAGGAAAATAATACACATTATCTTAGAGAAAACATTAGATTGAAATGATTTATAAAAACATGATATCACAAAAACGTAAAACAGAAGTTACGATAAATAGTAAACAACTATATCAATAAACAAATCACTGTCACTACAAGAAAAGAATGTAAGTCAACAGACCATCTCAGGCGTTGTCGAACAATAGCAAGTCGTGTCTGCAGCTCGGACAATGGGCCGGCCGGCTCCCTACAACAAAAGCAGGCAGGTACCGGAAATTGCCTTAGGCAGAAGTATAGTTCAACACATCTTTCGAAATCCTCCGTGTAACTCAGGCGGCCACGGGTGTCTCCTGCCTAACTAGATACATAGTAGGAGTAAAGGGGAAAAATGTACTAATAACATTCATCAAAAGACATTAGATACTAACAAATGAAAAGGAATAATAACTCAAAGTAGCTGTCGAAACAAAAAATACCATTCCGGACAGAGAACGAAAATCCAAATAATTACGTTACAAAATACCTTCCAAATAAAAGGAACAGACTGGAACCTCGCATAAAACCAATCAAGACCAGACATACAATCAATCAAACTCGAAACCCAATAATAAATATTACCAACCCACAAAAATAAAATGGTTACAGCGTCAATATACGGGCCGTAGACCTCAGAGGTACCGCATAAAAAAAAATAAAGACATAGAGGGTATGGCCTATCCCATACAAATATAAGAAAATTGGGTAATGCACGCCAGAGTAGTTCACACGAACATCAATGTCCCATACCAAGGATGCCGTAGACCTAAAATGGTTGGTATCTCTGAGTAATACTTATCGTATATTTGGTTTGCCAATAAAAACGAATAAATAGTTCGTACTTAATATATATATAGTTTAAATTGAATAGGGTATAAAATCAAAATTGAACTAAATTTGAAACCACCCACAAATAACTGTTGATAAAAATTCATTAAACTCATTGACTCACACATTCATCTCAAAATACAACCAACAACAACAACACTACATACATACTCCTTCCCATAAACAAATCAAAATTTCCCCATTGCATCAGAATGCTAATATGAGTCGTTGGAACACCATGGAAACTCAAATAACGGACTACAGGTCATAGTGACAAACTTCATCCCATACTAAAGATTGACGAATCGTGTAGAATCTATGTACATCCTAAGTGGGCGTCGAAGCCGTGGGACAGGTCCCAAACCCTAATTCCGACGGAGACCTCACCTAGCAGGTTTCCCAACGAAATACACACTGCCATACTGAACATATAGTAACATCAAGCTTACCGTATATAAACAATTTTAAATGAAAACCTACATTGAAATCCCCTGACAAAAATAAAACAATCACCCTCCCTAATTATGAAACAAACTTAACTCCCAATCATAACACACATAATAGCTCAACAGACCATTCATAACTGAGACAACAAACACTTTACTAACATCAAACGTTAGTATAATTACGCGAGGCTCAAGGGGGAGGGGGGGTGACCGTAGGATTTAAAGAGACGGTTCCCATAAGTGGGCCGGGGAAAACTTCGGAGAAAGAGGGGCGGGGGTTTTAGGCTGTACGGTAATGACAAGAAACCTGTCAGCAGCTGTTCCAGACTGAGACGTGTGAAGGGGTGAGGTGAGTTCTGAGAAATATCACAGTTAACAAAGCGACTATTAACAACAAAGGTAAGGACTCAAACCCTTGAGAGAAATGCATTTTCTACTTCACAGAAAGTAAAATAAAAACGTCCACAACACTGACGAAATGAAAAGGAAGAGAAAGCAAACAAAATTTCCTGTCGCCTTAAAATCACCGTTAACTAAACAAATGTCTACTAGAGGAAGCAAATACATAAAAGTAGGTTACAATACCGTGACGTGTCGTGTTCCAGCGATGCGATGTACTCACTGATATGTTGCCACTGTTCACCTCGAAGCTGGGTCTTTTGGATGTCTTGTTTACTTGAGGGACTAAACCACCTTTCCTTGGAGATGGGTTTCTTGGATGCCCGTAGTTCACACAGAAAGTAACTTCACCCTTTCTTCAGGGGTGGGGAAAAACAATTCACTGAATTCCTTAAACTCAAAGAAAAACAAATTTTAATACAATGTAAATGAAGAGAAAAATAATAAAAGGTTAATAACTTGAGAGAGGTGAGGAGGGAACGATTTCGCACGCAACCACGCGATCTGCTACCATTGCGCCGATAAAGGTCTATTAATAATAATAATAATAATGCGCGTCAGAGTAGCAGTGGAAGAATAAAATCAACAAGGTCGCAAAATGGACAGGGGAAAAGACGTCTTGCTCGACCCGGTGCTGGGCCCAAGGTTTTCGGAGCGAGCAAAAGATGATTTCCAAAAAACCAAATGCAAACAAATAATTGCTTAATGGAATAATCAAAAGTGCAAAAACGAGATTCCCATAAAATTAATTAAAGAAATCCCAGAGCCGTGTTAATCGTGCCTTTGTTACGTCACAAAGACAAGATTGACGAAATCGAGATAAGGATAAGGATAAGGAAGGGGAACTTAAATGTAAGAAATGAAAAGACAAGGGAGCTATATTACTTAAAATATAAAAATGTATTAAGGATAAAAGAAAGAGCGTGTACACGAAATAAACATATTATTTAAAACAAAGAAAAAGGCAAGCTATGACAAGATCAGTAATACAAAAGAAACCCAATACCAAGAATAAAGAATTCAAAAACTTAAAAAAAACTGAAAAGCACGACAGAACCTGAGTACCGCTCAACAACATGAATCTAACGAAAAGATACAAACTTGAAAGAAAATAAAACGAAACTTACAAAAGTTAGAGAGAAACGACAAACTTGCAAAAAGTCAAACTTCGAACTGCTAAGACGCGAAGCTTTTCATGATGTTATGTAAACATACCGGAGGGAAGGGGGAGGAGTGAGGGGAGTAAAACAAAGGGGAGAGAGATCTCACGGAGATAGGAGGAAGGAGAAGACAAGGGGAATTATAATTAAGTTATGTAATACGGCGAAAATCGAAAGAGAAAAACAAAACAAAAGGAAAATGAGATATACGGAGATACATTACATTACAATTGACTTGGGACGAAAGAGACCGGTAAAAATCGAAAGCACGCTATAATAAAATAGGCTTATATTCCAACATAATGCCGCACCAACGCGACATATAAAAAAAAGAATAATATGACATCGGAGCTGGAGAAAATCCCAGTTAACCACCGTCACATATATTCTATAAACAAAAGGGACACGTATTAGTGGGACGTTGGACATCAGTCCCGTTACCTCACACATACTGTCCACAAACAAAGGTCCAATTGCTACCAATCAAATGAAACATTTGTGGTACAAAGAGACACCGACGCAAAAGACGAGCACTAAGGCCCGACAGGAAATATATATAAGCCAAGACGCAGAAACGCAATACTTTCGAATCTTACAGGTATTAACCAAAATAATAAAACTGTGAGAAGGGCACATAACAAAAGCAACAAAAAGAACTCCGCCGTATGACATTACGCAAGGTCCCGGAGATCTGGTTCAAGGATTAAAATACTAACAATAACATCTTGAAAAGGAAAGAGAATTAAGCAAAAGAAGGAACGTTTAACAAAAACAATTACATTGCGTTAGATAGAAATACATTGAGCCGTACTCACATTCCGCTGCGCCATGAGGGTGGGCCTCTGCCCGAATACACACGTTCGCCTTACATCTCGGCGCGTCTAAGACTGACTTAGCTTCTGTCCCCCCAGAGGGGAGAGAAGCCTCTCAGAAAAATCAAATGCGTAGTTTGGGAGTGGCCCCAAACTCGCGTCAAATATTGTCAGAGCCAATGGCAGAACGAATTGCACAACAAAATGCAAGGTAGCAACAACACTAGCCAATACGAGAGAACAAGGCAGTATGTAGCCAGGGGTTGCACAACGTTAGACAGAGAGATACATACAGACAAACTGCGCACTTTTAAACTCTCGAGGCGTAATATAGAGATGTCACAACACATGACAATAATAATAATAATAATCATGATGATAATAATAATAATTACAATAAATTCTGAAAAGTGGTTCACATTTCACCAATTTATTCCTTAGTTCTAAACTCAACTTGCTGGTGAGCAGAGCCCTCTTCTTGTTGAATGCGACTTTGGCCATGGCGATTCTTGCTCGAATTTCATTTGTGCATTGAGGATCTTTTGTCAGCATGCTTCCCAAGTACTTTACCTGCGTCACATGCTCCAATTCTTGATTGTCGATAGTTATCCTCAAAGGTTTCTCCCGTTATGATATCCGCATCACTTTTGATATCTCGATGTTAATTTCCATGCCATATATTCTTCCAGTTTCCACCAACCGGTTCATCATATGTTGCAGTTGTCTTTGATTTATGGCGAACACTACTAGGTCATCTTCATACTTGATGGCGTTTATGAGGCGTCCTCCTATCCTGACATTTCCGCATCGTTTCAAAGCTTCTTCCACCAGCCATTCACCATACAGGTTGAAGAGACTTGGTGATATACAACATCCTTGTCTCACTCCTCTTCCTGTTTCCACGCTTTCTGTTTCTCCGCAATTCAGTCACACCTTTACTCTTTCTCCCAGTTAAAAATTGAAAATTTGTCTCCGGTCTCTCCAGTTGATTCCTATCTCCTTAAGGATGTTCATAAATGTTGTCCAGTTGACTCTGTCGAAGGCCTTCTGCCAGTCTATAAAACAAACACAAACTCCTTTGTTAACAGTCAGAACTCTCTCCGACAATATCTTTACTATACCGATAGCATCTCTGGTTCCTTTTCCTTTCCTAAATCCAAATTGATCCTCTCCCATTACATCTTCAATTTTGTGTTTCAACCCTCTGTTGAGTATTCTTGCAATGATCTTAGCCACATGTGAGATCAGTCTAATTGTTCTCTAATCACTACATTTCTTAGCTTGTCTTTCTTCTCAAGAGGAACCATTGTGGCGTCCAAAACGTCCTTAGGCCATTCACCATTTTCGTAGATTTTTTATAAGTTGTGACAGCACACTCAAATCTCTGTCTCTGATTTATTTCAGCAAATCGACCAGTATGTCGTCTTCTCCTGTAGCTTTCCCTTTTTCATGTCATTAATTGCCTCAAGATGGCGGCTGTGCGAAATTTGAAAATTTACTTTTAATTTCTTGTGTCCTGATCATGCGACCGAAGTCAACGTTTAAATAATGAACCTACGCAATAATTGTCATCTAATAATACATAACTCCATGGCCTATATATATACAATCCAATATGGCGACCGACCGACGGTTCTCAATATCTACTAATCTATAACAGCAATCAAACTGCAGTTGTGTATGTTGATAAAGGCTATCAATTTAATTCACCTATGGGACTTTCAATAACCTGCTGGGCATAAATCTAACATGGCGGTGACGCGAAATTAAAACATTTTGACTATCCGAGCGCAGTGAAACTTGGTAAGTAAATGCATATGCAATTTTAAATTCACTGACATCTAATTTATTTCTATTGTTTTCATAACCTAAAGATGACGGCTGTGCGAAAGTTTGAAATCTTGTTTTTATTTCTTGTGTCCTAATCATGCGATTTAAGTTTGAATAATACACCCACGCAATAATCTTAATGTAATAGTACATTACTCTATGGTCTACATATAAAAACCCAACATGGCGACAATCCGAAGTATTTAGACGGTTCTCAATATCTACTAATCTATTAGAGCAATCAAACTGAAATGTTGATTGAGGTAATTCACAAAAGTAGCATATATGAAAATAGGCTATTTAGTTCTTCACGGAACTACTTGTTTAATTATGAATTCTACATTCAAATCTAAAAAATTGTTAAAATCTACGCTGATTTCTGGTATGGGCCAACAATGAAAAAATTTTCCTCAAATTTGTATTGCAGAATGTTCCAAGAGACCCGCAGAAAGCAGCATATTCTTCACCTTTTCTTGCGTTAAAAACTGCGACACAAATCACAATTCCTATAAAAAGAAAGAAAATGTCCTAAGATAAAAAATACTACTATGATTAGTTACAGTTAAATATTTTATGATAGTCCACAACAATTGGCAAGTTTTTAAATATTTTGAGAAATCAGCTGTGCTACTGAATGAAACGCAGTCCATTCACTTTTGTAAGACATTGACCGACGATTTTTGTGAAATCACGTATTCAAGCCATAATTTTGGAATCAGACTTAAGTAGATTCTTGGAAACACATTTTAAAAAGTTAACTACGGTAATGGACGAATCCGAGCTAAAAGGCAGTAATTGGGCTTTGCCAGCGATTGAAGCGGTGCGATTGAAAATAAATAAGTATAATCCCTTGCATGGTATCACATATATTACCATTACCAGCAGTGCTGAAAGCAAGAAAAGCCTCAAGGGGACCCGGACGTTGTAATATGACTAAATATGTCAATTTGTGATTTTAGCATAAATGTGTAGAGGGAACCTTCCTGGATCAGAATATGTATAGTTTAAGGAGGCTAGCTTTATCTTAAGACAATTTAAATAGGTTTTTAAAAATGGTGGGAGCTTGCCACGCCCTCGTGTCCAATGTGTCAAACTGTAGGTTTGAACATTTCCTTGTGGCTCATGACGAAAGGGAGCGACTTTCTCAATTCTATTTACTCCTTGATCCACTAGGATCATTGGACACTTGGACCCAGGCTTGGTTGATGATATTCATTTGTTTCCCGCGTTCTGTAATGTTTACCAACAGTTCATGCCTATACGTGCTTCGCTAATATCTAGTAGAGTATGAATCTGATTCCTGAATATTGTTGTCCCTTTGAAATGCAGCGGGTTAAGATATTCAATTCAAAGCGAAAACGCAAAACGCAAGTCTCCATACAACTGTAACAGATTAGACTTTAGCCTAAATAGTGAAAACTGGGGCAATGTGAATAATTATATTATTGTAGATTTTAAATACCTGAGAAACATTACAGACAGCACAGCAAAGTGTCGGTACTGTGACAGTGAAAACCCTCTGGCATTATCTAAGGGAGTTACATCAAGGAAAGGTTTGGCATGTAAGTTAAATTTATCCTGTAAAGACTGTGGTAATTTTGACGTACATATGAGTTCTTCGAGGACACAAAACCATTATGAGTGAATACTAGGTTATCCTAAGCTATGCGGTGCATCGGCAAAGGCAGGAAATCGGCGCACGTTTTGTGTGGAATGATGGACGTCCCTCCACCACCTGCTAAATTTGAACGTTATATTGGGGTTTTGCATGATGCCCTAAGACAGGTGAGTGAGTCTTCAATGAAAAGAGCTATTGAGGATGTAGTGCTGGAAACCAATATCAGTGACATTGTAGGTGCTTTTGACGGCTCATGACAAAAACGTGGCCATACATCCCTCAATGGGGTGGTAAGTGCTACCTCATTGGACACAGGTAACATTCTAGATTTTGAGTGTATGTCAAAACATTGCCAATTGTGCACGAACAAATAGAAAACTCCCCATAGCTGTTTAAAAAAAATATGGCTTTTCTGGAGGAATGGCAAGTCAGGGTGTTGTGAACATAATGTAGAATAAACCAGTAAAATAGCCACACAAAACAATATTTTGGCACTCTTTGCACTGCACAGTAGCAAT
This sequence comes from Meconema thalassinum, assembly GCA_946902985.2. Taxonomy (NCBI): domain Eukaryota; kingdom Metazoa; phylum Arthropoda; class Insecta; order Orthoptera; family Tettigoniidae; genus Meconema; species Meconema thalassinum. The sequence continues at coordinate 180,922,973 of OX336389.2, forward strand.
GGCCCAGTGTCATCTTTTTGTTACTACTCCTACTTTTCTTAAAATTAAAGATTCAATCTTTATTATTGCAATTATAATATATCGAATTAGAGTATTATCTTTATCTACGGAATTCTGCTGGTAACACTGCCGTTATACGATTTGCTCAAAATGTTACTGAAATATTGTGGTGTAATGCAGCAGTAGATTATGAGAAATTGGTAATGTACGGCTCAAATGCTTAGGGAGCGGTAATAGGTTGTTGATAGCACCGCTCTATCTGAGAATGTGAGCATATACTGTTTTTGGTATGGCATAGACTGTACATACAATATTTGCCGGAAATCCAGTGAATGTTTTGGAAGTTTCGAAATCCTATCTGCAAATTAAGTTTCTAACTGATTAAGTGAACAGATTGTACGATATTGAGTTCAGGGTTCATAATGTTCTCAGAATGTTATAAAGCAGTTGATATTCTCAAGGACTATGTAAATAGGTATGCTTATAGCTGCTAAAGCACACATTACACGAGGAAATGGTAAAATAGCATGGTGGTTGCATGGAGGTCAAAATTAAACATTTTAAAGGTGCATATAACTAAGTCCAAAATATCCTGGCCTGACAGTGTGATAAGTCTTAAGTTTATTCCATACACTTATTCAGAGACATTGAATCTGGGGTTCAAATGACTTGAGATTATTAATACACAGTTGGTAGTCGTAGTGAGTCTGATAATAAGCACAGTTATATTATGTACTAAAGCATACATCGCACATACAAATCTTGGATGAATTCCAGTTACAGGTACGGACGTTACATGCAGTTAAACTATTAAGCTATCAGCACTCGTAGAATTATGTTGGCAACACTGCCATGCACGGGTTGTTAAAAGTAATCTCAAACGCTATGAGCTACAAATGTGGCAATTTTGGAAGGTATCCATTTTTTAATTATGGATGTTACATGCCGTTAAAAATTGAACCTATCAGGACGCGTAGAATCATGTTGGCTGCAATGTTCTGTATGGCCTCCTGAAAATTAACCTGCAATATCATGGTCCATATGTGTGCCAATTTTGGAACAGTTCACATGAAAACCTTCTGATATATCCAACTTAGAGTTCAGATTTCAATTGTTATATTTTAGTAGTTGGTAGCACTGACATTATTTTCAAATATGGCCTTGAGATGTTCTGGCAGAGATTTTCACTCACATTTAATTTGGTGTCGATAGCTGCAGCCGTTTAGGAGTTGATATGGTGGGACACACACACGGGCAGACACACACACAAATGATTTTTAAGTCTACTTTTTCTTCAAATTTCCAAAATTTGAAAAGTAAGCTAAATAAGCAACGTTACCGTAACTATCTGTACAGGTCACTAGACATGCGAAGAGCAAATATCATGTAGATCGAAATGCTGTAGACTTATTGAAATGAATGCTGCGGGGGAGCGCGTGTCATCTTGTTGAATTTAATATCCTAGTGCCTAAAATAAATTACATGAAATATTTATACACATAATAAATCACTTCTCACCACTCAATCAATTTCACTAAGGAATCGGAAACAAAGTGGGGCATAAATTACCTTGACATAACTGTCAATAGATCAGACAGCAGTTTGACATACTCGATCTTCCCAAAGCCAACACAAACATCGCATACTATTGATAACCATTCCAACCACCCAAGCGCACATAAACTAACGGGTTTCATCTCAAGGGTACATAGGGCCTTGAGTATACCACAACAAAATTAAACTACGACGAACGAATAAAACAATAAAACAAATAGTTTAAGAAAATAATTTCTACCCCAATAAGATAGACCAAATTGCTCGTAGGCACTTGGGAAAAGAATCAAACTGCACCAGTTAGCACAATTCAATTGCATGATCACAAACACATACAATGTTACTAACTTTTTCAAAAAACAAGGAATCAAAATAGCATTCAGAAAAATTGTAAATTACGTGCATAATTGTAAATTAAATAAGCAGGACCCATACTCAAAATCAGGGGTATATTTATTAACTTGGCTGGAAACAGGGTGTCAAACAAATTGTAGCAGACCGGAAGCAGAATGGACTCAGGCGATTGTGAACACGAAAATGTGATTAAGCACAGATATCACTCAGCAATGTGTGAACACGTGTACGACACCGGACATAGTTCACTAATATAGAACCATACATAACAAGTAGTTCCGTGAAGGATTATACAGCCTATTTTCATATAGCCTATTTATGTTAATCCCCTCCATCAACATACAAAATTTTGGTTTGATTGCTCTGATAGATTCGTAGATATTGAGAACCGTCTAAATATTTCGGTTGGTCGCCATGTTGGATTCTTATATATTGAACCCTTATTATACTGTTCATATAATAATGTTTCATATTTTATTTTATGTTGTACTGAAGTACATTGAGGCAGGCTGGAAGTTGCTACTTGGTGTTGCAAGATTTCGAGCACTCGACACAAGGGATGTATATTTAGCCGATTCCTGGAATAGAGAGGTCATCGAGCTGAACGCTTGGCGTTAGTTATGTCGTAGGAAGTCCTTGAACCTTTGTCTGAGAGTGTGCAAGCGAGAGAACTGAGCCGGAGTAAGCGAGAAGGAAGATGATTTCTGACGTCACGAGGGTGGAATCTGTGAAACAGTAGCAACGAATTGAACTTCAATTGACGATCAGGAAGATGATATTGTCCTACGGCGGGAAATCGGCATAGTATCAGAATTGGAGGGAACTTGATATTTAATTAATCGACGAGCGAATTTTATTCAGCACGGCAGATCTGTAACCTGCATGATGTGAGATGATCTTTGATACCAGTCGCAAGTCTGTAGCTCTATTTCTACGATTTATTATATTTTTATAGTCCCCACTCTAGTGATTTATGCCAGTTCAGTATAAATTAGGCCACGGGGTTTGTCAAGGTGTTCCATCCTTTGGGTCTCTGAAGATGATATTATGATAATATGTCAGTTTGATTAGAGACGAGATTATATTTCTGCAAGTTGAACTTAGTAATTTTGAGAGCAGACAATTGTCTGGCTACTTTGACATTTATATACTTTACACTTCGGAATGTTTATTACGTGCGACAAGTTACGTGTGAAATTAGAGCAATTATGCTTAATTAGGGAAATTGTCATCGAGAGAAATTGCTCAGGACTTTGAGTGAAATTAGTAACTCATTAAGCAATTTTAACAGGGGTAGCTACTGAATGTATTTTAATATTTGAACATTTTATTTCATATGTAAGAAGATTGCAAGATGGTTGGCACCTGGCCAATAATGGGAGTGATGACAGTTCGATATACCCAGATGGCAGTGATGACTGAGTAGAGACCGGCTGGGTCATGCACGGAGATATACGCTGAGTGATGTTCCAGTTATGGAAGAGTACTAAACATTGATTTATTCAATTATGATACATAGAACTGTGAACTTTGTATACATTTTGCTTGTGTTTTAATGTAGATTTAGGATTTTGTTTTGTTTTGTTTCCGATACTCAGATGTAAATATGTGATGACGCATGACTACTTATTGATTTGTTTGTATTCAGTGTAAATTTAATTAATGTATTGCGTGTACATTGTTGTGATTATTTTCATTTTTCGTTAACATGAGCTACGGATCGGGTGATAAGTGAAGCTTTATTAAAGATATAAGTAAATGACAGAGATAGGGGGGAATAAGCTTCTTGTGTTGCTGTTTCAATTAACAGGCTATTTTTTATTAATGAGTTTGCCATGTTGCAATTATTTGGAAGGAACCATCTGTTCATTTTTGAAGTTAATGAATATTTTTGATGATGAAAGCATTTGAAATCTTTCAGTTGAAGCTTAGATCAGGCGCGCCGAGTGTATGTGGAATATTTTTTGTGATTTTTTTTAGGTGTGTCAAAACCCGAGCGTGTGATATTTATGTGTTGTTGTGTCAATTTGTGTGTATTAATTTGCGTGGAGGAAGTGGCATTGCGACCATTTCCTTGACTGCTGCATTACAGACGGCGGAGGCCAGAGGGAATTATTGGGACTAAATTAATTGCGATTCTTGGAGCCGTGTAAAGGGAGGCAAGAGATATTATTTTGTGACACACATGTTATATGCTGCAGTTCAGCTGTTGATTCTTCGTTCTTGGAGCCGTGCAAAGGCAGGCCAGAGATTTGGTAAACACACGTGGGTTTATTGACACTGACGGAGAGAACCAACAAGTTGAGCACTGATCCAAGATAAGAATAATGAGGTTAGGGAACGGCCAGACCGTGACCCAGTGGTTAAAATTAGCTTGCTTGTTGGCTGAAGCCTTGATTTATTTAAAGGGAATATCTTCACGCCCGGACTGTAATCTCATGTATCTCGTTAAAATAAAAATGTTTGTTGTGTAAATATTGCCGCTGGGCAGTGTGATTTTCTGGTAAAATGTAATGGTCTGATTTGGTACTTGACACCTTGTTGTGTCTTTGGTAAAGATGACATGCAGTCATCTGTTGTTTCATTGTAGGGTAGTCACGTGCGTTATACTTGTGTTTATTTGTTAAGTCCTAGTTGAGGCAATTTGTTTGTGCTGATGGGCACATGATCCAGATTTCGGGCGGAAATCTTTGATGTTATTATAAGAGTAGCGAGTGTTGGCAGTGTATTTTTGTTGTAGTTAGTTCCCAAGCGCCGGTCTATCTCCAAATATACGGATTCGAGGCTTGACGGCTATGCCCGAGGGTTGCAAATCTCGTATAAATAGTACTTATTCCATTTCTGCATGCATCACGTCATGCCACTCACGCACATGGATTGCAGGATTTTACAGGACGATTTTATTTCCTGATTGTTGACATTTCTAGGGAGAGATATTTTTATTTGTGAAAACGAATGATTTAACTATGGGTGTGCAGTAAGGGAGATGTGTTTTGTTGTAATTTTGAATATTGATCTGATATTAAATTTTGTTTTGTTAATTCCAGCTTCACTTTTCTTCCTGCCGCCTTTATTTATCTCTATGTTACCTTGTATTTGATGAGAAGCAAATTCTATTACATCTGCGTTATGGACCGAACACTTCCCCGAAAACAGAGTCTCATTACGCTTCTTCGCAAGGGTTCAATATGTACGACTTAGAGTTATGTATTATTACATGAAGATTATGAAATAGGTATAGTATTCAAACTGCAATCACATAATTAGGACACAAGATATGAATATCAGATTTTAATATTTCGCACTGCTGCCATATTATGTTTATGAGAGCAATTGAAACAAATTAGATGCCAGTGGATTAAAAGTTGTATAATCATTTACTGTACAAAGTTTTACAGCGCTCGGGTGGATAAATCGCGAGAAACGTCCATTCCAGTATTTATATTTCTCGTCGGCGCCATGTTGGATTTGTGCTCACAACGTTATCGAAAGTCCCACAGGTCTCCTTATGTTCATAGCCTCCATCAAAATACAAAATTTTAGTTTGATTGCTATCATAGATTAGTAGATATTGAGAACCGTCTAAATACTTCGGTTGGTCGCCAGGTGGGATTTCTATATATTGAGACTGAAAGACCCATGACCCCATGACCATTTTCGGCTCATCGAAAATTGATTACCGGGAAAAAATTCCAAAGAAGCTCAACCACACATCGAACCAAGGAACTCCAAACTAAACACCTGTAGTTATGCTCTGACATACCAGGGGAAGTCGCCAGCTGAAGTAACACATTTATTTAATAGTGGGATTATCAACCACAGGACCATTAAGACAACAAGGGCACTCCTATAATTTTTCTATTATTATTTGAGAAGACTGGTTGTATAAATTATATGCTGGGTTATAAACCGTTAATTTACATAGTCATGAAACGACTCACGCGGTGCCCGACCAACAAGAGAAAGAAGCACTGGTCGCTATTACCTTTATAGTATCGTGTCATATCTTGTGTGAGTGACACACGCCGCGATTGGATCTCTTGTAACAAACAGTGTGAGGACGAGCAGTCCATTAATAATACAAGTATCGGGAAAGTTGTGAGCCCGAATGTACAATTGTTGAATTATTCAAGTAAATCTGAATGGGTAAATTGTATTAGAAAGGACATCTTTGTGTTGGACATGACGTGCGCATAATTTGCGAAACCATAGTTCAAAATTTTACACGTGGTACTCCGGAAGTGGAGATTGAAATCGAACAGACCGGTATATTTGAAAAGTGAATTAAAACGGTTATTCGTGACTAGTCGAACTGTAAATTGTAAAGTTGTGAAGTTCTATTATCAAACTAATGAAATTGTGGAGTGAGAAAAAGTAGTAAAGTCTGTGTAACATGATGCAGATGCGTCAATAAAGTCAGTCGCGGAAATAAAAAGGCAATTTTGGATATTCGCACAGTTTAGAATCAGTAAAAATTTTACAACTATCGTTACGATAAAATCAGTGATTCAGGCTTCTACGACGTATTCAATACTACTACCATCATGGGAACCTATAACTACACGAAAGCTACCGCCATCTTTATGGCAGGAGATATGTCCGAGTAGACCATTCAACCATGGGGAGAGCCGATGCCAAATAATACCATAAGGAGGAAGAAACGATCGTTAGGGCAGTTAACGACCCAAGGACCAAGTTCAAACCGAGAGCCCTCCATCTCATACAACCAACCATGAACGAATGAGTCAAATATATCCATTTATGTACTGTAGAATTGTGGTGGACAGTTAGCATAAGATATTGGCCGCACGTATTCACACAGTTGGTCATAGGCAGGTTATATTTTTGTAGTTATGTGATTAACCAATATTTTCTGTCGGTCTATTTCTCTATGGCAATTTGTGAAAATATTGATTAAGAAAGGCATTGGCCGTACAATGCATACATTGAAGAAAAACGCCGCAAATATAACTTCAAGTACCTAAGTAAGGTGGAAGTGTGTTATCTCCGAACACACGATCCTTGGGCAAAGTATGACAGTCGATAAACACGATGGAACTACATTATAATTTATTTAATTTTAATACCTCCTACGTATCATTTTAATATATTCAAGTCACTGCGGACGAGTGACATATCGGTATCTTTGGTCTACCTCGAACAAAACATATTTTTTTAAGCCAATAGTGCGGCGTCATTACAATCATACATCTGAATGTGTGAACTTGGAACTGGTAACGAAGCAAGTGGTGAGCCTCTGAGCTCAATTGTTTGTCAGCGAGAGAGTGTATTGAGGCTGTGGATAAATCAGCCTGGGACCTTGAAAGCTTTAGCAGGCACATGTAGATACCAAGCGTAAGCAAATGCGTCATTCACATGTTACATTGCACATCAACTGAAGTGACACGCATAGGCAGTAGGTACTCACACACAAACTCAATGCTACACTACAGTAATCTTAGCGTAGAACTGCACAGCAGTATTTTCTCAATGAACTTACACTCCCATAATGTTAATAAATTTGTTAAGTAAAGTATAACTTGTATTATATTGAAGCCATTATTAAGAGCTATAACCAGCTGTTCTAGAGCAGCCATTAACTTTATTTCTGTACGGATCGAAAGTGTATCAGACTAGGGCAACGGCTAGATTGTTATTGGATAATTTGATCCACATGAAGACGATGCATTATCGCTCATGATGATGTTAATTAGGTGACAGGTGAAGTTTATGCCACTGTCGACCGTTCTATAAGGTGTGTGTTGGGTGAAGACACGTATTGGTATTTATAAACACGTGTCCAGCGGTGACAGGCGTGTATTGAAGTTGAGCGGTGATGCTCATATGATGATTTTTGATGATGTTGTTGAATAGAGATGACTGATGCTTCTCGAAGTGAGAGTTTATTAATGGGTCTGATTCTTGTCTTCGTGTCTGATGACAATATTAAATACACTTCCAGGGCTAAATAATAAATAAATTATAATAAATAATAAATAATAATCAGAAATATTATTAATAATAATAATAATAATAATAATGAAATAGTTTAATTTTGAAATAAATAAATAATTAAATAATTTCGAACTTGATATTTTTTCTGAATAATATAAATTTGTTTAGTTGTTGTTGTGATTCGATCTTCGATTTTTCACCTGTGAGATGATGCATCTAAATACAATTAGATCAAGCTGCCACACCTTGAATCTTCGAATGTAATTTCTAGGCGAATCCACGGAAGCCTTGACTTTGCAGATGTAACGTCAGACGTGACGGTGCTCACGCTGTTGCCACCCCAAAGGACATGCATTCAGATGGCAATCGTTTACAAAGAGTCGACGATTTGTGTAGGGAGGATGCTGAATATAAGAGTGTATTATACTTTGTGTTTGTGGTTTATTGACATGTGTTTCCATCTGTCGCTGATGTTATTTTTGGGTTAGTGAACCAATTGTTTGATAGTTTTGAATTTTTCTCAGCATAGGCGCGTCACGTCTATGATTAACTATCCAATAGGATTAAATCAGAATATAACCTTAACGTAAAATGTCAGGGATAATATCATCATTGCCTAGTTTCATATTCATTGATTTGCTTTCATTACATTTTTCATTGTAATTGCTTAGGGCTGAAGTTACGTATTATTCCCTTAGTTTGCTCTTTTTGTATTTTTTATAATAGGACTTCATAAGAGGGTAACTTAACCTAATTTTAGGGACCATTCATCATGTATTCAGGTTAGTGGCTCATCTGATTCTTACCCTTAGAAGTAGGTTAGGGTGCTGTTTTTGAATAAACAAAGAAGGTAACGTAAGACTGGACTTCTTTTTTTCTTAGCTTTGTTGTTTTTGATGAGCTTTCTTGGGTCAGTTCATAACATTTCCACATCTCACTAACACCTATCGACCCCGAGGTAACTATTCCCGCGCGGGCTGATTTGAGAATGCACTTCTGATCCTTTTAAGGTTGTGGGTTCGGTGGATGGGGAGGTCGAGGGGTCGTTGCGGTCAAGCGGCCTTCCGACATCCTTGTCTGGCGGGCACAATATGTAGACCATAGAGTTATGTACTATTGGATGACGATTTTTGCGTAGGTTCATTATTCAAACGTCCACTTCGATCGCACGATTAATACACAAGAAATAAAAACTTAATTTTAAAATAGCGCACAGCCGCAAACTTGAGGTGATGTGAACAATTGAACTAAATTAGATGCCAGTGCATTACAATATGTATATACATTTACTATACCATATTTCACTGCGTTGAGATGGTAAAATCGCGAGAAAAGTCTATTAAATTGTTTCAACTTCGCTTAGCCGACATGTTCGTTTTGTATTTTACAGGTTTTCAGAAGTCTCATGGCTGAACTTCTAGTAGTGCCCTTTATCACCGTACGAAATTTCTGGGAGATATCCGTACTTGTTTCGGAGATATAGAATGCCGGTGAAATATTTCTCACAGCCGCCATCTTGAGGTAATGTTGACAATTGAACTAAATTAGATGCCAGTGCATTACAATGTGTTTAAACATTTGCTGTACCTTGTCTCATTGCGATTGGATGGTTAAATCGCGAGAAAATTCTATTTAAAAACATCAATTTCACTTGGCCACCATGTTCGTTTTGTAGTCAACAGGTGTTTCAAAGTCTCATATGTAACTTAACCTTTTAGTAGTGCCCTTTATCACCGTACAAAATCACAGGGTGATATCAGTAGTAGTTTCGGAGATATAGAATGCCGGTGAAATATTTCGAACAGCCACCATGTTGGATTGGTGAGATGAAATACAATTTGAAGGTCGCGGTCGCGGTCGGCCAAAATAGTACTATGACCTAACCGAGTTAATTGAAATCACTCCAGCCGTTTAGAAGTCATTAGAGGGGACACACACACACTGACACACAGACACACATACGCACACACATACACACACCCGGACAAAAGGTGATCTCATCAGATTATTTTTTTCATAAAATGAAAAAAAGGTTAAAAATCAAACACTATGAAACAAAATGTGGGGAACGTAATATAATATAGGCCATAGAGATCCATTTAGCTAAGATAAACTTTAATGATCATACCTAGGTACATCTTTAGAGAACACACCCGTTTTCACAGTACTGTACTATGCAGCTTTCCCAACGAAAAACAGGAAACAGTATAACGAACGAGGCAGGCTAAGAGGGATTAAGGGGAAACCAATGATAACGTGAATACATAAAGCGAAAAGGATATAACTTTAACGATATTCTCAATAAACTAAGGCATTAATTAGGCAGTGTTATAGAGTGCAAATCACGTCCAAAAGTCAGCAGCTCGATATATGAACGAACCGTTTAGCGAGTGACGAACGATAGAGATTTTCTGTAATATTTAGAACATCCAGAATCATTTCCGCACACTACTTTAAGTTAGGATTAAATTGAGTTGCACGATTCAACAACAGATAGCGGTAGCATCACTCAATTTAGTTCAAGATACAGCATCATATAGCGCTAGCAGCCAACCAACTAGTAGGCACGATGGGAATAGTTGTGTCAGACCACAGTGAGACGTGTAGTCAAGTGGACATCAGTTCAGGAGCAGCTGCCAATCTGCTAAGTCTACGAAACCACATTAATTTAGTCTAGAACAGAATCACTTCAATATCTCGCTACGTGAGAAGGTAACGATTCGCAAATGTTGCACACTTATAAACATGAAATGTACTAACAACAAACGCTAACGGAATAAAATATAATTAGTTACAAAATCTGACCCATTACAAAGTTTAACGGAAAATTTATATAGCATATTAATTGCAAATACTGCTGAACATAAGTGTTATTTGTCCACTGAATCTAAATTAAGTCTATGTGAGCAAGATGAGACGGTGTTCGCGTTACAAACGAAACTACACTAGTCATCCAATTTAGCCCCGCATATTTATGAAGAGTATTTTATTTTTTGTAGTCAATTTTACCCTCCAGGTTGGTGGTTCCCACGGACACAGTGAGGGAACTCACCATCAACACTACCGCCTTTCCAGACAGTGTCCTAGAGCTGAGAACACTTGGTCAGAATGGATACCACTGGGGAGGTGTGATCAGCACTTCGCCCAGGCAAAGCGAACAGGGGCCTCATGAGGGATGCGAAGGGAAGGGACGATTGGGATGGATAGGCAAGGAAGAGGGAAGGAGGCGGCCGTTGCCTTACAGTAGGGACCATCCCGGCATTTGCCCTGAGATGACGTGGAAAACCATGGAAAACCACTTCGAGGATGGCTGAGGTGGGAATCGAACCCCCTCTACTCATTTGGACCACCCGAGGCTGAGTAGACCCCGTTCCAGTCCTCATACCACTTTTTCAAATTTCATGGCAGAGCCCGGAGTCGAACCCAGGACCTCCGGGGTGGCAGCTAACCATGCTGACCACTACGCTACGGAGGCAACTATGAAGAGTATACTGTGTATAATCCATGTAGTTTATTTCCGGCCCAATCTAATTTACCCGAAAGGTCGGTGTTGGTATCCCAGTGTTAGTGGGATAGCATTTTCTCCAGAAATATCACGCGATGTCACGAAAGGCACCCAGCCTTAAATCCCGGGTCAGAACCAAAATGAGCTAGGTTGCCTATGGCGAGCCCAATAAACCGGGGTATGTTGTTGAAAGTTCAATCAATTAATTTTTAATCTTCAGAGGCCGTCTGGCTCATTTTGAACCATCGGACTTCTCGCATGGGTTGAAGTTCTGATAAGCGTAAGTCCTTAGATATTTGAAAATATTTCACGATCTCCAGTATCTAAAGAAATACATTTCCATGTTAAATAAACAACGTGAGGAACAGTACTTGGTGGAAATAGTTGAGGATTACCGCAGGTGCTATTGTCCGATGTTAAGATGGAAGTTAGCGGGCTTAATACTAAGCTGCAGTAGTTTCCACTCCTCAAATACGTGGTTCTCCATTATATGGAAGTCATGTTCGTAATTTAATGCTACTAGAGCAGGATTTATTAGACTGAGGCAAGCTTGTAGTTTATGGGTCGATTCATGGTTCCAGCAGTCAACCACATTCCACCTCGACTCTATAACAGGCAATATAGTTCGAAGATGTACTTATAAACGAAAGCTAATCAATACAGAGTTTTCAGGCCACATATTCTGTAATATCGCATAGCTAATGTAGTATGTTTAGGTGGGTCTTCAGTCGGTCAGTACGTTAATGGGTTCTTCATTATATTGGACCGACCGCATTAAAATATAATGACACCATACACTGTATTGAGTGAGAGGGCATTGCATGTTTGGATCGCAATGCAAGCATTTTTAGAATGAAAATTATATTTAATAGAAGTAGGGTGCGAGAATTATCACAAATGGTCACCCAACGGGGGACTGAGATTGTTATTTTAGCACTTCAAATGACTTCATAACGTGTGTCTTTCGAGTGTTACATTACAAAAGTGGCCGCAACGTGGAGCCGTAGCTTGAGAAGCCACTGCATCAATAACATTAGCATATATCCGCACGCCAATAGACACAATAAAAGGAATAGTGATAGGGGGATTCTTGTTGGATTAAAAGGGTATGTCAGCAGATGACAAATTGCAATTATGATGTGTGGTAATTTGTAACAATTTGAAAAAACAAGTGGATAGTAAGAAAGTATGCAGTGGTAAGGTGCAGATTGAGGAGAGTATGAGTTTTTAGTTTTCTGACAAGTTGTCCTAAATTGCTGAACATTTTATTTTGTAAAGTAAGACAATCCATCCATCCTCCATCAGAAATCATGTAAATTGAGGTTTTTAAAAGAGAGGTATTAAAACTGTAAATCTTTTGTATCAGTTACATAACTAGCTGTAAATCAATTTTCTGAGGGCGTGTGAAATTATTAGGGTCTACACTGTCCCTAATTGCTTCCATCGTAAGCTGCTATTACACAAATTATGAAATTGAAATTCCACAAAGTGTATAATCCCTTTTGTCCAACTTTATCCGGCTGGATCAGGTTGCTGTGACCTTATTAAAGCTCTTTCCCACAAGACCATAATTGTATTAGCGGGACGAGTGGCGGACACCACTAATCCTCTGGTCTGCACTTGTTGCTGGGGCTTGCTAAGAAGTGCACCAGGCAGAATGAACTCATTAAATCTGCAAGCGCATCTTTATTCTTGCGAGGTTAAGCAGAGCGTATGAAGTGAGATCCACCATCTATCGTGGGGGCTCAAAAGTACTTTAGGCAGTGATGAAATGACCACAGTATGTCAGGAAATGAAGCATGGTAGCATTGTGCGTTCGGGAGTTGATCATTTTTACTGACTTTGGGACAAAAATGAGTCTCAAACTCATCGTCAGCTTTCGGCGGAATAACTTTTCATGCGTTTCAAATGTAAACACTTTCGGATCAAGGTCAAGTAGCTTGAGATTCGGTATTCATATACCTGTTGTTCTGCCGTACGGGTTCAGAATATTTCCATATAATTGAGCTCATGTCTTCAATATTTCCCCAAGAGCATGCTTACTCTTTGATGCATACTGGTGTAGAACACACTCTGAGACATCCTCATGATGATATTGCCACTTTGACTTTGGCGAGGATAGTTTATTCTCTTCCTGAATATAATCTACTCACAATATTGCTACTGTATATTTCAGGAACGTAAAATATTTAATTCTGCAATATTTACCACCTTATCAGACCTTTGTAAGTGATAAATCACATTTTCAGTGAAGGTATTATCACCGCAGACATGCGGAGTTCATGTAAGTAAAGGCTCAATGACATACATCTTCTTTGGAGCCAGGAAGCAGTTCCTGTGATCGACACAACATTTTGAGAGTCCGTTGAGACCGGACGCGTATGTTCAATTTGTCAGTCATTAGACGAAGACCACGCTTTTGTGCAGGTGCACATCATAATTTGTATGAGAATATTATCGACAGCCATCGAGCTGTGTGAACTGACGACAGCTACGAAAAGTATATTTTTCGGCCACGTAAGGCCAGTGCTGCGATATTTCCAAAGGGAAATTTCAATAAGTGTGAAATTACAATTTTCTACATTTCACCATGTGAAAGACTTGTAATTTCTGTAAGTGACCACGCCGTGCAAGCTGGTTCACTTCAATCTGCAGCCTAGCTCAAAACTATTGAGGCTACGTTTGACTACTATAGCCTATTCAACGATGTTGTTAATGCAATCACTAGCCGTGTCACGATTTTTCCTTATTTCCACGTAATGGACGTGATTCTGTGTGATTTTCAGTGTTTGCCAGTGATAAATTATGTGTGTAAGTTATCACCTGAATATCTTTAGAATCAGTAGCAGGAATTTATGAAGGCCATTCTTGTGTGAATCAGCACTAGTGTAGCTACAGTGTTGTCAACTTTGTACAGCTTTAAAACCATTAACTTCTGTGAATTTACGACACAATGTCGTGTGAAATAGACCATGTGTTCGTCAAATTATATTCTACGCACGTGAGGTCCAGTATGGAATAATAATCCCTAATGTGAGAGTAACGCCGAACAAACAACTGCCATGGAGGAGGAACGTCCAGCAGAGATGTTGAGGACAAACGTTGTAATGGAGGACGAGAAGTACAGACCATGTAGATGGAGGAACGCAATGGACAGGCCGAGGTTCAAGGCCTTAATTATGGAGCCTAATAATCCTTCCACAGGATTGGAGTCAAATTAACCCTCTCATATTGGAAGTCGAGAGGTGACCAACCATGTCTGAGTAACCATGAGATCTGTAAAACCCCTTTATTGTACAGAGATTGTCTGGGCAGACATCAATAGTAGTATGTTATAGCCGAAACTTGATAGAGACCATTAGGCAGGACTTTGTTTAACTAGTACTTTCTTTCTCGGTTCTGGGATCTATCTTTGTGAGCCACCCTATACCGCCAAATCTTAAGTGCGGGGGTGCACATGTACAGTTTGTGTATTTCAGCATATTATCAGCCATGTCAAGACTGCATTTCATGGCAGAGCTGACAACCTTGGAAGTGAAGACCAATTATTCATTATTTAGGGGACACCCTATACTTAGACCCCTCATTTTTACTTTGAATTTATATTCACGTATCGGTTGGTTAAGCGAGTGATCCTACCATACTTTTCGTATGATTTAGTTAGCATTTGTGGTCTCATTTTTACCACACACTTCCGAGTGGGAACGTACACATGAATAGTCAGTGTGAATTAACCTGGATGTGAACCAAGGAGTATCCAGACGTATAATTTTAGAACCAACACAGCAGAGATAGGTGTTGTCTTGATTTTTACATGTGCCAAGCTGATCGCACAGAGATTCAGTAGAATATCTGTGAGTTCAAAGCAGTCAGAGTTACTAAGTGTATAGTCTACGTTTTTCTGATCTTTGAAACCTTAAACATGTTATATTAGAGAACAGGGTATATTTTACGGAAGAAAAATCGTGAGGAATAAGAACAATTGATTTGATACTCTACAGAGCACTATAGGACTTTATTGAGTGTATTCTGTTAGATATAAAACGCACAGTTTTAATACAAGTGTTGAGATTTGAGCTGCACGCTAGTTTATGACACAGTGAGCAGTGCAGCGGGCGATCATCTAACTGGTTCTTACCCAGCATTCCCTGTGAGACCTACTTTTTATTGATTGTTTTTTTTTGTGACCAATGACGTTCACCTGTCATTTGAGGAATGTGGAGACCTTGAATTAGGAGTGTTTTATCACATGCTATAAGGATGGTCATTGACGGCCAAACATATTATGAGTAATACTGCTATGAGCGAGGACGATTTCCATCTTAATATTTTCGCTGGTGAATTAATATCATCTAGCAAGTTGTTATGAATTGGTTTATATTCTAATGTATATTAATCCAGGTCGTGTATAAAGGCTAGTAACCGATGTATTTGTAGTGTCTCAGAACACTGTTATTATTGGTATTTCCGGCAAGACCACGAGCTGTAGAGCCAGGTCGTCCGATGAAGGTAAGACGTGCAAGTGTCTGTAAGTCGCGCAACGTGTTATTGGTTCATGAGCCATTCCTAGCCCAGTGTGATAGAGTGACTAATTGGTAGTCATATTTTCGAGAAACTCTGATGAGATTTCTTTGGCCTTCGACTGGTGTCTTAATATGATCCAACTAAATATTTACAAAAACCTGAACCTAAATCATTCTATTCATTCTATTAAATCGACGTGATAATTAATGAATAATTTGAGCCTGATAATCTTGAATCATTTGTTTTTGTAATATTTGCTCCGACACCTGGATCTTCATCATTTCCTCATGGAGGTGAAGTTAAAATGAGCTGACATTATTTTGCTATTCGACGACTAGAAACGCTGGAACCATTAGTTAGTAATTTGTGGTCCGCGTGATTCTATGCAACGTAAGTCGCAGTGATGATTGCACAATTGCCAACCTAAATGACATGCTTGAGATGACGATTGGGGGCAAACAGCTTTTCCAATTCGCGAAGGCAGACTTGTGTAAGTATTTGTTTTATTCTGAGTGCATTATCCAACCTGTAACCCTGCTAGTTGATAAGAGTGTATTTTTCTATGCAATGTTTTTTATTTTTATAGTCGATGGTCTACTATCATTAGCTCTTGTCTTAATGTTTTGGTTATCGACGCATCCCGTCATAACATTTAATTAACTTCAGGATTTAGCTAGAATTTAAATGTAATTGTAAAAGTGGACGTGGTACAATCCTAACTTCAGGGATTGGTTTGCCATTATGTTAAATGTAAATTTCACCGAGTCATTTGCTTGTAACTTGCTTTCGGGTAGATTCTGTGCCATGAGCCTAGTATTGTTGTTGCCTGCTTTTCTGTGTAACTAGGACCTTCGTGAGGATTAATAATTTCAGTTAGGGATTTAGTCGACCCATTTTATGTAACTAGTTAGCGGATTAGCCGATTTTGAAACCCTCCGAAGTAGGACAGGGGTTTCTTTGATGAATAAATCACGCACGAAATTTTACTTAAGACTGGATCTCCTTTATTTATAGTTTTGTGTTTTTGCGGGTGTATTTCTTTGGGCATCTTTGACTTACGTACATATAACCCAGATCCCCTGGATCAAAGCCTCTCGTGCTGTACAAGCCCATTTAGAAATGCATCTGATCCTCTCAGGTGTGGGTTTGGAGGAAGGGGTCATTCGAAGTGCCATTCTTTCGGCGGATGGTACCAGAATAACCTCCTCTAACGGGCTCAGTATATGTATGCTAGGTAGTGAGCCCGAACGGCTGGTCCGATCTTCATTATACCACTGTAGGTCATGTGATTAGAAATCCCAAAGAACCAAGGCAATGCTTAAATGAAACAGTCCAGCCAAGGTGAGGTAGTTTGCCACTGCATTCCTTACGAAGCCAGTGCAGCAGTCCTGATCCCCTGAATAGCACTTTTCAAATCATACTTATGCATTTGCATTTTCTCGAATACCTTCATGCAGCACCACCCATCTCTCAGTAGATTGCAGGTGGTCACAGCTAAGAGTGAGATTGGGTTATTAGTGAAAATCCACTTGTTGCTGTAGCCTTTGTCAGCAGACAAATGCATATAAAACACTCCAATCATCAAGAGATGGCAACGGGATATATCGTCGGCATAAAATAAAAAGAAACACTATGAGACTACGTTTTTGGGTAGATGAGTCTTGAGTATTCATAACTAAACCTCATGAACCATTTCTTTGGTTGTAATTTGTAACTCTTCAGTCAGTCAACACGACTGAGCCCAAATGAAAGGGTGGGGTACAATATGTAAACACAATCCTGGAAAAATTATATGAGCTTATTACTAGATTATCACAATAAATGGGGAAATTTAGGATTACGAGTTTCGACCCTCAAGTGGCCATCATCATCTTGATCACTGTGTTGCGGTTGAAGTTTAGGTAAATAATTAATTAATTAATTTAATTTAAGTTGCTACTA
This sequence comes from Meconema thalassinum, assembly GCA_946902985.2. Taxonomy (NCBI): domain Eukaryota; kingdom Metazoa; phylum Arthropoda; class Insecta; order Orthoptera; family Tettigoniidae; genus Meconema; species Meconema thalassinum. The sequence continues at coordinate 180,940,806 of OX336389.2, forward strand.
CAGTATTGTAGTAGTTTGTCTTGGGTGTATTAGTTTGATTCAAAGCCTAATCTCGTCTTTGTCTTAACAGTTTTCTTATCAATTACGTAATTTAAAATGTTTTTAAAATGATAAAAAACGTATATACACGTGTATACAATTAAAACACAATGTAGTAAAAAATCAGTAAACAAAAATGAAACCAGCATGTACTATCAAATTACTGTATGGAGTGTACTGTACCCATGTGAGTAATCTCCATGGAAAATATGCTTCCGCCTCCAGCTAGCTTCAGACCTCGGCGTGTACCGTTCTCCCACTGAGCAGTTGCATATTCTTGATTTGAGACTAAAAGGTATCAACTCTACAATGATAAGGCACAACTCTACTCTAAAGACTTTAATTCAGTAAAACTCATGGCTTCAAACAAAAATAATAAGAACACAATCCCAATAAACAATACACAAACAAACAAAGTTACTCCCACAATCCACTAATTATTCACATAGTTTAACAAATTAAATCCATATCATTATTCAATCCTTTACCATTATGTGGACTTTAAAGTTCACTCAAGTGCGCTGATGCACATGTAACGTTTCACAAAAACTGAACTATTACACTCATGTCACCTAACGTGACTTCTTTATATTCACAAAGCTACTTGTTTCTTACAACACATCTTAATTTACATCATGTGTACTGTTTGCGTTATATCTCTCTCTCCCACCAAATGCTTTCATGCATTAGCCAACTCATGGTTTGCACTACAATCTACATGCAACACCACAATTACTTAAGTCTACCCCTCCACTCCCCTCTTGTTATAGTTCCACTGCATGCCATTGTGATTTCAATAAATAACTACTGTTATCGCTGTGTCGGATAGTATTATTACGCTACCCTTGCGAGCGTAGCCTGTGGCGTCAAGTGCCCAACTTCATTAACTATGTGTCACTGTCAGTATCAAATGCAACTTCCGACCATTCGTAAGATTGCTAAAATTTTATATCATCAGGGTAATCTATGATTAGCAATGTGTTTTTAAACCACACAGATTCATTACACACTATAACAATTCTTCCTTTCAATACAAGCAAGGTCTTAAATCTGTCCTCTCAAAACGCTAGCCTTCACGGTACGTTTAGCAACCCAGCCCCTTGAAGCTGCCCGTATACAATAGAACAGAGTAGGGGTGTTCACAGCTGTAAACCGACCCTTGTCTCCCTGATTCCTGGACTTCATCTCCCCAAGCAGTATTACGATTTTGAATACAAGATTGTGGTCACAATGATCCACGTGATCCCATATGATCTAAACTGAATATTATGCAATGGTTCTGGGTGAGCTTGAATATTTAATCCTAGCCTTAGGACATTAATAACGGCCTCAACAGGTCCGTATCATACTATGAAGGCACGAGATTCATAAAACACAGGTCTAGTGGGTAGCCGGTATCTTAATAAATGTTACGGTCAGTCAACAGCTGCCGCCAATAGGATTCGCTTCACAAGAGCCGAATCATTCAATAACAAGTTCTCGGGCAATCAGGTATAGTGTAGAGGTTTCCAATGTTCTCCCCTCACCTACCACAGGATTCGAACCCGGAACATTTCATATCCATCATCGGAGATAGGGTACACACTAAATACGCTCCGGCATAAATTAATATCTCTGTACGCCCATGCTGTACGAGATTTCACACGCCGATTAGATCACCTGGCTCCTACCTGTCTATGATCTCGTCCTATATTATTAAGAGAACTCTATCTGTTACTCTACAAGCTTACACAAGCCACAAATTCAATTCACTGTCAAGCTCCTTCATTTCCTTGCATAATTATATTCCCATTAATACAATATATTTACTATTAACTCTTTTCTCTTCCCTTAATGTAATCTACTGCTTGGCTAGATAAATAATCCAATTAGCGTAAATATTTCTTGCTTACAACCTTTTATCCTGATGTATTCAATTATACCGTTTATCATTATTATAATTATTATTATTGCTGACATAAATTATTTTTCCGACACAACGTAACCGTTTCAATGATCGAACATCCGTGTTCGTCACGTTAAGTTTCACATAACTGAATTGCCATTTTATTAACAATATTAATAGTGGTGACGATTAATCCACTCTCTGATGTATAACAACATCTTAACTTTACTGAAATCAAACAATAAACACATGAGGGTATACCTCCTAATATTGATTCTTACTGGCATATTTTATACTTCCGAAATCACATTACATGCAGTGGCTATACTTCTATAATAACATGATTTGTAGGGTACTTACGTCGGCTTATCTAGGTGGCTCCAACCACCATCTTCCAGTGTCACCTGTCATTGTCCTACTTAGTGACACATTGCCATACTGCTAATACACATCTTATATGACATCTGATTCATAAACACACGACACTTTTCTTTTTTTATAATGAAGCTAATGCTTCCAAAACACATGACACTTTATAACACTGGTTATATTATTAATTTAAGAGATATTTGACATAACATCACTGCACAAACACACGTTACACTTTATATTCCTGACTGGTTGAAATTCCCTGGCAAGATATCAGAATTGCAGGTGCGGACGGCCCTTTCTTCGGTCCTACTCCCTTCTGGTTGAACATCTCGATCATCTGCTCACGGATTCACCAACAGTCTATCGATTATCCCTTGATAACCTTCCTGATTTTGCAGTGATATGCTTACATATCGTCATGAACGCTACTTATTGGTATACTCCAGATCTGTATAACCAATCACTATTTTTCACTGCGCTCAACATTGTACATTGTATTTACATAAATTATTACTTTCAACAGTTCTGCCTAGTATATCACACGGCACTTAATAAACAGTATATAACAGTCTTACTGCACGGCTTCCCAAACTGAAGTCCGAGCCTCCTCTCTTAACTTCGGTAATATGCATTTCGCATAATCAAGTTTGTTGATTACCGTCCTCATTCTTATTTCATGACCATGCATGAATATACTATCACTGGTGCGTTACACTGCACAGCTAACATGCTGATTACCAGTAAAATGTTTAAGTCTTTGTGTGCGCGCCTGGGCGCTCCGCAACTTTCAAACACAACAACTCCCACCAACTACTTTCAACTGACTGCCAACGACTGTAAGTTCCAACTGTCTCTCTGACTGGGTGCACCCCTTATATCCGTTTCACACGAAAAAGTAGGGCAAGAATTCCCGCGCTATATCATCTCCTCTCCCAGGATGATTCTGGTCTTGGATTTTTGTTTAGCCTATGGCTTTTAGTGCCGGGAGTGTCCGAGGACATGTTCGGCTCGCCAGTTTTGTAGCTGCTTCGAGACGGACACCCAATGGGTGAGCTACGAGTACCGTTGGGAAGGGAAGTAGGAATGGAAGAACGAGGAGCTGGAAGGTAGCGGCTGTGGCCTATAGTTAGGGACCAACCCCGGCATTTGCCTGGAAGGAAGATGGGAAACCACAGAAGACCATCTTCAAGGTTGCCGGCGGGGGATTCGAACCTCCTCGCCTCCCGGATGTGAGCGACTGCCAACAGTCTTGCCGTAACGACCACGGCTAACTCACCCGGTTGGTCTTGGAATAATATACATATTGTTCCTTTTTCTTCGCTGGTCACAAAAATGCATGTGTGCTCGAGGATCGATCGGCCAATTAATTAATATTAATTTCCTTATCCATGGCGTAGGGACGCGGCGTTGCTTAAAAATCCCCTTTTCACTGGTCAGGTCAGTCCGCGAACACCACTCGTCCTGTATCAATACGCACTGCATTAAATATGCATTGATTTCGCCGTTTAATGGCTCTAAAATTAGCCTCCTGGCTAAAGATTCACCTGTGTGCAACTCTCATGTCATTGCATTGCTCCAATCACGAGTAATCAATGATTTTCCTTGGGATCTTCCCATCCCACTCTCATTTTCATTCTCAAACGGGGAAGAACCTGGTCATTATTCAACCCCCCGACCCCTTGCAGACGACTTAACTTGGTCAACAAGATTGACATGGCTCCAAGAGTCTCCTCCTACAATTCTGGGGCTATTAGTAAAACGTCAAACTCTGCACTTCTGTGTTCCAAGTCCAGCATAGCCTACTTCATGTAGTCCAAATAATGCTATATTCCACTCATTTCCCTGCATTATTTCACTAAATAATGTCAGTATCAACTGATATCACACCAGTGATTAAATATATAATTTCCTCTAGGGGTTCTTACAACGAAACACTCTCAACAGATCTCGGGTTCGTTCCCTGGTGGAACCTTCATTCATAGCTCAACTTATCTCCGAGATCCACGTTCGATACCAGTCAGCATGACCCCCTCGGGTTCAGTACTTACTCAGACTTGTGAAGTCTCACGACGTTAAACTTACCTCTTGACCGGTCACTAGCCAATTCCATCAATTGTGATAATCTAATTAATTCATGTAATTTTTTCCAGGAATGTGTTTGCATATTTATATCATGTACCCCACCCTTTCATCGGGCACAATCGTGTTGAACCACTGAAGAGTTACAAATGGCAATTTTGTATAGGCAACACTAAATAAGAATGGCTTCAAATCTCTACATTCCATTTAATTTACTTAGTGCGTTTTACTTCTTAGCTGAAAAAATGTACTAGAAATTGGGGCTAGGATTGGAGAATAGGTATTCACGGCCTTGAACGGACAGACATTCACCTGCAGTGGTAATCCATGGAAGGACACTTCCAGGATGTCTATTGTTGGACAGGAATCTACTTATCTCATGAAGAGCTGTCAAGAGATTCAGGACACTCTGTTTCAAGCTCAGACCATAATTTATATGTATTTTTCAGAACTGAAAATTGTACTCAATTGCGACCACTTGATCTTTTATAATGAGATATCTTTGAGAACGCACGATGACATTGAGGAGATGAAGTGGCTGAAGAAGGGAGCAGCATGGCCCCGAAACATGTCCCACGAATGTGAGTGTTGATACAGTTTAACGTAATTTGTTTGGTATTGATTGACGGAAATATATTGTACTATATTGGTTTATAATCTCTTGTCAATGCGAACCATGGCGGAATCTATAATAGAAGGAATACAGGCGAATTTGCCAGCAGTAATTTGTGTAATTTTCATGTAGTGCTCTTTGAACTATACGGGTTGCTGTACACATATTTTGTATGGCGCACTACTTCTCTCTGATCACAGAAAATTGATTTTCCAAGACACTTCTAATTTACGTGAAATATTTTCAGCGTATGTATTAGGTCTATACAAGTAGCGTTAAATGATAGTGGCTCACATTTTGAAACTGTGGGGACCACGTGTTTGACACACTTGCTATACGATATTAGCCAGCCCAGTGCTATTAAATATTTTCACTTTTGCTACAGTGCTATTAAATATCTTGACATTTGTCATAACTCTTAACCAACTCACTTGATGCACAAACCACATGAGTGGTATCAAACGTCAAAAGTAGCGAATTTTGGCCACGAAACAGATCAAAGAGAACCACGTTGATACTGTAACACTTACGATCTTACAATATACATAAATCTAATAAATTCTTCTGAATTTTGCACAGAAAGGATTTTGCAAGAATACATCACACGATATTTTAATGCAACTTAAATGTTCAAGCACTCGGATGCCACTTACCCAAAATAAATTGTGTGTGTTGTACAGAAGTCAGTTTATGTCGCAGTTTCATGTTAAACTGTCGAAATTCTTCATATACAGCAGAGGGACTGACAAAATTAAATTAGTAGTATAATAATAAGATATACACCATTATTTTTGGCACCAGCCACCTGCAATATCCCGAAAATTGTAGATTATATTTCCTTTAAATTTTGCTTGGAAAGGCTTTAAATATTTTACCACGGAAACCTTCCACTCATCGGTGAGCTTATGTTCGTACATCACTCGCCTAAATTTCAACCTGCCTCATTCAGGTGATTCAAGACATTCCTCGAGCTGCTTGGAAAATGGGCAACGTGGGGTAGCTGCATGGTGCTCATGAACGGGCCTCAGCGGTTAGGCGGTGTCCTGTTCCCGATTGAATACCTGCCCGAATCCAAGTTAGCACATCAGCTTATGGCTCCGGATTCTCGAAAATACCTTATCCAACGCATAGGGGCTTGCTATGTGATGTCGTAGAGTTGTCCAGCCTCTGTTGTCGTAGCAGTTCCTTGGTCAGTTAGAGCATTTACCTTTGTGCCAGCGATAGAAAAATCTACAGTAGAGGGACAGGAAGGATCCTACTTAGTGTCATGGCCGCCACGAGCAAGCACACTCTTGAATGGTGGGCCTTTCAAAAGATTATTTATTCGTTATTAACTGTCAAATATTTAATTATTATTTATTTGTTAATTATTATTATTATTTATTATTATTATAATTACTGCTATTTATGTATTTATTTAATTTCTTTTATTTAATTATTAAATATAATTCATTTATTATTAATTTACTTATATATATTTATTTATTCATTTATTTATTTTTATTTCGGCAAAGAACCCAAAACTAGTAGGTCATCGACTTTTATTGAAATCTCGAACAAATAATCCTAGAGGCTTGTGTCAGGCGTCAAATTTCTCGAGGTGAAGTTCCAATTTTCATGGACCTTTGATTTCTGCAAATTTAAGCAAACTAGGAATTCAATGACCTGAGATTTTGTTAATGAATAATAACACGAGATCGTGCAAGGGTTCATTTTACTCTGGAAGAAGCCCTCTTTACCGTGGATTATTTAATTTTGCAAATTTGTCTAAAGGACCCAAAACTAGTGGGTCAGTATTATTATTAGATTAATATTGATTAATCTATATATAAATAGCTAGCCCGACAGAGATATGATGATGATAATTGTTGTTTTAATGGGTCTAACGTCTAGGTTATCGGCCACTTACTGACATATGATGTCTTTTTAATGAGCAGATTCAGGATGATTACCCGCTAATTATTATTATTTATTATTCATTTCATTTTTTTTTTTGGTTAAGAACCCAAAACTAGTAGGGTATTGACTTTTTCAAATATCTCTCGAACCAATCATCGGAGGAAGTTATGTCAGCTGTCAAGCTACTGGGGATAATGCCCTCTTTCCCAATTATGTATTATTTAAAATTATTATTACACTTATTTATTAATATTATTACTATTATTTATACAAGCCTCCGTGGCTTAGGCGGCAGCACGCCGGCCTCTCACCGCTGGGTCCGTGGTTCAAATCCCGGTCACTCCATGTGAGATCTGTGCTGGACAAAACGGAGGCAGACAGGTTTTTCTCCGGGTACTCCGGTTCTCCCTGTCAACATTTCATTCCAGCAACACTCTCCACTATCATTTCATTTCATCCGTCATTCATTTAATCATTGCCCCAGAGGAGTGCGTCAGGCCTCGGCAGCCGGCACAGTTCATATCCTTGCCGCTAGATAGGGGCTTCATTCATTCCATTCCTGACCCGGTCGGAGACTGGAAGCAGGCTGTGGATTTTCATTTTTTCACTATTATTTATGTATTTTATTAGTTTTGTGTAAGTATTTAATATTATTAATATTTTTATTTATTTATTTATTTATTTATGCCGGAGTTATACCAAAGTACCCAAGCTAGTAGGTCATTGACTTTTTTAAATGTATCCCGAACAAATAATCGGAGAGACATATGCGACGGCTCAAATGAAAGGACTCTATCCCCTCTACCACAAGGGAATTTCATTTCTACCCCGAGATAAAAACTACTCTCACCCGGTAGTGAAATAGTAATTTTTATATACGCAGGCCCACTCGTGGCTCTTGTAGGACGGCGGGCTTTTCAAATGATTACGTATACGTTATTGACTAATAATTATGCATTATTTATGTATTAGTTATTTATTTTAATTTATTTAATTATTATTACTATAATTATTATAACTTATGTATTTATTTAATTTCTTTTATTTAATTTTTTATGATTTATTACTTGTGTTGTGTGAGTCTTCAGTCTTTTGACTGGTTTGACGCAACTTCCCATGCCTCCCTGTCCTGATCTAATCGTTTCATCTCTACATAGCTACCTTACCCTACATCCGAAGCAATCTGTTTATCATATTCTAACCTTGGTCTACCCCTACAGTTCTTGTCCTCGAACCTTCCTTCCATAACTAAGCTTGCTACTCCTGGGTGTCTTAGTATGTGTCCTACGAACCTATCTCTTCTCTTCATTAGCAGTCGCCAGAAACATCTCTCTTCTCCCACTCGTCTTAAAACCTCTTCGTTTGAAACCCTATCTACCCATCTGATCTTCGTCATTCTCCTGTAACACCACACGCTTCTATTCTCCTCATTTCTGCTGCACTAACAGTCCAAGTTTCACTTGCATAGTGTTCCACGCTCCAGGCAAAGGCTTTCAAAAATGACTTCTTAATACCTTAATCTACTGTATATTCGATGTCAACAGATTCCATTTCTGTAGAAATGCTTTCCTTGCCTGAGCCAACCTTCTTTTTATATCCTCTTTGATTCGTCATCACTGGTTAATTTGCTTCCTAAGTAACAGAATTCTCCTACTTCATTTAGTTTTTTACCTGCCAATTTGATGGCCATAGAAATTTCTGATTTATTTCGGCTGCATTCCAACATTTTTGTTTTACATTTGTTAATATTCATCATGAATTATTTCCTCAAGACGGAGTCCATACTGGAGATAAGTTTCGCCCTAAACCGTTGCCATACGGGAGATCACATCAGGCGTGAGCCTGGTCAAAATAGTTACCGTGAGAGAACAATTATACTGAAAGCGGTGCGGGATAGTCTGCATTGATATACATCACCAGAAACCAACAAAGTTAGATAACATTATTTATTGCTATAACGCAAAAACACATGTCTTAATTAATATCCTTGTAAACAAATGCACATAAGTGATTTAAATAGTGATGACTAGAAAATAGAGCAGTTTAAATCGGGGTTGATTCATGAACCCTTTAAAATTAGAGTCTTTTGATATATTGAGATGTTCTGATGAGAAGATGCTCTCATGTAAAACTATTATTTATTTATAAACTTGATGATGTGATGAGATTGAAAGTTCATAAAACTAATAACTTATCTTTTAAAAGGAAATGCTGGTGGAGCCCGCTCCATAATATATCCTGGCTGGTTGAGTGGCGTAGAGAAAGTGTCCCTTGGAAAGGAGGCGTCCGTGGCCTCAGAGCAAGCGTGCCATGAGACACAAATTCCATTCTGCCATTCTTGTTCTTTCCATGAAGGCGAGACACCTTTAGTGTCCAGGCGAAGTATATAGTTACCTTGCAGTCCAGGAAACAGCCGTAGATGCAGTCTGGGAGACGGCCGTGGCTTCAAGTCTACGGACGAGAAGTCCACCTCTGATGCGGTTTTGCATAATAACAGCTGACAGCTGCCTTATAAAGATGTTTGTCAAAGCACATCACACCTGGCGAAAAATAGCACAGCGGCTATGGTTGAAGCGTAGAGGGTTGATGCCATCATTGTGACAAGACATGGCAGTTGTGTAGCGTTGCGAAGATTTTCTGATCAGATGTGCGATCAGAGTGACGTGTGCGCAGGGCAGCGTAGAAGTGACCAGAATTTTAGATCAGAATGATGACCAGAATGCTTACATCCGAATGAATGACGTTTTGAAGAAAGCATCATATTTTATAGTGGCCAAGAAGTCTCTGGAAGCTCGGGACCGCATGACAAGAGAGATGGCTTATTATTGGTTGCTTGAAGGCCGCAGTGACCTAACACGTCACCGGAAAACTGCAGTAAGATGACACACGCCAGTAATGAAATTTGTGCCGAGAGGTGAACACCTATAACACTCGGAAGTAAGAACTTAGAACATAGTAAAGGAGAGCTTATATAATTTGATTTGATTACAAATATTGGATTAATTAATACTTGTTTGGAGGTTTTACTGGAGCGGAAAATAAACGGGCAGTAAAAGTGGGATGTCACAAGAGAAGGGAAATATACACAAAGAATGCGTATAATGTCACGAAAGTGACCACATACCATTCAGAAACTCATTCAAATCCCCTGGCGTGTCGGCTAAGATGACGATGCCATCAGCAAATCTCAGAGTTGAAATGATTTCTCCTTGAATTTTCACTCCCAATGTAAATTTTTGTACGATTTCCTTCATTGCTTGTTCAATGTAAAGATTGAAAGGTATGGGTGATATGTTGCAGCATTGCCTTACACCTTTATGAATACAACGAATAGCTTCTCTCTCATGTCCTTCAGCACGAATGACTGCTGTCTGGTATCTGTATGGATTGTAGCTCAACCTCCTATCCTTGTACTTTATTCCAATCGTTTGCAAAATGTCAACAAATTTGGTCGAATCAACGTTATCAAAAGTGTTTTCTATGTCTACAAATGGCATGAACGTTCTCTTATCCTACCTTATTCTACCTTCCAAAGACAGCCTAAGACTTAGTACAGCTTCCCTTGTTCCTACATTTCTCCTGAAACCAAACTGATATTCACCCAACCCCATTTCTATCTGTTTTTCCATCCCCTTGTAAACTATTCTAGATCTCCGAAACTATTACTGATATCACCTTGAAGTTTTGTACTGCTGATCATTCCTTTCACCTAATCCGAAATCTCCTACTATCTTCTCTTCTCTTCCTTTTCCTACCACAGCATTCTAATCTCCCATTACTGTAACATTTTCATCACCTTTGACATACCTCAGAATGTCAGCTATTTCTTTGTAGACCATTCCAACATCTTCATCATCATCTTCACTGGTAGGCACAGAGACTTGTACCACTGTGGTGCTCGTAGGTTTTGTATTGATTTTAGCTACAATAAACCGTTCACTATATTGCTCATAATATTCCACCCGTTGTCCAAGTTTCCTACTTAATATGAGACCTACCCCTGCATAGCCGTTGTATGATTTAATGCTAATGACCCTAAAGTCTCCTGACCAAAAGTTCTGTTCTTCCTGCCAGTGCATTTCACTAATCCCAACCAAATCCAACTTCAACCTATCCATTTTCCTTTCTAAATTTTCTAACCTTCCACTATCTAGCAGACTTGTGTGTCTGTCTGTGTGTGAGTGTGTGTTTGTGGGATTTGGTATGCCTGCCCCCCCCCCCCTCGCCTTTATTAATTAAAACATGGTGAAACCGAATTGAACGACATTTGGTGCAGAGGTAGCACTAGCAAAGGGCAATTCAGCGTCATGTTTGATATCGCCGCCATCTTGACGGAAACGTAATAGTGGCCACCCAAATGTGCAAAGCTTAAATCAAATTACGACAAACCTAATCATCTGATCTCTACCAAATTTTGCAACAACATACCTTAATGCGGAAAGCGTCTTTTTCCCAAACTACAATGTCATCAGCTACATAGTTTAAAGATGGCAGATGTATGAATAATGCAAGTATTTTAGCCTAACCGTAACTTACGATTCAACAAGGCCTGGCCTTACCAAATACGCTCATCGCACATAGGGAAGTTTAAACTGCTTGTTGATCCGCGGTAGAGTCTATTGCTGTTGCTGTTGTTTTTATTGTTGATTCTTTAGGGGCTTTCCGGCATCATGCTCGTGTAGCCCCGTGTATTTGGGTGTGTGTAGAAGTTGTCTGATAACCTGTATCACCGTGATGTCTGTAGGATCACTAGTGTGTGTACTTTTATACGAGGAAGGACTTGGGTAGGAAGCTGTTGTTGTTGTTTCATTTGAGATCCATGGACATCATGGTCATTTAGACCCGTGTACTCGGGTGAGTGTTGAATTTTGTTTGATAATCTGTGTTATTTTTATGGCTGTATTAGTGTGTGTATATATAATTCAGGACAGTATTTAATCAATCAAAGTATAATACCCGTATAGCACGTTGTATTTCAACATGCTATTACAACCTACATTCAATACTCCATGAAGAGGAAAAAAGTTACTGTATAACTATACCCATGCTTCCAGGAGAAAGTAGGCTATATGTTCTTTACAGAACATCGTGTATTTATTTATTTACTTATTCATTATTTATTTCATTATTATTATTATTATTATTATAACTATTATCGATCGACTTATTTGAATTGATTGATTTATTTAATATAAATATTCATTAGCTATTGATTATAATTTGTACTGTTATATTTGTGCCGCCAAAAGGGCACAAGTATTCATTTTATTATTAGGTAATTATTATTGATCGTTATATATTTATTTAATATCTCTCATTTAAGTATTTAATTTTTTTTTTTAATTTAACCAAAGGACCAAAAAAACAAGTAGGTCATTGACTCGAGATTTTCGGGAACTAATTATTAAAGAAAGTTGTGTAAGGGCTCGTTTTACTCGGGATTACATTCCCTTTACCGTGAATTATTTATTTTTAGATTTCGCAAAAAGGCCAAACTACAAAGTCATTGACCCAAGATTCCTCAAACTACTAATCATTGAAACCTGGTTCAGGATTTAAATTAATGCATGTAATATATACATTTTTTAATGATCTTTACTTTTGGATTTTGCTGATCTGAGATTTCGCGAACAAATAATTGGATTTTATTTATCATAAACACCGGACTAGCAGTTAGTGTACCCAATGCTAGCCTATATCTTTACTTGGTAAACCGCGCTGTAAGAATTTAAACAAGTACATTTTCTTTGAACACGACTATACCTTTGAATTAACTTGTAGGTTTTTGACTTAAGATTTCCGAAACCTATAATTTGATCATGTTATACAACAGCTTGAATGAAAAAGCGTTAATCCTTTATTACCGGAGCAATTTTTTTAAAAAATTTTGACGAACTATTTTACCGTACTAGAAATTTTGAATTTTGAGATTCATACAGATCAATAATAATTACTTATGAAAATCCACAGAATGCCGCCAGTCGACCGATCGGGCCAGGGGATGGAATGAATGAAGCTCCCATCTACCTGCGAGGATGTGAACTGTGCCGGCCGCCGAAGCCTGTCGTACTCCCCTAGGGCAGTGATTAAATGAATGACAGATGACATGAAATGATAGTGGAGAGGGTTGTTGCTGGAATGGAATTGTGACAGGGAAACCGGAGTACCCGGAAAAGAACCTGTCTGCATCTACTTTGTCCAGCACAATTCTCACATGGAGTGACCGGGATTTGAACCACGGACCCAGCGGTGAGAGGCCGCCGTGCTGCCGCCTAAGCCAAGGAGGCTCTAATAATAATTACCTAATGAAAATAGTAATAATAATAATAATAATAATAATAATGGATACTTTTGCCATTTTGAGATAAATTTAAAAATATGAATGATAATTTATCAATAGTTAATAAATAATATTAAATAATTAAATAAATATATAAATAATAATTAGTAAGTAGTAAGTTTCAGAAAACGCAGTTTATAACGAACATCAAGTCAGAACCCAGAGAACTTATGGTGAATGGAGGACAAATACACAGGTAGAGAAATTCAAATACCTGGGTGAATGGATTGAGCCCAACATTCATGAAAAGGAAGCTTTCGTGGCACGGATTAACAAAATGGAAATGGCTTACCATTTATCCAAAGACATTTACAAAACACGATCAATGTCCTTCAAGGCCAAACTGAGGCACTTCGTTACCGTTATTCGCCCGGACGCGTTATATGCATCAGAATGCCAGGCGATGAATAAGAAAGGCCTGGCAGAACAACTCGAAACCAAAGAGTGGAAGATTCTGAGAAAGATATTGGGCCTGGCCAAGGAACGAGGAGAGTACAGAAGACGACACATCGATGAACTTGATCTACATGTGGAGAAAATAACGGACACCATTCGCAAAAGAAGACTCTCCTTTTATGGCCATTTAACACGAATGAACTCTGGAAGATTGTCCAATCGAATCAGTGCCTACTTTGTGGGAAAGAAAACCAAACGGATCTGGTTTACAGAGGTGGATAAAGACCTACAAGAACTGGGGATATAACATGAGGACAGCTTGGAACGTGACTCTTTGAAGAAGAAACTTGGGGAGATACAGTGTTTTCAGCCAAAACCTTTATTGAAAACCGGCCTGAAGTGGACCGAAGATCGGAAGGAAGCTCACCGAAGAAGAATGCGCGAATACTGGGCCAATGTGAAAGAAAGAGGGAAAAGGCAGTTGAAATAACTTGGTCCATAGACGACCGAAACGATTATAAAAAAGTAATAATTTTAATAATAATTAAATAAATAATAAACATACAAATAATTAATAAATTAATAATAAATAATGAAATAAAATAAATTAAATACATAATAGTATCCGCCTCACAGCGGAGGTCCCTGCACGGCCAATTACTTGCGCCGAACATATCAATGTGCATGCCGAGGGGTATGTGCCTGTTCAAGGCACTAGGACCCCGGCAATACTTACTATCGCCAGGTAGGTATTGTCTTGGCTGGGTGGTGCCCACAGTGATGGCCCTCGTTCGGAGTAGGTAGTATTCGGGGAGGATTATTCGGGTTGACAAACAAAAGGTCGAAAAAATCATCACAGGGTGCCCTCCTTAAAAAGCTGTCTCTAGAGTGTCATATAAATCCCAAGGGATGAGGAATTTTATAAACGATTTCCTGTTGACAGGTCTCCTCGCTACCTGGTAGCTATCAGGACACACGGGGAAGATTTTAAATTCGTAAATCCATACTTTTTTCAGAAGAAATCGAGGGGAAATTTGGAGACCTGAATGGAATTTCCAAGCTCCGGAACGGGCAGATCCTGCTTCATACCGTTGGGTAGATTATAGGCTAAGGAATAACCCACCCACCAAGGGAAGATGATTAAAAAAAAAGGGAAGTAGGTTTTGGATTGGAGAAAAAGGATAGAAAAATAGGAGGAGAGTCCCACAAGAGTTGTAAATTTAACTTTAAATACCTTTAGAGGCAGTTGCCACTGGAAATTAACTCTCTGATACCTAAAGTAGGTACGAGCTTGGTCGAAGCTAACGGGAACCGCAGCTGAGACTTGGGCGATTTGCAAGAGAGAGGCTGTAGTGTATTTCCTCCCAAGCATGTATAAGACTACTGTGGGGAAAGGTGATGGTCTGGCAAAACTAAGAGCAACAAATTTATTGTAAGGTTTTTCAAAGAAATTCGTTTTGCGAAATAATTCGAAGAATGCCAATGATTTAAATCAAGTTTGGTATTTCCAATTTTCGAAATTATAGAGTTCCTGAGAAAAGCGACCCAGTGCTTCCAGGAAGGAAAATGATAAAAGATTATAACCTGGGGAGTAATTTTGTTGAATAAGCCAATGGTTGCATTTAGAAATGGCTAAACTTTTACTCGGCGAGGAGCCGGCTAAAAGTTTAGACAAAAAGAAACACTTATTTTTTGGAAAACTGACCATAAGTTTTCGGAGAGGATCTCCACAAGCAGGTAGCTGGCGTAGCGAGCTTTACTTGCCTTACTGGCCAATTAGAATTAGCTATTAAAGCTAAAAGAATCTTTAGTGAGGTTAATACTAAGAGTTCTTGCTCAAATGCAACGAGTGGTGAATGCCCTATTAATAGTTTTAATGGCATCAAGTAGGGAGAGCCAAGGAGGACAGGATCTTGCTTACCCGTTGTATTAGAAAAATGAAAAAGCAAAAAAGAAACTCTTAATTTATTTAACAAATTAGAGGAAGTTGATATCTTTAACAATTAAATATGTTTCAATCTTATTAACAATTTGGGGTCGCAGACCTCCGACAACATTTAGAAATTGCTCCAGGCAAATAATAATTCTTAAGGTTTTAAACCTGGTACTAAAATCTTTGTAAGATTTTAAAAAGGCAATGAAATGATTAAAGTTTAAACATTAAATTGAGTACAAGGAGTGTACTATAAGAAATTTCTGAAAGAATATTCTAGAGAGTATAACAACTTCGAAAATAACAATAAGGAAAACATAAAGAATAAAATAGAAGTTCCTACAACTTCTTATATTTAAACAGAATTACTATATGAGAATTATACAAAAGAGGGCAGGTCACTTACTGTGAAACCTGAAGAGATAATCAAAAGGAAGGTTCTCGACCTCCTATATTTTAGATAGGAATCACGAGCCAAATGGGGCAGTTTCCATTTAGTGAGACCTAAAAATAACTCACACAAGAGTTGAAAGAATTGTTTTCCCTGATTTGAAGGGAGAAACAATGTAAGTTTGAAACGTGTATAAAACACGTAATTATACAGCAATTACTTAATGATAAACAAGCAAAATGGAAGGGCACTTCATAGAGTGACACCTTATTGAAACAGACCTAAATTTAAAAGTTTATTACGGATTGTTAGTAAGAGGTTAGGAAAGAGAAATAGGGGATTGAGGAAAAATGTTCATGGCCTTATTTAAATATAAACGGACGATCGCGACGCGGTAGAAAAGTTGAGCAAGCACTAGTTTTCACTATAGTTGGTTGAAATATATGAAAAGTTCACTGTGGAAACACAAAGTTTATGGGAAAGAAAGTTATTGCAATGATAACTGGTTTCACTAGGTAGGCGAGAGTCTATTTCTTGAGAAAGTCGTAAATTACAATTAAATGCGCCATAGAAAATTCCAGCGGTGGACGAAAATTCACTATTGTAGTAATTTAGAAGTAAGATTCTTCAATTTTAAATAGCATTCTCACAAATAAGTGAGAAATACATGACGGCAGGACTTGCAGATAAAGTAAAAGATCTGGAAGGTTCCAGAACGATCTTAGTAGAAAAATGGGGCTAATATAAATCCAACGGAGGAACTAGCTTGGTGAATTATAGACAGCGGGTATTAGATAATATCCCACGTAGCGAGAGGATTTCTCATTTAAATAGCTTAAGAAAAGCTCTTTTCTAGTAAGGTTGGCTTGTACGAACAAAAGCTCAACATGGCAAATCCCACGAAGAATGATTTTTGCCCCAAAATAAATAATCTCACACTGTCTATAAAAGTATCGTTAAAAGCACGTGAAAGTTAAAACCATGAAGATGAGGTTAAAACTTTAAGATGGTACTTAATTGATTTCATGTTGAAGGCGAAGTTCCGTATGACGATAACTACTTTGCCAACATGGCGTAGAAGAGAGTATGCCTCTTGGTTTGAGGAGGCTGGCTCGAGAGGAGCCTTAACTGATCGAGTCAACTGCCGACTGAGAAGTGAGACCTGCTCAACGGAGCACGGAGGGTCCAAGGAAGGGAAAAAGAGTGGGGGGTAGGAAACAAAAGGAGAACATATAAACATAACCAACTTATCAAAAATAAATGTTCTTCTTGATGAATGGTCTTCAAGGAGTTGATAGTAGGCGATGCTAGCGCAGCATGGTGAGTAAAGAAGTAGACGTAGTCCTCTTGCTCAAGGAGAAAATAGCTGGCGATGGTAACAGGATCTGGTGGCCAAATGGATAAGTAAGTCCTCTAGCACCAGGAAGAATTGAGGAGCTTCAGAGATTCGCTGCGAGATGACGCTAGGTGGGTCACAGAAGGTAAATATCTAGAACAGACTCATGAAAAGCATAAGAGACAGGAACCAAAGAGAAAATAGAAAATCACTGTTGGTGTTTGACAAAGAGGAAGGAAGAAATGAACATGCAAGGAGCAATAAAAATTATCTCTCAGGTACCGTGTATTCAAAGAATACACCAACCGTTAGCCGGCAGCAAACCGAAGCGTTGCTTGAATGCACGCAATTCGGCGAAATTTCGGTTAAGGTCACCAAACACGAAACGCTAAATGAGGTCCGTGGTGTAATATTCCACCGCGACCTCAATTTGAATACGGATGCAGAACTAATGCAGGATATGGGGAAGAGAGGCGTCACCAACATTAGGCGCATCACCCGGAAAATTGGAGAGGACAGTGTCGATACCGGCGCTTTCATACTCCAATTTGAGGGTGATTTAGTGCCTAAGCAGTTGAAGGCCACGTCGTATCATTGTGACGTTCGACCTTACATACCTCCACCTATGCGCTGCTACCAATGCCAGAAATTTGGGCATGCCCCCACCAGGTGTACTGCGAAGGCCGTTTGTAGAGAGTGTGGCAAGTTGACACTTGAGGGTGAGAGGTGTACGCCTCACCCGATATGTCCTAACTGCAAAGGAAGTCACTCTCCACGGTCAAAACAGAGCCCTGAATTCACCAAGAAAGCCAATATCCAGGATATTAGGACACTTGATAGGCTTTGATATCACGAAGCTCACCAGAGGTACCGTGATATGAATGCCCCCGAATTTCGGGTATCGTTTGCGGCTGCAGCAACGACCTCAATCACCCCTGCCGTTTGTGTTCAAAAGGCAGTACCCTCGGTTTCCAACTATTCTGCGATTTTAAAATCTTCCCTCGCTGTACTGGCGAGCCCTGCTAGCCTGGATAAGGTTCCAGAACCTTCTACAGCCAACATGAGAAAGGTGTCAGCTACACCTTCCAAGCTGGCACCTCTGGAGAAGAAGTCTTCTTTTCCGAAACGGTCGGCGAAGAAATCTTCCCCTGCTAAAAGGGGAAAGAAGACTTCGCCAACCGGGGCTGGAACAACATCTGCCAGCCCATCTGAAATGGAAAGAATGGTAGTGGAGAAGGGAGAGAAGGTATGCCACCGTCTCTCTCGTCCTCCTTCTGACAGGGTTGCTCTTGTCTCTGCTGGACCTTACGCTCCCACGAACATCAAGGGAGCGAAGCTGGCAGAAGCCAAACCTGTAAGCAAGGAGGATCTCCCGGTCGGATCTGCGGCTAAGGTTGAAAGGCTCCAGGAGCCTGTCATCCAGACGTCTGTGGGGAAGGTTACACCTTCGGACCCACTAAGACGTCGCAACAGAACCAAGAAGAAGAACTGTCGGGATGTGTCGGGGTCAGACACCCAGTCTTCGGACCGGGAGAAAGTCCCTCAACACCGCTCTCGCTCTACCCCAAAAGTGAGAGAGGAAACGTCCAACGCGAACTGCGCGCCACCATAGAGAGCGACCCCTCCATTTTCTTCGTCTTTGGACAGAGATGTGGAGATTGAGGTCTGCTCTCCTCCCCCGTCATCTCCACCTAGAGATGGGAACGGGTGGCAAACGCTCAAGCGTAAGCAGAAGACCAACTTCTACTTAAGTCCACACTATAGCACTATTACAATGGAACTGTAGTAACTATTCTGGTCATCTCGCTGTGTTACGCAACCATTGTCTGTCTGCAGGAATCCAGGCCTCGTCCTGGACATGAGACTACAATGCGTCACTTCAAACTACAAAGACCGGATGGACGGAGCTGTGGCCGCTGGAGGCGTCTGCACTCTCGTCCACTCCAGCCTCTTTAGTGAAGAAGTGCTGCTGTGTACTCAGCTAGAAGCGGTTGCAGTTCGTAGTACATTGCCAGTAATGGCAACAGTATGTAACGTGTACATCCCGCCTGATTCTCAACAGGATTACAACCAGTTGGTGGATCAAGTCTCTCAGCTTCCCCCTCTTTTTCTCCTAGGAGATTTTAATGCCCACAACACTAACACTAGCGGAAGAGGGAGAGATTTTGAGAGACTGATCAGGCGCCTGAACCTGTGTTTGTTGAACACGGGGGAACCTACACACTTCTTTATTATACACGGCACTTATTCAAGTGTCGTTATTACCTTGTGCAGTCGTGCGCTGGTTCCCCTGCTGCAGTGGGGTGTACACGATGACCTTTGTAATAGTGACCATTTCCCGATTAACGTTACTCTTCCGAACCAGAGAGCCATCGAGTTACCAAGTCGATGGCTTCTCCGGCGTGCTGATTGGCCAACTTTCACAGCACGTGCGGTTTTTACCGAAGATAAATTTGAGAGTGTCGATGATCATACCATTCACATAACGAATGGTATTTTGGCTGCGGCAGAGGAATCAATACCTTCCTCATCCGGAAACTCACGCCGAAAGCTTGTCCCTTGGGGGACAGCCGAGATTGGAGCAGCCGTTAAAGATCGTTGACGTGCTTTCAAAAGCCTTCAGAGGCAAAACACCATGGCCAAACTTATCACCTTCAAAATGATGCGTGCTAGAGCCCGATATCTGATTCGGGAGAATAAGAAAACGACGTGAGAAAAGTATGTGTCCTCTATGACGGCACATACTCCTTCATCTCAAGTGTGGACTAAGCTTCGTCGGATCTTCGGACTCCCGACATCATTGAAGATAACCGGAGACTCCATCAACGGACAAATCATCATGGACCATCTCGCCATTGCCAACAGTATTGGATCGCACTCCTCCGATGTATCCTATTCTGGGAGTTACGATTCTACATTTCTGACTCTGAAGCGGGAGGCGGAGGCTCACACCTTGTCCTTTGCCACTGCTCCTTTTGAGTCCTACAATGTAGCATTCTCTGACTTGGAACTGCGCAGTGCGCTTGCACTGTGCAGGGATACGGCTCCTGGACCGGATAACATACATAATCAAATGTTAAGACATCTGTGCGAATCCAGTATAAAACAACTGTTGGTCCTCTTCAATCGTATATGGATGGAAGGGGAATTTCCATCTCAATAGCGAGAGGGGATCGTGATACCGATTCCCAAGGCGAGAAAAGATCCCAAGCTTGTCAGCAGCTATAGGCCCATTTGCCTGGCAAATGGCCTATGGAAGCTCCTAGAGAAGATGGTGAACCGTCGACCGGTGTGGTTCCTGGAAGAAAGAGGCCTCCTGCCTGAGTACCAGTGTGTATTTCGCTCTCATAGGCCCACCACCGACCATGTGATGCGACTTGAGAGCGCCATACAGGAGGTATTTCTCCGAAAGCAGCACCTAGTTACGGTTTTCCCTGACCTCGAGAAAGTCTACGTTACCACATGGCGCTACGGGATCCTTTCCATCCTTCATGAGTGGGGACTCCGTGGTAATATACCGACTTTCATTGCGAATTTCATGTCCGTCCAACTCTTCCGTGTAAGGGTCGGTAGGACATTATCGCAATATTATACCCAAGAAAATGGAGTTCCTCAGGTTTCTGTGCTGAATGTCACCTTGTTCGCTGTTGCCATAAACGGCATTGTTGCCGCCGCCGGGACCACGGTAGTTCCATCGCTGTATGTAGACGATTTAGCTCTACATTACAGCTCTGCAAGTATGACAATCGTGGAACGGCAATTGCAGCTAGCTATTAACCGGGTCGACAGGTGGGCTCACGACCGGGGTTTTCGTTTTTCAGCCGCGAAAACTTACAGTATGTCGCCCATTTTCGTCGGCTCCGGAGGCTACATTTACACCCTGAACTACATCTCAGGGATGCTGCGTTGCCATTGGTGGACACTTATCGCTTCCTGGGGCTCCATTTTGACAGCAAATTAACGTGGCAGCACCATATACGGCAACTAAAAACGGCATGTCTCAGGAAACTGAACATGCACAAGTTTCTTAGTGGCACTACGTGGGGGAGTCTGACCGTGCAGTGCTGCTACGGTTCTACCAAGCCCTCGTCCTGTCCCGGCTAGACTATGGTTCTGCGGCATACGGTTCAGCAAGGCCGGCAACCTTGAAAATGCTGGACCGTATCCACCATAGTGGCGTTAGGCTGGCTACCGTTGCCTTCCGGACCAGCCCTATACCTAGCCTTCTCGCCGAATCGGGTGTTCCACCTCTAAATTATGGACGCCAACATATGTTTTAAGCATGTGCTGCCAATGTGCGTCAAATGCTGCAACATCCGAGCTATCGAGCGCTCTTGAGTACCCAATACCACCAGAGGTACGCCAACCAGCCTCGTGCCACTCGGCCGGTTGGTATTAGACTCGATAGCTCGTGTACTGAAATAGGAGTGGCTGTAGGTCCCTGTATGGTCCGGACACCTAGCGAGGTGCCTCCATGGCAAGTCCCGCGTCCGGAAATTCGGTTAGATCTACACCGAGGTCCAAAGGTGAACACGGATTCCTCTGTTTATAGGAGGCAGTTCCACAGCATAGTTCACGAATTTCTGGACGCTGGTATTCTCTACACGGATGGTTCGAAGGTGGACGAGAAGATGGGTTGCGCTTACGTTATTGATGGTGCAAATACCAAGATCTCTTTGCCTGAGACCTGTAGTGTGTTTACTGCGGAGCTCGTTGCCATCTATGAAGCTCTGCAGTTTGCACTACAGGATGCACGAATCCACTCTCTCGTGTGTACCGACTCTTTGAGTTCGTTGTAGTCAATTGCTACAAGTTTCCCACAGCACCCTCTAGTTCAGCAAATCCACGACCTATTAGCCGGGTTGTGCCGCGCTGACACTCGAATGATCTTTCTGTGGCTTCCAAACTACATGTGAATTGCAGGAAATGAGTTAATGGATCAAGCTGCAAAAGATGATGGTGATGATAATTGTTGTTTTAAGGGGCCTTAACATCTAGGTTATCGGCCCATGCTGCAAAAGAGGCTGTATCACTACCACCTCGACCAATGGAGGTACCCACTAGAGATATTAGCTCTCAGTTACGCCGACAAGTACTAGCATTTTGGGAGAGTCAGTGGCTAGCTGACCCAATGCCCAGTAAACTGAGAGCGATCAAGAGAACTACTCGCGTGTGGCGAAGCTCTTTCTGGTCACGGAGCGAGTCCGTCATTTTGTGTAGGCTAGGGATGGGTCATACAAGATCCACCCACTCGTACTAATGAGAAGGGAAGATCCCCACTTTGTACCTGTGGAGCCATTTACACCATGGCCCACATTTTAACCGAGTGTGCGGATCTTGCTGACTTACGAAGAAACCTTGGTTTGCAAATAACACTCAAACTTATATTTGCCGACGACGCACAGTGTGTCGAATCCCAATTCTAGGTGGAAAAAATCAATAACTTCGTTAATAGTGCTGGGTTTCTATTTAAAGTTGGTAATATACCGTTTTCGAGGTCGCTGAATTCAATTGTGGCACCGTCTAAAGTGTACGATCTTCGGGGCTAAATATATAGGGGTGAGGGATAAGGCGAGGTGTAAGAATTGACCGAAAGCAACAAAAGAATCATCCATTTTTGGTAGTAAAAATCATGATATGGATGTGTATATGATAGTTTATGACAGTGGTAAACATACTATTTAAAACTGGATAAAATATAAATAACAACGAGACTTTCAGTCAAGTATTCTTGTTACACCTTATTTGAGGGAATAGACGAAGTCACTGTATGTAAAATCATCCAGATTAAAAACGTATATTAAATTGTTATTAAACATAGAACAACGAAATAGCACAAAAAATAACAATTATTTTCTAAAAATAAAAAATATTCGTCAAAACCATACAAACAATTTCTTTATAACAAAATGTCATTTTACAGTCCTGTTAATGACGTAGTTTTAGTAAACATACTTCACACACGAAAACAATATTATTTCTCTAGAAAAGCATGGAAGTAAAGACAATATATATTGAATATTAGGCCTATTTCTCCCATTGCAAATAAATAGAAAACGTCCATTCTTCAAGTAGGCTAATGTTCTCATTAATCTCATTCCCCTTAATAATAACAAAATGTCTAATGTTCATTCGTCACCTGATTCTTCTGTCGAGTCCAGAGCATCGTAGTCATTGCTATACTGGTCTTTATCATTTGATGTCAAAGTTCCTTGGGAGTCATTAAGTAACTCAATAGCTTCCATAGGTAGATTACCTATCTACGTGGCATTGTTCTTCCTGCACTCTCCCATTTTTGTTAGTATTATGGGATATCAACTTAATTTTGTTTCTTAGCTCCTGCACCTGAGTGTCAGTAAGAGTTGTAGGATCAAATTTATTCATAACATATTGAAATATGACGTATGTACGCCCCTCTTTACGACACGACCGCCACACATTGAAAAATTATTCGCGCGGTAACGTCCACGTAGTCACTGAAAATAAGAAAATAAACCATCATGCACATTCGTGCGCAACCAAACCACTACAGATCCTGAATCTACATTAAATTTCCTATCGAATGACGTTTAAAGTAAAGTGGCACTATGAGGCACTCATAATGCAAATAATTTATTTAGTGCAGAAAGCTTGTATTACGCATAAAAGTGCGAACACATTCCGCTTTTCACTATGCCATGAGCCGCAGAAGACAACACCTCGTTGAACTCACTAGAATCACAACGTTCGGTTCACTCCGACATTTCCTATCAAATGACCTGATAACTGCCAGGAAGACGTTTCAGCACCTACACCCTCCCCCCTACGCACCAGACAGCGGAAAGGAAGACCGAAGGTCACCATCTGGTTAGTTCACTATCGAATGAGCCAATTTTCCCTTTCATTTGCGACAGTGAATTTTTTCCACCAAGATATGGGATTCGACACACTGTGCGACGCGGTGCCTGCTAATCGCGTTATCCGCTTTATAAGTGAGAGTGGGCTAGAGCCAGCAATCTAAATTTTCCAGTGTACAGTGATTCAATGACTTGTTCGTTTTTGAATGCTGAAATTTTGTTACTCCGTAATTTTTTTTATGTTATAATTATTTGTTTTATTAAATTTTTTGTTTTATTAATTTTCGGTCTTTTCAAATTGAGGTATCCACCTCTAAATTTTAAATTCCATTCCAAATTTTTATAATTTAACCAGTGTTATGATGTGCAGATAACCTCATAGTTCCGCCCCTTAAAACACAATAACTACTACTACTACTACTACATCTATCGTTACATCATAGTGGGTCGGGCAGTCTCTCACATCATTATACGAAGTACGTCCAGAAAGTAAGTTCCGTTTGGTAATAACATTAAAATGTGTACAGATACAGAAAAAATATTTATTGCACAAAATTCTACAACCCTTAAACTACTTTTCTACATAACTGCCGAAATGTTGCAGGCATTTGTCGTAGCGTGGCACGAGTTTTTGTATACCTTCTTCATAGACGTGTGCCACCTGTGTCTTCAACTAGTTATACGTTTTGCTGCAGCGCAGTTCCGCAAATGCGCGGTAGATGCTTTGTATCAAGGATAAGAAACGTGCGCCATTTGTAGAGCGCTGTCAGCCACGTACGCGTTGTTGTGCATGTTTACTCGTACAATATCGGTGTTGATTGAAAATCCCGCCGCTTGTCAAATCAGATATGCGAATCGTTTTCTGAATGCTAGGAAAGTGAAACCAATTGAAATTTATCGGCGAATTTGCGAAGTGTATGGACAAAATGCGATGAGTGATTCAATGGTGAGAAGATGGGTCCGACAGTTCAATGAAGGACGTAGTGAAGTGCACGATGGAGAACGAAGTGGGCGTCCATCTTTGGTTACAGAAGAACTGGTTCACGCGATTGATGGCAAGATCCGGGAAAACCGCAGGTTTACAATTAGTGCTCTCACTATGGTATTTCCCCAAATCCCAGGATCACTAATTCATGAAATTGTTACCGAAAAACTGAACTTTCGTAAACTTTGCTGACGTTGGGTACCAAAGATTCTTACGGAGCAACACAAAACAAAACGGATGGGTAGTGCACTTCAGTTTTTGACCCGTTACAATGAAGGCGGCGAAGAATTTCTGACACAGATAGTCACAGGAGATGAAACTCGGGTTTCTTACGACACCCCTGAAAGTAAGCGGCAATCAACTGAATGGAGGCACACTTCATCCCCAGCAAAGTTTAAGCCGAAACAAATCTTGACACCTCGGAAAATGATGTGAACAGTGTTCTGGGACTGGAAAGGCATCTTTCTCATTGATTTCTTACCGCATGGTCAAACAATCAACGCAGATGCTTACTGCGAGACACTTAGGAAATTGCGCTGCGCAATACAGAATAAGCGCCGAGGGTTGCTGTCAAAAGGTGTTGTTTTTCTTCACGACAACGCACGACCACACACTGCAAATGTGACGAAAATCCTCCTACAGGGATTTGGCTGGGACGTGTTTGACCATCCTCCGTACTTCCTGACCTCGCTCCTAGCGACTTTCATCTGTTCACACATCTCAAGTCTTTCCTTGGCGGTCAACACTTCAACAATGACGACGAGCTGAAAGAAGATGTTTCCAACTGGTTGAAGACACAGGCGGCAAACTTCTATGAAGAAGGTATCCAAAAACTTGTGCCACGCTATGAAAAATGCCTGCAAAATTTCGGCAGTTATGTGGAAATGTAGTTTAAGAGGTGTAGAATGTTGTGCAATAAATAATTTTTCTGTATCTGTACACAATTTAATTTTATTACCAAATGGAACTTACTTTCTGGACGTGCCTCGTAGTATTACATTAGGCATTAGATACTCTAATACAGTCAATAGAGCTAAAGAGCTAGTGTTGCCTTCCATGAATATCGATGAGAAAAAACACCTCTCCAGGTAGGTAAAAACAATAGTCACCTTTTGTGTGGAAATCTATGGATTTTAAAATGAACCGCTCAAGTACGCAGCCCTCTATGGCGGTCAAAGAAAGTGAAAGAGAGTTGAGAGATTAATCACTTGCCCTAAAGTGGGCGTCATCTGGGGTGTATGTCTTATCCGACAAGCATTAAATTTCAGCTGACAGCTGGATTTCGTCCCCTCAGCTGTGAGTAGTTATGTCTCGATCTCGTGTATTTTAGCGCACTTCGGTCATCATTCCCGTGTGTTTAAGTGTATAGAGAACTTGAAATAGCTTGGTCATCGACTCCGTGTAGTTACGTGTGTTGGATATCGTGGTCATCTGCCACTTATACAGTAGTTGAATATTAGCCCCGTATAGTGGAGTGTTAGATATTGCGGTCATCGGCTCGATACACCTCTGTGAGTTGTAAAATTAAGATATATTGGTAATCGCTCATTAGTCTCGAGTAGCAAAAACATGGGGATAACGTGGTCATCAGACCCATATACTTGCATGTGTAATTCATATTATCAGGTTATGATACCTTGGTCATAAGACCCGTGCGGTCAAAAGGTAGGGATACATTTGGTTATCAGGTCAGTGTATTTAAATGTGACAGTGTAGACAATGGTTATCTCTGGAGTGAGCACCGTCTGGTTAAAAATTGTATACATCTTTAAACGATTTTAAAAAATCTGATTAGATTTTATGAACATTACAAACGACTTGTCATGTGCGTGTAGAGTTGTGAGTCACCGCCAGATAACTAGCATCTACCGTTATATCACAGTGGGTCAAAAAGTCACGGATGCGTTCATGGTATTGTCATCATAGGTCTCGGCTTCCCTAATATTGTAGGTTTCATGAGAAAATAAGAGTTAATCCAGAAAGGATAATGGATTATCAACAATCGGAACGCATGACTTTGGTATGTAGAGACAATAGTCAACTTTTGTGTGAAAATCTATGGATTTTGAAATAAACCTCTCGGGTACGCTACCTAGAGCCGCTTACCACCCATCTGCGCTTGGGAAAACATTTTATCTATGTAGTAAAAGGTAGAGTATCGCCCATTTGTTAAAACAAAGTTAAAAGTGGTCGGGGAATTGCGGGATTTAATGAATTTGTATGTACTGTATTTTAAATAATTTATCGATGATTTGTACAATTTGGGGATATCTTAGAAAATATGGTAATCACAGGTAAATCTTGTTGTATTTTACATCAAACATTAGAGTTTCCAACCTAAGCCTGTGCTGTAAACTGAAAACAAACCAATAAGTTAGATAAAAAATACTTAACTTATGTTAGAGCAAATCTACATGCTATGTTATAACAAGATGTTCAGTAAAGAACATATAGCCTACTTTTTCCTAAATGAATGGGTTTAGTTATACCGTAACTCATTGTTCTTTTCAAGGAGTATAATTGAATGTTGGTTGTAGTAGCTTGTTGAAATACAACGTGCTATACGGATATTATTCGTTGATTGATTGAATCCTCACCTGAATTATAGATATATATATCACAATAACACGGGTTATGACACAAAATTCAACACTCCCCCAATTACACGGGGCTAAATGAGCATGATGTCTATGCATCTCAAATGAAACAACAACAATAACAACAGATTCGTACCCAACTCCTTCCTAGTATAAAAGTACATACAGTTGTAAGCCTACAGACAGCACAGTGACACAGGTTATCGGACAACTTCTACACCCACCCAAGTACACGGCGATACAAGACCATGATGCCACAAAACCCCTAAAGAATCAACAACAAAAACAACAATAACATTAGACTCTACAGCGGATTAAGGACAAAGAATTTTAATCGCTGTAGTCGAGTGTTGAAATATGTGGTGTATAAGTCTATATGATATTTTCGATTGCAAATACACACTCTATATGCTTAACATTATAACGTGTGAGTAGTTATAAATCAATAAATACCAAGGAAAACAAACTAAAAAAGTTTAACCTACAAGGATTCGAACCACAAAATATCAGACTATGAGCTTATGTCGCTACCACTGTGCCACGGATGCAGTACGTTGAGTCAATGTAAACAACTTCTTCAGTACAACTGTATCATATTTTCTGTTGAAATCAACGATTACATTAGCGTTCTCTGGCGTTTTTACAAACAATTTGATACTAAATATGTATTATTTTGTTCAGTACATTCCTAAAAGTATATAAACTTACGAAGTTACCGTGATATATGGATTTACGAGAAAAAATAGCCGCCATTGACTCAACGGGACAGCATGGGTAAGCGCGACACGACACGGTCAGTCTGAAGCGTTATTCACTACTGCGGTAACATAGTCTATTTTAAAATACTAATAACCTACCGGTCACCTTCTTGAGGACAGTTTAAATCTCCCTATGTACGATGAGCGTATTTGGTAAAGCCAGGCCTGGTATAATCGTAAGTTACGGTTAGGCTATAATACTTGCATGATTCATACAACCGCCATCTTGAACCTATTTGGCTGATGACCTTCTCGTTTAGGCAAAAGAGGCTTCCCACAATAATAGCCCAGGCATTATACGCAAGAAACACGGCCAACCTAAAAAAATAATGTGAAGCTGAAATTTGGCATAGATGTTTCTAGTACCCTAGAAACAAATCCTGAAAAGTCCCCATCTCTGCGGTGTCCGCGTCATAGTTTTTGGAGGGTTCAAAAGTGCTTAAATGGGGCCTAAGTGCCAAAAACAGCATTTTTGCTTCCTGCGTTCAAAATATTGATGCAAATTTAGTTCTCGCGAGCTTTAGCAATTAATAAAAATGAACCAGTAGGATAACGGACTTATCAGGCCTAATTATTGCTATTGAAGGAGGAAAAAAACCGACTAATTTATCATTTTTAGCACAATTTTTACACGAACATTTGGTTAATTTGTCATTAGCAGTTCATTACATTTTAAACAACTGCTGATATTGACTAAAGACCCAGAATAAAAGTTATAAAGCATACTTTTAGCTTTACATTGGTACATTACCCATGTCTATGCGAGAAACGGTTACCGAGTTACGGTCCCAAGGCACCCGATCGCGTTTCTAGGTGACAGCGCTCGGCCTGTCGGAGCAGGCCAACAATACTCGAAACAATTAATTCAGCTTCTAAACAGTCTTGGATTTTCAGTAAATGTGGCAGAAGTCCACAGGTACGAAGTTTCAGCGCTTCGTGAAGAACGTGCAATCCCGAATGCTGGAGCATTCACACAGTTTTGCTTTGACAACGCTGACTATAACATAAGGACATTGGACGGGCGAAACAGACTTCACTGCATGGGAGGCATCAAGTGCACAGGTCCAGCGCCTGACAGTGAAATATCTCCACTCCCACGTACACGAGAAGTTCCTAATGCTGGTGTGATTGCGGCGATGGGAAAGTTCAACATGTCGTGGTATCGGAAACCCTCTTCTCCTGGTTCAAAGGACGTCAAGATTAAGGAGTTAACTGTGGAAGCCCCAAACTCTGTTTCTATTGCGTCGATGATGGACTCCTTGTGGTCATCTGGACGGTGGTATTAATTTACCCGCTTCGTGGAACGGTTTTATGAAGACGTCACTGTCTGCTCATGCTCAACCAGCTTCCCAGACAACGTCAGTTGATGCCCTGCCGTTCATTAACATGGAACCGAGCTATCCATCAACTATATATTCCGCGTTCAATTTTGCCGCAAGAGAGTGCGCGGAACTGAAAGAATGCACTTGTTTCGTAACCTTTGACCAGCCCCTATACACGAAAGTTGCAGAGATAGTCGCATCGGACACTTCAGAGGAACTCAAAAACGTGGTTGTTCATCTTGGCGGATTTCACCTTCTGATGTAGTTTCTTGGGGAAATCGGCTTCGTGATGAATGGAAGCGGTTTGGAAATGCTCTGGGCGGAAATATACGCTAAATCGTCAGTGACTCACATGATGTCTGGACACATATATTCTAGGTAGGCTTGCAATTAGCTCGCTGTTAATGATTACGTTATGCCTTCAATTTAAAATGTATCAATAACGCAAAACTGTGCATGTCCTTGGGCCCACAGAGCGCATTTTCTGATAAAACAGGCTGCCGGGACAATGTTACTCAACATGAACGACGGGCGGAAGGATGACAAGGATGAAATACAGCCGCTTTTTACCTCATTCCAAGAAGGCACCGCCAACGACTTGCTATCATATCCTTGCCTTCAACGTCTCAAAGAGTTGCTTCATGACACATTTTCTTCAATGAGCCAGAAATCTCGCACAGGAAATATGTGGGTAGAGTACATCAAACAGCAAGCCTAGAAAATATTGAAGGATTCCGCATCTTTACGCGAGGAAATGAAGGTATTCGTCTCTACGGCTCCAGATGAAAAGGCCATAATATCAGCTGGAGAGAAGTTCGCCGTTTGTCTCTACGATAGTGCCAAATTGGAGTGCAAAAGCCTCGACGAACTTCGGGTAGTGAAATACAGGCAAAAAATTGCCAAACAACCGGTCACAGCATCATTTCAGCTGGCTTCACTTCCACCGACTTCAGCGGCATGCAAACAACATTCACTGCGGGTATATTTGCAAGTTCAGGAATGGTTAGGATTTTCTTTGGACCCGACCCAATGGGGGTGGAAAATCCAACACTCATCTTTAGTACCAGTGACAACTCATCTTCCAGCTGCTCAAGATCATCTCCTCAATTTTGTGTCCTGCAACTGCAAGATCTCTTGTGGCAGCCGGTGTGAGTGTGTACGTTTCGGTTTAGAATGCTTCTTAATGTGTGGACACTGCAGTGGAAAAGCGTGTAGCAACGTCACATTTGATGGCTCAGACGATGAGGACGACGATTGAGTCCGATGTAAGCTTTGTTTTGCAAGTGTTCTTTGTCTAAAGAAAGCTTTTTAAGCATTGTTTTGTTATTATTTGCATTATGCATATTATGAATGTATGTTTCACTGCTAACTGCATTAAACTCGTTTTGTTCTATGCAAACTGTTTCTGATAGTTTACCTGGATTCAAATGAATACCATCCTAAAAGCTCTTGATCAAAGATACAAAATGGTGTCAGCAAAGGTGAATAGATGGAGCCCACCAGCGTAAATGGGCGTTCGTTCGGAAAGCGACTGCCACACTTGCACTTTTATATTTGTAACTGTATCTCTGCTGCTGTTTGTCGGATGAACATTGGCAATGTATCGTTTTAAAGCTACAAGTGTGCTTTACAACTTGTACTTCAGGTCTTTAGTCGCTATCAGCAGCTGTTTACACGATAAGTCCCGGTTAATGATAAATTAGGTAAATTTTCGTGAGAAAAGTTGAGCTAAAAATGTTTGATTACTCGTCTGTTTAAATGTATGGCAATAATTACGACCAATAAGAGCATTATATTTAACGCAGTCCTTCTCTTATTACTATCAAAGCTCATTAGAACTGATTTTGGATCAATATTTTGAACGCAGGAAGCAAAAATGCTGTTTTTGGCACTTAGGCTCCATTTAAGCCCTTTTGAACTCTCCAAAAACTATGACGCGGACAACGCAGAGATGGGGACTTTTCAAGATTTGTAACCAGGGTACTAGAGAACATCTATGCCAAATTTCAGCTTTACATTATTTATTTTGAGGTTAAAACTTAATATGCCTGGGGTATAATGTATATTGTTGCGATATTTGGTAGAGATCGGATGATTAGGTTAGTCGTAATTTGATTTAAGCTCAGAACATTTGGGTGGGCACCATTTCTTTTTTGTTATGATGGCGGCGATATGCAACAAGACACTGAGTTGTCCCTTGCTAGTGCTACCTCTGCACCAAACGACGTTCAATTCGGTTTCACCGTGTTCGAATTGTTAGGGGAGCGGGGAACAGACATACCAAATCCCACACACACCACACACACGCAGAGATACAATTTTTGGCCCTGTGTAGATCTCATACGTCTACTTTCATTTTTTTGTTGCAAAAATGAAAGTAGGCTAAAATAATAACTTCAGTTAACCACATAAAAATACTTTAATCTACCAGCCTGTCGCAACGTTCAGGAGTGTCGTGACACTCGCGAGTGAAAAAACGTGTTTCTACATAAATAAATACATAAATAAACAGTAATTCAATATTTAATATATCCACGTTATACGGTTAATCAATATCTCACGATTTTTCAACAGGATTTGTCTTGTTTAAACGGCCGCGTGACCACAACAGCTGTATAGCCATGCGTTATAAGGAGTGTGTAAAAGTTAAATAATTAGTAATAATAATATTTATACGTGTGGTCTCTAAAATAGAAGGACTCTCGGTCACTGATGTTGTAGTACAGCCAGGTAGCATGTTATAAGACAAGGTTAAAGCCTCTTTTACATATAGAAATGTTTAACTTAAAAAATAATTACTAAACTCTAATTTCAAATTCCTAGTTAGGTTGTTTGTCAAAATTTAAAAAAAATAACTTGTTCTAGTAATAAAGGGTTTACGATTTTTCATTCAAGCTGTTGTATAACAATATCACGTTGTTGGTTTCTGAAATCTCAAGTCGAAAACCTAGAAGAAAATTCTAAGATATAGTCGTGTTCAAACAAAATGTTCTTGTTTAAATTCCTACAGCGCCGTTTACCAAGTAAAGATGTAGGCTAGCTTCGGATACACTAAATACTAGTCCGGTGTTTGTGATAAATAAAATTCAATTATTTGTTCGCGAAATCTCCGATCAGCAAAATCTAAAATTAAGACATTATAAAAATAAAGAAATATTACTGGCTTTATTTTAAATCCTGAATCAGGCTTCTATGATTATTACTTTGAGAAATCTTGGGCCAATGACTTTATAGTTTGGTCTTTTTGCGGATTCAAAAAAGAAATAATTCGTGGTAAAGGGAATGCGATCCCGAGTAAGACAAGCCTATACACATCTTTCTTTAATAACTAGTTCGCGAAAATCGCGAGTAAATGACTTACTAGTTATGGGTCCTTTGGTTAAAAGCATAATAATAATAATAATAATAATAATAATAATAATAATAATAATAATAATAATAATAATAATAATAATAATAATGATAATAATAATAATAATAAACTTATGTAAATAAATATATGCAGGTTAATAATAATTACCCAATAATAATGAAACAATTGGGTACTTGTACCCTTTTGGGATAAATTTAAAATATAAATGATAAACAATCAATAGTTAATAAATAATAATATTAAATATTTAAATAGTAGAAATAAAATAATAATAATAATATTAAATTATAATAGAAATAATAATAAATACATAATAAATAAAAATAAAAAAATAATTACAAAAAAATAATTAAATAAAATAAATTAAGCAATACATAAATTATAACGGTCATAATAAATAATATTAGTAATCATAATTAAATAGTAATTAATTAAATAATTACCTAAAAGAAATTTAAAATACATAAATTATAATAATCATAATAAATAATAATAGTAATCATAATAAAAAATAAATAAATATATAAAAATAAATAATAGATAAATAATCAATAATTACTAGTCAATAACGAATAAATAATCAGTTGAGAAGCCCCCCCCCCCCCCGTCCTACAAGAGCCACGAGTGGGCTTGCGTGTAGAAAAATTATTATTTCACCCCCGGGTGAGTGTAGTTTTCATTTTGGGGTGGAAATGACATGTTTTTGTATTAAACAATTCAATGATCTACTAGTTTTGGACTCTTTGGTGTAAATCTGGTAAAAAGAAACAAATTAAAAAATTCAATAAATAATGAATAATAATATTAATTACTTACATAAAATAAATTAAATGAATATATAAATATTAGTAATAATATCAAATAATAATATAATAAGTAGTAAATAAATAATACTAATAATAATAAATAAATACTCGACTTCTTCCGATAATTGGTTCAAGAGATATGAGAAATTGCCAATGACCTACTAGCTTTGGATTCTTTGGTATAAATCTGGAAAAAGAGAAAAAGAAGTAATAAATAAGTAATAAATAATAATATTATATACTTACATAAAATAAATTAAATAAGTATATAAATAACAATAATAATAATTAAAAATTAAAAAAATAAATAAATAATAAATTATTAATAAATAATTGGGAAAGAGGGCTTTATCCCGAGTAATTTTACACCTGCCATAACTTCCTCCCATGATTGGTTCATGAGATACTTGAAAGAGTCAATGACCAACTAGTTTTGGATTCATTGCCAAAATCTTAAAACTAGTTATATTAATTGAAAATTAAATGAATAATGAATAATAATAATCAGCGCGAATACACTCATTAAAAATAAACTTTTCAACCTCTTTCCTGCTTAGGGAAATTATTATACACAGATAAATCAATAAATACCTTATAATAATAATAATAATAATAATAATAATAATAATAATAATAATAATGACCTACTAGTTTTTGGTCCTTTAGACAAATTTGTAAAAATAAGCAATTGACGGTTAAGAAGGCTTCGTGCCGAGTAAAATAAACCCTAACACGATCTTGTATCATTATTCATTCCCAAAATCTCAGGTCGATGACCTACTACTTTGCTAAAATTTGGTAACATCAATAGTCCATGATAAAGGGGACTACACCTCGAGTAATTTGATACCGGAAACAAGTCTCTAGGATTATTGGTTCGAGAGATATCAATACCAGTCGATGACCTACTAGTTTTGGGTTCTTTGCCAAAAACTAAAAATTAAATAATAAACAAAAATTAAATGAATCATCAAGCTGAAAAAAAGGAAGCTGAAGGAAGTAGGAGATTTCTGTTACTTAGGAAGCAGAATAACCAGTGATGGACGAAGCAAAGAGGATATAAAAAGTAGGTTGGCTCAGGCAAGAAAAGCATTTCTACAAAAAAGGAATCTGCTGACATCGAATATAGATTTAGGTATTAGGAAGTCATTTTTGAAAGCCTTTGTCTGGAGCGTGGCGCTCTATGGAAGTGAAACTTGGACTATTGGTGCAGCAGAAATGAGAAGAATTGAAGCATTTGAAATGTGGTGTTACAGGAGAATGATGAAGATCAGATGGGTAGATAGGGTTACAAACAAAGAGGTATTAAGACGAGTGGGAGAGGAGAGATGTTTCTGGCGACTGCTAATGAAGAGAAGAGATAGGTTGGTAGGACACATACTAAGACACCCAGGAATAGCAAGCTTAGTTATGGAAGGAAGGGTCGAGGACAAGAACTGTAGGGGTAGACCAAGGTTAGAATATGTTAAACAGATTGCCTCGGATGTAGGGTGTGGTAGCTATGTTGAGATGAAACGATTAGCTCAGGACAGGGAGGCATGGAGAGCTGCATCAAACCAGTCAAAAGACTGAAGACTCAAACAACAACAATAATAATATTAAATAATTAAATAAAAGAAATTAAATAAATACTTTTTTTTTTTTAGTTTTTCGAGAGAAACGTGGGGAAATCTTCAAAAGACAGATTGCAAGCATCCGGACTTACAACTGGGCAGGATTCATACCTACTAAAAACCCACAGACCCTATACTTGGCTTAAGGCCACCCCGGAACTGCCTGTTCAGCCTTACTTCAGGGTGGAGCCACTGTTACGACCAGAGGTCTCAGTCAATTTCATTAATTGTGATGATAATGAAATTACTCATCATCATCTTCACTGTCTTCAGCAACCAATCTTCTCGGTTCCTCTTCTTTTTTTGTTTTCAGCAGCTCAGAGATGTAGACTGCAATCTGTGCCCAACTTTCTCTGCTGCTGAGCATTTTATCCACCACATTGTCTGGTGTAATGACACCAACTTTTGTCTCCAGAAGCCTTCGAAGATTTCTCCACCTCAAGCATGCAAAGAATGTGTGCTGAACATCGTCCCATTGATCATCACAATAACGACACCGTGAACTCAGTTAAATTCCCATTCGATGGAGGTATGCTTCATAATAACCATGGCCAGAGAGAAACATGGTAATGTAATAATAACCTCACCATGTTCCCTCGACAACCATGGCTTCAGTTGCTTGATGAGCCTAGCGGTCCACCTGCCACGATGTTCACGTTCCCATTCTTCCTGCCATTCCAGAAGAGATCTGTCGCTTTCCTCCCTCTTCACGCGTATCTTAGAATGCTCGTCTTTGCGCAAGTATATACGGCGCCTTTCCTTGGCCAGGATGTAAATGGGTATCGCCCCAGCTATTACTAGCACTGCCGGTCCTGACACTGTACGATAGGCAGAAGTTATTCTGAGGGCAGCTCTTCTGTGAACAGAGTTTATCCGCTTCCTATACATCTCAGAGCCAAGAGCTACTGACCAAATCTCTGCACCATAAACAATAACTGATTCCGCCACTCTCATCAGCAGTTTCCTCTTCAATGGTGAAGGGCCGCCAATATTAGCCATGAGCCGCGACAAGTTGTTAACAATCCTTGCAGCCCTATCAGCAATATTGCAGAATGTTAACTTTCTGTCAATCATAACACCCAAGTAACGAACAGCAGAAGCTGTTTCTATCATTTGATTATCTACTAGCATTGGTACAACTCGTGGAACTCTCTTCTTAGTAGCAAGGACTAGTTCTGTTTTATGAACTGCTAGTTGGAGACCATGTTCATTCATCCAGGAGGAAACTCTCCGCATTACCTGATTAAGTTTAAGTTGCAGACCCTCCATGGAGCGCTCCATAATGTGCACAACAAGATCATCAGCATATCCCACCAAAGAAGTGTCCTCTGGCATCTCCATCCGTAAAATGCTGTCATAATTTACGTTCCATAAATAAGGACCTAACACCAAGCCTTGAGCCGCCCCCGCTGTTACCTTGCGACACTTAACTCCTTCATCTGTGTCATACTGTATCCAACGATCACAAAGATAATTCCTCAGAACAGACGCCAAGTAGCGAGGAATGTTAAATGTTGTTTCAAGTGCAGCTATTATGTCAATCCACCGGGCAGAATTGAAGGCCTTTTTCACATCCAGAGAAACCAGTAAGCACATTTTCCTAGAGAAATGGTTGCCATGCTCAATGGATCTGCCAGCCATCACCACTTCTTCAATGCCGCTGATGGTGGACTTACCCTTCACAAAACCGTAGTAATAGCAATAATAATAATAAGAAGAATAAGAATAAATTAAGTAATAAATAATACATAATTAATAGACAATAACGAAAAGCCCGCCATTCAAGAATGTGGTTACGCGCTGCGGCCATGACACCAAGTAGGATCCCTCCTCTCCCACTACTATCTATCTATGTGTAATAGGCGTGAGGCTGTTAGCTGCCACGGAGTGAAAAAGAAGTCTAACCAGGCACCTTCAACCTTCTGACTGGGCTACGGTGCTTCACATGCAGGCACGTATAGCGTACCATTTAGTCTGTTCGTACCTTTCAACTCACTCATATCTAAGACCGTTTACACATGACGGTGCTATCTACAATATACTCGTAGATATTCCAGTTATGTTGGGAACATGTATATGAGTTATGTATCATTGTCCCTGATTATCGAACTAGGACCCAGATCATCAAGGTAGCAATAGTCAATGCTCGTTGCTACACTGTTGGAAATATGCAATATACAATTTTGGGTTGCACACTTTCTGTGTCAGCAAGTGCACTTCAGAATATACTAACTCATTAGGCTAATTGCAAAATACGATTTAAATGTATTATTATAATTATATTATTATTAATAATAATATTGATATTATAATTTAATACTTTTCGAGGACATAAGTATTGAGCCCGCCTAGGCTCATGAATCAAATATTTCTTTGAGAGCATACTTACTTTCCATGCTCAGTTCTACAGAACACACCCTAAAGCTTCCTCATGAATAATCCACTATTTTGACTTCGGAGAGGACAACTTATTTTCCTCCTAGAGATATGTTACTCACTATCTTTATGCTACATATCTCAGGAGCTTGAAATAATTAATTCTGTTTAATTTGCCATCTTCCACGCCTTTTGGAAATGGTAAATCGATTTAAGGTAAATGTATTTTTCACCGCTGACACGCGGAGGATTATGAAGGCAGTCACTATTTTGACTGGACTACTTCCTTCGAGTCAGGAATCCGTGCTTCGCACGCAACACACGGTTTTGATAGTCCTCTGAGGCTGGACGCTTGTGTCGATTTGTCCGTCGAATAGACGAAGGCCATTGTAGACAAGTATACCCCATAGTTTGGGAGGACTGTAATCTGCAGCCATCGAGCTGATTTATGCAATTCAGTCTACGCACAGTATTATTTTAGGCCCTGTAAAGCCAGTGCTACGTGCTAGTGAAAGTAATAATTTGATAGTGAAAAATGGTGAAAATTTTTCACTAACCACGAGGACCGCCTGAAGGCAGACGAGTGCAACATTTTTCTAAAGACGTGAAATATTCATCTTACGACGACGTCTTATAGCCCAGTGAGTGCCAATATAAAAGTTATTGATGATAAATCTAATTATCGCACGTACGCGACAGTGATTGTCCAGATTCTTAGTGATTCCAACTTAGTAAACTATGTGAGCATTTACCACGTGTTGGTAACAGTAGAATCTGTGGCAAGTAAAGCAGAGCACTTTGATCACCTGCAAATACCAGAGTCAGTGTGTATTTTACAATCCTATTCTTTATTAGAATCAGTGAATTTTGTCAACCACAGTGCTTACCATAACGCACCACGTGCTAATACTTCTACGAGTTTATTGTAAAAGCATCGTGATGGTGTAACTCATCATGTGAGGGTAACACCAACGAACTACGCCAGCACCATGGAATTGTCCAGTCGACACTACTACGTACAAACCATGTACGGTTTGCTAACAGAGGACCACGAGGACAGGCTTAAATCCATAGCCTTACTGATGAAAATGCTTGGAACCTTGGAAGAATATAACCCCATCCAATGGAAGTTCTGGAAGGTGATCTACTGTATGAAGTAACCGTGAGTCTTGTAAGCTTATTGTACAAAGTTTGTCCAGGTTGAGGTAGTAGTTGATTGCATATTTTTGAGCCGAAACGCAACGATATTTGACCACTTAGGTAGGAAATGTGTGTATTTTCTTTCTTTGGCACTGGGACAATATTTCAGTTAGACACCATAAGTCCGTGTACTATACGGCAGGTGCAAATTCACATGTATTTCAGCATATTTTATGTCATGTAAAAGACATCTTAACTACAAGAGATGTAGACTTCTAAGAATGTTAGGGGACACCCTATAGTCAGGTCCCTTATTTAATTTGAGAACTTATTCTCGTATCATTTTTCAGTCGACCGTTACTGAAACGTTTTTGTACTCTTTATTTGACATTTTCGTGAGTACTTTTTACCACGTGAAGTTCGAGAGGAACGGACCCATATTCTGTTAGACTGATAGGCTAACTAATTTCGTATCATTTTAAACATCATAGCAGAGGTGAGATGTTTAATTTTTGTTGTGGAGAATGCCAAACCACACCTATCAAATTCTACATGTATAATGAACGAGTGACATATCTTTCAATATCAGTGCAGTTAGATGCACAAGTGTGATATCTTACTATTTCTACTCTTTGAAGTTAATTCTACAGTTATATCTTTTCGAAGGGAATGTGATCCCAAGAAACACTATTAGGGAACTGATGAGACATTTTTAGATAATCTGTAGAGCACTACAGGACTTTAATTCGTGCTACTTCAAGATTATAAATGATCATTTCAAAACACAAACTTTTGCTATGCTAAAAAGCTGCACGCGAAGCAGTGAGGCTTGCTTGCACGCGCCAGCTGAAAACCGGTTTACCAGAGAAACAAGAAAGAGACGACTTTATTGACTTTTTTGTGTGCTAAATTATGTCACAAGTCTAGGAATTTTGAAGGTCACAGGTATTAATAACCTTGCTTTGAGAGCAGCTTTGGGAGCTGTCAACACCTGTTGTTTACTATTACCACTTGTAAGAGTGAGGGAACGCTCGTTTATGCGAATTCCTTAAATGTTTGAGCCGATGATTTTGTTTCATCTGGCGTGTTGTAGAAAGGTTTAACATATAATGTTAATTGACCCAGCTTAGTATAAATTAGGCTAGCCAGTGTAATTGTGTCCGTGAACACATTATTTGGTATTTGGCATGACGGAATGAATGTCCGCCTTACTATTGGTTTATTCCGGCGTTCTTGAGCTGCGGCTAAGACGACCGATGCACCGCGCGCAATTGGTGTAAGACGCGCCAACCTGTGTTATTGTTGACTTGTTAATGTCAGGTTATTTGAGTGAATCTCAAGTGAGATCACATATTGCAGCCTACGACTGGTTTCATTAATATAACTAACTAAATAACATTTAAACCTTCTGATAAATCAAGAGCATAATTATCCTAAACCAACGGATTAATTTATTGTCAAATAATTACAGCTATAACTTTGCAACCATTTGCTTGGTGTTTGTCGACACCGTGACTTCAATCCATTTCCATGTGGGAGATGACTTTAAATGAGCTGACACTACTTGTATCGACGACATTGGATCTCCGGGACCGATAATCAGTAACTTATGGCCCGCGTGATCTAAAGTTTGTAAGACGCAATTGTAATTGCGCTTTGCCAACATAACTTACATGCTTGAGATGACGATTGACTACAAACAGTACGTCAATTCGCGAAGGTAGGCTAGCATAAGAGTGTTTACTTCTTTATTCCCGAGTGTATTTATCCCATTGTTCCTATTAGATGTAAGAGGGTTATGCAATATTTTTTTTTGATAGTCAGTGGGCAAACTATCATTAGATTTGGTACTAAGCATTTGTTTACGACGCATCTCGTCATAATACTTTCGTTCACATAAGCATTAGATAGAAATTAAATGTAACGTTAAATGTGGACGTGGTATCATCCTAACCTAGGGATTGGTTTGCTAGCTGTTAAATGTAAATTATACCGAGTCATTTATTTGTAAATTTGCTGCGCATTAATTATTTATGTACCACGCGCCTAGTTTGCTTTGCTATTTCTTTCATGTAACTAGGATTTCGCGGGGGTCCTTAACATCAAACTAGGGACGACTCATTATTGTAATTAGATTAGCGGATTAGCCAATTTCAACCCCCGGAAATAGATTAGGGGTCATACTTGAATAAATCATGCACGAATCTAACTTAAGACTGGATCTCTTCTTATTGCTAGCATTGTTTTTTTTCGGATGTATTTTTTTTGGGCGTCTATGACTGTTTCCGTGCTAAATGACCCAGATCCCCTGGATCAATCCCATCGTGCTGAGCAAGCCTACAAAGAAATTCACCCGATCCTCAGAAGTTTGGGTTTAAAGGGAGGGGTCTTTCGAAGTACCATTTTTTCGGCGGATGGTACCCGGAACACCTCCTCTAACGGGCTCAGTATGCTCCTATGAATATTGTCCCTTGAGCCTAGTTCTCTGCTCAATTAGTATCATTATTATTATTATAATTATTATCATTATTATTATTAATAGCAGTAGTGCCCGGCTCCGCCCGGTGGATTTGTTTGTTATATGGATGAAAATGAATACTACTGCAGAACTGGTACATGATACTTAAACTAACAGAAAAAGTAATATTTTAAAAATATAACTTTTTGTGGTGGAGGGGGTCGTAGTGGGGGTGATAAGTAGCACAGTATAATGGACGTTACATTCAGTTCATTTTCCCGTAATCATAATAATAATAATAATAATAATAACAATAATAATACATAGGGAAACGATTATTTACTAACTACAGCAGTGACACACGTAATTTACAAACGAATTTTAAAAATATGATTAGAAAGAGGACTAAGTGAAATAATAGACACTGCCTAGGGCCTATATCTCATTGGCTGTTAGAAATGTAGAGACCAATACTGTAGTCTTTTGTCGCATAGCGCCGTAAGAAATTAATCAGAACACTTCGGAAAGCTTCGGCTGTCCAGAGCTCCTAAGGTAGCAATAGTATAATTTATCGCCACGTAGCGTTCAACGATAAGATTGGGAATAAATGATGGAACTTTGAAACAACTAACACTTATTGCAGCTGATAACCTCAATGCACTGCACCACAACTATTGCACATATACAGAGGCATAATATTTTCATGATGATAACTGCTTTAAGGGGCCTAAGAAATTTGTTGCTCTAATTACTCCCCGTGACTGAAATTTATAAGGTGCGCAAGATTTAACTATTTTCGCAATTCGGCACCAGAACACTGGTAGGGGTGACGTGATGCAGCCCGAATTGCCAGTCAACAATAGACTTATTAAAATACTCTTACAGTTACACTACTACGGACAAGAATGGTTCCAGGGCCTTAATACGGGGTTTTCAAGTTAATTTTTTCTGCTATTCAAAATGTAAGGAATGGATAGCATTGTCCAAAATATCAAGTGGACAGTGTTACCATCCGTTTCAATGCGTATGAAAATTTTGGTGCAATTAGGAGAGACGGTGTAGATTTGTGATAAAGGGCCTAAATGCAGGGAATTGAGTGGTCTGTGCAAAATTTAAAGTGGACTGTGTCACCCGCAGGTTTCCAAGGGGTAAGTATACAAAATGTGATTCAGTTCGGTGAAACGGTGTAGAGTTGTGCCAAAGGACTTAAATGAAGGGAATGGAATGGTCAGTCCGAAATTTCATGCAGACAGTGTTAATCGCAGGGTTCCAAAGGGTAAGTTTACAAATTTTGGTTCATATCGGTGAAACGGTGTAGATTTGTGCCAAAGGGCCTAAATGCAGGGAATAGACTGGTCTGTCCAAAATTTCAAGCAGACAGTGTTACTCTCAGGGTTCCAAAGTGTAAGTATACAAATTTTGGTTCAGATTGGTGAAAAGGTGTAGATTTGTGCCAAAGGGACTAAATGCAGGGAATGGAGTGATCTGTCATAATTTTCATGTAGGCAGTGTTACTCGCAGGGTTCCAAAGGGCATGTATACACATTTTGATTCAGATCGGTGAAACGGTGTAGATTTGTGCCAAAGGGCCTAAATGCAGGGAATGGAGTGGTCTGTCCGAAATTGCATGCAGACTGAGTTAGTCGCAGGGCTCCAAAGGGTAAGTATACACATTTTGTTTAGGATCGGTTAAACGGTGTAGATTTGTGCCAAAGGGCCTAAATGCAGGGAATGGAGTGGTCTGTTTGAAATTTTATGTAAACAGTGTTACTCGCAGGGTTTCAAAGGTTAAGTATACACATTTTGGTTCAGATCGGTGAAATGGTGTAGCTTTGTGCCAAAGGGCCTAAATGCAGGAGAGGTGTAGCCTAATGCTACATAGCCTAAACTATTCCTCTTTGGTCTGGCTGTCTTTGTACAAAAATAATTTTTCGAATCCGACTGGTAGTTCCAGAGATTAGCGCGGTTAAACACACAAACACACACACAAACTCTTTAGCTTTATTATATGAGTATAGATTATTATACGTGTCTTTAATTTCTCATAAATATAGAACAATTCAGTCTACAAGATACGTATTTGACAATCAAGTATCATATAAATCTTACTGAGATAAAAAAATAGCCTAACAATATGACACGTAGGTCGCACTACTGCCTTCTGTATTCTGGCAACCAGGTGTTTCATTTGCAGTTCCTCCAAAGTCATTGCCAACGTCCTTGCAACAAATCCCATGGTAGAGATCACCACTGGCAAAATTCTCACGCATTTTAGTCCCTATAGTTTCCGTACTTCTTCAGCCCACGGTGCGTGCTTTGTATGTTCTTTAGCCTGTGTAGTTAGTATATTTTGGCTAAGTAGGACAGCAACGTCTATCAAGTAGGCCTTTTGGTTTCTATTATTGAGATAGAGGATATCAGGTCGATTGGCCAAAATTTTCTGGTCGGTTAAAATAGGTCTATCCCAATACATAATTATTATGATGCTCACTTTCAAGCACGTTGGCAGGC
Source organism: Meconema thalassinum (assembly GCA_946902985.2). Lineage (NCBI taxonomy): Eukaryota > Metazoa > Arthropoda > Insecta > Orthoptera > Tettigoniidae > Meconema > Meconema thalassinum. The sequence continues at coordinate 180,984,864 of OX336389.2, forward strand.
TGGTAATTGTAGTACATCATACTCGTATCCAGAAGTCCACATTTTACAGCTAGCTCTTGATGGAAGATCTTAGTAACATCATTGTGCCTCTTGGTATACTCTATTGGGGGGCATGGTGGCTCAGCGGTCTAGCTGTATGCCTCTCACCAAGGCGGTCCGGGTTCGATTCCCGGTCAGTGCATGTGAGATTTTCAAAGTGAAATGCCATGTCCTGTGGTTCGGATTCCACGTAAAAAGGAGGTCCCGTGGCTTATAATCACAAGATTCACGGTCACGTAAAACTACAATCTTCCTTTTGGTATACTCTATTACCAGCGTAGAGCAGCCATCGATTATGTGATCGATATTTTCCAGTGCTGAGGTGCATCAACGACTTCGATCGACTGCTATATTCTCTTTAAGGATGTGCTTTCTATATTTTTGGCTGAGCATATGAGGGTGTATACCATGCAGTTCTTTTCGTAACCATGCCATCTGGCTCTGTTCAAACGAAGTTACGTGCTCTTTGGTGTCATATTGCATGTCTGCAAGTCGTAGTGGTGTGAATCTCTTATTACTTTCAACAATGACTTCATACAGAGGAGTATTTCTTGCGCCAAAAAGTACTGTCGCAAACGTTCCAGTTGCCTATTTTGGGCGATTGTGAGATCAATGGCCTCTAGACCGTCTTCGCTCCGTGGTAGTGTGATTATTATTATTATTATTATATTATTATTACTATTATTACTATTATGTGGTTGGTATTCATCACACAAAATTATTATTGGAAAGCCTCAAATTTTAAGCAAAAATGTCTTATAAAATAACATAAATATATATTAAAAATTTGATGTCTGATGTGTGTAATTCATAGGTTTCAAAGAAGTTGTGTTATTTTTGGATGAACGATCGTATCCTTGATTGTACGTGGGGTAAGCTCATTCTTGAAAATTATGTCACATTACAATGATTCGTTCCTTCTATCATGTTTATGTTTGAGGCAAGCGTTTAAATCAAAATGCATGTGCGTCCTGCATGGCTTTAATATCTTACTGTAGTTGAAATGGCGTCTAAGTCATAGGCTACGAGGAATCTTGAAGACCCTCACCTGAAAGAGCAAGTAGGAGATAATGCCACTTTAGCCAGGAGGAAGCGTGTTTTGCGGGAGAAAGTTAGTTCGTGTGGTCCCCCCTCCCTCCGTGTGGGTGTAAGCGCGTTAGTTTGTTGTTAGCGTCAAGGCGAGCACGAGGACGAGGGGCTGACAAGATAAAAAGGAGAGGAAGAACTACAGGAAAAATGCTATTCCTAAATCTCCATTAGCCTTGACCAGAAGAGCAAAGTCTGAGGATAAATTCAAGTTTTGGTACCAAGAGGTCGAGAGTACACCCTAATGCTATCGAGAGCCTAACATCTGTCGAATTGAAAGTCACATTTATTCCGATATTCGTGTCCTTTCCTATTATTAGTCGTATATTTTGTTTAGTTCGGAACATGTGACTCAAAAATCCTAGTTATTATTCTTCCAAATCGACGATGAAAAAATTGTATGAAAGGAAGATTCTTAGCCTACTTTCATGAAACTGAAACAGACTCGTGAGTCCAGTCCGGGATCTGTGTGTGTCTGTCTTCCAGTATTGGTGTGCGTACCCGTCCGTCATCCGTCCTGTGTGTGTATGTCCCCTCCACCTACCTATCAATTCGTGAAAGCCTGAACTGAATTGAACAAAGCTTCATAAAGCGGTACCCCCCTCACGTGGAACTTAACCAAATTTATTAATAATGACACTATCGTAGTGAAAACAAAATTCTATTCACCAGAATTGAGCATGTCTAAGTCCATTTACTGGCATATTAAAGATCTCCTTCAGGGAAACATTCCGGCACCCTGGCGTCTATAAAACCGCAGTAGTTAAAAGGGACGTACACGTAACGTAATCATATTGGATATAACCCGTATCTGTGAAAATGGTCTATTCACCATCTAAAAGAGCTATAATTTTCAAACATTGCTTCTTATAGGAGATTTGCTCCGCTGAAGGTGCAGGAACCTCATTTCATACTGCACTCGTCAGTAACACACACACACACATACACACACACTGCTTTCGACCCACTACGAATGACGTCAACCATTTGGTGAGTTTGCCTTCCATGCCATATTTGATGAGCTTTAATTAAGTCTTTGACAAGACATTTGTTTAAAACCTTGCTCAAGCCCAGAGCTACACTACCTACTTTGGAGACGAAAGTCAGTTTCAAGCAGTTGTGCCATTCAAAAGAAACTCCGTTAAAAGAGTTGTACTGTTCACGCCATGGTTTTGGCCGGAGAGCCCCGATTTCACAGTCATACAGAGGACAGGTGGCGAACTTCAGGCATGTGCAATTGATACGTGAGTTGCTTACCACGCAACTGAAAAATCATGTATCAATTACATATGCGTGAGGCTTGCCGACTGCCCTCTGTACGACTGTGAAATCAGGGCTCACCGGCCAAAAACCGTGGCGTAAACTGTACAACATTTCCCCTGTATTTGACAGGTATTATTCGCTCAGGGATTTCAGTATGATCTTAACAACCAGGTATTCCACGCATTTTAAAATACTAGATGTTAGTAAAACAGGTGATTATAGCTGTCCGGTTGTTCAATAGAAGAGTTTTTTTTCACTACCCGAAGATCGTTGGTTCGATACTCAGCCAAGGAATTAAGAATTTAGATGAGAGGCACTGAGTCATACGATGTCGGCTTGAAAAAGACCTATCGTATCACATTTTGTGACAACAAGACTGAAATATATGAGTCTCAGCCAAAGGTTACCCCTCGAACATCCGCCATCTCTGATGGTTAGCAGGGCAAAGAAAACGCCAAACTGGAGAGTTTGCTCCTATATACTGTAGTTTCAGATCAAAATATCCACACCAAGTAGCTGAGGCCACAAGGTTAGTATAATAATCATTATTTCTATTATTATTAGTTTAACGATTATGATTTTATTTATTATTATTCACTGTGTATCTAGTGACTTGACTGATCTGAAATGGGAAACCATTTCTAGCATGGCAATGATAGGATTCTAACTGAACTGTATGCTGTAACAGCGGATAACAAAAATAGATTTTGCCTCGATGTAATGCTTAACACTAAATTACAAAGTGAAATTACTTACATTCGATTGTCTTACGGAATCTGTTCATCACCTGAGTGATTATAAAAGAGAGTTTTACACAACAACCGTTGGCCATATATGTGTAACATTTGAATCATAATAATTTACGAAAGAATCATTTCATTCTGCACCATCCTGTAGGAAAAATAAATTTAACTGCAATTCACTTTAAGTTCATATTCCAATATTCGGATACGGTACATAAATGGTTCAATTATGACGACCTGCCAAGAGGAAGGAAATAAAGGAAGCACCATTGTGGCATTAAAGGTTTTGCACGTGTAATGAAGATAATATGGTAATTTTACGGTGCATATAAATGCCTATGTGAGTCCTTAGCGGCCGTTTGGCTTGTAAATGCCTGTTGAGTGTCTGAAGTTACATTTATTTAATGTGCTTAATGATTTGCTGAAGGGGAATTGTGACTGCGGGGAACACAATTAATAGCTGACTGACTCTCTTGGAAATTTAGCAGGACGTGAATTATCTCCCTGACTTTCCCTATCAGAAGTTAGGAAATTAAAATATTGTACAGTAATATCCTGTTATGTTGTGATGAGTTGTTCACAAATGAGAATGAGTACCATGCATCAGCTAATGCCCATTAATTAAGAGATGTGACACTACGACGGATTTGAGCATTGGTCGTCCACAGTTAATAATCATGTATAAAATATATTTAACGTTTTAATCATGGGTACAAGTTAAATAAGTTATCGTATTGAATCTCATCCTCAGGATAGCAGGATTGATTCACATCCAAAGAATTCCGGTTGGATTCTTCATTCCACCAGTGATATAAGGAAAGGCGTGAATGATGATGATGGATACATTCGGTTTCATCGGGAAAATATATTTTCTTAATAATAAAAGCTAAGGAAAGTCCTAAAACGAAGGAAATATAAGCATACTGGCCCGTCACGAGATGCGATGGCCTGGCTAGAAGGCATTACATCCCGCCAGGAACGGATACACGCCTCCTTATTTACGATTGTGCATTGAAATCTGGATTGGCTTGTTCTAGCTCGGAAATAAGTAAATCTTTTGATCACATGGGTATGACAGGTTTATTGTCAGGTAGGTTATTCTTCAAATCCAAATACAATAGTGCACAACCCTGACCAACTTAACCAAACTATAAAAATCTAACTACAAGAATAACACAAGCAGTTCTATAAAACATCCTAAGATCTCCACATCATTTATCCCACTCAATGAAAATTACATAGGACAAATCACACTCCTAATAATATTATTACAACACGTAATCGATGTCAGGCTCTTGTGTTTAAGATAAATTAATTTAAATGTGACAGGTGCTAAGATCTTCTGGTTTCCTTTCCAAATTTGTGGTCAAATAAAATGAAATGCCTAAAATGAATCCATTTCAAGCTGGGGGGATTAACAATACACTTGTCGAGCAACTCCTTTCATTATTTTTTTGTGTTTTTTTTTCATCAGCGATACTGTTTTGTCTCTCTCAGATTTTCAACTGTGTGAAACAGCTAAAGCATTGCGGTACTCATGGAAATTTCCGCTACTCGCGACTCTCAATTGTTAGTTTCTCTTTATATCACCTTCTTCCCGACTGGCTGGCTTCCCGCGCGCTTACTTAAATAGCCTTGGCTTGCCCTCTCATTTCACGATGGATTCAGGCTCAATAAAATATCATCGAGTTGGCCACGTGTACCCATGCCCCACATATCATGAACTGGATGGGCTGCATTTCGAACCTGCAGTCTGGTTTGATTTTGTTTGCAAGATGAGTTCACTAAAAATAAAATTTGTGCGAAAGTGAAGTTCATATTAATTAATAAACCTAGGCAATAATCTTCATCTAATGGTACCTAACTCTATGGCCTACAAATAGAACAATCGAGCATGGCAATCATCCGAAATATTTAGACGGTTCTCAATATCTGCGAATTTATTACAGCAATCAAACTTAAATTTTGTATGTCAATAGAGGCTATTAGCTTACGTTCTCCTATGGGTCTTTCAATAACTTAATGAACACAAATGGAACATGGTGGTGACGCAAAATGTAAATGTTTATATGGATTTTTATATTGACCTAATTATCCGAGATCAGTGGCACTTACCACGATTAATATATTGGCATCTACTTTAACTCAATTTTTATGAGTATTTCAAAATGTCGGCTGTGCTAAATGTTTAAAATCATGTTTATATTTCTCGTGTCCTAAACAAGCGATATAAATGTAGGTTGGTATAATGAGCCACGATTATAATATTCATCTACTGGGATATAATTCTATGGCATTCATGGAGTGTATAAAGTACATTTCATCGGTTCTCAATATCTCCGGAACTATTTGAGCAATCAAACTGAGATTTTGTATGGTGTTAGAGGACTGATATGCATTTGGCTTTTCCAAACAATAATCCCCGCGGCTCGTTACAGAAATATGCCATCTCCCGGGAGGAGTCTTAAGAACCGATATTGAAAGCTATATAGTCTAGCACATAACTTCTCATTGAAATGGTGTTGTTGAAGACTTCGGTCAGGAACTAAAAGCTATTTAGGATATCGCCTGGAAAATCCTTGCAATAGGCAGAAGAATCTTAATTGAGAAACCAGTGAGATATACGAAAATAGGCACTACTCCTATTATATGAAGAAAATAGGCTCATGAAACACCACCATAATCACTATTAAACTCTCTAGCGTAGTTTTAGTAATTATAACAACCGTGTACTTGACTGTTCTTAAAATTAAATCACGTGACTCATAAAGATGGCATTCCTATGGAGGGATTCATAGTTGATCGATACGGAAAATTGTATATTGTGGTGTGGGATTTTATCGTAGTAGTGGTTGCGATAGTGATCACTGCTTATTTGCCTCTAATTTCAAGTGAAGGTAAATAAAATTTTAGAATATGTGCATGTTATTTTCTGAAAGAAAAAAATAGAACAACTTTTGTTGGTAGTTGATTGGAACCATCTTTCGGAACCTTGATAAACCAGTACCATGAACTAAATCTATTCTGAAGATAGCGGGATCGTATCCTGGTTCAGCCAGTTGGCATTTGAGGGTGCGCAAATATGAGGGAGCCATTTCAGTGGATTTACTGGCAAGTTAGTGATCACCTTCGGGGCAAAATTGCGGCACCTAGCGTCTCAAAAAGCCTCAGTTGTTAACAGGGACGTAAAACCAGTAACAATATTGTTACATGCCACCCCCTAGTGGCACCTTTGTTAACTGGATTACGGTGGGTATAATGCACAACACCAATTACTGCTTAAAGAAATAATTAACTTTATTGTGGCCAGAAAATTACACTAATCAGCAAATACAAGCAATTAGGAGCCTTACTCCAGTTTCCTCAAGTCTCTTCCTTGAGCGCTCTTGGCCCTTCCACTTGTCAACAGATCACAGAAGTTAATCCGTCCTAATGAGTACGGTGGCCTTGACAGAAACTACCTGCTCCTCTCCTTTATGTTCGCCGACCACAATTACTTACGATCACTTGCTGCAGGCTATTTCGCTGTCCACAAGCTGGAGAAACAATGTCACTGGATTTCGTAACTCGCACAGCACTTCGTCACCACACTTCTGTCGCACAAGATAATCGCTCGCACTAGCTCGTAAAACACAACAACAACAACTGCTAGACAGGTCGCACTTATATAGCAGGCCGGTGACTCAATAAATGCTTCTAGATCCATCCAGGGTTCACGGCTTCTCGAGGTTTCCATCGCTGGTCCAGTCACGAATATTCTGGACTATCCCTTTGTCTTAGTAGCCCTGTTGCATAAGGCGCGCGCAATACAGGAGGCAGGACACAGCCCAGCCTTGGGGCAGTTGTGACTCATGCGGCGAGTGATGACACAAACTCACAGCCGTAACACCACCCCCTTCCTAAAAAGGCTGATCGTCCCGATCAATCATTGGTCCATCTGTGCCCCTCCATAGGCTGCCAGGCGATCTCGATGCACAATCTTCATCTTCGCCCTCGGGCTCCGCTGAATCCTGTAGACGACATCGTTGATCCGTTTCACGACTCGGTACGGGCCCTCCCAGGACTTCTGCAGTTTGGGTGACAGGCCTTTCTTCCGTAATGGGTTGAAGAGCCAGACCAGGTCGTCCTCGTGGAATCCGCCGGCATCCGTCTGCTGGTCGTATCGGGTCTTCATTCGGTCGGTCTCGATCCGTAGTTTCCTCCTCATGAACGCGTGTACGTCCTCCAGTTGGTCGACCAGTTCTTGACAATACTGGCTTACCGGGATCGGATCGTTCCCAGGTCGGCCGAAGGCAAGATCGACAGGTAGACGGAGGGAGGGTCCCAAACATGGCCCGGGCTGGTGTGCACCCGGTGGCTTCATGCACGGCGGCGCGGTGGGCCAGGAGAAATAGTGGAAGATGTTTGTCCCAATCCCTCTGTGCTCGCTGACGACTATTCGGAGATGGTTCTCGATGGTGCGATTGAATCGCTCTACCATCCCGTCGGACTGAGGGTGTAGCGGCGTTGTCCTTGTCTTCCGGATTCCCAGCAGCTGGCATAGGTTCTGGAACACCTGCGACTCGAAGTTCCTGCCTTGGTCGGAGTGCAGCTCCAGGGGTACTCCGTACCGGCTGACGAATTCCTTCACCAGGGTCTCTGCAATCGTCGCGGCTTCTTGGTTAGGGAGCGCATACGCCTCCGGCCATTTGGTAAAGTAGTCGCTGACGACTAATATGTAGCGGTTCCCTGCCTCGCTTAACGGGAATGGCCCAGCAACATCGATGGCCACTCTCTCCATGGGGCCGCCCACGTTGTAGGTCTTCAGTGGACCCCGTCGTCTTCGTCCTGGGCCCTTGCTGGCTGCGCAATCGTGGCACCTCGCGCAGTGGTTCTCCACGTCTGTTCGGCATCCGATCCAGTAGAACCGCTCTCTCAGCTTCTCCATGGTCTTCTTTATCCCTAGGTGTCCACCAGATGATCCTCCATGAACTTCCTTCAGGACTTCCTCCGTCATAGCCTTTGGAACGACGACTTGTCCCCGAGATGTCTTCCCGTCGGTGCTCTCCCAGGCGCGGCAGATGAGGCCATCCCTTACAATCAGCGAGTCCCACTGTGCCCAGTAGGACTTAAACTTTGGGCTGCAGTCACTCACAATGTTCCACCCGGGTCTGGGGACACAGGACCTCTTCCATTCGGCTATCAGTCCCAGGTCATCATCTTCTGCTTGTGCCCGCGTGAAAGATTCGCGGCTTCAGTTCCCTGAAGTTCCACAGTAGTCCGTCGGCACTGTATCCCGGTGTTCTCCTCCCTTCGGGCACAGAAGGTGCAGTCTTCGGGGCACGGTCTTCGTGACAGGGCGTCGGCGTTAGAATGCAGTTGGCCTTTCCTGTGCTGAATCTCAAAGTTGTACTGTTGAAGCCTCTCTAACCACCGCGCGAGTTGACCCTCGGGCTGCTTGAAGTTCAGGAGCCACCGCAGGGATGCATGGCCGGTCCTGATGAGAAATTCTTGCCCGTACAGGTACTTGTGGAAGTGTTCAATGGTCTTCACGATGGCGAGCAGCTCCTTCCTGGTGACGCAGTAGTTCCTTTCTGGCTTTGACAGGGCCTTGCTGAAGTAGGCCACTACTCTCTCCTCGCCGTCCACTACTTGCGACAGGATTCCCCCTATGCCAAAGTCGCTGGCATCGGTATCGACGATGAACCTTGTTCCAGGTCTGGGGTAGGCCAGAATAGGTGCGGTGCACAGAGCCTGCTTGAGTTGTTCGAAGGCACTGTGGCATTCTGCTGTCCACGTGAAGAGTTGGTCCTTCTCAGTCAGTCGATGTAAAGGTTTGGCGATGTCGGCGAATCCTCTCACGAAGCGACGGTAATAAGTGCAGATTCCCAGGAAGCTTCGTAGTTGGGACTTGTCCTTCGGAACTGGCCACTCCCTCACAGCTGCGGTCTTCTCTGGGTTGGTGCGCACCCCTTCCTCGGAGACGATATGCCCAAGGTACTGGACCCGCTTCTGGAAGAGCTGACACTTCTTGGGGCTCAACTTCAGCTGGGCAGCCCGTAGCTTCAACAAGATCTCCTTCAGGTTGCTGTAGTGCTCCTCGAAGCTCCTCCCCAGAACGATGACGTCGTCTAGGTATACCAGGTAGGTCTTCCAGTGTAGTCCCCTCAGAATGGACTCCATTAGCCTTTCGAAGGTCGCAGGGGCGTTGCACAGACCGAATTGCATGACGGTAAACTGCCAGAGCCCGCTTCCCACAGAGAACGCCGTTTTCTCGCGGTCCTTAGGGTGGACCTCCACCTGCCAGTAGCCACTCTTCAAATCCAAGGTGGAGAACCATCTTGACCCTGATATGGTGTCCAGCGTGTCGTCGATCCGGGGTAGAGGGTAGCTGTCCTTCTTCGTGACGTCGTTCACCCGCCTGTAGTCCACGCAGAACCTGGTGGAACCGTCCTTCTTCTTCACAAGCACGACCGGAGAACTCCAAGGACTATGTGATGGCTCGATCACCCCTTGCTCCTTCATCTCTTCTACCATCCGGTCGACTTCGGCTTGCTTGGCGAGCGGAACACGTCGGAATGGGGCCCTTATCGGTGCGCTGTCCCCAACGTCGATTCTGTGCTGGACCAAGCTTGTCCTGCCGAAGTCTTTGCTCCCCACGGAGAAGACATCCTGGAATTCGCGTAGCAGGTCCTGAAGTTGGCGTGATTGCTCTTCGTCTAAATGGTCCTGGGATCCTTGGTACAGCTTCTGTAGTTCTTCTGGCAGGGCGCGTCTTCTTCGGTTGTCCGTCTGCAGGTGTCCGTCCGTCGTATCTGTGATGCGGGCAATCCAGGTAACGGGCTCGCAGACTCCTAGGTTGGTGTCCCGGTGAACCGTAATGTCGTAGTCGTTCAGGTTGGACAGGCGGACGTACGGCCGAGGCGTCGTGTTGATGAGGGTCTTTGCAACTAGCAATCCTTTTGTCTGGATGTCCTCATATTTTGGCTCGATGACAGCCGCCACTCCCTCAGCAGTTCCGTCGACAATTACGGCGGCGCTGACCTCCGTCCTGGCAGGAACGATGACGTCCTCTCTCAGCCTTACTCGTCGTGCGGTGATGGACTCTTGCGCAGGTTGCAAAGCAAGTTCCTCACCTCCGAAGTGCAGAGTGTTGGTACTCAGATCCAAGATGATGTTGTTCTGGTCCAGGAAGTCCAGTCCAATAATCACTTCATTTGATACGTCGGCCACAAGCACTGGATGCTTTATCGCCCGTCGACCAATGACGAACTCCAGTGATGCTTCGCCATGTACCGGTGCGGTCTCTCCGGTCGCGGTTATTAGCTGGAGGTTCCTTTGTGTGGGTTGAACTCTCCACGTCGGGATCACGGTGGGGCTGACGATGGTCCTCGATGCTCCCGTGTCGATTAGCATGGGCCAGCTCTCTCCGTTGACGACTCCGTCGACCATCAGGCTGCTATTATCCCTCCGTAACTGCGTCACACGAACTTGGACTGCCGGGACTTGACGACTGCCACAAGCCAACCTTTGCCCCCCTAGGCTGGCTGATACTTGCTTTCCTGGGCCGCGCGGTTTCCCTACGACTGACTGTCCCGTCGGAAACCCTTGGCGGCGGCGATCACCGCAGTCCTTGCTCAGGTGGCCTTTCTTACCGCAGGTCCAGCAGGTCGGTAGTCCTCTTCCGGGCCACCTGTCCGGTTGCCTTCCGGCTGTGTCGTTGCTGGTGGTGCCGCGACTATCGAAGAAACGGCTTAGCGCCTCCATTAATTCGTCGGCCAGGGGCTTGGTCTCGTTGGTTTTTACTGGTTCGTCGACGTCCACTTGACGCACCCGCGCGTGCATTCTGGATGCCTGTTTTGCCGTCTCGAACTCAAGTCCGTGGCTCAGCGCATCTGCCAGGGTCTTATTGCGCGCGAGACGCAGCGCCTGTTGAGTGTCCGAGTCCCGTAGCCCGTCGGTGAAAGTCTGAGTGGCTATCTGCTCCAGAAAGTCGGCCGACGCTGTTGGGTAGGCGAGCCTTACGAGACGTGCGATGTCCATCTCGAACTCCTGCAGGGTTTCCGCGTTCTTCTGTACCCGGGTCCGGAGCTGCATCTGATAGGCCTGCTGAAGATGGCTATCTCCATATCGGGACTCCATATGGGCGATCAGGGAAGCGTAGTCCTGGGATCCAGTCGGGATGGCCTGAAGGACGTTAAGGGCATCACCTCTCAGCGCTACAATGAGAGCTGTAGCCTTTTCTGTGTTGTTCCAATTATTTATGGAACAGGCCGCCTCGAACTGACGTAAGTAGGTGCTCCACGGGACCTTTCCATCGAAGGTTGGGGGCGTCACTCTGCTCTGTCCCGTTCCTGATGTCCCCGGTGTACCTGTGGGCGGGCGTCGGCGCAGCTCGGCAACTTCCTCTTGAAGTGCGTTGAATTTCTCTTCCACCGCCGTGAGTGGGCGTTGGCGCAGTTCGGCAACTTCCTCTTGTAGGGCTTTGACTCTCTCATCCACCCCGGTCGGCGGGCGTCGGCGCAGCTCGGCGACTTCCTCTTGTAGGGCTTTGAATCTATCTTCCATCCCTGTCGGCGGGTGTCGGCGCAGCTCAGCAAATTCCTTTTGTAGAGCGTTGAATCTCTCTTCCACCCCCGTCAGCGGGCGTCGGCGTAGCTCGGCAACTACCTTTTGTAAGGCGTCGAACTTCTTTTCCACTGCCGTGACTTCCTCATGCAGACCCAGTTCTAATTTCTTCAGGTCCTGTGTCAACTTATTCTGACCGTCTTCCATCCTCTTCTGGCCGTCCTCTATCCGCTTCAGGTCCTCCGCTAGCTTATTTTGACCGTCTTCCATCTTCTTCTGGCCGTCTTCTAGTTTGGCAGTTAGGTCCTCGGCTAACTTCTTCTGGCCGTCTTCTAGTTTGGCAGTTAGGTACTCGGCTAACTTCTTCTGGCCGTCCTCCATTTTCTTCTGGCCGTCCTCCATCTTCTTCTGGCCGTCTTCCATCTTCTTCAGGTCATCCTTCAGGTCCTTGGCTAATTTCTTCTGGCCGTCTTCCATCTTGGTTTCCATGCCATTTAACTTTTCTAGCAATGCTGCGAATTGCTCTTCCCTTTTAGATGTTTGTCTTGTAAGGGGCATGCACTCACAGGAAAATTAGAGAAAATGACCTGCTCGGGTTTTGAAACCAGGACCGTCAGGTGTTGTGCTTGAGTTCGTAATCCGGCTTCTGACACCATTTGTTACGTGCCACCCCCTAGTGGCACCTTTGTTAACTGGATTACGGTGGGTATAATGCACAACACCAATTACTGCTTAAAGAAATAATTAACTTTATTGTGGCCAGAAAATTACACTAATCAGCAAATACAAGCAATTAGGAGCCTTACTCCAGTTTCCTCAAGTCTCTTCCTTGAGCGCTCTTGGCCCTTCCACTTGTCAACAGATCACAGAAGTTAATCCGTCCTAATGAGTACGGTGGCCTTGACAGAAACTACCTGCTCCTCTCCTTTATGTTCACCGACCACAATTACTTACGATCACTTGCTGCAGGCTATTTCGCTGTCCACAAGCTGGAGAAACAATGTCACTGGATTTCGTAACTCGCACAGCACTTCGTCACCACACTTCTGTCGCACAAGATAATCGCTCGCACTAGCTCGTAAAACACAACAACAACAACTGCTAGACAGGTCGCACTTATATAGCTGGCCGGTGACTCAATAAATGCTTCTAGATCCATCCAGGGTTCACGGCTTCTCGAGGTTTCCATCGCTGGTCCAGTCACGAATATTCTGGACTATCCCTTTGTCTTAGTAGCCCTGTTGCATAAGGCGCGCGCAATACAGGAGGCAGGACACAGCCCAGCCTTGGGGCAGTTGTGACTCATGCGGCGAGTGATGACACAAACTCACAGCCGTAACAATATTTATATATTATTATATGTTCTGGTACACAATCCTTCAGTGAAGTATTCATGTATTGTACTCCTACCCCTAGTTTCATAATATTATTTTGTTATATTATGGCATGGGCAATTAAGTTTGTATAATTGGGGAATTGCATAGTTTTTTTATTGGTATCTGTGCTTTGATGCTCTCAAAAACGTTGTTGTCAGTCTGATTTCAGTTGTGAAGCCATGGCTGGCGTGAGCGGACACAGCTACACTGTTGAGGAGCGATTAGTAGCGTGTGTGTGGGTGCACGAACGAGCACATACGGGGCAAACAATGACAGTGATATGATAACGAGTGCGTTTAGAGATCGCTTGGGCAAGCTCCCACCTCGTAAAGCTACTCTGCTTGATTGGGAGAAACGTGCGTTTGCTTCCGGCAGTGTCAAAGACAGGCCGCGTATTGGACGTAAGAAAACGCGGGAAGAAACGTGTGCCGCCATCGCTCAATCAATTGAGCAGTCTCCAATTAAATCCATTCGCAAAAGAGCAGCTGAACTTCAAGTACCGCGTTCAACAATGCATGACCAGATTAAAAAAGATTTGAAGATGAAAGGATTTAGACCGATGCATGTGAATGGCATGGAGCAACGAGTGGCAGCCTGCCGCGCTTTGTTGGCAAAATTTCCAAATGTCGTGTCCCGCTCAAACATGATATTATGTGATGAATGTGCGAGATATCGCAGTTCACAGAGGAGGAATGTGGTTTTCTGGTCTAAGGAAAATCCTCATTTTGAGCAAGAGTTGGAAAGAAACCCGTCTCATATTATGGCATGGGGCGGATTGACATCACGTCACTTGTGCAGACCGTATTTTTAGTGGGTACGTAAATGGAAAATCTTATTTGCATGTGTTACAATCTTGGTTAATACCTCAACGTCAAGACAAGGGAATCATGGATCAAATGTCGTTACAGCAGGATGAGACTTCAGGACATTTTGCTATTCAGGTGCGCGAGTTCCTTGATGAACAATTTCAAGGCCACTGGATTGGCCGTGGCTCACCGACATCTCCAGCCCCATTGAAATGGCCACCACGAAGGCCGAACTTTATCACGCCAGATCACTCATTGTGTGGAATAATGAAGTCGAATGTGGTTCAGCGTCGGTACACGACTAATGAAAAATTGCGCCAGTGTGGCGGAAGCCTTTCGTGCCATAACTCCTAAGATGCTCCGCAAGATGTCAATGAGGACTTGGAGACGGATAGAACTCTGTGTAAGGCATGATGGTGTACATACAGATCCCCTGGATACATAGTTTTTATATGTAAGTACTCCTCTATACAGTATAATGGTTTGACGAAGGGGTACGGGAAATTCTCAGACTATTGATGGAGGTTGTGTTGATGTGAGTTACCTTGAGGAACGATGAAAGCTTTAACTTAAATGGCAGAAGGTGGTACAACAGTTAAGCTATTTTGCTAAATTAAAATATTATTTTATGTTTTTTTGCTTCAAAAGACTACAATGTTTGGATAATCAGTTTGTAATTGCAGCCCTATATTTTATCACAATGTATGTCATTTACAAATAATTATTGGGTGCATTACATAAAAAATCAGCTTATTTGTCGAGAGAATTTTAAAATCAAAAGACCAGTGTAATATAAAAAATAGGCTATTTATTTCTTCACACAACCACTTGTTCCAAGTGTAATTTTAATACTTGATTGTTGTGTCATGTAAGCGTTTAAACCTGATCTGGATATGTTCAACAATATAAGAAATTTCGGTCAGACTTCACCTAACTTCGGAGGTAAGTTTCACGGGTTGATTTTTGTCTTTGTTTGCGCTTGGAAGTGCGATTTTTATTTAGGGGCCATGTGACATTGTCGTTATGTTGACCTGTGTACTTGGATGTCTACTGAATCCGTGAGATAACCTGTGAGTCTGTTATGTTTTTTTTTACTAGTGTACAATATATATATGTGTAATTCAAGCTAGGATTTGGAAGGAGGCGGCCGTGGCCTTAAGTTAGAAACCATCACCGCATTTGTCTGGGGCTAGAATTGGAAAACCAAAAGAAAAGCACTCCCAGGATGGCTGAGGTGGGAATCGAACTCAACTATTCTCAGTTTTGCCTCACGGGGCTAAGTGTTATTTACTCCGATCCTCAGAACAGAATTATTGTAGTTAATTTACTTTAGAGACTTAGGACATCATGGTCATTTGCCCCGTGTACTTGATAACCTGTGTATCTCTGATGATTGTAATAGTGTGTTGAACTGTATTTATTAGGGTCAAGAATGAGCTAGCTGCCTCGGGGTGTGAAATAAGGCATTTACCTGGAGGAATTGTGCAAAATGCGGGGGGAAATCCACATACAGTACAGGAGCTCTTAGCGCTGGGATTCGAACTTCCGAGCTCAGGAATTATTGCTGCAGCTCCCCATGACAGTCGTGGTGAGCAAGCCGAGTGTCGAACTCAGGACCTTTGTTCTGCAGTTTCAATAAGCAACCCGACACAACAGAAAGCAGCTGGGAATTGAGCGTACAGTACTTCCGCAGTTTAGGAAGAAGTAGAAGAAGGTGGATGAAGAAGATGGTGGGTCAATGTTTGTCTCTTATGGCAGTCGATGAGCTCATGAAGCCACTGTCTACGACGCAATTTTGTCATCTTGTTGAAATAGGAAAAATAAATCATTGTTCTTTATGCGGAAAGTTTGAGATAATGACAGTTGTGGCAGTGTTGAGCCATCTATCAAAGAGGGGCTGTATGTGTGTGGATGTGAGCACAACTTTGTAATCTCTGATGAGCAAACTACTTGCTATGCTGCCCACTGTTGCCAGATGGTGCCCCTTTAATATCGCAGGCTGCTGGTCATGCCTGCTTCTCATAGCAATGATAATAATTAGAGAATCCAGGCGCACACGGAGACCAAACAGCCGTCAATACTAGCAGGCGTACACATCGTTGACTTCTCTAGCTACTGAGTTGTATCAGTAGTCCAGTCTCTCCCACCATGACGACTGAATGGAAACGTACAACTTCCCCATTCCCCAGTATTCCATCGCAGCAAAAAAGCTGGAAGATTTGCTAACCACTATCTTTGCCAAAGCACGTCTGGAAATGTTTTTTAATACATTTCAATTTTGCTAAAATACAAAGAGGAAACGAATTTGTTGTTGTTGTTGTTTCATTTAGCGGCATAGATTTTGTGGTCATTTCAGCCCAGTGTACTTTAATATCTGCATTTGGATATATTGCTTTAAATATGGAGTGTTTGAGAAGTAAGTTGAACTGATTTCTTTTGATGGAGGAACATGTCAACAAACTGAATGTTGAGTAGTACGATTCTATCATATACATAAAACCTCAAACGGAAGCTTACAGCTATAGTGTATTGCACATAATGTACAAGCTACTAAGATGGAGGTTGGAGAGTTAAAATGTCTGCCAGCTACCCAAAGGGTGGGTCCCTATTGAAAACTTACTGGTTTGGTTTCATGTCGAGAAATTGTAAGGCGTTGTTTAATCGAGAAACCAGATGACACAGAGCAGAACGAGACCAAGATCCCATTCTCTGATGGGGATTCACATGCTCGCGGCATCGCACTGCAAGAGGCCTTACCTCAGCGATATACATGGAAAATGTCCACAATGGACTTACTCGAGCAAGAAGAAGGGAGATGTGGGGGTGGCTTATGTTCATATACAGGGTCTTTCATATAAAGTAAGAACGGCAAGCGACAGTTTTGTCATTCGTTGGTGTGGTGGCCTTGGCCGAGCTTGTGGCGCGCCATGGCCCCCTGCTGTACTATTGAAAGCGCGCGCATAGCACAAACAAGGGCGTTTTTTTTTCAATTTCCGATGGATTGTATAAAAATAACAGATTGACATACCAAACTGATTTTACTACTAAATGTTTGCTTGTTTTATTCGTATGTCTCAACATAATCGCCAAAACGATTGAAACATTTGTCGTGTCGTTCACCAGCTTTCCAATGCCCTCGGCAAAATATTCTGCCGCCACTGAGGTGGGGTACGTCTGGACAGTCCCATGAAGTTTTTCTTTTTTGACGAGGTATTGCCGCCCAACCATACCTTCAATTCACGAAAAAGGTGAAAATCGTTCAGTGCTGGTTTGGACTAAACGGCAGATGGTCCAAAACTTCACACTTAAATTCTTTGTAAAAGTCTATTGTAACGTTGGTACAGTGTGGTCGTGTGGTATGTCAACCTGTTTTTATACAGTCCTTTGGAACTTGGGGGGGGGGAAGCAAAAGCTAAGCCCTTGTATGTACTATGCGCGCGCTCTCAATAGTACAGCAGGGGGCCATGGCGCGCCACAAGCTCGGCCAAGGCTACCGCACCAACGAATAACAAAACTGCCGTTTGCAGTTCTTACTTTGTATGAAAGACCCTGTACACCACGTGACTCACATATTTTATTTAGTAATAGGTTAAATAAATAGTACTAATTGCCCAAGAGATATCCATGTATCCAAAAATAATACAAAATGTATAAGAGTGGTCTTGTGAGAGTTCTAATGCCACCGCCACCGCTCCACCGCTGGAATACTAAAATGACAATATCTCGCGAACCAATCAGGCTAGAGACTTGTACGTGGTGTCATTGAACTCGGGCTGACACCCCCTTTCCAATGGACAACATATTTCAACCCTAAAATAAAACCTACCCCTACTAGGGGGTGAAATTGTAATTTTTTAGAGAATCTCTCTTTCCAACTGCAACATGTGAGAGTTTGAATGTCAATATGGAATGAAACGTTGTTCTACATAAAGTGCCTGTGTTCGGTGGATAGCCACTATGAATTAACATGCTTGTTTTTTTTGTTTTTTTACGCATGCCCACTCATAGCTTTTATAAGAGGGCGGGCTTTTTAAAGATGGCGGCTGTAGTGTAACCTAACCTAACCCAACCTAACGGGTCCTTGTGGACAGGTCCTTGTGGACAAGCCCTTGTTGACAGGTCCTTGTGGACGAGTCCTTGTGGACAAGTCTGTGTGGACAGGTCCTTGTTGACAGGTCCCTGTGGACGAGTCCTTGTCCCTTTGGACTGATCCCTTTGGACCGGTCCCTTTGGCCTGGTCCCTATGGACTGGCTCATGAATTTATTTAAATTATGTCAAAGGGCCTAACTACATTTGCGTGTGTTGAACTGACGTTGTTCACCAACCCCCACTACTATAATGTGATAACGATATGAAAGGAAAGTGACGAAATACATGTCAACACGTGTGAGATGACCTTATTACCGTCCTCCTTGCGAAACAAGTCACATCCTGTTTTGGTTCATACGCGAGAAAATGCAAGTTCATGTGTAATATGACCTAACACTAGGCTTGCCATATTTTTGGTGAGTGAAACCGGGACACATTAATATGGGATGGCCTCACCAGTAGGTCTGGGGGGTATTGTTAGGCGGGGAGTCCGGGAAATTTTCACAAAATTAGAAGCAAAATTGTGAGTTTTGAGACTTTTTTTGAAGCCTTGCAAGTGACGGGAGGGGGGAATATGGCACCCTAAATTGTTAGTTCTACACACCTTTCAATAATAAAAAAGAAATTTTTGCTTCATAAAAAATATAATTTTTCCTTTTTAATGACATTTTTTTCTGGTCTACCATCTATAAAGAAGTGTTAATAAAATACAATTTAAAATACTTCATAAAATTGTTTAATTTAACAATTACTAAGTCTTATTATTTTTTGAAAAACTACAACTTTTTGTCTAACTACAAAAACAAATACAAAAGGAAACGATGTTGATTGTTGAAAAATAACCGAATCATAAAAGATTATTAAGCACATAAATTCATTACTTTTTACATCTTACAGCCGTTTTCCGGGACATTGACGAAACCGGACGGGACACCGGGACACGAGCAAAATACCGGGACTGTCCCGGTCAAACCGGGACGTATGGCAAGCCTACCTAACACACAAGTGTACACATGTGCACGTGCACGATAAGAGCTAACAAGTCACAACCTGTTTTGACAGTGGTGGGAATAAGGCTAGAGACATGTACAAGTAGTCAAATGACTCCGGCAGACAACCCCTTTCCTATGGATAACTTATTTCCACTCAAAAATAAAATCTACCCCTACTAGGGGGTGAAATAATAATTTTTAGGTAAAAGTCGCTTTCCATGTGCAACATGTGGGAGTTTGTATGCAAATATGAAATTAAACTCGTTCCACATAAAGTGCATGCATACAACTGAATGCCGCTATGATTTATCATTTTTGTTTTTTGTTTTACGAATGCGCAATTGGGGTTTTTGTAAGAGGGCGGGCTTTTTGAATAATGATTTATAGATACGTTTTTTTTTTACAAACTAACCAAAGATCCAAAAACTAATAGGTCATCGGCTTTTTAATACAGTATCTTATGAACTAAGAAAGCTAGGGACTTGTATGAGAGGTCGTTGGACTTGGGGTGACGCCCTGTTTTTGAATGTATTATTCCTTTTTTGTCAAAAGGGCCTAACTGCATTTTCGTTAATATCTCGCTAACTAATAATCACAGAGGGTCAAGTGATGTGTCATAGGACTTAAAATGGCCAACCCCTCTCCATGACCAATAAATTTACCCAAAAAAAAACAGCAAGGTCATTAACCTAAGATTTTATCAACTAATAATCAGAGAGGGACAAGTGAGGTGTCACAAGACTCAGGATGGCCAACCCTTTTCCATGACCAATGAATTTACCCAAAATACCCAAAACAGCAAGGTCATTGACCTAAGATTTTATAAACTTATCAGTAGAGAGGGTCAAGTGAGGTGTCATAGGACTACGAATGGTTAACCCTTTCCCATGACCAATGAATTTACCTCAAAAATTCAAACCAGCAAGGTCATTGACCTGAGATTTTATAAACTAATAATCGGATATCAACATGTGAGGTGTCATAGGACTTAGAATGGTCAACCCTTTCCCATGGCTAATGAATTTACCCAAAAATACCCAATACATCAAGGTCATCCCTGAGATTTTATAAACTTATAATCGGATATGGACATGTGAAATGTTTACAGTGAGTGATGAAACATAGCTAGGTAGTGAAGGAATTATTGTAGGCTACATGTATGGTGACTGGCAAATCTTTCACCATTGGAACTTGTTTTCAGATCAAACTGCAGTACAGAGAGAGTATAGGTTGTAGGTACGGGATAATAAATGACAAATGGTGTATACAAAATCTGATTTATCGATTCAAAAAATAAGTGTAGACAATCTTTAATTGATTGGTTAAAGAGGATAGCTAAAATCGAAAATGGTGACTACATTGAACTAAACTGAACCAAGCTGAATCAAACCCAACCAAACCGAACCAAACTTAATCAAAAACAAGCCAATGGTTTAAGTGTAAAACTTGTGGGTGAATGTGGTCATTGGTAAAGTCAGAAAGGAAAGGGATAACGCTCTACCTATAGAGGGTAAGGTAAAGCTAGTGCATGATGCTAATGCACACACACAAGTACATGAACCACACACAACTATCCTATGCAGTTTTTATGGGTTGACTGTTAAAACTTGCTCAGTGGTTACTGGGACAAGATGGTCGCTACACACAACAAGCTTTAAATACCTGAGGCTAATAATCTATACACACACTCACACACACTTGTTCTAAACAAAACTGTCTTGCTGGCAGAGCTCACACGGTAAATGACAGAAATGCTTGGCTAATAGAAATACAATCATTTTCGGTTGTCTAATGTTACCAGCTAAACATTACGTGCTATAGTGGTGAGCACATGTGCCTCTTTCACTGGAGATCTTAACTCGATTTCTAGCTCTAAGGCCTAGAACGAATCAAACTAAGAAAAAAGGGTATGGTGACGCAGTGGTTAAACTGTTGGCCTTTCACTAAGGTAGACTAGGGTTTGATTTTAGGTTAATATGCATGTCATAAACAAACAAATAAAAGCAGAGATAATTTTTAAAACTGATTACACTTGTCTCTTTTCAAATTATTACTTAGATTACAAATACAAACGTGGACTGGGTTTGACATACAGTTAATGCTTCCTATCACATACTAGACTGTGAGAAAGCCAAATAAGCAAAAGGCGTAGGTAGAGCAGTGGTAAAATCGCTATGTGTAGATAAATACCTAACGGTTTTATGAACTAGCAAAGGTATGTCGCATAAACAGTGCAGGATACAATCCAGCAACCATAATATTTATCTCGTGGACAAGAGAAAACATATATATAGAGAGAGATATATAGAAAGGTTGTGTGTGTGTGTGGGTAGCATTGGTTGTTTGACCAGAGAAAATACGGTGAGGTAGGGTGGGGAGAGGGAGAATTAGCACTTAGATATGAATGGAAAATAGATTTTTTTCAATCGTTTTGTTTTTCAAATGCAGTGGTAGATAGTCGTTTTTTGTAAAACATTCTTACTTGCAGTAGTAATAAGCCTCTATGGTTCCGCTAACACATAGATAGACTGTATTATTGCCATGGTCAAGCACTCACATTAAGATCATTTACAAAATCATAAAATGAAAAAATAAAAAATCTTGTTTTGGAAATATCGTTTTTAACATACACACAAAATAAATATATAAAAAATTTGTAAACAGCAAAATGGAAAATCCATGTTTTCATATAGACAAAATTTAAAAACCTTAAACGGACATTTAAGAAAATATATGCAAATGGGAAATTGACAAATGTGTAAATATGAAAATGGAAAAATCCATGTTTCCATATCATGAAATTGAAAAACATCAAACTGTCATTTTTAAAAATGCAAATGGAAAATTGACAAATTGCAATGTGTGAAATGTGAAATTGAACAAATGGCTATCATTATTTTAAAAAAAAAGAACATAGTGCTCTATGGTTGAGGGGTGAATCAAACCCTCTCTACTTATTTGGACCACTCGAGACTGAGTAGACTAGTTTTAGTTGTCATACCACTTTTAAAAGTTTGTGTTAAATCTAGGAATTGAACCCAACAGCTTGTAGGGGGGATCCAAGGTTATAATATGTTAAACAGATAGCCTTGAATGTAGGGTGTGGTAGTTATATAGAGATGAGACGTTTCGCTCAGGGCAGGGAGGCATGGAGATCTGCATCAAACCAGTCAAAAGACTGACGACTCAAACAACAACATGTAGAGCTCACCAAAATAATGTTGTGTAACGGTAAATGTTAGTCAACGAACAGTAATGCATTACTAACACCCATGACACGATACCTAAGAGCTTTTCTAAAATTATTTTAAAATGCGTTTAACCCTATATTAAACACCCAGTTCACAAGACTCATAACTGCAATGTTATGGTCAAACAAAACAAAATCTATATTTTAAAACAAACAAGTGGTTTAGTCAATGTATACTGGAAAAAGTTTTATAAACACTCAAGTCCACAAAAATAATTAAATTAGTAACTGTCAGGTTGACCGAGTGGTTATGGTGTTTGACTTAAGTTCAAATTTTCTGTACAAGAAAGCAAGGGTTCGAATCCCTTACCTGATATAACTATTACCTCAACATGGCTTGACCACACTGTATTATTGTGTACTCGGTACACAAACCATAGATAGAGTGTATTGTTTAAGGTCACTCTCTTTGCGAACATAGTCAGAGACTGTTGATGGTTAACAATTGCATTAATAGTGGGACATAGGGATAGCAATTAAGAAAAACAGACAATACCCATACACTATTTTTATTTATTTAATGTAAGTACTTGTACAATAGTTATATACAAACTACAACTCTCTTTTGTCTATTACTATCTAGTCCTTTTCGATCCACTTGCATAACAAGGCAGATGACTTTGTAGTTCAGCCCCTTAAAACAACAACAACACTACCTCTTGCATAGTCTGTGATGTTGATGACTCTTGAGGCGTGGAAGATGGATACAACATAACTTTTACAACAGGGGTTAAACGTTGCTCAACAAACAATGCACTATTTTGAGTAGCAACATCTTTCTCTTGTACTAACTTATTAGCATTCTGATGATTTTTTGCCAACACCATCAGTGTTTTGTCTGGAGCACTACATTGATGATCACTCACACTTAAAACCACACCATTTCTACTTTTCATATTGCCTCGACATTTTGTTGACCTCTGTTTTGAGCATCGCCAGAATATTATTCCTTTTACATTTTGTCGTCTATAGTTATAAGAGTAGCCTTTATAGAGTACACGTCGTTTACCTCGGTTAGTTGTAGTAAGTTCCATAGTAGTAACTAACCTGTTAGTATGATTTGCACACTACAAAGGTTATCTCTGTTCTGGTAATAGAATTATTTAG
This sequence comes from Meconema thalassinum, assembly GCA_946902985.2. Classification (NCBI taxonomy): domain Eukaryota; kingdom Metazoa; phylum Arthropoda; class Insecta; order Orthoptera; family Tettigoniidae; genus Meconema; species Meconema thalassinum. Next base: position 181,008,163 of record OX336389.2, read on the forward strand.
CGTTGGCTTTTATATTAATATGTACAGTTAAAAGTAATAGAAAAGTGATAGAAACGTGGTAGCAAAGTGGTAGA